>OY804584.1:101353779-103753779 GCA_963680875.1 Bathymodiolus brooksi
ACCAGACCCGTCAAATGTTTCTATATAGAAATGTATCATGTATCTTTAGTCTCCTGTTTGGTGGTTGGTTATTACCTATTGTATACCAGACCCGTCAAATGTTTCTATATAGAAATGTATCATGTATCTTTAGTCTCCTGTTTGGTGGTTGGTTATTACCTATTGTATACCAGACCCGTCAAATGTTTCTATATAGAAATGTATCATGTATCTTTAGTCTCCTGTTTGGTGGTTGGTTATTACCTATTGTATACCAGACCCGTCAAATGTTTCTATATAGAAATGTATCATGTATCTTTAGTCTCCTGTTTGGTGGTTGGTTATTACCTATTGTATACCAGACCCGTCAAATGTTTCTATATAGAAATGTATCATGTATCTTTAGTCTCCTGTTTGGTGGTTGGTTATTACCTATTGTATACCAGACCCGTCAAATGTTTCTATATAGAAATGTATCATGTATCTTTAGTCTCCTGTTTGGTGGTTGGTTATTACCTATTGTATACCAGACCCGTCAAATGTTTCTATATAGAAATGTATCATGTATCTTTAGTCTCCTGTTTGGTGGTTGGTTATTACCTATTGTATACCAGACCCGTCAAATGTTTCTATATAGAAATGTATCATGTATCTTTAGTCTCCTGTTTGGTGGTTGGTTATTACCTATTGTATACCAGACCCGTCAAATGTTTCTATATAGAAATGTATCATGTATCTTTAGTCTCCTGTTTGGTGGTTGGTTATTACCTATTGTATACCAGACCCGTCAAATGTTTCTATATAGAAATGTATCATGTATCTTTAGTCTCCTGTTTGGTGGTTGGTTATTACCTATTGTATACCAGACCCGTCAAATGTTTCTATATAGAAATGTATCATGTATCTTTAGTCTCCTGTTTGGTGGTTGGTTATTACCTATTGTATACCAGACCCGTCAAATGTTTCTATATAGAAATGTATCATGTATCTTTAGTCTCCTGTTTGGTGGTTGGTTATTACCTATTGTATACCAGACCCGTCAAATGTTTCTATATAGAAATGTATCATGTATCTTTAGTCTCCTGTTTGGTGGTTGGTTATTACCTATTGTATACCAGACCCGTCAAATGTTTCTATATAGAAATGTATCATGTATCTTTAGTCTCCTGTTTGGTGGTTGGTTATTACCTATTGTATACCAGACCCGTCAAATGTTTCTATATAGAAATGTATCATGTATCTTTAGTCTCCTGTTTGGTGGTTGGTTATTACCTATTGTATACCAGACCCGTCAAATGTTTCTATATAGAAATGTATCATGTATCTTTAGTCTCCTGTTTGGTGGTTGGTTATTACCTATTGTATACCAGACCCGTCAAATGTTTCTATATAGAAATGTATCATGTATCTTTAGTCTCCTGTTTGGTGCTTGGTTATTACCTATTGTATACCAGACCCGTCAAATGTTTCTATATAGAAATGTATCATGTATCTTTAGTCTCCTGTTTGGTGGTTGGTTATTACCTATTGTATACCAGACCCGTCAAATGTTTCTATATAGAAATGTATCATGTATCTTTAGTCTCCTGTTTGGTGGTTGGTTATTACCTATTGTATACCAGACCCGTCAAATGTTTCTATATAGAAATGTATCATGTATCTTTAGTCTCCTGTTTGGTGGTTGGTTATTACCTATTGTATACCAGACCCGTCAAATGTTTCTATATAGAAATGTATCATGTATCTTTAGTCTCCTGTTTGGTGGTTGGTTATTACCTATTGTATACCAGACCCGTCAAATGTTTCTATATAGAAATGTATCATGTATCTTTAGTCTCCTGTTTGGTGGTTGGTTATTACCTATTGTATACCAGACCCGTCAAATGTTTCTATATAGAAATGTATCATGTATCTTTAGTCTCCTGTTTGGTGGTTGGTTATTACCTATTGTATACCAGACCCGTCAAATGTTTCTATATAGAAATGTATCATGTATCTTTAGTCTCCTGTTTGGTGGTTGGTTATTACCTATTGTATACCAGACCCGTCAAATGTTTCTATATAGAAATGTATCATGTATCTTAGTCTCCTGTTTGGTGGTTGGTTATTACCTATTGTATACCAGACCCGTCAAATGTTTCTATATAGAAATGTATCATGTATCTTTAGTCTCCTGTTTGGTGTTGGTTATTACCTATTGTATACCAGACCCGTCAAATGTTTCTATATAGAAATGTATCATGTATCTTTAGTCTCCTGTTTGGTGTTGGTTATTACCTATTGTATACCAGACCCGTCAAATGTTTCTATATAGAAATGTATCATGTATCTTTAGTCTCCTGTTTGGTGCTTGGTTATTACCTATTGTATACCAGACCCGTCAAATGTTTCTATATAGAAATGTATCATGTATCTTTAGTCTCCTGTTTGGTGGTTGGTTATTACCTATTGTATACCAGACCCGTCAAATGTTTCTATATAGAAATGTATCATGTATCTTTAGTCTCCTGTTTGGTGTTGGTTATTACCTATTGTATACCAGACCCGTCAAATGTTTCTATATAGAAATGTATCATGTATCTTTAGTCTCCTGTTTGGTGGTTGGTTATTACCTATTGTATACCAGACCCGTCAAATGTTTCTATATAGAAATGTATCATGTATCTTTAGTCTCCTGTTTGGTGGTTGGTTATTACCTATTGTATACCAGACCCGTCAAATGTTTCTATATAGAAATGTATCATGTATCTTTAGTCTCCTGTTTGGTGGTTGGTTATTACCTATTGTATACCAGACCCGTCAAATGTTTCTATATAGAAATGTATCATGTATCTTTAGTCTCCTGTTTGGTGGTTGGTTATTACCTATTGTATACCAGACCCGTCAAATGTTTCTATATAGAAATGTATCATGTATCTTTAGTCTCCTGTTTGGTGGTTGGTTATTACCTATTGTATACCAGACCCGTCAAATGTTTCTATATAGAAATGTATCATGTATCTTTAGTCTCCTGTTTGGTGCTTGGTTATTACCTATTGTATACCAGACCCGTCAAATGTTTCTATATAGAAATGTATCATGTATCTTTAGTCTCCTGTTTGGTGGTTGGTTATTACCTATTGTATACCAGACCCGTCAAATGTTTCTATATAGAAATGTATCATGTATCTTTAGTCTCCTGTTTGGTGGTTGGTTATTACCTATTGTATACCAGACCCGTCAAATGTTTCTATATAGAAATGTATCATGTATCTTTAGTCTCCTGTTTGGTGGTTGGTTATTACCTATTGTATACCAGACCCGTCAAATGTTTCTATATAGAAATGTATCATGTATCTTTAGTCTCCTGTTTGGTGGTTGGTTATTACCTATTGTATACCAGACCCGTCAAATGTTTCTATATAGAAATGTATCATGTATCTTTAGTCTCCTGTTTGGTGGTTGGTTATTACCTATTGTATACCAGACCCGTCAAATGTTTCTATATAGAAATGTATCATGTATCTTTAGTCTCCTGTTTGGTGGTTGGTTATTACCTATTGTATACCAGACCCGTCAAATGTTTCTATATAGAAATGTATCATGTATCTTTAGTCTCCTGTTTGGTGGTTGGTTATTACCTATTGTATACCAGACCCGTCAAATGTTTCTATATAGAAATGTATCATGTATCTTTAGTCTCCTGTTTGGTGGTTGGTTATTACCTATTGTATACCAGACCCGTCAAATGTTTCTATATAGAAATGTATCATGTATCTTTAGTCTCCTGTTTGGTGGTTGGTTATTACCTATTGTATACCAGACCCGTCAAATGTTTCTATATAGAAATGTATCATGTATCTTTAGTCTCCTGTTTGGTGGTTGGTTATTACCTATTGTATACCAGACCCGTCAAATGTTTCTATATAGAAATGTATCATGTATCTTTAGTCTCCTGTTGGTGGTTGGTTATTACCTATTGTATACCAGACCCGTCAAATGTTTCTATATAGAAATGTATCATGTATCTTTAGTCTCCTGTTTGGTGGTTGGTTATTACCTATTGTATACCAGACCCGTCAAATGTTTCTATATAGAAATGTATCATGTATCTTTAGTCTCCTGTTTGGTGGTTGGTTATTACCTATTGTATACCAGACCCGTCAAATGTTTCTATATAGAAATGTATCATGTATCTTTAGTCTCCTGTTTGGTGGTTGGTTATTACCTATTGTATACCAGACCCGTCAAATGTTTCTATATAGAAATGTATCATGTATCTTTAGTCTCCTGTTTGGTGGTTGGTTATTACCTATTGTATACCAGACCCGTCAAATGTTTCTATATAGAAATGTATCATGTATCTTTAGTCTCCTGTTTGGTGGTTGGTTATTACCTATTGTATACCAGACCCGTCAAATGTTTCTATATAGAAATGTATCATGTATCTTTAGTCTCCTGTTTGGTGGTTGGTTATTACCTATTGTATACCAGACCCGTCAAATGTTTCTATATAGAAATGTATCATGTATCTTTAGTCTCCTGTTTGGTGGTTGGTTATTACCTATTGTATACCAGACCCGTCAAATGTTTCTATATAGAAATGTATCATGTATCTTTAGTCTCCTGTTTGGTGGTTGGTTATTACCTATTGTATACCAGACCCGTCAAATGTTTCTATATAGAAATGTATCATGTATCTTTAGTCTCCTGTTTGGTGGTTGGTTATTACCTATTGTATACCAGACCCGTCAAATGTTTCTATATAGAAATGTATCATGTATCTTTAGTCTCCTGTTTGGTGGTTGGTTATTACCTATTGTATACCAGACCCGTCAAATGTTTCTATATAGAAATGTATCATGTATCTTTAGTCTCCTGTTTGGTGGTTGGTTATTACCTATTGTATACCAGACCCGTCAAATGTTTCTATATAGAAATGTATCATGTATCTTTAGTCTCCTGTTTGGTGGTTGGTTATTACCTATTGTATACCAGACCCGTCAAATGTTTCTATATAGAAATGTATCATGTATCTTTAGTCTCCTGTTTGGTGGTTGGTTATTACCTATTGTATACCAGACCCGTCAAATGTTTCTATATAGAAATGTATCATGTATCTTTAGTCTCCTGTTTGGTGGTTGGTTATTACCTATTGTATACCAGACCCGTCAAATGTTTCTATATAGAAATGTATCATGTATCTTTAGTCTCCTGTTTGGTGGTTGGTTATTACCTATTGTATACCAGACCCGTCAAATGTTTCTATATAGAAATGTATCATGTATCTTTAGTCTCCTGTTTGGTGGTTGGTTATTACCTATTGTATACCAGACCCGTCAAATGTTTCTATATAGAAATGTATCATGTATCTTTAGTCTCCTGTTTGGTGGTTGGTTATTACCTATTGTATACCAGACCCGTCAAATGTTTCTATATAGAAATGTATCATGTATCTTTAGTCTCCTGTTTGGTGGTTGGTTATTACCTATTGTATACCAGACCCGTCAAATGTTTCTATATAGAAATGTATCATGTATCTTTAGTCTCCTGTTTGGTGGTTGGTTATTACCTATTGTATACCAGACCCGTCAAATGTTTCTATATAGAAATGTATCATGTATCTTTAGTCTCCTGTTTGGTGGTTGGTTATTACCTATTGTATACCAGACCCGTCAAATGTTTCTATATAGAAATGTATCATGTATCTTTAGTCTCCTGTTTGGTGGTTGGTTATTACCTATTGTATACCAGACCCGTCAAATGTTTCTATATAGAAATGTATCATGTATCTTTAGTCTCCTGTTTGGTGGTTGGTTATTACCTATTGTATACCAGACCCGTCAAATGTTTCTATATAGAAATGTATCATGTATCTTTAGTCTCCTGTTTGGTGGTTGGTTATTACCTATTGTATACCAGACCCGTCAAATGTTTCTATATAGAAATGTATCATGTATCTTTAGTCTCCTGTTTGGTGGTTGGTTATTACCTATTGTATACCAGACCCGTCAAATGTTTCTATATAGAAATGTATCATGTATCTTTAGTCTCCTGTTTGGTGGTTGGTTATTACCTATTGTATACCAGACCCGTCAAATGTTTCTATATAGAAATGTATCATGTATCTTTAGTCTCCTGTTTGGTGGTTGGTTATTACCTATTGTATACCAGACCCGTCAAATGTTTCTATATAGAAATGTATCATGTATCTTTAGTCTCCTGTTTGGTGGTTGGTTATTACCTATTGTATACCAGACCCGTCAAATGTTTCTATATAGAAATGTATCATGTATCTTTAGTCTCCTGTTTGGTGGTTGGTTATTACCTATTGTATACCAGACCCGTCAAATGTTTCTATATAGAAATGTATCATGTATCTTTAGTCTCCTGTTTGGTGCTTGGTTATTACCTATTGTATACCAGACCCGTCAAATGTTTCTATATAGAAATGTATCATGTATCTTTAGTCTCCTGTTTGGTGGTTGGTTATTACCTATTGTATACCAGACCCGTCAAATGTTTCTATATAGAAATGTATCATGTATCTTTAGTCTCCTGTTTGGTGGTTGGTTATTACCTATTGTATACCAGACCCGTCAAATGTTTCTATATAGAAATGTATCATGTATCTTTAGTCTCCTGTTTGGTGGTTGGTTATTACCTATTGTATACCAGACCCGTCAAATGTTTCTATATAGAAATGTATCATGTATCTTTAGTCTCCTGTTTGGTGGTTGGTTATTACCTATTGTATACCAGACCCGTCAAATGTTTCTATATAGAAATGTATCATGTATCTTTAGTCTCCTGTTTGGTGGTTGGTTATTACCTATTGTATACCAGACCCGTCAAATGTTTCTATATAGAAATGTATCATGTATCTTTAGTCTCCTGTTTGGTGGTTGGTTATTACCTATTGTATACCAGACCCGTCAAATGTTTCTATATAGAAATGTATCATGTATCTTTAGTCTCCTGTTTGGTGGTTGGTTATTACCTATTGTATACCAGACCCGTCAAATGTTTCTATATAGAAATGTATCATGTATCTTTAGTCTCCTGTTTGGTGGTTGGTTATTACCTATTGTATACCAGACCCGTCAAATGTTTCTATATAGAAATGTATCATGTATCTTTAGTCTCCTGTTTGGTGGTTGGTTATTACCTATTGTATACCAGACCCGTCAAATGTTTCTATATAGAAATGTATCATGTATCTTTAGTCTCCTGTTTGGTGGTTGGTTATTACCTATTGTATACCAGACCCGTCAAATGTTTCTATATAGAAATGTATCATGTATCTTTAGTCTCCTGTTTGGTGGTTGGTTATTACCTATTGTATACCAGACCCGTCAAATGTTTCTATATAGAAATGTATCATGTATCTTTAGTCTCCTGTTTGGTGGTTGGTTATTACCTATTGTATACCAGACCCGTCAAATGTTTCTATATAGAAATGTATCATGTATCTTTAGTCTCCTGTTTGGTGGTTGGTTATTACCTATTGTATACCAGACCCGTCAAATGTTTCTATATAGAAATGTATCATGTATCTTTAGTCTCCTGTTTGGTGGTTGGTTATTACCTATTGTATACCAGACCCGTCAAATGTTTCTATATAGAAATGTATCATGTATCTTTAGTCTCCTGTTTGGTGGTTGGTTATTACCTATTGTATACCAGACCCGTCAAATGTTTCTATATAGAAATGTATCATGTATCTTTAGTCTCCTGTTTGGTGGTTGGTTATTACCTATTGTATACCAGACCCGTCAAATGTTTCTATATAGAAATGTATCATGTATCTTTAGTCTCCTGTTTGGTGGTTGGTTATTACCTATTGTATACCAGACCCGTCAAATGTTTCTATATAGAAATGTATCATGTATCTTTAGTCTCCTGTTTGGTGGTTGGTTATTACCTATTGTATACCAGACCCGTCAAATGTTTCTATATAGAAATGTATCATGTATCTTTAGTCTCCTGTTTGGTGGTTGGTTATTACCTATTGTATACCAGACCCGTCAAATGTTTCTATATAGAAATGTATCATGTATCTTTAGTCTCCTGTTTGGTGGTTGGTTATTACCTATTGTATACCAGACCCGTCAAATGTTTCTATATAGAAATGTATCATGTATCTTTAGTCTCCTGTTTGGTGGTTGGTTATTACCTATTGTATACCAGACCCGTCAAATGTTTCTATATAGAAATGTATCATGTATCTTTAGTCTCCTGTTTGGTGGTTGGTTATTACCTATTGTATACCAGACCCGTCAAATGTTTCTATATAGAAATGTATCATGTATCTTTAGTCTCCTGTTTGGTGGTTGGTTATTACCTATTGTATACCAGACCCGTCAAATGTTTCTATATAGAAATGTATCATGTATCTTTAGTCTCCTGTTTGGTGGTTGGTTATTACCTATTGTATACCAGACCCGTCAAATGTTTCTATATAGAAATGTATCATGTATCTTTAGTCTCCTGTTTGGTGGTTGGTTATTACCTATTGTATACCAGACCCGTCAAATGTTTCTATATAGAAATGTATCATGTATCTTTAGTCTCCTGTTTGGTGGTTGGTTATTACCTATTGTATACCAGACCCGTCAAATGTTTCTATATAGAAATGTATCATGTATCTTTAGTCTCCTGTTTGGTGGTTGGTTATTACCTATTGTATACCAGACCCGTCAAATGTTTCTATATAGAAATGTATCATGTATCTTTAGTCTCCTGTTTGGTGGTTGGTTATTACCTATTGTATACCAGACCCGTCAAATGTTTCTATATAGAAATGTATCATGTATCTTTAGTCTCCTGTTTGGTGGTTGGTTATTACCTATTGTATACCAGACCCGTCAAATGTTTCTATATAGAAATGTATCATGTATCTTTAGTCTCCTGTTTGGTGGTTGGTTATTACCTATTGTATACCAGACCCGTCAAATGTTTCTATATAGAAATGTATCATGTATCTTTAGTCTCCTGTTTGGTGGTTGGTTATTACCTATTGTATACCAGACCCGTCAAATGTTTCTATATAGAAATGTATCATGTATCTTTAGTCTCCTGTTTGGTGGTTGGTTATTACCTATTGTATACCAGACCCGTCAAATGTTTCTATATAGAAATGTATCATGTATCTTTAGTCTCCTGTTTGGTGGTTGGTTATTACCTATTGTATACCAGACCCGTCAAATGTTTCTATATAGAAATGTATCATGTATCTTTAGTCTCCTGTTTGGTGGTTGGTTATTACCTATTGTATACCAGACCCGTCAAATGTTTCTATATAGAAATGTATCATGTATCTTTAGTCTCCTGTTTGGTGGTTGGTTATTACCTATTGTATACCAGACCCGTCAAATGTTTCTATATAGAAATGTATCATGTATCTTTAGTCTCCTGTTTGGTGGTTGGTTATTACCTATTGTATACCAGACCCGTCAAATGTTTCTATATAGAAATGTATCATGTATCTTTAGTCTCCTGTTTGGTGGTTGGTTATTACCTATTGTATACCAGACCCGTCAAATGTTTCTATATAGAAATGTATCATGTATCTTTAGTCTCCTGTTTGGTGGTTGGTTATTACCTATTGTATACCAGACCCGTCAAATGTTTCTATATAGAAATGTATCATGTATCTTTAGTCTCCTGTTTGGTGGTTGGTTATTACCTATTGTATACCAGACCCGTCAAATGTTTCTATATAGAAATGTATCATGTATCTTTAGTCTCCTGTTTGGTGGTTGGTTATTACCTATTGTATACCAGACCCGTCAAATGTTTCTATATAGAAATGTATCATGTATCTTTAGTCTCCTGTTTGGTGGTTGGTTATTACCTATTGTATACCAGACCCGTCAAATGTTTCTATATAGAAATGTATCATGTATCTTTAGTCTCCTGTTTGGTGGTTGGTTATTACCTATTGTATACCAGACCCGTCAAATGTTTCTATATAGAAATGTATCATGTATCTTTAGTCTCCTGTTTGGTGGTTGGTTATTACCTATTGTATACCAGACCCGTCAAATGTTTCTATATAGAAATGTATCATGTATCTTTAGTCTCCTGTTTGGTGGTTGGTTATTACCTATTGTATACCAGACCCGTCAAATGTTTCTATATAGAAATGTATCATGTATCTTTAGTCTCCTGTTTGGTGGTTGGTTATTACCTATTGTATACCAGACCCGTCAAATGTTTCTATATAGAAATGTATCATGTATCTTTAGTCTCCTGTTTGGTGGTTGGTTATTACCTATTGTATACCAGACCCGTCAAATGTTTCTATATAGAAATGTATCATGTATCTTTAGTCTCCTGTTTGGTGGTTGGTTATTACCTATTGTATACCAGACCCGTCAAATGTTTCTATATAGAAATGTATCATGTATCTTTAGTCTCCTGTTTGGTGGTTGGTTATTACCTATTGTATACCAGACCCGTCAAATGTTTCTATATAGAAATGTATCATGTATCTTTAGTCTCCTGTTTGGTGGTTGGTTATTACCTATTGTATACCAGACCCGTCAAATGTTTCTATATAGAAATGTATCATGTATCTTTAGTCTCCTGTTTGGTGGTTGGTTATTACCTATTGTATACCAGACCCGTCAAATGTTTCTATATAGAAATGTATCATGTATCTTTAGTCTCCTGTTTGGTGGTTGGTTATTACCTATTGTATACCAGACCCGTCAAATGTTTCTATATAGAAATGTATCATGTATCTTTAGTCTCCTGTTTGGTGGTTGGTTATTACCTATTGTATACCAGACCCGTCAAATGTTTCTATATAGAAATGTATCATGTATCTTTAGTCTCCTGTTTGGTGGTTGGTTATTACCTATTGTATACCAGACCCGTCAAATGTTTCTATATAGAAATGTATCATGTATCTTTAGTCTCCTGTTTGGTGGTTGGTTATTACCTATTGTATACCAGACCCGTCAAATGTTTCTATATAGAAATGTATCATGTATCTTTAGTCTCCTGTTTGGTGGTTGGTTATTACCTATTGTATACCAGACCCGTCAAATGTTTCTATATAGAAATGTATCATGTATCTTTAGTCTCCTGTTTGGTGGTTGGTTATTACCTATTGTATACCAGACCCGTCAAATGTTTCTATATAGAAATGTATCATGTATCTTTAGTCTCCTGTTTGGTGGTTGGTTATTACCTATTGTATACCAGACCCGTCAAATGTTTCTATATAGAAATGTATCATGTATCTTTAGTCTCCTGTTTGGTGGTTGGTTATTACCTATTGTATACCAGACCCGTCAAATGTTTCTATATAGAAATGTATCATGTATCTTTAGTCTCCTGTTTGGTGGTTGGTTATTACCTATTGTATACCAGACCCGTCAAATGTTTCTATATAGAAATGTATCATGTATCTTTAGTCTCCTGTTTGGTGGTTGGTTATTACCTATTGTATACCAGACCCGTCAAATGTTTCTATATAGAAATGTATCATGTATCTTTAGTCTCCTGTTTGGTGGTTGGTTATTACCTATTGTATACCAGACCCGTCAAATGTTTCTATATAGAAATGTATCATGTATCTTTAGTCTCCTGTTTGGTGGTTGGTTATTACCTATTGTATACCAGACCCGTCAAATGTTTCTATATAGAAATGTATCATGTATCTTTAGTCTCCTGTTTGGTGGTTGGTTATTACCTATTGTATACCAGACCCGTCAAATGTTTCTATATAGAAATGTATCATGTATCTTTAGTCTCCTGTTTGGTGGTTGGTTATTACCTATTGTATACCAGACCCGTCAAATGTTTCTATATAGAAATGTATCATGTATCTTTAGTCTCCTGTTTGGTGGTTGGTTATTTACCTATTGTATACCAGACCCGTCAAATGTTTCTATATAGAAATGTATCATGATCTTACCCTGTTTTTAGACCCTGTTGGTTGGTTTTGTATACCCCAAATGTATCCATGTATCTTTAGTCCTCCTGTGTTGGTGGTTGTTTAGTCTCCTGTTTGGTGGTTGGTTATTACCTATTGTATACCAGACCCGTCAAATGTTTCTATATAGAAATGTATCATGTATCTTTAGTCTCCTGTTTGGTGGTTGGTTATTACCTATTGTATACCAGACCCGTCAAATGTTTCTATATAGAAATGTATCATGTATCTTTAGTCTCCTGTTTGGTGGTTGGTTATTACCTATTGTATACCAGACCCGTCAAATGTTTCTATATAGAAATGTATCATGTATCTTTAGTCTCCTGTTTGGTGGTTGGTTATTACCTATTGTATACCAGACCCGTCAAATGTTTCTATATAGAAATGTATCATGTATCTTTAGTCTCCTGTTTGGTGGTTGGTTATTACCTATTGTATACCAGACCCGTCAAATGTTTCTATATAGAAATGTATCATGTATCTTTAGTCTCCTGTTTGGTGGTTGGTTATTACCTATTGTATACCAGACCCGTCAAATGTTTCTATATAGAAATGTATCATGTATCTTTAGTCTCCTGTTTGGTGGTTGGTTATTACCTATTGTATACCAGACCCGTCAAATGTTTCTATATAGAAATGTATCATGTATCTTTAGTCTCCTGTTTGGTGGTTGGTTATTACCTATTGTATACCAGACCCGTCAAATGTTTCTATATAGAAATGTATCATGTATCTTTAGTCTCCTGTTTGGTGGTTGGTTATTACCTATTGTATACCAGACCCGTCAAATGTTTCTATATAGAAATGTATCATGTATCTTTAGTCTCCTGTTTGGTGGTTGGTTATTACCTATTGTATACCAGACCCGTCAAATGTTTCTATATAGAAATGTATCATGTATCTTTAGTCTCCTGTTTGGTGGTTGGTTATTACCTATTGTATACCAGACCCGTCAAATGTTTCTATATAGAAATGTATCATGTATCTTTAGTCTCCTGTTTGGTGGTTGGTTATTACCTATTGTATACCAGACCCGTCAAATGTTTCTATATAGAAATGTATCATGTATCTTTAGTCTCCTGTTTGGTGGTTGGTTATTACCTATTGTATACCAGACCCGTCAAATGTTTCTATATAGAAATGTATCATGTATCTTTAGTCTCCTGTTTGGTGGTTGGTTATTACCTATTGTATACCAGACCCGTCAAATGTTTCTATATAGAAATGTATCATGTATCTTTAGTCTCCTGTTTGGTGGTTGGTTATTACCTATTGTATACCAGACCCGTCAAATGTTTCTATATAGAAATGTATCATGTATCTTTAGTCTCCTGTTTGGTGGTTGGTTATTACCTATTGTATACCAGAGCCGTCAAATGTTTCTATATAGAAATGTATCATGTATCTTTAGTCTCCTGTTTGGTGGTTGGTTATTACCTATTGTATACCAGACCCGTCAAATGTTTCTATATAGAAATGTATCATGTATCTTTAGTCTCCTGTTTGGTGGTTGGTTATTACCTATTGTATACCAGACCCGTCAAATGTTTCTATATAGAAATGTATCATGTATCTTTAGTCTCCTGTTTGGTGGTTGGTTATTACCTATTGTATACCAGACCCGTCAAATGTTTCTATATAGAAATGTATCATGTATCTTTAGTCTCCTGTTTGGTGGTTGGTTATTACCTATTGTATACCAGACCCGTCAAATGTTTCTATATAGAAATGTATCATGTATCTTTAGTCTCCTGTTTGGTGGTTGGTTATTACCTATTTTATACCAGACCCGTCAAATGTTTCTATATAGAAATGTATCATGTATCTTTAGTCTCCTGTTTGGTGGTTAGTTATTACCTATTGTATACCAGACCCGTCAAATGTTTCTATATAGAAATGTATCATGTATCTTTAGTCTCCTGTTTGGTGGTTGGTTATTACCTATTGTATACCAGACCCGTCAAATGTTTCTATATAGAAATGTATCATGTATCTTTAGTCTCCTGTTTGGTGGTTGGTTATTACCTATTGTATACCAGACCCGTCAAATGTTTCTATATAGAAATGTATCATGTATCTTTAGTCTCCTGTTTGGTGGTTGGTTATTACCTATTGTATACCAGACCCGTCAAATGTTTCTATATAGGAATGTATCATATATCTTTAGTCTCCTGTTTGGTGGTTGGTTATTACCTATTGTATACCAGACCCGTCAAATGTTTCTATATAGAAATGTATCATGTATCTTTAGTCTCCTGTTTGGTGGTTGGTTATTACCTATTGTATACCAGACCCGTCAAATGTTTCTATATAGAAATGTATCATGTATCTTTAGTCTCCTGTTTGGTGGTTGGTTATTACCTATTGTATACCAGACCCGTCAAATGTTTCTATATAGAAATGTATCATGTATCTTTAGTCTCCTGTTTGGTGGTTGGTTATTACCTATTGTATACCAGACCCGTCAAATGTTTCTATATAGAAATGTATCATGTATCTTTAGTCTCCTGTTTGGTGGTTGGTTATTACCTATTGTATACCAGACCCGTCAAATGTTTCTATATAGAAATGTATCATGTATCTTTAGTCTCCTGTTTGGTGGTTGGTTATTACCTATTGTATACCAGACCCGTCAAATGTGTCTATCACGTGTTTCATTCTACATCTATCAACTTATTCCTTTTCTGTAATTTAATTGTACAGTTGTGTTGATAGCAAAACAAAGTATTTGTGAATTAATGTCAAGCTAGTGTAAATGCACTGTTGCATCCATATTATAAGTTCCATCAGGGAAGAGATGAATTCAAGATATATTACGATGTTGTTGATTTTATACTTTAATAGTGTAATTCGTATAACGTGGATGATTTTGCTCATTACGGAATCGAGCATGGTGACACTCGAGCTCCAACCAACGATGATGGTTCAACTCCATCAATACCCGTCAGCAGCTTATTCCCATTATTCAATCATCAGCACGATTCTTTAATTGTAAGTATCTAGAGTATATTTGCACGATTTATTTCCACATATTATTTTGAAATGTGCACCATCAAGAGTCAAAAAAGTATTTTCTTCATGTGAAATATATTATGTTTCACACTTTTTTCGGAGCACCTGAATTCACCTCCAGGATTTAATGGGGTTCGTGTTACTCGAACTTTAGTTTTATGTGCATGCTTTGTAGACCATAATTGGTCTTTTTCTTTTGGCCATTGGGTTGTCAGTCCTTCTTTGATTTAGGAGTTCTGATTACACCTATGGTATTTTCAAACTCTTCTTTACTATTAAACTGTTTACTGGACGAGTGGTAGTGACAGACAATATAGTTGGTCCTTATTTATAAACGTTAGAGAAAACCGAATGAGAAATCAAGAATGGACAATCCAGAGACATTGTAAATAAACGATAGAGACAACTGGAGGGGCAGTCAAGAATTGACAATCAAGAGACACAAGCAATAGTGGGCACAACACACGGAACACAGATATTCAAACCAATACCTTATCCAACATCATAGAGACTTTGAAAAATGAACATGGTGAAAGATTTTTACAGATCAGCAACCTTACTACACCTTGGTATTTATCATTCCGCTGCATCTTACTTAGAGAACGAGAACTCCAGAAAAACAACAATAGAATTGGTCTTATACGCACTGATGGAACGAAGAGCATTACGATAACACATAATACATCCATCACAGTGAACGGTTATGTTGATAAAGAGATACCGTACCAAAATACACCAGCGATAGTTCAGTCAACAACACTAGCAAAAGACTCTGATTATGACATTGAACCATCTCTTATACAGTACCATCATAAACAGAATGGACCAGTTACAGTAAGAATTTCCAATGTTACAACGAAAACCATCAACATACCACCGAAAGCCATAATATGCGAACTACAACCAGTATCTGTACAAGCAGGATCAGAACAACCAACTGAGAAGGACATCATGAGCTTGATAAAAGTTACCAAAGGTGATCTTGACGACCAACAATTTGAACAAGGACTTCAACTCATCAAGTCGTATATCGACATCTTCTCAAGATCAGATGAAGATGTAGGTCATACAGATATCGTTCAGCATATAATCGATCTTATTGATGAGAAACCGCTTAAATAACGCAATAGGCGTATACCACAAGCAGCATATGATGATGTAAGAGCACACCTTCGTCAACTATTGAATTCCGGCATTATACAACCGTCACGCAGTCCTTGGGCCTCAAATGTCGTATTAGCACGAAAGAAGGACAAAACACTACGACTTTGTGTCGACTACCGACAACTCAACAACATCACCAAGAAAGATAGTTATGCCCTACCTATGATAGAGGAGCTACTAGATTGTCTTGGTGGAAGCACTTTCTTCTCGGTCATCGACATGAAGTCTGGATATCACCAAGTGGAAATCTTTGAACCACACAAGGAAAGGAGTGCATTCACAGTCGGACCTCTTGGTTTTCATGAATACACTTGTATGCCATTTGGTCAATCCAGCAACATACCAACGGCTGATGGAGGATTGTTTGGCAGATTACCACCTGCGAATTTCGTACGTCTTCATAGATGATGTTATAATTTTTGGGAACACATATGAAGAACATCTCAACAACTTGCGTCTAGTAATGGATCGAATACAACATGCCAATTTGAAACTAGCACTGAAGAAATGTTCATTCTTTAAGCGAAAAGTAAAATTTGTCGGACATATTGTCTCAGCAGCAGGAGTAGAGATAGATCCAGATAAGACAGAAAAAGTGACAACACGGCCAACTCCTACATCACCAGAAGATGTAAGACGCTTTCTTGGTTTTGTCAGATACTATCGCCGCTTCATAAAGAACCTTATGCCAATTCCAACAGGAACAAAGGACAAGGGGTACTGGGGAGAAGATCATATGAATGCCTTTGACACTTTGAAGCGATTACTTACATCCTCCCCAATTTTAGGATACGCTGATAGTACACTTCCATATGAACTGCATACCGATGCATCTGGATTTGGTTTGGGAACTGTACTATACCAAGAACAACAGGGTGAGAAGCGAGTCATTTGTTATGCCAGTCGAGGTCTTACCAAGGCTGAGGAGAACTACCCACCTCATAAGCTGGAATTCTTAGTCTTGAAGTGGGCCGTCGCTGATAAGTTCAAAGATTACTTATATGGACAGCAGTTTACAGTCTTGACGGATAACAACCCTTTAACTTATGTTCTCACAACAGCAAAACTTGACGCAACAGGGCACAGGTGGTTAGCAGACCTTGCAACTTACAACTTTAACATCAAGTATCGCCCTGCAGCTGATGCAGATGGTTTAAGTCGAATACATACCGACACTAATGTAAGACAAGACATTAACCAGGAATTCATCCGTACCATCTGTAGTTCAGTCAGCTCCATCCCATATGTTGAATGCTTAGCTATATCACCAGATTTAGTCAAATATGATACCGATGATGCCACAGCTGGAACATCAACTTCCGATATGATCGACTGGAAGAAAACGAAGGAAAAAGATACTAGGTTACAATACTGGAGAAAAATGTTTGAGACTGGACAGAAGCCAGAAAAAGAAGACACCATCTTGAAACGTCAATTTTCTCATCTCCATTTCATAAACGACGTACTCCATCGACAAGTCACCAATAATGACAAAGTACAACAACAGTTTGTATTGCCATCAGCTCACGTCAACACTGTACTTGAGGCAATGCATAACGACATGGGTCATCCTGGTAAGGATAGGACGTTATCATTACTGAAGGACCGTTTTTACTGGCCAGGAATGTCCACGGATGTAGAAGAATGGATTTCCCATTGTGGCAGATATATTCGTAGAAAGACACCACCGAACCACAGAGCTCCACTCACTGGTAAGTATTAGAACAACATCACCTCTGCAACTAGTCTGTATGGATTACCTAACCTTGGAACCATCTACAGGAGGACAACAGAACATCCTGATAATTACGGACCACTTCACCAGATATGCACAGGCCATACCAGCAAGAAATCAGACAGCACGAACAACTGCTGAAGTCCTGTTTAATAATTATATAGTCCATTACGGTATCCTAGAACGCCTTCATTCAGACCAAGGAGCAAACTTCGAATCAAAAGTCATTGAGGAACTGTGCAGAATGACAGGAATCACCAAGTCTCGTACTACCAGCTACCACCCACATGGTAATGGTATGTGCGAGAGATTCAACCGCACACTACTCAAAATGTTAGGGACCTTGGATCCGTAACAGAAGATGAATTGGAAAGCATGATTCCACAGGCTTTTCACCATATTATCTGATGTTTGGCCGAAATCCCAGACTACCAGTCGACATTGTTTTTAGTTTACGAAAGGAAGTTAAGGGATCAAACTACATCAAAGATCTCAGAGACCGTTTTGGATCATGCATACCACCTTGCAACCGAAGCCTCCAAGCGATCCCAACAGAAACAGAAAGAAGGGTATGACACGAGAGTCAGAGGAACCACTATTAGAGTGGAAGATCGTGTCCTAGTGAAGATTGTTGCCTTCAAAGAAAAACACAAACTTGCAGATAAATGGGAACAAGAACCATATAAAGATTTAGGACAGCCTAGCCCAGACATTCCAGTGTTTACTCTACAGAGAGGGGATGGAGAAGGTAGAAAGAGGAATCTACATAGAAACCTACTTCTACCAGTTGGAGATATCAGGGAAACTCCAGTAAAACCAGTTCCAAAACCTCGAGTGAGAACACTGAAACCAAAGTCACCGCAGATTAGACCCGCACTTATAGATACAGAAGATGAATCTTCTGATGAAGAACCAATTGAGTTGGTTGTAGTGGTACCTTTAGCTGACAGCAGTGATAAACCAATCACCACAGAAACAGAGCTAGAGGACCCAACAGATAATGCAGTAGCTGTTTCTGAATCTGATGGGGACGACCATTCTCAAGAAGCTCATGATGAAATTGATGCTAATAAGACGGATTCTGATGTAACATGCAGAAGCGCTTCAACATAGAAATCTGATGATGAAACTCCGGATGAACATCCTGTAGATATTTCATTTTCAGATTCGGAAGAACCAGTGCGAAGGTCAGGTAAACAAAGAAAGATACCAGTTTGGATGAGTTCAGGAACTTATGAACTTTCCAAGTCTGTTGTGAACAATCCACCAAGTAGCAGAGACTGGTTTCAGAAGGTTAATTGCATTACATCACTAGCAAATACTAACTTTTTTCAAAATTTGCAGGCAGAAGCAGCTCAGACTATTCTTGATATTATGAAGAATTAGTCAGATAAATAACGGGAAGTCATTTTTCATCTGGGGGGAGTATGTGATAGTCTGTATTTTAGTAATTTCATATGTTTTTGTATTTCTATTCTTTTTCAGCATTGTCATTGGTAATAAGTTAATTAAACGGAATTAGTTAATTACTTTCTTTTATTATAGATTAATTACCAATGACAATACTGAAAAAGAATAGAAATACAAAAAATATAAAATGATTAAAATACAGACTATCACATACTCCCCCCAGTCAGAGGGAAATAACTATTTTGTTATACAGGTAAAATTGAATTGATTTCACCAACGATCTAATCAAGAAATCCGTTACACCTCATGTGAGGTAAGAATCACTGTATTATATTGTATTGTTGCTTTGCTTTTGTTTTGTTTATTTGTAATATCATATCTTATTTACATTTATTGTATACGATATATTCGGAAAATAAGATGTACGTAAAGAAGTATTTGTATTTGCTTGCTTCATCACTCTAAACCTTTTGATGAGTTCATGACCCCCATGTCACTTCTTTAATATAAATCGTGTAATCACATTGAGTTACTTGTATTGTAATTTTTACTGTAATTATGATAATATATTAGAAAGAGTTATCTTTCTTTTCATTGACTTTGTATTTATATTGTTTATTTTAATTGCAGGAATATTAGAGATTATATGATTATATATTATATATGAAATAATTGTGTCCAAGAAAATCAAAATAGAAGAACCCTACAGTAAAAGTGTTATTATCATTTGGAGGGAACGAAATAATATATATTTATTTATATATATATATATATATATATACGTCTGAAAATTAAACCAAACAGTGTTAGAATTAGATTTTAGAGCTGTCAAATTTTTGTTCTTCCCTCGACGGGATTTGAACCCACACCATTGTTACACTGCAGCACCATTCGCTTAGCCTTACGTCCAGCGCCCTAGACCACTCGACTACATCCACTCCCTGATATATATATATATATATATATATATATATATATATATATATATATATATATATATATATATATATATATATATATATATATATATATATATATATATATATATATATATATATATATATATATATATATATATATATATATATACTGAAAATTAAACCAAACAGTGTTAGAATTAGATCTTTGAGCTGAAAAATTGTTGTTCTTCCCTCGAGGGGATTTGAAGTCACACCATTGATACACTGCAGCACCAATCGCTTAGCCTTATATCCAGCGCCCTAGACCACACGACCACATCCGCTATATTAAAATATAGCTTCAATAGTAGAAGTGTTACCTTGTCTCGTAAAGAATATCTAGAGATAGACATAAGACATGTGTCTAAGCGTGTGTAGATGGTACATATTTATACTTAATATTATAATTTGACAGCAATCTAACTCAGCAATTTTTAATATATTGTATAGGATGATGAAGAATTCATCATGCAGTCACAGGAAATAAAGTATATTATACAAAAATCTAAGCAGGTGACAACCATACAATATATCTGTCCCACTGGATTTCAAAGTTACTTGTGATACTAGGTTAATACTAAATATTTATATACGTCTGAAAATTAAACCAAACAGTGTTAGAATTAGATCTTTGAGCTGACAAATTATGTATATGTCTTCATATTATATGTGATGTGTCATTCAAAAAAACTAGACATAATAAAACTAGAATTTAGATTAATAAATTGTTCATATGCAACCTCTGATATACTCTACAACTTGTACAACTTGTTGAAGACCGTCAGTATTTGGTTGAAGTAGAATTGGATCTGTTGACCAAGATTAATTTTATTGAATGTTTTAATTATAGTTGAAGAATTTATTCAGTAACTTAAAATGGCATTCGATGTATTTATATATATTAAACATTATTAGAAGACCGTGACAAGACCATTACTCGTTTTCTGGGAAATGAACGTTAGAGAAAACCGAATGCGAAATCAAGAATGGATAATCCAGAGACACTGGCAGTATTGAGCACATAAGACAAACAAAACACAACACAGCACAAAAAACTAAAAAGATGAGGAACATGGACCCCATCAAAAACCGGGGGTGAACCCACGTATTCTAGAAGGGTATCCAGTTACTGCCCATACAGAGGGTAAAATCAGATGCTCAGGAAGGGTAATCAGTTCCTACCTCTACCGGTGGTAAACTCAGATGATTACGAAGGGTTATCAGTTCCTACTTCTACCGGTGGTAAACTCAGATGATCAGGAAGGGTAATCAGTTCCTACCTCTACCGGTGGTAAGCTCAGATGCTCACGAAGGGTAATCAATTCCTACCTCTACCGGTGATAAACGCAGATGCTCACGAAGGATAATCAGTTCCTACCTCTACCGGTGGTAATCTCAGGTGCTCATAAAGGGTAATCAATTCCTACCTCTACCGGTGGTAAGCGCGGATTCTCACGAAGGGTAATCAGTTCAGACCTCTATCAGTGGTAAGCTCAGATACTCACGATGGGTAATTAATTCCTACTTCTATCGGTGGTAAACGCATATGCTGACGAAGGGTAATCAGTTCATACCTCTACCGATGGTAAGCTCAGATGATGACGAAGGGTAATCAGTTCATATCTCTACCGGGGATAAACTCAGATGCTCACGAATGGCAATCAATTCCTACCTCTACCGGTGGTAAGCTCAGATGCTCACGAAAGGTAATCAGTTCCTACCTCTACCGGTGATAAGCTCAGATGCTCACGATGGGTAATTAATTCCTACCTCTACCGGTGGTAAACGCAGATGCTGACGAAGGGTAATCAAGAATGGCAGTATTGAGCACACAAGACATTGGCCGAAGACAAACAAAACACAAAAAACAACACAGAAAACTAAACAGATGAGGAACGCGGACCCTATCAAAAACCGGGGGTGAACCCAGGTGTTATCGAAGGGTATCCAGTTACTGCCCCTACAGAGGGTAAACTCAGATGGTCACGTAGGGTAATCAGTTCCTTCCTCTACCGGTGGTAAACTCAGATGGTCACGAAGGGTAATTACTTCATACCTCTACCGGTGGCAAACTCAGATGCTCAGAAAGGGTAATCAGTTCCTACCTCTACCGGTGGTAAACTCAGATGCTAACGACGGGTAATCAATTCCTACCTCTACCGGTGGTAAACTCAGATGCTCACAAAGGGTAATCAATTCCTAACTCTACCGGTGGTAAACTCAGATGCTCACGAAGGGTAATCAGTTCCTACCTCTACCGGTGGTAAACTCAGATGCTCACGAAGGGTAATCAGTTCCTACCTCTACCAGTGGTAAGCTCAGATGCTCACGAAGGATAATCAATTCCTACCTCTACCTGTGGTAAGCGCAGATTCTCACGAAGGGTAATCAGTTCATACCTCTACCGGTGGTAAACTCAGATGTTCACGAAGGAAATTAATTCATACCTCTACCGGTGGTAAACACAGAGGCTGACGAAGGGTAATCAGTTCATACCTCTACCGATGGTAGCTCAGATGGTCACGAAGGGTAATCAGTTTATATCTCTACCGGGGGTAAACTCAGATGCTCGCGAATGGCAATCAATTCCTACCCCTTCGGTGGTAAGCTCAGATGCACAAGAAAAGTAATCAGTTTCTACCTCTACCGGTGCTAAGCTCAGATGCTCGCGAAGGGTAATCAATTCCTACCTCTACCGGTGATAAGCGCAGAATCTCACGAAGGATAATTAGTTCATACCTCTACCGGTGGTATCCTCAGATACTCACGATGGGTAATTAATTCCTGCCTCTACTGGTGGTAAGCGCAGATGCTGATGAACGGTAATCACTCCATGCCTCTACCGGTTGTACGCTCAGATGGTCACGAAGGGTAATCAGTTCATACCTCTACGAAGGGTAAACTCAGATGCTCACGAATGACAATCAATTCCTACCTCTACCGATGGTAAGCTCAGATGCTCAAGAAAGGTAACCAGTTCATACCTCTCCCGGTGGTAAGCGCAGATGTACACGAAATGTGATCAGTTCCTACCTCTATCGAGGGTAAGCTCAGATGCTCACGAAGGGCAATCAGTTCCTACCTCTACCAGTGGTAAACTCAGATGCTCACGAAGGGTAATCAGTTCATACCTCTACCAGTGGTAAACTCAGATGCTCACGAAGGGTAATCAGTTCATACCTCTACCGGTGGTAAACTCAGATGTTCACGAAGGGTAATCAGTTCATACCTCTACCTGTGGTAAACTCAGATGGTCGCGAAGGGTAATCATTGCATACCTCTACCGGGGGTAAGCTCAGATGGTCACGAAGGGTAATCAGTTCATACCTCTACCGGTGGTAAGCTCAGATGCTCACGAAGGGTAGTAAGTTCCTACCTTTACCGGTGGTAAACTCAGATGCTCACGAAGGGTAATCAGTTCATACCTCTACCGGTGGTAAACTCAGATGGTCAGGAAGGGTAATCATTTGATACCTCTACCGGGGGTAAGCTCAGATGCTCACGAAGGGTAATCAGTTCATATCTCTACCGGGGGTCAACTCAGATGGTCACGAAGGGTAATCAGTTTATACCCCTACCAGTGGCAAACTCAGATGCTCGAGAAGGGTAATCATTGCCTACCTCTACCGGGGGTAAGCTCAGATGGTCACGAAGGGTAATCAGTTCCTACCTCTACCGGTGGTAAGCTCAGATGCTCACGAAGGGTAATCAGTTCATATCTCTACGGGGGGTAAACTCAGATGGTCACGAAGGGTAATCAGTTTATACCTCTACCAGTGGTAAGCGCAGATGCTCACGAAAGGTAATCAATTCCTACCTCTACCGGTGGTAAGCGCAGATGCTCACGAAGGGTAATCAGTTCCTACCCCTACCGGTGGTAAGCTCAGATGGTCACGAAGGGTAATCAGTTCCTGCCTCTACCGGTGGTAAGCTCAGATGGTCACGAAGGGTAATCAATTCCTACCTCTACCAGTGGTAAGCTCAGATGCTCACGAAGGGCAATCAGTTTCTACCTCTACCGGGGGTAAACTCAGATGGTCACGAAGGATAATCAGTTCATATCTCTACCGGGGGTAAACTCAGATGGTCACGAAGGGTAATCATTTCATACCTCTACCGGGGATAAGCTCAGATGGTCACGATGGTTAATCAGTTCATACCTCTGCCGGTGGTAAGCTCAAATGCTCACGAAGGGTAATCAGTTGATATCTCTATCGGGAGTAAGCTCAGATGGTCATGAAGGGTAATCAGTTTATACTTCTACCAGTGGTAAGCGCAGATGCTCACGAATGGTAATCAGTTCCTATCTCTACCGGTGGTAAGCTCAGATGGTCACGAAGGGTAATCAATTCCTACCTCTACCAGTGGTAAGCTCAGATGCTCACGAAGGGCAATCAGTTCATACCTCTACCGGTGGTAAATTCAGATGCTCACGAAGGGCAATCAGTTCCTACCTGTACCGGGGGTAAACGCAGATGCTCACGATGAGTAATCAGTTCCTACCTCTACCGGTGGGAAACTCAGATACTCACGAAGGGTAATCAGTTCATACCTCTACCAGTGGTAAACTCAGATGCTCACGAAGGGTAACCAGTTCATACCTCTACCGGTGGTAAACTCAGATGTTCACGAAGGGTAATCAGTTCATACCTCTACCTGTGGTAAACTCAGATGGTCGCGAAGGGTAATCATTGCATACCTCTACCGGGGGTAAGCTCAGATGGTCACGAAGGGTAATCAGTTCATACCTCTACCGGTGGTAAGCTCAGATGCTCACGAAGGGTAGTAAGTTCCTACCTTTACCGGTGGTAAACTCAGATGCTCACGAAGGGTAATCAGTTCATACCTCTACCGGTGGTAAACTCAGATGGTCAGGAAAGGTAATCATTTGATACCTCTACCGGGGGTAAGCTCAGATGCTCACGAAGGGAAATCAGTTCATATCTCTACCGGGGGTCAACTCAGATGGTCACGAAGGGTAATCAGTTTATACCCCTACCAGTGGCAAACTCAGATGCTCGAGAAGGGTAATCATTGCCTACCTCTACCGGGGGTAAACTCAGATGGTCACGAAGGGTAATCAGTTCCTACCTCTACCGGTGGTAAGCTCAGATGCTCACGAAGGGTAATCAGTTCATATCTCTACCGGGGGTAAACTCAGATGGTCACGAAGGGTAATCAGTTTATACCTCTACCAGTGGTAAGCGCAGATGCTCACGAAAGGTAATCAATTCCTACCTCTACCGGTGGTAAGCGCAGATGCTCACGAAGGGTAATCAGTTCCTACCCCTACCGGTGGTAAGCTCAGATGGTCACGAAGGGTAATCAGTTCCTGCCTCTACCGGTGGTAAGCTCAGATGGTCACGAAGGGTAATCAATTCCTACCTCTACCAGTGGTAAGCTCAGATGGTCACGAAGGATAATCAGTTCATATCTCTACCGGGGGTAAACTCAGATGGTCACGAAGGGTAATCATTTCATACCTCTACCGGGGATAAGCTCAGATGGTCACGATGGGTAATCAGTTCATACCTCTGCCGGTGGTAAGCTCAGATGCTCACGAAGGGTAATCAGTTGATATCTCTATCGGGAGTAAGCTCAGATGGTCATGAAGGGTAATCAGTTTATGCTTCTACCAGTGGTAAGCGCAGATGCTCACGAATGGTAATCAGTTCCTATCTCTACCGGTGGTAAGCTCAGATGGTCACGAAGGGTAATCAATTCCTACCTCTACCAGTGGTAAGCTCAGATGCTCACGAAGGGCAATCAGTTCATACCTCTACCGGTGGTAAATTCAGATGCTCACGAAGGGCAATCAGTTCCTACCTGTACCGGGGGTAAACGCAGATGCTCACGATGAGTAATCAGTTCCTACCTCTACCGGTGGGAAACTCAGATACTCACGAAAGGTAATCAGTTCCTGCTTCTTATAAGATGTCTGCCATGTTCCTATTATCATTGCAGTTCATAGACAATAGTGAGTACCAGTATTGCAATGGCAAAACCGTTGATAAGCTTTAATAACAATTGAATTATCTGCGAACTGTAAATTAAAAATATATATACAAAATGTATATCTTATGAATCACCCCGGTTTTTGGTGGGGTCCTTGTTCCTCATCTTTTTAGTTCTATGTGTTGTGTTGTGTTTTTGTGCTTTGTTTGTCTTCAGCCAATGTCTTGTGTGCTCAGTGTTGCCAGTGTCTCTGGATTATCCATTCATGATTGCCCCTTCGGTTTTCTCACTGTCGTCAAAGAGCTCCGGTCGGAAATGCTCTGTCATCTTCCGATACAAGTCAATTAGGCATGTTTGACATACAGGCGACGACAAAAAGTAAGTATTATGATCATATAGTATTATTTTATCTTGAATCCAGAAGATGTCGTTATCGGTCGATTATTTTTGCTTGTTTTTACTTATATATTACTGTAGTTATCTTCATCGATTACTCAGATATAGATAAAATGATGGACATAAACAATGAAAAATGCTAATAATGAGATTGAAATCATCAAATAAAGCTATAAAAAGTAGTTTATATATGTAATTAAAGTACACAAACCCTTTGTAATGCTTATATACATGATAGTTTGCACTGGCGTGCTACCATGAATAGTTTTAGATTTAATACAGTGAAAAACACAATGCTTATTTACGTACATTCGTTCCGGCTCTGTCAGCCACTACTTTCCGGTTTGGTCGCAAAAAATTGTGTTTCAGTAGAACCGGTTTTGTCTATGTCAAAAATTGAAAGAATAGCGAAAACAGCTCAATATCACAATTATGTTTCCTTTTTGTAATTTATCTAAGGTTCATTATAACACTTGTCAAGGGTATGTTCGACTTGCAAATTGATAAAAAGAAAAAAAAATGTCATCAATGAATAAATTGTGAAAAAAAACAACAGCACAGTCAAAATATTTTACATGTAGATGTTTTGTGTAACATTAAAAGGAAGAAATACAAAACGGTTTGTGCAGAATTGGCATTCACCAAGTCACCTTCGACAGAATGGTCATGATTTTCTATAGAACTTATAGTTGGATTATTACAATATTCAAAGTGTTTGATCAAAAGTAGAAACTCTCACTGTTTATATAGATATCAAGTAACTCTTATTCTTTTGGATTAATTTTTGTTTTCAAATAATATATTGAAGGACAGTAAGAAATTTTGATTAAACAAATTAATAAAAAATAAATAAAAATAGGGAACCGCATCAGTAGCGTAATGGTTAGCGTGCTCTCCTCGAGTGCGATATATTGTGGGTACGAGCCGCGGTCTTGTCAAACAAAAGAATATACAATTGGTATTTGTTGCTTCTCCGCTAAGAACGCATCATTAAGGAGAGAGCAAAGACTGGTTGGCTCGGAATCAGAATAATGTGTCCGAGTGGAGCGACATATCTACACAATGACTGTTGTTAGCTCACCTTGCCAAAGGCAATGTGAACTTTTACCATCACTTGGCGCCCGTCGTCCGTCGTCTGTCATCTGTTTACCTTTCACATTTTAATCTTCTCCTCTGAAACGCCTCAGCCAAATGAAGTGAAACTTAAGTAGGAAGCATCTATGGAAGGTCCTCTGTAACGATTACTCATTTCGTCCCGATCCGTTAACAAACATGGTCGCCACAGGCGATTCTTGTTTCTGATTGGCAGATTTTTTTTAAATATTCTCCTCTAAAACTTCTTAGCCAAATGAACCAAAACTTAGTAAGAAGCAACTATGGAAGGTCTTATATAAAGATTGCTCATTTCATCCCGATCTCACAAACTGAACACAAATATGACTTGTCCCGCATTTCATGAAACGACTCCTCAACGGCTGTTATACTGATAGGATTCATCTGTAAAGTAGCAGATACTAAGTAAGTGAATGCTGAATGTAAAGATAAACAAACATATGTATGGAGCTCACAATAAAATATAAATTTAGCAATCAAATTGTCTGAAGCTTATACAAATAAAATGAGGGTAATCGCAAGATTGAAACATAAGATGTTTTTTTAGTATTTCTTCGCTGCCCAGTTAATGGTTTTTTTTATCCTGCACTTGTTCTATTCGAGTAGTCACATGGTACTGACCGGATATTTTTTGCTATGCATTTGTATTTGGTACCTGATTCATGTTGAGCGACGGTAAGAAACAGTAACAGCATTCAGTATGCTTATAAACTTATAATATATAATTCATTTCCACTCGCTGCGAAACGGGTAAGAAAAACTCGTCAAAACTCGTATATATAAATTTTATATTTTCGACCATGTATATATATTGTCTATTTTTTTCTCTCCCTCGTTTCACTCCTCCGAAAATATTTTTCTATTTACTAAAATAATGTAATATAAATAAGACTCGACACAGTGTATGGTTTTGCTTTCGTTACAAGATCGCATAGCATTATTATAAATATATATCAACATAACAAATTCATTCAGACTGTCATTTCTACACCCCCCCCCCCCCCCAAAAAATACAAAATATATACGAGTGATTGAAATTCTTTTGGCATTAATATTGGTGGATGGGCAGGGGACTATAACATCCGAAGCACGAACTTTTGTCGTATTACAAATTGTAACGAACGTTGCATTAATCGAGTACACCTAACATTTTTTGTATATACAAACTGCCAAAATCGTCCATGCGGAAAGGAATTCAATACTACAGCCTTTGTTAATTTGCTTATCTGTAATGTTAATGTAAACATTATACTGTGAAGAAATGTAAATATCGTTTCCACGAAGTTATTTCCACAGAGTGACTTACTTCGTTATCAACGAGTATAAAATCAAAATATTGTATTATAAAAAGAATCTCCCACTACTCAAGTGATGCGCCTGTACAGTGAGTGTAGCGTATTGAGCACCAACCGCGATGCCAGTGCCACAAAAAGCATAACAAAAATCAAGTGTTCGCGACAGTAGCAATTTAACATAGAAATAACGATTTTTTTATTGTACAAAGTAGCTGAAATTAGCAGCCATGGCGAATCTTCATACCATGGATCAGTATTTATCGCTTTTGAGATATTTCCTAATCATAACTACAGTTGACTCTCATTGTCTCGAATTCGGTTGACTCGAATTTCCGGTTGAGTCGAATTGTTATCGAAGTCCCGAACTTCGTTGTGTATAAATATATATAATTTGACTCCTGTTGAGTCGAATTCGGATGAGTCGAAATTTCGTTTAGTCAAATTTACCTGTCAAAACATGTGTATTACCTTGGGATTAAAATCGGATCACAGGTGAAACATCCGGTCATTGAATTTGACATTTTTACCTTAGGCTATTTCACATGTTTATTTCACAATCTGTAAAATTAATTAGTGATAATATTTGAATTGGCTTGGTATTATGACACAGGTTAGATGTGTACAATAAAAAATTATCGATTCATAATAAGTGCGTTTGGGTCGGCATACATCAATGATTATGAAAAGTACACAAAGGAAGCGTTTTATCTATTGAATTATTTGTCGGAAATTAATTTTGATTAAAGAAGAATAGTTTTCTTCTACACTTTATTGAATAATAAAAACACACAATTTATTGTAAATAAACAGTATTGCACAAAGAAAAATACGTCATGATGGGTGAAGTTTAATGACAATGCAACAGGTGAAAAACATAAACAAAACAGATAAACATATTCATTCACACGAAAAAAGATATCTAGAAGTTATCAGTCGTTTCACAAGATTCAAAGAAATTTAACAGAGAGAAAAAACAGCAACAAAAACATCGAATATGTTTAAAATCGTTCCGAGAATAGGGACATGCGATGCTGGTTTTAACTCTTCAAAATTTCGCTCGAGTTGTCTCCCTTTCGTCGTTAAACAAACTACACTTCCGGTATCTTCGTAGCTCCTCTCGAGTCGAACTACGGTTGACTCGAATATTTTCCATGGTCCCATCGAATTCGAGATAACGAGAGTCAACTGTATTGCTAAATTGCAATATAATGCTCAATAATAATACGATCAGTCGTATTTACATACTGACAAATCCGTTTCTTAATAAATGACACAGCCGGTTTCTATACATGTTTACATTTTGACCAAGCCGGATTTCAAAAACATCTGTTGACATCATGTTTTAGGGTATGACTAGTTACTAACTGACTTTTCCTCAACAAAATAATATTTCTAAGTAAAATCAATCATTCATCAATACTTTTTTCTTTTTTGGCAACATTTAATTCATTCGTAAATGCAAGATATAGCGATATTTCAGTTGATTGTAGTGGTTTTGATGCCGGATTCCTTATAACTTATAGAAAAATCTAATTTTACACTGCAAAAATAAATGATATTTGGACAAAAAATGAAATTAATAATAATAACAATCATAAAGCTTCATAATTCAAAACATTATATACACAGTATATTCATAAATACTTACGATAATTATCTGTGTCTTCTTTAAAAATACCGCTTTAAAATATCCCGGATGTTGACCAAACATTTTCGATCGGAGCTCTTTGACGACAGTGTTTCTATAACGTTCAATTCCTAGAAAGCGATGTTTGATAAATATAAGTACATTGAATGTCATTTTAATTTACTGAATAAATTCTTCAACTGTAATTAAAACATTCAATAAAATTAATGGTGGTCAACAGATCAAATTCTACTTCAACCACTCAATGAGTTAGGTAGTTGGATTACCAAACAACTCATACAAGCCTATCACCAATACGACGTGGGGTCGCGCCCAGCTTTGCAAATTACATAAAAGGGTGCATTCGACTCGCAACCGCAAGTGATGAACTTTACCAGTTACTTGCCCATGGTCGGTGGTTCTCTCCGGGTACTACGGCTTCTTTCATCACTAACACTGGTAGCCATGATATAGCTGAAATATTAGTGGCGTTAAACACCAAAAATCAAAAAAATGTGTAGATTATATCAGAGGCTGCATATGAACAATCTATTAATCTAAATTCTAGTTTTATTATGTATAGTTTTTTCTAAATGACAAATCACATATAATAATAGGAAGACTTACATATATATATAATGTATGCAAAGTGAGAAAGAAAGTCAAGAGAAACTATTCTCTCTGTATAACGTTTACAACGTATTGGTACTTCATGATTTTACAATGTTTACTGTTTGGTACCAAATGGATTGGTTGATTTACATAACGCAAAGTAATATTTAGTGGTGTATATACATAATAATAACTTAATTTCTCCGCTGTGGGAAAGAACCCTTTCTGTCCGGAAAGAATAACTTAGTTTCTCCGCTATATGCATACACCAGGAAGAAACGATGACCATAAATAACAGCTTATTTCTCCTAGAGAATTGTCTGGGAAGGGCTAATAAATTTAATGGTTTCTTGGTAAGTGCAATGTGTATTTACATATTTATTTGGAATCCATGGTAAACCCAAGACCGTACGGTGCACAATTTTAACTATCGCGAGTTTAATCATTTATATTTGCTTAACTGAAGATTACAAACATTATTTAGATAAATATAGGCTTCAAAGAGCCTGTAATCGCCCGACTGATTTTCAATTTGACTTCTTAACGTTATGGAAAAACTTCAGCAGATTCCTATTTTTGCCATTTGAAATGTCTGCTAATAGCAATGGCAGCCATCTTGGATGGAAGGTGATGATCTAAGACATAATTTAGAAACCCCCCCCCCCCCCCCCCCAATTTTGTTTATAGAAAACCAGATGAGCTAAAGAAATGGCATTGTGTAGGCATATGGATAGATATATTGATAACCACACGTAAAACGTGAGGTATTAGATAAGATATGACAATGTTATACCGGTCCATTAACCACTAGTTCTAGCAAACTGATGCTCATTATTATATAGCTGTTAAAAATTGTCTTGAACGTGTAAGTATAGTGACATTCTCCATCACCAATACACTCATTTGAGTCTCGTAATAAAGACGAATTAAGTATTTCATTCTTCCTGGACAGAAAGGGTTCTTTCCCACAGCTGAGAAACTAAGTTATTCTCCCCGGACAGAAAGGGTTCTTCCCACAGTGGTGAAACTAAGTTATCCTTCCCGGACAGAAAGGGTTCTTCCCACAGCGGAGAAACTAGGTTATTCTTCCCGCACAGATAGGGTTCTTCCCCACAGCGGAGAAACTAAGTTATTCTTCCCCGGACAGAAAGGGTTTTTCCCACAGCAGAGAGACTAAGTAATTCTTCTCGGACAGAAAGGGTTCTTCCCCACAGCAGAGAAACTAAGTTATTCTTCCCGGACAGAAAGGGTTTTTCCCACAGCAGAGAAACTAAGTAATTCTTCCCCGGACAGAAAGGGTTTTTCCCACAGCAGAGAAACTAAGTTATTCTTCTCGGACAGAAAGGGTTTTTCCCACAGCAGAGAAACTAAGTTATTCTTCTCGGACAGAAAGGGTTCTTCCCCACAGCGGAGAAACTAAGTTATTCTTCCCGGACAGAAAGGGTTCTTTCCCACAGCGGAGAAACTAAGTTATTCTTCCCGAACAGAAAGGGTTCCTGCCCACAGCAGAGAAACTACGTTATTCTTCCCGAACAGAAAGGGTTCTTCCTCAGTGGAGAGACTAAGTTATTCTTCCCGGACAGAAAGAATTCTCTCCCACAGCGGAGAAACTAAGTTATTCTTCGCGGACAGAAAGGGTTCTTCCCACAGCAGAGAAGCTAAGTAATTCTTCTCGGATAGAAAGGGTTCTTCCCCACAGCGGAGAAATTACGTTATTCTTCCCGGACATAAAGGGTTCTTCCCCACAGCGGAGAAACTACGTTATTCTTCCCGGACAGAAAGGGTTCTTCCCCGCATCGGAGAAACTACGTTATTCTTCCCGGACAGAAAGGGTTCTTCCCCGCATCGGAGAAACTACGTTATTCTTCCCGGACAGAAAGGGTTCTTCCTCACAGTGGAGAGACTAAGTTCTATTTCTATACCCGGGTGTTTCTTCGAGATTTAATTTACGTTGAACAATTACAATCAAATTATAGTTCTATAATCATCCATTCTTTGGTCTGGTTTATTTGAATAAGATTGGAAGTGAGACAAGTTTTCAAAATAGTGAAACAATCCTGGTCCTCGATATAGTGTTGCTTAATTTTTGGGTAGACTACCGTTTGCTCCATAATCCATCACTATCCCCTCCTCATTTTTGGGCAATTCCTAATTCATCACCAGTTCCTCGCTACAATGAATTTTTGCTTTTCTGCGTTTGAAAGTTAGTATTGCTATCACACCGATAATGAGCAAAACAACTATTATCCATCCAACGATTGCGAATATTAATATGAATTTAGACGTCTGTGTTGTTGTGGGTTCCGTCGTTGTTGGTGGTTGTGTCGTTGTTGTTGTGGGTTCCGTCGTTGTTGGTGGTTGTGTCGTTGTTGTTGGGGGTTGTATCGTTGTTGTTGGTTTTTTTCCCGTTGTTGTTGGGTTTTTTTTCGTTGTTGTTGGTGGTTCTGTCGTTATTGGGGGTTCCATTGTTGTTGTTGGGGGTTCTGTCGTTATTGGGGGTTCCATCGTTGTTGTTGGGGGTTCTGTCGTTATTGGGGGTTCCATCGTTGTTGTTGGTGGTTCTGTCGTTATTGGGGGTTCCATTGTTGTTGTTGGGGGTTCTGTCGTTATTGGGGGTTCCATTGTTGTTGTTGGGGGTTCTGTCGTTATTGGGGGTTCCATTGTTGTTGTTGGGGGTTCTGTCGTTATTGGGGGTTCCATCGTTGTTGTTGGGGGTTCTGTCGTTATTGGGGGTTCCATTGTTGTTGTTGGGAGTTCTGTCGTTATTGGGGGTTCCATTGTTGTTGTTGGTGGTTCTGTCGTTATTGGGGGTTCCATTGTTGTTGTTGGGTGTTCTGTCGTTATTGGGGGTTCCATTGTTGTTGTTGGGGGTTCTGTCGTTATTGGGGGTTCCATCGTTGTTGTTGGTGGTTCTGTCGTTATTGGGGGTTCCATCGTTGTTGTTGGTGGTTTTGTCGTTATTGGGGGTTCCATTGTTGTTGTTGGGGGTTCTGTCGTTATTTGGGGTTCCATCATTGTTATTGGTGGTTCTGTCGTTATTGGGGGTTCCATTGTTGTTGTTGGTGGTTCTGTCGTTATTGTTGGGGGTTGTGTCGTTGTTGTTATGGGTACTGTTGTTGTTGTTCTGGATTCTGTTGTTGTTGCTATGTATTTTGTATTAAGTGGCAGGTTAAAATTACTGACATCTGCAAATAAATATTTGTTTTTTTAATAATGGATGAATAGTTCTTCCAGTAATTAATGGGAAATCAAACATGTTAACGATTACGAGTTCGTGACTTGTTCTGGTTCAGCTACATATTTGCGTCGAAGAAAACGTGAGTGTTTGACCTCTTTTGCAAATATTTGTTCACTAATCACTGAAGTAATAGAAATGAAACCCTGCATGTTTGGAAAATATAACTTTCGTCCTTGTATTTTGTACCCTGCTTACTCGGTGTATTCGTAAGAATTGCATTAAATATAATTGAAAGCTTTATAACATATGTTTTCCCATGACGAGATGATGAGATGATGACTGAGTGAGTGATTGTTGTTTAACGACAATTCAGCAATTTTCCAGCTATATCATGACGATTTACCTCCTCAAAACTTAATATATAATACAGTTATCTCCTAAATCATAAAACGAAATACGACCGGAAATGTTATCATAATACGATGATCAGTTAGTCAACTTATAATGAAAGCGTAGATATGTAATTTAGTGCGCGTTTCAGGAATAACCTTCATCAGGTACGCTCAATATCCAATATTTGGAAAGCCAAATAATTCAAAGGTCTTAGAGATCAGGAAACCAATGGGTCAAAACATGATAGCCAAAACCGGCTAGTCACTTATGCCTGGGGTTTTTATATTTTTATTTTAATAATAATTACACGACTTAGGAACTGTAAATTTCAATAAAAAATATCGTTACTTCTATTCATTTTTTATATTTTTTTTGGAGAAATAACGTTTTTGTGAATTACTTATATATCTAATTGCTAATTAGTTTAAGTATTTAAACTGATATTTAGACAAAAATGACATTCAAAATTGTTTTATAGTAAAATAATGGATAAATGTAGCAATGCATTAATTTTACACAAAAAATGCAACCTCACCTTTAAAACCTACCTTGTTTATTTTCTGCAGAGTCGACACGAAACATAAATACTCCTCGAATATTGACGTTAGACATGGATGCAACATTGATTATGTCTGACGCTGGCAATGCAAAGTAGTTATCGCCGTCACCAGCATCAAATCCTACCTGTAAAACATTACAAAATCTTGATCAACATCTGACATACTCAAGTAATACAGATTTATAGGTAAAATTAGATCATTGTTTTCAGATGTCAGATTGTTTATTTGTCAATCTACTAACATCATGTCATACCCGGTCACGCCAGATTTGCATTTAATGGCATAGCCTCGAAGGTTTCATGAAGAAGAAGAGAGTTTCCGAATGTGAAAGTAATCTTGAATGATTCCGAATGTAAAAATAATCTTGAATGATTCCGATTTTGAAAGTAATCTTGAATGATTCCGAATGTGAAAGCAATCTTAAATGATCCGATAGAGGATGTGGCTGGATAAAACAGATTTAAAAGAACCTCAGTTTACTACTAAGAGCAGGTGAGACCTGAGATGCGAGCGATAGATAGGCTAGTCACTGCTGCATACTCCTTTCGCTTAGACCAAAACACAAGGTATATGTAATGACACTGAAAGGAACATTTAATTATTTTTGTTTCCAAATATTCTGTTAGTCCTGTGAAAAAAAAATTTGTACAAAAGCTTTGCAATATATTGCAAGACTTCCGTTTTCATTTTTTAGCAACATTTCCAGTTATTTCCTCATTCATGACTTATCACCGGGCTTGTAACTAGATTAACACGACGGGTGTCACTAGTGGAGCAGGAACTGTATATCCTCCCGGAGCACCTGAGTTCACCTCCGGTTTTCAGTGAGGTTCGTGTTACTCGATCTATAGAGTTATGTGTATATTTTGTAGATCGTTGTTAGTCCTTTTGTCCTTTTTCTTTTGGTCATTGTGTTGTCTGTTCTTCTCCAATATACGGATTCTGATTGCCTCCCTTTGGTATCTTCAAACTCTTCTTGTCCTTTTGTCCTTTTTCTTTTGATCATTGTGTTGTCTGTTCTTCTCCGATATATGGATTCTGATTACCCCTTTGGTATCTTCAAACTCTTCTTGTCCTTTTGTCCTTTTTCTTTTGGTCGTTGTGTTGTCTGTTCTTCTCCGATATACGGATTTTGATTACCCCCCTTTGGTATCTTCAAACTCTTCTTGTCCTTTTGTCCTTTTTCTTTCGGTCATTGTGTTGTCTGTTCTTCTTCGATATACGGATTCTGATTACCCCTTTCATATCTTCAAACTCTTCTTGTCCTTTTGTCCTTTTTCTTTCGGTCATTGTGTTGTCTGTTCTTCTTCGATATACGGATTCTGATTACCCCTTTGATATCTTCAAACTCTTCTTGTCCTTTTGTCCTTTTTCTTTCGGTCATTGTGTTGTCTGTTCTTCTCCGATATACGAATTCTGATTACCTCCCTTTGGTATCTTCAAACTGATCATGAATCATTAAAAAAATATATGTATTAAAAATTAATTGTTTGGAGTGTGCTAATGACTTGATTGGTCTAGAACAAGCATTTAATGTTCCGCGGGCTAGCCTCGAATGCGGTGTAGAACGTGGGTTTAATCACTGATGAGGTCGAACCAAGACTATTATTATTATATAGGATGTTTCTCTGCTAGACATGCATCGTTCATCAATGAATAGTAAATACTGGCTGGCTGGTTGTCGAAATAATGTGTCTGACTGAAACGACATGTCTCATTGTACACTGTTGTTTCAACACTGCTACAATACAAATACGCCAAGCGTAAAATCGTGATTTTTTACACGAAATACCCAAACAATTTTCGCGCCTCCCTCCGCTCGGCGCAATTTTTTTAAGTGCGCCCCCCCTCCCCTAACTTGAAATCTTGGATCCGCCCCTGAAGCGTATCCTTCTAGTAGTATTAAACAAATATACATAATAACCATCAGTTCGTGAAAAAAAAAGTTCTTGTCACCTTATTTGATAAATACTCTGTGTTCTCGTAAAAATGTTCAGTGATACTTATTTACACTAAGTGTTAATGGTTCCAGGGATAACGTTTCCTCACTCTTTATTATGTGAAATAACCGCATCGATGTAATATTAACAGTCCTTGTCTCGAGTGCAGTAGATAGTGGGTTCAAGCCCCTGTAGGGTTAAGCTAAAGACTATAAAATTGATGTTTGCAGGTTCTCTCTCCTCTTAGTAGGTGGCATAAAAGTGTAAGATCAAAGAGTGGAGTGACATGTTAACCCACAGATTTGTTCTCATCGTCATATAGCTACATAATTGCTCACTTGGGGGTTTTAAAATTCACTCACTCACTCATTATGGGATAAAGTAAAGTCCTAGAAATTCCCCGGGTACCTCGGTTGTCCTTGAAACAATAAATCAGACTCTCACGATACAATGAAATATTGCTAAATGTAGTGTTAAACACCTGATAAGTATAACTATTAATCATATTTACCTGTGCCGGTTTCCCTTCTAATCCAGCTGTTCCCATCGTCCATTCTATTTTGTCGTATAAAAAGACAGCAACAGAGAGTGTTCCATTGGTTATCAGCAAACATTGAAAGGTACATCTCTAAAGAAACAAGTTAATATAGCTATCATTATAACATACATCTCTAAAGTAACAAGTTAATATGGCCATCTTTGAAATATACATCTCTAAAGTAACAAGTTAATATGGCCATCTTTGAAATGTACATCCCTAAAGTAACAAGTTAATATGGCCATCATTGAAATGTACATCTCTAAATTAACAAGTTAATATGGCCATCATTGAAATGTACATCTCTAAAGTAACAAGTTAATGTGGCCATCTTTGAAATGTACATCTCTAAAGTAACAAGTTAATATGGTCATCATTGTAACGTACATCTCTAAAGAAACAAGTCAATGTGGGCGTCATTGTAACGTACATCTCTAAAGTAACAAGTTAATATAGCCATCATTGAAATGTACATCTCTAAAGTAACAAGTTGATATGGTCATCATGGTAATGTACACTGCTAAAGTAACAAGTGACTATAGCTATCATTATAACGTACATCTCTAAAGTAACAAGTTAATATGGCCATCTTTGAAATGTACATCGCTAAAGAAACAAGTGAATATAGCCATCATTGTAACGTACATCTCTAAAGAAACAAGTCAATGTGGGCGTCATTGTAACGTACATCTCTAAAGTAACAAGTTAATATAGCCATCATTGAAATGTACATCTCTAAAGTAACAAGTTGATATGGTCATCATGGTAATGTACACTGCTAAAGTAACAAGTGAATATAGCTATCATTATAACGTACATCTCTAAAGTAACAAGTTAATATGACCATCTTTGAAATATACATCTCTAAAGTAACAAGTTAATATGGCCATCTTTGCAATGTACATCGCTAAAGAAACAAGTGAATATAGCCATCATTGTAACGTACATCTCTAAAGTAACAAGTTAATATGACCATCATTAAGATGTACATATCTAAAGAGACGAATTAATATGGCCATCATTGAAACGTACATCTCTAAAGAAACAAGTCAATGTGGGCGTCATTGTAACGTACATCTCTAAAGTAACAAGTTAATATGACCATCATTGTAACGTACATCTCTAAAGTAACACGTTAATATGGCCGTCATTAAAATGTACATATCTAAAGAAACAAGTTAATATGGTCATCTTTGTAACGTACGTCCCTAAGGTAACACGTTAATATGGCCATCATTGTAACGTACATGTCTAAAGTAACAAGTTAATATGACCATCATTAAGATGTACATATCTAAAGAGACGAGTTAATATGGCCATCATTGAAATGTCCATCTCTAAAGAAACAAGTTAATATGGTCATCATTGTAACGTACATCTCTAAAGTAACAAGTTAATATGACCATCATTAAGATGTACATATCTAAAGAGACGAGTTAATATGGCCATCATTGAAATGTCCATCTCTAAAGAAACAAGTTAATATGGTCATCATTGTAACGTACATCTCTAAAGAAACAAGTCAATGTGGGCGTCATTGTAACGTACATCTCTAAAGTAACAAGTTAATATGACCATCATTGTAACGTACATCTCTAAAGTAACACGTTAATATGGCCGTCATTAAAATGTACATATCTAAAGAAACAAGTTAATATGGTCATCTTTGTAACGTACGTCCCTAAGGTAACACGTTAATATGGCCATCATTGTAACTTACATGTCTAAAGTAACAAGTTAATATAGCGTACATCTTTAAAGTAGCAAGTTAATATGGCTATTATTGTAACGTACAAATGCAATCTCTAGAGAATCAAGTTAATATGACCATCATTGAAACGTACATCTCTAAAGTAACAAGTTAATATGGCCATTCAGTAGAAGGTACTTGAAAAAATACCTATGCATTTTTTGCATTACTCAAGTATTACGGTCGCCACCATGACTTGGTTGACCGCTATGGAATATATATGTCACAATTGACCACGGATATGTACTACTTGTCGCAAACGCTTCCGGGCCCTTTATTCATTCATGACCTATCACCCAGGTTGTTACTAGATTAACACGACGGGTGCCTCTAGTAGAGCATGAACTGCTTACCCTTTCGGAGCACCTGAGTTCACCCCGCTTCTTAGTGGGATTCGTGTTACTCAATCTTTAATTTTATATGTATGTTTTGTAGATCGTTATTTGTCCTTTTGTCCTTTTTCTTTTGGCCATTGTGTTGTCTGTTTTTCTTTGATTTATGGATTCTGATTATCCCTGTTGTATCTTCACACTCTTCTTTGAGAATCTTATATTTGCAAAGTATCGTAACTTGATAATGTATTCATGTAGTAGAAGAAGTAACATATACTACTGAAGACGAATGTATGAGTCCCAAAGGAATATTTTACGATATCAATTTCTTCTCCCTGTTAACATACCGGGTAAAACTAATCGCCATTTTATCACTGAAATAATTTTTGAATTATTAGTCAGGACTTCTGTACTGACATGATATTGTTTTATTGCAAATGTGCTACAGCAACTGCTAACCCTTCCGAAGTACCTGAGTTAACGAACCGTTTTTAGTGGGGTTCGTGTTTCTCGATCTTTATTTTGTTTTCAGTGAAATGTTTTGTGGGTCGTTATTTTTTGTGTTTGTCTTTTGGCCATTGTGTTGTCTATCCTTCTTCGATTTACGGCTTCTAATAACCACTTTGTTATCTTCAAAGTTTTCTTACCATTCCCAAATAATGCAATTTATCAAAATTAGGATCAGCCACCTTAAACAGCTATCACGTGTCGGCCCTTTAGTTTACTTGCTCCCAAAAGCTTTTAGTTCATTTGACTTCCCTACCTTTAGACTTTGAGCGTGCTTGGTGAAGTACATTACAGATATATAGAATCTAACACCGGCAAAACTGCAAGACAGAGAAATCTCCAACACCCGAGGGCAAGATTTCAATCTTACCCGAGTTGACATAAACGTACAGCATGCATTTGCCGGTAAAACGCACGTGATTTTCTTGTCTTGCACTAGTGCAAGATAAGAACATCTCACATCGCTAAAAATAGGAACTGGTCTGTCTCAAAAGTGAGAAAATTAACTTTGTTTTCATTTAAATACGTGGCATTAAACACAAATAAACTCCCTTTATCCTGCAATCAGTACATTTGCTGTACAAATATACCACACGAATAAATTTTTGCTTTATTCGTAGCCTACGAATAAACTTTTGAAGCCTACGAATAAACTTTTAAACCTACGAATAAACTTTTAAGCCCCACCCATAGATTCCGGAACTACTTTTTTGTGTTTTTGCTCTCCTGTGAAGGAGTTAAAATATTAACCGTAACCAATGTCAATAATCGACGTCGTCTTTTTCTAATAAATGTTTTCGTTCTCACTATTTGTAAATTTACAAACCGACAAAATGAAACTAATAATTCTAAAATTTCATATTTTTTATATATATTTTACGATAAAAAAAATCCTAGAAGTCAATAAAAAACAAAACAAAAATCTTAAACAAATCCGAATCATTTATAACTTGACAGGGAAGCTTTGAAAACAAAACAAAAGCAACTAAAACTACAGGACAAAGGGAATAAACCAAAGAGGGCATGCCCTCCAACAGATGAGGAAATTAACATCCTTTATAACAGAAACGTTCTGGGCAGTCACACACCACAATCTTTACTAAACACACTTATATGGTTAAATAACTCAGTACAGTTTGAACATCAAACTCTAATATTACTACATATATTTTATTATAAAATTTCTTCATATTAAATGTTCAATTAATTCACATCAATTACTTCAACATATCAGATAGTAGATTTCTTCAAGGTGAAAATAACACATATTCCTGCTATTGCATCAAGTCACTTTAAAATTATAGATAATTTTTTATATTCTGAATTCTTTATGACACCACAAAATATCTATATAATTTGTTTTAACCATTTGGAATAATTGTATTCAGTCACTTCCTCCAATCATTTTGCATCTTTTTTTAAAACATTTTTTTCTTTTGCAAAATTCCAACAAAGTTGTATGATTTGTCAGTTGAAACTAGTGTTTTATCTGCTGGAATTCTACTCACTGTTGATCAGGATTACAGTACATTTTTTATTTTGTGCAATTCCATTTGAAACTGATTCACAGCCTGTATGCAACAACTGAGTGATAGTTCTTGAAAAATGTCCTTGGTTTAATCAGATCTTTATAAAACGTTCATAGGTTTTTATGCAATTATTTCTTTCATATATAGTCTTTGCACTTATTTCAAACATCACATGTACATTGTACACTGTTAAACCATTAATCCAGCCATTCATCTGAAAGACATTAATATAGCATTGATTATAATTAAAATACATGTTATTATATATTTACTTATAAAATAACAAGAAAAAAGGAACAAAATGCAGACTAAATTAGCAATGTTTGAATATTTGAAACTTCAAGCTTTCATAATGCATTTTTGTATGATCCGACTCAGAAAATATATTCGCACATTAGTCATTACTCGCAACAACCAACATTATCATGTAAATATTGTTCATTCCAGAAAAATATATCCTTCACTCTAATATTTTTCTGGTCACAACACCTATGTCCATAATATTCTTGGTTCCTTAGTGACATCGCATTATGTAATTTACCAATCAATGGATTATGGTTTAATAATAGCAAATTTGATATGAAGAAAATAGTTGGTGGGGATTCTACATACATGTAGACTTCAATGCATATTAATTCATTTGATTATGATATACAAACAGAAGTTAAATATAGTAATTAAAATCATATCTGGTGCTTGTTGACACTAAATCAGATCTCTATTTTGATTTTCTTCAATTTACTATGTATATATGAAAGTTTTATTTTATTCTATAAAAATAAATTCCAATTTTCCATTGAAACCTATGTAAAGTCCAGAAGATTGGTATTAGCTTCTCCTCCTTTATATACTTGCATTGTCGCAAAATACATAATTTATTTGTACGAGCTTTAGAAACAGGTAGAAAAGTGCATGAAAGAAAACTTTCCAGTCTCATGAAAAAAATGAAGGATAGTTGCAAATTAGACATTAATCAATCAGTGCCAGAAAATATCTTATCCCAGTCATGGAAATTAGCACCGGACCGACGGACCGCGTCCGATAAATTTTCCGGCGGTCCGGTAGTTTTCGCTATCTCACCGGACCGACTGTCCAGTAAATTGTTTTGTCAGCCGCTGCCTTTAAGAATAGATAAATCAAGGTTCTCGGTAAATTCAACTTAAAAATATTTCTGATTCTCTTTTATTTGTTATTTTTAGATCAAGAAAAATCGAAAATAAATAATACATGTATCGTAATTGATAATCACGAGTTTTGACAAAGACACTAACTATTTACGACAGTTATTGTCGTAAAATTTTGATGTCGTAAAATATTTCGTGTGACTAGTGATCGTGGTACAATGTATTTCGGAAAAATATTATTCTCTAGAGTTTTTTTCATTAACAATCGTCGTTAATTTGGAACATTTTATCACTTCAAAACACGGTGGTCATGGCTTTCTTGCAGTATAAGACAGGAGCCATTAAAGAGAAAAGTAACCCCAGAGGAGACGAGAGAACGAAAGAAACAGTATGAAAAAGACTGAGAACGTAAATTTATTGATTCTTGGAAGCAGGACCGACCCTGGCTTCATCACCATGTTGAACACAATGTTATGGTCTGCAACTGGTGCATCGAAGCCAATGGACCAAAAGAGCTATATATATATTCTTTTGTAATTCTAAATTCTGGTTTCTAATTATATTTTTTCTTTTAGAGCTATTATTTTATTCTATTTTTTTTTTTATATATATACATATAAGGATTCATTTGTTTAGATAGAATGAATATTTCATTTAGTAATTTTTAATGTCACAAATAGTTTTGTAATTTTAGAGTGGAAATATACCTTAATGAATAAGATCATGCTGTATACAATAATATATTTATGGACATCAAATTGTCATCCCACTTGGACACATTATACTGATTCAGAGCCAACCAGTCTTTGCTTTTTCTCCTTAATGCTGCGTACTTAACAGAGAAGCAAAAAATACCAATTTTATAGTCTTTGGTCTGACCCGACTGGAGCACGAACACATGAGCACTCGCATGCTAACCTTTACGCCGCTGTCTAATTCTAGATATTGCTGTTTGTGATTGCAAGTTTAATGCAATCAATATGCGACACTTAAATAAAATAAATTTATTATTTAAAAAAAAATCATTATTTTATTGTCGGTCCTGTAAAATCTAGTTCGGTCCTGTAATTCTTCAGTTTACAGGACCGAATGTCCTGTGAATTCAAATTCCTAATTTCCTTGACTGTTATCCCGTCCAGAAGTTAAGAGAAAACAATGTGGAGGGGGTAGATATTATGCAAATATCAGGGCATAACAATGTGGCATTTATTAATAATTACTCAACATTGAGTGAGGAAAGACACAGGAAAATATCAAACATCCTCAGCAACACTGAAAGTGAAACTAACAGAAATGCTTTTCAGCAAACTTACCTCGTAAAACCTCCACAAATTCTACAGCCAGTAGCACTTCTAATGTTTCGTGTCGAAGCAATCCCGATGTTCCTTTTTACAGTTCCAATACAAATATGTCAAGTCAAATTAGTTCTATGTTTTACAGCGTGGTCATCCATAACAAATGGTGAATGTGTACACAATTTTCACAAATGTCGAAATGACTAAATATCCCAATAACTGAGCATTTGAGTGTTTGACATCGTTGTTAAATACATTTCCGTGAATCAGTTCAGTTTGTTGAGATAAATGATTAATCTTTCTGTTTTCTCTACTCTACCTAGTTTACTTAAAACATGCTCGAATCGTCTATACATGTATGTTAGTCCGAGATTCCTCTGTCGTTTAACGGCATTGATAATCTTGCTGTAGCCGTTCAACGACAGAGGGTGATACATACGGAAAACAGCGGATTTGCTTCTCCAACTCTGGGTCAGCACATTTCCACGTTTCGTGGCTATCGGATTTTATTTTCTATCATAAACCTTATATAAATCGCTTCACCAATCATTTTTCTATTCATTCATAAACATCTTACCCTCAGAAAGTGGTGTTACACTCCATTACAGCACGATTTTGCCTTAGAACCTATGATTTCGACATTTGTCTTCCATTTTTCAAACATTTGTCACGTGACTACGAGAAAACTAACGATTACCGCAATGTATCATGGGAGATAATTTGCATATAAACAAACAAACAAATATTTTTATTGCCAATCATAGGCGCCTGTTAAAGCAGAACAATTAACATAAAATTTAATACAGTTGATTATATTGATTGGTAATGATTTTAACAGCAAATTTAGTGAATTACAGATAACCATAAGAAAAAAAAATGTAGTACCTTGTCCAAAAACAAAAAGGGGGACGTAACACATGCTCTTTCCGAAGCCCGTTGGTAACACTCTGCCATTGAATCTTTTCTTTCCAACACATTCTGTATAATTTCCTTCTGCTCTTCTTTGATCTGTAGATGGACTGTTTGTCCTGCAGAATACGCTTAAATGTATCGTCTTCCATATGATTTGAATGTTGTTTACGTATGCAAATAATGCTCCAAATAATTTGGCACGCTGCATTAATTAGCTCCCATCATGCAATGCGTTGCTGTCATCATTCAGTTAGTATCGCGAGATCACGTGTGTAGATTCGAAAATGGAAGTCAAATGGCGGAATAATAGGATCTAAGGCAAAATCGTGCTGTAATGGAGTGTAACACCACTTTCTGAGGGTAAGATGGTTATGAATGAATAGAAAAATGATTGGTGAAGCGATTTATATAAGGTTTATGATAGAAAATAAAATCCGATAGCCACCAAACGTGGAAATGTGCCGATACTATGGCTGTGAGGCAAATTTGATGGTTTCCGTATGTATCACCCTCTGTCGTTGAACGGCTACAGCAAGATTATCAATGCCGTTAAACGACAGAGGAATCTCGGACTACATGTATGTGTGTATTGCTTTCACATGTTTACAAACTGTGTGGGTCATACTTAAATACGCCTGCAGTAGTAACCAGGCAAATATATACGCCTGTGTGTCATACAAAGGTGGACGCCTGCAACTATATGGTTCTTTTTTATTTATTTTTTTTTAATATAAACTAGTAAAAGGAATATATCGGATGTTTATTATTTGATATAAAAAAATAAAAATAAAAGTGAACCATATAGTTGCAGGCGTATACCTTTTCACACAGGCGTATATATTTACCTGGTTACTACTGCAGGCGTATTTAAGTATGACCGCATGTGACGTATGAACGCTAAATTAATGTGTTTTCATATCTATGAAAAACATATTAAATATATATATTTCAGGTTCTAAACTATCAATTTTCTATATAGATTTTCACCTTGTTCTTCCCTCGACGGGATTTGAACGCACACCATTGATACACTGCAGCACTATTCGCTTAGCCTTACGTCCAGCGCCCTAGACCAATCGACTACATCCACTGCCTAAAAAAGGAGCTTCAATAATCGTAGTGTTACCTTTTCTCGTAAGGCAAATCTAGGGATACACGTAAGACATGTGTATAAGCGTGTGTAGATGGTACATATATACTTAATATTATAATTTGACAGCAATCTAACTCAGCAATTGTTAATATATTGTATAGGATAATGAAGAATTCATTATACAGTCACAGAAAATAAAGTATATTATACAAACGTCTAGAAGCAAGTGACAACCATACAATATATCTGTCCCACTGGATCTCAAAGTTACTAAGGATACTAGGTTAATACTAAATATTATATACGTCTGAAAATTAAACCAAACAGTGTAGGTTTCGATTTTGCCTATTTCTACGATTTTTCTATTGGATTTTGGAACTGTTCCGATGGGAAAAAAAAATAAAAAAATAAATAAAAAATAAAAAAATAAAAAAAACTTCCGACAGTGTGATGATTGTTTTATTATAAGTTGTGAACAAAAACCAGTTATGATGATTCTTCACTTTCTTATTTAAGCACAAAAATATATATGGTTGCAGTGGGTCTTCCGTAATTAAAGTCGCCAAAATGAAATACACCCCAATTGATATCAATTGGTCACATGTTTCAACCTCATTTAAAATAGACTTTGAAAGTCGTTCATCCTTGTTAACATCACGTCACGTACATGATTTTTATTACAACACTATTTCACTGTTCCGACAGTAATAATTTTCTTAAGGTTATGAAAATAATATATTTAAAAAATACCGTTATATAGATAATAATTTTTTTTTATTGATTTTGAAGGGATGTTGTTTTCGTTTCAAAACATTGTATCATTACATTGTCATTTCACTATAGAACAAGGGCCATTGTGGTCTAGTATGTAAGGCGATATATCGGTTATAATAAACATTATGATTCTGCCCATGAGGAGTGGGATCGTGTAGTTAACATCTGAAGCGGACTCCATTTGTACTGTGAATATGAACATTCGTTGAAATTATATGACTAACTTCATTTCTATGTGCATAAAACTGAAAATTATGCTGAAAGTGGAGATTAGTTAATACTCAGTTTACCGTTAAGAAAATGTTTGTTAGTGTAGCGAGCATAACAAGAAACCCATATCTTAAACTCGTGAAAAATTAATATTTCAGTTAAAATTCATTTCCAAAAACTCTGGCAAAATTCATATCCAAAACTCAGGTAACATTCATATACAAAAACACAGCTCCTTCTCCACTAGTGGCACCCGTCATGTTAATCTAGTTACATACTCGGTGATAAGTCATGAATGAGGAAGGGGTCGGGAAGTGTCCCATGTAACAATAAAAAGCCAGGAAGCCTGATATGTGTAGAGATATTTAAGCTAAGGAGACTTTAAATTTGGTTGACCGCTATGGAATATCTGTGTCACAAATGACCACGGATATGTTCCACTTATCGTAAACACTTCCCGGTCCTTTCATCATTCATGACTTATCACCGGGATTGTAACTAGAATAACACGACGGGTGCCACTAGTGGAGCATGAACTATTTACCCTTCCGGAGCACCTGAGTTCACCCCCGGTTTTAGTGGGGTTCGCGTTACTAGATCTTTAGCTTTATGTATATGTTTTGTAGATCGATATGTTAGATCCGTTTGGCCATTGTGTTGTCTATTCTTCTGCGATAGACGGATTCTGATAGCCCCTTTGGTATCTTCAAACTCTTCTGAACAATTCAGTTAGATATCCTTGTTTTCTTTTACCTTTGGATTTTTAGCTTTAGCTCCATGAAATGCAACCTTGTCCCATGTAGCAATAAAAAGCCAGGAAGCCTCAAATTTATTCTTTTCTGAAAACATTTGTAATAGTGTACTGTTTGTTGATTCTCTGTACCATATATCACCACCCTCTCCTATATCAGCCCAATATGGCGCTATCAGTTGTTTCCTGCTTCCTAAAGGAAGCGGTGATGGGTTGTACGTACTCATGTTTCCAAGAAACGAAATAACGCCATTTGTATTCACCTTGAAAGAAATTTAAGAATTGTATGATTATAAAAAAAATTTAAACGTTGATGAGCAAAAATTCCATCAAATTATAGTTAGATATTTAATATACTTTTAAAAATGCTGGTTTTGTTTGAATATCTGTGTTCCGTGTTTTGTGCCCACTATTGCTTGTGTCTCTGGGTTGTCCATTCTTGATTGATATGTCGGTTAAAAGCTCAACAGAGCTTATGTTGTATGTTGTTTTAACCATGCCGACTCTAAATAAAGCTTATTTATTATTTATTTATTTATATCAATTGGTCACATGTTTCAATTTCATTTAAAATAGACTTTGAAAGTCGTTCATCCTTGTTAACATCACGTCACGTACATGATTTTTATTATAACACTATTTCACTGTTCCGATAGTAATAATTTTTTTAAGGTTATGAAAATAATATATTCAAAAAATACCGATATATAATTTTTTTTTATTGACTTGAAGGCGCTATCAGTTGTCTCTTGCTTCCTAAAGGAAACGGTGATGGGTTATACGTACTCATGTTTCCAAGAAGCGAAAAAACGCCATTTGTATTCACCTTGAAAGAAATTTAAGAAATGTATGATTATAAAGAAAAATTAAGCAATGATGGGCAAAAATTCCACCAAATTATAATTAGATATTTTTTATATTTAATGCCTACACAGGTAGTCAGGCATACATGCTCAGGAAATTTAGGAATAGTTAAAATATTACATTGCACCACATAAACAAAAATCCATCCTAAAAATGTTTTTTGGCAGGAAGATGGGCCTCCCTAACCAACGCCAAGGGGGCCCTGTGCCGAAGAACACCTAAGCACAATGGTAATTCCGGCACTGCTCGAGGGTGCTAATCTCAAACTATAATGTGGAAATAAATCTTGCAAATTTACTCTAGATACTTACAATTAAAGAATGATGCTGATGTTTGAAGAATGTGAATGGCCTGCTGATGTGTATTGGTGGAGTTGAATCATCATCCTTGGGCTGAGCTAGGGTGTCACCATGCTTAAATCCGTAAGGAACAAAATCATCCACTGTAATACATATTACACTACCAAAGTATAAAATCAACAAAATCGTAATATATCTTGAATTCATCTCCTCTCTCATAGAACTTATAATATGTACATGTATGTTACAGTGCTTTTACACTAGCTTGACATTAATTCACAAATGATTTGCTTTGCTATCAACACAACTGTACAATTAAATCACAGAAAAGGAATAAGTTCATAGATGTACAATGAAAAATGTGATATAAACATTTGACGGGTCTGGTATATATTACAGCTAGTAACCAAACACCAAAAGGAGACTAAAGACACATGATACATTTCTATATATATACTACTAGTTCATCGTCATATAGGAGAATGTCCAAGTAACTCTCCATTCCTTAAAAATAATGGACCCGAGGCCCATTGTTTTTAAGGAATGGAGAGATACGAGGACATTCTCCAACTTAAAATCCAGCCATTGTACTTTATTAATTTTATTAATTATTAATCTTGTAACAAAAAATGTTTGTGTATAGTATCTAAAGTACAAAGTATTAAATTGTTTGCCCCTTGTGGGACCTTAAAAGTACAAAGAGAACAATAACTCTCCATTCCTTAAAAATAATGGAGAGTTTTGACAATAGATTTACATCACAGGTGGATTTTAAGGCAATATAAAATTAATTTGTACTTTTTTTCAGGAAAGACATTGGAGAGTTTTACTTACCTGTTTAGACGTAAGTACAGGTAAACTTTGTATTTTCTGACAATGTTCTTATGTATTGTGGTACTGAAAGGTCACGTATGCAACACAATTTAAAAAAAAAACGAAGAAAGAAGCCACACTGTTGGAAAAGTCTAAAACAATATTAAATAATTGTCTCATTTACACGCAAGAATTCAAAAATATAATACATTAGCTTGGTTGAATTCCTATTGGGTGTGTACAGTCTGTATTCGACCAGTGCCTGTTACACTTCAACCTACATAAGACGGACCTACATTACTAGGAGGCTTTATACGTCTAGTAGACAGCTGTTTCTGCGTACACCTCTACTCTATACAGGCAGTAAATGCAGTGACTGCATTAAGCATATTAATATATAATTATAACAAGCGAAGGGTTATAGGTTTTTTTTACGTCAAATGGGTGAAAGATGGGTCACGACGTCCCGAACAAATATCGATACGTTAATTAAGAGTTAAATATTGACCATTGTGCAAATATGGAAATGATATGGTCAAGAAAAGTTTGTAGACACAAAAGGGGTAAGCTGAAGCCGTATAATGACCAAAAGAACAAACAATGATCTACAAAACGTTACACAGAAAACTAAAGATCGAGCAACACGAACCCACTAAAAACAGTGGGTGAACTAAGGTGCTCCGAAAGTGTTAGCAGCTCCTGCTCCACATCTGGCACCCAATGCAGTGCTTACATATTGGCCATTGTACAGACAAAAAATATGGCAGAGTCAATGGAGAGTACGTCAGTTTGGTATATTGTATTTTGAACAATTAAAACGTATCATTCATGAAATGTATGTTATCATCCTTCTGGTCTCGTTGATTAGTTTTAAGAATCTACAGTTACAGTGTATTGTCCACTACGTACATGTATGTCATGTCGATTGACAATATTCCTTTATCTGTAAGGAGGTCACAAGTGGACATCTTCAACTCCTTATCACGAGGGGCCGTCGTGGTCGTGATCGTATGGTAGTTGGATTTACAACTACCTGTGCAATCAGTGCCTATCACCACTAAAGTTATGAGTTCAACCCTCGTTCATGGCTAGGTGTACTCGATACAACACGATGTGATAAAGCTTGTCAGTAACTTGCGACAGGTCGGTGGTTTTCTCCGGGTAACCCGTTTTCTCCATCAATAAAACTGACCACCACGATATAACTGAAATATTGTTGAAAGTGGCGCTAAACACAATAAACCAATCATCAATATCACGAATGACCAACATAGTAAAAAATAGACAAAATGTACAACGATTTAAAAGTGATTTTGCATGTGACGTTACGCACGATATTGGTGATCAGTGGCGTAACGTCAAAAGTGGCATAAATCAAGACACATTACAGAACGCCCTGCAGAGTAAAGTAATACTGCCAGTGTTCTCTTTATAGGATATTTTTGGTATTTTTGCTTTTTTGTTGGGTCGTTGTCTTATGGATATTATGCACTTAGAAAGTGTTTATGGAAAAAGAGAGAAATTAGTTAGCTAATTATATTTGAATGAAAAGAAATTAAGTACATACATGAGTAACATGTACATACATGAGTAGCATGTACATACATGAGTATCATGTACATACATGAGTAACATGTACATACATTCGAGCATATTTAAAAGTCAAGTTTGAAGCTACTTAAAGTGTAACCATGCATGACCAGAAGTCGTGAAATGAAGCAGGAAAACAATACAAGGTCAAAATATCATATATTATAAAAAAAATGTTCCTATGATCCGTTAGTCGTATTCACAATACCGATCTCTTTTCCTCTGAAACAAGAGTAACACGGAGGGTGTCACAAATGGGGAAAGGGACTGCTTACCCTCCCGGAGCATCCACATTCACCTCCAGTTTTTAGGGTTGTGGGGTTCGTGATGCTCTATCTTGAGCATTCTGTGTAGTATATTGTGATCAATTGCTTTACTTTTTGTCCTAAATGTAATTCCTCTCTATTGTCTGTTCTTCGATTTACGGCTTCTGAATACCACTTTGGTATCACCGAGGCATGCGGTAATCGATTTGGAAACCTTAGTTTCACATGGGGATAATAACTGTTTACACATGTAGTAAACCTTAGTTTCACATGGGGATAGTAACTGATTACACAATTTCACATGTAGTAAACCTTAGTTTCACATGGGGATAGTAACTGATTACACATGTAGAAAACCTTAGTTTCACATGGGAATAGTAACTGATTACACATGTAGTAAACCTGTTTCACATGGGGATAGTAACTGATTACACATGTAGTAAACCTTTGTTTCACATGGGGATAGTAACTGATTACACATGTAGTAAACCTTTGTTTCACATGGGGATGGTAACTGATTACACATGTAGTAAACCTTAGTTTCACATGGGGATAGCAACTGATTACACATGTAGTAAACCTTAGTTTCACATGGGGATAGTAACTGATTACACATGTAGTAAACCTTAGTTTCGCATGGGGATAGTAACTGATTACACATGTAGTAAACCTTAGTTTCACATGGGGATAGTAACTGATTACACATGTAGAAAACCTTAGTTTCACATGGGAATAGTAACTGATTACACATGTAGTAAACCTGTTTCACATGGGGATAGTAACTGATTACACATGTAGTAAACCTTTGTTTCACATGGGGATAGTAACTGATTACACATGTAGTAAACCTTTGTTTCACATGGGGATGGTAACTGATTACACATGTAGTAAACCTTAGTTTCACATGGGGATAGCAACTGATTACACATGTAGTAAACCTTAGTTTCACATGGGGATAGTAACTGATTACACATGTAGTAAACCTTAGTTTCACATGGGGATAGAAATAGATTACACATGTAGATGAAAATTAAACTACATGTATCCGGATTACAATTTTCCTTTGTCTTTTTGAAAGCTAAAAAGTTATAAATATAAGTGTAAGATTGACATTTCTATATACAGTGTAATAAACTTTGTATGCACTTATAAAAGACTTGACACTTTCCTCACATGTGGAAACCATGGAAACCACTTGTATGACTGCATCATTTCACTAAAAGAAGTGCTTAGGGCCCATCAAACTAGTTTAACACCATCACTTTTTATTGAGGTGCCTGTACTTAAGCCAGGAAAGTGAGTATATATATTATGTGTGTTAGGGGTATCTATTTTGCCTATTGTCTACCATTTTTGGGTTGGATTTTGGAACTGTTCCGACAGTGTGATACATTGTATTTGTTTGCTTTTCATTTGATCATAGGTGGTGAAAATAATCCAGCTATGATGATGTTCCACTTTCTTCTCCTAACAGCTGAGTTAAAATTGCAATCATTAAACAAAGATGGGTGTAGTCCATCTTCCGTAATTAAAATCATCAAAATGAAATACAACCGAATTGACATCAAATGATGACTGATTTATTTCAACATTATATAAAATAAACCTTGGAATGGTTTATCCTTGTTAACATCACGTGCACACTGTATATTATAACTATTTAACTCAGGTGTACATGTCTTCATGCTCCAGTTAAAGGCCTTTATCAAACAGAATCATACAGTGTATATATAATGCAGTCAGTACATATTTTAAATATCTATTTGTAAACTGATATAATTTCATCGTATAATTTCATCATAATCACGAGTTGATATTTGAGTCCAAACCCGTGGTAAAAATAATATTAATCTGACAGATTAAATTTATGACGTCATCGACAATTTATAACGATATTTTACTAATTTTTACATATTAGAATCAAATCAAATCAAATAAGTTTTATTTAAAGTCGAAATATCTATAACACATAACATAAGCTCTAGTGAGCTTTTGAATCGACTATTACATAAAAAGCACATACAAGTATAACATAACTTTACAAGCACATATTACATGACATCACAAAGCAAAACTACTAAAACAACATGCATGCATAGACATTTGTATAAAACATAAGCTCATGTATACATAGTCATACATAAAAGCAAACTTATGCATACATAAAACACAGTTACATATAAAATTAATCAGAACTGAATCTAAAAGCATAAAAGCATAAGCTCATGTATACATAGACATACATAAAAGCAATCTCATGCATACATAAATAGTTACATATACAATTTATCAGAACTGAATCTAAAAGCATAACACATAAGCTCATGCATATATAGACATACATAAAAGCAAACTCATTCATACATAAATACAGTTTCATATAAAATTAATCAGAACTGAATCTAAGAGCAGATCAGGATAGGGTAATATTAAAACTATTAAAACTATATAGCACTAAGTACACAAAGCATAACAAGACAAACTGTTTACACGCAAGCACTACAATGGCATGAGCCACCATTCCAGGTATTCAATAATTTTGAAAATTGATTTAAGTTTTGTTCTAATCTAATATGGTTTGGTAGCTCATTCCATAGTTTGGTTGAAAAATAACGGAATGATTTCAGACCATACCTTGTTGTTTTTACAGATGGTACATCAGCTGTGTTTTCGTATCTAAAGGAATAATTATGTTTTTTAATATTTACTAAATCATGTAAATAAATAGGGCTTTCTTTATGTATAATTTTAAACGTTTCAATTGCTATACTTCTTAATCTTCTAACTTTAAGTGATGGCATTTTTGATTTTTCCAGTAATTCTTCATAATTTAAAACATAGTCATTATAAATAAACCTGAGTGCCCTTTCTTGAATTTTTTCCATTTTCTTAGTATTTTTCTCACTGCAAAAATGCCATGTTACAGGACAATAATTGAAGTTGGATAATATAAATGAATAGTAAATAGTTAGTCGACCTAGCTTATTTAAATATCTACCAATTCTTTTCAAAACATTAAGTTGACGAGCAGATTTTTTACAAATTTCTGATATATGCTTATCAAAATTTAATTCATAATCTATTGTAACACCAAGAAGTTTAACATGTTCTTCACACTTTATCTTGCTACCATTTAAATCAAAGCAAATCTGTTCTTTAAAGGTTTTCTTGCCTATTGCCAAAGCTTGGAATTTGTCTGGATTAGCTTGCATTAAATTGTTTGCAAACCAATCCAGCATTTTTTGACTGTCACTCTCTAATTTTGAAATAACATTTTTTAGATCATGATCGGCATAAGATAAAGTGTTATCGTCTGCATAATTATATATAGTACTAAAATCAACAGAATAAAAGATGTCATTAATAAAAATTTTAAAGAGAATGGGACCCAAAATTGAGCCCTGTGGCACACCTTTATACACTGTTTTAAAAGAGCTACAAATATTTGTTACCTTTACACATTGTTTTCTACCAGACAAATAGCTGTTTAATAAATTTATAGACTTTTCTGATAGACCATATGCTTCAAGTTTCAATAAAATGAGGTCGTGTGGGAGACAGTCAAAAGCCTTTGATAAATCCATTAAGATAGCTGCTATATATTTGTTTTCATCCAAAGCTTTTTTCCAGTCTTCAATAATTTTTAGTAAGGCAGTTTGACATCCGAAACCTTTCCTAAAAGCCGATAATGATGGATGAAAATGAAAATTGAAAAAATCTGTTAATTGGTCAAAAATAGCTCTTTCAACAAATTTTGATATTGTTTGCAAAACACTTACTGGACGATAATTTCCTTTCTCTAAAATATTCTTCTTCTTGAAGAGCGGTCTAACCTGTGCTGTCTTGAGTTTATCTGGAAAAATTGATACATCAATACACTTATTAATAAAAAATGTAATTGGTTCTACAATACAAGGCATAGATAGCTTCAGTATTTTTGGTGATATCCCATCGTAACCTGTAGCTTTCTTAATATTCAATTTGTTTATTTGCTTACTAACAAAATTAGAGCTTACCGGTTTAAAATTTAGATCATCAGTAATCAGCTTATTTTCTTTGATCATACATACACTAGGATGCTCTTTATTTACAATAACATTTGTATTACCAATATTTTTTGCTACATTGATGAAAAAGTCATTGAAAACTTCAGATACCTTTGCTGGATCATTTATAATCTCACCATTTTCACTTAATGTGATATGATTATTACTACTACTGCCTTTCTTTGACAAAAATGGCTTTATAGTTGGCCAAAAATCAGATGATTTTGGTCCTCCAACACATCTCTCAAAAAAATAGTTTTGGATAGATTTCTTTTTAACTTTATTAACATGATTTCTTTGCTTTCTATAATTTTCCCAGTTTACTTTAGATCTATTTTTCAAAAATTTATTGTGGAGCATTCTCTTTTTGTAAATTTCTTTTCTTAAGGTTTTATTCATAAATGGTGCTGGAGTTTGAACTGGTTTTCTTTTCTTCAATGGGATATGTTTATTTACAACTTCAAGATAAGATTTTTCAAAAATTTCATATGTAGAGTTTATATCTGATTCATTTCCTATATTTACATAATCAATTTTTTCTAGATCTTCAACATACTTTTCATGATCAAAGTTTTTATAGCTTCTATAAGTAATATAGTCTCTATTTATTTTTGGTATCCTGCCTTTGATTTGGGTTGATACTATATTGTGCACATCACTGAGTCCGCAGTTAAAGTTTGTAGTATTTTGGCAGTGACTTGGTTTGTTGGTAAGTATAACATCAATTAAGGTAGGTGATGCATTTTTAGTGAAGCAAGTCTCTTTTTTTACTAAGTTACTATAATCAAATATGTCACATACTGATTGTAGTGGTGATGATTTTTCTCTGTCCTGCATATTGTAATTAAGGTCACCAAGCACAAGAACATTTTCATAATTTAAGGATGCTTTGTCAAAAGTGTTTGTGAAATCCTCTATGAATTTATCATCTTTCATAGATGGGGGTCTATATAATCCACATATAAGCCATTTTTTGTCATTGAAATTTATTTCTGTAAATATAGATTCTATTTCTTTGCATTCAAGTTTTACCTTCCTGTCGCATGCAAGATCAGATCTTACATACAGCAGCATTCCTCCACCATGTGATGACCTGTCGGCTCTCCACAGGTGATAATTTTCTACTTCAAATTGGCTGTTTGGAAATGTCTCATCGAGTTTAGTCTCTGCAATTATCAGCATATCGATTGTATTTGCTAATAAGAGGTCTTTTATAGAGCAAAATTTATATCTGTAACTATTGATGTTTAAAAATGAGCACATGAAAGTGTCTGGATGTTTTTTTCTTGTATCACTCAATTCATCAAAAATGTCAGTGTTTACATCGGATGTTGTGTCTGGTGTTAAGGGGAGACTATCCACTAGAGGTGCGTTCGAAGAGTTTCCTATAGATTCATTTGTTTCAAGATTGGTACTGAAGAAAGAGTCCGTAAAAGGAGGTAGTGTACACAAATAACAATACCAATCGTCTGAAGAATTAGACAAATAGTTGTATTCAGATACTGGCATGTCAATGCATTTTGCGTGGTGCCATAGGAGACAGCTCTCACATTGTATTCCTCGTTGATTTCTTTTAACAGGTTTTTGGCATTTTCCACAGGGAAATCGGATTGGGCCTGGGTTCTCTGATACATCTCCACTCATTAAAAGTAATAAAATAATTCGATATCTATTTGGACTTTGAATTGGTCTGCAGTGTAAAGTTTTTGCATTTTTTCCTTTGTTTACATTTGTGGCGCCTTGGGGGCTGACTATCAAATTTAAGATATACTCGTTGTTTGGTATTTTAACAGGTATTTTGATGTCATAAACGTCTTTCCTTTCCACTTTTGCACTGTTGTATGTTGATTTAGTGCTATGAAAATTTCCTATTCTTGTTATAATCGAAAATATGAGGAGCACTGTTGAAGCTCCCTTCAAACCCGCCGCCATCTTTTTCTCTTTTGAAATCGAAATAATTCATGGAAGCCATATGTATATATTGTTTTTACCACGGGTAGGTCTGTATGTCAGCTTTTTACCCCTCGCTCACGCTAGGGGTAAAACTTCGTGACATAAAGGCCTACCCGTGGTAAAACAATATATACATATGGCTTCCATGAATTATTTCTTAATTAAAAAATATCTCTGTATATAAGTAATAAGGTAATAGTAGGTGTCAAATTAAGTACACGTTTCGGGAACAACCTTCATCAGTAGCTGAATGTCAAAAGAATGGCTATATAGAAATATATCTGGGAGCAATAAACCCAAAGGGCCTACACAGGATAGCCTTAGGGGAGCTTCAAAATCTAAATGGAAAGGGGTAATGACTGAGGCAAAATCAATACCACTTAGGGACCGACCATTTAACTTGAAGGGGGGGGGCTGTTATGGTTTTTTCGAAAAAAATATTCTGATTCCCAATGTTGCTGAAAAAAATAATCTGATTCAGAGTTTTTGTCATATAACCTAATGTTAAATTCTGGAAAAAAAAATTGCACTTTGGGCGACAAAAAAAATATAATATTCTTACTCTTGTGTTGTCTGAAAATTTTTTTCTGAACGAAACAAAAAACCATAACCCCCCCCCCCCCCGCCTTCAAGTTAAATGGTTGGTCCCTTATATACACACATGTATGCATGATCACTCACTCTCCTGGTTTAATACAGACAGACATTTCAATGCAAAGTGGCAGTGTTAAACTTAGTTTTCTAGGCCCAAACCTCCCCTGTTAGTGAAACAAGATGTTGCACGCTACGTCGTGCTAAGAATACCCCCACTCGTTCATTTGTAAGTCGCACAGTAAACAGGAAGTAGATGTGCGGTAAACCTGGAAAGGAGAGACACGGTACAAGTCACCATGCCAAAGCCGTATATCAAATATAAAATCATTTCTTCCAGTAGAAGCTGAGATAACTGTTACGAAAGTTTTCATTACGGCAAACATGAAAAATTCTAAGTCGCACTGTAAACAGGAAGTACCGGTAGATGTGTGGTAAACCTGGAAAGGGGAGACACGGTACAAGTCACCATGCCAAAGCCATATATCAAATATAAAATCATTTCTTCCAGTAGAAGCTGAGATAACTGTTACGAAAGTTTTCATTACGACAAACATGAAAAATTCTAAGTCGCACTGTAAACAGGAAGTAGATGTGCGGTAAACCTGGAAAGGGAAGACACGGTACAAGTCACCATGCCAAAGCCATATATCAAATATAAAATCATTTCTTCCAGTAGAAGCTGAGATATCTGTTACGAAAGTGTGAACGGACAGACAAACGGACGGACAAGGTGATTGCAATATAGCCCCCTTGCAGTCATTCAAGTGTTTACAACATGTGAGTAACAATTCAATAAGAAAGTATAAATTTATAGAATGCCATTGATATTGTCTATTTATAGAATGCCATTGATTATTGTCTATTTATAGAATGCCATTGATTATTGTCTATTTATAGAATGCCATTGATTATTGGGATCACAGTATATGTTTTTGATCTTCTTCCATTGTGATCCTAATGGAGAAGAAACAAAAATGTGATGGGGGTAAAACCAGTGAAGAATGCACTTTATTCCATCTACAGATAATCCATGGGCCATTTTATTTTGGATAATATGTCCTATGGTATAATCTCCAATAGGAAAGAATATTTGTATTAGAAAGAAATTACTGTTGTAGTATTTCACTAGGACAACAATTCAAGCTTACCATTCAATTTTGAGTGCACCTGATGAAGGTTTTTCCAGGAAGTGTCATGGCACTAAGTTTGATATCTACATTTCTATTGCCAACACTAGTACTACATAAGTTATGAAGGTGATAACAGGTTGGGCCAATGGAAAAATCAGCAAGAATAAAAATATATTTTATTCAAAATATAAACATGGGTATATATAACTTAATATGAAACCTTGAAGATATAAACCATTCACTATAACACCGTAAGTCTAAAATTGACTTACAGGTACATATTCTTATTTTTAAAGTGCATAGATTATAGAATAACAAATATCAAAATTGTAACAAAAATATAATATTTTGTATGGTTATCAATATCATTAAAAAAAATTCTCATATAATTTAACTGACAAGAGATTTCAAATAAGAATAATATATGTCTATGGACAATTAAAATCATAAATAAGAGTGCTGTATTCAGTTTTTTTTTTATTGTCTAAAGGTGTGCAGTTTTTAAGAAACCATTTCATAAAAATAAGATCATAAATTTTATGTTTATGGATTAAAAAAAATCCACCGTTAATTTCCCTCTTCCAAAGGTTCTGTCTTTGGTATAAAATAAAAAAATGATTCGTGGATGAAAAATACTAAAAATACAATTTACTAAAATGTCTGATTTTATTGCACAAAACTAGCAATTTCCAAGATTTAGACAAACATGATCTAGCAAATTGTTATACAAATCTGTCAATCCATCTTAGACGACCCCTTTCTTCCTCTAAAGAAGTCTAAAATTTTGATTTTATGCAACATACACACACATATTTATGACAATCTATAAATTTGGATATTAATTAAATGTACTACAGTATATAATTTTAAAGCATTGACATTTTCAACAAAAATATTTTGTATAAATGGTTTTTTCTATGGTAATACAACCAAATATAATAAATATCTAATACAGGGTGTATGTAAATTATAAATAGACTATATCTGTATATATTAAAAAAAAAAAGAAAAAGAAAAAAGTATTAAAATATATGTGAAAATCATGTGATCATTCATAACAGAGAAATCAACAATAAATTACAAAGCAGAAACAATAAGCTACAATTATTCATTATGTGTACAGTGAAACCTGTCTTGAGAGACCTATTTTATTATTGGAAACCATACTCACTTGTGTGAAACCACTATTTTGTGTACAAGATCACTCTCTCTTGTGCGAGACCACTATTTTGTGTATGAGACCATCTTTTGTGGTGTGAGACCACCATCTCTTGTGTGAGCACATATATTCTTGTGTGAAACAACTATTCTTGTATGAGACAACTATTCTTGTATGAGACAACTATTCTTGTGTGAGACAACTATTCTTGTGTGAGACAACTATTGTGTGTACGAAACTTTCTGTTCTTACAAGAGACCACCATTTCTTGTGATAGATCACTATTTTGTGTACGAGACCCTCTTTTCTTGTTTGAGACCATCTGTCCTCATGTGAGACCACCATTTATTGTGCCACATGCTCTCTTATGAAACTGCCACAAGGTATTTCAACAATAAAAAGTCTAATTTGTTCCCAAGAGACCATCTGCCTTTAAAAGATCATAATTTTCTGACAAAGTGGTTGGGTCTTTCAAGAAGGGTTTCATTGTATTTCTGTTATGAATATATCAGGCAACTTGACATGTCAGAAAACTTTAAAAAACCATTGCCAATTGCAAAATCTACATTCATATATTGTAGCATTCTCATTAGATTTCAAATCAAAATGCATCATCAAAATGGCTGAAAACCTATCTTATAAAGACAAGTTACCTCCCTTTTTAAGTTTTTTCAATGATCACATGATTTACAAGACTACAGAGACAAAAATGACATTAAGTAGCCATTAGTAAGTAGCAAGTATGCTTGTCACAGTATGAATAAATTACCCTGTATGATGTGACATTTAACATGAAAATAAATACCCCTGATGATTATAATCCTCCTCCTAAAGTCATACCATAATATACAGGAGTAATACCACTAAAGAATTCTCCATAGCCTTCTATGTTAAATATAAAAAAAAGAGCTTTCATACAGGATTCATCTTAAGTTTAATCTAAGTGACACTCATATCTCATGGAAGGGTACCTAATTGGAAGCTTAACTCCGAAAATCAACATACATTTAATGGCATATAAGAAAAAACAGACAGTCCGAAGATGTCTACCGTCAAAAATCCTACTTTCACTTTCGATTTAACACAAATTCAGGTGGTTTCTTTCCAATGCAATCAATTTTTTATTTAAAACCACAAGGACATCAAATATGGGCTTAAAATTATCCTAAAATATGTTCTTTTCGACTGGTACCCATGTTTAGTGGTATTACACCTACCTGTACATACATGTAGATCAACAAAGCTTGAACAGGGATAAAACTTAACAGGGGACCAGGAGCACAAGACCATTAAACTTTGACCTGGGCCCCTGACAATTCAGTTGTCCGACAGTAGCCCAGCTGGCTACTATAATTGTTATTTCAGGGTACAACTGGCATCTGCAGCAGAACTACTAATGTTTTTCATTGTTGCACTTTAACAATAAAACATGAAAATCTAACCATATATACGCATCTGTAAAGTAAAAAATGTATTTGGTGATATTTTTATCAATAGATGAGTCCCTTTGTCATAGTTATTGGACATTAAATTATCTTTAAATCTGCAAGTTCATGCACCAGTGTTTTTTTTATCTACACTTGTGGAATTTTATTGATACACCTGTAATAGTTTTATGTAAAGTTGCAAGTTCTTAGACTAGCATTTTTTAACAACACAGTTATTCCCAAGGTCCGTCGGACATGTGGCAACGTCTAGTAAAAGGTTATTTATTACTGGACCAAATGACCAGTAGGAATCTGAGCACCTCCCCTGTGGAGTATGTGAATGTTCTGTTAACTTGATGCTGGGTCCAGTATTTTGTACTCCTTTACTGGACCGAATGTCCATTCAACTTCAATTTACCTTTGGAAACACTTGACAACACCTGTATTCATTTATTTACACCTGTAGGTTTTCTTTATAGATCTACATTTATGACTATGATTATGAAACCTAAGGAATGTACATATTTTATATAAATGTACACATATATACATGTACATGTACAATATTTACAATTAATTTGGCACGGAAATTTAACACTCGACTTTTAAAAAAAAACCACACAGTATAAAGACTTGGGAAATTACAGATTTTATCTATATATTACTTGGGGAAAAAAAGTGGCTTGTTAGATTGTCATGTTTTTTTGGGGAAAAGTTCATGCATATCTGTCATTGTTTCTACTGAAAACTATTGAAGTATGTTACCATGGTTACAGGGTAATTTTTGTTGTTTTTCTTTTGACTTTTCATGATCATCTAATTTTCATTCGAAGTCACAAAAAAATGGCTCTCTGTGTGATATGTGTGACTGGCCTTGTTTTACTCTCTACCGAGAGCTAATACATGGCTTCATTTGATTACATTTAATGTGTACATTATATCTAAATAAAAATGAATGATCATTGCCTATCAAACATTTAACATAGTTTACAGAATGCTTTTAGCATGTTGAGCACTAACATTTTTTGTGTCTAAATCACATGAAGTAATTATAAAAATGAAACCAGTTTTGAACTGTAAAATGAAATGATATTTCCTAGCTGCCCTAATGAAACAACTAACGCATTAGGCGAAAACTTTAAAATATTCCAAATTTCCAATAATTTTTTTTTTTAATGTGTTTTTCTTGAAATTGTGTGTTACCCTCCTCCCACTGATATATTGAAAAAAATGATCTTAACTTGAAGTTGAATAGGTATATGAGGAAAATTTAGAAAAACAATTTTTTAGGGGGGGGGGGAATAAAAAAAAGTGTGGAAGTCAATAGGTTTTAGGCAGGACTTTTCATCAAGTTTCTTTATTTTCAGATCAAGCAGGTATGTGATGTTGCTGATTAACAATTTAGTGTGATAATGACTTGAAAAATGGATATCCATTTAATGGATCCCTCCCTACATGATGACTCTGCTATTCACAAGACACAAAAAAATGTACAAACGAACAATCTGTACCAATTTCAGATGTACATTGTACAAGCTAGTTATTTGTCATTCAAACACAAAAATACTGTATTTAAAAAAAAAATGTTGTAACCATGACAACACTATTAAATATATAATTTCTGTCCTGTAGTCTACATAGACTCATAGTCCAGAGGAAAAATTATAAGAAAGTTTATAATACATGTATATTAAAAATATAATGAGATTTGAGTATAACATTATACAATGTTAACAGTTTGACATCACACTTAGGCCAAAAAAAAAAATATGTGTGTTTACGGTCACCGACCTATCCTAATTTTTGCTAGCGACCCTATGAATTTTTACACAGAATTCGTATAACCATTTTTGTTGTTTAACCAGCAGCAATGTTTTATTTATTCAACTGCTCACTTTTTGTCGAAATTGAGAGCAAAGAAGGTAGAAAAACTGCATAATTCTTCATTTTACCGGAAATTTCGAAAATGAAATACCGGAAAACGATTCCGGAAGCGGGAACGACTATTTCCAGTTTTGCCGATAATAAAAAAATAAAATAAAAAAAAATTAATCCTGACCGACCGACCCTATATTTTCTTGACATGTGACAGTAAACACACATATATTTATTTTTGGCCTTACATGTAAACAATAATGTCTGAGGACCAAGAATACTAAATAGAACTTTTAATTAATCTGTGCCAAAAACCACTTGCCCTATGCCCCAGTCTTGTAAAAATTGGTTCGGACTAGTAAAATTTGAATAAAACTTGCTTCATCAAATAGAAAAAATTCTTCTAAAAAGCTGTTCAGGCTAGTTTGTCTAAATGTTTAATAACTGGGCAGAATAACAATAATGGAAGAAGCCGTTCAGTCTGATGTGTCAACATCAAGTAACAGCAAGAACTATATAAAACTCATTATAATTTATATGTACACGTATAACATACTACATTGTATGTGTCCTTTTTAAGCAATATAAAAAGTAATGGCATTATTACACTATACAAATCTAACATACAGGTATATACATGTACCCTGTACATGTATAAATTCATTCATACCATCTGTAATACAAGTACCACATTTTTTACCTACATATAAATTTGTATACAGTGAGCACTCATTCATACATAAATGAAAAAAAATACAGTCAAACCTGTGTTAAATACAATATCTTATCAGGTTCAGACAACCTTATGTCAATATTAGGATTTAGAATATACATTATTAAAAATTCTGCGATTTTTAAAAATGAGAAATCCACTGCCAAACAATAAATGTGTTCAATATTTACCCTAGACTCCAAATATCTAGTGTGTGTCTATCAGGTTGAAACAACCTTTTAAGTCAAAATTAGGGACTTAAAAGTCTAAATTATCAAAAATTGTGATAATTTTTATATGAGAAATCTACTACCAGTTCAAAATTTAATCTAGTATGGAAGAAACAACATGATTACTATTATTTAAAACAGGTTTGACTGTGTGGTGGTTTTATTCAAACATGACAATACAAGGATGGAATAAAATCACGGGTCAAGATTATTGCTAGATATTTTTAACAACAGACTAATAAATAGCACCAGAAAATATCATATTCTGTACAATACAGAAAATCATGATTTGTTGGTAACTGTGTACTACATGTATTTATGAAGCTGTTTATTTTTGGTAGTACATGAGTAGTAGGAGTAGTAGAGCAGAAAATATCAAATTGAAACTATTATAGAATTTCTTAAGCTATTGTAAAATTTTGTAATAATAAAGTTTTTTTTTCTAGATGTCACAAGAATTTTGTAATTCATATTCCCAGTTTTCTAAAAGTAAAAAAAAATATGCCTGTTTGTTTATTTCCCCCTCAATGTTTAGCCGTACAACATGTACTCTATACAATACAATGGAATAGTTAAGAAAACAGCTTAATTCTTATAAAAAAAAATGTTTCAAAGCCATAATCTTAACAATGAAATAAAACAACATACTATCACAGATTATTTCATCGTTAAAACTTTTTGATATGTAAATAATTAGTAAATATATATATCTACATCACCATGGTTACCCTATATGTATATAAATTATTTATATAGGGTTTAATTTTTTAAATGCAATAAAGCTACAAACATACAATAGCACATTATGATTTTAATGTAAATCGTCTCAATATATCCCGATATTCAAAATTGTGGCAACAAAAATCCTCAACAAACATACTCAGATCTTCAATGTTTCTAATGACATCATCATAAACACTTAATCCTTTATACAGAATAACATGGTTTTTGCTTTTATTAAATCCTGTGTATAAAATATGGTATACATTTTTTCATTTTGTTATTAAGCATAAAATACCTTGGCTATTTCCTCGCCATCATGAATGTGTTTAAACTTACCTTTGCACCAATAATAACATTTCTCCTTTTTTTTGTAAATCCCAAATTTTTGCTTTTACACTTAATCCAAATTCAGTCAAACCCAGAATAATAGAAATTTCATTGATTGTATACCTCCAAAGATAACTAATAAATTACATTTAATTCATTGTTCACATAGTCACTCAATAAACAACAGATTTGATTTCCGTAAGTCCTGATTGAGACATTTGAATGAAAAACCTTCTTTTCCTCCGAAACTATCTTTTGCTTAATTTTATTATTCCATGTCATGTTTGCGAATTATTAGTATTAAAATATAACAATGTCGTCCGTATTCCACAACTTCCTTTTATTATTATCTTCAAGATTTGGATATTAATTTTATTGTCAGAATTAAAATATTCCTTATTTGGTTATAAGTTTTTAATATATTTATAAATACTTTATTTCACATCTGAACATCAATATACCGGTATGTCAATTTCTCTAGAAATTATAGTATTCCACATTCAGTTTTCCATAACCATGACATTGCATTCTACATTCAATTTTTTTTTAAATATTTCCACTGACATTATGTTATTCCATACATGTTTAAGAATAAGATTTGCATATATTCCACAACACTATATTCCATGATTATTTCTATTTTTAGATTGTCAACACAGAAATTATAATACTCCATATTTTTTAATATGAATTTTTCCTACATCATGTAACTACGGCAACACTTTATTCCACTAATGAAAATAATTCCTTGATATATTCTATAGCACTTTAGATTCCAATAATAAATAATTAATCTATTCTTTGAGCTAAAATAGATCTGTTATCCATTATAAATATGAATACTTAAATAATCTCCATTTTATGAAAGCGAACTACAAATTCATGAAATAAGTATGTACAAATGTATAAGCACCACATCACTTGGATAGTATCGTACATCCTGTTTTATGTCCTGTTATAGTAATACACAAATGTTACTTTAGGAAGACAGATTTCTTTAAAGTCTGGGTTGATGTTATACTTCAGAATGTCTCTTTGCTTCCTGAAAATGAAAAAGAAAAAATTATGTAGAGATCTATGTAATGATTGTTATAAATACAATCAAAACCTTGTTGTGTCGGAGTTGAACGGAGAAATGAATTTATGTGGTACTACTTGAGAATTGGATTAGGGTTATGTTGTTTAACACCACTTTCAACAATAATTCAGCTACATGTATATCCTGGCGGTCAGTTTTATTGGTGGAGGAAAACCATCGACCTGCTGCAAGTCACTGACAAACTTTATAACATTATGTTGTATCAAGTACACCTCGCCATGAGCAGGATTCGAAGTCACAACTTTAGTGGTGATAGGCACTGATTGCATAGGTAGTTGTAAATCCAACTACCGAACAAGATATAAAGAAAACTAATGAAATTGTTAGTGTAATAATATAGGTTTTTGAGATATTTGGCAAAATAAAAAAAGAGAAGAAAAAAATGCCTATTTTCGGGATAATCTTCCCCACCAAAATTGTCAATTTCCAACAAAAGACTTGTCTGAATTTTTTTTTAATTGTACAATGATTTTATTTAAAAATGATTGCCTGATTCTCTGTTTACATGACTGGTACTTTGTCTACATATTCTATTCAAAGTATTAATTGATGACAATTCAAAAACACTATTTATTTCTACAATTAAAATATAACCCAACGTCTTGTTATGTGCCTAGATGTATACTGATTATTTGTCCTGTACTGGTGATGATCACATGGTAGTTTGTGAGTTTGAATCCCACTCATAGAGCTATGAATTTGATAAAACATTATTTGATAAAAATTGTCTGTGATTTACATCAGGTCTGTGGTTTTCTCTGGCTTCATCCATCAATAAAAATGGCTGCCACGATATATTATAAACTAAAATATTGTTGCAAGTGGCATTAAACACCAATAACATGTGAACAATTATTTTTCAATAATACAGTGTAACCTGTCTAACTCAGATCTTGAATAAAACAAAAATAAAATAAAGTCCCAAAGTAAATAAATCTTTGTTAATTCATCCTGTATAAACTGAATACCTGTATATTCCAAATAAAAAAAAGGGATGGTCTTAAGGAGGTTCAGTTTAGACAGGTTTTGCTGTAATACAAAATGTTTATACTTACATCTTTATATATTGGTATAGGATCTTCATCTACCTGAGGTCTTTGTATTTTAAACTAAAAAAGAAAAAAAAACGTTACTATTGAAAATTTCTCCCTATACTTATAAAGCTAAATGAGATAAATATGTATTGACTTGTTGCCTGAAAAATACTGTTATTGTACAGGATTGTATGTACATGTAACATTTAAGCAGTCTTCGCACTAACCCACTTGCCGAAGCCCGGAACCGGTAAAACTAAATTCTGACAAGTAAAAATTATGAAAGAATTTGTTTGAATAAATATAATTTTTTTTCGAAAATTTGGCTTTTGGGCACGTAGGTGAAAGAATTAAGGCAAAATCTGTTTAAGGTGATTTACACTGTCAGATTTTTACTTCAAATTCACTGTAAACTTTCCATGTGCACTTGTTTAAAAAAAAAAGTTTGAGTCATCATCAAATATTGAAAGGTAGCTATATATAGTTGGATATAAGTTTAGATTTCATTACAAGTGGACTGGACTGTATGTAGCTCACAATAATTTCTTGATTTTTCAATTGGTTCACTTTTAAAACATGGAATGCTAGACTGGTTTAGTATATATATATATAAATAAAGTCTCTTAGATTATTTTACAAATAAAAACTCTTATTCCATATTCCATACATTTCTGCTGTTTACACAGCTTTCCTCAGTGGAAATTTAAAAAACTTAAATTTAAAAAACTTAAGAAATATGAACCACTAGGACTGAATACAAAGATGGAACGGCATTAACTTTTTTCCGGGAATTAAACGTCATGAAAGTCATTATTATATTATAACATCACGTCACGTTGCTATGTGTTTTTTTTATTCTGTAATAAATTTCCACTGAGGAAAGCTGTGTAAACAGCAGAAACGTATGGAATATGGAATAAGAGTTTTTATTTATATACATCTGAAAATTAAACCAAACAGTGTTAGAATTAGATCTTTGAACTGACAAATTTCTGTTCTTCCCTCAACAGGATTTGAACTAATACCATTGACACACTGCAGCACCAATCGCTTAGCCTATGTCCAGCACCACTCGGCCACATCAGCTATATCAAAATATAGCTTCAATAGTCGAAGTGTTACCTTGTCTCGTAAGGAAAATCTAGAGATAGACATAAGACATGTGTCTAAGCGTGTGTAGATGGTACATATATACTTAATATTATAATTTGACAGCAATCTAACTCAGCAATTTTTAACATATTGCATAGGATGATGAAGAATTCATCATACAGTCACAGGAAATAAAGTATATCATACAAACATCTAAGCAGGTGACAAGCATACAATATATTTGTCCCACTGGATCTCAAAGTTACTTGAAATACTAGGTCAATACTTAATATTTATATACATCTGAAAATTAAATCAAACAGTGTTAGAATTAGATCTTTGAGCTGACAAATTTTTGATTTTCCATCTTTGGGATTTGAACTCACACTATTGATACACTGCAGCATCAATCGCTTAGCCTTATGTCCAGCGCCCTAGACCACATATATATGCAAATAATTTTTTTTTTTGACAATTCTGTTTTGATGAATATCCCTATTTTGCCTTTATAATATTACACAACATTGATGACATACAACAAGGGAGATAATAATTACCTCTTCTCTTGGTCCTAATATATCAAATATTTGACCCCAGGAGAAAGTAGACAGTCTTGGTCTTTCACCAAAATCCTCTTCTCCGAAAGTGGTATCTGAAATAAATAACAGTCCCTGAGTGATTAGCACAACGAAATTGTATCAGTATATATAAAATATTATAACATTGCTATCCAGGGGGGGGGGGGAGGTTAGTGGCTGTGATCGTATGGCGTTAAACACCATCAAATTAAACAAACAAATAAACTATCAAGAGGTCAATATAACAATGTCTATCACCACTAACGTTGTGAGTTCCAACTACGTTCATGCGAGGTGTACTCGATACAACATTATGTGATAAAGTTTGTCAGTTACTTGCGACAGGTCGGTGGTTTTCTCCACCAATAAAACTGACCGCCACGATATAACTGAAAAATTGTTGAAAGTGGCGTTAAGCACCATAAACTAAACCAAACCAACCTAACAATATTTTGTGTGTTATATACATATACATATGTCATAAAATCTAAGGATACTGACAGCAAAGAACACTAAACGCATTAATTTCAATTTCTTGCATAAATATAATTTACCAACATGTGGGGAATACTTGCATGACTGCATAGTTTCACTAACAGGGAAGGTTTGGACACATAAAACAAGTTCAAACCTGCCACTTTTTATTGAAGTGCCTGTACCAAGACAGGAACGTGAGCGGTCGTGTGTTAGGGTGTATTTATTTGATCTCTGTCTCTATGATTTTTCTGAATAAATTTAGAACTGTTCTGACAGTTTGATATTTTTCATTTTATCATTGATTTGTTTTGTTATTTTCAAAATGTTCCATTTTAATCTTTAACCAACGAATGAAGATGGGCATCATATTGCAGGATATTTTGTCAGATGAAAACATGAAAATATTTTACATTTTCACAACTGTATGATCACAATTCCATTAGATTATCTTTTGTCCTTTAATTCTGGCATTTTTGCACTTATCAATTGTGATTTTCTCAAAATGAGCAAAGATTAACACAAAATCAACTTACCAAAACCGAGGTCATTGGGGTCACTTGACTGTGCATCTGTTAGAATAAAATCGTCTAAATGTCCAGGACCAACATATGGTCTCATGGTATTATCGGGAGGCTCACGATAATAAGGATCTAGTGTTGCTGAAGTTCTACTCCATCGCTTCATATATTGTGCTCCAAATGCACCATCGAAACTTTCGTTAAGATTTCTATGAGTTTTACCAGTAAGGCTAGGATCATAGCGTCCAAAAGTAAAATTCAAGCTGAAATAGAAATTATCAAAACATAATTAAACTAGATGTGTCGGAACGACACAAATGTCCCCGCCGTGAATATTAAGGAGGCTCGCAAATGTTTCACCCTTTTTTAATTCCCTCAGTAATAGGCTAAGAATAACAATTGAATTTCAAAGTTGATCTGTAACTCATCATTATACACTCTCATACCAAAAATCAAGTCAATATCTCAAATCATAGTGAAATAAAGTGGTGACAACTAAATATTTGGCCAAATTTCAAAGTCCAAGGGCCATAACTCGAGCAAATATCATTGGACCGGAACGAAACGTAAACTTGTTTCTGTAACTCATCATTATACACCCACATACCAAATATCTCAATATCTCAAAGCATAGTGAAAAAAAGTGGTCACAACTGTTTTATTTCGGAATTACAGACATGGGTAACACTATATGTCCCGGCCATTTAGTGGCGGGGACATAAACAATTGAAAAATTTACAGAAAACTGATTATTCTAAAAAAGTAATCATTTCTATATTTGTGAATATATTAATACAACTATTAATAGGGGAGGGTTGAGATACTATTAACCAGTTTAACCCAGTCACATTTTTGTTCCTGTTCCAAGCCAGGATCTGGATATCCAACGACATATGTTGTGATTTTTTTTATGTTCAATGATTGAAGGTGAGAGGTTAATATTGGTGGAATTGTTGACCATCACTTTCTGTTCATTACTAATTCAATTTGTCAAACTCGTTGAAGGGACCTACATTCTATTTTATTATGACATACATTTAAAATACTGCCGAGACATGGGTGTATATCAATAAATCGACAATTTACTTCAGCAATGGGAAACAATTTTGCGGGAAAATACTCGATTGAATATAAACTAACCATAGATGTTTAGTGAGAAATAAAATCAAACACCGGAAAAAGTACAAGATATGGAAATCTCCGACACCTTTGGGTAAGATTGAAATCTGTCAGAGAGTTGCCTATCATGTACTCCCCAGGTATTAAATTCTCTATTTCTATCATCACATTAACTGAACAATAGAGTAATCCATGTTAAACAAGATGAACGGTGAGCTAATGCTCACTTATGATACCCCCGCTCTTCGGCAAACAGGAAGTAGGAATCTGACGGGTCAAAAAACACTTCCCACGATATGGGGTACCTATATGAAGCTTGTGACCAAATATCAGATCTCTGCCATCAACAGTTGCTGAGAAAAAGGTGACGAAAAATGTGCATATATGTTCAATGTGTATAAAAACCAACTAAGTCGGCAAACAGGAAGTAGGAATCTGACAGGTCCAAAAACGCTACCCACAATATGGTATACCTATATGACGCTTGTGACCAAATATCAGATTTCTGCCATCAACAGTTACTGAGAAAAATGCGACGAAAAATGTCTTGGACGGACGGAAGGAAGGACAGAGGTAAAACAGTATACCCCTTCGGGGAGCGGGGGTATAATTACAGACACAACTTATGTAGACCACATCTCTTCTTTGAGCTTTGATATCCTCTTTATTTTTTGAAATGGTAATTCACAAATTTAGAGACAAATGAATACGGCTTTTATGAGAAATTTATGTAAATTGGTATCCATGAATTTAAGTTTTTTGTACAGTACTTGCATGGGATAGTAAAAAATTGTTTTATTGTCATACTGTATAAATGGAAATGTTCGTGTGAGGAAATTTGTGCATAATTTGTGTTTCAATAATATGCACATAAATAATGCTATGCTTTTTTTCACAACATTCAACCCAATGTGAATGTTTTGAAAATTACAAATCACCCCCTGCAAAATAAACCACATTTAGAGTATCTTATGACAGAATATCATACTTACGGATCATCAGAGCGTGCTCGATCACTGGACCAAGTGTCAGAGCGTGATTTACGTCTACACACACATATGATAATTATTGCTATAATCAAAGCTGTAATAGTAAGAGGTATTCCTAAACCCAGACCTAGTATCAAGTCTGATGTTCCTGTATCTGAAAACAAAAAAAATAACCTATGTTAGTGGAAAAGTATACAGTCAAGCCTGTATTGGGACAAAGAAAAAGTGACCTTATAAGACAGGTAACTCTTTAAAAGAGGTTCAATTCATATGAAATTTTCTATGATAGGACAAGACAAAGGTGACCTTTTAATACAGGTGACTACTTAATAGAAGTGACCGCTTAATAGAGGTGACCACTTAATAGAGGTGATCACTTAATAGAGGTGACTGCTTAATAGAGGTGACTACTTAATAGAAGTGACTACTTAATAGAGGTGACTGCTTAATAAAGGTGACCGCTTAATAGAGGTGACCACTTAATAGAGGTGACTGCTTAATAGAGGTGACTGCTTAATAGAGGTGACTGCTTAATAGATGTGACCACTTAATAGAGGTAACTGTTTAATAGAGGTGACTGCTTAATAGAGGTGACCACTTAATAGAGGTGACCGCTTAATAAAGGTGACCGCTTAATAGAGGTGACCACTTAATAGAGGTAACTGCTTAATAGAGGTGACTACTTAATAGAAGTGACTACTTAATAGAAGTGACTGCTTAATAGAGGTGACTGCTTAATAGAGGTGACTGCTTAATAGATGTGACCACTTAATAGAGGTGACTGCATAATAGAGGTGACTGCTTAATAGAGGTGACTGCTTAATAGAGGTGACTGCTTAATAGAGGTGACCACTTAATAGAGGTGACTGCTTAATAGAGGTGACCACTTAATAGAGGTGATCACTTAATAGAGGTAACTGCTTAATAGAGGTGACTACTTAATAGAAGTGACTACTTAATAGAGGTGACTACTTAATAGAGGCGACTGCTTAATAAAGGTGACCGCTTAATAGAGGTGATTGCTTAATAGAGGTGACCACTTAATAAAGGTGACTGCTTAATAGAGGTGACTGCTTAATAGATGTGACCACTTAATAGAGGTGTCTGCTTAATAGAGGTGACTACTTAATAGAGGTGACTGCTTAATAAAGGTAACCACTTAATAGAGGTGACTGCTTAATAAAGGTGACCACTTAATAGAGGTGACCACTTAATAGAAGTGACTACTTAATAGAAGTGACTGCTTAATAGAGGTGACTGCTTAATAGAGGTGACTGCTTAATAGAGGTGACTGCTTAATAGAGGTGACCGCATGAGCAGGTTTGACTATATAATACTTTTATTAAAGACAAGATCATCTTTCCTTCAAATTGGGGGCTGTTGTGTTCGTGATGGTATGGTAGTTGGATTTACAACTACCTGTGCAATCAGTGTCTATCACCACTAAAGTTGTAAGTTTGATTCCCGCTCACGGCGAGGTGTACTCGACACAACATTATGTGGGGCAGGTCAGTGGTTTTCTCCGGTTTCCTACACTAATAAAACTGACCGCCATGATAATAATAATAATAATAATAATAATAATACTTTATTTGATGAGGATAAACTCAGTTAGCTACACTTATCTTCCCTCAGATTACACAATAGAGAATATGATATTACATTACAATCATACAAATCAAACATAATACAAATAATTATATTCTTACTAGAATTTATCAATAACTCGTAATCTGATTGGATATCGTCACTTATTCTACGTCATTCGAAAGGAATTTATAAATCAATATTTCCGTTTGCCGGACTACCTTTTCCCCCCGGTCATTCCACGCGTATAAATCTACGAGCAATGATACTAAGGGGTTCTGCTGGAAGAATATGCCATCTGGAAAATGTGAAATCCTACATGTCATATTTACAACAATAGACAAAAATAATTAAAATGTTTACCTTGAAAACTTATTTTAGTTAAATTGTATCAAACTTGAAGCGTACACGAAGCCAAATAACGTCTAAGCTTTACGTTTCAAACTGGAAGTCTTCATATGACGTCAATGACGTCATGTTGGTTATGTTCCAAAGTCGTCAATAACATTTTGCGGATTTTTTTCAGTTTACAATCGTATGTGTATTGTATGTCCATTGAGGCTCTCCTTGGGTATTATAGTATTTAGCGTCGAAAACAAACACGATGTCCAAGAATAAGAATTGTAAGGATTAAACACTGTGTTTTTAGGAAATTATGTATGTATAAGCTCCGGCAGCTCACTCACAAACTTTACATAACGTCCTTTGGACTTTATTCAGTTTGTGAGTGAGCTGCCGGAGTTTATACATAGATAATTTCCTAAAAATCAGTGTTTAATCCTATAATAAATTCATTAAGATTGTAACACAATAACATATATACCAGAAAAATAGATCGTATGTCATAAGAATATAATAGAAAATGACTTATTAATAGAATAATGAATCCTACACTTCCTGGATGGTTTGAAGAATCAAAAATGTAGTTCTTAATATTTGTCTTAAATACATTAGTGTTATTAGATTTACACAGTGAATTTGGCACAGTTCCACAAAAAGGGGGCTGAATATGCAAATGATTTTTTGAATAGTTAAGTTTTTGGTTTGGGGACATTCAGATTTCTATTAATAGCATTTCTTACAGAGTATGGATTGGTTTCTGAAATAACTGAAATATTGTTGAAAGTGGCATTAAACATCATATCCCTAACCCCTCACACTTTCCTTCAAATTAGTGTGTTGTATTAAAGTTAAGACAAGCTTAACAGTACTACACAGAATGTTTTTTTTTATATTACATAACATTTCGTTGTGTCAATCTTATAATGATACATGTCCATTTTTGTAGAAATGGAGATATCAGAGGTCAAAGTTTGGGCAGTTGAATAATAACATTGGAGATATAACATTATAACACTTCTTAAATTGTCTTAAACCAGTATATTTCGTTATGTGGCTTATATAGGGAGATACACCATTGACAATTAAAGTCACTGATACCCATAAGTCATATTGTCAAGAAAATGGACATGTATCATTATAAGATTGACACGACGAAATTTTGACTAGCTTTATATATTTTTAACATCTTGCATAGGAAAGGAGTGAAAAAGGACTTTTTGTTACACACAACAATTTCTTTAGTTTTTAAGTTTTCTCATCTATTACAATCTTTAATAGAATACCTCTTTTAACCATGTAATCATGTAATTCTGGATTTGACCATCAATCTGTAGTTTAGATGTGTTATATTTTCACACAATTTATATCACACCTGAGTTCATCCCCGGAGTTACTCGATCTTTAGTTTTATGAGTATGTTTTGTAGATCGTTGCTTGTCCTATTGTACTCTTTCTTTTGGCCTTTGTGTTGTCTGTTCTTCTTTGATATACAGATTCTGATTACCCCTTTGTTATATTGTCACACAATTTAATAATACAATAAATACCTGTTAATGTGGTAACTTCAGCTGTTGTTTGAGTTGTTGTAGGCTCTAAGGTTGGTTTTGCACTGAAATAAAAAAGATTAGTAATAAATTTCTACTTACAATGTGGATTAAGAACATCAAATCAATACTTCTGTATGAAACCCTCACAAAGTAATTAATATTATAAAATACTATTTTTTATTGGATTTTAGAACTGTTTGAACAGTGTGGTAAATTTTGCCTTTCATTTTATGCCATGATATAACTGACATATATTGTTGAAGGTTCCCGAAGACGTGAAATCATCTCAGCAATACGAAGTCCAGAAGAAACAGTGCAGTTGAGTTATTAATTCTGTCTTTTTTAACATAAAATTGAAATAAATCTTTTTTTGACGATCCAACTAAATTGTGTTTCCATGGTGACCTAATATATTAAACCAATGTATCATATTCAATCCAAATATGAAAAAAAAGAAGAAAAAAGGATCATAACTATGAATTTTGTGGTTGTAATCAATTATTTAAAATTAGAAAGCTATTCCATTAAAACAAGTCTATTGTAATCACATGGTAAACAGTAAAAAGGCACAGATAACGACAGGTTGTATTTGTAGGTAAAACAGAAGATGAATCACATGATTATTACTTACACACATTGGTATCTTGACGTTACATTGTTTTCTGTGCACTCATCTGTCATGGCATTACAGGTACTACATATCACATAATCTAAAAAATAATACAAAGAATATCTTTTAAAGTTATAAAATTTATATATTTATTATTTTCCGTCTGATAACAAAAAAAGTTTGAGCAAGTGATTGCTGTTTAACACCAAGTAGACAATTTTTCAGCTATATAATGGTAAGAAAAGGTTGCATTCAATGATGAACACTTTGTACTAGAACAACATGCTTATTTTGGATCTTTATTTCACTTGCTAGACCACTGAAACAACAATCTGCAGGTAGACATGTCACTCCACTACATACATTATTCTGTTTCCGAGCCAACCAGTCTGTCCTCTTACTCATAAATGTTGCATGCTTAACAGAGAAGAATCAAACTCCAGTTTTTTAGTCTCTGATTTGATCAGATTGGGGCTCGAACCCATGATCTACCGCAGATGAGCAAGCTAATGATTGGGGTTTAAAAAAGTTTGAAAAATATTTTCTGTTATAAACGATAAGGTAATCAGTGATGATCAAGCCAGGATTTAAAATTTCTACTGGCTTCCGTCATTTTCATTTTTGTGTTCAGAAGTTTGAAGTTTGCTATCCTCTCCTTCCCATACACAAGAACATGTTGGAGGAGTGGTAAATAACAATTTTGTAGCCCCCAAATCTCTCCGTCACTGTGACTTACCTAACACCGTTGATGTATTGCCCAACTTTATGCTGCCATATATAGAAACACAGGTATTCATGATGTACACACATCTTGTGTCTGTCTCAATTAGGAGTAAATTGCTCAGAACGTCACCGAACTGTCCAGTCTTGTTGGCAACAGTGTTGAAGATGATCACCAATTTTGTAATGACTCCTTCTTGATGTTGACTGTAAAACCAAAAGGTTTGTTATAAAAACTTTACCAAGGTTATGTGTAGTGTACATTAAAATATAATTACTTTTAATGAGGTGGATATCCTGGTATCCATCGAATTGAAAGTCATTAATTGTTTTATTATATTACACATTTTTATATGTTGCTTTCACTTTTAAAATAAGCTTTTCTCATGACATTTCTTTGGTTTAGCTTGGGGCAATGATGTTAGAATGTTATATTCGTCATGTGATGTTAATATAACGTTTTATCAAAGAACGTTACTAGGGACGTCAGCCAATTAGAAAAGACTTATCAATTTCTGAGTGAGTGAGTGAGTAATGGTTGTTTAATGCCAAATGAGCAATTTTTAAGTTATATCATGGCAAGAATATTTATTATTTATTTAAGAATATGTTGCTCACCTGAAATCTGTTACATTTAGATACTGGATACCATCTACACCTGTCATCACATTAACGAACTAAAAATAAGAAAACAAATATAATATCATAAATGTAGATAGGTTTATTCTGGTATAAATAGTTGCAAGCTGCATCTTATCAAAACATGGAATTAACCCTTTTCAAAATGCTGAAAAACCACAGATTTATGGAATCCATTAAAAATTATGTACCAACATGATGAAATTGGAAACAAAGAGCACTAATGAGTCCAGATTCAATTAAAGGCATTATCAGCAGTTTCCTTCTGATCAGGCCAGATACACTGAGATAGTAAGGTACTAGTAAATTGTTCCCTAAAGAGAGGCCACCCTTCTATAAGGACACTCCCACCACAGGCCATCCCTATTATCAGACAAGATTTCAGAAGCACTGAGATAGTTATATTAAATTATCCCTGTCAAGGGAGACCACCCTCTTATAAGGCCACTTTTCTATTACAGATGTGTTAGGGTCTTATAAGAGGGTGGACTACCATATTATTTCTTGATCTCTACAGTAAAACTTTGTTGTGTCTAAGTCGAAAGGATTGAGTATTTGAATTATATGTGGAAAAGATTTGTCTGAGATTGTGAAAATTAGATTTGTCTGTATATTATAAGCACTTACAGCTTTTTCAACATTATCTTCAAAAGCAGCATAATCCAAGTGAAGTTTATTGCCGTAATTCTGATTGTATGTTTTCTGTAGAGTGACCTCTACAAACAGTGAGTTGGCTTCTACTTCAGCTGAAATATTAGATGAACATTTTATTAAGAGAGTAAGAATCACCACTCTACCATCAGAGTAACAATTACAATCTTATGTCATTGTGTTGAAGTTGAGGGGACAAAGGCTATTACTTCAAAATATTCAAGTATTCAAATTATCGGGGATAACTAGACTTGAAATCTACTATGAATGAACCAAAAATTAAATTGATCTGTACAAGGAATTGACTTATTAGAGTTATAAGATATAGAACTTTGACTGTAATGTCGTAAAACAATAATCAACAATTGTACTACTTATAAATTCATAAATTCACAAGAGATATTGATATAGGGACTTCTCCATTTGAATAAAATTTCCACCCATTGAAATAATTTCATTTAAAAAAAATCCTTTAAATGAAGCAAGATTTTAAAACAACATATTTAATTTGCTTCTACAAGTGGACAATTTGAAAACCACTATCTGTCTTTGAATGGATTAGGTTTAAATTAAACATATCTAAACAAGGGCAACGCAAAGTGTGGCGTATCCCCTCGCCTAAAAATTAGACCCTGTGACCTTGACCTTTGACCTTGAAAATCAATAGGGTTCCAGATTCTCTTAAGGTCTAAGTATGTACCAAGTTTGGTCAAAATCCATTGAAGGATGTTGATTCTAGAGTGTTCACAAGGATGTTATGCGGTAAAAATTTGACCCCTTGACCTTTTACCTTGAAAATCAATAGGGTTCCAGACTCTCCTAAGGACTATGTATGTACCAAGTTTGGTCAAAATCCATTGAAGGATGTTGATTCTAGAGTGTTCACAAGGATGTTATGCAGTAAAAATTTGACCCGGTGACATTGACCTTTGACCTATGACCTTGAAAATCAATAAGGTTCCAGACTCTCCTAAGGACTATGTATGTACCAAGTTTGGTCAAAATCCATTGAAGGATGTTGATTCTAGAGTGTTCACAAGGATGTTATGTGGTAAAAATTTGACCCGGTGACCTTGACCTTTCACCTTGAAAATCAATAGGGTTCCAGACTCTCATAAGGACTAAGTATGTACCAAGTTTGGTCAAAATCCATTGAAGGATGTTGATTCTAGAGTGTTCACAAGGATGTTTTGCAGTAAAAATTTGACCCCTTGACCTTTGACCTTGAAAATCAATAGGGTTCCAGACTTTCCTAAGGACTATGTATGTACCAAGTTTGGTCAAAATCCATTGAAGGATGTTGATTCTAGAGTGTTCACAAGGATGTTATGTGGTAAAAATTTGACCCGGTGACCTTGACCTTTCACCTTGAAAATCAATAGGGTTCCAGACTCTCCTAAGGACTAAGTATGTACCAAGTTTGGTCAAAATCCATTGAAGGATGTTGATCCTAGAGTGTTCACAAGGATGTTACGGAAGGACGGATGGACGGACGGTAGCGTTACTATATCCTATCCCTTCGCATCTTCGTTGGCGAGGGGATAATTAAGCAACAATCCTTTTATTGATATTCTTCATTCTACAATCACAGCATCATTTTCAAAATAATGAACATTATAACTCACACCTTCTGTGAGCATGCAACAGACTCGAGCAAGCATACACTTGAGCAACTTCTGGTTGATAAATTCTACGTTTAGGCATCTTTTTTTTCATACAAGTAAAACCTGTGTAGACTGAACCTTCTTAAGACCATCATTTGTGTTCGGAATAGACAGGTGTTTGGTTTATATAGGTTAAATTCATTAAGATTACCTTTTTAAAGATCTTTTTTAAAGTTCGGTTTCAACATTACCGTTAGGTGATTCTGCGTCCAGATGTATCACAGTTTAAGGGTGAGAACCAGTCCAACAATTCATGAAGAAACAAACAAATGTTTTTACGCTTAAGGTAAATTATAGTAAAACTTACCTAATGGTGGTCTACATTCATAACTATTGGCTGATAATATAACACAGGTATTACCATCTCCACATAGTGTACACATCACAGGTTCTAAAATATAGATATAATATATTATTGTTTTTTGGTGATAGACATGTTCAACATTCACTGCATCCAGATTTATTCCAACAAAAGTTTTAAATAAACATTAAAAAAGTACCTACTTTTATTCTAAGCACCAATATTGTGTTTTTATTTGTTATAATTATGTCTGTATAATGGTTTTTGGATTTATAGATTTGTTTCATGATTTTATATTATATATAATATAGTGTTCTCTTAACATATATGTTGAGGTTCAAATAAGTAACAACAATTCAAATATTGAGAGATGCAAACAAACAAACAAACAAACAAAGGGGTTAAATATTTACCAATTTTGTTATTTCTTGTTTAACATTTAACCCTTGTCAAAAATATTTTTTTCTACAGTACATATTTTTGTTGATATGTCAAACATTAATAATTTAAATCTATTAGTAAGATAGGATATGGATGTAAATGAAGATGAGAGATTATCCAACTTTACACGTAAACACAAATGTAAGTAAAGGAAGAATGTGTTTATGGTCACAGTATGTATTAAGCAGTAATGACTGTTAGATATATGTAAAATATGTATTTTGGGTTTACACAAACAAATTATTGCTCAACCAACCTTTTTGAGTTATATAAATTAAATATTCATTTTATCAACATTTTTAGGAAAAGTATTTATTTATTATGTAAGGGAGATAACTCTAAGATTTCTCAGTTGTGATGACAATGTAACCCTTTTGTAAACATTGCATACAGCTTTTGTTTGTTGTCTGTAACTGTCATAGTTGACCGTTCATTGTTTAGACTTCATAACAATACATATAGCTTACTTAAAAGTTCCTCAAATCTGAGTTCAACACTGCCACTTTAAATTGAAGTGCCTGTACCAAGCCAGGGAAGTAAATGATCAAGTATATATGTACGTTAGTAGTACCGATGGTGCCTCTGTTTCAACATTTTTTCAATTAGATTTAGGAACTGTTCCAACAGTGTGGAATTTATTTTGTTTTTCATTTTATTCCAAGGTTTAATCTATATATAGGTTTCACGATTCATGCATAATTTCTCTGATCTATTTTTGTTATTTACCTTGTGGCCTATTTTGATAAATGACATATTTTTCTCCTAACACATTATAAGGTTTCTCTAGGACAGTTATTTGCTTTATACTGTCAGTGATATTAGCTGCCTCTTGTACGATTCCATCAGTAAGGTTCTGGTTGAACACAATTGTATACTGCACGACTGTACTGCCAGATCTGTTGGGATTAAAAAAAAGTAAAATAATTACATGATATTTCAGAGATGATCCTGGTTAGAAAATGAAATAACTGAAAATCAATGAAAAATAACTGAAAATCAATGAAAAATAACTGAAACTATCTACACCCTCTTTAAAAAATGGTCATTATTGACCTGTTCTGACTGTATCCTGAAACATTCAGATTTTTTCCAGAGGAAAATAGCTGAAATCAGTTAAATAACTGAAAAAAATATCAACCCTGATATTTGCATGGATATTGAGATCATTTGAATTTAGGAGATGGAAGCAAATCACTTAATTAGTTTTCAGATGAGTAAGTATAAGTGTATACAATCAATCTAACGTTTACTCCTTAACTCAATCAACATTCTAAAATATTTCATGACAAATAATTATATTTAAAATACAGACATTTGTTTCAGGATAGAATTTGCATCCTAAAGTAATTCAATAATTTCTACTTACGTGAATCCATGGATGGTTAGTGATGCAAATCCTGCCATTTGATCATAATAACCAGTCAGCTAAAACAATAGAAAAACAAAGGTGTCAAAATCTAGAAATCACTAAATATCTATTTTTGGATAAATTACAAATTCAAACCTGTCTCACATGATCTTCCAAGAGAACATTGCAATAGCGGCGCATTAGACAGGTGGTCGCTAAACACAGGTTTAATTAATATGAAATGCACTCTTAAGAAAATCAAAATTAAGGTCTCCTAATACAAGTGATTGCTTAATAGAGGTGGTCACTGAAGTAGGTTGGACTGTAGCTTTTAATAGAGGTGGTCACTGAAGTAGGTTGGACTGTAGCTTTTATTAGACAACGTAAAATAAAAAAGGACAGCCTTGTTACAAAATACAATCATAAAACTAAATTTGTGTTTGACTGCTTGGCCACATTATGGTCACTTCTGTTTATTTTCAACTTTTTGCTTTAATCTGTTCTAAATATGTCAATGTTTACATTTATTTCTGACATATAATGATGTGTATTTATCGCTTGTCAATGCATGTTGTGTCGTGGTGTTTATATACTGATAAACTTAATGGTTTAAGGTAATAAAGAATTGAAGTAAAAAAAATTCCCCATTCCTAATGATTTTCTAATTATCTCAAAAAAATAATACAAAATGACAGGTGCTGTGAAATAATAAACTTACAGAAACAGCAATATCAACTCTGGAATGTTTAAAATGCTCAGATGTTGGTTCTGAAAGGTTGGAAATCCAGGGGTAATCTGTTGTCATGGTGAACATCATGGAACTGTACACAACTGTAAATAAAAATATCATATACAGACAAACCTTGTTATGTTGAAATCAAGGTGACTCACTGTTTAAGTTTCAATTCACAAAGAATTAAAGAAACCATGACAAGTTAATGATAACTATTAACATTGCATATTACAAAAACGTACACACTTATCTGAAGTTGAGACAATAAACTTTGAATGTCATACCATTGATATCTGACTCAACTGAAGTACATTAAGGGACAGACCATTTAACTTCCAGGGGGGGGGGTTATGGTTTTTTCAAAAAAAAAATATTCTGATTCCCAATGTTGCTGAAAAAAATATTCTGATTTTGGTGGAGGACAAAAAAAAATTCTAATTCTCGTGTTGTTCGAAAAATTTTTTTTGAATAAAACAAAAAACCATAATCCCCCCCTGCAAGTTAAATGGTTGGTCCCTAAACGGAAAAGTTTTATTTCTGAGGTACATAAATTGGATTGGTACAACCTTACTTTGGGAACATAATTCTCCACCATTTTGTCCTGATGATGCCTAATATAATTTAGTCAAGACGTGTTGACATCAGAATAATCAAGTATCTTACAATTATCAGAATGTTGTTGTCAAATGAAAATGAAAACTTATCAAAGATGTAGTCAAACCTGTATTAAGAGGTCATGACCTTCGGGACAAAGAAAAAGTGGCCTTATAAGATATAAGACAGGTGACCTCTTAAAATTCATATGCAATTTTCTATGACAGATGACCTTTCACTACAGGTGACTGCTTAATAGAGGTGACTGCATGTGTAGGTTTGACTGTATTGTCTGACTGCCTCTCTTTAAACCCACATACAGTTATTACTTACTTAAACAGGTCTGGTTGTCTGCTCCTAGTTGGTAGAATTGTGGACAGAAGCATACTGGTTGGCTATTGATTAGCTCACATCCGTAGCTACATGAGACATTTACATCTTGGCATGGATCAGACACTGTAAAGTAATGATACAGACTCTAATTTTTGAAATTTACAAAGCTGAACACCCTCCTTATACTGCCACCTTCTGGACCAACTTTTATTTTGGTGTTGAGAGAGGGTAGCAATATATTGAGGGAGAAATTTACATATAAACTGCATGATATTTTGCATATAATTACACCTTATATAAGAATCCTGGATTTTGAGTGGTTAATAGCCGGTGTATTTTTTGTGTGTTTTCATATTTAGGATTAATTTCATTCATTTTTACCGCTGCCGGGACATTTGCATGAGGATTTAACTTTTTTATCCTCGTATGCATCAAACTGCCAAATTCATTCGGAATATTTCTTCTTTACTTTTATATGTAAAGTAACGTGATTAATCAAATTTGAAACCCGGAAGTGTTCCGAAGTAAAGGATCTAACTTTTTTTCCCTCTGCCGTGGTATTTGCGAAAATGTATTTCACTTTTCTACCCTCACGTGCCGCAAACCGCCAAATTCATTCGGAATACTTCAACCACTGTCTAACAAAACAAATCGAAATACTACCACTGTACCTGCTGAAGGGAACAGTTCAAAGCGTCCTATAGTATTTAACAGTTACAAGCAATAAAAAGAGAATATTCCTGAAAACGACAAACAAAAGGTATTATTTATTTAGCCAGTGTTCTAAATAATATTCGGTGTAATTAAACAGATATATCATATTTGCGAAAAATACCAGTCTTGAGACTAAATTTCACAAATACCCCTCCCAAACATGATATATCTGTTCAAAATATTGGACTTTGAAATTTCATGGTGATGAGTAAGGCTGGCAGATTAATAAGGGAGGTATAACTGAGGGTACATGGTATATCATTCCTAATTGTAATTATTTTACCCAAAATAAATGCTAATGGTCAAACCCTGGCTGTGTCAGTTCTCTCCCTTTTAACTAATGGTAATGAACAAATCTGTAAATCGGCCCATCATAGTGGCACATTTTTGATTAGATCCTTTTCTCCTCATGAGAATAGCAGTAATACTGTTCAATATTTTTTTTTACAGACGGTACAATAACAATTCAAATTTTTGGTGAATGTTAAAAAACCATTGTGAGGTAGCGGTATATTTTATACAATTAAATAAGATAAAGTTCATAAGTTTTTATGACAAGTTGATGGCTTATTACAAATAATTATGCTTTACTCCACTGATAAAACTGACATATTGTTGAATGTCAGATTTAGTACAAAAAGGGAGACTACTCAATTTATCAAGTTAAGAAATAACTAGTCCCTTGGGAAAAGAATTCCATATATGACAAGCTAATCATGTATTCCAAATATTCTGGCTTCCTCCACCGATAAAACTGAAATACTGTTGAAAGTCGCATTTAGAAAATAAAGGAGACTACTCAATTCATCAAGTCAAGAAATAACTAGTCCACTGGGAAAAGAATTCCATACATGACAAGCTGATCGTGTATTCCAAATATTCTGGCTTCATCTGATAAAACTGAAATATTGTTGAAATTGGCATTTAGAATAAAAGGGAGATTACTCAATTAATCAAGTTAAGAAATCGGGATAAGAATTCGACACACTACTCATATTTACCTTGAGTACAAGTAAACTGATCAGGGTTCAGTATAAAGCCATCTTTACAGGTACAGTAGAAACTGCCCATAGTATCTGCACATATCTGTTCACAGTCATTGTTCAGTAGTAGACACTCGTCTAGATCTAAAAATAGAAATAGTCCATACAACATAACTAAACCGTCAGTTTAAGAAAAAGCACAACTTCTCTAATAAGGGAGAGGCTGTTGAGGCCTTTTTGGTTTTGTTTACATCATAATATAGTTTATTTAAAAAATGCACATTTACACCAACCTTAATTGCCCAGGGTTGCACATTAAGGGCCCATATTTTACATCAAACTCACTTGTCCAGGGGTAACAAGTGAAAATTAAAAGTCCTTTATATTCATTTGCTTTTACATTTCATCATAATAAACACAATTAGAAGATATAATTATTTCAACGATCATAGGTAAACCTTAATGCCTCCTACGCATAGTGATGGAGGCATACTTATAATGTGATGCATTGATTGCGAAAATAGGAAAAATGTAAAACTATTTAATACATATTTTTTCTTTCCAAATTGATAAATTTTACAGCTATCAAATGATACTTGGGTGTGAGACAGTCACTTGGCTGTAGGTTGGGAACTTCTTCTTAAAACATAACCAGGCCTCACACTCATAAAACTTTCGAGCACAAGTTTTGTATTCATACTCAGAAATCATCCAATCAGGACCTCATATCAATAAATACAGCCTTCTGATTGGCTGTATGAGTATGAAGCTTGTATTAGAAAGCTTCAAGAATGTGAGACAGCATTGCTTTATGACATAAAAAATACATACTTTGACATGTGGTGGTGCCATTCAGTACAAATCCGTCTTCACAGGAACACAGATAACTTCCTTCTTTATTGATACATCTCTGATTGCAGGTGTCTGTTTTTAATGTACACTCGTCCATATCTACAAAAGTAAAATAAAAGTACAGAGTGTCCTGATCTTCAACAAGAAATGATTTTGATAAAGTCAATAATAAAGAAATTCAAACTGAAATTCTGGGATATTACTAGATTAAAAATACTTTTTAAATATTCACAATTTATGAAGATAATGTCATACATCAATACTGAACTAGAACTGTGAGTGACCTCATTGAGTGATACCCCCCGCTTGCAATACTATGATGTTCAAACTTTGGAATACAGGTATATTAGCAAGTTACCTATGAAAAACGAACGGATATGGAGTTATGTCAAGGAGACAACATCCCACCTCCAAAATAAACTAACCAAGAACATACATCTAGGGGTCGCCACAAGTACACGACCCCCCTTTTCGTGAAAATATAAGTTGAATTATCTCCCCTTCTAAATTTTAGACAGCAACCGTATTCCTTCATGCACATCTGCAGGTTGTGTACTACAACTGTGTAAAGTTTCATAAAAATTCAATAAGCAGTTTAGTCGAAGTTGCGCTTACAAGGTACATGCCCCCCCCCCCCTTTTCGTGAAAGTATAAGTTGAATTACCTCCCCTTTAAAATTTTGGACAGCAACCATATTCCTTCATGCACATCTGCAGGTAGTGTACTACAACTGTGTAAAGTTTCACAAAACTCCAATAAGCCGTTTAGGAGGAGTTACGCTTACAAGGTACACGACCCCCCCTTTTCGTGAAAGTATAAGTTGAATTATCTCCCCTTCTAAATTTTAGACAGCAACGGTATTCCTTCATGCACATCTGCAGGTTGTGTACTACAACTGTGTAAAGTTTCATAAAAAATCAATAAGCAGTTTAGTAGGAGTTGCGCTTACAAGGTACATGCCCCCCCCCCCCTTTTCGTGAAAGTATAAATTGAATTATCTCCCCTTTTAAATTTTGGACAGCAACCATATTCCTTCATGTACATCTGCAGGTAGTGTACTACAAATGTGTAAAGTTTCATAAAAATCCAATAAGTCGTTTAGGAGGAGTTGCACTTACAAGGTACACGGCCCCCCTTTTCGTGAAAGTATAAGTTGAATTATCTCCCCTTTTAAATTATGGACAGCAACCATATTCCTTCATGCACATCTGCAGGTAGTGTACTACAAATGTGTAAAGTTTCATAAAAATCCAATAAGTCGTTTAGGAGGAGTTGCGCTTACAAGGTACATGCCACCCCTTTTCGTGAAAGTATAAGTTGAATTATCTCCCCTTTTAAATTTTGGACAGCAACCATATTCCTTCATGCACATCTGCAGGTAGTGTATTACAAATGTGTAAAGTTTCATAAAAATCCAATAAGTCGTTTAGGAGGAGTTGCGCTTACAAGGTACACGGCCCACCTTTTCGTGAAAGTATAAGTTGAATTATCTCCCCTTCTAAATTTTAGACAGCAACGGTATTCCTTCATGCACATCTGTAGGTTGTGTACTACAACTGTGTAAAGTTTCATAAAAATTCAATAAGCAGCTTAGTAGGATTTGCACTTACAAGGTACATGCCACCCCCTTTTCGTGAAAGTATAAGTTGAATTATCTCCCCTTTTAAATTTTGGACAGTAACCATATTTCTTCATGCACATCTGCAGGTAGTGTACTACAAATGTGTAAAGTTTCATAAAAATCCAATAAGCGGTTTAGGAGGAGTTGCGCTTACAAGGTACATGGACGGACGGACAGGGTGATTCCTATATACCCCCCAAAACTTTGTTTGCGGGGGGTATAATTAAATTTAAATCGTTGATAATTGTTTTCAACAAATGAGTTTGGTTTACAGAGCTCCCATAATCCACTATGATAAATCATGTAATTGTATCAAATCATTCTTTTTTTTGGAAGGGGGATTCTCTAAGTATGCAAATATTATTTATATCATTAGAAACCTCTTAAATACAATTGGCTTATATAAAAAAGGTCTAACTTTAACCTAGTTCTGGTATCCAGTTTAATACAACACAGAAATAATAACATGTGATATATAGTATACAAACAATAACATACCAACACAGGTCTCGTTCTGTATATGGTATCCAGTTTCACATGTACATTGGTAAGATCCCTTGGTATCCACACACTTCTGGTTATTTATACATGGTGATGGTGATCTCAGACATTCGTTGATGTTCTCGGTACAGTAAGTACCATTGTATCCTTGGTTACACATACAACCTGTGAGTCTATCACAATAATCTGCCCCTATTCCACAATCACATTTATTGGCACAATTTTCTCCCCAGGAATCTGTGTCATTACATGCTGAAATAATAATGATAATCTTTATTTGCATTATACACATCTAGTATGTACTTGACCTTATGCCACATCTGAATCTAGAATACAAAATCAAAACATTAATTTGTTTAAGCTGTTATTTCGACCACAATCTGCCATTTTTAATTTTGAGGGTTTGCTAAATTGCTTTATCAATCTTAATGGTGTTTTTTGGCATTTCAAGAAAAAAGTGTAATGGGGAGTGGGTGATATCAAAGATAACATGTAAATACCTGGATAATTTGAATACCCTGGCTGTGGTATATTAATTAACTAATACCTTGAACATTCTACAATGCAATATACATGTAAATTCTGTGTCATATAACATAACATTACTACATTTTAGTCACATGACATACTTAGTCACATGACATACTTACAGTCACATGTCACAGCATCTGATGACAGTTTATATCCTGTATTACATATACAGCTGTATCCCCCAACATTATCTGTACAAGTATGTTGACAGCCACTATTGTTGTTCTGACACTCGTCTATATCTACCCGAAATAAACAAATAAAAAGACTTGTGATTTATAATTCATGATACCCACAGAGGGGATGGTTAGGTCACTTTTATTTGGACAAAAATGCAAAAAAAACCTAACCTTTGTATTCACTAATCCTACATTTTATGACCAGCACTGATAAAATCAGATGCTTAATTAATTGTCCTATATAAGCTAGGTAAAAATTGGAAAAAAATCTAAAATGTTTTGCCTATCTACTTATCCTATTTATTTCAAGAATGTTAATGGACTTTCAGTTTGTTTATGCCAAAACTATCTTGAACATTTTCCTAGTGTTGACATTAAACTTAAAGGTATACAGGGAAGGTACATTTTAAACAATTGGACAAGTGTTAGATTGTTTAATCAAATTTATCAAATTTTACCTGTACATGTTTGATTTACACCAGAAACGGTGATTTCAAATCCAAGATTGCAGAAGCAGTAGGCATCACCAGTACTATTAATAGAACATCCACCATTTATTGTGTCACAATTCAGGCCTCCGACATTACATTTGTCAACTACAAAATAAAATATATTATCTCAAAAGTTACATACAGATTTGCGTAAAAAGACCTTTCTAAACCTGAGGTATGACTTACCTGATTTACATAAGCAACAAACAAACAAATCTGAAATTACTCATTAAACAATAAGTCACCTTGTAGTTCAGATAGGTCTAAAATCAAACAATAAGTCACCTTGTAGTTCAGATAGGTCTAAAATTTCAAGCTTGGTTATAGGTCTTTCCTTACATGTATTGTACATGATTTAGTTTAAAATCAAATATGTTGACCTGTTTCTCAGAAGTATCTATCTGTATACATTTCCCATAGGAGCCACTCTTAAGACTAAGTTTTATTACGGTAGCCACCTTTGATTTTTAATCGACACCAAAAACTCAAAACTAGCAGAGAACCATCTGGGGTTAAGAAATAACTTAAACAAAAGGACACATTTCAATTCATTAATCACTGATCGGTAAATCATACATTTTCCCTTTGATCTCATCATATTTTCATTATCAACGGACTGTACCATAATACTGAAAATTATCAGTCAGCATGACATCAAATACATTATGATGTTACAGATCAAATCAATAACGTCAGTTCTGAAGATCTTCACATACATTATCACACCTCATTATATCGGAATCGATGCAATTCTAGTGATAATGTCTGACTCGACCTTCAATCTGCTGTTATTCTATCTAGTGATAATGTCTGACTCGACCTTCAATCTGCTGTTATTCTATCTAGTGATAATGTCTGACTCGACCTTCAATCTGCTGTTATTCTATCTAGTGATAATGTCTGACTCGACCTTCAATCTGCTGTTATTCTATCTAGTGATAATGTCGGACTCGACCTTCAATCTGCTGTTATTCTATCTAGTGATAATGTCGGACTCGACCTTCAATCTGCTGTTATTCTATCTAGTGATAATGTCTGACTCGACCTTCAATCTGCTGTTATTCTATCTAGTGATAATGTCGGACTCGACCTTCAATCTGCTGTTATTCTATCTAGTGATAATGTCGGACTCGACCTTCAATCTGCTGTTATTCTATCTAGTGATAATGTCGGACTCGACCTTCAATCTGCTGTTATTCTATCTAGTGATAATGTCGGACTCGACCTTCAATCTGCTGTTATTCTATCTAGTGATAATGTCCGACTCGACCTTCAATCTGTTGTTATTCTATCTAGTGATAATGTCTGACTCGACCTTCAATCTGCTGTTATTCTATCTAGTGATAATGTCGGACTCGACCTTCAATCTGCTGTTATTCTATCTAGTGATAATGTCGGACTCGACCTTCAATCTGCTGTTATTCTATCTAGTGATAATGTCGGACTCGACCTTCAATCTGCTGTTATTCTATCTAGTGATAATGTCGGACTCGACCTTCAATCTGCTGTTATTCTATCTAGTGATAATGTCGGACTCGACCTTCAATCTGCTGTCATTCTATCTAGTGATAATGTCTGACTCGACCTTCAATCTGCTGTTATTCTATCTAGTGATAATGTCGGACTCGACCTTCAATCTGCTGTTATTCTATCTAGTGATAATGTCTGACTCGACCTTCAATCTGCTGTTATTCTATCTAGTGATAATGTCTGACTCGACCTTCAATCTGCTGTTATTCTATCTAGTGATAATGTCCGACTCGACCTTCAATCTGCTGTTATTCTATCTAGTGATAATGTCTGACTCGACCTTCAATCTGCTGTTATTCTATCTAGTGATAATGTCTGACTCGACCTTCAATCTGCTGTTATTCTATCTAGTGATAATGTCTGACTCGACCTTCAATCTGCTGTTATTCTATCTAGTGATAATGTCTGACTCGACCTTCAATCTGCTGTTATTCTATCTAGTGATAATGTCGGACTCGACCTTCAATCTGCTGTTATTCTATCTAGTGATAATGTCGGACTCGACCTTCAATCTGCTGTTATTCTATCTAGTGATAATGTCGGACTCGACCTTCAATCTGTTGTTATTCTATCTAGTGATAATGTCTGACTCGACCTTCAATCTGCTGTTATTCTATCTAGTGATAATGTCCGACTCGACCTTCAATCTGCTGTTATTCTATCTAGTGATAATGTCGGACTCGACCTTCAATCTGCTGTTATTCTATCTAGTGATAATGTCTGACTCGACCTTCAATCTGCTGTTATTCTATCTAGTGATAATGTCGGACTCGACCTTCAATCTGCTGTTATTCTATCTAGTGATAATGTCTGACTCGACCTTCAATCTGCTGTTATTCTATCTAGTGATAATGTCTGACTCGACCTTCAATCTGCTGTTATTCTATCTAGTGATAATGTCGGACTCGACCTTCAATCTGCTGTTATTCTATCTAGTGATAATGTCTGACTCGACCTTCAATCTGCTGTTATTCTATCTAGTGATAATGTCTGACTCGATCTTCAATCTGCTGTTATTCTATCTAGTGATAATGTCGGACTCGACCTTCAATCTGCTGTTATTCTATCTAGTGATAATGTCTGACTCGACCTTCAATCTGCTGTTATTCTATCTAGTGATAATGTCTGACTCGACCTTCAATCTGCTGTTATTCTATCTAGTGATAATGTCGGACTCGACCTTCAATCTGCTGTTATTCTATATATATTTTCTTTTAATGTCTTTAAAAACTTGCAGTTAAAAAGGTATACATTGATACTGTAACAAACTATGAATAATCTATAATAAATGACATTACACAGACAATTACCTTTTTGCGCCAAACAATTTTTCCTGTCAGAGTTCAGAGTATATCCCACTTTGCATTGACAGTTATAGCTCCCCACTACATTCTGACATTCTTGTTGGCATTTATCAGTCTTCAAAGCACACTCGTCTATATCTGAAAAAATAATGTAAAACATTTCATCAGTCATGGTTTTATTCCCTTTAAATGTTTATAATAGCTTTTCCCTATGTTCATACCTGGGGAAAACCTCTCTATCTACTGCAATAGAGGTCAAAACTAACCATTATACCACAGAGGCAGTTTTGGCATTTTGAATTAACTATTCAAATGTAGCATTTCATACAAAAATTAATTATTATCTGTGCAAATATATTCTTAAAAAAAAGCAAAGATATTGAAACACAAGACATTGCAAACATTACAGAGTACTGCTCAACTGCAGGCTAGAGGCTGTTTTACAGCAGGTTAGAGGCTGTTTTACTGCAGGCTAGAGGCTGTTTTACACTCATTTTAGGATATCTATGAGATTTGCTCAACTGCAGGCTAGAGGCTGTTTTACACTCATTTTAGGATATCTATGAGTCTTGCTCATTAATGAAGACCCTACTATAACTGTGAAAGAAAGAATAGCACTAAAAGCACTGTTCCTTTACTTTAATGTATGTCTAATTATAAATTTGGATAGTCTCATGTTCATTTAAATCCATGTTCTTTCTTACTAATTACAGTTAAACCTGCCCATGTGGTCACCTCTATTTAGCAGTCACCTGTATTAAAAGGTCACCTTTTCTTGTCCTATCATGAACAAATTCATATGAATTGAACCTCTTTTAAGAGATCACCTATCTTAAAAGACCATTTTTTTTTCCTTTTTCCCAAAGGTGACCCCTTAATACAGGTTTGCCTGTCCATGTACTGATTTTATCATTGGTTGATTTCCGATGGTACATTGAAGCTAGTTGATGGACCAATAGTTATCTGTTATCAATTATAGTACCTGAACATGTTCGACCATTGCCACTGTACCCTGCATTACAGTTACACAGATGACTTCCGACGGTGTTGATACAGTTAGCATTCTTATCACAATTATCCAAGCCTTTTAAACATTCATTCATATCTGAAACAAAACAAAATGTTATATAAAAATAAAAATTATATGAAAATCGTATATTTAATTTTTTAAAAAGGGGGGTGGGGAGCTTCGCTAGGCACAGCATGGTACGGCTGCAGAAAGTCTAGGGCTTCCTCTAGGAACAGCTTTACTAAAAATGATGCTTGTACATTAAACAAATTCATCACAAGGAAAGTCATAAAAAGTCAACCTTAAAACAAAAAATGAAAATGTTTGGTGATGGCCCCTTTTGATCCTCTCATATCCAGAAAACAGTAAGAGCTACAACAACACTGTTCGAATACTGGACAGAAATATTTCTGAGGAGTTCTGTTGTCGTAGGTTACAAGATTACTCACCTTGACACGTTCCATCAGCTGCCTTTTCATATCCAGTTTTACATACACATTCATAGGATCCAAAAGAGTTCTGACAATCTTCTAAAGATCCACAGATATCAGCTGTATTACATTCATCAATATCTGTAGTACAGATGGTGCCACTCCATCCAGTTTTACAAACACAACCTTTGACCCTATCACAGCTTTGTGCATTGGCAGAACAGTCACTACAACTGTTGTTACAACTTGGTCCCCAGAACAAATAGTTACACTCTGAAATAAATAACAAACTACAGTGGAACTAATTATCTGGAAGTCATTTTCTGAGACGAGTTGAAGAAAGAAGATGATGTGTTAATATTAATTGTTAGTTAAGAGTTAACAAACAAAAACAGTAGATCTCTATGATATCAAAAGAATGAGGTTCAACTATAATCAACAGGGAAACGAATTAATATAAGTTTTTCTAAACTTGTTTTCGAATCCCTTTAATTATTTGTATTGAATCATATTGAAATTTATCATATTGTACTATATTTATTAATTAATAAAATATGTTTAAGCTAACTATAATCCTAAGACTTCAAAAATGTATCATGCACTTCTTTCCATTAAACAGACCGAGTTGAATGTTAACATACATATATGTTTTAGTGACCACCTCTATTAAGCAATAATAATGTGACCTTAATTTTTATTTCCCTTTACAGTGCATTTCATATCAATTAAACCCACATTAAGCGACCACCTGCCTTATGTGATCATATTTCATTGTTCTCTTGGAAGGTCACATAAGACAGGTTTGTCTGTAGCTAGCTTCTACTAGTACTACTAATACTGACCCTCTTGGAAGGTCACATAAGACAGGTTTGTCTGTAGCTAGCTTCTACTAGTACTACTAAATACTGACCCTCTTGGAAGGTCACATAAGACAGGTTTGTCTGTAGCTAGCTTCTACTAGTAGTACTAAATACTGACCCCCTTGGAAGGTCACATAAGACAGGTTTGTCTGTAGCTAGCTTCTACTAGTACTACTAAATACTGACCCTCTTGGAAGGTCACATAAGACAGGTTTGTCTGTAGCTAGCTTCTACTAGTAGTACTAAATACTGACCCCCTTGGAAGGTCACATAAGACAGGTTTGTCTGTAGCTAGCTTCTACTAGTACTACTAAATACTGACCCTCTTGGAAGGTCACATAAGACAGGTTTGTCTGTAGCTAGCTTCTACTAGTACTACTAAATACTGACCCTCTTGGAAGGTCACATAAGACAGGTTTGTCTGTAGCTAGCTTCTACTAGTAGTACTAAATACTGACCCTCTTGGAAGGTCACATAAGACAGGTTTGTCTGTAACTAGCTTCTACTAGTAGTACTAAATACTGACCCCCTTGGAAGGTCACATAAGACAGGTTTGTCTGTAGCTAGCTTCTACTAGTACTACTAAATACTGACCCCCTTGGAAGGTCACATAAGACAGGTTTGTCTGTAGCTAGCTTCTACTAGTACTACTAAATACTGACCCCCTTGGATGGTCACATAAGACAGGTTTGTCTGTAGCTAGCTTCTACTAGTACTACTAAATACTGACCCCCTTGGAAGGTAACATAAGACAGGTTTGTCTGTAGCTAGCTTCTACTAGTACTACTAAATACTGACCCCCTTGGAAGGTCACATAAGACAGGTTTGTCTGTAGCTAGCTTCTACTAGTAGTACTAAATACTGACCCTCTTGGAAGGTCACATAAGACAGGTTTGTCTGTAGCTAACTTCTACTAGTACTACTAAATACTGACCCTCTTGGAAGGTCACATAAGACAGGTTTGTCTGTAGCTAACTTCTACTAGTACTACTAAATACTGACCCCCTTGGAAGGTCACATAAGACAGGTTTGTCTGTAGCTAACTTCTACTAGTAGTACTAAATACTGACCCCCTTGGAAGGTCACATAAGACAGGTTTGTCTGTAGCTAACTTCTACTAAATACTGACCCTCTTGGAAGGTCACATAAGACAGGTTTGTCTGTAGCTAGCTTCTACTAGTAGTACTAAATACTGACCCCCTTGGAAGGTCACATAAGACAGGTTTGTCTGTAGCTAGCTTCTACTAGTACTACTAAATACTGACCCCCTTGGAAGGTCACATAAGACAGGTTTGTCTGTAGCTAGCTTCTACTAGTAGTACTAAATACTGACCCCCTTGGAAGGTCACATAAGACAGGTTTGTCTGTAGCTAGCTTCTACTAGTACTACTAAATACTGACCCCCTTGGAAGGTCACATAAGACAGGTTTGTCTGTAGCTAGCTTCTACTAGTAGTACTAAATACTGACCCTCTTGGAAGGTCACATAAGACAGGTTTGTCTGTAGCTAGCTTCTACTAGTACTACTAAATACTGACCCCCTTGGAAGGTCACATAAGACAGGTTTGTCTGTAGCTAGCTTCTACTAGTACTACTAAATACTGACCCCCTTGGAAGGTCACATAAGACAGGTTTGTCTGTAGCTAGCTTCTACTAGTACTACTAAATACTGACCCCCTTGGAAGGTCACATAAGACAGGTTTGTCTGTAGCTAGCTTCTACTAGTACTACTAAATACTGACCCCCTTGGAAGGTCACATAAGACAGGTTTGTCTGTAGCTAGCTTCTACTAGTACTACTAAATACTGACCCTCTTGGAAGGTCACATAAGACAGGCTTGTCTGTAGCTAACTTCTACTAGTACTACTAAATACTGACCCCCTTGGAAGGTCACATAAGACAGGTTTGTCTGTAGCTAACTTCTACTAGTACTACTAAATACTGACCCTCTTGGAAGGTCACATAAGACAGGTTTGTCTGTAGCTAGCTTCTACTAGTAGTACTAAATACTGACCCCCTTGGAAGGTCACATAAGACAGGTTTGTCTGTAGCTAGCTTCTACTAGTAGTACTAAATACTGACCCCCTTGGAAGGTCACATAAGACAGGTTTGTCTGTAGCTAGCTTCTACTAGTAGTACTAAATACTGACCCCCTTGGAAGGTCACATAAGACAGGTTTGTCTGTAGCTAGCTTCTACTAGTAGTACTAAATACTGACCCCCTTGGAAGGTCACATAAGACAGGTTTGTCTGTAGCTAGCTTCTACTAGTAGTACTAAATACTGACCCCCTTGGAAGGTCACATAAGACAGGTTTGTCTGTAGCTAGCTTCTACTAGTACTACTAAATACTGACCCTCTTGGAAGGTCACATAAGACAGGTTTGTCTGTAGCTAGCTTCTACTAGTAGTACTAAATACTGACCCCCTTCAACAAGTTGAATATGTCTTTATTATATATTATAACTCTCCGAAAAAACATGTAAAAATGTCTCTCCAAGATATTTTTTTGTAAGACTGAAGAAGCTGATTCCCTGAATTCTAACAGAAAGTCAACACATGGTCAGACATACATCTGTATAGATTATTACGCTAAGTATCGGATATTTACAAGCTTTATCACATACATATGTTGGCTAGGTCTCAGGTCATGGTTAACATAATGCTTTTTTTTGCACATGGTCAGAAATACCAATGAGAATAGATTATTGGTATGCATCTGACATGTAAACGCTAGTCCTAAGATGGTTTGTCTTACAAATACCAATCAGCATAGATTATATACAGTCAAATTTGTCTTTTGTGACCTTCCAAGGGAACAGTGAAATATGGTCACTTAAGGCAAGTGATCGCTTAATACAGGCTTAATTGATATGAAATGGACTGCGATGGGAAATAAAAATTAAGGTAACATAATACAAGTTACTGCTTAACGGAGGTGGTCACTAAAGCAGGTTTAATTTCATATCAATTACAAATCTTATAATTTATATACACATGCTGGCTAGCACTCAGGTGATGGCTAATGGTTTTTCTACATGTGGTCAGCAATACCAATATGAATAGATTATTAGTTACACTATGTATCTGACATTTACTAGCTTTATCAAACAGTCTGAGCCAAAAACCAATAAGCCCCAGTCTTCTAAAAATTGGTTCGGCCTAGTAAAAAATTGCGTAAAATTTGCTTAATCAAATAGAAAATATGTTTCTAAAATGCTGTTTGGGCAAGTTTGTCAAAATGTTTTGGCACAGACTGATTAAATGTTGGCTAGTCTTTAAGGGATGGTCAATATATTCCTGTTACCTTGGCAACTGGTTTTGTCCTCTTGAATCTTGAATCCTGTATAACAACTACAAATATAGCTACCATCTGTGTTGGTGCACTGTTGGGAACAAAAGGCTACACTCATGGTACACTCATTAATATCTACAAAATTATACTGATGTTAATACTAGCTCTTATTACTGTTGTACATTGAAAGCTGTATATACCAAATCCAGAATAAATCAGAATTCTGTTTAAACCAAACTTTAAATGAAGTTCCAATGTAGGACACCTTTGATAAATCAACCTGTATAAACCTAACACCTATCTATTCTGATCACAAAACGTTGGTCTCATAGAGGTTCTGTTTAGACAGGCTTCACTGTGTTTGAACTAATCCCTGTTGTCACGCTATTTCATATACTTGAGACAGGCCATGACCATTTTAATTTTAATTTTTTGAAACTGATAACTGCTATAAATAATAGTTTTTTCATTGAAATGCATAATTCCTACTTTTTACATTATTCAGCTTCATGTTAAAATTTTACACATCTTTTCACCAGAGAGGTTGTCATTGCCATGATAGTATACCTATATCTGTATTGTCATTGCCATGATAGCATACCTATATCTGTATTGTCATTGCCATGATAGCATACCTATATCTGTATTGTCATTGCCATGATAGCATACCTATATCTGTATTGTCATTGCCATGATAGCATACCTATATCTGTATTGTCATTGCCATGATAGCATACCTATATCTGTATTGTCATTGCCATGATAGCATACCTATATCTGTATTGTCATTGCCATGATAGTATACCTATATCTGTAATGTCATTGCCATGATAGCATACCTATATCTGTATTGTCATTGCCATGATAGCATACCTATATCTGTAATGTCATTGCCATGATAGCATACCTATATCTGTATTGTCATTGCCATGATAGCATACCTATATCTGTATTGTCATTGCCATGATAGCATACCTATATCTGTATTGTCATTGCCATGATAGCATACCTATATCTGTATTGTCATTGCCATGATAGCATACCTATATCTGTATTGTCATTGTCATGATAGCATACCTATATCTGTATTGTCATTGTCATGATAGCATACCTATATCTGTATTGTCATTGCCATGATAGCATACCTATATCTGTATTGTCATTGCCATGATAGCATACCTATATCTGTATTGTCATTGCCATGATAGCATACCTATATCTGTATTGCCATTGCCATGATAACATACCTATATCTGTATTGTCACTGAAGATCAAAATTATCATGAGATGGAGGGTTGGGATCCCATTAACCAATTAAACCCTGCCACATTTGTGTGCCTTTCCCAACCCAGGACCTAGATTTCCAATTCAAATGTCATGGTTTTTTTTGTGTTCAATGATTTGAGGTGAGAGGAGGTTGCATGTATTGTTGATATTGGAGGAATAGTTGACCATCACTGTTTAAACTTTCTTTTCATAATAAAATGCAGACCTTATTTAAAATACATGTAGATGAGGTGGTCTGAAATGAAATGCTTTCTCTCAGGCCAGTGCTATCAAAATGTTAGTTGGTGTTAGACATGGGTTGGCAGGTAGTGAAATTTTATTATTTCTTTTAAAATGTCTTAAAATTTGGAATACAATATCTTATCATTATGCAACTTGTAAATATAAAAAAAATCATGTTTGCTTTATATGAAAATAACTATTTGAATATTGCACCTTTTTTCCTGGTTGCTTGCAGTTGGGCAAACAAACAATTTATTAATCAGATATATCATTTGAATTTCTCTACAATATTGCCATAGCAATGGACATTTAAAGCAGAACAATTAATTATACCTACCACTACAAGTCCTGTTATCACTGTTTAACTGGTATCCTATTGAACAGAAACATTCAGCTACATTATTTTCTACTGTACAACCAAACTCACAGTTGGCCTGGTTACAAAGTGTGATATTTATGTTTGGATCTGAAATTAAAATCAAACACAACAGTATAATTAGCTACAAGTCCCATAACTCTTACATACAAATACAAAAAATATTCACCTTTGAATTAATTATTTTTATTGTTGGTCTTCTTCTTAGTAAATAATAAAAAAAAACAAAAAAAAAACAACATCTCATTGATTTTATATTGAAACTTATATTGTAAAAATTGTTCTAACCCTATCCAGGTATAAATCTCTGTTATCCCACTGAAGTTTACAAGTTACAAAGTCTAAAGTTATTTTTAATGATTTATAATAAAGAAGATACAGTGAAAAATGTCTAAACCCTGAATAAAACAGAATCCTATATCAACTGAACTAGAAATAAAGTCTCAATGCCGGAAATCTTTGTTGACCTGTATAAACCAAACACCTGTCTATTCCGAGGACAACGGACATTCGGTTTAGAAAGGCTTTACTGTATTACAAACTTCATATTTCATATATTTAGTAAAGGGAGACAAATCTATGTAGAAAATAATATTGTTTGGTATTATGATCAAAGGGAGATATATCACAGTTACAATGCATACCACTTTCACATGAAGCCAGGTCATTCTTCAGGATGTATCCTTCACGACAACCACACGAGTATGATCCTAACGTGTTATTACACACTTGATGACACTTGGATGTTACTTCAGCACATTCATTCACATCTAAAAATAGAAGAAGAAAAAAGTTTTACATAACATAACAATCTGTTAACATTGATATCCAAATTTAATACAAAAATTCCTTCCTCCAATTTATTGAAATTAGATAATTATTTTCCAATTTACATTTGATCAATACAGTATTGTAATTGTACAAAAAATGATATCATCATGAGAAATAACGCACACTATAGTATTCCAAGATGAGTATATACAGCGATATTGTCACAATGTCTAAAAATATGAGACATTTTTCCTTCTATAAAATGGAAAGGTACTTCTTAATGAGATGATGATGATGATATCTGTTTTGTATCTGAGTTAGAATTTTGTTTTGCTTGGTTCATTGAAACAGTTCACATGTAGATGTGTTGCTCCACTCGTAGACATTATCCTAAATACAAGCCAACAAATCTTTGCTCTTACTCCTTAATGCTTATCAAAGAAGCAGCATATATAAATATCATCATCTTTGAATTACATTGATGGAGGATGTTGTAACCCATGAACTAATCCACACCAGGCAGGCATGTTAACTATGACACCAACATGGTGGCTATATAGAATAACATCCAATCCTCAAATTGTACATTTGATTTGTTCCATCCAACAAAATTATTCCCTTCCGTGAAGAGGTAGCAATCTGACGCAGAGATACTACTGTGAGGGCATTGTTATTCGTTGACACCAATATACGTGGTTTCTACAAAATGCATTGATCCATGGGTTCTTGAATCCATGGTTTCAAACACTAAATGCAACAATTAATGGGAAAATTGTATTTTGCTAGATTTTAATTTTCGCAGTTTAAGTGAACCAAGAAATCCACGAAAATTAGAACCACACAATTAATAATGATTTCACAGTATGGCCTCTTTTTATATTATATCTTATGGTGTCTTAATTTGTTCACTGTGCCCTCCAATATTTGAACCTATATCTACATTGGCAAGAACATGGCGGGGGTTAATAAATCCCCTAGCCCGACGCCCGGGGCTAGTAATTTCCACATTTGGGCTAGCTGAAATAATCAGCTGTATGCCTGACGGGCTAGTAAAAAAAATATGTATCGGATATTGACAGACTTGTCAGTATTCGCGTATCTACTTATATTCATATATGTTATATGTTGTTTAATCAGCAGCAATGTTTTATTTATTCAACCGCTAGCTTTTTGTCGAAATAGAGAGCAAAGAAGATAGAAAAACTGCATATTCTCGTCATAAAACAGCTTCAACAAATGACGGCTTACCGGAAATTTCGAAAATGAAATACCGGAATAGGATTCCGGAACCGGGAACGACTATTTCCGGTTTTGCCGATAGTCAAAAATTTTTTTTTAATGCCGACCGATCCTAGATTTTTTTGACATGTGACCATAAACACACATATATTTTTTTTGGCCTTACAGTGACCTGAACTGTGGAAAATAAGTGAAAATAAAACGCAATACCAGATCTGAAAAGAAAGATAGTTAAACTAATATACATTGTACATGTTGTACAAGGGTTCAAGTCTGCAAGTCGGATTCATAAAATCACGGTATTGACCAGGACTAGTGGTTCATAGATTCGGGCTAGTAATATTTGGGAGTATGCTAGCCCTGGGCTAGTGAGGTGGTCCAAGATTTGTTAACCCCTGCATGGGTAGCCACAAATCACTTGTTCACATAACTGACTGACTCAACTAAGCACTGCCCTCCCATGAACCTGTATCCACATTGGCAAGAACATGTGCAACCACAAATCACTTGTTCACATAACTGACTGACTCACCTAAGCACTGCCCTCCCATGAACCTGTATCCACATTGGCAAGAACATGGGTAGCCACAAATCACTTGTTCACATAACTGACTGACTCACCAAAGCACTGCCCTCCCATGAACCTATATCTACATTGGCAAGAACATGGGTAGCCACAAATCACTTGTTCACATAACTGATTGACTCACCTAAGCATTGCCCTCCCATGAACCTGTATCCACATTGGCAAGAACATGTGCAACCACCGATATTATTGGTACACACTTGTTCACAGAACAATTTAACTCACCTAAACAGTGTCCTTCTATGAACCTGAATCCTAGTTGGCAAGAACATGTGTAACCACCGATATTATTGGTACAATCTTGCTCACAGACTGGATTTGTGGTATTCAAACATTCGTCAATATCTACAGAAAATACAAAAGCTCAATATCAAATATTAATTATACCTCACTGACATTGTACATGAATGTTTACTATTGAATCATTTATAGTCACATGGCCTTAGTTCAGTGACAACCTTAAAATTTCCCCTCGACAACCCCTATTTTATTTCAACAGAGGTGTGAGAATCGTCACCCTTGACAATCAATCTATTTTATTTTTTACAGACAATGTATGTTTATTAGGGTTATGGTGTTTAACTTTCAACAATATTTCAATTATATCGTGGCGGTCAGTTTTATTATGTTTGTATGTTTATTATATTTATCCATCAGACTCAGTGTCAAAAAGACCAAAACAATTGCCAAATGTGCTAAAAGAGAACAAAATCAAGCATTATTTCAATCAATTTCAGTGTGTAATCTTTCATGTTCGTGCTATATTTCATATTTCAATGTTACTGTTTATTACCTTTTGCATACTTTTCTTTTGTACAGACACAATCATTGTAATTGATTATGCAGCTCGAAAGAGTGCCTTGATTGGCAATAAAGTTATTTGTATTGTATTGTATTGTATTGTATTGTATTGTATTTTATTTGTATTGTATTGTATTGTATTGTATTGTATTGTATTGTATTGTATTGCATTGCACACAAATGTAACGATTGCATGATTATCATTCTCTTGCTCTCTGCTTGTTTCCTACAATAAAACAATTCCAGCCGTCTAAGGAAAACAGCTTTCCTCAGGTTGACAATTTCTGAAGTCAAACTCCTAAGATTAGTAAGAAGGACGTAATTTTATATTGTAGGTTTTGAGATATTAATGCATAAACATGTTTTCTAGTTTTATAAAACTAGTATTAAGGGTGGTCCACAACCTAATTATAAAACTAGTATTAAGGGTGGTCCACAACCTAATTATAAAACTAGTATTAAGGGTGGTCCACAACCTAATTATAAAACTAGTATTAAGGGTGGTCCACAACCTAATTATAAAACTAGTATTAAGGGTGGTCCACAACCTAATTTGGATTAACATATTAACATTTTATTGATTGCTTTTGGGTCTTGTGCTCTCAAATATTTTGAATGTTTTGGTTTTCAAAGCTTCCATCATTAGTACTAATGGAATAGAAGTTATCAATAATGAAACTGTACACAATACAAATCCACAGACAGATGTAATTTCTACTACTATATGAACACAGTCATGCTGGCCCCATACGTTATTAAGAACACATTCAACCTACCAGTACATTTTCCGTTGTGCAGTCGATACCCTGTGGGACAGTTACTGCAACTGTACAGTACTTTATCATTAGCTTGGTCAGCTGGTGTCTTGTCGTTACAAGTTGTAAGTAATGGACAGGGATCGTTAGCACATCCATCTACGTCAATATCACACTGATTACCTGTACAAGAAACAAAACTTATTTGTATAGGGGTTAGGGTAATGGTGTTTAACACCGCTTTCAACAATATTTCAGCTATACCATGGTGGTCAGTTTTATTTGTGGAGGAAACCATAGTATCTGGAGAAAACCATCGACCTGTCGCAAGTCACTGATAAACTTTATCACATAGTGTTGTATCAAGTACACCACGCCATGAGTGGAATTCTAACTCAAAACTTTAGTGGTGATAGGCACTGATTTGACTAGGTACATGTAGTTGTAAATCCAACTACAATACAATCACGATCATGATGATCTCTGTTATTTGTATATGTCCTTTAATTCTTTCAATATTTTATGACTACACATATTTTTTACTACTTAAAAAATAGCTTTGAAATAAACCTGTCACTAGAGTTACATGTAATGATGGGTGCCATTAATGGGATACAAGAAGCTAACCATTCTGCAGCCGCTGGTCTGATACCACTTTTTTGTGAGAATTTATGTTATCAGAAATTGTTGTTTGTTTGACCTCTTTGCTTGTGTACTGTTGTTGTATTTTTTTAAAACCTGAATCTCTTCAGTTTTGGTTACTTTGTGTATGTCTCAAAATCTTTATTTCTTTTTAGTAAAGATTCCAACACAAAGTGAATCTCTTTTACATTATACAACTGTTCTTTATTTGAATTTCATTCCCTTCAGTACACTATTAATTAAGGAAAGTTTTTGGGAAAAATTCAGATACAATATTGATATTGGGAAACCTCATAAATATAACTCATGGTGCAGTGTAGAAGTACTCGGGGGACCACACCCTTATCATAGCCTTAACCTCTTAAAGGTAACTCACCTGTCCATTCTGTGTCACATTTACATGGTACAGTGTAGAATAACTGTGATATGGTATTGACCACACCTGTATTGTAATCACAGCCTAAACCTCTAAAGGTAACTCACCTGTCCATCCTGTGTCACATTTACATGGTACAGTGTAGAATAACTGTGATGTGGTATTGACCACACCTGTATTGTAGTCACAGCCTTAACCTCTAAAGGTAACTCACCTGTACATCCTGTGTCACATTTACATGGTACAGTGTAGAATAACTGTGATATGGTATTGACCACACCTGTATTGTAATCACAGCCTAAACCTCTAAAGGTAACTCACCTGTCCATCCTGTGTCACATTTACATGGTACAGTGTAGAATAACTGTGATGTGGTATTGACCACACCTGTATTGTAGTCACAGCCTTAACCTCTAAAGGTAACTCACCTGTCCATCCTGTGTCACATTTACATGGTACAATGTAGAATAACTGTGATGTGGTATTGACCACACCTGTATTGTAGTCACAGCCTAAACCTCTAAAGGTAACTCACCTGTCCATCCTGTGTCACATTTACATGGTACAGTGTAGAATAACTGTGATATGGTATTGACCACACCTGTATTGTAATCACAGCCTAAACCTCTAAAGGTAACTCACCTGTCCATCCTGTGTCACATTTACATGGTACAGTGTAGAATAACTGTGATGTGGTATTGACCACACCTGTATTGTAGTCACAGCCTTAACCTCTAAAGGTAACTCACCTGTCCATCCTGTGTCACATTTACATGGTACAGTGTAGAATAACTGTGATGTGGTATTGACCACACCTGTATTGTAATCATAGCCTAAACCTCTAAAGGTAACTCACCTGTCCATCCTGTGTCACATTTACATGGTACAGTGTAGAATAACTGTGATGTGGTATTGACCACACCTGTATTGTAGTCACAGCCTTAACCTCTAAAGGTAACTCACCTGTCCATCCTGTGTCACATTTACATGGTACAGTGTAGAATAACTGTGATGTGGTATTGACCACACCTGTATTGTAGTCACAGCCTTAACCTCTAAAGGTAACTCACCTGTCCATCCTGTGTCACATTTACATGGTACAGTGTAGAATAACTGTGATGTGGTATTGACCACACCTGTATTGTAATCACAGCCTAAACCTCTAAAGGTAACTCACCTGTCCATCCTGTGTCACATTTACATGGTACAGTGTAGAATAACTGTGATGTGGTATTGACCACACCTGTCCATCCTGTGTCACATTTACATGGTACAGAGTAGAATAACTGTGATGTGGTATTGACCACACCTGTATTGTAGTCACAGCCTTAACCTCTAAAGGTAACTCACCTGTCCATCCTGTGTCACATTTACATGGTAGTGTAGAATAACTGTGATGTGGTATTGACCACACCTGTATTGTAGTCACAGCCTTAACCTCTAAAGGTAACTCGCCTGTCCATCCTGTGTCACATTTACATGGTACAGAGTAGAATAACTGTGATGTGGTATTGACCACACCTGTATTGTAGTCACAGCCTTAACCTCTAAAGGTAACTCACCTGTCCATCCTGTGTCACATTTACATGGTAGTGTAGAATAACTGTGATGTGGTATTGACCACACCTGTATTGTAGTCACAGCCTTAACCTCTAAAGGTAACTCGCTTGTCCATCCTGTGTCACATTTACATGGTACAGAGTAGAATAACTGTGATGTGGTATTGACCACACCTGTATTGTAGTCACAGCCTTAACCCCTTAAAGGTAACTCACCTGTCCATCCTGTGTCACATTTACATGGTACAGTGTAGAATAACTGTGATGTAGTATTGACCACACCTGCATCATAGTCACACACCCCGTTATTACACCCAGGACACAAGTAGATCGTCACAGTTTCAGTTGATGAAATACCATTATTATTATCTACTGCATAGTAACTGAAAAAAGAAATTTAGTTACAGAATAAAAATATCTAACAAGGAAGATAAAAAAAATATTGGAAAATATTAAATTTATTTGTATGAGCATTAGAAACAGGTGAAAAGCAACCATTTGGCAAGTTTACCTGGATAGTTTTGTATTGCATCAATGCATGCAAATAAATTTTATTTTTACCCAGAAAATATGTATATTGTGTTGATTCTGCAATGTCAAAAAGTTCAAACCACTGCTAAATTTTACCGAAAGATAAAAAACAAGCGCTATTCAAAATGTTTTCAAGAATTTCCTCTTTAATGTCAGCGTGTGATACTGTTATCGTTTCTTGCCCTTTGTTCTACATGAATGAGGTAGCAGTAGACTTTTATCTGTATACAAAAGAAATAAGGTAAACATTTATTCATATACCTTTATTGTACAGCAAATGTAATAAATTATTTTATGGCAAGAAATATCAAAAGTAAAATAATAAAACTTTCTATAGATCATATACTTGTGTATTGTAGTACACATAAATTAACCTATTTTAAAAAATACAAATATAAAATACTGTACCTTATATCATAATTTGTCAGTTGATCTGGGGTGAATGTCTGAGTGAGGGAAGCATTTTGCTGGTTGGTAGTTTGTCCAGTGATTGAACCAATGAAAAAGATTGTTACGCTTTCATTATCGGCATCTGTTGCCACTACAGACAAATTAACACTTTGATTAACAGTGGCGTTAATTCTGAGCGTTCCTGTGACTGTTGGAATCTTGTTTGCTATAAACAAAAGATTATAAAATGTGACAGCTAAGTTTAATATTCAGCTTAAATAACTGAGATCATGGATGGGTATCTGTGATCTGCCCATTTCAAGCAACCTTTTTTTAAACCCGAAAAAATAAGATAAAATATATACAATCGTAACTACTCGGCCATTCTCGCTACCCTGCAAATAACCTTGTATGCATTAGGCATATAAATCGCACTACTTTTCACATGTCAGTTACATGAAAGTTTGATAAAGTTATATTTTAAACAATTTTCTCTATTTCAATTAAGTTTTAATTAGTTTTGCATGATTAGATTTTACTTAGTATGTCTTCCATATTGGATTTTCGTGGACTATATTTTTGTGCGGCTTAACTTAACTTAACTTCCGGCAAACAATTTAAGAAGAATTTCTACTATGTACGTACAAGGTTATTTGCAGGGTAGCGAGAATGGCAGAGTAGTTACGATTGGTAATATATATAAACATAAAGTTCAACTATATTTCCAGTGTATGGTGGTGATCAGTGTGATTCGTAGAGGAAACAGGCTAATGACAAACCTCATCACATAAATCTGTATCATGTACTCCTCAACAGGGGTATCCAGTATATGGTGGTGATCAGTGTGATTCGTAGAGGAAACAGGCTAATGACAAACCTCATCACATAAATCTGTATCATGTACTCCTCAACAGGGGTATCCAGTGTATGGTGGTGATCAGTGTGATTCGTAGAGGAAACAGGCTAATGACAAACCTCATCACATAAATCTGCATCATGTACTCCTCAACAGGGGTATCCAGTATATGGTGGTGATCAGTGTGATTCGTAGAGGAAACAGGCTAATGACAAACCTCATCACATAAATCTGTATCATGTACTCCTCAACAGGGGTATCCAGTATATGGTGGTGATCAGTGTGATTCGTAGAGGAAACAGGCTAATGACAAACCTCATCACATAAATCTGCATCATGTACTCCTCAACAGGGGTATCCAGTAGATGGTGGTGATCAGTGTGATTCGTAGAGGAAACAGGCTAATGACAAACCTCATCACATAAATCTGTATCATGTACTCCTCAACAGGGGTATCCAGTATATGGTGGTGATCAGTGTGATTCGTAGAGGAAACAGGCTAATGACAAACCTCATCACATAAATCTGCATCATGTACTCCTCAACAGGGGTATCCAGTAGATGGTGCTAAATTTAATTCTTTACTTACAAAGTTAACATTCTATATATTTCGTCCAATAGTGTTTTCCTGTTTTGACAACATTAAAAACATAAAAACCATATATTATTTATTGATACAGACAACAAATCTGTGTCTGAATCTATTATCATTTTACTTTAAGACAATGAAATAGGTTTCAACTAATTGATTGAGTTATGGGACATAAATAATAACTGAAATGCATAACCGGTAGTCTAAATTTCTGGACAGCAAAAGAAATCACTTATTCTAATGGCAACCACTTGTGATAGGGATGTCAGAAATAATTTTAAGAAAAGCACCACCAAGGGATCATCCCATTGAAGTTTGGTTTAATTTGGCCTGGTGAATTAAGAGAAGTTTTGAATACTAGGGGTACATTTTTGTACATTTGATTTTAAAGAAAACCTACAGTGACATTGATTCTTTCTTTAACTCGAAAGTTTTCAAATGAATTTTATTTATTTAATAAACATGTTCCAATAATACTTTTTAACATGTTCCAATAACACTTTTTATTTAAAGTTTTAAAATAAGGATCAAACCTGCAGTTATAATTTCCTGCTCAGCAGCCTGTTGTATATTCCTAGTATTATTAGCTACAGCTTCATCTCTATCTAAAGCTAAATAATCATAGACACAGCCAGCGTTGTTTAAACCACAAATCTTCTCAGCGTCTGCCACATCTGATGTATTAAAGGCATCAAGGAAGACTGGTACAAAACTAGTATTCTGATAATATTCGTTTGAAAATCCAGGATCGTAATAAAATATTGTGGAGGTTTCGTTGGTTCTCCCTGAAAGGTAAAAAAAAAAAATGAATAACAATATTGATATTAAATTATTAAATTACATTATTTTCTAAATAATTTCAATTTTCATTGCAGAAATGAAATCATTTGTACACTCAAAATAGACCTTTGATGTCACATAAAAATAATAAATGACACATTTATGATATTTTTAGTAATATTAATTATCAATTGTCAGTTTATGATAATTAATAGGAAGTCATGCTGTTAAAACACTAGAAGAACAATGTATACTCTAAACGCAGTTTTCAACAATTTTTCAGCTATATATATCTAAGAGCGTGAGTCCAATTTATTGGAGACGATAACTAGATTTTCCAGAAAATAACAAATGCAACTAATTTTTAAACCCATCACATTTTTGTGCCTGTCCCAAGCCAGGACTTCCAACGTCATATGCCATGGTCTTTTTTTATGTTCGGTGAGTTAAGGCGAGAGGTGATTTTTTCATTTTGTAGATATTTTTGGAATAGTTGACCATCACTGTTTAAATTTTCTTTTCATAGAAACATATAAAACTAAAGATCGAGTAACACGAACTCCACTAAACCGGGGGTGAACTCAGCTACTCCAGAAGGGTAAGCAGTTCATGCTCCACTAGTGACACTAAGTATTTATTTAATACAGTGCTCTGATTTACTGTTTTTTTTCAAATATGAGTATCATCTCTTACTGAAAAGTTTTATGATTGTAAGGCCTAACGAGTCAAACTCTCCATTTTTTGACATGATACTGATATAGGAAATAAATGAATACGGTAAGTAAATTTTAAATACAACTATCATACAATCAGGGTTGGCAAATAAGCGGGAAATACTCATATTTCCCAGGACGGCGGGAAATACTGGTATTTACCGGGAAATACTGGGAAATAAGATTGATTCTTAATTTGCAAATATAATGGTACATGAACCTGTACATATTGTGCACTTGTTTACTGTGCATAGTGTAAATTTCTTTGAGTTCCAGATTATTGTGATATATCTTCTTATAAATAAGCAAATTGAACATTTATTTGGAGTATAATATAAGTTAATCTATTTGTAACTTTATTGGCCTTACAGAAAAAAAAATATGAATGGATAGTGTTAATGTACAGATATATAAAATTGATATTGGAAAATTGATATTTGTTAAAAAAAATATTGATTTTGATAGAAATATTAAGAAAATTATTCTTTACTTGTAATCCCCACTTTGTACCACCTTTGTATAGTGATTAAAACCATATTCTGACCTGCTTTTGACATGTTTATTGTTTGTCTTTACAAACTGGACTTATTGATTTCTAAAGGTTATTGAAGATGTGTTAATTAGTTTGTAAAAACAAATTAAAAAAGTTAGTCATTACTATAGCATAATGGAAATGCCCTTGGGATATTAGATTACATGTATACAACCTGGCAAAACAATCAGCTATTAATTGTTAAGTGATTATTGTTAAAGTAAGAATTAGATTTGGTCTTGTTAAAGCAGGAAAGCTTGTTTTTTGCTACAGAATGTTAAGGGGGAAAGATGAAATAGATTGGTGAACTCTGAAACTGTATGACTGAACTGAAAAGTGTAGATATAAAATTGTGGTGACAGTTTTAACATGTTTTTAATAAAAGTATTTTGTATAAATATTATGTTTATATGAAGATTACAATTTCAAAAGTTGCCTGAAGTCCTTCTTAATGGTCCTACACCTAGGCTGTATACCCATATTTATTAAACTGATGTAATTTTCAACAGTGAGTTAAAATGTTAAGTTTTTAGCAACTTTGAAGAAATTAATCACATCTAAAAATCATATTTCCCAGTATTTCCCGCTTGAGCTAAAATTTAGAGTATTTCCCAGGACGGTATTTCCCGGCCAACTCTGCATACAATGGCAGCCAACCAGATAGTACCACCTTGTAAAATAAAATAATTCTTAAAATGTTGTATCTTACATTGTTCACCATACTGGCTGTATATCTCTGATTCTGTCAAGTTAGACAGTAGTGTAGTACCATCAGGAAGTTCAAGGTCATCCTCTGGATTACCATTGACATTACCCAGAAGGCCTTGGAAAACAGAACTTTCTTTCAGTTTTACTGGCAAGATGATTTTGTTATCCAACATTTTGACTTTTAAAGAGACTTCCAATGCTATTCCTGTGATAAAAAAAATGTTGCTATTTTGTTATTATTAAATTCAAAACTGCATTTGTTTTCTTCTTTTCAATTTTACAACATCAAAAAAGATTAAATGTATGCAAAATCTTCCACAGCCTCAATTATGAACCAAACGAGTTCTTGAAAAGCAGACAATAGACAATAGACAATATTTTATTTGCACGAACACTTTTACAATAAATGGTTATGGCATAAACTGAAATAATACAGAATAACAGACTCATGGAATGACAGTGGTATTTAGTGTTATCTTAAAATAGCCACAGTTTCTAAATGGACTTTCTCATTAAGAAACAATCATTTAAAAAATTGACTGAATTGGAAAAATTGATATAGTGAAAACTTTCTATACTGAACCCTGAATAAACCAAGCACAATAGTTGGTCCCATTGAACTACCAAGGAAGTTCAGTTTAGACAGGTTTTACTGTAAATTGAATGTTCATAATCATACTACTCTCATTAGAAAATTTACTGACATTGTTTTTCTGCTACATACCTGATGTTGTAAACACAGCTTTAACAGAATTGTTGCTTAGTTTGTCAACAACAATACTATCTTCTTGTACTCGAAAGTTGCTATTATTTCTAAAATCAACGGTGAAATCCCTGTTGTTTATTAGGACAATCAGACCTGCAATAAGTAATGATAGTACATGTATATGGTAAAATCGTTCTTATAATCATTACCAAACATGCAACAAAAAATAAAAGAAAAAGAAAAAAACACTTTAAGCATACCCTCGCACAGCACTTTGAGTCTCTGACACCTGAGTTTTCACTGGAAACAGTGATTTGTTATCTAGTTGCACATTTGCTGTGTCTAAAAGACACAAAATTATATCCCCCCCCCCTCTAAAAGTTGAAGGAAATAAAAAATCCTGAGAATATGCACTGTGACCTTGACATATATAGAATAAAAAGCTTGAAAATTGTAAGAATAGTTACGCAGACAATGAATATGCGTATTAAATGCCAATTTGATCAAAAATGGAATAAGTTCAACAACTCGTAATTATAAATCCTGTTAATATGTACACATTTAATTTGTATCTATGTATACAAATATCCTATCAAATAAAAAGGTTCTATCTCAAGTTATGAAGACAACACATGTAGTTTTGTAACCTATATAATATGTCGACTAGCAAACGAACAGAGGGTCAGATGTAAAATAACATTTCTTCAAAATTATGTTTTATATACATTTTTGAGCAACTCATCAATACAGGAGTTTGATTTGGGGGTTGGGGTGGGAATGAGGGAGCAGTATGTTTAAATACAACAGACCTAATAAAAAGTCTGACTATCACTTACCATCTCTATTGTTGTTCATTTCAACTTGAAATTTACCATCACTCTTAACATCCAATGCAGCTAAACCGCCGAAAATTGTTGCAGCAATAAGTTTGCCATTTTTGTCCTGGGCTTGTAAAGTTCTGGTCTGTAGCGTAAATACTTTTGATCCTGAATTTTTATCAAACGCATTCAATAAAGTATATTCTCCTATTCCATTGTATGTGTAATCAAAACCATCCAGAGTTTTGAAGTGAGGGTCACCAGCAACCAAGCCTAAAAAAAAAAAAGAAGACATTAAAACTATTTTCCGGCCATCCTTAAAAATATGCTTGTTTGAAAAAAAAACAAATTCTCAATAATCAAGTTAAAATCTATGTTAATTTTCTACTTTGAAATATCAAAGGAAATTACTTATTAGAGTTTGAGATAACAAGGTTGGTTAGTTGGTTGATTATGGTGTTTAATGCTACTTTCAACAATATCTCAGTTGTATCGTGGCACTCAGTTTTATTGGTGGAGAAAACTGGAGAAACCGGAGAAAACCACCAACCTATCGCAAGTCACTGACGAACTTTATCACATAATGTTGTATCGAGTACACCTAGCCTGCGTGGGATTCAAGCTCACATTAGTAGTGATAGGTGCTAATTGTATAAGTAGTTGTAAATCCAACTACCATATGATCACGACCATGATGGCCCTTGAGGTAACAAGGTAGGACTAAAGCACATAAAGTCACTAAAATCAGTTAATTTTACTTCAACTTACCTAACTGAGGGGGAATATAATTGCTACAATCACTGGAACGTCTCTCTTCGAAAAACAGACTACAAAGACCTCCTAATGTACAACAGTTATCAAAGGGTTGAATGTCATGTTCTTGGTTATTAAAGGTATTGTTTAATGGATGGTATAACATCAGGTAGCCACTGTCTGCCGTGTTCCTCAATAAAGAGGAGGTTACAGATGAATAACAACATTTCTGTAAAATATATTTAATGACAGACATTGGTAGACCTATTTTATTGATATTTTACTTTTAGCGGATCTCCTGTACTTGGCAATGGCAATACTGGTATACTAGTATTGTGCACAATACTGGTATAAAAATTTGTTCCAGTATTGTATACCAGTATTGTACCAGTATTGTGATTTAAAAAAAAATATATTTTACTTGTGTATAGTATTGTAGTAAGTATTGTAATAGGTATTGTGGAAATGTTACTACTAGTATTGTCAATACCCGATTCTACAAGGATTTTTATGTGTGTAGGGTAGCTACATTGTATGTTGACTTTGACATGAAAGACTGCATAAAGTGTTGTATGATATATTTATTTTGTACAGTTATAACATGTGAAAATCGAGCACTATTTCAATGAAAGCACTAGGGAAATGGTTGTACAAATGTATATCATCTACTTATGGAGTCACTAAACCAAAGTCAGTACAACTGTAAAGCAGGTAGAGATTGGAGAGAAGACGGTGATCCAGATGTACCAGTACCTCTGTGATGTCTGCACCACTAAGTTACTCAACACACCCATACACCTACCGTAGGCAGCCAAGATGTAGTAAAAGCAAAATACCGATTTAAAGAAATGAAAGGTGTATCATCACACCTACTACCCAGCTACCTAGATGAAAGAATGTGGCGTGATCGTTGGGGCAACTGTGGTAAACAAGCTTTCGGCAACATTCTGGAGCACATAGCAGAACAGAACCTACATTTGTAGTTTAAGACATTTCATAATAGGACAATATAAATGTTATCATCACTTTTTGTTATCTTGTTGAATTATCATGATTATTGTTGTGTATTGTGATGTATTACTGATACGATGTTATAAATGCCAATACAATGAACTTGTACTTTTAGTATGTTTTTCAACAGTTGATGACATGAACCTCCTAATATGAAGCAATCCAATACACTACAAAAAATCCAATATCTTAATTACATTACTCCCAATACTGGTATACCAGTATTGTACAATATCTTAATTACATTACTGGTATACCAGTATTGTAAAAAAAAAATTGAAAAAAAATCACAATACTGGAACAATTTTTTATACCAGTATTGTGCACAATACTAGTATACCAGTATTGCGATCGTCAAGTACAGGAGATCCCTTTTAGCTTGGTAATTAGACTTGTAACTTCACGGCTCACCAAACCAGGCGAAGTGGGCGAAATTCTCTCCCTATAAAGACTATATCGGCCGAAGTCGCTCTCCCTCGACTACAAAGCGAAATTAAAGACATAAAGTCGCCTTGTTTCTTTTTGCAAGTCACTCTTTTCTTGCAAATAATCTTCGTTTTATGGTAAAGCTGATTGTCAAAACAATTGTAATCAATGGAAAGATACATAAGAATAAGAGGAAAAGGTTTTATTCAAGCAATAAAGAAGGTTTAATTTGTTGATACAAAAGTATCACGGCAAACTTCTGCAAATTTGTACTGACGAAATTCCAGGTGAATACCTGTTACCCGTTACCTATCTTGAATCTTCATCCCCTGCCTGGATAACCGTTGTTGCCAACGTATACACCACAGAATCCAGAATCATAAATGTCTGGTATGGTGTGCCCCTATCACTTATCCCTAACTTATCTCTAAAATATCCCTATCTAGTTTAAAAAAGCGGGATTAAAAGTATCTATTTCTATATACACGGGTCATAAAAGAGTCAGTTGTATTGATAAAAGGTAAAAAGAACCTCTTCTAGTGTGCCGCTGGATGAAACGTTATTAATATATACACTGTCCATTAAAATTTCATTCTAAAACCGCTTAAAATATCCTGGCATATCCAATTAAAATTTCTAAAAAGAAAAAGTTGTTCGTTACGATATTCAGCAAGCTTTCACCCTGCTAAATCTTATATATATATATGTATATGCCTAATCTACTTCTGTCTGCTCTCTAACGGTGCCGATATCTTATTAATTCTCTGGTTTGTTAGATCCTATTACGATACCGTAGTTATTTTGTGTAATTGTTGCAGGTACAGTTTATAACATAAACCTCTGGATAAGGTTTCCAAATAGCTCCTTTCCTTTAGTGGTATAAAGTCAAATTTTGTACAGTCAATTAGTAGCTGTAGCATATTTTGATCCTCCAGTAGGTCTGTGACATAAGGTGTCAGATTCTCATTTGTTTCCAGATATGATAGAATTTTATCCATGAATGGTTTTCTAACTTCCTGTAGGCTTGCACATTGCAGTATGAAATGAGCCGTGTTTTCAGTCTCCTGTTTGCATATTGGACAAAGGGAGCTGACTTCACCTTTCCTTGCGAATTTTGCTTTGTGTTCCTGTAAAGTAAGCGTTCCTGTGGCTAGTTTCACCTTGACCGCTGCCATTGTCACGGCGAATGGTTCAGTTCCACAGCTTGACCAGATATTATGGCAATGTCCGTATCTAGCTTCTGTCAAGTGTAGAAATTTCAGTGAACTTTTGTTTTCTGCATCTTTCACCATTTGATTGATATAGTATTCATTTATTGTGGTGCCAACAGATCTATTCCATGAAGATTTTGTAGGTGGATTAACTATCAAATCATGGGGCGAGTTCAGACTGTACTTTTCCGAGATTTCGTCCAATTTTGAGAACCAGCTGTCCGAATTCTGACCTTTCATAGCTAGCTGCCTTAGAGCTATATCTTTTTCAATAGAGTTGTCTTTTCTTATAATATTGCCGAAAGTTTTTAAAATTCTTTTGTGTAATTCTCCAACCACTGGTATACGGCCCATCATTAAGTATGTTGCCTCATTAGCTGTTCTTTCTGGAAGGTTTTGAACTTGCTTTAGTAGTTTTTTGAAGTAAATTTCCAGTTTTTGTATTTCATTATGTCTTAAGGTCGTGATTTCCAGACCGTATAGAAGTCTTGGCATGACATATATTTGGATAAGGTGTATAGCTACTTTAGGGTTCACCCCATTCAGTCCGTGTAGTCCTGCTCCCATTAAGGCAAATACTGTCCTTCTTGCAGTTGTTATACGAGTTTGGACTAGTTCTTTTCGGTTGTTGCCAGTTGAAATCCTTTCAATACCTAGATGTGTAGCTTTATTTGCTACTGACATTTCCTTATTATTTAGATACCACTTATGTTCTTTCGTACAGTTGAATGTTAGTATTAAAGACTTTTGCTCACTTATGAGATACCTTTTTGAATTAGCATGACTTGTTTGTATGTCAAGCATGGACTGTAGTTCATATGGGTCGTTTGATATTAAGGTGACATCATCTGCTACAGTTGGAGTTCCGCAGTAGTGTATTCCTAGATAGGCACCTAATTGGTTTCTTTCTAAAGTGTCTAGTAGCGGATTTATGAATATTTTATAGGCTGTTGGTGACCATACTCCGCCTTGTCGTACTCCTTGTAATTCGTTGATTGAGTCTGAAAGATTTTGTTTCCATCTAACTTTTGATGCGACGTTTTCGTACCAGTGTTTGAAGAAAAGCCAGTTATCGCCTGTTATGCCAAAGGTGTACAAGTCGCGAAACAATCCAGTGTGCCAAACCAGATCAAAGGCTTTACGAGCATCCATAAATGCCACGCATAAAGGGGACTTGTTGCTTTTTGCCTCCGCAATAAGTTCTGATAAAATGAGGGCAGCAATTATGGGCATTTCTCCTTGTGTGAATCCTTTCTGTAGTTTATTTTGTTGTTCAGTTATGGCAAAACTGTTTCTAGTTAGATGGATTTTTTCTATAACTTTACCAATTAGATTTGTTATTGTGATTTTCCTATAGGAATTAGGATCATGTGCAGGTTTCCCATTTTTTAATATTGGACAGGCTATGCCCGATTTCAGTGTTTTTGGTATTTGAAGATTTTCAAAAATCCAGTTAACCAAGACAGTCAGATATTCTAGAAGTTTTCTTCCACCATATTTTAGATGTTCTGCGGAGATATGTCTTTCGTCCGGTGATTTCCTGTTCTTCAAGGATTTAACAGTGGTTGCAATCTCGTCTATAGAGACTTTCTTTAGGGTTTCCTGTCTATCATTTGTATAGAGATTATATAAGTTTTTGACATCGTTTTCGGCTTGTTGTAGAAAAGCCTTATCAAATTCGGGCATGCTGGTTGGCGTCGCTAGGTCTTTGAAGTAGTCAGCCCATCCAAGTAGTATCTCGTCATCATTCGAGACCTGTACATTTTTAAAATTTATGATTGAGCCTGAGATACTTTTTGTGTCCCGTTGTTTGCGTATTAAAGAGTAGAAGCCGTTGTTATTGTTTTGTTGCAATTCCATTATTTCTCATATCGATTGTATCTCAATTGTGCTTCGTGCTGTCTCTGCATAGATCGTAGTGTTTTCCTGCATTGTTTCATGTCTTGGTAAGTTGGATTGTCTGGATCCCTAGGTCTGTTTGCAGCTTTCCATTTTGCAAATTGGTTCTTGCTACGTTTCATAGCCTTATGTATTTCTGGTGTCCATTTATGCTTTCTGTTAGGTCTTCGTTTTGGGTTGTTGCTTTTAGGCTTTTGCTGTTGTTCAGTGCAGCTATATAAGATATCATGTAGTTCGTTTACTACTTTGTCAATGTTACATTTTGTTATCGGTTGGTTTATTTCTTGCAAAGTTGTTAATTTTGCCTCTACATTGTTTGTATATTCTTGTTTATCGATCTTATTCCATTTAATCCTCTTGGTATAATATATTCCTGGATTTTGGGTTTTACCCTCCAAATAACATGAGAATCGCACCAGTATTGGGTCATGAGTTGAGGTGTTTAATGCTTCTCTTTCAAAGTTGACATACTCATTGATCATTGATGTGGATTCTAGGACGTAGTCAATCTGAGAAGTGTCTTTTCCGTTAAAATGGAAAAATGTAGCCGAGTTTGTGCATTTTGGTGGTACTTTCATATCAATTTCATTTAGAAAGCATTTAAATTGACGATCTTGGGCTAATTCGTCCAAAGTTTCTTGAAATAGGTCTGTGTTGCTATTTCCTCTGCATGGAAGGTAGACGCATAAAATTAATATTGGTGGAGTAGTGTTCAGTCTTATCCCAACAATTCTGTTTACGCCATCTGGTATTGGTTCAATCAAGTGTTCGTACTTATTGTGAATACAGATTGCTACACCGCCATGCCCTCTGTGGCGCATTATTGGATCCTGAACTATGCAGTCATCAAAACACTTGGTTAAACATACGTAATCTGGTAGGAAGTCACCGAGCTTGTGCTTTTCGAATGTGTGTAGCCAATGTTCTTGTAAAAGAAGGATATCGGCCCTGTTTGCTAAAGTTTGGAGATATACCTGATTGCCGTGAAATCCCTCTATATTAATTGTGACCAAAGTTAATGTTTCTGTGGATAGTTGAGTTGGGAATATTTAAATCCCAAATCTTAAAATATACAAACAGACGCTTCCTTTACCAAATTGGACGTTGAATTGTGTTATATTCTAATTATTTTCACAAAACTTGAGTTATTTGTAGCTTTTTAAAAGCTAAACAATCAACATGTCTAAGTTTAAACACGGCGATCATGGGGACGTAGGAAATCGGGGGAAGGAAACGAACATTTAGATGTCATTGACAGATTTCAAAGCAAAAATGAATAAATCTAAAATCAATAAATATAAGATCAATAATAATAATAAAACAAATACAAAACATGAATTTAATATTAAATATGAAAGATATAAACAAGATATTAGCAAAGACACACTTCAAATGCAAAAAAAGTGAAAAAACCCACATTTTTGCGGAAACATGTCTCCCTGTCATGCCTTCACTTCTCCCTCATGTTCTCTGAGGGAGAAGTCAAGTCTCCCTATTTTTTGCAAGTTTGGTGAGCCCTGCAAGTTGTAACATGAATGCATTCTTTTCCTTTGATCTTGTGTTGTGTATATACCAGAATGTAAGTAACAGCTAAGGAACTATGAAATAATACACACAGATACGAGATATTGCACACTTTAAATCTGGGCTGTAGTTTTATTACTCTCAGAGAGCAGTGCAATAATGAACGACCTAGATGTGATATTGTATGGCTTCATGTTACAAATCATTTATACCACAGCTTTCTAAGTTATACGGATAAACAATCTGATGCTTCGTGTTCGATTGTTGAATCGTTTAATTCGAAACACCGTGGTATAAAGATTACTTACAAGTATGGTGAATAGTAATTTTAAAATATATTGAAAATAATTATAATATGCAAAGGTCAAATTTCAGAAAATAAAAGTATTCAGCAACTTTATAGATTAGCTCTAACTGTAAAATCAAAATGGTGACTCATTTGTTGTTATAGTTTGTTTGTTATTCTTTTATAAAGTTTTTGAAACCACAAATACACAAATCTGGAAATAAAAAATAAATATGGAAGTACTAAAACTGAATATTAGCTTCAATCATGATTTAAAAAACTTTAAGAATAAAAAAAACAGTAACAAACTCTACTTTGTAGTATATGGAAGCAGACTAACATCTGAATTAAATTTTGCTATTAATTTGTCGCCAATTGTAATGATACAATAGATAAAACCAAAATCTTGACAATTCTATCCTTGATTAGTAATAAAAATATGAATACAAATACATGCATAACTAGAAGTGTCGGAATGACACGAATGTCCCCACCGTGAATATTAAGGAGGCTCGCAAATGTTTCACCCTTTTTTAATTCCCTCAGTAATAGGCTAAGAATAACAAACTATTGTTTACGATCTGTATCCGCAAGCCTCCTTAAATTCACAAGATTTATTCAAGGAAACAATATTGCCCGAACAAATCTTGACATGATCAGGAATCGACAACACTTGCCATATGAATAAGAAGTCCTATACCCATAAAACATTACGTATAGGAGAATGTCCAAGTAACTCTCCATTCCTTAAAAATAATGGAGCCGAGGCGAGTACATTCTCCAACTTAAAATCCACCCATTGTATTTTATTAATTTTATTAATTATTAATCTTCTAACAAAAAAAAGTTTGTGTATAGTATCTAAAGTACAAAGAGAACAATAACTCCGCCCCTGTCCACATTGTACATAACTCTCCATTCCTTGAAAATAATGGTGAATTTAGACAATAGATTTACATCACAGGTGGATTTTAACTGTTAAAGGGATATTGTCTACCAGCTGCGTAATTTTTTCATACCCAAAATTATTGTCGATTTCCGTACTGACCTTCATAAAATGAAGATTAACACCGAGTTATGTTGCAAAAGATACGATTTATTGACAAAAAAGACCCAAAAAAGAATTATTGTCCGGATGACAATATTCAAATCTATTCATATGGCCTTCTATGCGAACACGTCTTGAGCATGCGCACTGTTTAGAAACAATAAACAACATGTGGTTCTTGGGCAAAAGAGAAACTGTCAACGCGTGGAAGAAAGCGGACTTTGACGGATTCAGAGATAAAGAGGAATAGAAGTGAGGTATTTTCCAAATGGAACAAATGCAGGATATATGTAGGGGATCAGTTGGACCGTTGCCGTTGGATGGAGCGAACTCAAGGAAGTGCTTGATTATTGTTGATAGGTAAGCCGAGCATGTTGCCTTCTTTTCTCAATCGTTTTTCATATTTTATGAATTTATGATGATGCCTATGATCATTTTCGGTAGATATTAATCAATATATGTAATTTTGCACCTGGCAACAGCAAATTATTGTCAATGAGTAGCATAAAACGGCCGTATTTGCGAGGTAAACAAACACAAATTTTAAGAGGCCAGCAAAGGGGAAATGGGAGTGCAAAAATGATATCAATGACAATGCAGTTTATTATTATCAATTTAAAAAGAAATATCGAATCAATTCATTTTTAATGCAAGAATTAAAACTGTACATGGCTTAATGAAAACCCTATAAAGTTCTTTTTATTCAAGCAAATTTATTTCTTTGATATACAACATATAATTAGGCTTTTAATTTTATCAAATTTCAACAACTTGGACAAGAAACTTAGTGTTGGGAACCAAAAGTATATACCTTACTTTCTGCGAATTATCACTATAATGGAAAATCAGTATGTATTTTTCAAATAAAAGCTTTCTATTTAAAGAAGCTTCATTTCAATTGCACTTTTAGTTTGGATCCTGTAAGTATAATATATAATTATAAACAAGGTTTTGAAGAAATGATATGAATATCAATTGAAATTTTCAAGTTTCAGAACTTTTTTTATATATGACTACAAAATTTTACTGAAAATTTCAGAAATGTCCTAAAATGCATATTTTAGACCATGGCTAAATGAAAATCATTTTAATTCCTTTATGCAAACAAGTTCATATCTTGGGTACTGGAAATACATTACATAAATAAGGTTAAAAGTACTTTCAACAAGTTTGAACATAACACTTTGTTATGGGAGCCAAAATTATATCTTCCTGTCTGTGAATTATTACCATAGTGGAAAATCCGTATGTATCTTTTATATAAAAAGCTTTCCATTTAAATAAGTGTCATTTCAGTACCATTTTTAGTTTGGATCCTGTAAGTATGATACATAAACAAGGTTTTTAAAAAATAATATGAAGATCCATAGAAATTTGCAAGTTTCAGAAACTTTTCTATATATGTGACTATAAAATTTTACTGAAATGTCCTGAACTGCATATTTTAGACTATGACTAAATGAAAATCGTTTTCAATTTCCTTATGCAAACCAAGTTTATTTCTTGACTATTCTAAAAACATTACATTAACTAGTTTTTTACTACATTTCAACAATTTTGGACATAATTTTTAGTTCAGGGAGCCAAAATTATACTTTACTATCTTAGAATTATCAACATAGACATGATAGAGGGAAATCAATATGTATTTTTCATATAAAGGCTTTCTATTTAAAGAATTGTCATTTGAACTGCTTTTTATCCCCTCGCCAACGAAGTTGCGAAGGGATATAGTAACGCTACCGTCCGTCCGTCACATCCTTGTGAACACTCTAGATTGAATCAACATCCTTCAATGGATTTTGACCAAACGTGGTACATACTTAGTCCTTAAGAGAATTTGAAACCCTATTGATTTTCAAGGTCAAAGGTCAAGGTCACAGGGTCAAATTTTTACCGCGTAACATCCTTGTGAACACTAGAATCAACATCCTTCAATGGATTTTTGACAAAACTTGGTACATACCTAGTCCTTAAGATAGCCGAAACCCTAATGATTTTCAAGGTCATATCCTTATAGGTCAAAGGTCAAGATAACCGGGTCAAAATTTTACCGCGTAACATCCTTGTGAACACTCTAGAATCAACATCCTTCAATGGATTTTGACCAAGCTTGGTACATACTTAGTCCTTAAGAGAATCTGGAACCCTATTGATTTTCAAAGTCAAAGGTCAAGGTCACCAGGTCAAATTTTTAGGCGAGGGGATATGCCACACTTTGCCCTTGTTTAGTTTGGATCTTGTAAGTATGATTAATAAACAAGATTTTTAAGAAATAATGTGAAGATCCATAGCAATTTGCATGTTTCACAGTGTGTGAATTTAACAGTAGACCGATGGCCCATGTCTGTGTTAAAATCATGCAGGTTTTTGTAAAATTATCTAAATTTTTTAGGCAAATTACTACTAAAACTGGTAATTTCAGACAAATGTGATTTTGTAGTGATTGATATTTGTACTTTTGATTTAGATATTCTGACCAAGGTAATTCTAGAGTAGAAGAAATGAGCAGCCATCACATTTCAACGAAACGGATGAAACTGGAGAAATCGAGTTCATTTGTGAACCCATTTGAGTATGTTCATTTTGTTAAAGATTAGACATACATGTATTCTACATTATGTTTATAGGTAACATTGTCAATATTGTTCAACACAGTCACTTGTATAACAGTTTCCTATTAATTATTGTGGCTTGCATAGTGATACTACTAGTAGCTATATTATATAGGGATCATGTTGGCTTCTGCGTCATCGTTACATTTTCATCAATCCACAAGCTGAAATGGCCAGTCCCCCTTAGCTACTTACGGGAATGAAACCAAACTGGGACAGAATTGACACACATCTGGTGCACCAAATTTTTTCCTGGAACTTTGATGTAATTTTGTCTCTTTATATTGTGTTGTGTAGATGTGTGCTGCATAGATGTATAAAGATTTAATATTATTTTGAAAAGCTTTTTCGTTATACAGCTGCACATCAGAACCATATAGCAAAATTTGTTTCGATATTATACACATACACTGTAATAAACAATTATTTTTTATTCTTACAGTCTCTCAATAGATATTACTGAAGAGGGCAGTGATGTTGGTGATGATTCTGACGATGGAGATTTTGAACCTAGCCTCAACTTCACTCTAAGGTTTGTCATGTTAATTTCATGTTTCAGTTGTAACTTACATACTTGAAATTTTGTCCTAATAACAGAACCATGAATGATCATATGTCATAGGAGCTTTATTATACCCCCGCTCCACTGGAAATGGGGAGGTATACTGTTTTACCTCTGTCCATCCGTTTGTCCCAAGATGTTCATAACATTTTTCTCAGTAATTATTTATGGCAGCAATCTGATATTTGATCATAGGCTTCAGAAGGGTCAATCGAAAGTCGCAAACCTGCTGCGTTGTCCATGGTCAAGTCTGGTAGAAGTCCTATCCGATGAAGGGAAAGACATCAACAACAAATGAAGATCAGGTCTGATTTGGGTAACAGACACCCTGTAACCATTGACCAGCTCGTGATGCCTGCCATAGAACTTCTTGAGGGATGACCACAACCTAAAATCTGTCTACAAATCACTCAAATCCTTCATAAAGTGGACTTGTAATGATATGTTTAGTTGCTCATTCACTATACATTCGAGATATTCATCTTGAATTGAAAGTTAGGGCTCCATAGATCATAATCTCTATTGTTTTATTCTTGTGAATTACATTGTATGTATTTTTCTACTTCAGGTGGCAGAGAAGTTACAACAAAAAGACAGCTAGATGGTCTGTGCAGCCTGTTAAAGCTGACAAGTCATATTCCTATGTTCCAAGACTATTAAGGGTCATCATTTGTATGAGACTGCAAGATAATGAAGGAATGAATTAACGTGTGCAGTTGGAAGTAGATGATCCCAGAAGAATCTCGGTCCATCTTGCACCAATTCCACAACCTCCAACTCGGGATGATATTGTAGCATCTCAGAAATCCAGATTTGAAGACCAAGACAAAACAATTGACTATATTGTCGCATAAAATAAATTTAGATTGTCACTCTTTGTTTTACCTGGTCTGACAGAAGTTCTGCACATTTAGAGCAGAAAATTACCCAAGTCAGGATAATGGGCATTACAAATTGTCCAATGCACAATAATGATAGCACTCAGTGTGTTGGTCTAGTTAGTACAAACCAGGACAACTTTTTAGGACCTCACAAGAAACATTTCTGCCAAGTTTGGTTAAATTCTGTTCGGCTGTTCTCAAGAAGAAGATGAAAATGTTGTTTCCCATAGGGTTTCAATGTAAACTTTGACCTCCGCTGGTGGCTATTTTGAATTTTCAAATGGCGCAAACAGTAACAACACATGTTAAAGACATTCATAGGAACATATATACCAGATTTCAATTCAATCCCTTCAGCGGTTCTTGAGAAGAAGTTTCTTGAAAATCGACCAATCAGAATTTTCAAAGTCACATGGTGGCCATGTTTTTTGACGAATCTGCACAAAAGTAACAACTCGTGTGTAGGACCTCATAGAAAACATCTCTGCCAAGTTTGGTTTTGAATTATATAAAAGACTGTCAGTCCATTTTAGAAGAAGTTGTCAGTGCTGATAGAACAAAAAATAATAATAAGATGGCAAAACTTTCAAATTAAATTTACAATTCCAACTGACCAACTTGTGAAATTAACAACTCATTATGGTTGATTTATTTTTTATTTTTGGTGTTTTAACACCACTTTCAGCAATATTTCAGCTATATCATGGCGACCAGTTTTAGTGGTGGAGGAAACCAGAGTACCCAGACAACCACCGACCATAGGGAAGCAAGTGGTAAACTTTATCATTAGGGTATATGGGATAAAATACAAAATATTTCATGAACAAGTTTTAATTAAATCGTCTAGGAATGAAACCCTTGTATTGTCCATATAGATCAGGATATTTGTCCCTAATTTTCCAAGTACAACAGCTTGGGATCAACGTCTGACCCCAGCTCCAAGTCGGCCATGTGCCCAAATGGTATACTGGCGGTAGGCTGCATACCTATTGGATCTGTTGTAATCCTCGTCATGGGGCATTACTACAAGTTCCTCTCGAAACATTCTAGCAACCCCCAACACTTCCTCATCAAGGACAATCCGATCAAAGTCCTGTAATAAAGACAAGAGATTTAATAAAAACAGAGTAAAGACAGATGGTTCTACATTCATCTAGAAAAATGAGCTTTATTTAAAAAAGAAATATAATTCATTATAAGTGAAATAATTTGCACAAATTCAGTTTAGAGAAATAAAAAAGTCTTATTTTGGAAGGAAAGATTTTCTCGTGGGACTTTCTTATGACCACAGTTTTATTTCCTTTTTTTGTTGGTATATGGGAGAACCATTTTTTTTTATCAATTTACCCCTCAAGCTATTCAATTTTAATTTTATGGTTTTTTTCCTAAAAATTATTTTGATTCTGAATCTTGAAGAAAAAAATTTGGCTTGGACAGGAGAAAAAAATATATTCCGACTTGACATTTTCACAGTATAATCATATACTTGCCATTTTCACAGTATAATCGTATACAAAATTTTGAAGAAAAAAAAATTATTCCAGCACTTCGCCAATCCAATTAAAATTAGATCTACGCACTTGCTCCCTATTTTAGATCTAATTATACCCCCGCTCCCCGAAGGGGGAGGGGGGTATACTGTTTTACCTCTGTCCGTCCGTCCTTCCAAAATATTTTTCGTCACATTTTTCTCAGCAACTATTGATGGCAGAAATCTGATATTTGGTCACAAGCTTCACATAGGTATGCCATATCGTGGGAAGCGTTTTTGGAACCATCAGATTCCAACTTCCTGTTTGCCGACTTAGTTGGTTTTTATCCACATTGAACATATATGCACATTTTTCTCAACAACTATTGATGGCAGAAATCTGGTATTTCGTCACAAGCTTCAAATAGGTACCCCATATCATGGGAAGTGGCAGGGGTATCATAAGTGAGAATTAGATCACAGTTTACCTTGTTTTAATTAGATTGGCACTTCGCCGGAAAATAAGAAAATATGATTTCTGTGGCGTCTGAAAAAAACATTTCTACGTGACATAGCCCCCTTCAAGGTAAATGGTCAGTCCCATATTATTTTGCAGCAACTGTCTTGTGGAACTAGAAGTAAGGTCTCTTTTGTTTCTAATCCAGCCCTAATTTCTCTGAAACATTCCAGTCAATTAACAAATAAAACAACACTGGCTACGTCATTCGTTTTCATCAGATATGTATTTCACTGTGTTCTACATGTATGTCTCTGTTTTCATATTGTCGGTAAACTGGCTAAAATAAATTAATTTAACACGTGTATCAAAATCTCGGGGAACAACTTCATAACTTATAAGAAGAAAAAAACTAATTTAGTTATTTTTAACGCCGGCAAAAATTTCCGATCGAAAATACGTAGTTGAGCTTGTCCCCGTAGGGTGCCTCCTGGCATGTTTTCAATGGTTATCGTGGAAATATCGGCTGAATCTGTTAAGGCATGTAGTTTTCATCAAAGAAAATCTATTCCTGATACAGAAATTATTTATTCTACGTCTTTTAGATACAATCGGTTCGCAAATAGCTTTTTTCCTCAACTTTTATAGAAACTTACCTCAATATCCATGCTGCAGCATCCGGGCTACTGACATAAAAATAGATAAATAAATAGAGTTGGCCTCGCCCAGGTGAGTGCATAATTAATTAGCTTCCGGTAACGATGGTCAGCTTTTTTAGTCGAAAAAACAACGTTTCGGAGCGTATTCATCAATAATTCGGTGTTTAATCTTCATTTTATGAAGGTCAGTACGGAAATCGACAATAATTTTGGGTATGAAAAAATTACGCAGCTGGTAGACAATATCCCTTTAATAGTCATTGAATTTTTTTCTGAATTAAAAGTGTCATGTGGTCTGAGTAATAACAACCATTAATATTTGGCCAAATTTCAAAGCCCAACTGCTGTAAGTTGGGCAAAAATCATTCAACCGGAACGAATTTCAAAGTTGATCTGTAACTTATGATTATACACTCTCTTACCAAAAATCAAGTCAATATCTCAAATCATAGTGAAATAAAGTGGTGACAACTAAATATTTGGCCAAATTTCAAAGGTCCATAACTCGTCCAAAGACCATTGGACCGGAACGAAATGTAAAGTTGATCTGTAACTCATCATTATACACTCATACAACAAATATCAAGTCAATATCTCAAAGCATACCGAAAAAAGTGATGACAACTGTTTTATTTCGGAATTACGGAATGACGGACATGGGTAACACTATATGTCCCGGCCACTTAGTGGCCGGGACATACACATGTTACATGGTGAAGCTATCATCAAAATGCCTTATAGATTGACTTACATATTGGTTTTAATTAAAATTGTTAAATTTAGTTGTATTTTTCATATAAGAACTTGTGGACTTTAATCAACCTCTTACTAACTTCGAGTTAGCTGGGTAAAGGATCTACATGTATTATAAATCAGGGAACCTTAGATTTATTCTTTGTTTACCTGTGCTTCTCAGGTGTTTTTCTCACTTATTACATTTGCAAAAAGACATGTAATTTTAGCTATCCTGGTACTTATTGCCATTTAACTTCTAGGAATGTTTTATTTCACCTCAAGTGAGGTAGATCGTAGATTCAATCCCAGATCGGGTCGAAACAAAGACTATACAATTGATCATTGTTGCTTCTCTGCTAAGCACGCAGCATTAAGGAGAAAGGCAAAGACTGGTTGGCTCAGAATCTGGATAATGTGTCAGAGTGGCGGACATGTCTATCTAAAGAATGTTGTTTCAGTGAGTTAGTACAATAAAATCAAATTAAGCGCATTCTTCTGGTACAAAGCGGACCTCATCACCATTTCATTGAAAATTTACTTGTTCTCGCCATGATATAGCTGAAATATTGCTGAGTTGGTGTTAAACAACAATCACTCACTCACTACGTTTTATTCTTTTAGAAAAAAATTATGTCAGCAAATTAAAACAAAAAATATCTTAACCTGAAAAATACAAAAAATAAATAGTCTGACCTTGTACTTTTCAACACAAATTGTTAGTAAAATTTTAAGAAAAATTACTGACTTTTCTTTTGATGACCAAAAAAAGGATATCTGATCTTTGTTTCATGTTAACAATCTCCGAGGAGCCTGTAATCGCTCACCTGGATCAAAGCTGTTTTCAATAACAACGCAACTGCACTGTGGCGGCCATCTTGGTGGAAGAGCGCGACTGCCGGACACAATTTTGGAAGAAGACCATCCAATGACTATTCCACCAAAGTTTGGTTCTAACTGAGCTACTGGTTCCAGACAAAGATGTTTTTTATGTGAATTTCCCATAGGGTCCTATGCTAAACTAAGTTCAGCTGTGCAGCCATCTTGGTCAGAGGGCGGAACCACCAGACACAATTTTGGAAGAGGACCATCCAATGACTATTTCATCAAAATTTAGTTCTTATTGAGCAAATGGTTTCAGACAAGAAGATTTTGATGGGAATTTCCCATAGGGTCCTATGCTAAATTAAGCTCGGCTGTGGTGGCCATCTTGGTCGGAGGTCTGAAATGCCGGACACAATTTTGGAAGGGGACCACCCAAGGATCATTTCAGCAAAATTTGGTTGAGATTGGCTCAGTAGTTTCAGAGGAGAAGATTTTTTTTAAATTGCATCCCCCCTTTTTCTATTTTTAGCTTGGCGGCCATCTTGGTTGCAAGTCGGGATCACCGGACACAATTGTGGAAGGGAGCCACCCAATGACCATTCCACCAAAGTTTGGTTGCAATTGGCCCAGTGGTTTCTGAGGAGAAGATTAAAATGTGAAATGTTGACGGACGGACGACGGACGGACGAAAATTGATGGCTATAGTTTAGGCCAGGTGAGCTAAAAATGTCAAACATTATCTGCAGTCTTCACGCTAACCCACTTGTCCGAAGCCCGTGACAAGTAAAACTGGATTCGGACAAGTGAAAATTATGAAAGAATTTGTTTGAATAAATATACTTTTTGTCAAAATTTGGTTTTCGGGCAAGTAGGTGAAAAAAATTAAGGCAAAAACTGTACCTGATCTGACTAGTTATTTTCTACATGTACTTACCCTGGCTCCAGTTGTTACTAACGGAGCATACTGAGTGTAGAAGCAGCTGGATCCCTCTTCTTGGTAAAACTGAGGATCATTTTGTGCCTGTTTGAGGTTACATGGACAATTTGTCAGAATATTGTCATACGAAATCGAGGTATTTAACTCTTGTTGAGCTACAGTAATCGACCAATCATAACACAGCTGAGGATAATTTACGTGTGTAGATGTACAGGTGTCCACACGGTACAACCAGGTGCCTAAAGCCGCTGGATTTCCTAGAAAAAAATAACATAAATGTCAATATCCAAGATCTTAATGCTGTCTAGATTATTAATGGATGTTTTATCTATCATATGATGGGTTTTTAGAGAAGGGTATGGTTATGGTATGGTGTTTAACACCACTTTTGAGAAGGGTAAAGTGGACCTGAAATACCACATTGTCTTCTGTACAAACTTAATTTGGAAATTTGTCCTTTGATCTCACCAAATGATACTGTTAGTAATTCAGTATCAACGAATCCAAATCACTCTGATACTGAACATTATCGGTCAGTATGATGTCAAGTACATTCTGACAATACTGATAAAAACAATAATGTCAGTTGTAAAGGTCTCGACATAAATTATCAAGTTAGAATCGCAGCTTGTTCTATCAGACTTGCAGCAATACTAATAATAATGTCCATCTCGACCCTCAATACTGATATTACCCCGTATTCTATATCAATTTGCATAAAAAAAGAACCAGAAGCATCTCTTATGAAAGTCAGTCACATCAATTGTACTTGTACAAGCACATGTTACTTTTTTAAATAAATAGATGGACATCCAGAACACAGTACAGTACTCACTACTATTTGTAGAACTACCAATGACTGTAGGGAAGGTAACGTGTAAAGATGTAGGATGATTATAGTAGCCTCCTGTCTCACTACATTGCCATGATGATGCTATTGGTTGCTGAAGTGTGGGAGACCAGTTGATATTACCATAGAGGAAGACTGTGAATGTAATGGAGCCATTCGATACTAGAATCAATTGTACTGTTGCGTTCTGTAAAATAAAAAAATAAAAAATATTGGTAATTTTGACATTTTCCCCTTTGATCTCACTGAGTGATATTTACTTTTTATTGTCAGAATCAACGAATTGTCTCTGATACTGGAACATATCGACCAGTGTGACGTCACATTATGACGTTACCGATAAACAAATAATGTCAGTTTTGAACGTGTCAACACACACATTATCACTAGTATCATAGCTCGTCTTATCGGACTCAATATCTTACTAATGATAATGTCGGACTTGTTCTTCAAAACTGACGTTATTCTATATTATTTCATTATTTAGAATCAAAACATTTATTATTGGTGGCAAAACCTAGGCCTGATAAATAAAGGTCCCCAAGAAAATTTATTTAACAACAAAATTATCTGAAAAATGACATGAAATAAAATTCAAAATTAACATTAAAAGTTTGAATTCTATGTTAGAATAGCCTGGTAAGTAATCTGAAATTCAGTTTGAACATAACATTTTTGCATATTTCAAGTAGTCCTTAAAAAAAATTCTCTTATCCAGCATGGTATCACATTGTGATCAATGATTAGCATTTGTGATGTAAAGAATATGTTAGGAGGTGAAGTCAAGCCTAATCCTTCAATTGTTGTTACAATATATACTTCTGTAGAAACTAATTATTTTATATCTTAACTTATTGGCAGAACTTAAATATAGTACATTTGTAATTAAATTCACCACTGTTAACACTAAATCTGATTTCTATTTTTATTTTCTTCAAATTATTTGCGCCTGTCTTTTTTATTATTTTTTTTTCCATTGCAACACATAAGTAAAATCCGAAGGATAGCTGTTGTTTTCACCTCCTTCAATTATTAAATGCCAGGATGTCCAGAGGTGTTATTGAAACGAGATCAACCAACAAATCTGCTTACCCACTTATTTACCATGTGACTTAATTGTCCATATTTTTGATTTCGTCAGTCAGTATAAATCTACTTGTGGACATATGGTTTGTGGTAAATATGGACCTTACCTTTTACCTCATAATTACATAAACATCATTTGTAAAGCTGTATTCACCCTCTTTTACAGGCAATATATAGCTTTCATCCAATAGTCAAATGGTCAGTTGATATAAACATATTTTATTGTCAAATATATACAATAGGATTGAACACAAGTTTTACAACTTATATGAAGTTCTCTCCAGTATCATACAAACATAGATCTGACAGAGAGCAATACGGATAATAAGTGTATAATCATTTATGGTATAGCAAAATTAAACGATCACAGATAAGTAAAGGGGGGGGGGGGGTATGTTCCTTCAGTGAAACGCCTAATGTTCTTAGTGAATGTCTGTACTACTTTCGAAACAACATATTTTGGGCTTGTTTTTTTGAGAGTCTCCAAATAGTAAAGTTATAATATCTCTCCGAAAATTATGGTGGTGCAAAAAATTAAAGAGAACAGTCCTCTGTTCGATATACGAGCGACAGTTCAAGAGAAAGTGGGAAGAGTCCTTCCTGGTAAATCCACAAACACATCTCGAATCTGTTATTATATTAGATCGAAATAGATCATACTTAAGCGAGCTACAACTACGACGTAATCTTGCATATACAATATTATGTCGTCTATCGCCAACTAAGAAATGGTAGTACAACTTTACTTTTAAGGTTAATTTTAAACGTATCAAATGTTCTGGTATTTCTGGTGTCGTTGTCTAGACTGTTCCAAAGATTTATGACAGACGGGATGAACGAAGATTGGTATAACGATAAGCGACATCTTGGGACAGTGTAGTCATTTATGTTTCGAACAGGGTAGTTGGCAACATCACGAACCAGAGGGGGTAATAAGTCACACAGATAAGATGGGGCGTGTCCATGGTACATATTGAGCGCATGATAACTTTTTGCGTTCCCGTCTACTTGATATTTTTTCCCATCCCGTTTCTTGATATAAAGAATCCCTACTTGAATACGCAGTTAACCCAGTAACAATACGTACTGCTTCTATGTGTATTTTTTCTAGCCTGTCGTTGTCCGTCTGTGAACAATTGTCCCACACTTCGCAAAAATATTCTAACGAAGGTCTAATAAAAGTTAAGTAGATTTTTTTCAAGAATTTCCCGTTTTAAAATAAATTTCAATTTTCTTAGAACACATAATTGCTTGGATGGATGCCTTAGAGTTAGATGGTCAGTTCTTAAGTGTAGGTTAGATATTCTCTCAGTCTCATTGTGACGGAATATAAGTTCCACCATAATGTTTGTTCCCTCGGAAATTTTATTATGTAGAAAAACTTCCATTATGCCACAATAAAATTTCCAACAGAGGAAAAATACATCCAAAAAGATTGTTTAACTTGACTGATAAACTTATGCAAGCAAACTAATAAGGAAATTAAAAATAGATATATTAGTTTAACAGCTTTATGTACACAATAAACTATTTTTGATTTACATTTAGGAAATTCAATTTTGTTTCTGTATTATAGGAAAGTACTCATAAATGCTGTTTCTGGTTGGAATAATTAAGTAGTAGATTTTCCGGGTGGAATAATTATTATGTAGTAGAGTTTCCAAGTGGAATAACTACTATGTAATAGAGTTTCCGTGTGGAATAAATATTATGTAGTATAGTTTCCAGGTAGAAAAATTCTTATATAATGAATTATTATCATATAATGATATTTGCAAGTGGAATGTATGATTATAATCATAATCAAATTTCCGTGTGAAATAATTATTATACAAATATACAAAATAAATCGGTCAGTTAAGACATTTCCTTATAATTCTCATTCAAATTGGTATTTATATCAAATATAAATGCCATGTTTACTTGGGCACTTAAGCCAAATAAAATACCAAAACATCGCTTAATTTGATGAAGAAATGTCGGCTCGCTGACCTTTTTTGTTTGCATATGTATTGTAATGGCGCCCAAGTCACGTTACCTGAAATCGGTCAACCATAACATAGTCACGTGGAAAATAAGGGTAATAACAAAATTACCGAACTCTGGAACAATCTTACAAAGGGAAAGTCAAAACTCATAATTATATAAACAGACAAAATCAGTCAACAACCGGAAAACTGTGAAAACCGTAATGACCCTGACTTGGTACAGGCATTTCTAAAGAAATGGTGGGTTGAATCAGATTTTAAGGCGCCAAACCTCCCGCTCTCATTACGGTTCAAAGGTTCCGGCTGTCACAAATAGGCCTAGGAGATTGTATTTTACAATATTTTTTAATTTGCTTTTTCTATATTTCCCCATTTTTTCATTAAATTGTATTTGCTGTCACTTGTTTTCAGCAAATTAGCCAGATAATAGATCTTTGTTTTCACGTACAATTTTATCCATGTCCAATTTCATGTAATTTATATTAAATCATATTTATTACCCACAAATTCCCGCTAAAAATCTGAAAATTGTCTAAGGAATTACTTAATTTCAAAACGAAAACAATGCCATTTCCGTTGCCTAATGGAGTTGTAAATATAGGTCAAGATGCGCAGTGGAATGTAAACAAACACAGGATATGCAAATTATCCATTACGGACATTATTATAAGTCAAAATGATAGTAGTAAAATGGCACCATTTTGGCACCAAAATCTATAGATATCTTTTCTTATCTGTTTAAATCTGATTGTTGTCTTGATCAAAGTGAAAGTAAATCGATTATCTATTTCTGGACGCAGTTTGCAGGATAAATAACGTCATCGACATCTGAACTCACGTGACAGTGCATTCCAAAATGGTGACCGATTTCAGGTGTTGACCGATTTCAACGGACGAGAGGATATACATGTATGTTCATATAAAACCACATTTTTTTAAAACATTATTCCAAAGTCGACTCTTGTTCGATTTTGATGATTTTGTTTACCAACAAAGGCAGAATTAAATGTAGTTTTACATTGTAATTTTAGCATAATTTTATAATCTATAAATGTTATGAGTTCACGAGTTAAACACAAAACTAAATTTTGAACGTCAAAAAACACAATACAATGATAGTACATTTGAAGACAAATAATTAAGTTTGTGTTTAAATCATGAATATTTGAAATATATGCTTCAAAAAAATATTTTAAAATAATCACAGAAAAAACAACTACATACCTTCTCGCTTCTGTTGGTAAATATATCATCAAAATCAGTCTGATTAAAATCATACCCCAGATTCAATTTTCATATCGTCGGGGTCTGACAGGTATGGCTTACAGGTCATCTTCTCGTGACCTTATTAATTTGCATATTGAAACAAAGTATTGACCAATGAGATTCGACATAACAAAAGCCTTCTCGGTTGTCCGTTCAAAATGGCGACGATTGACACAGCCATCGCTCTAGCTCTCCAATAATTCAAAGTTGATCGTTTGAAAGCAGAACAAAAAAGTAATTTTACAAGCTCTTCTGTCAGGCGAGGATTGTGTAGCTGTGCTACCGACAGGATATGGGAAACCGGAGTTATCTATCCTGAACTTCCCAGTTCGTGGAAGCGGTGATTTGATTAGACAATTGAAAGGTCACGAGAAGATGACCTGTAAGCCATACCTGTTAGACCCCGACGATATGAAAATTGAGTCTGGGGTATGATTTTAATTAGACTGTCATCAAAATCAAACAAGAATTGACTTTCGAATAATGTTTTGAAAAATTGTAGTTTTATATGAAATATATAGTAAAAAATTACAGTGACAGAATACTTTTTGCACGTCTCTGTATATGGCGGCTTATTCATACTTCAGTAGAACCCTTGGGTACAAGTCAACTGTGAATCTGACATCAAACATTAGCTAATGGGAACAAATACATGTAGCTATAATTATTGTTTATAAAGTATAAAAAAATCCTTTGATAAAATGATCCTTTGAAATCCAACACTGGGAGTAACAAAATATTACTTATACAAATGTAGTCAAATTGTAACCGTGGCTTACATTAATAAAGATCAATACTTAAGTTAAATAAAAATAAAATGAAAATGACTATGAGAAAATTAAGCCACTAGTAAGTAGAAATACGAATTGTTAATATAAAAAATAACACACCATAAAGATAAACAAAATGTAATTAAGTTTTGAAGATATTAGATCTATCTTAAGACAATAATCTTTCCATGTACATGGACAATATGCATTTTTGTGCATACATGTATCAGTTTTGGGAATCAAGAGTCAACAAGTCTTTGTTCTTACATTGTATTTCCGAGTGTTTAAATATCAATGTTATAGTCTCTGGTTTGAAGTAGACTGGGGATTCAATCTCTGACCTTCCACCATCAAGGAGAGCACTATTCTGTATATGTAAGTTTCGAGATTCTCAAAAATAACATTTAATAGATGGGGAAAATGCATGTACATTGAGAAAATAAGAAACATACAAGCCAAAAAAAAAGCAACACAAAAAAAAGGAGAAGAAGCAAAAAAAAAAACAAGAGAAAAAACACAAAAGCACCCCCCCCAAAAAAACTAAAACCTAAAACAAAAAGCATAAAAAACAAAAACACTTACCGCGTTGGTAACGATTGGATTTGGAAGAATATTTTCCCATGTCACCTTCAGAGCTGTGTGGGGTTCAAAGTTGACAACTTGTTTATTATCATGGAAATTGTTCTGCAGGAATTCTTTAACTTTAATATCAAGGAAATCTATAGTTGTAGGATCAGGGTCATAACGGTTATATAGATGGTACCATACATGTGTGTTTGCATTTGTTGAAACATCCGTCCAGAATGGCGCCAGCATTTTGACTCCATTGGTATATGATGAAGGAAATAATCTTGGTATATTTGAGGAATACTGTGAGTCAAGAGTTATGTACCCATTAGAGTAAATCTGTCAAATAAAAAAAATATATATTTAGTGAAATAAACTTCAAATATGTTTATCACACCTTTTCAAGGTTTATTAAGAAAAAAAAAGTGAAATATGTGAGTGAGTGATCAGCCAGTGAATTTAGTGTAATGCAAGGTAGGACCCGGGTGGCTCAATGACTTAGGTAGTTGGATTACCTAACAACTCATACAAGCCTATCATCAATACGGCGTGGGTTCGCGCCTGGCTTTGTAAATTAAAAAAAGGGTGCACTCGATTCGCAGTCGCAAGTGATAAAGTTTACCAGTGCTTGCACATGGTCGGTGGTTCTCTCCGGGTACTCCGGTTTCTTCCACCACTAAAACTGGTCGCCATGATATAGCTGAACTTTTGCTGAAAGTGGCGTTAAGCACAATAAATCAAATCAAATTAAATCAAATGTTATGCAAGGTGGAAATAAACCGACAATGGATGTATCATGAGGACACGATACATTATGTTTTGATTGGTTGATGATGATTCCTACTTTAATTTGTAGAACAGACTAACACTTTTAACACACTAGTGTCACTAATATGGACTGGAGGAACCAATATTTCTTTTTAGGTAAAATATGAAAGTATTTGGAAGATATATCTACATGTTGGTGAAAGTATTGTTATTTAAGGAGTAATTTAATTTGATGTGAATACTGCAATCTGATTCGCTGATCCGTCTGGATCAACATTGGTTATACTTGATAACCTGGGTTGGTATTGTGACGTCATCATCATATTCATTCGCCAACGACAAATTCAAATAGTCCCATGAAATAATCGTAATTAAAATCGAAGAATCATTACATTTTACTGTAAAAATTAAATTATAAGGAATATGTTCAATTTGTGAACAGGTTATACTTGAATACAGGCGGATCAGCCAATCATACTGCAGTCTTACATCAAATTAAATTATATCTTGTAAAAGTCTCCGTACTATGTCGTGACATACCATGTCGTGGATAGTATCAAACCAAAAAGAGGGTTCGAATGGCTCAATCGGTTAGGTAGATGTAGAGAGACCCGGGTGGCTCAATGAGTTAGGTAGATGGATTACCAAACAACTGATACAAGCCTATCACCAATACGGCGTGGGTTCGCGCCCGGCTTTGTAAATTACAAAAAAGGATGAACTCGACTCGCAGCCGCAAGTGATCAAGTTTACCAGTTGCTTGCCTGTGGTCGGTGGTTCTCTCCGGGTACAACAGCTTCTTCCACCACTAAAGCTGGTCGCCATGATATAACTGAAATGTTGCTGAAAGTGGCGTTAAACACAATAATATAAAATCAAATCAAATAAAACCACGAAATTAAGAATTCAACGATTATCTATAAATATTCGTATGCACTGATTATAAAAGGGAACCACCAATTAACGTATCCACGAAGGTACCTCGAAAATTAGTATCCACGATTTTCAAGAAATTCACAGTATCTTCCTATACTTACATATACTTGATTTGATATTAGACAGTTACAGGTGAAGCCTATTGGGTTATTTATTGTCGCCACTAAGACATCATCTCCCAACTCCCCTTCGTGGTCCGACACGGCAGTCCCAAACTCAAATAAATCTACAAATAATAAACCATATATTTTACATGTATATATAATTAAAAATTATAACTGTTAGAATTAGTTTGTAAATTTAACACAACAAACAGAGTTAGAATTAGATTTATTAATTGACATATTTTGGCTCTCCCTCGGCGGGATTTAAACTCACACTATTGATACACTTATATCCTGCGCCCTCCACCATGGAGAAATATAGCATGAAGTCTTACCTAATTTTTCTGAAGGAGCTTGAGCAGTTGTAGTTACGATTGTGGTAGTGGTACCTTCAGTAGTAACAGTTCCTGTCTGTGTTGTAGTGGTACCTACAGTAGTAACACTTCCTGCCTCTGTTGTAGTGGTACCTTCAGTAGTAACATTTCCTGTCTCTGTTGTAGTGGTACCTTCAGTAGTAACAGTTGCTGTCTCTGTTGCAGTGGTAGCACCAGTAGTAACAGTTGCTATCTCTGTTGTAGTGGTAGCACCAGTAGTAACAGTTCCTGTCTCTGTTGTAGTTGTAGCACCAGTAGTAACAGTTGCTGTCTCTGTTGTAGTGGTAGCACCAGTAGTAACAGTTCCTGTCTCTGTTGTAGTTGTAGCACCAGCAGTAACAGTTGCTGTCTCTGTTGTAGTGGTAGCTTCAGTAGTAACAGTTCCTGTCTCTGTTGTAGTTGTAGCACCAGTAGTAACAGTTGTTGTCTCTGTTGTAGTGGTACCTTCAGTAGTAACAGTTGCTGTCTCTGTTGCAGTGGTAGCACCAGTAGTAACAATTGCTGTCTCTGTTGCAGTGATAGCACCAGTAGTAACAGTTCCTGTCTCTGTTGCAGTGGTAGCACCAGTAGTAACACTTCCTGTCTCTGTTGTAGTCGTACCTTCAGTAGTAACAGTTCCTGTCTCTGTTGTAGTAGTACCTTCAGTAGTAACAGTTCCTGTCTCTGTTGTAGTGGTACCTTCAGTAGTAACAGTTCCTGTCTCTGTTGTAATGGTACCTCCAGTAGTAACATTTCCTGTCTCTGTTGTAGTTGTACCTTCAGTAGTAACACTTCCTGTCTCTGTTGTAGTGTTACCTTCAGTAGTAACAGTTCCTGTCTCTGTTGTAATGGTACCTTCAGTAGTAACAGTTCCTGTCTCTGTTGTAATGGTACCTTCAGTAGTAACAGTTCCTGTCTCTGTTGTAGTGGTAACTTCAGTAGTAACAGTTCCTGTCTCTGTTGTAATGGTACCTTCAGTAGAAACAGTTCCTGTCTCTGTCGTAGTGGTACCTTCAGTAGTAACAGTTCCTGTCTCTGTTGTAGGGGTACCTCCAGTAGTAACAGTTCCTGTCACTGTTGTAGTGGTACCTTCAGTAGTAGCAGTTCCTGTCTCTGTTGTAGTGGTACCTTCAGTAGAAACAGTTCCTGTCTCTGTTGTAGTGGTACCTTCAGTAGTAACAGTCCCTATCTCTGTCGTAGTGGTACCTTCAGTAGTAACAGTTCCTGTCTCTGTTGTAGTGGTACCTTCAGTAATAACAATTCCTGTCTCTGTTGTAGTGGTACCTTCAATAGTAACAGTTCCTATCTCTGTTGTAGTGGTACCTTCAGTAGTAACAGTTCCTGTCTCTGTTGTAGTGGTACCTTCAGTAGTAACAGTTCCTGTCTCTGTTGTAGGGGTACCTTCAGTAGTAACAGTTCCTGTCTCTCTTGTAGTGGTACCTTCAGTAGTAACAATTGCTGTCTCTGTTACAGTGGTAGCACCAGTAGTAACAGTTGCTGTCTCTATTGTAGTTGTAGCACCAGTAGTAACAGTTGCTGTCTCTGTTGTAGTGGTAGCACCAGTAGTAACAGTTCCTGTCTCTGTTGTAGTTGTAGCACCAGTAGTAACAGTTGCTGTCTCTGTTGTAGTGGTAGCACCAGTAGTAACAGTTCCTGTCTCTGTTGTAGTTGTAGCACCAGTAGTAACAGTTGCTGTCTCTGTTGTAGTGGTAGCTTCAGTAGTAACAGTTCCTGTCTCTGTTGTAGTTGTAGCACCAGTAGTAACAGTTGCTGTCTCTGTTGTAGTGGTACCTTCAGTAGTAACAGTTGCTGTCTCTGTTGCAGTGGTAGCACCAGTAGTAACAGTTGCTGTCTCTGTTGCAGTGATAGCACCAGTAGTAACAGTTCCTGTCTCTGTTGCAGTGGTAGCACCAGTAGTAACACTTCCTGTCTCTGTTGTAGTCGTACCTTCAGTAGTAACAGTTCCTATCTCTGTTGTAGTAGTACCTTCAGTAGTAACAGTTCCTGTCTCTGTTGTAGTGGTACCTTCAGTAGTAACAGTTCCTGTCTCTGTTGTAATGGTACCTCCAGTAGTAACATTTCCTGTCTCTGTTGTAGAGGTACCTTCAGTAGTAACACTTCCTGTCTCTGTTGTAGTGTTACCTTCAGTAGTAACAGTTCCTGTCTCTGTTGTATTGGTACCTTCAGTAGTAACAGTTCCTGTCTCTGTTGTAATGGTACCTTCAGTATTAACAGTTCCTGTCTCTGTTGTAGTGGTAACTTCAGTAGTAACAGTTCCTGTCTCTGTTGTAATGGTACCTTCAGTAGAAACAGTTCCTGTCTCTGTCGTAGTGGTACCTTCAGTAGTAACAGTTCCTGTCTCTGTTGTAGGGGTACCTCCAGTAGTAACAGTTCCTGTCACTGTTGTAGTGGTACCTTCAGTAGTAACAGTTCCTGTCTCTGTTGTAGTGGTACCTTCAGTAGAAACAGTTCCTGTCTCTGTTGTAGTGGTACCTTCAGTAGTAACAGTCCCTATTTCTGTCGTAGTGGTACCTTCAGTAGTAACAGTTCCTGTCTCTGTTGTAGTGGTACCTTCAGTAATAACAATTCCAGTCTCTGTTGTAGTGGTACCTTCAATAGTAACAGTTCCTATCTCTGTTGTAGTGGTACCTTCAGTAGTAACAGTTCCTGTCTCTGTTGTAGTGGTACCTTCAGTAGTAACAGTTCCTGTCTCTGTTGTAGGGGTACCTTCAGTAGTATCAGTTCCTGTCTCTCTTGTAGTGGTACCTTCAGTAGTAACAATTGCTGTCTCTGTTACAGTGGTAGCACCAGTAGTAACAGTTGCTGTCTCTGTTGCAGTGATAGCACCAGTAGTAACAGTTGCTGTCTCTATTGTAGTTGTAGCACCAGTATTAACAGTTGCTGTCTCTGTTGCAGTGGTAGCACCAGTAGTAACAATTCCTGTCTCTGTTGTAGTGGTACCTTCAGTAGTAACAGTTCCTGTCTCTGTTGTAGTGGTACCTCCAGTAGTAACAGTTCCTGTCTCTGTTGTAGTGGTACCTTCAGTAGTAACAGTTCCTGTCTCTGTTGTAGTTGTACCTTCTGCAGTAACAGTTCCTGTCTCTGTTGTAGTGGTACCTTCAGTAGTAACAGTTCCTGTCTCTGTTGTAGTGGTACCTTCAGTAGTAACAGTTCCTATCTCTGTCGTAGTGTTACCTTCAGTTGTAAAAGTTCCTGTCTCTGTTGTAGTGGTACCTTCAGTAATAACAATTCCTGTCTCTGTTGTAGTGGTACCTTCAATAGTAACAGTTCCTATCTCTGTTGTAGTGGTACCTTCAGTAGTAACAGTTCCTGTCTCTGTTGTAGTGGTACCTTCAGTAGTAACAGTTCCTGCCTTTGATGTAGGGGTACCTTCAGTAGTAACAGTTCCTGTCTCTGTTGTAGTGGTACCTTCAGTAGTAACAGTTCCTGTCTCTGTTACAGTGGTAGCACCAGTAGTAACAGTTGCTGTCTCTGTTGCAGTGGTAGCACCAGTAGTAACAGTTGCTGTCTCTGTTGTAGTTGTAGCACCAGTATTAACAGTTGCTGTCTCTGTTGCAGTGGTAGCACCAGTAGTAACAGTTCCTGTCTCTGTTGTAGTGGTACCTTCAGTAGTAACAGTTCCTGTCTCTGTTGTAGTGGTAGCTCCAGTAGTAACAGTTCCTGTCCCTGTTGTAGTGGTACCTTCAGTAGTAACAGTTGCTGTCTCTGTTGCAGTGGTAGCACCAGTAGTAACAGTTCCTGTCTCTGTTGTAGTGGTAGCACCAGTAGAAACAGTTGCTCTCTCTGTTGTAGCGGTACCTTCAGTAGTAACAGTTGCTGTCTCTGTTGTAGTGGTACCTTCAGTAGTAACAGTTCCTGTCTCTGTTGTAGTGGTACCTTCAGTAGTAACAGTTCCTGTCTCTGTTGTAGTGGTACCCACAGTAGTAACAGTTCCTTTCTCTGTTGTAGTGGTACCTTCAGTAGTAACAGTTCCTGTCTTTATTGTAATGGTACCTTCAGTAGTAACAGTTCCTATCTCTGTTTTAGTGGTACCTTCTGTAATAACAGCTCCTGTGTCTGTTGTAGTGGTACCTTCAGTAGTAACAGTTCCTGTCTCTGTTGAAGTGGTACCTTCAGTAGTAACACTTCTTGTCTCTGTTGTAGTGGTACCTTCAATAGTAACAGTTCCTGTCTCTGTTGTAGTGGTACCTTCAGTAGTAACACTTCCTGTCTCTGTTGTAATGGTACCTTCAGTAGTAACAGTTCCTGTCTCTGCTGTAGTGGTACCTTCAGTAGTAAAAGTTCCTGTCTCTGTTGTAGTGGTACCTTCAGTAGTAACAGTTCCTGTCTCTGTTGTAGTGGTACCTTCAATAGTAACCGTTCCTGCCTCTGTTGTAGTGGTACCCGCAGCAGTAACAGTTCCTGTCTCTTCTGTAGTGGTACCTTCAGTAGTAACAGTTTCTGTCTCTGTTGTAGTGGTACCTTCAGAAGTAACAGTTCCTGTCTCTGTTGTAGAGGTACCTTCAGTAGTAACAGTTACTGTCTCTGTTGTAGTGGTACCTTCAGTAGTAACAGTTCCTGTCTCTGTTGTAGAGGTACCTTCGGTAGTAACAGTTCCTGTCTCTGTTGTAGTGGTACCCACAGTAGTAACAGTTCCTGTCTCTGTTGTAGTGGTACCTTCAGTAGTAACCGTTCCTGTCTCTGTTGTAGTGGTACCCGCAGTAGTAACAGTTCCTGTTTCTGTTGTATGGGTACCTTCAGTAGTAACAGTTCCTGTCTCTGTTGTAGAGGTACCTTCAGTAGTAACAATTCCTGTCTCTGTTGTAGTAGTACCTCCAGTAGTAACAGTTCCTATCTCTGTTGTAGTGGTACCGTCAGTAACAACAGTTCCTGTCTCTGTTGTAGTGGTACCTTCAGTAGTAAAAGTTCCTGTCTCTGTTGTAGTGGTACCTTCAGTAGTAAAGGTTCCTGTTTCAGTTGTAGTGGTACCTTCAGAAGTAACAGTTCCTGTCTCTGTTGTAGTGGTACCTTCAGTATTAGCAGTTCCTGTCTCTGTTGTAGTGGTACCTTCAGTAGTAACAGTTTCTGTCTCTGTTGTAGTGGTACCTTCAGTAGTAACAGTTCCTGCCTCTGTTGTAGTGGTATCCGCAGTAGTAACAGTTCCTGTCTCTGTTGTAGTGGTACCTTCAGAAGTAACAGTTCCTGTCTCTGTTGTAGTGGTATCTCCAGTAGTAACTGTTCCTGCCTCTGTTGTAGTGGTACCTTCAGTAGTAACACCTCCTGTCTCTGTTATAGAGGTACCGTCAGTAGTAACAGTTCCTGTCTCTGTTGTAGTGGTACCTTCAGTAGTAACAGTTCCAGTCTCTGTTGTAGTGGGACCTTCAGTAGTAAAGGTTCCTGTTTCTGTTGTAGTGGTACCGTCAGTAGTAACAGTTCCTGTCTCTGTTGTAGTGGTACCTTCAGTAGTAGCAGTTCCTGTCTCTGTTGTAGTGGTACCTTCAGTAGTAACAGTTTCTGTCTCTGTTGTAGTGGTACCTTCAGTAGTAACCGTTCCTGCCTCTGTTGTAGTGGTACCTGCAGTAGTAACAGTTCCTATCTCTGTTGTAGTGGTACCTTCAGTAGTAACAGTTCCTGTCTCTGTTGTAGTGGTACCCGCAGTGGTAACCGTTCCTGCCTCTGTTGTAGTGATACCTGCAGTAGTAACCATTCCTGCCTCTGTTGTAGTGGTACCCGCAGTAGTAACAGTTCCTGTCTCTGTTGTAGTGGTACCTTCATTAGTAACAGTTCCTGTCTCTGTTGTAGTGGTACCTTCAGTAGTAACAGTTCCTATCTCTGTTGTAGTGGTACCTTCGGTAGTAACCGTTCCTGCCTCTGATGTAGTGGTACCTTCAGCAGTAGTAACAGTTCCTGTCTCTGTTGTAGTGGTACCTTCAGTAGTAACAGTTCCTATCTCTGTTGTAGTGGTACCCACAGTAGTAACAGTTCCTGTCTCTGTTGTAGAGGAACCTTCAGTAGTAACAGTTCCTGTCTCTGTTGCAGAGGTACCTTCAGTAGTAACAGTTCCTATCTCTGTTGTAGTGGTACCCGCAGTAGTAACAGTTCCTGTCTCTGTTGTAGTGGTACCTTCAGTAGTAACAGTTCCTGTCTCTGTTGTAGTGGTACCTTCAGTAGTAACAGTTCCTGTCTCTGTTGTAGTGGTACCTTCAGTAGTAACAGTTCCTGTCTCTGTTGTAGAGGTACCTTCAGTAGTAACAATTCCTGTTTCTGTTGTAGTAGTACCTCCAGTAGTAACAGTTCCTATCTCTGTTGTAGTGGTACCGTCAGTAACAACAGTTCCTGTCTCTGTTGTAGTGGTACCTTCAGTAGTAAAAGTTCCTGTCTCTGTTGTAGTGGGACCTTCAGTAGTAAAAGTTCCTGTTTCTGTTGTAGTGGTACCTTCAGAAGTAACAGTTCCTGTCTCTGTTGTAGTGGTACCTTCAGTATTAGCAGTTCCTGTCTCTGTTGTAGTGGTACCTTCAGTAGTAACAGTTCCTGCCTCTGTTGTAGTGGTATCCGCAGTAGTAACAGTTCCTGTCTCTGTTGTAGTGGTACCTTCAGAAGTAACAGTTCCTGTCTCTGTTGTAGTGGTATCTTCAGTAGTAACCGTTCCTGCCTCTGTTGTAGTGGTACCTTCAGTAGTAACACCTCCTGTCTCTGTTATAGAGGTACCGTCAGTAGTAACAGTTCCTGTCTCTGTTGTAGTGGTACCTTCAGTAGTAACAGTTGCAGTCTCTGCTGTAGTGGGACCTTCAGTAGTAAAGGTTCCTGTTTCTGTTGTACTGGTACCGTCAGTAGTAACAGTTCCTGTCTCTGTTGTAGTGGTACCTTCAGTAGTAGCAGTTCCTGTCTCTGTTGTAGTGGTACCTTCAGTAGTAACAGTTTCTGTCTCTGTTGTAGTGGTACCTTCAGTAGTAACCGTTCCTGCCTCTGTTGTAGTGGTACCTGCAGTAGTAACAGTTCCTATCTCTGTTGTAGTGGTACCTTCAGTAGTAACAGTTCCTGTCTCTGTTGTAGTGGTACCCGCAGTGGTAACCGTTCCTGCCTCTGTTGTAGTGATACCTGCAGTAGTAACCGTTCCTGCCTCCGTTGTAGTGGTACCCGCAGTAGTAACAGTTCCTGTCTCTGTTGTAGTGGTACCTTCATTAGTAACAGTTCCTGTCTCTGTTGTAGTGGTACCTTCAGTAGTAACAGTTCCTTTCTCTGTTGTAGTGGTACCTTCAGTAGTAACAGTTCCTGTCTCTGTTGTAGTGGTACCTTCAGTAGTAACAGTTCCTGTCTCTGTTGTAGTGGTACCTTCAGTAGTAACAGTTCCTGTCTCTGTTGTAGAGGTACCTTCAGTAGTAACAATTCCTGTTTCTGTTGTAGTAGTACCTCCAGTAGTAACAGTTCCTATCTCTGTTGTAGTGGTACCGTCAGTAACAACAGTTCCTGTCTCTGTTGTAGTGGCACCTTCAGTAGTAAAAGTTCCTGTCTCTGTTGTAGTGGGACCTTCAGTAGTAAAAGTTCCTGTTTCTGTTGTAGTGGTACCTTCAGAAGTAACAGTTCCTGTCTCTGTTGTAGTGGTACCTTCAGTATTAGCAGTTCCTGTCTCTGTTGTAGTGGTACCTTCAGTAGTAACAGTTTCTGTCTCTGTTGTAGTGGTACCTTCAGTAGTAACAGTTCCTGCCTCTGTTGTAGTGGTATCCGCAGTAGTAACAGTTCCTGTCTCTGTTGTAGTGGTACCTTCAGAAGTAACAGTTCCTGTCTCTGTTGTAGTGGTATCTTCAGTAGTAACCGTTCCTGCCTCTGTTGTAGTGGTACCTTCAGTAGTAACACCTCCTGTCTCTGTTATAGAGGTACCGTCAGTAGTAACAGTTCCTGTCTCTGTTGTAGTGGTACCTTCAGTAGTAACAGTTGCAGTCTCTGCTGTAGTGGGACCTTCAGTAGTAAAGGTTCCTGTTTCTGTTGTAGTGGTACCGTCAGTAGTAACAGTTCCTGTCTCTGTTGTAGTGGTACCTTCAGTAGTAGCAGTTCCTGTCTCTGTTGTAGTGGTACCTTCAGTAGTAACAGTTTCTGTCTCTGTTGTAGTGGTACCTTCAGTAGTAACCGTTCCTGCCTCTGTTGTAGTGGTACCTGCAGTAGTAACAGTTCCTATCTCTGTTGTAGTGGTACCTTCAGTAGTAACAGTTCCTGTCTCTGTTGTAGTGGTACCCGCAGTGGTAACCGTTCCTGCCTCTGTTGTAGTGATACCTGCAGTAGTAACCGTTCCTGCCTCCGTTGTAGTGGTACCCGCAGTAGTAACAGTTCCTGTCTCTGTTGTAGTGGTACCTTCATTAGTAACAGTTCCTGTCTCTGTTGTAGTGGTACCTTCAGTAGTAACAGTTCCTTTCTCTGTTGTAGTGGTACCTTCGGTAGTAACCGTTCCTGCCTCTGATGTAGTGGTACCTGCAGTAGTAACAGTTCCTGTCTCTGTTGTAGTAGTACCTCCAGTAGTAACAGTTCCTATCTCTGTTGTAGTGGTACCGTCAGTAACAACAGTTCCTGTCTCTGTTGTAGTGGTACCTTCAGTAGTAAAAGTTCCTGTCTCTGTTGTAGTGGGACCTTCAGTAGTAAAAGTTCCTGTTTCTGTTGTAGTGGTACCTTCAGAAGTAACAGTTCCTGTCTCTGTTGTAGTGGTACCTTCAGTATTAGCAGTTCCTGTCTCTGTTGTAGTGGTACCTTCAGTAGTAACAGTTCCTGCCTCTGTTGTAGTGGTATCCGCAGTAGTAACAGTTCCTGTCTCTGTTGTAGTGGTACCTTCAGAAGTAACAGTTCCTGTCTCTGTTGTAGTGGTATCTTCAGTAGTAACCGTTCCTGCCTCTGTTGTAGTGGTACCTTCAGTAGTAACACTTCCTGTCTCTGTTATAGAGGTACCGTCAGTAGTAACAGTTCCTGTCTCTGTTGTAGTGGTACCTTCAGTAGTAACAGTTCCAGTCTCTGTTGTAGTGGGACCTTCAGTAGTAAAGGTTCCTGTTTCTGTTGTAGTGGTACCGTCAGTAGTAACAGTTCCTGTCTCTGTTGTAGTGGTACCTCCAGTAGTAGCAGTTCCTGTCTCTGTTGTAGTGGTACCTTCAGTAGTAATAGTTTCTGTCTCTGTTGTAGTGGTACCTTCAGTAGTAACCGTTCCTGCCTCTGTTGTTGTAGTGGTACCTGCAGTAGTAACAGTTCCTATCTCTGTTGTAGTGGTACCTTCAGTAGTAACAGTTCCTGTCTCTGTTGTAGTGGTACCCGCAGTGGTAACCGTTCCTGCCTCTGTTGTAGTGATACCTGCAGTAGTAACCGTTCCTGCCTCTGTTGTAGTGGTACCCGCAGTAGTAACAGTTCCTGTCTCTGTTGTAGTGGTACCTTCATTAGTAACAGTTCCTGTCTCTGTTGTAGTGGTACCTTCAGTAGTAACAGTTCCTTTCTCTGTTGTAGTGGTACCTTCGGTAGTAACCGTTCCTGCCTCTGATGTAGTGGTACCTGCAGTAGTAACAGTTCCTGTCTCTGTTGTAGTGGTACCTTCAGTAGTAACAGTTCCTTTCTCTGTAGTAGTGGTACCCACAGTAGTAACAGTTCCTGTCTCTGTTGTAGAGGAACCTTCAGTAGTAACAGTTCCTGTCTCTGTTGCAGAGGTACCTTCAGTAGTAACAGTACCTATCTCTGTTGTAGTGGTACCCGCAGTAGTAACAGTTCCTGTCTCTGTTGTAGTGGTACCTTCAGTAGTAACAATTCCTGTCTCTGTTGTAGTTGTACCTCCAGTAGTAACAGTTCCTATCTCTGTTGTAGTGGTACCGTCAGTAACAACAGTTCCTGTCTCTGTTGTAGTGGTACCTTCAGTAGTAACAGTTACAGTCTCTGTTGTAGTGGTACCTTCAGTAGTAACTCTTCCTGTCTCTGTTATAGAGGTACCGTCAGTAGTAACAGTTCCTGTCTCTGTTCTAGTGGTACCTTCAGTAGTAACAGTTCCAGTCTCTGTTGTAGTGGGACCTTCAGTAGTAAAAGTTCCTATTTCTGTTGTAGTGGTATCTACAGTAGTAACAGTTCCTGTCTCTGTTGTAGTGGTACCTTCAGTAGTAACAGTTCCTGTCTCTATTGTAGTGGTATCCGCATTAGTAACAGTTTCTGTCTCTGTTGTAGTGGTACCTTCAGAAGTAACAGTTCCTGTCTCTGTTGTAGTGGTACCCGCAGTAGTAACCGTTCCTGCCTCTGTTGTAGTGATACCTGCAGTAGTAACCGTTCCTGCATCTGTTGTTGTGGTACCCGCAGTAGTAACAGTTCCTGTCTCTGTTGTAGTGGTACCTTCATTAGTAACAATTCCTGTCTCTGTTGTAGTGGTACCTTCAGTAGTAACAGTTCCTTTCTCTGTTGTAGTGGTACCTTCGGTAGTAACCGTTCCTGCCTCTGATGTAGTAGTACCTTCAGTAGTAACAGTTCCTGTCTCTGTTGTAGTGGTACCTGCAGTAGTAACAGTTCCTGTCTCTGTTGTAGTGGTACCTTCAGTAGTAACAGTTCCTGTCTCTGTTGTAGTGGTACCTGCAGTAGTAACAGTTCCTGTCTCTGTTGTAGTGGTACCTTCAGTAGTAACAGTTCCTGTCTCTGTTGTAGTGGTACCTTCAGTAGTAACAGTTTCTGTCTCTGTTGTAGTGGTACCTTCAGTAGTAACCGGTCCTGCCTCTATTGTAGAGGAACCCGCAGTAGAATCAGTTCCTGTCTCTGTTGTAGTGGTACCTCCAGTTGTAACAGTTCCTGTCTCTGTTGTAGTGGTACCGTCAGTAGTAACAGTTTCTGTCTCTGTTGTAGTGGTACCTTGAGTAGTAACCGTTCCTGCCTCTGTTGTAGTGGTACCTGCAGTAGTAACAGTTCCTATCTCTGTTGTAGTGGTGCCTTCAGTAGTAACAGTTTCTGTCTCTGTTGTAGTGGTACCTTCAGTAGTAACCGTTCCTGCCTCTGTTGTAGTGGTACCTGCAGTAGTAACAGTTCCTATCTCTGTTGTAGTGATACCTGCAGTAGTAACCGTTCCTGCCTCTGTTGTAGTGGTACCCGCAGTAGTAACAGTTCCTGTCTCTGTTGTAGTGGTACCTTCAGTAGTAACAATTCCTGTCTCTGTTGTAGTAGTACCTTCAGTAGTAACAGTTCCTGTCTCTGTTGTAGTGGTACCTGCAGTAGTAACAGTTCCTGTCTCTGTTGTAGTGGTACCTTCAGTAGTAACAGTTCCTGTCTCTGTTGTAGTGGTACCTTCAGTAGTAACAGTTTCTGTCTCTGTTGTAGTGGTACCTTCAGTAGTAACCGGTCCTGCCTCTATTGTAGAGGAACCCGCAGCAGAATCAGTTCCTGTCTCTGTTGTAGTGGTACCTCCAGTTGTAACAGTTCCTGTCTCTGTTGTAGTGGTACCTTCAGTAGTAACAGTTTCTGTCTCTGTTGTAGTGGTACCTTCAGTAGTAACCGTTCCTGCCTCTGTTGTAGTGGTACCTGCAGTAGTAACAGTTCCTATCTCTGTTGTAGTGGTACCTTCAGTAGTAACCGTTCCTACCTCTGTTGTAGTGGTACCTGCAGTAGTAACAGTTCCTATCTCTGTTGTAGTGATACCTGCAGTAGTAACCGTTCCTGCCTCTGTTGTAGTGGTACCCACAGTAGTAACAGTTCCTGTCTCTGTTGTAGTGGTACCTTCAGTAGTAACAATTCCTGTCTCTGTTGTAGTAGTACCTCCAGTAGTAACAGTTCCTATCTCTGTTGTAGTGTTACCGTCAGTAACAACAGTTCCTGTCTCTGTTGTAGTGGTACCTTCAGTAGTAACAGTTCCAGTCTCTGTTGTAGTGGTACCTTCAGTAGTAACACTTCCTGTCTCTGTTATAGAGGTACCGTCAGTAGTAACAGTTCCTGTCTCTGTTGTAGTGGTACCTTCAGTAGTAACAGTTCCAGTGTCTGATGTAGTGGGACCTTCAGTAGTAAAAGTTCCTATTTCTGTTGTAGTGGTATCTTCAGTAGTAACAGTTCCTGTCTCTGTTGTAGTGGTACCTTCAGTAGTAACAGTTCCTGTCTCTATTGTAGTGGTATCCGCATTAGTAACAGTTTCTGTCTCTGTTGTAGTGGTACCTTCAGAAGTAACAGTTCCTGTCTCTGTTGTAGTGGTACCCGCAGCAGTAACCGTTCCTGCCTCTGTTGTAGTGATACCTGCAGTAGTAACCGTTCCTGCATCTGTTGTAGTGGTACCCGCAGTAGTAACAGTTCCTGTCTCTGTTGTAGTGGTACCTTCATTAGTAACAGTTCCTGTCTCTGTTGTAGTGGTACCTTCAGTAGTAACAGTTCCTTTCTCTGTTGTAGTGGTACCTTCGGTAGTAACCGTTCCTGCCTCTGATGTAGTAGTACCTTCAGTAGTAACAGTTCCTGTCTCTGTTGTAGTGGTACCTGCAGTAGTAACAGTTCCTGTCTCTGTTGTAGTGGTACCTTCAGTAGTAACAGTTCCTGTCTCTGTTGTAGTGGTACCTGCAGTAATAACAGTTTCTGTCTCTGTTGTAGTGGTACCTTCAGTAGTAACCGTTCCTGCCTCTGATGTAGTAGTACCTGCAGTAGTAACAATTCCTGTCTCTGTAGTAGTAGTAACTTCAGTAGTAACAGCTCCTGTCTCTGTTGTAGTGGTACCTTCAGTAGTAACCGTTCCTGCCTCTGTTGTAGTGGTACCCACAGTAGTGACAGTTCCTGCCTCTGTTGTAGTGGTACCCGCAGTAGTACCAGTTATTGTCTCTGTTGTAGTGGTACCTTCAGTAGTAACCGGTCCTGCCTCTATTGTAGAGGAACCCGCAGTAGAATCAGTTCCAGTCTCTGTTGTAGTGGTACCTCCAGTTGTAACAGTTCCTGTCTCTGTTGTAGTAGTACCTCCAGTAGTAACAGTTCCTGTCTCTGTTGTAGTGTTACCTTCAGTAGTAACAGTTCCTGTCTCTGTTGTAGTGGTACCTTCAGTAGTAACAGGTCTTGTGTCTGTTGTAGTGGTACCTTCAGTAGTCACAGTTCCTGTCTGTGTTGTAGTGGTAGCGCCAGTAGTAACAATTGCTGTCTCTGTTGTAGTGGTACCTTCAGTAGTAACAGTTCCTGTCTCTGTTGTAGTGGTAGCTCTAGTAGTAACAGTTCCTATATCTGTTGTAATGATACCTCCAGTAGTAACAGTTCCTGCCTCTGTTGTAGTGGTACCTCCAGTAGTCACAGTTCCTGTCTCTGTTGTTGTGTTATCTTCAGTAGTTACAGTTCCTGCCTTTGCTGTGGTACCTTCAATAGTAGCAGTTCCTGTCTGTGTTGTAATGGTACCTTCAGTAGTAACAATTCCTATCTCTGTTGTAGTAGTACCTTCAGTAGTAACAGTTCCTGTCTCTGTTGTAGTGGTACCTTCAGTAGTAACAGTTCCTGTCTCTGTTGTAATGGTACCTGCATGAGTAACAGTTCCTGTCTCTGTTGTAGTGGTACCTTCAGTGGTAAAAGTTCCTATCTCTGTTGTAGTGGAACCTCCAGTTGTAACAGTTCCTGTCTCTGTTGTAGTGGTACCTTCAGTAGTAACAGTTCCTGTCTCTGTTGTAGTGGTACCTTCAGTAGTAACAGTTCCTGTCTCTGTTGTAGTGGTACTTTCAGTAGTAACAGTTCCCGTCTCTGTTGTAGTGGTACCTTCTGTAGTAACAGTTCCTGTCTCCGTTGTAGTGGTACCTTCAGTAGTAACAGTTCCTGTCTCTGTTGTAATGGTACCTTCAGTGGTAACAGTTCCTATCTCTGTTGTAATGGTACCTCCAGTTGTAGCAGTTCCTGTCTCTGTTGTAGTTGTACCTTCAGTAGTAACAGTTCCTGTCTCTGTTGTAGTGGTACCTTCAGTAGTAACAGTTCCTGTCTCTGTTGTAGTGATACCTTCAGTAGTAACAGTTCCTGTCTCTGTTATAGTGGTAGCTCCAGTAGTAACAGTTGCTGTCTCTGTTGAAGTGATACCTTCAGTAGTAACAGTTCCTATCTCTGTTGTAGTGATAGCCACAGTTGTAACAGTTCCTTTCTCTGTTGTTGTGGAAGCTCCAGTATTAACAGTTCCTATCTCTGTTGTAGTGGTAGCACCAGTAGTAACAGTTCCTATCTCTGTTGTAGTGGTACCTTCAGTAGTAGCAGTTGCTGTCTCTGTTATAGTAATTCCGTCAGTAGTAATAGTTCCTGTCTCTGTTGTAGTGGTACCTTCAGTAGTAGCAGCTGCTGTCTCTGTTGTAGTGGTACCTCCAGTAGTAACAGTTCCTATCTCTGTTATAGTGGTATCTGCAGTAGTAACAATCCCTATCTCTGTTGTAGTGGTAGCTCCAGTAGTAACTGTTCCTGTCCCTGTTGTAGTGGTACCTTCAGTAGTAACAGATCCTGTCTCTGTTTTAGTAGTACCTTCAGTAGTAACAGTTCCTGTCTCTGTTGTAGTAGTACCTTCAATAGTAACAGTTCCTGTCTCTGTTGTAGAGGTACCTTCAGTCGTAACAGTTTCTGTCTCAGTTGTAGTGGTACCTTCAGTAGTAGCAGTTCCTGCCTCTGTTGTAATAGTACCTTCAGTAGTAACAGTTCCTGTCTCTGTTGTAGTGGTACGTTCAGTAGTAACAGGTCCGGTGTCTATTGTAGTGGTACTTTTAGTAGTAACAGTTCCAGTCTCTGTTGTAATAGTACCTTCAGTAGTAACAGATCCTGTCTCTGTTGTAGAGGTACCTTCAGTAGTAACAGTTCCTGTCTCTGTTGTAGTAGTAGCTTCAGTAGTAACACTTCCTGTCTCTGTTGTAGTGGTACTTTCAGTAGTAACAGTTCCTGTCTCTGTTGTAGTGGTACCCGTAGTAGTAACACTTCCTGTCTCTGTTGTAGTGTTACCTTCAGTAGTAACAGTTCCTGTCTCTGTTGTAGAGGTACCTTCAGTAGTAACAGTTCCTGTGTCTGTTGTAGTAGTACCTGCAGTAGTAACAGTTCCTGACTCTGTTGTATTGGTACCTTCAGTAGTAACACCTCCTGTCTCTGTTGTAGTGGTACTTTCAGTAGTAACAGTTCCTGTCTCTGTTGTAGTGGTACCCGCAGTAGTAACACTTCCTGTCTCTGTTGTAGTGGTACTTTCAGTAGTAACAGTTCCTGTCTCTGTTGTAGTGGTACCTTCAGTAGTAACAGTTCCTGTCTCTGTTGTAGCGGTACCTTCGGTAGTAACAGTTCCTGTCTCTGTTGTAGTAGTACCTTCAGTAGTAACAGTTTCTGTCTCTGTTGTAGTGGAACCCACAGTAGTAACACTTCCTGTCTCTGTTGTATTGGAACCTTCAGTAGTAACAGTTCCTGTCTCTGTTGTAGAGGTACCTTCAGTAGTAACAGTTCCTGCCTCTGTTGTAGTAGCTTCAGTAGTAACACTTCCTGTCTCTGTTGTAGTGGTACTTTCAGTAGTAACAGTTCCTGTCTCTGTTGTAGTGGTACCTTCAGTAGTAACAGTTCCTGTCTCTGTTGTAGCGGTACCTTCAGTAGTAAGAGGTCCTGTTTCTGTTGTGGTGTTACTTTCAGTAGTAACAGTTCCTGTCCCTGTTTTAGTGGTACCCACAGTAGTAACACTTCCTGTCTCTGTTGTATTGGAACCTTCAGTAGTAACAGTTCCTGTCTCTGTTGTAGAGGTACCTTCAGTAGTAACAGTTCCTGCCTCTGTTGTAGTAGCTTCAGTAGTAACACTTCCTGTCGCTGTTGTAGTGGTACTTTCAGTAGTAACAGTTCCTGTCTCTGTTGTAGTAGTACCTGCAGTAATAACACTTCCTGTTTCTGTTGTAGTGGTACCTTCAGTAATAACAGTTCCTGTCTCTGTTGTAGAGGTACCTTCAGTAGTAACAGTTCCTGTCTCTGTTGTAGTAGTACCTTCAGTAGTAACAGTTCCTGTCTCTGTTGTAGTAGTACCTTCAGTAGTAATAGTTCCTGACTCTGTTGTAGTGGTACTTTCAGTAGTAACAGTTCCTATCTCTGTTGTAGTGGTACCCGCAGTAGTAACACTTCCTGTCTCTGTTGTAGTGGTACTTTCAGTAGTAACAGTTCCTGTCTCTGTTGTAGAGGTACCTTCAGTAGTAATAGGTCCGGTGTCTGTTGTAGTGGTACTTTCAGTAGTAACAGTTCCTGTCTCTGTTGTAATAGTACCTTCAATAGTAAGAGTTCCTGTCTCTGTTGTAGTAGTACCTTCAGTAGTAACAGTTCCTGTCTCTGTTGTAGTAGTACCTGCAGAAGTAACAGTTCCTGTCTCTGTTGTAGTAGTACCTTCAGTAGTAACAGTTCCTGTCTCTGTTGTAGTAGTACCTTCAGTAGTAACAGTTTCTGTCTCTGTTGTAGTAGTATCTTCAGTAGTAACAGTTCCTGTCTCTGTTGTAGTGGTACCTTCAGTAGTAACAGTTTCTATCTCTGTTGTAGTAGTACCTTCAGTAGTAACAGTTCCTGTCTCTGTTGTAGAGGTACCTTCAGTAGTAACAGTTCCTGTCTCTGTTGTAGTAGTACCTTCAGTAGTAACAGGTCCGGTGTCTGTTGTAGTGGTACCTTCAGTAGTAACAGTTCCTGTCTCTGTTGTAATAGTACCTTCAATAATAACAGTTCCTGTCTCTGTTGTAGTAGTACCTTCAGTAGTAACAGTTCCTGTCTCTGTTGTAGTAGTACCTGCAGAAGTAACAGTTTCTGTCTCTGTTGTAGTAGTACCTTCAGTAGTAACAGTTCCTGTCTCTGTTGTAGTAGTACCTTCAGTAGTAACAGTTTCTGTCTCTGTTGTAGTGGTACCTTCAGTAGTAACAGTTCCTATCTCTGTTGTAGTAGTACCTTCAGTAGTAACAGTTCCTGTCTCTGTTGTAGAGGTACCTTCAGTAGTAACAGTTCCTGTCTCTGTTGTAGTGGTACCTTCAGTGGTAACAGTTCCTGTCTCTGTTGTAGTGGTACCTTCAGTAGTAACAGTTCCTATCTCTGTTGTAGTGGTACCTTCAGTAGTAACAGTTCCTATCTCTGTTGTAGTGGTACCTTCAGTAGTAACAGTTCCTGTCTCTGTTGTAGAGGTACCTTCAGTAGTAACAGTTCCTGTCTCTGTTGTAGAGGGACCTTCAGTAGTAACAGTTCCTGTCTCTGTTATAGTGGAACCTTCAATAGTAACAGTTCCTGTCTCTGTTGTAGAGGTACCTTCAGTAGTAACAGTTTCTGTCTCTGTTGTAGTGGTACCTTCAGTAGTAACAGTTCCTGCCTCTGTGGTAGTGGTACCATCAGTAGTAACAGGTCCGGTGTCTGTTGTAGTGGTACTTTCAGTAGTAACAGTTCCTGTCTCTGTTGTAATAGTACCTTCAGTAGTAACAGTTCCTGTCTCTGTTGTAGAGGTACCTTCAGTAGTAACAGTTCCTGTCTCTGTTGTAGTAGTAGCTTCAGTAGTAACACTTCCTGTCTCTGTTGTAGTGGTACTTTCAGTAGTAACAGTTCCTGTCTCTGTTGTAGTGGTACCCGCAGTAGTAACACTTCCTGTCTCTGTTGTAGTGGTACCTTCAGTAGTAACAGTTCCTGTTTCTGTTGTAGAGGAACCTTCAGTAGTAACAGTTCCTGTTTCTGTTGTAGAGTTACCTTCAGTAGTAACAGGTCCTGTCTCTGTTGTAGAGGAACCTTCAGTAGTAACAGTTCCTGTCTCTGATGTAGTGGAACCTTCAATAGTAACAGTTCCTGTCTCTGTTGTAGAGGTACCTTCAGTAGTAACAGCTTCTGTCTCTGTTGTAGTGATACCTTCAGTAGTAGCAGTTCCTGCCTCTGTTGTAATAGTACCTTCAGTAGTAACAGTTCCTGTCTCTGTTGTAGAGGTACCTTCAGTAGTAACAGTTCCTGTCTCTGTTGTAGTAGTAGCTTCAGTAGTAATACTTCCTGTCTCTGTTGTATTGGTACTTTCAGTAGTAACAGTTCCTGTCTCTGTTGTAGTGGTACCCGTAGTAGTAACACTTCCTGTCTCTGTTGTAGTGTTACCTTCAGTAGTAACACCTCCTGTCTCTGTTGTAGTGGTACTTTCAGTAGTAACAGTTCCTGTCTCTGTTGTAGTGGTACCCGCAGTAGTAACACTTCCTGTCTCTGTTGTAGTGGTACTTTCAGTAGTAACAGTTCCTGTCTCTGTTGTAGTGGTACCTTCAGTAGTAACAGTTCCTGTCTCTGTTGTAGCGGTACCTTCGGTAGTAACAGTTCCTGTCTCTGTTGTAGTAGTACCTTCAGTAGTAACAGTTTCTGTCTCTGTTGTAGTGGTACCTTCAGTAGTAACAGTTCCTGTCTCTGTTGTAGCGGTACCTTCGGTAGTAACAGTTCCTGTCTCTGTTGTAGTAGTACCTTCAGTAGTAACAGTTCCTGTCTCTGTTGTAGTGGTACCTTCAGTAGTAACAGGTCCTGTTTCTGTTGTGGTGTTACTTTCAGTAGTATTAGTTCCTGTCCCTGTTGTAGTGGTACCCACAGTAGTAACACTTCCTGTTTTTGTTGTAGTGGTACCCACAGTAGTAACACTTCCTGTCTCTGTTCTAGTGGAACCTTCAGTAGTACCAGTTCCTGTCTCTGTTGTAGAGGTACCTTCAGTAGTAACAGTTCCTGTCTCTGTTGTAGTGGTACCTTCAGTAGTAACAGTTCCTGTCACTGTTGTAGTAGTACCTTCAGTAGTAACAGTTCCTGTCACTGTTGTAGTAGTACCTTCAGTAGTAACAGTTCCTGTCTCTGTTGTAGTGGTACTTTCAGTAGTAACAGTTCCTGTCCCTGTTGTAGTGGTACCCACAGTAGTAACAGTTCCTGTCTCTGTTGTAGTGGAACCTTCAGTAGTAACAGTTCCTGTCTCTGTTGTAGAGGTACCTTCAGTAGTAACAGTTCCTGTCTCTGTTGTAGTGGTACCCGCAGTAGTAACACTTCCTGTCTCTGTTGTAGTGGTAGCTTCAGTAATAACAGTTCCTGTCTCTGTTGTAGAGGTACCTTTGGTAGTAACAGTTCCTGTCTCTGTTGTAGTAGTACCTTCAGTAGTAACAGTTCCTGTGTCTGTTGTAGTAATACCTTCAGTAGTAACAGTTCCTGACTCTGTTGTATTGGTATCTTCAGTAGTAACACCTCCTGTCTCTGTTGTAGTGGTACTTTCAGTAGTAACAGTTCCTGTCTCTGTTGTAGTGGTACCCGCAGTAGTAACACTTCCTGTCTCTGTTGTAGTGGTACTTTCAGTAGTAACAGTTCCTGTCTCTGTTGTAGAGGTACCTTCAGTAGTAACAGGTCCGGTGTCTGTTGTAGTGGTACTTTCAGTAGTAACAGTTCCTGTCTCTGTTGTAATAGTACCTTCAATAGTAACAGTGCCTGTCTCTGTTGTAGTAGTACCTTCAGTAGTAACAGTTCCTGTCTCTGTTGTAGTAGTACCTGCAGAAGTAACAGTTCCCGTCTCTGTTGTAGTAATACCTTCAGTAGTAACAGTTCCTGTCTCTGTTGTAGTAGTACCTTCAGTAGTAACAGTTTCTGTCTCTGTTATAGTGGTTCCTTCAGTAGTAACAGTTCCTGTCTCTGTTGTAGTGGTACCTTCAGTGGTAACAGTTCCTGTCTCTGTTGTAGTGGTACCTTCAGTAGTAACAGTTCCTATCTCTGTTGTAGTGGTACCTTCAGTAGTAACAGTTCCTATCTCTGTTGTAGTGGTACCTTCAGTAGTAACAGTTCCTGTCTCTGTTGTAGAGGTACCTTCAGTAGTAACAGTTCCTGTCTCTGTTGTAGAGGGACCTTCAGTAGTAACAGTTCCTGTCTCTGTTATAGTGGAACCTTCAATAGTAACAGTTCCTGTCTCTGTTGTAGAGGTACCTTCAGTAGTAACAGTTTCTGTCTCTGTTGTAGTGGTACCTTCAGTAGTAACAGTTCTTGCCTCTGTGGTAGTGGTACCTTCAGTAGTAACAGGTCCGGTGTCTGTTGTAGTGGTACTTTCAGTAGTAACAGTTCCTGTCTCTGTTGTAATAGTACCTTCAGTAGTAACAGTTCCTGTCTCTGTTGTAGAGGTACCTTCAGTAGTAACAGTTCCTGTCTCTGTTGTAGTAGTAGCTTCAGTAGTAACACTTCCTGTTTCTGTTGTAGTGGTACTTGCAGTAGTAACAGTTCCTGTCTCTGTTGTAGTAGTACCTTCAGTAGTAACAGTTCCTGTCTCTGTTGTAGTAGTACCTTCAGTAGTAACAGTTCCTGTCTCTGTTGTAGTGGTACCTTCAGTAGTAACAGTTCCTGTCTCTGATGTAGTAGTACCTTCAGTAGTAACAGTTTCTGTCTCTGTTGTAGTAGTACCTTCAGTAGTAACAGTTCCTGTCTCTGTTGTAGTAGTACCGTCAGTAGTAATAGTTCCTGTCTCTGTTGTAGAGGTACCTTCAGTAGTAACAGTTTCTGTCTCTGTTGTAGTAGTACCGTCAGTAGTAACAGTTCCTGTCTCTGTTGTAGTAGTACCTTCAGTAGTAACAGTTCCTGTCTCTGTTGTAGTGGTACCTTCAGTAGTAACAGTTCCTATCTCTGTTGTAGTGTTACCTTCAGTAGTAACAGTTCCTGTCTCTGTTGTAGTGGTACCTTCAGTAGTACCAGTTCCTGTCTCTGTTGTAGTAGTAGCTTCAGTAGTAACAGTTCCTGTCTCTGTTGTAGTAGTACCTTCAGTAGTAACAGTTCCTGTCTCTGTTGTAGTGGTACCTTCAGTAGTAACACTTCCTGTCTCTGTTGTAGTGGTACCTTCAGTAGTAACAGTTCCTGTCTCTGTTGTAGTAGTAGCTTCAGTAGTAACAGTCCCTGTCTCTGTTGTAGTGGTACCTTCAGTAGTAACAGTTCCTATCTCTGTTGTAGTAGTACCTTCAGTAGTAACAGTTCCTGTCTCTGTTGTAGAGGTACCTTCAGTAGTAACAGTTCCTGTCTCTGTTGTAGTAGTACCTTCAGTAGTAACAGTTCCTGTCTCTGTTGTAGAGGTACCTTCAGTAGTAACAGTTTCTGTCTCTGTTGTAGTAGTACCTTCAGTAGTAACAGTTCCTGTCTCTGTTGTAGTAGCACCTTCAGTAGTAACAGTTCCTGTCTCTGTTGTAGTGGTACCTTCAGTAGTAACAGTTCCTGTCTCTGATGTAGTAGTACCTTCAGTAGTAACAGTTTCTGTCTCTGTTGTAGTAGTACCTTCAGTAGTAACAGTTCCTGTCTCTGTTGTAGTAGTACCGTCAGTAGTAACAGTTCCTGTCTCTGTTGTAGAGGTACCTTCAGTAGTAACAGTTCCTGTCTCTGTTGTAGTGGTACCTTCAGTAGTACCAGTTCCTGTCTCTGTTGTAGTAGTACCTTCTGTAGTAACAGTTCCTGTCTCTGTTGTAGTAGTACCTTCAGTAGTAACAGTTCCTGTCTCTGTTGTAGTGGTACCTTCAGTAGTAACACTTCCTGTCTCTGTTGTAGTGGTACCTTCAGTAGTAACAGTTTCTATCTCTGTTGTAGTGGTACCTTCAGTAATAACAGTTCCTATCTCTGTTGTAGTGGTACCTTCAGTAATAACAGTTCCTATCTGTGTTGTAGTAGTACCTTCAGTAGTAACAGTTCCTGTCTCTGTTGTAGTGGTACCTTCAGTAGTAACAGTTCCTGTCTCTGATGTAGTAGTACCTTCAGTAGTAACAGTTTCTGTCTCTGTTGTAGTAGTACCTTCAGTAGTAACAGTTCCTGTCTCTGTTGTAGTAGTACCGTCAGTAGTAATAGTTCCTGTCTCTGTTGTAGAGGTACCTTCAGTAGTAACAGTTTCTGTCTCTGTTGTAGTAGTACCGTCAGTAGTAACAGTTCCTGTCTCTGTTGTAGTAGTACCTTCAGTAGTAACAGTTCCTGTCTCTGTTGTAGTGGTACCTTCAGTAGTAACAGTTCCTATCTCTGTTGTAGTGGTACCTTCAGTAGTAACAGTTCCTGTCTCTGTTGTAGTGGTACCTTCAGTAGTACCAGTTCCTGTCTCTGTTGTAGTAGTAGCTTCAGTAGTAACAGTTCCTGTCTCTGTTGTAGTAGTACCTTCAGTAGTAACAGTTCCTGTCTCTGTTGTAGTGGTACCTTCAGTAGTAACACTTCCTGTCTCTGTTGTAGTGGTACCTTCAGTAGTAACAGTTCCTGTCTCTGTTGTAGTAGTAGCTTCAGTAGTAACAGTCCCTGTCTCTGTTGTAGTGGTACCTTCAGTAGTAACAGTTCCTATCTCTGTTGTAGTAGTACCTTCTGTAGTAACAGTTCCTGTCTCTGTTGTAGAGGTACCTTCAGTAGTAACAGTTCCTGTCTCTGTTGTAGTAGTACCTTCAGTAGTAACAGTTCCTGTCTCTGTTGTAGAGGTACCTTCAGTAGTAACAGTTTCTGTCTCTGTTGTAGTAGTACCTTCAGTAGTAACAGTTCCTGTCTCTGTTGTAGTAGCACCTTCAGTAGTAACAGTTCCTGTCTCTGTTGTAGTGGTACCTTCAGTAGTAACAGTTCCTGTCTCTGATGTAGTGGTACCTTCAGTAGTAACAGTTTCTGTCTCTGTTGTAGTAGTACCTTCAGTAGTAACAGTTCCTGTCTCTGTTGTAGTAGTACCGTCAGTAGTAACAGTTCCTGTCTCTGTTGTAGAGGTACCTTCAGTAGTAACAGTTCCTGTCTCTGTTGTAGTGGTACCTTCAGTAGTACCAGTTCCTGTCTCTGTTGTAGTAGTACCTTCTGTAGTAACAGTTCCTGTCTCTGTTGTAGTAGTACCTTCAGTAGTAACAGTTCCTGTCTCTGTTGTAGTGGTACCTTCAGTAGTAACACTTCCTGTCTCTGTTGTAGTGGTACCTTCAGTAGTAACAGTTTCTATCTCTGTTGTAGTGGTACCTTCAGTAATAACAGTTCCTATCTCTGTTGTAGTGGTACCTTCAGTAATAACAGTTCCTATCTGTGTTGTAGTAGTACCTTCAGTAGTAACAGTTCCTATCTCTGTTGTAGTGGTACCTTCAGTAATAACAGTTCCTGTCTCTGTTGTAGTAGTACCTTCAGTAGTAACAGTTCCTGTCTCTGTTATAGTAGTACCTTCAGTAGTAACAGTTCCTGTCTCTGTTGTAGTGGTACCTTCAGTAGTAACAGTTCCTATCTCTGTTGTAGTAGTACCTTCAGTAGTAACAGTTTCTGTCTCTGTTGTAGTGGTACCTTCAGTAGTACCAGTTCCTGTCTCTGTTGTAGTAGTAGCTTCAGTAGTAACAGTTCCTGTCTCTGTTGTAGTAGTACCTTCAGTAGTAACAGTTCCTGTCTCTGTTGTAGTGGTACCTTCAGTAGTAACACTTCCTGTCTCTGTTGTAGTGGTACCTTCAGTAGTAACAGTTCCTGTCTCTGTTGTAGTAGTAGCTTCAGTAGTAACAGTCCCTGTCTCTGTTGTAGTGGTACCTTCAGTAGTAACAGTTCCTATCTCTGTTGTAGTAGTACCTTCAGTAGTAACAGTTTCTGTCTCTGTTGTAGAGGTACCTTCAGTAGTAACAGTTTCTGTCTCTGTTGTAGTAGTACCTTCAGTAGTAACAGTTCCTGTCTCTGTTGTAGTAGTACCTTCAGTAGTAACAGTTCCTATCTCTGTTGTAGTGGTACCTTCAGTAATAACAGTTCCTATCTGTGTTGTAGTAGTACCTTCAGTAGTAACAGTTCCTATCTCTGTTGTAGTGGTACCTTCAGTAATAACAGTTCCTGTCTCTGTTGTAGTAGTACCTTCAGTAGTAACAGTTCCTGTCTCTGTTGTAGTAGTACCTTCAGTAGTAACAGTTCCTGTCTCTGTTGTAGTGGTACCTTCAGTAGTAACAGTTCCTATCTCTGTTGTAGTAGTACCTTCAGTAGTAACAGTTCCTGTCTCTGTTGTAGTGGTACCTTCAGTAGTACCAGTTCCTGTCTCTGTTGTAGTAGTAGCTTCAGTAGTAACAGTTCCTGTCTCTGTTGTAGTTGTACCTTCAGTAGTAACAGTTCCTGTCTCTGTTGTAGTGGTACCTTCAGTAGTAACACTTCCTGTCTCTGTTGTAGTGGTACCTTCAGTAGTAACAGTTCCTGTCTCTGTTGTAGTAGTAGCTTCAGTAGTAACAGTCCCTGTCTCTGTTGTAGTGGTACCTTCAGTAGTAACAGTTCCTATCTCTGTTGTAGTAGTACCTTCAGTAGTAACAGTTCCTGTCTCTGTTGTAGAGGTACCTTCAGTAGTAACAGTTCCTGTCTCTGTTGTAGTAGTACCTTCAGTAGTAACAGTTCCTGTCTTTGTTGTAGAGGTACCTTCAGTAGTAACAGTTTCTGTCTCTGTTGTAGTAGTACCTTCAGTAGTAACAGTTCCTGTCTCTGTTGTAGTAGTACCTTCAGTAGTAACAGTTCCTGTCTCTGTTGTAGTGGTACCTTCAGTAGTAACAGTTTCTGTCTCTGTTGTAGTAGTACCTTCAGTAGTAACAGTTCCTGTCTCTGTTGTAGTAGTACCGTCAGTAGTAACAGTTCCTGTCTCTGTTGTAGAGGTACCTTCAGTAGTAACAGTTTTTTTCTCTGTTGTAGTAGTACCTTCAGTAGTAACAGTTCCTGTCTCTGTTGTAGTAGTACCTTCAGTAGTAACAGTTCCTGTCTCTGTTGTAGTGGTACCTTCAGTAGTAACAGTTCCTATCTCTGTTGTAGTAGTACCTTCAGTAGTAACAGTTCCTGTCTCTGTTGTAGTGGTACCTTCAGTAGTACCAGTTCCTGTCTCTGTTGTAGTAGTACCTTCTGTAGTAACAGTTCCTGTCTCTGTTGTAGTAGTACCTTCAGTAGTAACAGTTCCTGTCTCTGTTGTAGTGGTACCTTCAGTAGTAACACTTCCTGTCTCTGTTGTAGTGGTACCTTCAGTAGTAACAGTTTCTATCTCTGTTGTAGTGGTACCTTCAGTAATAACAGTTCCTATCTCTGTTGTAGTGGTACCTTCAGTAATAACAGTTCCTATCTGTGTTGTAGTAGTACCTTCAGTAGTAACAGTTCCTATCTCTGTTGTAGTGGTACCTTCAGTAATAACAGTTCCTGTCTCTGTTGTAGTAGTACCTTCAGTAGTAACAGTTCCTGTCTCTGTTGTAGTAGTACCTTCAGTAGTAACAGTTCCTATCTCTGCTGTAGTAGTACCTTCAGTAATAACAGTTCCTATCTGTGTTGTAGTAGTACCTTCAGTAGTAACAGTTCCTATCTCTGTTGTAGTAGTACCTTCAGTAATAACAGTTCCTGTCTCTGTTGTAGTAGTACCTTCAGTAGTAACAGTTCCTATCTCTGTTGTAGTAGTACCTTCAGTAGTAACAGTTCCTATCTCTGTTGTAGTGGTACCTTCAGTAATAACAGTTCCTATCTGTGTTGTAGTAGTACCTTCAGTAGTAACAGTTCCTATCTCTGTTGTAGTGGTACCTTCAGTAATAACAGTTCCTATCTGTGTTGTAGTAGTACCTTCAGTAGTAACAGTTCCTGTCTCTGTTGTAGTAGTACCTTCAGTAGTAACGGTTCCTATCTCTGTTGTAGTAGTACCTTCAGTAGTAACAGTTCCTGTCTCTGTTGTAGTAGTACCTTCAGTAGTAACGGTTCCTATCTCTGTTGTAGTAGTACCTTCAGTAGTAACAGTTCCTATCTCTGCTGTAGTAGTACCTTCAGTAATAACAGTTCCTATCTGTGTTGTAGTAGTACCTTCAGTAGTAACAGTTCCTATCTCTGTTGTAGTAGTACCTTCAGTAATAACAGTTCCTGTCTCTGTTGTAGTAGTACCTTCAGTAGTAACAGTTCCTATCTCTGTTGTAGTAGTACCTTCAGTAGTAACAGTTCCTATCTCTGTTGTAGTGGTACCTTCAGTAATAACAGTTCCTATCTGTGTTGTAGTAGTACCTTCAGTAGTAACAGTTCCTATCTCTGTTGTAGTGGTACCTTCAGTAATAACAGTTCCTATCTGTGTTGTAGTAGTACCTTCAGTAGTAACAGTTCCTGTCTCTGTTGTAGTAGTACCTTCAGTAGTAACGGTTCCTATCTCTGTTGTAGTAGTACCTTCAGTAGTAACAGTTCCTGTCTCTGTTGTAGTAGTACCTTCAGTAGTAACAGTTCCTATCTCTGTTGTAGTAGTACCTTCAGTAGTAACAGTTCCTATCTCTGTTGTAGTAGTACCTTCAGTAGTAACAGTTCCTGTCTCTGTTGTAGTAGTACCTTCAGTAGTAACAGTTCCTATCCCTGTTGTAGTAGTACCTTCAGTAGTAACAGTTCCTATCTGTGTTGTAGTAGTACCTTCAGTAGTAACAGTTCCTATCTCTGTTGTTGTGGTAGCACGAGTAGTAACAGTTCCTGTGCCTTTTATAGTAGTACCTTCATTTAATTTAATTTAAAAATATTTTATTGTTCAAATAAAACAAAAGGATAAGATAGAAGTTTTACAAGTTAGCATAGTCTTCTCCAGGTTAAGCATTGATATACGTAAAGCACATTGTTATAAGTACACATATGTTAGCAGGATAAAGGTAGGAAGAGAAAAGTGATCAAAACAAATCAATGGATTTCTTTCTTGTAGTTATCTTACAATCAAATAGAATTGTTTTTCTTTTTTCTTATATTAAACACGCGTACACCTCATAATACGTAATCGATTGTGTGTAACACTTGGATCAAATTAAATTCAGCGTATAACATTATAATAAATTGCAGTAACTAGTTATAAAGAATTTATATATAATTACAAATTAAATAATTTGCATGGAAACGATCACATTGGGTGTTGATTTGTTTTGTAATATTATCATTAAAATCCATTGATTTGTAATGTATTCTATTTGAACAACATCACGATCATTCGAGCAGTATTTATTCTATGCTATATATATATATATATGTATGTTTGACTTCTATAAATGTCCAGAAAAAAATCTTAAAAATCCAGTTTTAATATCAACATTTTTTTTTCTATATGGCAATTAAATTCAAAATGTTTGGTCCATTATTAAAAAAAAAGTTACCCATTAGGTTTCCATGTTAATTATATTTTCTAAAGTGTAAAAATCTGGAATGAGTGAGTACAAAAAACATATTATACCATGTGACATAGTACCTTTAAATATTAAATGACATCAATAACAATTGACTATCACCTTCATGGTCAATTAAACATCGTTTTGATTGTTGGGCTCTTACACTATTTGTACTCACTCCATGCAGATTTGTACACTTCATAAAATATAATAGAGACCTATTGGGTAACCCTTTTTTTAATAATTGATCAAAAATGTTGAAATTAATTGTCAGAGTTCGTACATATCATATATTAATATCAAACGAACTATAAAAAATAATAATCAAAATATGATTACAGAAATTCAAAGGTTGTCAAAAAGAAAAACGTTTGTTATCTTTGATATATTTCTGTACTGATGAACATACAATAATTGCGTCAATGTGTAAAGCATTCTCACCAAACAATAACAAATCATATTGTAACTGGAATACAATACTAAGATAATTGATGTCATTGAACATAATATTTCTTTGTATATCAAAATTACTACAATATAATAAATAATGCTCGACATTTTCTGTTATGCAACCACATGCATAAATTGCACCATGCACCAAGTTATCTTTAAATAAACCAAATCCAAGTGCACTTTACCTGTTGCAAATATAGTATGTAATACTGTCTGTCTATCTCCGGAAAATTAATACTGTGGTAGTTTTCTTTTATTAAAGTATAAGTGATGTAATTTTAACTTATATGAAGAAAATGTTGGAATGGGTTCCATTCATGATTGTTTTTCTGCGCCAGGTGTCGCTGCTGTAATAGAGGTTATAGTGAAATCGGAACACACCGGGAGTTATCAAAATATATCAACAGAGGCAAACACAAATCTACACGATCTGCGAGATTAACACAATTCATTATTACCGGGTATAACAATTCTGGGGGCACCATTTCCCGAAAGATCAGGTAATGCCAATCAACTATACATTCACAGAATATCATAGCTCATCCAACGGGTAGAAAAAGTATCCCTTTCATTCACTAAGCCTCCTGTTTTGATTTAAGGGAGAAATTTTGTATCGCTTAAATGCTAATATAATCATTAGAATTCAATAAGAAATTTTATCCTGGACATTCACTCTATGGAAAGTGCGTCAGTAGTGTATCGGGCCCGTATAGCGCTATTGACCCCTATGTTAAACCATTTTTGGCTCCTCAATTGTGCAGTTAGCCGTGACTAATTACGGCTCTTACACCTTTTCATCGTGTTTCACGTTTGTACGAGTTTTTGTCGTATTGTTTGCGGGTGTTTCATGTTTTAATCACGTTTTCACGTTATGATTTCAATTTTAATCACGTGTTTTCGTGTTCATTTAACTTTTTAATGGCTATTTGTTCGTTTTGTTAAGGTTTTTGTTTACGTTTTTCGTGTTTTTGGGTGGAATTTCAGTGCTATCGCGGCAGCGGCGGCGGGCGGGCGGCGGCGGTGGCTGCTGCTGGGTGGTGTTGGTGGTGGTGGTGTCAGTGATGGTGGTGTTGGTGATGGTGTTGGTGTTGGTGGTGGTGGTGTCAGTGGTGGTGGTGTTGGTGGTGGTGGTGGTGGTGGAAAAGGGAGGGAGGGAGGAGGTGGGAGATAGGATGAGGAGGGAGGGAGGAAATTGGTGGTATTGTGACGTAAAGTAGAAATTAGAAACAGAAGGAAAACATAAAACAAACGGAGAGATAAACGAAAAGACAAAACACAAGAGACCAAGAGAATTAAACAGACCGTGTCGAATGTCACAGCACTTCGGTGACTCATCGATCTATTTTTAGTAACATGACATCACCTATGAAAACCGACTCGACGCGAAACAGTCTCATTCTGCGCCCAGACGCCGAAGTGAAGAGACGTACATTTGTCTTTTACAGATGCATTCCTGTGTATATTGTCAACATACCTTTGCCAAGAAGAGTCAATTAATGGAGCACCACCGTCTCAACAAACACCACAATACCTTTACCTGTGGAGCATGCCAGAAGCGTTTTACTAGAAAGAAAAATCTCGATAGACACGAGAGAAAACACAACAACGACAGCTTCTTTCCATGTAGCGAATGCGGATTGTTGTACAGACGAAAAGATAACCTGTATCGCCATCTGAAGGAGAAACATCAGAGTGGAGCCGGTTTACAAAGCCAACCCGTGGATATCAACCACCCTGATCAGTATTACACCATTACTAAAGAGAAGGGAAAGAAGATGCCTCGATTTAACACCGAATCCAACCAGTACAGAGTTACGTTCAATGAATTAAACGTCCAGAGTGTACCAGACATATTGAAAACCCTACAGAACCTATTTGACTCCGTTTTAACAGATGTCACCAAAGGAATGCAGGAAGAAGATTTAGTCCAAGTTACCCTTGAATGCCCCGATTTGGATTTTCCCATCAGATTACCTTTCATGCAGGTGAACCAACTGACCAGTGAACTACTACTAGCCGAAATAGAAAGAGTGCTACAATCCAACGAACAGTTCGTTCTGGACCATTGTGTACAACTGAATATAACACACGTCAGCCTTCCTAAGGGTGGAACTGGAAAGAGATGTGATTACGTGGACACGGAGAGGTTCCTGAAAGATAAACGTTGCATCATTCAGATACAAAACAAAGATGACATGTGTTGTGCCAGGGCCATCGTAACGGCCAAAGCTAAGATCGACGGACACGAGCAATGGAATTCTATTCAAAGAGGTCGTCGTATCCAAGAAGAGTTGGCGTTGGAATTACACACCAAGACGGGAGTTTAGACATGGTATTTTTAAATGCTGGAAGAATAAATTTGAACCTGTATGTTTGTGGTATGTACCTATCTCAGTGTGAAACAATACTTAGTCAAATTCAAATGTTTTCATATCCTTTCAAAATGTATAAAATATATTGATTAAACATTCAACATTTAATGATGTAGTTAATTTGAAAAAAAAAAGAATATGATCAAATATTATCATAAGAAGAGTTTGAAGATACCAAAGGGGTAATCAGAATCCGTGTATCGAAGAACAGACAACACAATGGCCAAAAGAAAAAGTACAAAAGGTACACACAACGATCTACAAAACATATACATAAAACTAAAGATCGGGTGCTCCGGAAGGGTAAGCAGTTCCTGCTCTATAACTTCTGTACATGAAGTTCACCCCCTGTTTTAGTGGGGTTCGTATTACTCGATCTTTAGTTTTATGTATATGTTTTGTAGATCGTTGAGTGTACCTTTTGAACTTTTTCTTTTGGCCATTGTGTTGTCTGTTCTTCGATACACGGATTCTGATTACCCCTTTGATATCTTCAAACTCTTCTAATGATAATATTTGATCATATTTTATTTTTCAAATTAACTACATCATTAAATGTTGAATGTTTAATCAATATATTTCATACATTTTGAAAGGATATGAAAACATTTGAATTTGACTAAGTATTGTTTCACACTGAGATAGGTACATACCACAAACATACAGGTTCAAATGTATTCTTCCAGCATTTAAAAATACCATATCTAAACTCCCGTCTTGGTGTGTAATTCCAACGCCAACTCTTCTTGGATACGACGACCTCTTTGAATAGAATTCCATTGCTCGTGTCCGTCGATCTTAGCTTTGGCCGTTACGATGGCCCTGGCACAACACATGTCATCTTTGTTTTGTATCTGAATGATGCAACGATTATCGTTCAGGAACCTCTCCGTGTCCACGTAATCACATCTCTTTCCAGTTCCACCCTTAGGAAGGCTGACGTGTGTTATATTCAGTTGTACACAATGGTCCAGAACGAACTGTTCGTTGGTTTGTAGCACTCTTTCTATTTCGGCTAGTAGTAGTTCACTGGTCAGTTGGTTCATCTGCATGAAAGGTAATCTGATGGGAAAATCCAAATCGGGGCATTCAAGGGTAACTTGGACTAAATCTTCTTCCTGCATTCCTTTGGTGACATCTGTTAAAACGGAGTCAAATAGGTTCTGTAGGGTTTTCAATATGTCTGGTACACCCTGGACGCTTAATTCATCGAACGTAACTCTGTACTGGTTGGATTCGGTGTTAAATCGAGGCATCTTCTTTCCCTTCTCTTTAGTAATGGTGTAATACTGATCAGGGTGGTTGATATCCACGGGTTGGCTTTGTAAACCGGCTCCACTCTGATGTTTCTCCTTCAGATGGCGATACAGGTTATCCTTTCGTCTGTACAACAATCCGTATTCGCTACAGGAAAGAAGCTGTCGTTGTTGTGTTTTCTCTCGTGTCTATCGAGATTTTCTTTCTAGAAAAACGCTTCTGGCATGCTCCACAGGTAAAGGTATTGTGGTGTTTGTTGAGACGGTGGTGCTCCATTAATTGACTCTTCTTGGCAAAGGTGTGTTGGCAATATACACAGGAATGCATCTGTAAAAGACAAATGTACGTCTCTTCACTTCGGCGTCTGGGCGCAGAATGAGACTGTTTCGCGTCGAGTCGGTTTTCATAGGTGGCGTCATGCTACTAAAAATAGATCGATGAGTCACCGAAGTGCTGTGACATTCGATACGGTCTGTTTAATTCTCTTGGTCTCTTGTGTTTTGTCTTTTCGTTTATCTCTCCGTTTGTTTTATGTTTTCCTTCTGTTTCTAATTTCTACTTCACGTCACAATACCACCAATTTCCTCCCTCCCTCCTCCTCCTACCTCCCACCTCCTCCCTCCCTCCCTTTTCCACCACCACCACCACCACCACTGACACCACCACCACCACCAGCACCAACACCCCCACCACTGACACAACCACCAACACCACCATCACTGACACCACCACCACCAACACCACCCAGCAGCAGCCACCGGCGGCGCCCGCCACCGCCTCCACCGTCGCTGACAGAGGGATATACGCCGCCGCCTCCGCGATAGCACTGAAATACCACCCAAAACACGAATAACGTAAACAAAAACCTTAACAAAACGAACAAATAGCCATTAAAAAGTTAAATGAACACGAAAACACGTGATTAAAATTGAAATCATAACCTGAAAACGTGATTAAAACGTGAAACACCCGCAAACAATACGAGAAAAATTCATACAAACGTGAAACACGATGAAAAGGTGTAAGAGCCGTAATTAGTCACGGCTGACTGCACAATTGAGGAGCCAAAAATGGCTTAACATAGGGGTCAATAGCGCTATACGGGCCCGATACACTACTTGCGTCTCCGATAACACAAGTAATGATCCTCCCAGGTCGTTCCAATCCATGACATGTAAATATCAGGAACGAATAAAGGCGTGTGTATGTTCATCTCAGCTAAATATAACTTAGATGAATATCCGTCAATATTAGGTACGGATGTGAATTTTGGGAGAAAACACGAATAGATTGAACCCCCCCCCCCCCCCCCCCCCCCCTCTTTTACTGTAATGTAAAGGCATACATGGCTTATGAAAAATATAAATGTTTAAATCGGGAATACAAGTGATTACAATATTAATATTTGAGCTTGAATAATTTCATGATAAGTCATATTTTTATTCCAATAAATTATAGAAATCAAGATATTTTGTATAAAAATAAGAGAGTTCGTTCTCTAAATTTAATAAATTTAAGTTATGCCAGATTGCTACACTTGATTAAAAGATGTCAAAGTCAATAAAGTACTTAAGTATAGCTTCAAAGTTATAAATGTTGAATAAACAAGATGTCAAAGTGATTAGATTCATTATTTTTATTTTTTTAATTATTTGCCAAACAAAAAAGTCTATAGACGAATGAATTTGAAGAACCCTGACATGGGCAGACCATTTTCATTTTCAATTTTCCTTCCGAAGGTTTTAAACATCAAGTACATGTACATTTTGAAGTTTTAGTTTCTTAATATAACCACACAAGACTTACAAAAGATAGATTTTCTGCCATCATTTATTTACTTAAAAATATTCAACTTATATATATTTTCTCCCAATATAGCATATCGAAATATAGGGTGGACCAGATTTACGTGGCGACATATTGATATAGGGTGGACCAGATTGACGTGGCGACATATTGGCATGAATGAACTAGATACTATAACATTAAAAACAAATAAATGCCGTACAATGTAAAATGACTCTGGATCCTACAATGTATATTAAATTCTAATTATTTGGGCATTTTGAATTTTAACTATCTGAATCACAATCTCTCAAATCGATTTTTGCTTGGACCTGGTATTTTGGTCAAAACTATTCACGGATTCACGCATTTATTTCATGCAAAAAGGTAAAAAAAATAATTGTATTATTTGTTTATGACGATAAGTATTATTACGTCATGTATTTTAAGAGTTCAATCGTCCCGTTAACTACCTCTAGTACACTGGTGACACCTTTCGGGAAAACGCGTGAATGGACCCCATTTGTCTAACATTTAGATTTAACGAATACCTCAACGAAATTGTAGATGGAAAATAAGATTGTTGATACAGTGATAAACGGTTAAATGGTACAGATATATTTTGTCTGTTACGTAGGTTAAATGGTACATATATATTTTGTCTGTTACGTAGGTTAAATGGTACATATATATATATTGTCTTACGTAGGTTAAATGGTACAATATAGTTTCTCTGTTAGTAGGTTAAATGGTACATATATATTTTGTCTGTTACGTAGGTTAAATTGTACAGATATATATTGTCTGTTACGTATGTTAAATGATACAGATATATTTTGTATGTTACGTAGGTTAAGATATTTTCTTTAAGTTTAAGTTTAAATTTTTGTTTTGAAGTTTTCTCTATCAGTGTATCAACATGCTTATTCCATTTACAGTCACTGCTAAAAGTAGCGTCCAAAGTTTATGAGTATCGACCAAAATCAAAAGCAAAATCAGGCTTTATATTTTTAGTACTGAATATCATAATATCTGTTTTATTCGGATTACATTTTAACAGCCATTTGTCATACCAATCATTTAAGTTATCAAGATCTATATTTATTACATTTTTTTAAACTTGCTTCATCCGGTGCAGAATGGCCAATTGAAGTGTAGTCTGCAAAAAGTATTCCGAACCCATTGATATAAACTAAAAACAATAACGGTCCAAACACTGAACTCCGAGGCACACCAGCTTTCAATTCACCTTATGTTGATAATGAATCTTTTAGTACAACTCTCTGAGATCGTGTGGACAAGTAATTGTTTAACCAGCATAGTAATTATATAATACAAGTAATTGTTTAACCATCATAGTAATTATATAATACAAGTAATTGTTTAACCATCATAGTAATTATATAATACAAATGTAGTTACTTAAGTATAGGGCATCATAGTAATTTATAGACTACACAATGAACATTAGAATTGACTGAAGCATTGATAATGCTTGAACCGCAGGCGAGGGCATTATCAACGTTCAAGTTAATAGTACTGTTCCGAGGGCAGCCTATCTATTATGATGGTGGTTTACATTGACAACTGCATCTCCGTTGCGTTTAAAAAAGGGACGCTACTCTAAAACGTCAAGCGGTCATTATCATACTAATGACAGGTGGATTTCTTTAACGCAGATTATATTAATGCATGACCATGTCTACAATTTAGAACTGATATGAAATAAGTCTTCTTTAATACCATATTTTTCAAGCTTATATAAAAGACCTTTAATTCAAACTGTATTCAACGCTTTGTTAATATCAGCAAATGTTATACTGGTGAATTGCTTGTTATTTAGTGTTATAAGAATTTTGTAATATAATATAACTGATGTGTAGTAGAATATTTAAGAAATAATTCATGGAAGCCATATGTATATATTGCTTTTACCACGGGTAGGCCTTTATGTCACGAAGTTTTACCCCGAGCGTTAGCGAGGGGTAAAAAGCTGACATAGAGGCCTACCCGTGGTAAAACAATATATGCATATGGCCTCCATGAATTATTTCGATTCTAATGTGTAAAAATGGGTAAAATATCGTTATAAATTGTCGATGACGTCATAAACTTAATCGGTCATAGAGTAATATTATTTTTACCACGGGTTTGGACTCAAAGCGTTTGAAGGACGTAATATTAGAATCGGTCATAAAACCAGACGGAAACTTATATAAGAGACTATTTACATGTAAATGATTAAACATATTTTTGAAGACAATTTTCTCTAGAAGTTTACTGACATGTGATAATAAAGAATCAGGTCTGTAATAGGAATCAATGTACACATTTGCCTCCACTTTTGAATAATGGTTTATTTCATATCAGTTCTAAATTCGACTTTTTCATTGGTGTAGACATGGTCATGTGTCATGCATTAATCTGCGCTAAAGAAATCCACCAGTCATTAACATGGCAATGCCCAGTATCATGTTAATGACCGCTCGAGGTTTCAGAGTTGCGTCCCTTTAATAAAACGCAAGGGAGATCGTGCAGTTGTCAATGTAAACCAACATGGGGGAGGGTACGGTACGTCAGCTGCTTCAATGGAATAAAGACAAAGGTTAGTTATGTATAGGGTATTATCGTGGTAGATAGACTGCCCTTGGGACAGTAAGTAGTATTGACTTCAACACTGATAATGCCCTCGCCTGCGGCTCAGACATTAACAATATTTCAGTCAATACTACTGTCCGTTGGACAGTCCATAAATCACGATAATGCCCTATACATCAGAAACTATTATATAAATAACATGCAATTTTCCATTACTTTGGGACAATTTTATCATGTAAGGATCTACTAAATAATAAACATAAAATATTAGAAATTTAATTTCTGACGCAAGTAACATTCGGTTGCTTATGGCATCAGGTCCCACAGCCTTGTTAACATCAAGCGTGTAAAGCACGTCTAACACATCTTGTACGCTAACTACAACATTTGAAAGGAGGTTGAAACAACGATCTATAAATAGCGGTAATTCTTTGTTAGCCGCATGTTAAATTAGCCATCGAATAAAAGTATATTTGTTCAAATTTCAGATTTTCCATTCCTTATAATTTTTACCCAGATCTCTTAATGATGGAATGTCATGAGCTGTTCTGTCACTTTTTATTATCATATTAGGGGTTTTCCAATACTGTTTACCATTTGTTAATTTTAATTTCATATTATCCAAATGTTTATTAATTATACTTGCATAAAACTGTTTTTAGTCTGCTTTTTCAAATTATTTACTTTATTTCTTTTGGGTTTTTTTTAATTTCTTTCGTCAGATACTGTTTTTAAGCTAACAATATTTTTCGAAATGTTCCAGTCTTCGCATTTCACATCTCAAATTAGTATTAAGCCAAATTTTATCATCACATCTAATAATAACATCTCGAGTACATTGTGGTGCTATATCAACAAATGTATTTGTGAAATTTGTACTTGCAACATGAGTATTACTTGCGTCAGAAATCTAATGTTTCCAATTTATCTCAGTTCGAAATTCTCTCTTATATAATCCCAAATTCGATTATTATATGTTCGAGCTTTACTAAAACCAAAACAGTACCTTCAGTAGTAGCAGTTCCTGTCTCAGTTGTAGTGGTACCTTCAGTAGTTGTAACCTCTGTAGTAGTAGTAGTAGTATCTACTGGTGTAGTAGTTGTACCTTCTGTAGTAGTAGTGTCTACTGGTGTAGTAGTTGTACCTTCTGTAGTAGTAGTGTCTACTGGTATAGTAGTTGTACCTTCTGTAGTAGTAGTGTCTACTGGTGTAGTAGTTGTACCTTCTGTAGTAGTAGTGATAGTGTCTACTGGTGTAGTAGTTGTACCTTCTGTAGTAGTAGTGTCTACTGGTGTAGTAGTTGTACCCTCTGTAGTAGTAGTGTCTACTGGTGTAGTAGTTGTACCTTCTGTAGTAGTAGTGTCTACTGGTGTAGTAGTTGTACCTTCTGTAGTAGTAGTGATAGTGTCTACTGGTGTAGTAGTTGTACCTTCTGTAGTAGTAGTGTCTACTGGTGTAGTAGTTGTACCTTCTGTAGTAGTAGTGTCTACTGGTGTAGTAGTTGTACCTTCTGTAGTAGTGGTGTCTACTGGTGTAGTAGTTGTACCTTCTGTAGTAGTGGTGGTGTCTACTGGTGTAGTAGTTGTACCTTCTGTAGTAGTAGTGTCTACTGGTGTAGTAGTTGTACCTTCTGTAGTAGTAGTGTCTACTGGTGTAGTAGTTGTACCTTCTGTAGTAGTAGTAGTATCTACTGGTGTAGTAGTTGTACCTTCTGTAGCAGTGGTGTCTACTGGTGTAGTAGTTGTACCTTCTGTAGTAGTGATAGTGTCTACTGGTGTAGTAGTTGTACCTTCTGTAGTAGTGGTGGTGTCTACTGGTGTAGTAGTTGTACCTTCTGTAGTAGTAGTGTCTACTGGTGTAGTAGTTGTACCTTCTGTAGTAGTAGTGTCTACTGGTGTAGTAGTTGTACCTTCTGTAGTAGAGGTGGTGTCTACTGGTGTAGTAGTTGTACCTTCTATAGTAGTGGTGGTGTCTACTGGTTTAGTAGTTGTACCTTCTGTAGTAGTGATATTGTCTACTGGTGTAGTAGTTGTACCTTCTGTAGTAGTAGTGTCTACTGGTGTAGTAGTTGTACCTTCTGTAGTAGTGGTGGTGTCTACTGGTGTAGTAGTTGTACCTTCTGTAGTAGTGGTGGTGTCTACTGGTGTAGTAGATATACCTTCTGTAGTAGTAGTGTCTACTGGTGTAGTAGTTGTACCTTCTATAGTGGTAATAGTGTCTACTGGTGTAGTAGTTGTACCTTCTGTAGTAGTGATAGTGTCTACTGGTGTAGTAGTTGTACCTTCTGTAGTAGTGGTGGTGTCTACTGGTGTAGTAGTTGTACCTTCTGTAGTAGTAGTGTCTACTGGTGTAGTAGTTGTACCTTCTGTAGTAGTGGTGGTGTCTACTGGTGTAGTAGTTGTACCTTCTATAGTAGTGGTGGTGTCTACTGGTGTAGTAGTTGTACCTTCTGTAGTAGCGGTGGTGTCTACTGGTGTAGTAGTTGTACCTTCTGTAGTAGTGGTGGTGTCTACTGGTGTAGTAGTTGTACCTTCTGTAGTAGTAGTGTCTACTGGTGTAGTAGTTGTACCTTCTGTAGTAGTGGTGGTGTCTACTGGTGTAGTAGTTGTACCTTCTATAGTAATGGTGGTGTCTACTGGTGTAGTAGTTGTACCTTCTGTAGTAGTGGTGGTGTCTACTGGTGTAGTAGTTGTACCTTCTGTAGTAGTAGTGTCTACTGGTGTAGTAGTTGTACCTTCTGTAGTAGTGGTGGTGTCTACTGGTGTAGTAGTTGTACCTTCTGTAGTAGTAGTGTCTACTGGTGTAGTAGTTGTACCTTCTGTAGTAGTGATAGTGTCTACTGGTGTAGTAGTTGTACCTTCTATAGTGGTAATAGTGTCTACTGGTGTAGTAGTTGTACCTTCTGTAGTAGTGGTGGTGTCTACTGGTGTAGTAGTTGTACCTTCTGTAGTAGTAGTGTCTACTGGTGTAGTAGTTGTACCTTCTGTAGTAGTGGTGGTGTCTACTGGTGTAGTAGTTGTACCTTCTATAGTAGTGGTGGTGTCTACTGGTGTAGTAGTTGTACCTTCTGTAGTAGTGGTGGTGTCTACTGGTGTAGTAGTTGTACCTTCTGTAGTAGTGGTGGTGTCTACTGGTGTAGTAGTTGTACCTTCTGTAGTAGTAGTGTCTACTGGTGTAGTAGTTGTACCTTCTGTAGTAGTGGTGGTGTCTACTGGTGTAGTAGTTGTACCTTCTATAGTAATGGTGGTGTCTACTGGTGTAGTAGTTGTACCTTCTGTAGTAGTGGTGGTGTCTACTGGTGTAGTAGTTGTACCTTCTGTAGTAGTAGTGTCTACTGGTGTAGTAGTTGTACCTTCTGTAGTAGTGGTGGTGTCTACTGGTGTAGTAGTTGTACCTTCTGTAGTAGTAGTGTCTACTGGTGTAGTAGTTGTACCTTCTGTAGTAGTGATAGTGTCTACTGGTGTAGTAGTTGTACCTTCTGTAGTAGTGGTGGTGTCTACTGGTGTAGTAGTTGTACCTTCTGTAGTAGTAGTGTCTACTGGTGTAGTAGTTGTACCTTCTGTAGTAGTGGTGGTGTCTACTGGTGTAGTAGTTGTACCTTCTATAGTAGTAGTGTCTACTGGTGTAGTAGTTGTACCTTCTGTAGTAGTGGTGGTGTCTACTGGTGTAGTAGTTGTACCTTCTATAGTAGTGGTGGTGTCTACTGGTGTAGTAGTTGTACCTTCTGTAGTAGTGGTGGTGTCTACTGGTGTAGTAGTTGTACCTTCTGTAGTAGTGGTGGTGTCTACTGGTGTAGTAGTTGTACCTTCTGTAGTAGTAGTGTCTACTGGTGTAGTAGTTGTACCTTCTGTAGTAGTGGTGGTGTCTACTGGTGTAGTAGTTGTACCTTCTGTAGTAGTAGTGTCTACTGGTGTAGTAGTTGTACCTTCTGTAGTAGTGGTGGTGTCTACTGGTGTAGTAGTTGTAACCTCTGTAGTAGTAGTGTCTACTGGTGTAGTAGTTGTACCTTCTATAGTAGTAGTGTCTACTGGTGTAGTAGTTGTAACCTCTGTAGTAGTAGTGTCTACTGGTGTAGTAGTTGTACCTTCTGTAGTAGTAGTGTCTACTGGTGTAGTAGTTGTACCTTCTGTAGTAGTGGTGGTGTCTACTGGTGTAGTAGTTGTACCTTCTGTAGTAGTAGTGTCTACTGGTGTAGTAGTTGTACCTTCTGTAGTAGTGATAGTGTCTACTGGTGTAGTAGTTGTACCTTCTGTAGTAGTGGTGGTGTCTACTGGTGTAGTAGTTGTACCTTCTGTAGTAGTAGTGTCTACTGGTGTAGTAGTTGTACCTTCTGTAGTAGTGGTGGTGTCTACTGGTGTAGTAGTTGTACCTTCTGTAGTAGTAGTGTCTACTGGGGTAGTAGTTGTACCTTCTGTAGTAGTGGTGGTGTCTACTGGTGTAGTAGTTGTACCTTCTATAGTAGTGGTGGTGTCTACTGGTGTAGTAGTTGTACCTTCTGTAGTATTGGTGGTGTCTACTGGTGTAGTAGTTGTACCTTCTGTAGTAGTGGTGGTGTCTACTGGTGTAGTAGTTGTACCTTCTGTAGTAGTAGTGTCTACTGGTGTAGTAGTTGTACCTTCTGTAGTAGTAGTGTCTACTGGTGTAGTAGTTGTACCTTCTGTAGTAGTGGTGGTGTCTACTAGTGTAGTAGTTGTACCTTCTGTAGTAGTGGTGTCTACTGGTGTAGTAGTTGTACCTTCTATAGTAGTGGTGGTGTCTACTGGTGTAGTAGTTGTACCTTCTGTAGTAGTGGTGGTGTCTACTGGTGTAGTAGTTGTACCTTCTGTAGTAGTAGTGTCTACTGGTGTAGTAGTTGTACCTTCTGTAGTAGTGGTGGTGTCTACTGGTGTAGTAGTTGTAACCTCTGTAGTAGTAGTGTCTACTGGTGTAGTAGTTGTACCTTCTGTAGTAGTAGTGTCTACTGGTGTAGTAGTTGTACCTTCTGTAGTAGTAGTAGTGTCTACTGGTGTAGTAGTTGTAACCTCTGTAGTAGTAGTGTCTACTGGTGTAGTAGTTGTACCTTCTGTAGTAGTAGTGTCTACTGGTGTAGTAGTTGTACCTTCTGTAGTAGTAGTGTCTACTGGTTTAGTAGTTGTACCTTCTGTAGTAGTGGTGGTGTCTACTGGTGTAGTAGTTGTACCTTCTGTAGTAGTGGTGTCTACTGGTGTAGTAGTTGTACCTTCTGTAGTAGTGATGGTGTCTACTGGTGTAGTAGTTGTACCTTCTGTAGTAGTGATGGTGTCTACTGGTGTAGTAGTTGTACCTTCTGTAGTAGTGATGGTGTCTACTGGTGTAGTAGTAGTACCTTCTGTAGTAGTGGTGGTGTCTACTGGTGTAGTAGTTGTACCTTCTGTAGTAGTGATGGTGTCTACTGGTGTAGTAGTTGTACCTTCTGTAGTAATAGTGTCTACTGGTGTAGTAGTTGTACCTTCTGTAGTAGTGGTGGTGTCTACTGGTGTAGTAGTTGTACCTTCTGTAGTAGTGATGGTGTCTACTGGTGTAGTAGTTGTGCCTTCTGTAGTAATAGTGTCTACTGGTGTATTAGTTGTACCTTCTGTAGTAGTGGTGGTGTCTACTGGTGTAGTAGTTGTACCTTCTGTAGTAGTAGTGTCTACTGGTGTAGTAGTTGTAACCTCTGTAGTAGTAGTGTCTACTGGTGTAGTAGTTGTACCTTCTGTAGTAGTGGTGGTGTCTACTGGTGTAGTAGTTGTACCTTCTGTAGTAGTAGTGTCTACTGGTGTAGTAGTTGTACCTTCTGTAGTAGTGATAGTGTCTACTGGTGTAGTAGTTGTAACTTCTGTAGTAGTAGTGTCTACTGGTGTAGTAGTTGTACCTTCTGTAGTAGTAGTAGTGTCTACTGGTGTAGTAGTTGTACCTTCTGTAGTAGTGGTGTCTACTGGTGTAGTAGTTGTAACCTCTGTAGTAGTAGTATCTACTGGTGTAGTAATTGTACCTTCTGTAGCAGTGGTGGTGTCTACTGGTGTAGTAGTTGTACCTTCTGTAGTAGTAGTGTCTACTGGTGTAGTAGTTGTACCTTCTGTAGTAGTGATGGTGTCAACTGGTGTAGTACTTGTACCTTCTGTAGTAGTGGTGTCTACTGGTGTAGTAGTTGTACCTTCTGTAGTAGTAGTAGTGTCTACTGGTGTAGTAGTTGTACCTTCTGTAGTAGTGATAGTGTCTACTGGTGTAGTAGTTGTACCTTCTGTAGTAGTAGTGTCTACTGGTGTAGTAGTTGTACCTTCTGTAGTAGTGATGGTGTCTACTGGTGTAGTAGGTGTACCTTCTGTAGTAGTAGTGTCTACTGGTGTAGTAGTTGTACCTTCTGTAGTAGTGATAGTTTCTACTGGTGTAGTAGTTGTACCTTCTGTAGTAGTAGTGTCTACTGGTGTAGTAGTTGTACCTTCTGTAGTAGTGATAGTGTCTACTGGTGTAGTAGTAGTGTCTACTGGTGTAGTAGGTGTACCTTCTGTAGTAGTGATAGTGTCTACTGGTGTAGTAGTTGTACCTTCTGTAGTAGTAGTATCTACTGGTGTAGTAGTTGTACCTTCTGTAGTAGTAGTAGTGTCTACTGGTGTAGTAGTTGTACCTTCTGTAGTAGTGGTGTCTACTGGTGTAGTAGTTGTACCTTCTGTAGTAGTAATAGTGTCTACTGGTGTAGTAGTTGTAACCTCTGTAGTAGTAGTGTCTACTGGTGTAGTAGTTGTACCTTCTGTAGTAGTGGTGGTGTCTACTGGTGTAGTAGTTGTACCTTCTGTAGTAGTAGTGTCTACTGGTGTAGTAGTTGTACCTTCTGTAGTAGTAGTGTCTACTGGTGTAGTAGTTGTACCTTCTGTAGTAGTGATAGTGTCTACTGGTGTAGTAGTTGTACCTTCTGTAGTAGTAGTGTCTACTGGTGTAGTAGGTGTACCTTCTGTAGTAGTAGTGTCTACTGGTGTAGTAGTTGTACCTTCTGTAGTAGTGATAGTGTCTACTGGTGTAGTAGTTGTACCTTCTGTAGTAGTAGTGTCTACTGGTGTAGTAGGTGTACCTTCTGTAGTAGTAGTGTCTACTGGTATAGTAGTTGTACCTTCTGTAGTAGTGATAGTGTCTACTGGTGTAGTAGTTGTACCTTCTGTAGTAGTAGTGTCTACTGGTGTAGTAGTTGTACCTTCTGTAGTAGTGATAGTGTCTACTGGTGTAGTAGTTGTACCTTCTGTAGTAGTAGTAGTGTCTACTGGTGTAGTAGTTGTACCTTCTGTAGTAGTGGTGTCTACTGGTGTAGTAGTTGTACCTTCTGTAATGGTGGTGTCTACTGGTGTAGTAGTTGTACCTTCTATAGTAGTGGTGGTGTCTACTGGTGTAGTAGTTGTACCTTCTGTAGTAGTGATAGTGTCTACTGATGTAGTAGTTGTACCTTCTGTAGTAGTGGTGTCTACTGGTGTAGTAGTTGTACCTTCTGTAGTAGTAGTGTCTACTGGTGTAGTAGTTGTACCTTCTGTAGTAGTGATAGTGTCTACTGGTGTAGTAGTTGTACCTTCTGTAGTAGTAGTGTCTACTGGTGTAGTAGTAGTACCTTCTGCAGTAGTGGTGGTGTCTACTGGTGTAGTAGTTGTACCTTCTGTAGTAGTGATAGTGTCTACTGGTGTAGTAGTTGTACCTTCTGTAGTAGTAGTAGTGTCTACTGGTGTAGTAGTTGTACCTTCTGTAGTAGTAGTGTCTACTGGTGTAGTAGTTGTACCTTCTGTAGTAGTGATGGTGTCTACTGGTGTAGTAGTTGTACCTTCTGTAGTAGTGATAGTGTCTACTGGTGTAGTAGTTGTACCTTCTGTAGTAGTGATAGTTTCTACTGGTGTAGTAGTTGTACCTTCTGTAGCAGTAGTAGTGTCTACTGGTGTAGTAGTTGTACCTTCTGTAGTAGTAGTGTCTACTGGTGTAGTAGTTGTACCTTCTGTAGTAGTGATAGTGTCTACTGGTGTGGTAGTTGTAACCTCTATAGTAGTAGTGTCTACTGGTGTAGTAGTTGTACCTTCTGTAGTAGTAGTAGTGTCTACTGGTGTAGTAGTTGTAACCTCTGTAGTAGTAGTGTCTACTGATGTAGTAGTTGTACCTTCTGTAGCAGTGGTGGTGTCTACTGGTGTAGTAGTTGTACCTTCTGTAGTAGTGATAGTGTCTACTGGTGTAGTAGTTGTACCTTCTGTAGTAGTAGTGTCTACTGGTGTAGTAGTTGTACCTTCTGTAGTAGTAGTGTCTACTGGTGTAGTAGTTGTACCTTCTGTAGTAGTGATAGTGTCTACTGGTGTAGTAGTTGTACCTTCTGTAGTAGTAGTGTCTACTGGTGTAGTAGGTGTACCTTCTGTAGTAGTAGTGTCTACTGGTGTAGTAGTTGTAACTTCTGTAGTAGTGATAGTGTCTACTGGTGTAGTAGTTGTACTTTCTGTAGTAGTAGTGTCTACTGGTGTAGTAGTTGTACCTTCTGTAGTAGTGATAGTGTCTACTGGTGTAGTAGTTGTACCTTCTGTAGTAGTAGTGTCTACTGGTGTAGTAGTTGTACCTTCTGTAGTAGTAGTGTCTACTGGTGTAGTAGTTGTACCTTCTGTAGTAGTAGTGTCTACTGGTGTAGTAGTTGTACCTTCTGTAGTAGTGGTGGTGTCTACTGGTGTAGTAGTTGTACCTTCTGTAGTAGTAGTGTCTACTGGTGTAGTAGTTGTACCTTCTGTAGTAGTAGTGTCTACTGGTGTAGTAGTTGTACCTTCTGTAGTAGTGATAGTTTCTACTGGTGTAGTAGTTGTACCTTCTGTAGCAGTAGTAGTGTCTACTGGTGTAGTAGTTGTACCTTCTGTAGTAGTAGTGTCTACTGGTGTAGTAGTTGTACCTTCTGTAGTAGTGATAGTGTCTACTGGTGTGGTAGTTGTAACCTCTATAGTAGTAGTGTCTACTGGTGTAGTAGTTGTACCTTCTGTAGTAGTAGTAGTGTCTACTGGTGTAGTAGTTGTAACCTCTGTAGTAGTAGTGTCTACTGATGTAGTAGTTGTACCTTCTGTAGCAGTGGTGGTGTCTACTGGTGTAGTAGTTGTACCTTCTGTAGTAGTGATAGTGTCTACTGGTGTAGTAGTTGTACCTTCTGTAGTAGTAGTGTCTACTGGTGTAGTAGTTGTACCTTCTGTAGTAGTAGTGTCTACTGGTGTAGTAGTTGTACCTTCTGTAGTAGTGATAGTGTCTACTGGTGTAGTAGTTGTACCTTCTGTAGTAGTAGTGTCTACTGGTGTAGTAGGTGTACCTTCTGTAGTAGTAGTGTCTACTGGTGTAGTAGTTGTACCTTCTGTAGTAGTGATAGTGTCTACTGGTGTAATAGTTGTACTTTCTGTAGTAGTAGTGTCTACTGGTGTAGTAGTTGTACCTTCTGTAGTAGTGATAGTGTCTACTGGTGTAGTAGTTGTACCTTCTGTAGTAGTAGTGTCTACTGGTGTAGTAGTTGTACCTTCTGTAGTAGTAGTGTCTACTGGTGTAGTAGTTGTACCTTCTGTAGTAGTAGTGTCTACTGGTGTAGTAGTTGTACCTTCTGTAGTAGTGGTGGTGTCTACTGGTGTAGTAGTTGTACCTTCTGTAGTAGTAGTGTCTACTGGTGTAGTAGTTGTACCTTCTGTAGTAGTGATAGTGTCTACTGGTGTAGTAGTTGTACCTTCTGTAGTAGTGGTGTCTACTGGTGTAGTAGTTGTACCTTCTGTAGTAGTAGTGTCTACTGGTGTAGTAGGTGTACCTTCTGTAGTAGTAGTGTCTACTGGTGTAGTAGTTGTACCTTCTGTAGTAGTAGTGTCTACTGGTGTAGTAGTTGTACCTTCTGTAGTAGTGATAGTGTCTACTGGTGTAGTAGTTGTACTTTCCGTAGTAGTAGTGTCTACTGATGTAGTAGTTGTACCTTCTGTAGTAGTGATGGTGTCTACTGGTGTAGTAGTTGTACCTTCTGTAGTAGTAGTGTCAACTGGTGTAGTAGTTGTACCTTCTATAGTAGTGGTGGTGTCTACTGGTGTAGTAGTTGTACCTTCTGTAGTAGTGGTGGTGTCTACTGGTGTAGTAGTTGTACCTTCTGTAGTAGTGGTGGTGTCTACTGGTGTAGTAGTTGTACCTTCTGTAGTAGTAGTGTCTACTGGTGTAGTAGTTGTACCTTCTGTAGTAGTGGTGGTGTCTACTGGTGTAGTAGTTGTACCTTCTGTAGTAGTAGTGTCTACTGGTGTAGTAGTTGTACCTTCTGTAGTAGTGGTGGTGTCTACTGGTGTAGTAGTTGTAACCTCTGTAGTAGTAGTGTCTACTGGTGTAGTAGTTGTACCTTCAATAGTAGTAGTGTCTACTGGTGTAGTAGTTGTAACCTCTGTAGTAGTAGTGTCTACTGGTGTAGTAGTTGTACCTTCTGTAGTAGTAGTGTCTACTGGTGTAGTAGTTGTACCTTCTGTAGTAGTAGTGTCTACTGGTGTAGTAGTTGTACCTTCTGTAGTAGTGGTGGTGTCTACTGGTGTAGTAGTTGTACCTTCTGTAGTAGTGGTGTCTACTGGTGTAGTAGTTGTACCTTCTATAGTAGTGGTGGTGTCTACTGGTGTAGTAGTTGTACCTTCTGTAGTAGTGGTGGTGTCTACTGGTGTAGTAGTTGTACCTTCTGTAGTAGTAGTGTCTACTGGTGTAGTAGTTGTACCTTCTGTAGTAGTGGTGGTGTCTACTGGTGTAGTAGTTGTAACCTCTGTAGTAGTAGTGTCTACTGGTGTAGTAGTTGTACCTTCTATAGTAGTAGTGTCTACTGGTGTAGTAGTTGTAACCTCTGTAGTAGTAGTGTCTACTGGTGTAGTAGTTGTACCTTCTGTAGTAGTAGTGTCTACTGGTGTAGTAGTTGTACCTTCTGTAGTAGTGATAGTGTCTACTGGTGTAGTAGTTGTACCTTCTGTAGTAGTGGTGATGTCTACTGGTGTAGTAGTTGTACCTTCTGTAGTAGTGATGGTGTCTACTGGTGTAGTAGTTGTACCTTCTGTAGTAGTGATAGTGTCTACTGGTGTAGTAGTTGTACCTTCTGTAGTAGTGGTGGTGTCTACTGGTGTAGTAGTTGTATCTTCTGTAGTAGTGGTGGTGTCTACTGGTGTAGTAGTTGTACCTTCTGTAGTAGTAGTGTCTACTGGTGTAGTAGTTGTACCTTCTGTAGTAGTAGTGTCTACTGGTGTAGTAGTTGTACCTTCTGTAGTAGTGATAGTGTCTACTGGTGTAGTAGTTGTACCTTCTGTAGTAGTGATGGTGTCTACTGGTGTAGTACTTGTACCTTCTGTAGTAGTAGTGTCTACTGGTGTAGTAGTTGTACCTTCTGTAGTAGTAGTAGTGTCTACTGGTGTAGTAGTTGTACCTTCTGTAGTAGTAGTGTCTATTGGTGTAGAAGTTATACCTTCTATAGTAGTGGTGGTGTCTACTGGTGTAGTAGTTGTACCTTCTGTAGTAGTAGTGTCTACTGGTGTAGTAGGTGTACCTTCTGTAGTAGTAGTGTCTACTGGTGTAGTAGTTGTACCTTCTGTAGTAGTGATAGTGTCTACTGGTGTAGTAGTTGTACCTTCTGTAGTAGTGGTGGTGTCTACTGGTGTAGTAGTTGTACCTTCTGTAGTAGTAGTGACTACTGGTGTAGTAGTTGTACCTTCTGTAGTAGTAGTGTCTACTGGTGTAGTAGTTGTACCTTCTATAGTAGTAGTAGTGTCTACTGGTGTAGTAGTTGCACCTTCTGTAGTAGTAGTGTCTACTGGTGTAGTAGTTGTACCTTCTGTAGTAGTAGTAGTGTCTACTGGTGTAGTAGTTGTACCTTCTGTAGTAGTGGTGTCTACTGGTGTAGTAGTTGTACCTTCTGTAGTAGTAGTGTCTACTGGTATAGTAGGTGTACCTTCTGTAGTAGTAGTGTCTACTGGTGTAGTAGTTGTACCTTCTGTAGTAGTGGTGTCTACTGGTGTAGTAGTTGTAACCTCTGTAGTAGTAGTGTCTACTGGTGTAGTAGTTGTACCTTCTGTAGTAGTAGTGTCTACTGGTGTAGTAGTTGTACCTTCTGTAGTAGTGGTGTCTACTGGTGTAGTAGTTGTACCTTCTGTAGTAGTAGTGTCTACTGGTATAGTAGGTGTACCTTCTGTAGTAGTAGTGTCTACTGGTGTAGTAGTTGTACCTTCTGTAGTAGTAGTGTCTACTGGTGTAGTAGTTGTACCTTCTGTAGTAGTGGTGTCTACTGGTGTAGTAGTTGTACCTTCTGTAGTAGTGGTGATGTCTACTGGTGTAGTAGTTGTACCTTCTGTAGTAGTGATGGTGTCTACTGGTGTAGTAGTTGTACCTTCTGTAGTAGTGATAGTGTCTACTGGTGTAGTAGTTGTACCTTCTGTAGTAGTGGTGGTGTCTACTGGTGTAGTAGTTGTATCTTCTGTAGTAGTGGTGGTGTCTACTGGTGTAGTAGTTGTACCTTCTGTAGTAGTAGTGTCTACTGGTGTAGTAGTTGTACCTTCTGTAGTAGTAGTGTCTACTGGTGTAGTAGTTGTACCTTCTGTAGTAGTGATAGTGTCTACTGGTGTAGTAGTTGTACCTTCTGTAGTAGTGATGGTGTCTACTGGTGTAGTACTTGTACCTTCTGTAGTAGTAGTGTCTACTGGTGTAGTAGTTGTACCTTCTGTAGTAGTAGTAGTGTCTACTGGTGTAGTAGTTGTACCTTCTGTAGTAGTAGTGTCTATTGGTGTAGAAGTTATACCTTCTATAGTAGTGGTGGTGTCTACTGGTGTAGTAGTTGTACCTTCTGTAGTAGTAGTGTCTACTGGTGTAGTAGGTGTACCTTCTGTAGTAGTAGTGTCTACTGGTGTAGTAGTTGTACCTTCTGTAGTAGTGATAGTGTCTACTGGTGTAGTAGTTGTACCTTCTGTAGTAGTGGTGGTGTCTACTGGTGTAGTAGTTGTACCTTCTGTAGTAGTAGTGACTACTGGTGTAGTAGTTGTACCTTCTGTAGTAGTAGTGTCTACTGGTGTAGTAGTTGTACCTTCTATAGTAGTAGTAGTGTCTACTGGTGTAGTAGTTGCACCTTCTGTAGTAGTAGTGTCTACTGGTGTAGTAGTTGTACCTTCTGTAGTAGTGGTGTCTACTGGTGTAGTAGTTGTAACCTCTGTAGTAGTAGTGTCTACTGGTGTAGTAGTTGTACCTTCTGTAGTAGTGGTGTCTACTGGTGTAGTAGTTGTACCTTCTGTAGTAGTAGTGTCTACTGGTATAGTAGGTGTACCTTCTGTAGTAGTAGTGTCTACTGGTGTAGTAGTTGTACCTTCTGTAGTAGTGGTGTCTACTGGTGTAGTAGTTGTAACCTCTGTAGTAGTAGTGTCTACTGGTGTAGTAGTTGTACCTTCTGTAGTAGTAGTGTCTACTGGTGTAGTAGTTGTACCTTCTGTAGTAGTGGTGTCTACTGGTGTAGTAGTTGTACCTTCTGTAGTAGTAGTGTCTACTGGTATAGTAGGTGTACCTTCTGTAGTAGTAGTGTCTACTGGTGTAGTAGTTGTACCTTCTGTAGTAGTAGTGTCTACTGGTGTAGTAGTTGTACCTTCTGTAGTAGTGGTGTCTACTGGTGTAGTAGTTGTACCTTCTGTAGTAGTAGTGTCTACTGGTGTAGTAGTTGTACCTTCTGTAGTAGTGGTGGTGTCTACTGGTGTAGTAGTTGTACCTTCTGTAGTAGTGATAGTGTCTACTGGTGTAGTAGTTGTACCTTCTGTAGTAGTGATGATGTCTACTGGTGTAGTAGTTGTACCTTCTGTAGTAGTGATGGTGTCTACTGGTGTAGTAGTTGTACCTTCTGTAGTAGTGGTGATGTCTACTGGTGTAGTAGTTGTACCTTCTGTAGTAGTGATAGTGTCTACTGGTGTAGTAGTTGTACCTTCTGTAGTAGTGGTGGTGTCTACTGGTGTAGTAGTTGTACCTTCTGTAGTAGTAGTGTCTACTGGTGTAGTAGTTGTACCTTCTGCAGTAATAGTGTCTACTGGTGTAGTAGTTGTACCTTCTGTAGTAGTGATAGTGTCTACTGGTGTTGTAGTTGTACCTTCTGTAGTAGTGATGGTGTCTACTGGTGTAGTAGTTGTACCTTCTGTAGTAGTGGTGGTGTCTACTGGTGTAGTAGTTGTACCTTCTGTAGTAGTGATAGTGTCTACTGGTGTAGTAGTTGTACCTTCTGTAGTAGTGGTGGTGTCTACTGGTGTAGTAGTTGTACCTTCTGTAGTAGTAGTGTCTACTGGTGTAGTAGTTGTACCTTCTGTAGTAGTGATAGTGTCTACTGGTGTAGTAGTTGTACCTTCTGTAGTAGTGGTGATGTCTACTGGTGTAGTAGTTGCACCTTCTGTAGTAGTGATAGTGTCTACTGGTGTAGTACTTGTACCTTCTGTAGTAGTGGTGGTGTCTACTGGTGTAGTAGTTGTACCTTCTGTAGTAGTAGTGTCTACTGGTGTAGTAGTTGTACCTTCTGCAGTAGTGATATTGTCTACTGGTGTAGTAGTTGTACCTTCTGTAGTAGTGGTGGTGTCTACTGGTGTAGTAGTTGTACCTTCTGTAGTAGTGGTGGTGTCTACTGGTGTAGTAGTTGTACCTTCTGTAGTAGTGATAGTGTCTACTGGTGTAGTAGTTGTACCTTCTGTAGTAGTGGTGATGTCTACTGGTGTAGTAGTTGTACCTTCTGTAGTAGTGATAGTGTCTACTGGTGTAGTACTTGTACCTTCTGTAGTAGTGGTGGTGTCTACTGGTGTAGTAGTTGTACCTTTTGTAGTAGTAGTGTCTACTGGTGTAGTAGTTGTACCGTCTGTAGTAGTGATATTGTCTACTGGTGTAGTAGTTGTACCTTCTGTAGTAGTGATGGTGTCAACTGGTGTAGTACTTGTACCTTCTGTAGTAGTAGTGTCTACTGGTGTAGTAATTGTACCTTCTGTAGTAGTAGTAGTGTCTACTGGTGTAGTAGTTGTACCTTCTGTAGTAGTGATAGTGTCTACTGGTGTAGTAGTTGTACCTTCTGTAGTAGTGATAGTGTCTACTGGTGTAGTAGTTGTACCTTCTGTAGTAGTGGTGGTGTCTACTGGTGTAGTAGTTGTACCTTCTGTAGTAGTAGTGTCTACTGGTGTAGTAGTTGTACCTTCTGCAGTAGTGATAGTGTCTACTGGTGTAGTAGTTGTACCTTCTGTAGTAGTAGTGTCTACTGGTGTAGTAGTTGTACCTTCTGTAGTAGTGATAGTTTCTACTGGTGTAGTAGTTGTACCTTCTGTAGTAGTGGTGGTGTCTACTGGTGTAGTAGTTGTACCTTCTGTAGTAGTGGTGGTGTCTACTGGTGTAGTAGTTGTACCTTCTGTAGTAGTAGTGTCTACTGGTGTAGTAGTTGTACCTTCTGTAGTAGTAGTAGTAGTAGTGTCTACTGGTGTAGTAGTTGTACCTTCTGTAGTAGTAGTTTCTACTGGTGTAGTAGTTGTACCTTCTGTAGTAGTAGTAGTAGTGTCTACTGCTGTAGTAGTTGTACCTTCTGTAGTAGTAGTGTCTACTGGTGTAGTAGTTGTACCTTCTGTAGTAGTGATAGTGTCTACTGGTGTAGTAGTTGTACCTTCTGTAGTAGTTGTGTCTACTGGTGTAGTAGTTGTACCTTCTGTAGTAGTGATGATGTCTACTGGTGTAGTAGTTGTACCTTCTGTAGTAGTGATAGTGTCAACTGGTGTAGTAGTTGTACCTTCTGTAGTAGTGGTGGTGTCTACTGGTGTAGTAGTTGTACCTTCTGTAGTAGTAGTGTCTACTGGTGTAGTAGTTGTACCTTCTGTAGTAGTAGTGGTGTCTACTGGTGTAGTAGTTGTACCTTCCGTAGTAGTGGTGGTGTCTACTGGTGTAGTAGTTGTACCTTCTGTAGTAGTGGTGTCTACTGGTGTAGTAGTTGTACCTTCTGTGGTAGTGGTTGTGTCTACTGGTGTAATAGTTGTACCTTCTGTAGTAGTGGTGGTGTCTACTGGTGTAGTAGTTGTACCTTCTGTAGTAGTAGTGGTGTCTACTGGTGTAGTAGTTGTACCTTCTGTAGTAGTGGTAGTGTCTACTGGTGTAATAGTTGTACCTTCTGTAGTAGTGGTGGTGTCTACTGGTGTAGTAGTTGTACCTTCTGTAGTAGTAGTGGTGTCTACTGGTGTAGTAGTTGTACCCTCTGTACTAGTGGTAGTGTCTACTGGTGTAGTAGTTGTACCTTCTGTAGTAGTAGTGTCTACTGGTGTAGTAATTGTACCTTCTGTAATAGTGATGGTGTCTACTGGTGTAGTAGTTGTACCTTCTGTAGTAGTAGTATCTACTGGTGTAGTGATTGTACCTTCTGTAGTAGTGATAGTGTCTACTGGTGTAGTAGTTGTACCTTCTGTAATAGTGATGGTGTCTACTGGTGTAGTAGTTGTACCTTCTGTAGTAGTAGTGGTGTCTACTTGTGTAGTAGTTGTACCTTCTGTAGTAGTGATGGTGTCTACTGGTGTAGTAGTTGTACCTTCTGTAGTAGTAGTAGTGTCTACTGGTGTAGTAGTTGTACCTTCTGTAGTAGTGTTAGTGTCTACTGGTGTAGTAGTTGTACTTTCTGTAGTAATAGTGTCTACTGGTGCAGTAGTTGTACCTTCTGTAGTAGTGATAGTATCTATTGGTGTAATAGATGTACCTTCTGTAGTAGTAGTGTCTACTGGTGTAGTAGTTGTACCTTCTGTAGTAGTGATGGTGTCAACTGGTGTAATAGTTGTATCTTCTGTAGTAGTAGTGTCTACTGGTGTAGTAGTTGTACCTTCTGTAGTAGTAGTGTCTACTGGTGTAGTAGTTGTACCTTCTGTAGTATTAATAGTGTCTACTGGTGTAGTAGTTGTACCTTCTGTAGTGGTAATAGTGTCTGCTGGAGTTGTATCCTCTACAGTAGTAGTTGCAGCCTGTGTTGTTGTATCTTCTACAGTAGTAGTTGCTGCTTGTGTTGTGGTATCTTCTACAGTAGTAGTTGCAGCCTGTGTTGTTGTATCTTCTACAGTAGTAGTTGCTGCTTGTGTTGTGGTATCTTCTACAGTAGTAGTTGCAGCCTGTGTTGTTGTATCTTCTACAGTAGTAGTTGCTGCTTGTGTTGTGGTATCTTCTACAGTAGTAGTTGCAGCCTGTGTTGTTGTATCTTCTACAGTAGTAGTTGCAGCTTGTGTTGTGGTATCTTCTACAGTAGTAGTTGCAGCCTGTGTTGTTGTATCTTCTGCAGTAGTAGTTGCATCCTGTGTTGTGGTATCTTCTACAGTAGTAGTTGCTGCTTGTGTTGTGGTATCTTCTACAGTAGTAGTTGCAGCCTGTGTTGTTGTATCTTCTACAGTAGTAGTTGCAGCCTGTGTTGTTGTATCTTCTACAGTAGTAGTTGCTGCTTGTGTTGTGGTATCTTCTACAGTAGTAGTTGCAGCCTGTGTTGTTGTATCTTCTACAGTAGTAGTTGCAGCCTGTGTTGTTGTATCTTCTACAGTAGTAGTTGCAGCCTGTGTTGTGGTATCTTCTACAGTAGTAGTTGTAGCCTGTGTTGTTGTATCTTCTACAGTAGTAGTTGCAGCCTGTGTTGTCGTATCTTCTGCAGTAGTAGTTGCAGCCTGTGTTGTGGTATCTTCTACAGTAGTAGTTGCAGCCTGTGTTGTATCTTCTACCGTAGTAGTTGCTGCTTGTGTTGTAGTATCTTCTACAGTAGTAGTTGCAGCCTGTGTTGTGGTATCTTCTACAGTAGTAGTTTCTGCTTGTGTTGTGGTATCCTCTACAGTAGTAGTTGCTGCTTGTGTTGTCTTATCTTCTACAGTAGTAGTTGCAGCCTGTGTTGTTGTATCTTCTACAGTAGTAGTTGCAGCCTGTGTTGTGGTATCTTCTACAGTAGTAGTTGCAGCCTGTGTTGTTGTATCTTCTACAGTAGTAGTTGCAGCCTGTGTTGTTGTATCTTCTACAGTAGTAGTGGCAGCCTGTGTTGTGGTATCTTCTACAGTAGTAGTTGCAGCCTGTGTTGTTGTATCTTCTACAGTAGTAGTTGCAGCCTGTGTTGTCGTATCTTCTATAGTAGTAGTTGCAGCCTGTGTTGTTGTATCTTCTACAGTAGTAGTTGCTGCTTGTGTTGTGGTATCCTCTACAGTAGTAGTTGCTGCTTGTGTTTTCTTATCTTCTACAGTAGTAGTTGCAGCCTGTGTTGTTGTATCTTCTACAGTAGTAGTTGCAGCCTGTGTTGTGGTATCTTTTACAGTAGTAGTTGCAGCCTGTGTTGTGGTATCTTCTACAGTAGTAGATGCAGCCTGTATTGTTGTATCTTCTACAGTAGTAGTTGCAGCCTGTGTTGTTGTATCTTCTACAGTAGTAGTTGCAGCCTGTGTTGTTGTATCTTCTACAGTAGTAGTTGCAGCCTGTGTTGTTGTATCTTCTACAGTAGTAGTGGCAGCCTGTGTTGTGGTATCTTCTACAGTAGTAGTTGCAGCCTGTGTTGTTGTATCTTCTACAGTAGTAGTTGCAGCCTGTGTTGTGGTATCTTCTATAGTAGTAGTTGTAGCCTGTGTTGTCGTATCTTCTACAGTAGTAGTTACAGCCTGTGTTGTCGTATCTTCTACAGTAGTAGTTACAGCCTGTGGTGTTGTATCTTCTACAGTAGTAGTTTCAGCCTGTGTTGTATCTTCTACAGTAGTAGTTGCAGCCTGCGTTGTGGTATCTTCTACAGTAGTAGTTGCTGCTTGTGTTGTGGTATCTTCTACAGTAGTAGTTGCTGCTTGTGTTGTGGTATCTTCTACAGTAGTAGTTATAACCTGTGTTGTTTTATCTTCTACAGTAGTAGTTGCAGCTTGTGTTGTTGTATCTTCTACAGTAGTAGTTGCAGCCTGTGTTGTCGTATCTTCTATAGTAGTAGTTGCAGCCTGTGTTGTTGTATCTTCTACAGTAGTAGTTGCTGCTTGTGTTGTCGTATCTTCTATAGTAGTAGTTGCAGCCTGTGCTGTCGTATCTACTACAGTAGTAGTTACAGCCTGTGTTGTCGTATCTTCTACAGTAGTAGTTACAGCCTGTGGTGTTGTATCTTCCACAGTAGTAGTTTCAGCCTGTGTTGTTGTATCTTCTACAGTAGTAGTTGCAGCCTGCGTTGTGGTATCTTCTACAGTAGTAGTTGCTGCTTGTGTTGTGGTATCTTCTACAGTAGTAGTTGCTGCTTGTGTTGTGGTATCTTCTACAGTAGTAGTTGCAGCCTGTGTTGTTGTATCTTCTACAGTAGTAGTTGCAGCCTGTGTTGTGGTATCTTCTGCAGTAGTAGTTGCAGCCTGTGTTGTGGTATCTTCTACAGTAGTAGTTGCAGCCTGTGTTGTTGTATCTTCTACAGTAGTAGTTGCAGCCTGTGTTGTGGTATCTTCTACAGTAATAGTTGCAGCCTGTGTTGTTGTATCTTCTACCGTAGTAGTTGCAGCCTGTGTTGTCGTATCTTCTATAGTAGTAGTTGCAGCCTGTGTTGTTGTATCTTCTACAGTAGTAGTTGCAGCCTGTGTTGTTGTATCTTCTACAGTAGTAGTTGTAACCTGTGTTGTTGTATCTTCTACAGTAGTAGTTGTAACCTGTGTTGTTGTATCTTCTACAATAGTAGTTGCAGCCTGTGTGTTGGTATCTTCAACAGTAGTAGTTGCAGCCTGTGTGTTGGTATCTTCTACAGGAGTAGTTGCAGCCTGTGTTGTCGTATCTTCTACAGTAGTAGTTGCAGCCTGTGTTGTCGTATCTTCTATAGTAGTAGTTGCAGCCTGTGTTGTTGTATCTTCTACAGTAATAGTTGCTGCTTGTGTTGTCGTATCTTCTACAGTAGTAGTTGCAGCCTGTGTTGTTGTATCTTCTACAGTAGTGGTTGCTGCTTGTGTTGTGGCATCTTCTACAGTAGTAGTTGCTGCTTGTGTTGTGGTATTCTCTACAGTAGTAGTTGCTGCTTGTGTTGTCGTATCTTCTACAGTAGTAGTTGCAGCTTGTGTTGTTGTATCTTCTACAGTAGTAGTTGCAGCCTGTGTTGTCGTATCTTCTATAGTAGTAGTTGCAGCTTGTGTTGTTGTATCTTCTACAGTAGTAGGTGCAGCCTGTGTTGTTGTATCTTCTACAGTAGTAGTTGCAGCCTGTGTTGTTGTATCTTCTACAGTAGTAGTTGCTGCTTGTGTTGTAGTATCTTCTGCAGTAGTAGTTGCAGCCTGTGTTATTGTATCTTCTACAGTAGTAGTTGCAGCCTGTGTTGTTGTATCTACTACAGTAGTAGTTGCTGCTTGTGTTGTGGTATCTTCTACAGTAGTAGTTGCTGCTTGTGTTGTCGTATCTTCTACAGTAGTAGTTGCAGCCTGTGTTGTTGTATCTTCTACAGTAGTAGTTGCAGCCTGTGTTGTCGTATCTTCTATAGTAGTAGTTGCAGCCTGTGTTGTCGTATCTTCTACAGTAGTAGTTGCTGCTTGTGTTGTTGTACCTTCTACAGTAGTAGTTGCAGCCTGTGTTGTGGTATCTTCTACAGTAGTAGTTGCAGCCTGTGTTGTTGTATCTTCTACAGTAGTAGTTGCAGCCTGTGTTGTCGTATCTTCTATAGTAGTAGTTGCAGCCTGTGTTGTTGTATCTTCTACAGTTGTAGTTGCAGCCTGTGTTGTGGTATCTTCTACAGTAGTAGTTGGTGCTTGTGTCGTGGTATCTTCTACAGTAGTAGTTGCAGCCTGTGTTGTTGTATCTTCTACAGTAGTAGTTGCAGCCTGTGTTGTTGTATCTTCTACAGTAGTAGTTGCAGCCTGTGTTGTCGTATCTTCTATAGTAGTAGTTGCAGCTTGTGTTGTTGTATCTTCTACAGTAGTAGGTGCAGCCTGTGTTGTTGTATCTTCTACAGTAGTAGTTGCAGCCTGTGTTGTTGTATCTTCTACAGTAGTAGTTGCTGCTTGTGTTGTAGTATCTTCTGCAGTAGTAGTTGCAGCCTGTGTTATTGTATCTTCTACAGTAGTAGTTGCAGCCTGTGTTGTTGTATCTACTACAGTAGTAGTTGCTGCTTGTGTTGTGGTATCTTCTACAGTAGTAGTTGCTGCTTGTGTTGTCGTATCTTCTACAGTAGTAGTTGCAGCCTGTGTTGTTGTATCTTCTACAGTAGTAGTTGCAGCCTGTGTTGTCGTATCTTCTATAGTAGTAGTTGCAGCCTGTGTTGTCGTATCTTCTACAGTAGTAGTTGCTGCTTGTGTTGTTGTACCTTCTACAGTAGTAGTTGCAGCCTGTGTTGTGGTATCTTCTACAGTAGTAGTTGCAGCCTGTGTTGTTGTATCTTCTACAGTAGTAGTTGCAGCCTGTGTTGTCGTATCTTCTATAGTAGTAGTTGCAGCCTGTGTTGTTGTATCTTCTACAGTTGTAGTTGCAGCCTGTGTTGTGGTATCTTCTACAGTAGTAGTTGGTGCTTGTGTCGTGGTATCTTCTACAGTAGTAGTTGCAGCCTGTGTTGTTGTATCTTCTACAGTAGTAGTTGCAGCCTGTGTTGTTGTATCTTCTACAGTAGTAGTTGCAGCCTGTGTTGTCGTATCTTCTATAGTAGTAGTTGCAGCCTGTGTTGTTGTATCTTCTACAGTAGTAGGTGCAGCCTGTGTTGTTGTATCTTCTACAGTAGTAGTTGCTGCTTGTGTTGTCGTATCTTCTACAGTAGTAGTTGCAGCCTGTGTTGTTGTATCTTCTACAGTAGTAGTTGCAGCCTGTGTTGTCGTATCGTCTACAGTAGTAGTTACAGCCTGTGTTGTCGTATCTTCTACAGTAGTAGTTACAGCCTGTGGTGTTGTATCTTCTACAGTAGTAGTTTCAGCCTGTGTTGTTGTATCTTCTACAGTAGTAGTTACAGCCTGTGTTGTGGTATCTTCTACAGTAGTAGTTGCTGCTTGTGTTGTGGTATCTTCTACAGTAGTAGTTGCAGCCTGGGTTGTTGTATCTTCTACAGTAGTAGTTGCAGTCTGTGTTGTTGTATCTTCTACAGTAGTAGTTGCAGCCTGTGTTGTCGTATCTTCTATAGTAGTAGTTGCAGCCTGTGTTGTTGTATCTTCTACAGTAGTAGGTGCAGCCTGTGTTGTTGTATCTTCTACAGTAGTAGTTGCAGCCTGTGTTATTGTATCTTCTACAGTAGTAGTTGCTGCTTGTGTTGTAGTATCTTCTGCAGTAGTAGTTGCAGCCTGTGTTGTTGTATCTTCTACAGTAGTAGTTGCAGCCTGTGTTGTTGTATCTTCTACAGTAGTAGTTGCTGCTTGTGTTGTGGTATCTTCTACAGTAGTAGTTGCAGCCTGTGTTGTATCTTCTACAGTAGTAGTTGCAGCCTGTGTTGTCGTATCTTCTATAGTAGTAGTTGCAGCCTGTGTTGTCGTATCTTCTACAGTAGTAGTTACAGCCTGTGTTGTCGTATCTTCTACAGTAGTAGTTACAGCCTGTGTTGTCGTATCTTCTACAGTAGTAGTTACAGCCTGTGGTGTTGTATCTTCTACAGTAGTAGTTTCAGCCTGTGTTGTTGTATCTTCTACAGTAGTAGTTGCAGCCTGTGTTGTGGTATCTTCTACAGTAGTAGTTGCTGCTTGTGTTGTGGTATCTTCTACAGTAGTAGTTGCAGCCTGTGTTGTTGTATCTTCTACAGTAGTAGTTGCAGCCTGTGTTGTGGTATCTTCTACAGTAGTAGTTGCAGTCTGTGTTGTTGTATCTTCTACAGTAGTAGTTGCAGCCTGTGTTGTGGTATCTTTTACAGTAGTAGTTGCAGCCTGTGTTGTTGTATCTTCTACCGTAGTAGTTGCAGCCTGTGTTGTCGTATCTTCTATAGTAGTAGTTGCAGCCTGTGTTGTTGTATCTTCTACAGTAGTAGTTGCAGCCTGTGTTGTTGTATCTTCTACAGTAGTAGTTGCAGCCTGTGTTGTGGTATCTTCTACAGTAGTAGTTGCTGCTTGTGTCGTGGTATCTTCTACATTAGTAGTTGCAGCCTGTGTTGTTGTATCTTCTACAGTAGTAGTTGCAACCTGTGTTGTTGTATCTTCTACAGTAGTAGTTGCAGCCTGTGTTGTGGTATCTTCTACAGTAGTAGTTGCAGCCTGTGTTGTTGTATCTTCTACAGTAGTAGTTGCTGCTTGTGTCGTGGTATCTTCTACAGTAGTAGTTGCTGCTGGTGTTGTAGTATCTTCTGCAGTAGTAGTTGCAGCCTGTGTTGTTGTATCTTCTACAGTAGTAGTTGCAGCCTGTGTTGTTGTATCTTCTACAGTAGTAGTTGCTGCTTGTGTTGTGGTATCTTCTATAGTAGTAGTTGCTGCTTGTGTTGTCGTATCTTCTACAGTAGTAGTTGCAGCCTGTGTTGTTGTATCTTCTACAGTAGTAGTTGCAGCCTGTGTTGTCGTATCTTCTATAGTAGTAGTTGCAGCCTGTGTTGTCGTATCTTCTACAGTAGTAGTTACAGCCTGTATTGTAGTATCTCCTACAGTAGTAGTTGCAGCCTGTGTTGTCGTATCTTCTATAGTAGTAGTTGCAGCCTGTGTTGTTGTATCTTCTACAGTAGTAGTTGCTGCTTGTGTTGTCGTATCTTCTATAGTAGTAGTTGCAGCCTGTGCTGTCGTATCTACTACAGTAGTAGTTACAGCCTGTGTTGTCGTATCTTCTACAGTAGTAGTTACAGCCTGTGGTGTTGTATCTTCCACAGTAGTAGTTTCAGCCTGTGTTGTTGTATCTTCTACAGTAGTAGTTGCAGCCTGCGTTGTGGTATCTTCTACAGTAGTAGTTGCTGCTTGTGTTGTGGTATCTTCTACAGTAGTAGTTGCTGCTTGTGTTGTGGTATCTTCTACAGTAGTAGTTGCAGCCTGTGTTGTTGTATCTTCTACAGTAGTAGTTGCAGCCTGTGTTGTGGTATCTTCTGCAGTAGTAGTTGCAGCCTGTGTTGTGGTATCTTCTACAGTAGTAGTTGCAGCCTGTGTTGTTGTATCTTCTACAGTAGTAGTTGCAGCCTGTGTTGTGGTATCTTCTACAGTAATAGTTGCAGCCTGTGTTGTTGTATCTTCTACCGTAGTAGTTGCAGCCTGTGTTGTCGTATCTTCTATAGTAGTAGTTGCAGCCTGTGTTGTTGTATCTTCTACAGTAGTAGTTGCAGCCTGTGTTGTTGTATCTTCTACAGTAGTAGTTGTAACCTGTGTTGTTGTATCTTCTACAGTAGTAGTTGTAACCTGTGTTGTTGTATCTTCTACAATAGTAGTTGCAGCCTGTGTGTTGGTATCTTCAACAGTAGTAGTTGCAGCCTGTGTGTTGGTATCTTCTACAGGAGTAGTTGCAGCCTGTGTTGTCGTATCTTCTACAGTAGTAGTTGCAGCCTGTGTTGTCGTATCTTCTATAGTAGTAGTTGCAGCCTGTGTTGTTGTATCTTCTACAGTAATAGTTGCTGCTTGTGTTGTCGTATCTTCTACAGTAGTAGTTGCAGCCTGTGTTGTTGTATCTTCTACAGTAGTGGTTGCTGCTTGTGTTGTGGCATCTTCTACAGTAGTAGTTGCTGCTTGTGTTGTGGTATTCTCTACAGTAGTAGTTGCTGCTTGTGTTGTCGTATCTTCTACAGTAGTAGTTGCAGCTTGTGTTGTTGTATCTTCTACAGTAGTAGTTGCAGCCTGTGTTGTCGTATCTTCTATAGTAGTAGTTGCAGCTTGTGTTGTTGTATCTTCTACAGTAGTAGGTGCAGCCTGTGTTGTTGTATCTTCTACAGTAGTAGTTGCAGCCTGTGTTGTTGTATCTTCTACAGTAGTAGTTGCTGCTTGTGTTGTAGTATCTTCTGCAGTAGTAGTTGCAGCCTGTGTTATTGTATCTTCTACAGTAGTAGTTGCAGCCTGTGTTGTTGTATCTACTACAGTAGTAGTTGCTGCTTGTGTTGTGGTATCTTCTACAGTAGTAGTTGCTGCTTGTGTTGTCGTATCTTCTACAGTAGTAGTTGCAGCCTGTGTTGTTGTATCTTCTACAGTAGTAGTTGCAGCCTGTGTTGTCGTATCTTCTATAGTAGTAGTTGCAGCCTGTGTTGTCGTATCTTCTACAGTAGTAGTTGCTGCTTGTGTTGTTGTACCTTCTACAGTAGTAGTTGCAGCCTGTGTTGTGGTATCTTCTACAGTAGTAGTTGCAGCCTGTGTTGTTGTATCTTCTACAGTAGTAGTTGCAGCCTGTGTTGTCGTATCTTCTATAGTAGTAGTTGCAGCCTGTGTTGTTGTATCTTCTACAGTTGTAGTTGCAGCCTGTGTTGTGGTATCTTCTACAGTAGTAGTTGGTGCTTGTGTCGTGGTATCTTCTACAGTAGTAGTTGCAGCCTGTGTTGTTGTATCTTCTACAGTAGTAGTTGCAGCCTGTGTTGTTGTATCTTCTACAGTAGTAGTTGCAGCCTGTGTTGTCGTATCTTCTATAGTAGTAGTTGCAGCTTGTGTTGTTGTATCTTCTACAGTAGTAGGTGCAGCCTGTGTTGTTGTATCTTCTACAGTAGTAGTTGCAGCCTGTGTTGTTGTATCTTCTACAGTAGTAGTTGCTGCTTGTGTTGTAGTATCTTCTGCAGTAGTAGTTGCAGCCTGTGTTATTGTATCTTCTACAGTAGTAGTTGCAGCCTGTGTTGTTGTATCTACTACAGTAGTAGTTGCTGCTTGTGTTGTGGTATCTTCTACAGTAGTAGTTGCTGCTTGTGTTGTCGTATCTTCTACAGTAGTAGTTGCAGCCTGTGTTGTTGTATCTTCTACAGTAGTAGTTGCAGCCTGTGTTGTCGTATCTTCTATAGTAGTAGTTGCAGCCTGTGTTGTCGTATCTTCTACAGTAGTAGTTGCTGCTTGTGTTGTTGTACCTTCTACAGTAGTAGTTGCAGCCTGTGTTGTGGTATCTTCTACAGTAGTAGTTGCAGCCTGTGTTGTTGTATCTTCTACAGTAGTAGTTGCAGCCTGTGTTGTCGTATCTTCTATAGTAGTAGTTGCAGCCTGTGTTGTTGTATCTTCTACAGTTGTAGTTGCAGCCTGTGTTGTGGTATCTTCTACAGTAGTAGTTGGTGCTTGTGTCGTGGTATCTTCTACAGTAGTAGTTGCAGCCTGTGTTGTTGTATCTTCTACAGTAGTAGTTGCAGCCTGTGTTGTTGTATCTTCTACAGTAGTAGTTGCAGCCTGTGTTGTCGTATCTTCTATAGTAGTAGTTGCAGCCTGTGTTGTTGTATCTTCTACAGTAGTAGGTGCAGCCTGTGTTGTTGTATCTTCTACAGTAGTAGTTGCTGCTTGTGTTGTCGTATCTTCTACAGTAGTAGTTGCAGCCTGTGTTGTTGTATCTTCTACAGTAGTAGTTGCAGCCTGTGTTGTCGTATCGTCTACAGTAGTAGTTACAGCCTGTGTTGTCGTATCTTCTACAGTAGTAGTTACAGCCTGTGGTGTTGTATCTTCTACAGTAGTAGTTTCAGCCTGTGTTGTTGTATCTTCTACAGTAGTAGTTACAGCCTGTGTTGTGGTATCTTCTACAGTAGTAGTTGCTGCTTGTGTTGTGGTATCTTCTACAGTAGTAGTTGCAGCCTGGGTTGTTGTATCTTCTACAGTAGTAGTTGCAGTCTGTGTTGTTGTATCTTCTACAGTAGTAGTTGCAGCCTGTGTTGTCGTATCTTCTATAGTAGTAGTTGCAGCCTGTGTTGTTGTATCTTCTACAGTAGTAGGTGCAGCCTGTGTTGTTGTATCTTCTACAGTAGTAGTTGCAGCCTGTGTTATTGTATCTTCTACAGTAGTAGTTGCTGCTTGTGTTGTAGTATCTTCTGCAGTAGTAGTTGCAGCCTGTGTTGTTGTATCTTCTACAGTAGTAGTTGCAGCCTGTGTTGTTGTATCTTCTACAGTAGTAGTTGCTGCTTGTGTTGTGGTATCTTCTACAGTAGTAGTTGCAGCCTGTGTTGTATCTTCTACAGTAGTAGTTGCAGCCTGTGTTGTCGTATCTTCTATAGTAGTAGTTGCAGCCTGTGTTGTCGTATCTTCTACAGTAGTAGTTACAGCCTGTGTTGTCGTATCTTCTACAGTAGTAGTTACAGCCTGTGTTGTCGTATCTTCTACAGTAGTAGTTACAGCCTGTGGTGTTGTATCTTCTACAGTAGTAGTTTCAGCCTGTGTTGTTGTATCTTCTACAGTAGTAGTTGCAGCCTGTGTTGTGGTATCTTCTACAGTAGTAGTTGCTGCTTGTGTTGTGGTATCTTCTACAGTAGTAGTTGCAGCCTGTGTTGTTGTATCTTCTACAGTAGTAGTTGCAGCCTGTGTTGTGGTATCTTCTACAGTAGTAGTTGCAGTCTGTGTTGTTGTATCTTCTACAGTAGTAGTTGCAGCCTGTGTTGTGGTATCTTTTACAGTAGTAGTTGCAGCCTGTGTTGTTGTATCTTCTACCGTAGTAGTTGCAGCCTGTGTTGTCGTATCTTCTATAGTAGTAGTTGCAGCCTGTGTTGTTGTATCTTCTACAGTAGTAGTTGCAGCCTGTGTTGTTGTATCTTCTACAGTAGTAGTTGCAGCCTGTGTTGTGGTATCTTCTACAGTAGTAGTTGCTGCTTGTGTCGTGGTATCTTCTACATTAGTAGTTGCAGCCTGTGTTGTTGTATCTTCTACAGTAGTAGTTGCAACCTGTGTTGTTGTATCTTCTACAGTAGTAGTTGCAGCCTGTGTTGTGGTATCTTCTACAGTAGTAGTTGCAGCCTGTGTTGTTGTATCTTCTACAGTAGTAGTTGCTGCTTGTGTCGTGGTATCTTCTACAGTAGTAGTTGCTGCTGGTGTTGTAGTATCTTCTGCAGTAGTAGTTGCAGCCTGTGTTGTTGTATCTTCTACAGTAGTAGTTGCAGCCTGTGTTGTTGTATCTTCTACAGTAGTAGTTGCTGCTTGTGTTGTGGTATCTTCTATAGTAGTAGTTGCTGCTTGTGTTGTCGTATCTTCTACAGTAGTAGTTGCAGCCTGTGTTGTTGTATCTTCTACAGTAGTAGTTGCAGCCTGTGTTGTCGTATCTTCTATAGTAGTAGTTGCAGCCTGTGTTGTCGTATCTTCTACAGTAGTAGTTACAGCCTGTATTGTAGTATCTCCTACAGTAGTAGTTACAGCCTGTGGTGTTGTATCTTCTACAGTAGTAGTTTCAGCCTGTGTTGTTGTATCTTCTATAGTAGTAGTGGCAGCCTGTGTTGTGGTATCCTCTACAGTAGTAGTTGCTGCTTGTGTTGTGGTATCTTCTACAGTAGTAGTTGCTGCTTGTGTTGTGGTATCTTCTACAGTAGTAGTTGCTGCTTGTGTTGTGGTATCCTCTACAGTAGTAGTTGCTGCTTGTGTTTTCTTATCTTCTACAGTAGTAGTTGCAGCCTGTGTTGTTGTATCTTCTACAGTAGTAGTTGCAGCCTGTGTTGTGGTATCTTTTACAGTAGTAGTTGCAGCCTGTGTTGTGGTATCTTCTACAGTAGTAGATGCAGCCTGTATTGTTGTATCTTCTACAGTAGTAGTTGCAGCCTGTGTTGTTGTATCTTCTACAGTAGTAGTTGCAGCCTGTGTTGTTGTATCTTCTACAGTAGTAGTTGCAGCCTGTGTTGTTGTATCTTCTACAGTAGTAGTGGCAGCCTGTGTTGTGGTATCTTCTACAGTAGTAGTTGCAGCCTGTGTTGTTGTATCTTCTACAGTAGTAGTTGCAGCCTGTGTTGTGGTATCTTCTATAGTAGTAGTTGTAGCCTGTGTTGTCGTATCTTCTACAGTAGTAGTTACAGCCTGTGTTGTCGTATCTTCTACAGTAGTAGTTACAGCCTGTGGTGTTGTATCTTCTACAGTAGTAGTTTCAGCCTGTGTTGTATCTTCTACAGTAGTAGTTGCAGCCTGCGTTGTGGTATCTTCTACAGTAGTAGTTGCTGCTTGTGTTGTGGTATCTTCTACAGTAGTAGTTGCTGCTTGTGTTGTGGTATCTTCTACAGTAGTAGTTGTAACCTGTGTTGTTGTATCTTCTACAGTAGTAGTTGCAGCTTGTGTTGTTGTATCTTCTACAGTAGTAGTTGCAGCCTGTGTTGTCGTATCTTCTATAGTAGTAGTTGCAGCCTGTGTTGTTGTATCTTCTACAGTAGTAGTTGCTGCTTGTGTTGTCGTATCTTCTATAGTAGTAGTTGCAGCCTGTGCTGTCGTATCTACTACAGTAGTAGTTACAGCCTGTGTTGTCGTATCTTCTACAGTAGTAGTTACAGCCTGTGGTGTTGTATCTTCCACAGTAGTAGTTTCAGCCTGTGTTGTTGTATCTTCTACAGTAGTAGTTGCAGCCTGCGTTGTGGTATCTTCTACAGTAGTAGTTGCTGCTTGTGTTGTGGTATCTTCTACAGTAGTAGTTGCTGCTTGTGTTGTGGTATCTTCTACAGTAGTAGTTGCAGCCTGTGTTGTTGTATCTTCTACAGTAGTAGTTGCAGCCTGTGTTGTGGTATCTTCTGCAGTAGTAGTTGCAGCCTGTGTTGTGGTATCTTCTACAGTAGTAGTTGCAGCCTGTGTTGTTGTATCTTCTACAGTAGTAGTTGCAGCCTGTGTTGTGGTATCTTCTACAGTAATAGTTGCAGCCTGTGTTGTTGTATCTTCTACCGTAGTAGTTGCAGCCTGTGTTGTCGTATCTTCTATAGTAGTAGTTGCAGCCTGTGTTGTTGTATCTTCTACAGTAGTAGTTGCAGCCTGTGTTGTTGTATCTTCTACAGTAGTAGTTGTAACCTGTGTTGTTGTATCTTCTACAGTAGTAGTTGTAACCTGTGTTGTTGTATCTTCTACAATAGTAGTTGCAGCCTGTGTGTTGGTATCTTCAACAGTAGTAGTTGCAGCCTGTGTGTTGGTATCTTCTACAGGAGTAGTTGCAGCCTGTGTTGTCGTATCTTCTACAGTAGTAGTTGCAGCCTGTGTTGTCGTATCTTCTATAGTAGTAGTTGCAGCCTGTGTTGTCGTATCTTCTACAGTAGTAGTTGCTGCTTGTGTTGTCGTATCTTCTACAGTAGTAGTTGCAGCCTGTGTTGTTGTATCTTCTACAGTAGTGGTTGCTGCTTGTGTTGTGGCATCTTCTACAGTAGTAGTTGCTGCTTGTGTTGTGGTATTCTCTACAGTAGTAGTTGCTGCTTGTGTTGTCGTATCTTCTACAGTAGTAGTTGCAGCTTGTGTTGTTGTATCTTCTACAGTAGTAGTTGCAGCCTGTGTTGTCGTATCTTCTATAGTAGTAGTTGCAGCTTGTGTTGTTGTATCTTCTACAGTAGTAGGTGCAGCCTGTGTTGTTGTATCTTCTACAGTAGTAGTTGCAGCCTGTGTTGTTGTATCTTCTACAGTAGTAGTTGCTGCTTGTCTTGTAGTATCTTCTGCAGTAGTAGTTGCAGCCTGTGTTATTGTATCTTCTACAGTAGTAGTTGCAGCCTGTGTTGTTGTATCTACTACAGTAGTAGTTGCTGCTTGTGTTGTGGTATCTTCTACAGTAGTAGTTGCTGCTTGTGTTGTCGTATCTTCTACAGTAGTAGTTGCAGCCTGTGTTGTTGTATCTTCTACAGTAGTAGTTGCAGCCTGTGTTGTCGTATCTTCTATAGTAGTAGTTGCAGCCTGTGTTGTCGTATCTTCTACAGTAGTAGTTGCTGCTTGTGTTGTTGTACCTTCTACAGTAGTAGTTGCAGCCTGTGTTGTGGTATCTTCTACAGTAGTAGTTGCAGCCTGTGTTGTTGTATCTTCTACAGTAGTAGTTGCAGCCTGTGTTGTCGTATCTTCTATAGTAGTAGTTGCAGCCTGTGTTGTTGTATCTTCTACAGTTGTAGTTGCAGCCTGTGTTGTGGTATCTTCTACAGTAGTAGTTGGTGCTTGTGTCGTGGTATCTTCTACAGTAGTAGTTGCAGCCTGTGTTGTTGTATCTTCTACATTAGTAGTTGCAGCCTGTGTTGTTGTATCTTCTACAGTAGTAGTTGCAGCCTGTGTTGTCGTATCTTCTATAGTAGTAGTTGCAGCTTGTGTTGTTGTATCTTCTACATTAGTAGGTGCAGCCTGTGTTGTTGTATCTTCTACAGTAGTAGTTGCAGCCTGTGTTGTTGTATCTTCTACAGTAGTAGTTGCTGCTTGTGTTGTAGTATCTTCTGCAGTAGTAGTTGCAGCCTGTGTTATTGTATCTTCTACAGTAGTAGTTGCAGCCTGTGTTGTTGTATCTACTACAGTAGTAGTTGCTGCTTGTGTTGTGGTATCTTCTACAGTAGTAGTTGCTGCTTGTGTTGTCGTATCTTCTACAGTAGTAGTTGCAGCCTGTGTTGTTGTATCTTCTACAGTAGTAGTTGCAGCCTGTGTTGTCGTATCTTCTATAGTAGTAGTTGCAGCCTGTGTTGTCGTATCTTCTACAGTAGTAGTTGCTGCTTGTGTTGTTGTACCTTCTACAGTAGTAGTTGCAGCCTGTGTTGTGGTATCTTCTACAGTAGTAGTTGCAGCCTGTGTTGTTGTATCTTCTACAGTAGTAGTTGCAGCCTGTGTTGTCGTATCTTCTATAGTAGTAGTTGCAGCCTGTGTTGTTGTATCTTCTACAGTTGTAGTTGCAGCCTGTGTTGTGGTATCTTCTACAGTAGTAGTTGGTGCTTGTGTCGTGGTATCTTCTACAGTAGTAGTTGCAGCCTGTGTTGTTGTATCTTCTACAGTAGTAGTTGCAGCCTGTGTTGTTGTATCTTCTACAGTAGTAGTTGCAGCCTGTGTTGTCGTATCTTCTATAGTAGTAGTTGCAGCCTGTGTTGTTGTATCTTCTACAGTAGTAGGTGCAGCCTGTGTTGTTGTATCTTCTACAGTAGTAGTTGCTGCTTGTGTTGTCGTATCTTCTACAGTAGTAGTTGCAGCCTGTGTTGTTGTATCTTCTACAGTAGTAGTTGCAGCCTGTGTTGTCGTATCTTCTATAGTAGTAGTTGCAGCCTGTGTTGTCGTATCTTCTACAGTAGTAGTTACAGCCTGTGTTGTCGTATCGTCTACAGTAGTAGTTACAGCCTGTGTTGTCGTATCTTCTACAGTAGTAGTTACAGCCTGTGGTGTTGTATCTTCTACAGTAGTAGTTTCAGCCTGTGTTGTTGTATCTTCTACAGTAGTAGTTACAGCCTGTGTTGTGGTATCTTCTACAGTAGTAGTTGCTGCTTGTGTTGTGGTATCTTCTACAGTAGTAGTTGCAGCCTGGGTTGTTGTATCTTCTACAGTAGTAGTTGCAGTCTGTGTTGTTGTATCTTCTACAGTAGTAGTTGCAGCCTGTGTTGTCGTATCTTCTATAGTAGTAGTTGCAGCCTGTGTTGTTGTATCTTCTACAGTAGTAGGTGCAGCCTGTGTTGTTGTATCTTCTACAGTAGTAGTTGCAGCCTGTGTTATTGTATCTTCTACAGTAGTAGTTGCTGCTTGTGTTGTAGTATCTTCTGCAGTAGTAGTTGCAGCCTGTGTTGTTGTATCTTCTACAGTAGTAGTTGCAGCCTGTGTTGTTGTATCTTCTACAGTAGTAGTTGCTGCTTGTGTTGTGGTATCTTCTACAGTAGTAGTTGCAGCCTGTGTTGTATCTTCTACAGTAGTAGTTGCAGCCTGTGTTGTCGTATCTTCTATAGTAGTAGTTGCAGCCTGTGTTGTCGTATCTTCTACAGTAGTAGTTACAGCCTGTGTTGTCGTATCTTCTACAGTAGTAGTTACAGCCTGTGTTGTCGTATCTTCTACAGTAGTAGTTACAGCCTGTGGTGTTGTATCTTCTACAGTAGTAGTTTCAGCCTGTGTTGTTGTATCTTCTACAGTAGTAGTTGCAGCCTGTGTTGTGGTATCTTCTACAGTAGTAGTTGCTGCTTGTGTTGTGGTATCTTCTACAGTAGTAGTTGCAGCCTGTGTTGTTGTATCTTCTACAGTAGTAGTTGCAGCCTGTGTTGTGGTATCTTCTACAATAGTAGTTGCAGTCTGTGTTGTTGTATCTTCTACAGTAGTAGTTGCAGCCTGTGTTGTGGTATCTTTTACAGTAGTAGTTGCAGCCTGTGTTGTTGTATCTTCTACCGTAGTAGTTGCAGCCTGTGTTGTCGTATCTTCTATAGTAGTAGTTGCAGCCTGTGTTGTTGTATCTTCTACAGTAGTAGTTGCAGCCTGTGTTGTTGTATCTTCTACAGTAGTAGTTGCAGCCTGTGTTGTGGTATCTTCTACAGTAGTAGTTGCTGCTTGTGTCGTGGTATCTTCTACATTAGTAGTTGAAGCCTGTGTTGTTGTATCTTCTACAGTAGTAGTTGCAACCTGTGTTGTTGTATCTTCTACAGTAGTAGTTGCAGCCTGTGTTGTGGTATCTTCTACAGTAGTAGTTGCAGCCTGTGTTGTTGTATCTTCTACAGTAGTAGTTGCTGCTTGTGTCGTGGTATCTTCTATAGTAGTAGTTGCTGCTGGTGTTGTAGTATCTTCTGCAGTAGTAGTTGCAGCCTGTGTTGTTGTATCTTCTACAGTAGTAGTTGCAGCCTGTGTTGTTGTATCTTCTACAGTAGTAGTTGCTGCTTGTGTTGTGGTATCTTCTATAGTAGTAGTTGCTGCTTGTGTTGTCGTATCTTCTACAGTAGTAGTTGCAGCCTGTGTTGTTGTATCTTCTACAGTAGTAGTTGCAGCCTGTGTTGTCGTATCTTCTATAGTAGTAGTTGCAGCCTGTGTTGTCGTATCTTCTACAGTAGTAGTTACAGCCTGTATTGTAGTATCTCCTACAGTAGTAGTTACAGCCTGTGGTGTTGTATCTTCTACAGTAGTAGTTTCAGCCTGTGTTGTTGTATCTTCTATAGTAGTAGTGGCAGCCTGTGTTGTGGTATCCTCTACAGTAGTAGTTGCTGCTTGTGTTGTGGTATCTTCTACAGTAGTAGTTGCTGCTTGTGTTGTGGTATCTTCTACAGTAGTAGATGCAGCCTGTGTTGTTGTATCTTCTACAGTAGTAGTTGCAGCCTGTGTTGTGGTATCTTCTACAGTAGTAGTTGCAGCCTGTGTTGTTGTATCTTCTACAGTAGTAGTTGCAGCCTGTGTTGTGGTATCTTCTACAGTAGTAGTTGCAGCCTGTGTTGTGGTATCTTCTACAGGAGTAGTTGCAGCCTGTGTTGTTGTATCTTCTACCGGAGTAGTTGCAGCCTGTGTTGTTGTATCTTCTACCGGAGTAGTTGCAGCCTGTGTTGTCGTATCTTCTATAGTAGTAGTTGCAGCCTGTGTTGTTGTATCTTCTACAGTAGTAGTTGCAGCCTGTGTTGTTGTATCTTCTACAGTAGTAGTTGCAGCCTGTGGTGTTGTATCTTCTACAGTAGTAGTTGCAGACTGTGTTGTTGTATCTTCTACAGTAGTAGTTGCAGCCTGTGTTGTTGTATCTTCTACAGTAGTAGTTGCAGCCTGTGTTGTGGTATCTTTTACAGTAGTAGTTGCTGTTTGTGTTGTGGTATCTTCTATAGTAGTAGTTGCAGCCTGTGTTGTGGTATCTTCTATAGTAGTAGTTGCAGCCTGTGTTGTTGTATCTTCTACAGTAGTAGTTGCAGCCTGTGTTGTTGTATCTTCTACAGTAGTAGTTGCAGCCTGTGTTGTCGTATCTTCTATAGTAGTAGTTGCAGCCTGTGTTGTTGTATCTTCTACAGTAGTAGTTGCAGCCTGTGTTGTGGTATCTTCTACAGTAGTAGCTGCTGCTTGTGTCGTGGTATCTTCTACAGTAGTAGTTGCAGCCTGTGTTGTTGTATCTTCTACAGTAGTAGTTGCAACCTGTGTTGTTGTATCTTCTACAGTAGTAGTTGCAGCCTGTGTTGTGGTATCTTCTACAGTAGTAGTTGCAGCCTGTGTTGTTGTATCTTCTACAGTAGTAGTTGCTGCTTGTGTCGTGGTATCTTCTACAGTAGTAGTTGCTGCTGGTGTTGTAGTATCTTCTGCAGTAGTAGTTGCAGACTGTGTTGTTGTATCTTCTACAGTAGTAGTTGCAGCCTGTGTTGTTGTATCTTCTACAGTAGTAGTTGCAGCTTGTGTTGTGGTATCTTCTATAGTAGTAGTTGCTGCTTGTGCTGTCGTATCTTCTACAGTAGTAGTTGCAGCCTGTGTTGTTGTATCTTCTACAGTAGTAGTTGCAGCATGTGTTGTCGTATCTTCTATAGTAGTAGTTGCAGCCTGTGTTGTGGTATCGTCTACAGTAGTAGTTACAGCCTGTATTGTAGTATCTTCTACAGTAGTAGTTACAGCCTGTGGTGTTGTATCTTCTACAGTAGTAGTTTCAGCCTGTGTTGTTGTATCTCCTACAGTAGTAGTGGCAGCCTGTGTTGTGGTATCCTCTACAGTAGTAGTTGCTGCTTGTGTTGTGGTATCTTCTACAGTAGTAGTTGCTGCTTGTGTTGTGGTATCTTCTACAGTAGTAGATGCAGCCTGTGTTGTTGTATCTTCTACAGTAGTAGATGCAGCCTGTGTTGTTGTATCTTCTACAGTAGTAGTTGCAGCCTGTGTCGTGGTATCTTCTACAGTAGTAGTTGCAGCCTGTGTTGTTGTATCTTCTACAGTAGTAGTTGCTGTTTGTGTTGTGGTATCTTCTAAAGTAGTAGTTGCTGCTTGTGTTGTGGTATCTTCTACAGAAGTAGTTGCAGCCTGTGTTGTTGTATCTTCTACAGTGGTAGTTGCAGCCTGTGTTGTTGTATCTTCTACAGTAGTAGTTGCAGCCTGTGTTGTGGTATCTTCTACAGGAGTAGTTGCAGCCTGTGTTGTATCTTCTACCGGAGTAGTTGCAGCCTGTGTTGTCGTATCTTCTATAGTAGTAGTTGCAGCCTGTGTTGTTGTATCTTCTACAGTAGTAGTTGCAGCCTGTGTTGTTGTATCTTCTACAGTAGTAGTTGCAGCCTGTGTTGTTGTATCTTCTACAGTAGTAGTTGCAGTCTGTGTTGTGGTATCTTCTACAGTAGTACTTGCAGCCTGTGTTGTGGTATCTTCTACAGTAGTAGTTGCAGCCTGTGTTGTTGTATCTTCTACAGTAGTAGTTGCAGCCTGTGTTGTTGTATCTTCTACAGTAGTAGTTGCAGCCTGTGTTGTGGTATCTTTTACAGTAGTAGTTGCTGCTTGTGTTGTGGTATCTTCTATAGTAGTAGTTGCAGTCTGTGTTGTGGTATCTTCTACAGTAGTAGGTGCAGCCTGTGTTGTAGTATCTTCTACAGTAGTAGTTGCAGCCTGTGTTGTATCTTCTACAGTAGTAGTTGCAGTCTGTGTTGTTGTATCTTCTACAGTAGTAGTTGCAGCCTGTGTTGTGGTATCTTCTACAGTAGTAGTTGCTGCTTGTGTTGTGGTATCTTCTACAGTAGTAGTTGCTGCTTGTGTTGTCGTATCTTCTACAGTAGTAGTTGCAGCCTGTGTTGTTGTATCTTCTACAGTAGTAGTTGCAGCCTGTGTTGTTGTATCTTCTACAGTAGTAGTTGCAGCCTGTGTTGTTGTATCTTCTACCGTAGTAGTTGCAGCCTGTGTTGTTGTATCTTCTACAGTAGTAGTTGCAGCCTGTGTTGTTGTATCTTCTACAGTAGTAGTTGCAGCCTGTGTTGTCGTATCTTCTATAGTAGTAGTTGCAGCCTGTGTTGTTGTATCTTCTACAGTAGTAGTTGCAGCCTGTGTTGTGGTATCCTCTACAGTAGTAGTTGCTGCTTGTGTCGTGGTATCTTCTGCAGTAGTAGTTGCAGCCTGTGTTGTGGTATCTTCTACAGTAGTAGTTACAGCCTGTGTTGTTGTATCTTCTACAGTAGTAGTTGCAGCCTGTGTTGTTGTATCTTCTACAGTAGTAGTTGCAGCCTGTGTTGTGGTATCTTCTACAGTAGTAGTTGCTGCTTGTGTTGTGGTATCTTCTACAGTAGTAGTTGCAGCCTGTGGTGTTGTATCTTCTACAGTAGTAGTTGCAGCCTGTGTTGTTGTATCTTCTACAGTAGTTGTTGCAGCCTGTGTTGTTGTATCTTCTACAGTAGTAGTTGCAGTCTGTGTTGTTGTATCTTCTACAGTAGTAGTTGCAGCCTGTGTTGTGGTATCTTCTACAGTAGTAGTTGCTGCTTGTGTTGTGGTATCTTGTACAGTAGTAGTTGCTGCTTGTGTTGTGGTATCTTCTACAGTAGTAGTTGCAGCCTGTGTTGTTGTATCTTCTACAGTAGTAGTTGCAGCCTGTGTTGTGGTATCTTCTACAGTAGTAGTTGCAGCCTGTGTTGTTGTATCTTCTACAGTAGTAGTTGTAACCTGTGTTGTTGTATCTTCTACACTAGTAGTTGCAGCCTGTGTTGTTGTATCTTCTACAGTAGTAGTTGCAGCCTGTGTTTTGGTATCTTCTACAGTAGTAGTTGCAGCCTGTGTTGTTGTATCTTCTACAGGAGTAGTTGCAGCCTGTGTTGTCGTATCTTCTATAGTAGTAGTTGCAGCCTGTGTTGTTGTATCTTCTACAGTAGTAGTTGCTGCTTGTGTTGTCGTATATTCTACAGTAGTAGTTACAACCTGTGTTGTTGTATCTTCTACAGTAGTAGTTGCTGCTTGTGTTGTGGTATCTTCTACAGTAGTAGTTGTTGCTTGTGTTGTGGTATCTTCTACAGATGTAGTTGCTGCTTGTGTTGTAGTATCTTCTGCAGTAGTAGTTGCAGCCTGTGTTGTGGTATCTTCTATAGTAGTAGTTGCAGCCTGTGTTGTTGTATCTTCTACCGTAGTAGTTGCTGCTTGTGTTGTGGTATCCTCTACAGTAGTAGTTGCTGCTTGTGTTGTCGTATCTTCTACAGTAGTAGTTGCAGCCTGTGTTGTTGTATCTTCTACAGTAATAGTTGCAGCCTGTGTTGTGGTATCTTCTACAGTAGTAGTTGCAGCCTGTGTTGTTGTATCTTCTACAGTAGTAGTTGCAGCCTGTGTTGTTGTATCTTCTACAGTAGTAGTTGCAGCCTGTGTTGTGGTATCTTCTACAGTAGTAGTTGCAGCCTGTGTCGTTGTATCTTCTACAGTAGTAGTTGCAGCCTGTGTTGTGGTATCTTCTATAGTAGTAGTTGCAGCCTGTGTTGTTGTATCTTCTACAGTAGTAGGTGCAGCCTGTGTTGTTGTATCTTCTACAGTAGTAGTTGCAGCCTGTGTTGTGGTATCTTCTACAGTAGTAGTTGCAGCCTGTGTTGTTGTATCTTCTACAGTAGTAGTTGCTGCTTGTGTTGTGGCATCTTCTACAGTAGTAGTTGCAGCCTGTGTTGTTGTATCTTCTACAGTAGTAGTTGCAGCTTGTGTTGTAGTATCTTCATTAGGAGTAGTTGCAGCCTGTGTTGTGGTATCTTCTACAGTAGTAGTTGAAGCCTGTGTTGTTGTATCTTCTACCGTAGTAGTTGCTGCTTGTGTTGTGGTATCCTCTACAGTTGTAGTTGCAGCCTGTGTTGTGGTATCTTCTACAGTAGTAGTTGCTGCTGGTGTTGTAGTATCTTCTGCAGTAGTAGTTGCTGCTGGTTGTGTAGTATCTTCTGCAGTAGTAGTTGCAGCCTGTGTTGTTGTATCTTCTACAGTAGTAGTTGCAGCCTGTGTTGTTGTATCTTCTACAGTAGTAGTTGCTGCTTGTGTTGTGGTATCTTCTATAGTAGTAGTTGCTGTTTGTGTTGTCGCATCTTCTACAGTAGTAGTTGCAGCCTGTGTTGTTGTATCTTCTATAGTAGTAGTTGCAGCCTGTGTTGTCGTATCTTCTACAGTAGTAGTTACAACCTGTGTTGTTGTATCTTCTACAGTAGTAGTGGCAGTCTGTGTTGTGGTATCTTCTACAGTAGTAGTTTCAGCCTGTGTTGTGGTATCTTCTACAGTAGTAGTTGCTGCTTGTGTTGTGGCATCTTCTACAGTAGTAGATGCAGCCTGTGTTGTTGTATCTTCTACAGTAGTAGTTGCAACCTGTGTTGTCGTATCTTCTACAGTAGTAGTTGCAGCATGTGTTGTGGTATCTTCTACAGTAGTAGTTGCAGCCTGTGTTGTCGTATCTTCTATAGTAGTAGTTGCAGCCTGTGTTGTTGTATCTTCTACAGTAGTAGTTGCAGCCTGTGTTGTTGTATCTTCTACAGTAGTAGTTGCAGCCTGTGTTGTTGTATCTTCTACAGTAGTAGTTGCAGCCTGTGTTGTGGTATCTTCTACAGAAGTAGTTGCTGCTTGTGTCGTGGTATCTTCTACAGTAGTAGTTGCAGCCTGTGCTGTTGTATCTTCTACAGTAGTAGTTGCAGCCTGTGTTGTTGTATATTCTACAGTAGTAGTTGCAGCCTGTGTTGTTGTATCTTCTACAGTAGTAGTTGCAGCCTGTGTTGTGGTATCTTCTACAGTAGTAGTTGCAGCCTGTGTTGTTGTATTTTCTACCGGAGTAGTTGCAGCCTGTGTTGTCGTATCTTCTATAGTAGTAGTTGCAGCCAGTGTTGTGGTATCTTCTACAGTAGTAGTTGCAGCCTGTGTTGTTGTATCTTCTACAGTAGTAGTTGCAGCCTGTGTTGTTGTATCTTCTACAGTAGTAGTTGCAGCCTGTGTTGTTGTATCTTCTACAGTAGTAGTTGCAGCCTGTGTTGTTGTATCTTCTACAGTAGTAGTTGCAGCCTGTGTTGTGGTATCTTTTACAGTAGTAGTTGCTGCTTGTGTTGTGGTATCTTCTATAGTAGTAGTTGCAGCCTGTGTTGTGGTATCTTCTACAGTAGTAGTTGCAGCCTGTGTTGTTGTATCTTCTACAGTAGTAGTTGCAGCCTGTGTTGTATCTTCTACAGTAGTAGTTGCAGCCTGTGTTGTTGTATCTTCTACAGTAGTAGTTGCAGCCTGTGTTGTGGTATCTTCTACAGTAGTAGTTGCTGCTTGTGTTGTGGTATCTTCTACAGTAGTAGTTGCTGCTTGTGTTGTGGTATCTTCTACAGTAGTAGTTGCAGCCTGTGTTGTTGTATCTTCTACAGTAGTAGTTGCAGCCAGTGTTGTGGTATCTTCTACAGTAGTAGTTGCAGCCTGTGTTGTTGTATCTTCTACAGTAGTAGTTGCAGCCTGTGTTGTTGTATCTTCTACAGTAGTAGTTGCAGCCTGTGTTGTTGTATCTTCTACAGTAGTAGTTGCAGCCTGTGTTGTTGTATCTTCTACAGTAGTAGTTGCAGCCTGTGTTGTGGTATCTTTTACAGTAGTAGTTGCTGCTTGTGTTGTGGTATCTTCTATAGTAGTAGTTGCAGCCTGTGTTGTGGTATCTTCTACAGTAGTAGTTGCAGCCTGTGTTGTTGTATCTTCTACAGTAGTAGTTGCAGCCTGTGTTGTATCTTCTACAGTAGTAGTTGCAGCCTGTGTTGTTGTATCTTCTACAGTAGTAGTTGCAGCCTGTGTTGTGGTATCTTCTACAGTAGTAGTTGCTGCTTGTGTTGTGGTATCTTCTACAGTAGTAGTTGCTGCTTGTGTTGTGGTATCTTCTACAGTAGTAGTTGCAGCCTGTGTTGTTGTATCTTCTACAGTAGTAGTTGCAGCCTGTGTTGTTGTATCTTCTACAGTAGTAGTTGCAGCCTGTGTTGTCGTATCTTCTATAGTAGTAGTTGCAGCCTGTGTTGTTGTATCTTCTACAGTAGTAGTTGCAGCCTGTGTTGTGGTATCTTCTACAGTAGTAGTTGCTGCTTGTGTCGTGGTATCTTCTACAGTAGTAGTTGCAGCCTGTGTTGTGGTATCTTCTACAGTAGTAGTTGCTGCTTGTGTTGTGGTATCTTCTGTAGTTGTAGTTGCAGCCTGTGTTGTTGTATCTTCTACAGTAGTAGTTGCAGCCTGTGTTGTCGTATCTTCTACAGTAGTAGTTACAGCCTGTGTTGTTGTATCTTCTACAGTAGTAGTTGCAGCCTGTGTTGTTGTATCTTCTATAGTAGTAGTTGCAGCCTGTGTTGTGGTATCTTCTACAGTAGTAGTTGCTGCCTGTGTTGTGGTTTCTTCTACAGTAGTAGTTGCTGCTTGTGTTGTGGTATCTTCTACAGTAGTAGTTGCTACTTGTGTTGTGGTATCTTCTACAGTAGTAGTTGCAGCCAGTGTTGTTGTATCTTCTACAGTAGTAGTTGCAGCCTGTGTTGTTGTATCTTCTACAGTAGTAGTTGCAGCCTGTGTTGTTGTATCTTCTACAGTAGTAGTTGCTGCTTGTGTTGTTGTATCTTCTACAGTAGTAGTTGCAGCTTGTGTTGTGGTATCTTCTACAGTAGTAGTTGCTGCCTGTGTTGTGGTATCTTCTACAGTAGTAGTTGCAGCCTGTGTTGTTGTATCTTCTACAGTAGTAGTTGCTGCTTGTGTTGTGGTATCTTCTACAGTAGTAGTTGCTACTTGTGTTGTGGTATCTTCTACAGTAGTAGTTGCAGCCACTGTTGTTGTATCTTCTACAGTAGTAGTTGCAGCCTGTGTTGTGGTATCTTCTACAGTAGTAGTTGCAGCCTGTGTTGTTGTATCTTCTACAGTAGTTGTTGCAGCCTGTGTTGTTGTATCTTCTACAGTAGTAGTTGCAGCCTGTGTTGTTGTATCTTCTACAGTAGTAGTTGCTGCTTGTGTTGTTGTATCTTCTATAGTAGTAGTTGCTGCTTGTGTTGTGGTATCCTCTACAGTAGTAGTTGCAGCCTGTGTTGTGGTATCCTCTACAGTAGTAGTTGCTGCTTGTGTTGTGGTATCTTCTACAGTAGTAGTTGCAGCCTGTGTTGTTGTATCTTCTACAGTAGTAGTTGCAGCCTGTGTTGTTGTATCTTCTACAGTAGTAGTTGCAGCCTGTGTTGTTGTATCTTCTACAGTAGTAGTTGCAGCTTGTGTTGTGGTGTCTTCTACAGTAGTAGTTGCAGCTTGTGTTGTGGTTTCTTTTACAGTAGTAGTTGTTGCTTGTGTTGTTGTATCCTCTACAGTAGTAGTTGCAGCTTGTGTTGTTGTATCTTCTACAGTAGTAGTTGCAGCCTGTGTTGTCGTATCTTCTATAGTAGTAGTTGCAGCCTGTGTTGTTGTATCTTCTACAGTAGTAGTTGCTGCTTGTGTTGTTGTATCTTCTACAGTAGTAGATGCAGCTTGTGTTGTGGTATCTTCTACAGTAGTAGTTGCTGCCTGTGTTGTGGTATCTTCTACAGTAGTAGTTGCAGCCTGTGTTGTTGTATCTTCTACAGTAGTAGTTGCTGCTTGTGTTGTTGTATCTTCTACGGTAGTAGTTGCTGCTGGTGTTGTAGTATCTTCTGTAGTAGTAGTTGCAGCCTGTGTTGTTGTATCTTCTACAGTAGTAGTTGCAGCCTGTGTTGTTGTATCTTCTACAATAGTAGTTGCCGCTTGTGTTGTGGTATCTTCTACAGTAGTAGTTGCTGCTTGTGTTGTTGTATCTTCTACAGTAGTAGTTGCAGCCTGTGTTGTTGTATCTTCTACAGTAGTAGTTGCAGCCTGTGTTGTTGTATCTTCTACAGTAGTAGTTGCTGCTGGTGTTGTAGTATCTTCTGTAGTAGTAGTTGCAGCCTGTGTTGTTGTATCTTCTACAGTAGTAGTTACAGCCTGTGTTGTAGTATCTTCTACAGTAGTTGTTACAGCCTGTGTTGTTGTATCTTCTACAGTAGTAGTTGCAGCCTGTGTTGTGGTATCTTCTACAGTAGTAGTTGCTGCTTGTGTTGTGGTTTCTTCTACAGTAGTAGTTGCTACTTGTGTTGTGGTATCTTCTACAGTAGTAGTTGCAGCCAGTGTTGTGGTATCTTCTACAGTAGTAGTTGCAGCCTGTGTTGTGGTATCTTCTACAGTAGTAGTTGCAGCCTGTGTTGTTGTATCTTCTACAGTAGTAGTTGCAGCCTGTGTTGTTGTATCTTCTACAGTAGTAGTTGCCGCTTGTGTTGTGGTATCTTCTACAGTAGTAGTTGCAGCTTGTGTTGTGGTGTCTTCTACAGTAGTAGTTGCAGCCTGTGTTGTTGTATCTTCTACAGTAGTAGTTGTAGCATCTGTTGTCGTATCTTCTATAGTAGTAGTTGCAGCCTGTGTTGTTGTTTCTTCTGCAGTAGTAGTTGCAGCCTGTGTTGTGGTATCTTCTACAGTAGTAGTTGCTGCCTGTGTTGTGGTATCTTCTACAGTAGTAGTTGCAGCCTGTGTTGTGGTATCTTCTACAGTAGTAGTTGCAGCCTGTGTTGTTGTATCTTCTACAGTAGTAGTTGCTGCTTGTGTTGTTGTATCTTCTACGGTAGTAGTTGCTGCTGGTGTTGTAGTATCTTCTGTAGTAGTAGTTGCAGCCTGTGTTGTTGTATCTTCTACAGTAGTAGTTGCAGCCTGTGTTGTTGTATCTTCTACAATAGTAGTTGCCGCTTGTGTTGTGGTATCTTCTACAGTAGTAGTTGCTGCTTGTGTTGTTGTATCTTCTACAGTAGTAGTTGCAGCCTGTGTTGTTGTATCTTCTACAGTAGTAGTTGCAGCCTGTGTTGTTGTATCTTCTACAGTAGTAGTTGCTGCTGGTGTTGTAGTATCTTCTGTAGTAGTAGTTGCAGCCTGTGTTGTTGTATCTTCTACAGTAGTAGTTACAGCCTGTGTTGTAGTATCTTCTACAGTAGTTGTTACAGCCTGTGTTGTTGTATCTTCTACAGTAGTAGTTGCAGCCTGTGTTGTGGTATCTTCTACAGTAGTAGTTGCTGCTTGTGTTGTGGTTTCTTCTACAGTAGTAGTTGCTACTTGTGTTGTGGTATCTTCTACAGTAGTAGTTGCAGCCAGTGTTGTGGTATCTTCTACAGTAGTAGTTGCAGCCTGTGTTGTGGTATCTTCTACAGTAGTAGTTGCAGCCTGTGTTGTTGTATCTTCTACAGTAGTAGTTGCAGCCTGTGTTGTTGTATCTTCTACAGTAGTAGTTGCCGCTTGTGTTGTGGTATCTTCTACAGTAGTAGTTGCAGCTTGTGTTGTGGTGTCTTCTACAGTAGTAGTTGCAGCCTGTGTTGTTGTATCTTCTACAGTAGTAGTTGTAGCATCTGTTGTCGTATCTTCTATAGTAGTAGTTGCAGCCTGTGTTGTTGTTTCTTCTGCAGTAGTAGTTGCAGCCTGTGTTGTGGTATCTTCTACAGTAGTAGTTGCTGCCTGTGTTGTGGTATCTTCTACAGTAGTAGTTGCAGCCTGTGTTGTGGTATCTTCTACAGTAGTAGTTGCAGCCTGTGTTGTGGTATCTTTTACAGTAGTAGTTGCAGTCTGTGTTGTGGTATCTTCTACAGTAGTAGTTGCAGCCTGTGTTGTGGTATCTTTTACAGTAGTAGTTGCAGCCTGTGTTGTGGTATCTTCTACAGTAGTAGTTGCAGCCTGTGTTGTTGTATCTTCTACAGTAGTAGTTGCAGCCTGTGTTGTTGTATCTTCTACAGTAGTAGTTGCAGCCGGTGTTGTTGTATCTTCTACAGTAGTAGTTGCAGCCTGTGTTGTGGTATCTTCTACAGTAGTAGTTGCTGCTTGTGTTGTGGTATCTTCTACAGTAGTAGTTGCTGCTTGTGTTGTGGTATCTTCTACAGTAGTAGTTGCAGCCTGTGTTGTTGTATCTTCTACAGTTGTAGTTGCAGTCTGTGTTGTGGTATCTTCTACAGTAGTAGTTGCAGTCTGTGTTGTGGTATCTTCTACAGTAGTAGTTGCAGCCTGTGTTGTTGTATCTTCTACAGTAGTAGTTGCAGCCTGTGTTGTCGTATCTTCTATAGTAGTAGTTGCAGTCTGTGTTGTTGTATCTTCTACAGTAGTAGTTGCAGCCTGTGTTGTGGTATCTTCTACAGTAGTAGTTGCTGCTTGTGTCGTGGTATCTTCTACAGTAGTAGTTGCAGCCTGTGTTGTGGTATCTTCTACAGTAGTAGTTGCTGCTTGTGTTGTGGTATCTTCTATAGTAGTAGTTGCTGCTTGTATTGTGGTATCTTCTACAGTAGTAGTTGCAGCCTGTGTTGTTGTATCGGCTACAGTAGTAGTTGCAGCCTGTGTTGTGGTATCTTCTACAGTAGTAGTTGCAGCCTGTGTTGTTGTATCTTCTACAGTAGTAGTTGCAGCCTGTGTTGTTGTATCTTCTACAGTAGTAGTTGCAGCCTGTGTTGTGGTGTCTTCTACAGTAGTAGTTGCAGCCTGTGTTGTTGTATCTTCTACAGTAGTAGTTGCAGCATCTGTTGTCGTATCTTCTATAATAGTAGTTGCAGCCTGTGTTGTTGTATCTTCTGCAGTAGTAGTTGCTGCTTGTGTTGTGGTATCTTCTATAGTAGTAGTTGCTGCTTGTATTGTGGTATCTTCTACAGTAGTAGTTGCAGCCTGTGTTGTGGTATCGTCTACATTAGTAGTTGCTGCTTGTGTTGTGGTATCTTCTACAGTAGTAGTTGCAACCTGTGTTGTTGTATCTTCTACAGTAGTAGTTGCAGCCTGTGTTGTGGTATCTTCTACAGTAGTAGTTGCTGCTTGTGTCGTGGTATCTTCTACAGTAGTAGTTGCAGCCTGTGTTGTGGTATCTTCTACAGTAGTAGTTGCTGCTTGTGTTGTGGTATCTTCTATAGTAGTAGTTGCTGCTTGTATTGTGGTATCTTCTACAGTAGTAGTTGCAGCCTGTGTTGTTGTATCGGCTACAGTAGTAGTTGCAGCCTGTGTTGTGGTATCTTCTACAGTAGTAGTTGCAGCCTGTGTTGTTGTATCTTCTACAGTAGTAGTTGCAGCCTGTGTTGTTGTATCTTCTACAGTAGTAGTTGCAGCCTGTGTTGTGGTGTCTTCTACAGTAGTAGTTGCAGCCTGTGTTGTTGTATCTTCTACAGTAGTAGTTGCAGCATCTGTTGTCGTATCTTCTATAATAGTAGTTGCAGCCTGTGTTGTTGTATCTTCTGCAGTAGTAGTTGCTGCTTGTGTTGTGGTATCTTCTATAGTAGTAGTTGCTGCTTGTATTGTGGTATCTTCTACAGTAGTAGTTGCAGCCTGTGTTGTGGTATCGTCTACATTAGTAGTTGCTGCTTGTGTTGTGGTATCTTCTACAGTAGTAGTTGCAGCCTGTGTTGTTGTATCTTCTACAGTAGTAGTTGCAGCCTGTGTTGTTGTATCTTCTACAGTAGTAGTTGCAGCCTGTGTTGTGGTATCGTCTACATTAGTAGTTGCTGCTTGTGTTGTGGTATCTTCTACAGTAGTAGTTGCAGCCTGTGTTGTTGTATCTTCTACAGTAGTAGTTGCAGCCTGTGTTGTTGTATCTTCTACAGTAGTAGTTGCAGCCTGTGTTGTTGTATCTTCTACAGTAGTAGTTGCAGCCTGTGTTGTTGTATCTTCTACATTAGTAGTTGCTGCTTGTGTTGTGGTATCTTCTACAGTAGTAGTTGCAGACTGTGTTGTGGTATCTTCTACAGTAGTAGTTGCAGCCTGTGTTGTTGTATCTTCTACAGTAGTAGTTGCAGCCTGTGTTGTGGTATCTTCTACAGTTGTAGTTGCAGCCTGTGTTGTGGTATCTTCTACAGTAGTAGTTGCAGCCTGTGTTGTTGTATCTTCTACAGTAGTAGTTGCAGCCTGTGTTGTTGTATGTTCTACAGTAGTAGTTGCAGCCGGTGTTGTTGTTTCTTCTACAGTAGTAGTTGCAGCCTGTGTTGTGGTATCTTCTACAGTAGTAGTTGCTGCTGGTGTTGTAGTATCTTCTGTAGTTGTAGTTGCAGCCTGTGTTGTTGTTTCTTCTACAGTAGTAGTTGCAGCCTGTGTTGTTGTATCTTCTATAGTAGTAGTTGCAGCCTGTGTTGTGGTATCTTCTACAGTAGTAGTTGCAGCCTGTGTTGTTGTATCTTCTACAGTAGTAGTTTCAGCCTGTGTTGTGGTATCTTCTACAGTAGTAGTTGCAGCTTGTGTTGTTGTATCTTCTACAGTAGTAGTTGCAGCCTGTGTTGTTGTATCTTCTACAGTAGTAATTGCTGTTTGTGTTATTGTAGTTGACTCTTGTGTCGCTGTTGGTTGTGTGGCATTGCTTACTTCTTGTGTTGTGGTAGCTCTTGTACTAGTAGTTTCAGCTTGTGTTGTACTATCAGTGATAATTGTAGCCAATGTGGAGGTGCCCGTGTTTACTGTGGTGCTAGTTTCTGCCTTTATTGTAGGTATTTGTGCTGTGAAGAAAATAATAATATACTGTAAAGACTGGTTCACTTCTTCTGTACATGTATAAAGGATTGCAATATAATATGTATTTATTAACTAATGTTAATAATTCGAAGTTGGATTACTGTTTCCTGGTCAAAAGGTATTTATCACCCGCCCAGTGTACGCCTTGATATGGTTTATAATATATATTTATTATTAAAATTTACAGTTCCTAAATAACGTAATTATTAATCAAAACTAATGTTCTGCTCCCTCGGGCATAAATGGCCATAGCCAATTTTGGCTATTCTGTTTAGGCCCTTTGGTTTTATTGATCGGAAGCACTTTTTATTTTTTTTGTTCGCTTTTCAATCTTTCGATTTGGAGCGTACCTGATGAAGGTTATTCCAGAAACGCGTCGTTTGCAATAAATTTGATATCTACGTTTTTTCTTATCTCATCTTGTTCCTAAAAGATGTACGATTTCAGCGCAAGAACGATGTTCGGTACATGTCTTCACCCATTTGCCTTGTATTGGTGAAGGTCAGCTAAATTCATTGAACATAAATAATAGAACACGACATTTGACGTTGCAAATCTAGGTCCTGGCTTGGAACAGGCACAACATGTGACGGGGTTAAGCCATTTAATGGGATCCCAACCCTCTTGAAAACTGGATTTCCAACGGCAATGCATATATAAAAAGCGATAAAACACATATACAGATTCGCTTCCACTCAGCAAGACCACATACTATAACAAAGATGAATGAAAACATAAACATGGACAGTAAATTGTATTTATATACGTAAGCGCATTTTGCATGAATCATCTGAGTACACCCTCGGTTTTTAAATCGCTTCGTATTGTTTTTCTTTTGTTCATTTATGATTTTATTGTATGTTCTCTTCGAAATACGACTTCTGGTTTTCTGAGTAACGACTTCTGGTTATCTGATTAAGACTTCTGGTTATCTGATTAACGACTTCTGGTTATCTGATTAACGACTTCCGGTTATCTGATTAACGACTTCCGGTTATCTGATTAACGACTTCCGGTTATCTGATTAACACTTTGGTATCTTCAAACCTTTCTTGATGATTATAATAAGTAAGTTTTAAAATGTTCCTGATTTGTTTTGTAAATGATCGGAAACAAGCAATATATATTTAGTCGAATATGATTGCTTGATTGATTGATTGGTGTTTAACGCCAACTTTAGCAGTATTTCAGCTATATCGTGGCGTGAACAAATTGTATTAGTCCAATATGGGAGAGTGTGCATTTTGATATTGCAAAATCAAAATTACTCCCCTTTATACTAGAATAGAACACGTACGGTTGTTATAAGTTATCAGTCTAAGAAGGCCGGATTGACAGACAACTGTACATATTGTGGGGCATTTGCTCTTTGTGTGGGGAGGAAATCACAGACAGCTAACACGAGCTGACTGTTGAAACCCTTGACCACCGGGCATATGCATCGAAAGTTGGAAACCTTAACATTTGATGTGGGTATAGCGGGTTAGAACCCATTTTAATGGTGTGAGTATTTCGATGAGCTACTCGGTCAACTAGACCCTCATCACAATACCATTCCTGACCGTGGTGAGGTGTACTCGATATAACAGTATGTGATAAAGATTGTCAGTTACTTGTAGCTGATTGGAAGTTTGTCATTGCACTCTGTTTAAATGTAAGTTATTTTTAAGCAATAGATTTGCTTTGTCCGATGTATGAATGAAAGACATCTTTATGAGTATTGTTATAACTAAGGTTCATCTCCCTATGTCATATAGGGTCCGGGTGACTCAATGAGTTAGGTAGTAGGATTACCTAACAACACAAGCCCATCAACAATACGACGTGGGTTCGTGCCAGGCTTTGTAAATTACAAAAAGGTGCACTCTCAGCCGCAGGTGATAAAGTTTACCAGTTGCTTGCCCATGGCCGGTGGTTCTCTCCGGGTACTCCGGCTTCTTCCACCAGTAAAACTGGTCACCATGATATAGCTGATATAGTGCTGAAAGTGGCGTTAAACAAAAATGAAAATCAATCCAATCCCTACATAGGTAACCTTAGGCTTAAATTGTGTATCTTGTTTTAGTTTTCTTGCTCCCCCTTTTCAATTTGTTTACTTTCCATTTCATTGACAAAATGTTATTCCAAAAACAAAAATCAAATACACAAACAAACACATTTAACCCTTCAATAGAACAATGCTTTGTATAATCAACATTAATTGGTCGTTAAAACTTTCACCTCTGATATAACTCGGTGCAAAATGGTGGATCGCCAGAAAATAATAAAAATAAAATTGATATTCAATGGTTAACGCTACTATATAGCTGAAATGTTGGTAAGGGTGGCTTAAACACCAATCAATCAATCAATATGATTTTTCTATCATTTGCCCTACATTGCATTTTGTTTGACATTTACGTTGTATATATGTAACCTACAATAACGTGTATTTGTATCTATTTAATTCAATTATGCATAGGGAGTCGTGGCCGTGATCGTATAGTAGTTGGATTTACAACTATAACTATCTAATGCCATAAGTGCTTATCACAACTGTTGTTGTGAGTTCGAATCCCGACCAGGGCGAGGTGCACAACATTATGTGATAAAGTTTGTCAGTGACTTGCGACAGTTCGGTGGTTTTCGCATAGTCCTCCGGTTTCCTCCACCAATAAAACTGACCACCACAATATAACTGAGACGTTGTTGAAAGTGAGGTTAAACACCTTAAAACCAAAACCAATCAATTATACAAGACACCAATGCATAAATACATGTACACAAAGTGAAACCTTACCTCCGAAAAAACACAGCAATAATAAAAACATCAGCTTCCATGATTGGATCCGATTCTGCAAATATAAAAGACCACGTGTGTCATACATATGAAGTTTAATAATATAGCACATTTATTTTCTGATTTTTTTTTCAGTGTTAGTAAACATTCAAAATGCTACATTGTTCACTTATTGACATAATTTCTATAAACATACTATTTTTCTCATTAACGTTCTTCATTTTAGTAATCAAGGGTCCGATTCTGACCTGTAGCAAGGTGCACTAGATACAATTTTGTGTAGTTCTGTTGCTTTATCTAGGAAGTCCCCGCTATCTCACAATAAAATATATTCCTTGTGGAATTCATCAGCTATACCATGGCAAGAACAAGATACTTTTCGATGCATTGCATATGCAGTTGCCATTTTATTTTAAAATTAGACTTATACGCTGCAGGCTGGATTTGTTTACCCTTACTTCGAACCAGCCAGTCACTGTTCTTACATTAACTGCTCCGTGTTGAAGTGAGAGGCAGGACAAAAACAAATACCAATGTAATAGTCTTTGTTTGATATTTATTCGACCGGCGCTTGATCGAACCCTCGATCTTCCGCCTCATTTCTTCATACAATTTAGCCTTGTATTAAGGAGTGGGTACTGGGGTCGGGGAAAAGGGAGAATTTGAGTATGATTAAAAGTTACCTTGTTGTAATATTCTCCCATCAATGTCCCTTCTCTCGAACGATGAACTTCATGAGAATGTATTAAATGTCATCTACAAAGCATCATCTGCTAATCAATTTAAAAATTTCTTTAATTTTTGTTGAAGCTGAAATTAAAATTTAAATAATGTATTAAGTAAGTCGTTTCTAACAAACAAAGATCAGCACTGTTGTCTTTGTCAATATATACACAACTGTTATGTGCTCATGTTCATAGAAATACTATATAAAGTTATACAAAAAATGTCACGGATACTTATTTGACGATTACGTCGTTTTATTCAATAAATGGTTGAATAGACCTTTAGTCATTCCTGATTTGATTCTAAAATTATAGTCTTTTATACCTTTATTATGCGAGTTACTTCCCTTTCGATGTGCCAACTGGTATCCGGTTATGCAAGGGCAATGGAAGGACACTATACTTGAGCATAATAAGTTGTAGATATTTGAACCTTGTGAAAAAACAGATGATAACCTTATAGCATAAAGAACACTCACAACTTAGTGAAACATGGAAATTATGAACAGATTATGAGAAAAAAAATATGAAATTATCTCGACCCTCTCACTCGATTATAACTGTTTACCAAATTTTAACTTTTGGTAAAACCATGGATGTAACTAGTATAACAGGATCAATCTCTACCCAGAGTTGTCGGTCCTTACACTCTATCCAATCTCTGTCAACGCCTAAAAGGTAGTCCGGTGTTCTCTGATCGTGTGATCCACAGGCACTTGTTTCATTCAAAAAATATATGCCTCCTCCTCTTCCTTACTTCAAGGTAAATATCTACCCTTTTCCCCTTCCCCACTTCGCCTCAATATTTTTCGCTTATTTGTGATCCTTTCGCTGACCCAATTATATCGTTACACTCCCGAGATATTTCTCTTTTCGACTGCCACTTTTAAATTCAGACGAATTGGACAAGAATATTCAGCGAACGCGGCTTTGTGAAAATTTCAGTCATTGAAACGGATACAGCCACTTTCGGTTTGCGCTGGATTTTTCATATGCATTCGGAATTCTGTAGACCGGCCATGTGTAAAAATGCCATCATGATCATCTCCTCTCAAATGTAAAGCAAACCTTTAAAATACTGTTAATTGTTCCAATAATGCAGATTATAAAAATATGTTCAACTCCAAATTACTGACATTTGATTTTTAAAGCACCTTTTTTAAAATTTTCTAAATCAATTTAAACCGGACCGGAAGTGGCCGTATCCGTTTCAATGACTGAAATTTTCACCAAGCCACGTTCGCTGAATATTCTTGTCTAATTCGTCTGAGGGGTACCCGGTAGTTATAGTTAAATGTGGCAGTCGAAAAGAGAAATATCTCGGGAGTGTAACGATATAATTGGGTCAGCGAAAGGATCACAAATAAGCGAAAAATATTGAGGCGAAGTGGGGAAGGGGAAAAGGGTAGATATTTACCTTGAAGTAAGGAAGAGGAGGGGACATATATTTTTTGAATGAAACAGGTGCCTGTGGTGTGATCGTAAAATTATCATGTGACCAGACAGTAAGCAGTCAAAATGGAGGATTGACCTTCGTTACATGTGGGTGTACATTCAGTATGAATAATCCCGTGAAACGTTTAAAAATAGAGTGTTTCGTTTGTAATACACCAAACAATAGCATCTTTTTTTCTTCTTTTTTTACATGGAATTTTTGCGCTGTATTACTGATCACCGTATAAAAAATAATCCCTGATCTTCGTTTGAAAATAAACAAAGAAGCTTCTCAAATATTAGTTATATGGTATTCTTTAAATATTTTACAATATATAGGGTCATTATAACCGGTTTATAACAAGTTACACTTTAATAAACGGATTTTGTCAATATTCTTGGCATATAGGCGTTGACAGAGATTGGAGAGAGTGTAAGGACCGACAACTCTGAGTAGAGATTGTAACAGGATCTCCCTGTGTTTCCGGGGCATCCGATTTCAGCCCTGGTTTGTGATTGGAGATCTAGTTTCTCTATTCTTATTGCTTTATATGTGCAGTTTCTCAGTTGAAATTAGTTTTAGTATAAATAAACTATTAACTGTTACAGTAATCTCACACTGCCCCTCAGAAACAGGTTTGTGTTCTATTTTTAAATATCTTAAAAAAAAATTCCTGGATGTCTCATTCTTATTAATTCATACATAAATGTATATTTTCACGAGGAATATACCTGATGCATATACTGTTAAGCCATATATGTAATAAAAATCGAAAAATAGAATCAAACTGCATATATTAACCGTTTTGTGGAAAAACCACAGTTGCAGCCATTGAATACCCCAACCGCCATTAACAAATGTTTCTTACAGTAAAAAAGCTACAAGCTGTTCCTTTAATACATAGATTATCTTGTCAAATAAAAAATCAATTTATTCATAAAATGTCAATTTGAAAAAAAAATGGAAAACCAAACCGCGGTTAAATTGCGCATGCTCACATGGCCATTAACTGGTACGTTCATATTTGTACATACGATTTGACTAAGCATTGCATTATGGTACCAATATCCATATTCCATAATCATTTTGTTAAATAAAGTAATTGTAGTAATGTTTTAAATATTAGGTTTGGTATTGAAAAGCGTTCGAATGCTATATTTATGTTGTAATGCTATGCAAATTTTTTTTTCCATATGAGCAACAACAGAATTGAGAGGATAAAGAAATCTAATCATAATGTGGTGGTATAGAACAAAATTACTTATTAAAAAAGTAGTAAACTATATTGTTTTGGTTATAAGAATCGTAGAAAACTATTAATTAGGTATGTTCAAATCAAATATTTCGAATTTCCCGCCCAAAAGGTAGATGCCATATTGACTTCTTCTGTTTCGGTTAATTCAAACATCAGTTATTAACGCAATGCACATTATCAACAAATCAAGAAATAGTACATTTACCGAATTTTAGTTAATATGGAATCAGACACAATGTTCCTGATAATTTTGACCCAGAATATTTGGTAGAGGAAATAAAGTCATCAGCATTTAATGGCGGAACCAACCACACAACCATCCCTCTTTTCTGTACGACTCGAATAACTTTTTAGAAAATTAACAACCCATCTAAGATATTGATAGGTATATTCAATTTATTACTCGATAGAAAACAAAATCAATTTTGCTTAATTGATACTCGATAATTTGCATGTTATTGTCATTAAAACGCTTTATTGTGGGACAAAAAACATATAATTTTAATAACAGAAATGTAGCCTACGATACATTATACTCTTAATATTTAATAAATACAATTTGAGTCCTTTTTCTCTAAGGAATTTTACAAATGGATTTATATTTAACGTTGTAAAAGGAGGTAAAATATACAATACTATATTTTATACTAACAGGTATAGGACAGTATTAACAAGCAACTCATAGTGAATTTTGTTGATTTATTTCAAGATTTGCCGATATTCAAACTAATATCACCCAAGAGTAATTCTCTCCGAAACAGTAGTTTAATATGTGTTTTCATTTTAACAGCATCACCAATCTCGTCCGTGTGGCCTCATCTTTTTAGTTTTTTTTATATCGTTTTGTGCCTTTTGTTTTGTTTGTCTTCATTCTGAGATTTGTGTGCGCAATTTTTCCAGTGTCTCTGGATTGCAGTCTTGACCGTATATGGTTAGGGTTATGCCTTTTTCAACAATATTTCAGGTATATCGTGGCGGTCACATAAAGTTATGTCAAGTACACCTCACCATGAACGGGATTCGAACTCACAACTTTAGTGGTGATAGGCACTGATTGCATAGGTTGTTGTAAATCCTACTACCATACTATCACGACCACGACGGCCCCTTCACCTGTGAGAGTTGACATTTTACTCACATGTGTAAAGCACTTGCACGACCGCATCATTTCACTTATAGGGGAGGTTTAGGAATAGGAAACTAGTTTATCCCTGCCACTTCTCATTGAAGTGCCTGTACCAAGCCAGGTAAAGTCAGCAGTCATGTATTTGTGGGTTATGGCTCTCGATTTTGCCTTTTTCTACGATTTTGATATTGGATTTTAGAATTGTTCAGACAGTGTGGTATTTTGAGTTTTTCATTTTTATCACAAATGACGACATTGATTAACATGCAATTTTATACGGGATCTCTGTGTAAGAAAGGGTAACAACATGTGACTAAAGAAGATGTAACATACATACCAACAGCGTATTCATGAGTGGGGTGCAATTTCAGGAGTGGACCGGACGATGGGGTATTCCCCATGAAACACAATGCAATCAGTTACGTCCCATCCCAAGAGCGAGTTGTATAGTTAACTCGTCACGTGATGAGGTTGATTGAGCCCCACAGCTGAGAAAACAGGTTTTATTTCTATATCCCGGTGTTTCCTACGGGCCAAACAATTTAAAAGTAGTAAATAAACGGAAGATAATACCGAAGGGGCAATCAAAATGGACAATCCAGAGAAACTGGTAACATAGGGCACACAAGACTAAGAATAACAAAACAAAAAACACAACACAATATGTATTGGATACCACTCTACGTAAACACACACAATTAACGTAAATAAGACAAGAGCCCTCCTACAAACGACTGGAGGTAAAGACTAACCGAAAAACGTTTCTATGTGGAAATCGTAATGTAAATCAGAATCTACCAGTAGACCAAAGAAAAACGTGTTTCTCAGTTGGCCTATGGGTATTTTTAATAGACAGTGGGATAAGAGGAAGGATAGGGTTCAACGATTTTGCTCCGACCAATAACCACTTCCAATAAATTATGTTTTTTTTTGGATTCGCCGTACATGAACGTGTTCTGTTACATTCAGCCAGATTGGCTCAAATAACCAATGATCGGTTAGTTCCAAGCATGGGAATCATGTACAACATTATACATTGTATTTTTGTCTGTATTAAGGAATAAATCATAAGTGTTTTACTTGTGCAAAAAATAATGAAAGATATACTTATACATATATCTTTATTTCTCATAACCAAGTTACATGGTAAAGATATAAATATCATAAATACAAACACATTTACATCAGTTTCCGAAAAGAAGTAAACAAATAAATATTAAATCAATAGCTACCTAAGGGGATACTTTACTGTTAACTATTCTAATGAATTTACATAATTTACTTAATTCAACCACAGAATTTGAACACATCAAGACAGAATATTGTACAGTATTTGTATGGGAGATGTCGGTCATTTCTATTCGACGCACGACATGGAAACTCATAAAATAAGTGTTGTCATTTCTATATTAATGTACTAGATCCCATGTCTTTATAAAGTTACGTAATATAATACACCACCAATATGTTTGGTACATTAACATTAACATCAATAAAACTCATCTAATTCCATGTGCTGATATTTATCTGTACCAGTATGTATATATCTCTTTTCGATCATTGAAACTTGCATTTTATATATGCATTTGTATTACATGATCGTCTCAATTAAATGACAACATTACAATGTATCTACCCTACTGGATCCCAAAAGGAGGGTTTGTTTTTTTGATGGTGTTTAACGCCACTTTCAACAATATTTCAGTTATATCGTGGCGCTCAGTTTTATTTGTGGAGGAAACCGGAGGACCCGGAGAAAACCACCAACCTGCTGCAAGTCACTGACAAACTTTATCACATAATGTTGTACGCCTTACCCTGATCGAGATTCGAACTCACAACATCAGTGGTGATAGGCATCGATTGCATAGGTAGTTGTAAATCCAACTATCATACAATCACGGCTACGACGGCCCCACATCTCAAATGGATACAGGGTTATGTTAAATATGTTTTTATATTAAAATCGTCTGAACAGTCATCCAGGCAGTGTTAACTAACATATGTTTTGTTCTTCACTCGGCGGGATTCGGACACACCGTTGAAGGTGCTGATACACTACAGTACCGATTCGCTTAGCATAACGACGAACCATTTAGTCTTTCGACATTTTATAAGTTATCGGTATATTGGACATTTTATAAGTTATCGGTATATTGGACATTTTATAAGTTATCGGTATATTGGACATGTTATAAGTTATCGGTATATTGGACATTTTATAAGTTATCAGTATATTGGACATTTTATAAGTTATCGGTATATTGGACATTTTATAAGTTATCGGTATATTGGACATTTTATAAGTTATCAGTATATTGGACATTTTATAAGTTATCGGTATATTGGACATTTTATAAGTTATCAGTATATTGGACATTTTATAAGTTATCGGTATATTGGACATTTTATAAGTTATCGGTATATTGGACATTTTATAAGTTATCAGTATATTGGGCATTTTATAAGTTATCGGTATATTGGACATTTTATAAGTTATCAGTATATTGGACATTTTATAAGTTATCGGTGTATTGGACATTTTTCCTTTGATGTCACTGAGTGATATTGTCAGTATCAACTTAGTGACTCTGATACTGGAAAATATCGGTCAGTGTCACGTGCTATAATGACGTTTAATACCCCTCCCCCCCCTCCAAAAAAAAAAACGTTTTGAAGGTCTCAACATACATTATACAATTATTGCCTTCGTATGAAGTGGACATCGAAAGTTGTCAACCCGAGGGCATTAGTCCGATGTAAAACAACATCTTGAAAGTTGACAGCTTGATGTTCACCTCATATGAAAGCAATAACTGTTTTATTATACCGAAACTACTCTAAGATGTTTATAACTTGAATGATTTGTTTGTCGGAAGACAACAAAATAATTTCCGGTATATAAAATACAATTACGAAACCGGACTGAGAAAATAAAACGAATTTTCAACACACTTCCGGTTGTCAGGGGTTGTAGATCTGGCGACAACATATTGTAGACCGGAAAACAACTTATTGTCTCCCTCTACATTATATATGTTTGGGTTGTCGACCTGGTTGTCTCCCTCGACAGAAAATTTTCCGTTATGTAAGGTATAATAATATCACTAGTATCAGAACTCCTCTGATGGTCTCTCTGCGATACTAGTGTCTCGACCTTCAAAGTTGCCGTTATTCTATCAATGTCCCATCAACCATTCAACTTTTAAATATGACACGATTAAATATTTGTTTACTTTTACTGATCAAAATTTTTAATAAATATGATGAATGGGATATTTGTAAACTGTTAAATCATGTTTAATTGAACATATATTATAATACAACGTAAACATACGGATATAATAAGCGTTTGTCCAGCGTTCTTAAATGTGAATAAATGAACTCACTAAACCAATCTAAATATTTTATAAGGACATCTGTAATATTTCAGATGTTTATTTTATATTGTCATATTTTCTTTTAACAGCCCATTTTTAAAGAAGAAGGGGGCGTGTAGTCATCTTACTGTTTATTGCAGAAATATAACCAAGTGATTGATATCCTAAGCTTTTGGAGAATTTTCACATTGTCGTTTTTCAAATTACTTTGACAATTTTGTTTATTTTATATTTTCTTTTGATGGACATTTCTGTTTATTTCATTTATTGTATTATGAAACAAAAGTTATGTTTCATTTATTAAGTTAACAAAACCTATCTTACTATTAATTTAACCGTTCCGTTCATTTCATTAATATGAAAGCCCTGGCGGTTCTCTTCATTTCATTACTTATGAAGGCTCTGACAGTTCTCTTTATTTGATCAATATGAAAGCTCTGACGGTTCTCTTTATTTCATTACTTATGAAAGCTCTGCCGGTTCTCTTTATTTCACTAATATGAGAGCTCTGGCGGTTCTCTTTATTTCATTAATATGGAAGCTCTGACGGTTCTCTTTATTCCATTACTGATGAAAGCTCTGACGGTTCTCTTTATTTCATTAATACATTCAGACAACATACACGGCACGAGGAACACGTCGGGTGACACATAAGAAAAGATAAGATACTAAATTATATATCTACTTTTTTTAATTTATATGTTTATTACCAAAAGATGGCACACCAGGGACACAATCATTACATCGATTTGATAGGAAGTAAATTACAAGAAATATATTACAGATTCAGAATATAACACGAGTAGTCGTATACTTATATCTACTGTAACATATTATGCAAGGGAAGTAACAACAGTCCCCTTACCGGTACCGCTAGATATACTAGTTTTCAATCAGCAATAAAATAATTCACAAAATGAAGGGAAAAAAAAGAATAAAGAAAAAATAATAATGATAAAAAACAAGCTATACAGATAAGAAACAGGATCTGTTGACCCCTCTTTAGTGGGATCTCTACTGTTATATATAGTCTTATTTATATTGTTTGTTTTCGTTCTGTGTCTTGTACCCAATGTTGCCTGTGTATCTGGAGTGTTCATTCTGTGTATCTGGAGTGGTCATTCTGTGTATCTGGAGTGGTCATTCTGTGTATCTGGAGTGGTCATTCTGTGTATCTGGAGTGGTCATTCTGTGTATTTGGAGTGTCCGTTCTGTGTATCTGGAGTGGTCATTCTGTGTATCTGGAGTGGTCATTCTGTGTATCTGGAGTGTTCATTCTGTGTATCTGGAGTGTTCATTCTGTGTATCTGGAGTGGTCATTCTGTGTATCTGGAGTGGTCATTCTGTGTATCTGGAGTGTCCATTCTGTGTATTTGGAGTGTCCATTCTGTGTATTTGGAGTGTCCATTCTGTGTATCTGGAGTGTTCATTCTGTGTATCTGGAGTGTTCATTCTGTGTATCTGGAGTGTTCATTCTGTGTATCTGGAGTGTTCATTCTGTGTATTTGGAGTGTTCATTCTGTGTATTTGGAGTGTCCATTCTGTGTATCTGGAGTGTTCATTCTGTGTATCTGGAGTGTTCATTCTGTGTATTTGGAGTGTTCATTCTGTGTATTTGGAGTGTCCATTCTGTGTATCTGGAGTGTTCATTCTGTGTATCTGGAGTGTTCATTCTGTGTATTTGGAGTGTTCATTCTGTGTATCTGGAGTGTTCATTCTGTGTATCTGGAGTGTTCATTCTGTGTATCTGGAGTGTTCATTCTGTGTATTTGGAGTGTTCATTCAGTGTATTTGGAGTGTCCATTCTGTGTATTTGGAGTGTCCATTCTGTGTATCTGGAGTATTCATTCTGTGTATCTGGAGTGTTCATTCTGTGTATCTGGAGTGTTCATTCTGTGTATCTGGAGTGTTCATTCTGTGTATTTGGAGTGTTCATTCTGTGTATTTGGAGTGTCCATTCTGTGTATTTGGAGTGTTCATTCTGTGTATTTGGAGTGTTCATTCTGTGTATTTGGAGTGTCCATTCTGTGTATTTGGAGTGTCCATTCTGTGTATCTGGAGTGTTCATTCTGTGTATCTGGAGTGTTCATTCTATGTATCTGGAGTGTTCATTCTGTGTATCTGGAGTGTTCATTCTGTGTATTTGGAGTGTTCATTCTGTGTATTTGGAGTGTTCATTCTGTGTATTTGGAGTGTCCATTCTGTGTATTTGGATTGTCCATTCTGTGTATCTGGAGTGTTCATTCTGTGTATCTGGAGTGTTCATTCTGTGTATTTGGAGTGTTCATTCTGTGTATCTGGAGTGTTCATTCTGTGTATTTGGAGTGTTCATTCTGTGTATCTAGAGTGTCCATTCTGTGTATCTGGAGTATTCATCCTGTGTATCTGGAGTGTTCATTCTGTGTATTTGGAGTGTTCATTCTGTGTATTTGGAGTGTTCATTCTGTGTATTTGGAGTGTCCATTCTGTGTATCTGGAGTATTCATCCTGTGTATCTGGAGTGTTCATCCTGTGTATCTGGAGTGTTCATTCTGTGTATTTGGAGTGTTCATTCTGTGTATTTGGAGTGTTCATTCTGTGTATTTGGAGTGTCCATTCTGTGGATTTGGAGTGTCTATTCTGTGTATCTGGAGTGTTCATTCTGTGTATTTGGAGTGTTCATTCTGTGTATCTGGAGTGTCCATTCTGTGTATCTGGAGTGTTCATCCTGTGTTTCTGGAGTGTTCATTCTGTGTATCTGGAGTGTTCATTCTGTGTATTTGGAGTGTTCATTCTGTGTATTTGGAGTGTTCATTCTGTGTATTTGGAGTGTTCATTCTGTGTATCTGGAGTGTCCATTCTGTGTATCTGGAGTATTCATCCTGTGTATCTGGAGTGTTCATTCTGTGTATTTGGAGTGTTCATTCTGTGTATTTGGAGTGTTCATTCTGTGTATTTGGAGTGTCCATTCTGTGGATTTGGAGTGTCTATTCTGTGTATCTGGAGTGTTCATTCTGTGTATCTGGAGTGTCCATTCTGTGTATCTGGAGTGTTCATCCTGTGTATCTAGAGTGTTCATTCTGTGTATCTGGAGTGTTCATTCTGTGTATCTGGAGTGTTCATTCTGTGTATTTGGAGTGTTCATTCTGTGTATTTGGAGTGTCCATTCTGTGTATTTGGAGTGTTCATTCTGTGTATTTGGAGTGTTCATTCTGTGTATCTGGAGTGTCCATTCTGTGTAACTAGAGTGTTCATTCTGTGTATCTGGAGTGTTCATTCTGTGCATCTGGAGTGTTCATTCTGTGTATTTGGAGTGTTCATTCTGTGTATTTGGAGTGTCCATTCTGTGTATCTGGAGTGTTCATTCTGTGTATCTGGAGTGTTTATTCTGTGTATCTGGAGTGTTCATTCTGTGTATCTGGAGTGTTCATTCTGTGTATTTGGAGTGTTCATTCTGTGAATTTGGAGTGTCCATTCTGTGTATTTGGAGTGTCCATTCTGTGTATCTGGAGTGTTCATTCTGTGTATCTGGAGTGTTCATTCTGTGTATCTAGAGTGTTCATTCTGTGTATTTGGAGTGTTCATTCTGTGTATTTGGAGTGTTCATTCTGTGTATTTGGAGTGTTCATTCTGTGTATTTGAAGTGTCCATTCTGTGTATCTGGAGTGTTCATTCTGTGTATCTGGAGTGTTCATTCTGTGTATTTGGAGTGTTCATTCTGTGTATTTGGAGTGTTCATTCTGTGTATCTGGAGTGTCCATTCTGTGTATCTGGAGTGTTCATCCTGTGTATCTGGAGTGTTCATTCTGTGTATCTGGAGTGTCCATTCTGTGTATCTGGAGTGTTCATCCTGTGTATCTGGAGTGTTCATTCTGTGTATCTGGAGTGTTTATTCTGTGTATCTGGAGTGTTCATTCTGTGTATCTGGAGTGTTCATTCTGTGTATTTGGAGTGTTCATTCTGTGTATTTGGAGTGTCCATTCTGTGTATTTGGAGTGTCCATTCTGTGTATCTGGAGTGTTCATTCTGTGTATTTGGAGTGTTCATTCTGTGTATTTGGAGTGTCCATTCTGTGTATTTGGAGTGTCCATTCTGTGTATCTGGAGTGTTCATTCTGTGTATCTGGAGTGTTCATTCTGTGTATCTAGAGTGTTCATTCTGTGTATTTGGAGTGTTCATTCTGTGTATTTGGAGTGTTCATTCTGTGTATTTGGAGTGTCCATTCTGTGTATTTGGAGTGTACATTCTGTGTATCTGGAGTGTTCATTCTGTGTATCAGGAGTGTTCATTCTGTGTATTTGGAGTGTTCATTCTGTGTATTTGGAGTGTTCAATATGTGTATCTGGAGTGTCCATTCTGTGTATCTGGAGTGTTCATCCTGTGTATCTGGAGTGTTCATTCTGTGTATCTGGAGTGTCCATTCTGTGTATTTGGAGTGTTCATCCTGTGTATCTGGAGTGTTCATTCTGTGTATTTGGAGTGTTCATTCTATGTATCTGGAGTGTTCATTCTGTGTATTTGGAGTGTTCATTCTGTGTATTTGGAGTGTTCATTCTGTGTATTTGGAGTGTCCATTCTGTGTATTTGGAGTGTCCATTCTGTGTATCTGGAGTGTTCATTCTGTGTATCTGGAGTGTTCATTCTGTGTATCTGGAGTGTTCATTCTGTGTATTTGGAGTGTTCATTCTGTGTATTTGGAGTGTCCATTCTGTGTATTTGGAGTGTCCATTCTGTGTATCTGGAGTGTTCATTCTGTGTATCTGGAGTGTTCATTCTGTGTATCTGGAGTGTTCATTCTGTGTATTTGGAGTGTTCATTCTGTGTATCTGGAGTGTCCATTCTGTGTATCTGGAGTGTTCATCCTGTGTATCTGGAATGTTCATTCTGTATATCTGGAGTGTTCATTCTGTGTATTTGGAGTGTTCATTCTGTGTATCTGGAGTGTTCATTCTGTGTATTTGGAGTGTTCATTCTGTGTATCTGGAGTGTCCATTCTGTGTATCTGGAATATTCATCCTGTGTATCTGGAGTGTTCATTCTGTGTATTTGGAGTGTCCATTCTGTGTATTTGGAGTGTTCATTCTGTGTATTTGGAGTGTCCATTCTGTGGATTTGGAGTGTTCATTCTGTGTATCTGGAGTGTTCATTCTGTGTATCTGGAGTGTTCATTCTGTGTATTTGGAGTGTTCATTCTGTGTATTTGGAGTGTTCATTCTGTGTATTTGGAGTGTCCATTCTGTGTATCTGGAGTGTTCATTCTGTGTATCTGGAGTGTTCATTCTGTGTATTTGGAGTGTTCATTCTGTGTATTTGGAGTGTTCATTCTGTGTATCTGGAGTGTCCATTCTGTGTAACTAGAGTGTTCATTCTGTGTATCTGGAGTGTTCATTCTGTGCATCTGGAGTGTTCATTCTGTGTATCTGGAGTGTTCATTCTGTGTATTTGGAGTGTCCATTCTGTGTATTTGGAGTGTTCATTCTGTGTATCTGGAGTGTCCATTCTGTGTATCTGGAGTGTTCAATCTGTGTATCTGGAGTGTTCATTCGTATCTGGAGTGTTTATTCTATATAGCCTCTTCTGTTTATTTTTATAAGGAAGACTATCATTAAGATAACAATCACAATACATTAACAAAGATACCTGAAGCTGTTTGAGAAAACATAATTTGAATATCTTATTTTCAAATAAAAAAATGCAGAAATAAAATGCATTTACTTCTTTTTATTCATATGGACTATCCATGTACTCTTGTTAGTTCCATGTGTCAGTACGGAATCGTTTCATTAGTGAAGGAAAGTAAAGGAAAAGCATCACCCTGTCGAAAGTCACTGGAAAACGTTTATTTCATAAAAAATGAATTGAGCACACCTCGCAATGGACATAAATCGAAATGTTAAAATTGTTTACGACTTAATTGCAGAAATGCATATTATATAGGAACACGCCGGTATTTCGAACGTGTATAAGTCACATCTTTGTATTGATTGATTGATCGATTGATTGATCGATTGATTTGTCTTTAACGCCAACATTAGCAGTATTTAAGCTCTATCGTGGCGTCGTATTCTTGGAGAAATTGAAGCTTAACACAGAATTCGTTTTCTGTAGTCGTTAGTAAAATATAAAAACAGGGATTACTTGATTACTTAGAAATAATTCGGTGCACTCGACTTCGACACAATGGGTTTGAATGAATGTGAAAGGTTAAGAGGTCATCTAGTAATTCTTACCGTATATATTACATATTGTCCGTGCTTGAAATATCCACCGAATTAGCATAGAAACCAGGTTGTTGTCATGTCATCGATTTTAAAGAAGCATATATCAGACAAGCTTGAATTGTCACATGATAATCAACCCGGAAGATAAAGTTATTTATGTCAATATTATACATGTTCTTAAATATTCTTATAGTCAACATGCTGGTTCTGCATAAAACATGCAATTAAAATACAGTCTACACATCGTATAACCTTTGACTTCGAAACAGAAACTAAATGTATAGTCACGTTCAAAATAGACAATCTAGTATGCTTTGAGACGATATAAAAAACTTAACACAAAACAAAGAAAAAATCAAGATATGTTTCTTGCTCTCAAAGATTATTTGACTTTCCCATGTTTTGATCATGAACGTACCCGATGAATGTTATTCCAGAACCGGTTCGTATGCCCTAAATTTCATACAAAAATGTATCTACATTAAATTATTAATGCCGAAAAAAGTATAATAAAATTATAACATAGATTGTAATCAAATCACAATAAACATAGAGACATCACTTCCGGTAAAAGTCCAATCACTACAAATAAACCAATGTACCTGTAGTCTTTTGAGTAACATTTCATATTTGATAAATACAAACTTGTGGTCAACGTTCACCTTTGGAACAAAGGAAAATAACCGGGTTAGACAGATGAGCGTCTATTTAAGATCTATCAAATCGGATTGTCAGTTCCGGTCCGTAACGATTCGCATATTACTGTTACAGGAAGGTAATTATTTGGAAAAAATAACTGTCGTTTTGTAAGGCTGTGTATGATGTTTTTGTAATGATTTACACTTAATTAGTTCATCATTAAATGATTTGATATCATATTTAATATTATCGTGTATTGAGAATACATAGAAATATATTACCTATGAATTTTCAACGTCTAGGATGAAAACTGCCCGTTAAAAATTGGTAATCAGATACGATGGGTAAAACTTTGAGTGGCCGCTGATCGCGTTCGTGAGGTGACCATTTATTTTAGTTAAAATAACACGTACATCAGGTCGGGAGGGTGTTTAATTGGCAGTTTACAACAGGTGACCGGTAATTCAGTAATTCAATGTGTCTGTTAGGGTATGTTTGACTGTAATAAGAATATTCTGGGTTTTTTTTCGCATAAAAGAAAAGGAACATAGAAAACTAAATTCATTTAGATTACAGTTTTATTTCTATTTCAATGATCCGATACATTTCTATAGTTTTATAATTTTAATTATAAATCACAACACCCGCGTCTTCTGAGTACTAAACCGCTATTAAGTCAAGGAATTGTAAAGAATCGTTTCATCGTATCGTTCAAAAGTTTTTTTACTCAGAACTCTGATGTAAAAGATATCCACGACAGAAAGGTTAATCTTACAGCATTGTGTTGCATGTATTGATATATTTTATATGGGTGTGGCTATAATATTAATTATTTCTTATTGAGGTGTAAAATGTAAATGTCCATAAAACTGCAAAATTATTTATATTCGACAATGCATAAATAACATTTAAAAAAAGGTATAAAAAGGTCAGAAATCAATAGCAAACATATCTCAAATACAAATAAAAAGTAAAACACTAATACCAAATCAAGCTGAACGATTATAAACATCACAATAATATGTTAGAAAAAACCGAAGGGGAAATACATGGCAACATTGGGTACACAACACACAGGACGAAGACACAACACAAAACAACAACACAGAAAACTAAAAGATGAGCAACACGGAACCCAACAAAACCCGTGGTGAACCCAGTCTCCCGCAAAGGGCAAGCAGTTCATGTCTTTTATAGGACTCCCGCAAAGGGCAAGCAGTTCTTGACTCTTATAGGACTCCCGCAAAGGGCAAGCAGTTTTTGACTCCTATAGGACTCCCGCAAAGGGCAAGCAGTTCTTGTCTCTTATAGGACTCCCGCAAAGGGTAAGCAGTTCTTGTCTCTTATAGGACTCCCGCCATGTTACTTATATAGTCAATATGTGTTGGACACAAACACCTAAATAAGATAATAATATTATAGTTGTAACATACATGTATATAGTTAATGTTTTCTAGGAAAAAAGTGCGGCATAGACAGTAAATCGCCTGAAGTAATAGCTGGAATAGTAACATACCATTGGTCACATGTCCTATGAAGTTCATGTTGTCTAGGAAAGAAGGTGAGGTGTACTCTATACAACATTTTGTGATCAAGTTTGTCAGTGACTTGCGGCAGGTCGGTGGTTTTCTCCTTCTCCGGGTACTCCGGTTTCCTCCACCAAGAAAACTGACCGTCAAGATATAACTGACATATTGTTGAAAGTGGCGTTAAACACAATAACGAAAGCAAAACAAAACCAATATTGAAGTCAGAAACATATTAATTAATCATTTCTACGTTTTCATTGGTTTTATTTTACCAGTAACATCTGCTAGTCAAACATATTTCATATTCAAATCTTAATTAGCAATGCTATAAGTATTATGTGTCATATATGATGGCGTGTTTGTTGAAATTCTGATAACTTTAGTGTGATGTTAAGTGTCAAATGTTTCGATGATAAGCATATCGGTCACATGTACCCAACACATAATAAATAATGACTTCAAATATGAAGATTGGAAAACTCTGAACATTATCTATCTTTCAGACGTATTTGTATTATATCCACATGCGTTTAAACCCATTGTTTGACCACTGAATATCTATAAATCAAGAGAAAGGAGAGGACAGGTATCCCATAAATCAAGAGAAAGGAGAGGACAGGTATCCCATAAATCAAGAGAAAGGAGAGGACAGGTATCCCATAAATCAAGAGAAAGGAGATGACAGGTATCCCATAAATCAAGAGAAAGGAGAGGACAGGTATCCCATAAATCAAGAGAAAGGAGAAGACAGGTATCCCATAAATCAAGAGAAAGGAAAGGACAGGTATCCCATAAATCAAGAGAAAGGAGAGGACAGGTATCCCATAAATCAAGAAAAAGGAGAGGACAGGTATCCCATAAATCAAGAGAAAGGAGAGGACAGGTATCCCATAAATCAAGAGAAAGGAGAAGACAGGTATCCCATAAATCAAGAGAAAGGAGATGACAGGTATCCCATAAATCAAGAGAAAGGAGAAGACAGGTATCCCATAAATCAAGAGAAAGGAAAGGACAGGTATCCCATAAATCAAGAGAAAGGAGATGACAGGTATCCCATAAATCAAGAGAAAGGAGATGACAGGTATCCCATAAATCAAGAGAAAGGAGAGGACAGGTATCCCATAAATCAAGAGAAAGGAGATGACAGGTATCCCATAAATCAAGAGAAAGGAGAGGACAGGTATCCCATAAATCAAGAGAAAGGAGAGGACAGGTATCCCATAAATCAAGAGAAAGGAGAAGACAGGTATCCCATAAATCAAGAGAAAGGAGAAGACAGGTATCCCATAAATCGGTTTAACCTCACCACATTTTTTAACCTGTCTCAAATCATGACCTACATTTAAATCGTCTTCTGTCGTTATCATTTCTATGTATAGTATATTGAGATTTATGTGAGGAATGGTTCATCTTGTTGAAGTTGGTTATCATTTCTATGTATAGTATTTTGAGATTTATGTGAGGAATGGTTCAGCTTGTTGAAGTTGGTTATATTGTCGATCATGGATCCTTTATTTTCAAATTCAAATGAGGAATGACGAGACTAAACAATTTCGATAATACAGACAAACAGTGGATCATCGTTGTATCAAGGGATCCTTCTTTTTATTCGGAAGTATCTGAGTCTTCGAGTTGTCCGAGACAAATTAAACTGACCACTATTACGAACAGAACCCGTTTTTAACTTCGAGATATCCTACGATTCGGCATATCCGAGCACCTGATTACGAATTTCGACTATATTTGTGAAACAGTCTGTTGATCTCCCAAATGAAAATACATTTGAATTCAATGTACCATAACATTCTCACGTGTGACTTGGAAGATAGATCAATATAATCGGATTGCAAAAAAATAAAATAAAACCAGACATGTCAACAAAGAAGAGGCACCTTAGTTCCGAATGAGTGAAGATTTGGTGGAGTCTCATAATTCATATATGTTATCGTTTATCGATGGACACGGATGTTTTGATCAATAAACCGCTCATGGGAACATAACCCTGGATTTATAATAGGAATAGGTTTTTAATGCAATTAATTTTCAAAAAAACATACATCAATGATCATAATTATTATTGTCAGATTACACAATTTTTCGAATTTCAGTAGAATAAATTAAACTTTAAGACATTAATATTATTTGATATTCTGCAATTAGTATATCTTTTACGTACTATCGATTTAAAATTGGAAAGTTTATGTTAAAGTACTCGTTTACCTGTACCCCGCTAAGCAAAGTATTAGTGAATATTATTTTCCCATGTCTTCCCATCTTTTGACCTCGACAGTACATTTCTACCTGATTAAAGATTTTCCAGAAAAGTATTGTGCGTACTACATGTAATATCTAGGTTTTTAGTACAGATGTACATGTAACAGAAAATTGTAAAAAAATCCCAACAAAGCTGTCGAAATTCACCACTCTTTATTGAAATGTCTGTACCAAGTCAGGACAGTGAGCGGCCATGTATATATGCGTTAGAGTTAAAGAGTTTGCCTCTGGTGACTTTAGCTGATTTTGATATCCTGTTTAGACCCTTTGGTTTACTTTCTCTCAATGATTTTGTTTTACATTATTCTGCTTTCCATTCTGTTGACTATTGGTATACCCGATAAAGCTTATTCCAGAAATTCCTCGTGGTCTTTTAAGGGACAAAAATAATGTAAAATAAAACAAAGGACCAACAGTTAGAAAACACAATAAGAATACTGCACATGTTAAAACAGCAAATCAAGTCTAAAATAGCTATTATATGTGTTTCCTTGTAAATGCTGTTTTTTTTTCTTCACTGTAGAGATTAAGCCCAGGGGACAAGGCAACAAGACAATTACAAATTCAACGAGACAAAGACAATATATCACGTATCGATAGCGAAAATAAGATGAACCCCCCCCCCCCCCCACAAAAAAAATCTCGCTGTCGGAACATTTCCAAAATCCAATAAAGAAAAACCTTAGAAAGAGGAAAAATTGAAACCCCTAGCACACAAATGTATGACAGCTGACTTTTCTGGCGGCTTGGTAATGGAAGTTCAATAAAAAAAACTGCCTTGGGTAAGCGCTTTCTATGGACCCTCACCTTAAAATGCATTGCATATATGAATGATATGACGCCCAAATCATACATACATTACCACGGAACCAATTTAAGCTCGATGACATCAAACCTTATTACCGAATATCGATTCGGTTAACAAAAGATTGTTTGCTATGTATTGAATATACCTCTTAAAATTCATTTCAAATGATCTCAAATAAGTACCTTGGGGGGGCTAACATGTTTATAGAAATGCATTTTGCTTTGACACAATAAAAAATGACAGAACGTTAAGTAAGGTAAACATTTAACAGTATGAAACTTTTCCTGGTTGCCTGTTTTCAGATTGATTTGGTAATGTCATTGCGTTTATCCTTTGTTTGATGACAAAAAAGGAAAAAGTAAAGAATAAAGACGCCCCTTGGTGAAAAGAGAAAAAAAGTAGTAACATTCTATGTTATAATAAATCACTATGAAGCGGTCAGTTTTATTGGTGGCGGAAACCGAAGAAAACCACCGACCTGTCGCGAGTCACTGACAAACTTTATCGCATAATGTTGTATCGAATACACCTCGCCATGAGCGTGATTCGAACTCACAACTTTAGTGGTGATAGACACTAATTACACAGGTGGTTGTAAATCCAACTACCATACGATCACGACGACCCCTTTGCTTTATTATGAATAATTATGAAAAATTATTTAATTTTACCTGCTCTGACAATAAATAATAAATTTACAATTACATCGTCTTAATTAAATAAAAATGAATATATAAACATTGTAGATCACTTTTTGTCTTTATTAATGTACAACAATGATCTCACAAATCTTGTATGACATTTTTTCTTCAATGACATTCAAACGTATACATCCAAGTGCTACTTGTGATTGAGAAATACATTTCTGCAGAAGAAGCCTTGCTTTTTATTGACTATAAACTAATAAAATGAAAAGCCAAATATACCACATTGTCAGAACAGTTACAAAATCTAATAATAGAATCGTAGAAAGAGAGAAAATAGATACCTCTAACACACAAATACACGACCGTTCACTTTCCTCACTTGGCACAGACACTTCATTGAAAAGTGGCAGGGTTAAACTAGTTCTATGGGCCCGAGCCTTCACTCTTAGTGAAATAATACAAGTGTTTTCCCTATTCGGAGTAAAATTCCAACCCTCATGTATAACCAGGCGAAAGATTACATATATTCTAGTAAAGAACTTAAAGTGGAGCTGAACAAAAGAACTTGTACTTATTTCTTCTTCACAAACATCACTGGTCGTATTGCGCATGTTAAACATACGATGATAAGTAATATTCGTTTGATAAGTCATGAACGAATAACGATATGAATTAACACTGGATAACAAAGAAAATGTCGGAATAATTAGTTTGAAGATACCAAAGGGGTAATCAGAATCCATATATCGAAGAAGAACAGACAACACAATGGCCAATAGAAAGGATGAGTTTGATTTTCTGCACGTCCAAGCCGAAAATAGCAACTGTTGACGAAAATGTCTCTTTTAAATGAACGGTACAGGAATAGTTTAATCTTAATTGTTGTGGACGACTGAGTCTGGAGACTACGTTTTTCCTGTCGATTAAGAATTCGAAATACAAATGGTACAAGCAGATACCAGAACTCACATATGGTAAATATGCGTCACGGACAATAATTGGCTAAAGGTTCTCAATCAAAATAGTTTAGCTAACGTTTTCTACATTTTATACATGTTTACTTTTGTACCGAACAATTCGTGTGATAAAAGTTGAAGCTAATTATTTGTTAAATGTTCAGTTTGACATTATATAATAAAAGAAGAAATATTCTACTTTCAAATTCCTTCAAATCGATTACAATAAAATCTTTATTATATATTACATTTTCTCAGTATATTAAACTTTTCCTTTCTCCGATGAATTTTTCCACAATAATATATAATAAATTTCAGTTGCATTATAATTTTATTTCCCCAAAAATCTCTTTTGCTACCAATACATTTACCTCTAATTCATTTGATCATAGCAAAGCTGAATTATTGCAATCAGTGAATCATGCATATATCGAATTTTTGGTTGAAACGAATACCGTCTAGACATTATCATTATACTAATTTGTATATCACGTGACATTGTTAACCAGGTTGACATCTATTATGAAAGCTATTCAACATTAACCCTTTTCTAGGTGATAATTTTTTTTTTGGCCGGTGTAACATTGTGACCAAATAATTTAAGACTAGCATTATACAGTGAAAGCATATGTCTGAGGTCATAGTGTCGAATATTTCTCAAGACGTTCAAAACGATGAGATAATATTTCTTGAAAGCCGTGTAGAACAATGATCGAATATGCAACAGCAGCGCAACACGTTATCGAGTATCCCTTAAGCAGTACAACACTTTACCTGAATATTCCACCAAGCCGTGCTACACAGAGACGAATGCTTCACTAATATTGTAACAGAATGATGAAAATGTAAGAGTTTGAAGATACCAAAGGGGTAATATGTCTCCTTGTATCGAAGAAGAACAGACAACACAATGAACAAAAATTACAAAAGGACAACCAACGATCTACAAAACATACATATAAAAGATAATACAGTACAACGCTAGTGAAAATATACATTATATACCATTATTATACCTTGCATAATATTTTACTATATAAAAGTAATAAGACAATTTGGATGCTTTACGGAAAATTTGCTGACAAGGGAAACAACCCGGTGGACAACCCAAACATATGTATTGTAGAGTGAAACAATACGTTGTCGCCCGGTCTACAAACCCTGACTACCGGAAGTGTGTTCAAAATCCTTTTTTTTACATTCCGATTCCGTAATTATATTTTCCATAGCGGAAATTATTTTGTTGTTTTCTGCAAAACAAAACATTCAAATCATAAACATCATAGAGTAGTTTCGGTATAATAAAACAGTTATTGCCTTCATATGAGGTGAACATCAAGTTATCAACCGTTGAGAGGTTGTTTTCCTTCCGGAAAACAACAACCCTCGGGTTGACAACTTTCGATGTTCTCCTTATATGAAGACAATAATTATATAGATTAAGCAACACGACATTCCCCAAAAAGCCTAGAGCTAAGAGTAAGCAGTTTCTGTTTCACTAGTTGCACGGTCGAGTAACTGTTAACCGACACGAGCACCATGTGATATAAATAAACGTTAGAGAATACCGAAGTGGCATTCAAAAATGAAATGGACAATCCAGAGAATCTTATTGGACAACACTATACGCAAATGAATCATTGTCATTGAAACACAGTTACCAAATTCCCTTACTCACTGTTGATTTAAACTTCTATATAAAGATATAACATAATTATCTTTTACCACGTTTTTCCCTGAGAAAATATGAATCGTCACGACCATTGAATAAGATTAGGTCATAGAGTTTAACATGTATAGGAACGTCTATACATCAACTTTATGCAACATGTTCTATTGACACGATAAAGCAGATCATAAAATGTTTGTAATCATATGAAAGTGACATTGAAATGTAGAACAGCATTCTTGACTATAAATTGTTTCTATGTGCAATGTTTGATTTACAATGGTTTCTGATGTTCATTTACATCCATATCCTATCTTACTACAAGCTGTTCCTTTACTTTAATTTGTGTCTAAGTGTAAAACTTGATAGTCTCTCATGTTCATTTACATCCATATCATTTCTTACTACAAGTTGTTCCTTTACTTTAATCTGTGTCTTAAGTGTAATGTTGGATAGTCTCTCATGTTCATTTACATCCATATCCTATCTTATTACAAGCTGTTCCTTTACTTTAATTTGTGTCTAAGTGTAAAACTGGATAGTCTCTCCTGTTCATTTACATCCATATCATTTCTTACTAATTGTATAAACTTTTCACATTTTTCTTGCCGTTCCACTTTGTGCAGTGAGATGAAGGAGCAAAGGGTGCCTCTATTTGGAAAATAATATAAGTGTTGTGTACAAGTTGTAAGTTTGTACAAATTATAATTTGTATGAACATTCTGTACAAATTATAATTTGTATTTTAGGTTTGTACAAATTATAATTTGTATGAAATATAGAGAATACAAATTATAATTTGTACAAAATAAGCATAAAAATCACTTATAACTTGTACAAATTTTCTTATATTTGCAACTATTTAAAGTAAAGAAATTATTAAGATGAATACAAACTAATTTTTATTAGGGATTCTATAAACTAATCAGTATATATTGAAATTGAATAAAATATATCACAATTGTGCTTAAGGTAATAAAGTTTTGGTGAGTTCCACTTATATATGGTTAATCTTAGTTATTGATTTTGGGTGAACAGTTCTTTCAAATAAGGGTCATATTTGAGATTCAGTTAAGTTGGGAGGTAAAAACTGTAAGAATGGTTGATCAGCAGGATAGGTTTTACCAGGAATAATACTTCCAAACACAATGTTCTCTATACCAAAGAAAAAGTTGATGAACTCATAGACAAGGTTCTTCATGCAAAGACTGTCTTAAGGAAAAAAGATCCTAGAAATATATTGGGTGTAATTGAAGAGGTGTCTGAGTATGGCTATCGTGTTGGCACTTCTGTTGGGACATTGTCAGGGTATCTTTGCAGGAACCAAATAGAAGCTGTAAATGATACGAGTCTTAGCATCTCAATGATTTCATCTCTACAAATATCCTTGCGTGAGGCAGTTCGCAAAATTTAAAAAACTGGAGGTCAAGGTTATCTGAGTTGCAAGTGCAAAGGTGGTTTCAAAACCTCAAAATGCAAGTGCAAAAAAATATCCTGTGTAATTCACGTTGTCATGGTTCTATGACAATGCTCAAACAAGTAAATTTGAAAACTGGAAGTTCATTGAAGTAAAAGTACTTTTGACATGATTTTGTAAAATATTGTTAATGTGTTTTCTTCTTTATTAAAATCAGTTTGTATTTATATTAAGAATTCCTTCCTTTTGAACAGTTGCAAATAGGTAAAAAATTGTACAAGTTGTAAGTGATTTTTATGCTAATTTTGTACAAATTATAATTTGTACAAACCTAAAATACAAATTATAATTTGTACAGAATTTTCATACAAATTATAATTTGTACAAACTTACAACTTGTACACAACATATATACCGGAACCATTCGATTCCTTCACTCAATGATGTTCCGAAACTGCTGACATTTCAACAGTACATGCAGTGCTGTATACATAATGCAATACATATAAACAATCTCTCTGTAATGATTTAAGATCTATTTCAACCGTTGCATGTTCAAATAAATCATAGATGATCATTAATATGATTGGTTAGTATGATTGAACTTTCTCATTGAAAATAAATCAGATAAATGTAGCTATGTGTTTGATGTTTGTCCTGTTTAAGGGGATACATTTTAAGAGATTTATGTAGCCCTCTACAAAATGAGTTAATATGGGAGGTTCTATTGATCCAGAAAAAAAACATCAAAACACATGTTTGTGTACAAATGCATTAGAATGATACAGGTTTAAGCAAATTACTTTTATAACGTAAACTATATCAATTAAGATAAGGTGACCTTTGGACTTTTTTGAGAACCACCCTTGAGAAATTGACAAGAAGTATAGTTGATTTACATAGCTATGATATATTTAAGTTTTCCTGCACGACATTTTAGTTACTTTCTCATGCCTCTTGTGTCAATGTGTGAACATTTTCCGTAAAACATGTGATAATAATATTTTAATTCCATCAATGAGAAACTATAACACTTGATTTTAATTTTTTTTTATTGTATCTCAAAATGATCTGAAGCTTTATTTGTAAAGCAGTTTAAACAGTTTTAAATTAAACATTGTATAAAACTTGACGAAACGTTCAACCGTATCAAATCATACCTTGTCACAACTTAGAGAGCAACCATATTTTTTTAATCTGAGGGTGGGGATGTTATGCCTTGACAGAGTTCACATCAAATCGTAATCGATAACAATGTCGGGACAATAATTGATTTATTTTCGAAATAAATTGTGAATAAGCAAGCTTTTTCCCCCTTGCTTCGCCTACATAATGTACTGGGCGAGACTTCAGTTTGAATCAATTTTGTAATTCATTTTTCAAAACATTGACAACGACAGTTTTATGTCATAATCAGAGATAACATTCCACAATTCAAGGAACAACTACCCCTCTAGACGGGTAGATGGGATTGTGGGTCTATGTTGCCTTGTGTACAAAGCTAAAAATAAATAATTAGTTTACAATACAGGGTTGTAGTTATTGATACCTCTTTTAGTAATATTTCAGTCATATTGTGGTGGTCATGTAGTATAATTAGTGGACTATTATTAGGGACGGACCATTTAACTTGAAGGGGGGTTATGTTTTTTTTTTCTAAAAAAAATATTCTGATTCCCAATGTTGCTGAAAAAAATATTCTGATTTTGGTGGAGGAAAAAAAAATAATCTGATTCAGAGTTTTTGTCATATAACCTAATGTTAAATTCTGGAAAAAAAATGTGCGCTTCGTGCGACAAAAAAAATAAATATTCTAACTCTCGTGTTGTCCGAAAAATTTTTTCTGAACGAAACAAAAAACCATAACCCCCCCCCCCCCCCTTCAAGTTAAATGGTCGGTTCCTTAGTACCTACAGGTAGCTGACAAATTTTATTACATAAACTATTGAAGAAAATTGACCCATATTGGTGATATAGATTGCCTGCATATGTAGATGTAAATCTAATTACTATAAGATCGCTGCCACGATTCCCACTGCAACAACAAAAAAACAAACAAATACTACATAGTAGGAACATTTCCAAAGTCCAATAGCAAATTCTCAGAAAGAGGCAAAATTCATACTCCCAACACAAATACACGACCACTCACTTGTCTGACTTGATACATGCACTTTAATGAAACCAAAGTGGCGGGGTTAAATTAGTTTTGTGAGCTCACATCTCCCTCTTAGTGAAATGATGCGAGTGTTTTCTAAATGTGAATAAGATGGCAAGAATCACAAGACATTACACGCAACTTTTTAATGGATAATTATTATGCTACAACCCTACAACAAATATTAGTTGATAAACCGTTATTTTATTTCCCGCCAAAATTCCAACCAAGTCTTAGTGATAGTATGATTAGAAATACCTTGATGCATAGTTTAAAAAGCGGATATGTTTGTCCATGACGCAATAACCTCGCTGCACCTTAGGAACCACTAAAAGTATTTGAATCTATCCTTTAGCTGAACAAGTTTTGTTTACTGACAAATATTGAAAACAAACTTCAAATAGTGTTTTAAATAAACAAACGGATTATTTAACAAAAAAAGTGTATTTAAAATTTTCAAATAGTATTCTATCAATTTCCATATACAATGTATAAATATATCTTATCAAAACGTCAGGAAATATCGGAAAAAGTCAGTTTTATCTACAAAAAAAATACCACAAGTGTTGACACACTATGACAAGAATCTTAAATTTAAAGAGGAAACAAACACATTGTTTAATCCATGACTACTGTTTTGTGGCACGATATTATTAACCAATTAATAAATGACTTCAGACTACGTTTATTTTTACAAATGCATATCAAATGTTTAATCCATGACTACTAATTTTGTGGTATGATATTATTAACCAATTAATAGATTACATCAGACTACGTTTATTTTTAGCAATGCATATCAATGAGAAAGCAATGTCAAGTCATGTCTCGAATACCAATTACATTATAAAAATAAAAAATGTAGATATTTAATTTAGTGCTTAAGTACTTTCTGAGATAACCTTCGTCGGGTACGTTCCATGTCGAAAGATTGGAGGGTCAAATATTTAATACGTCTTTGGGGTAAGGAAAACCAGAGGGTCGAACCAGGAGGCTAAGATCGGATACGGTCATCTATGTTTGAGGGTGAAGAAACTTAGTTTGAGTGATTGATTGTTGCTTAACGTCAACTAATTTTTCATCCATATCATGGTGATAACAAGTTAATTTTCAATGACTTTAGATAACAATTATATATATATTATATTAGTTATACAAGGGGGAGATCTAAAGTTTGGTAAAACTGGTGACACAGCTGTGTAGAGTAGCGAGTACATTGGTGGAGTGCAGTTTAATAAAGCATTGTCAGCAGAGCAGTATTTTATTTATATAGATAAGTAGAACAAGGTTCACTAATAATAAAAACAACCTGTAGGTAGAAAGCTTGGTGCTCTCACTGTCACATGTAAATTTGATCAGCAAGAGAAAAAGTATATCGTGACATTGTTTTTGCCTGTTAACAATGGGTCAAATAAAAGCCGTTAAAAGTGGTCCATGAAGTAGTTGTGAAAAGATAAAAATGAGCTATTGTAGAAGTTTCAAATTCTTTCGAAATATTTGTCATGATTTCTTTATTGAATATACTTAAGTAATACCAGATAATATTTAATTATGATATGAATATTTTAAGCCGATACATGGTCCTTCTAGATACATATTAATATTTTGGAATGTTTTTAATTCTTAGAGAGAAAAAAATTCAATAGACTGCCACGAATTATATTTTCATTCATTATTTCTATGTATAAAAAAAACCTTGTTTTACATGTTAGTAAATGACAGACTAAATATAGCGATGAATATATGGTTAACGGTTCATTAACGAACAAGTTTATCAAACTTCTCAATGATCTCAAAATTCACATTTCTTTTTATCTTCAGCTTAATTTCCATTGCCGGTGTCGTATAGTAAACCTTCCGCATAGCAAACCTTCCTCCGGAATGTTTACCATATAGTAAACATTCCCCCTCGGAATATTTGCTATATAGTAAATCTTCCCTCCGGATACTTTATTATATAGTAAATATCCCCCCGGGGGGAAATTTACTATATAGCAAACATTCCCCCATCCATAGCCGATCATCCCCCCCGGATATTTTGCTATATAGTAAATGTTCCCCCTTAATCCGGATAATTACTATTGAATCGGAATTTAGCACCTTAATCGTGTTAATTTTAATTGCTATATACCATTAATTATATCCGTTTATGATTAAAAGGTAAAAAAAAATGTACGGAGCCATTTTGAAGTATTTGAGTAGGTAGGAAGGTTTACTATGCGGAATACATACTATATAGTAAATCTTCCGGGGGGTTAATCTACTATGGGGGAAGGTTTGCTCTATAACACCGGTACAAATGGGTTTTTTTCAATTTGGCTCTGTTAATATTTGAAGTCATGTAAATATTCTTGCTCTTTCTTTTTCGAAGTCATTGAGTAAGATCTAAAATTTCAAAACCAAATTTTAATCAATCAATAAAAAAAAACATTCAATCAATCAATCCACCCATTTAATGGTTGATTGAACATTATTTCAGCTATATCAATGACGAAAACAAGTTTACATCAACCAATCCAAAGAATAATTAAATCAAACGAAACATTGGAATAAAATGAAGAGAAAACAAATACCACAAAATTGGAACAGGTCCAAAAATCGAGTAAAAAATCGCTAAAACAGAGGGAAAATCGATACCTCTAATACACATACACATGCCCGGTCACATTTCTGGTTTGGTACAACCACTGCAATAAAAAGTGGCGGGGTTAAAATAGTTGTATGGGTCAATGTTGATAACGTTACATTTTTCTCATCTTTTGTAAGTAAAAGTCTAGTATGTAAACTACACCTTTGATTACAACAGTAATAATACATAATCTTGACCGTACTTAATACCAGTCTGGAAAATACAAAATCTTAAATAAATAATTACTGATTACATTAAAACGTCTATCATTTTACTCCTAAGCAGATATCATAAACAAATTCTTTTGAAAATTCTGTTTAAACGAAGGGCGTTACATTTTCGTGATCTGTGCATATTAATTATTCTTTCACAGCAGTGATAAAATTATTGATCGTTCAAAACCTTTAGAAATATGTCAAGATGCATACAATGTATATATCTTTTGAATGCGACATAACATGTTTGGTTGCATTAATGTTACACAGAGCAAATAGAGGACATTGTGGCGCGATCGTATGGTTGTTTAATCAACCTATTCCTTTACAAACCACGATATAGCTGACATATTGCTAATGTTGGCGTTAAGCACCAATAAATCAATCAAGCCTTTCCATGAAAGTGAACGGTCATGTATTTGTGTGTTAGGGGCATCCATTTCACCTCTTTCTACATTTTTTGGATTTTGGAATTCTTCTGATATAGTGGTATTTTCTGTTTTCAATTTTATTGCTATTGACATAAACGTTGCGAGTTAGATTCCCCAATCTAACAAGGGTGCCCTCGATACAACCTTATGTGATAACGTCTGTCAGTGACTTGCAGAATGTCGGTGTTTTTCTCTGTTTACACCCACAAATATAAACCTGGCCAACAACGATATAGAAAAATGATAAAGAAAAAATACCACACTGTCTTAACAGTTCTACACTCCAATAAAAAAATGCCACACTGTCGTAACAGTTCTACACTCCAATAAAAAAATACCACACTGTCGTAACAGTTCTAAAAAAATATCACACTGTCGTAACAGTTCTACACTCCAATAAAAAAAATACCACACTGTCGTAACAGTTCTACACTCCAATAAAAAAATACCACGCTGTCGTAACAGTTCTACGCTCCAATAAAAAAATACCACACTGTCGTAACAGTTCTACACTCCAATAAAAAAATACCACACTGTCGTAACAGTTCCACACTCCAATAAAAAATATCACACTGTCGTAACAGTTCTACACTCCAATAAAAAAAATACCACACTGTCGTAACAGTTCTACACACCAATAAAAAAAATACCACACTGTCGTAACAGTTCTACACTCCAATAAAAAAAATCATAGAAAATGGCAAACTCGATACACCTAGCAAACTTTCCAGGCATTGGTGCTGGTATTTCAATAAAACAAAAACAATTGGCAGGGTTAAACTAGTTTTATGGGCCCTAATCTCCCATCCCAGTCAAATGATGCGGGCATGCATGTTCTTTACTTATGGGAGTAAAATGACAACTGTCATATATAATTGTAACCGGATTATGGTTTTTTGTTTCGTTCAGAATTTTTTTTTCGGACAACACGAGAGTTAGAATATTTATTTTTTTTTGTAGCGCAAAGCGCAATTTTTTTTTCCAGAATTCAACATTAGGTTATATGACAAAAACTCTGAATCAGATTATTTTTTTTCCCTCCACCAGAATATTTTTTTCAGCTACATTGGGAATCAGAATATTTTTTTAGAAAAAACCCATAACTCCCCCTTTCAAGTTAAATGGTCGTTCCCTAATACACTCTCAAGTTTTAGTACCTGTCACGGCGAAATCTACTCGATATATAACGCAAATGTGTAAATGGTCTGTTACATATATATATATAAAGTCTAATGGAATCTACCAACTAGAGAACTTAATGAGTAACGGATCGTCGAGACATGACGATGCAGCACAAACAAAATAAATTATAGAAATCTAGAAGATTGTGCAACGATACCGATAAAGATGTTACAAAAAATATATTGACACAATTTTCGATCAACAAATGACCTTCTTCAGTGTCTATCAAAGTTAGACTGAGTTTGTAAAGATTAGATGGTATAATTACAACTCACTAAATAGTCAGGTGACAAAGTGTGACGTATTAAAAACCTGGTAAAGTGTAACGCATTTGAGAATGTTAAGAAAAATACTTAACATTCTCAAATGCGTCACACTGAAAAATACTTAACATTCTCGAATGCGTCACACTGAAAAATACTTAACATTCTCAAATGCGTCACACTTTACCAGGAACTTAACATATGCGTCACACTTTACCAGGAACTTAACATATGCGTCACACTTTACCAGGCGACAATTATACCATCTATATAACGTGATATAACGGTTCATGTACATCAATAAGGTCGATATGCTTCAGACAACTCGGCTCTGTTGCTTAGGGAACGACAAATGTATCTTTTAAGGAGGGGTTATACTGTTTTCTGAAAATAAAATCATCGCCAAATTTTATAGAAAAATACATTTTCTGAAAGATGCAAAACAATGAACCTGTTGTTTATAATTTTATATAACAATCTTATTTTTGTTTCGAGTGAAATCAAATTTCAGACTCAGGGAAAAACACAACCCCTCTCAAAAGGGTTAATGGTCGGTCCATAAGTTCGAGTTGGCCTAATTTAGTTAAGATTTTAAGAGTACGACTGTATAGAAAATAACTAAATAAAATTGAAACACCATTAACTTGATTGATTGATTATTGTTTAACGACAATGAGCAATATTTCCACTATACTCATGATGAAAAGGTTACAAACAATAATTCTCGTAAGCAAAAAGTTGACCTTGAGATGGGACTATGGGCGCGAAAACAAAGCTTAGAATGTCACAGGAAGAAGGTGGTATGATGAACTCTGACAATTTTGCCTTGTAACGGGTCAAATCAAACTGTTACTCATTTCGAGCTGCTGCAAGAAGCATGACATTATACAGTCCTTGGAACATTATACATACAAGAAGCATAACATTATACAGTCCTTGGAACATTATACATACAAGAAGCATGACATTATACAGTCCTTGGAACATTATACATACAAGAAGCATGACATTATACAGTCCTTGGAACATTATACATACAAGAAGCATGACATTATACAGTCCTTGGAACATTATACATACAAGAAGCATGACATTATACAGTCCTTGGAACATTATACATACAAGAAGCATGACATTATACAGTCCTTGGAACATTATACATACAAGAAGCATGACATTATACAGTCCTTGGAACATTATACATACAAGAAGCATGACATTATACAGTCCTTGGAACATTATACATACATGAAGCACACAGTACCGCACAATTAACGAACGCCACTTTAGAAAGGGTTACATCCCACAATGAGGGAAATTAGGTCCCATTATATCTATACCCCGGGGTTCCCTCTGGAGGTTCCTTCTGGAGGTTCCTTCTGTGCGTCTATCTAATTGACAATAAATGTGAAGAGATGCCAAAGAAAACACGGAATAAAAGCGTAGATATAAAACTTTGTGCACACGACGCGTTTCTGGAATAACCATCACCAGGTACGTCCAACAACCGGTACGTCCAACAACAGGTACGTCCAAAGTAGAAAGATTGGAAAGGCAAGTACTTTAACATTTGGGAGCAATAAAACCAAAGGGTCTAAACAGGATAACTAAAATCAGCTAAGGTCACCTATGCCTGAGGGAGGAGAACCTTAGTTTCGTTAAATTACATTATAATATGCTATCGTATAAATCTATTTCAGGATTGATTTTTGATGGATTAATTTGTCTAGAAATGTCATCAACGGCTATAGATAGGAAAACAAATCTATATTGTCTGAATCTGAAATTATCCAGATTTATATTTTAGTATATCTATTGACTATATTGTATATCCTCCATGCATTAATACCCTTATGGAATTGCTATTAATTGAAATTTCAATGAGATCTATGTCTACATCTAAGTTAAATAATTGGAATAAATACAAGAATACTGAACTATTAAGCATCATATACAATTATAGAGTGATGTGCTGTTTGAATAAATACCTTAACGGTTAGTGATGGGTGCAGTCATACATCGACAATGATAATGATTTTGTGATGATTTTGTTTGTGTTTTTCTCTCTCTCGTTAGCTGTACCGTCGAAGCGTAGTAATGACAGTATTAAAGTGATATGGAATTTTGATGTCTACTGTGCGTTTAATAATTTTAGATACCAGCGAGGGTCACCCCACATCTACATTGAATGATGGAGATTAATATGAGAAGACTGAAACATTGAATAATTTTTGTTTTAATGGAAAGATTAACCGTAAAAATTAAATAAACGTTAGAGAATACTAGTTCTAATAATAAAACCCTAAATGCTCGCTTACTCGCAAGGGTTATAACGGGATGCCATTACACGTAATGGAGCAGCCGCCGAGATTTCTTGCGCTCGCTTACAGAGCTTCTGACGCCTGCATTTATCAATAATAAGACATAACCTTTCCTTTTGTCCATTATTATAACAAGTTTGTATCACCTACCAGTATTTTAGAATGTAATTCCCACAAAATAAAAATCTCCTCTTTGAAAATTTTGAATTTCGTCATTTCCGGCCTCACTATTTAGATGTCGATACCATATTTGGCGATTTAGGCGTGAATGCTTACCAATCGTAACTACTCGGCCATTCTCGCTACCCTGCAAATAACAGGGTAGCGAGAATGGCCGAGTAGTTACGATTGGAATGTTTACCATATTTAGAAAAGCTCCACCTTCCGTAGTTTCGGTTATGGAAAACGATCGATAAATTTGAACAAGGTTGTTGCTAACTTTGAAAAGCATATATTTCTCAGCCAAACCGATTTAACAAGGACTGGGATCATCAGTAATTGTTATAATGAAATGTTTGAAGCGTAAATAGTGAGTTTTTATGTTTCAACTGCAACTTTTTTTTTGCTCCATTGTGACGAATGGGACCGCGTTGTAGCTCTGCCGAGACACAAGTTTGTCACAGGAGCTACATTATTGCAGCTAGAGAATACCGACGGGGCAATCAAGAATGGACAATCCAGAGACACTGGCAATATAGGGTACACACGACGAAGACAAACAAAACAAAAACACACCACAATATGTGCTGGACACCACTATGTGCACACAAACAGAAATAACGTAAATAAGACATGAGCTCCCTACAAACAACTGGTGGTAAAGACGAACCGAACATCTTTTCTATGCGGAAATCGTAGCGGACATCACAACACGGATCTCAGAACGTAAAGACACATAGTTTTGTCCATTTCAAGTCGCAGATAGCAACGGATATATTCAGTTTGCTGTAGTAACAATCCCGTCCAGTCCCCTTTTATAACTCATCACCGTATTTTTAAAAGAGTAAAACGACGAGTGGCACTAGCAGAGAAGTTCACTCCTATTATTGTGAGATTCATTTTGTTCAATATTTAGCTTTCTGTGTAGTATTTTGTAGACCATTTTTGTCACTTTCTTTTGGCCATTATAGTTTCTGTCCTTCGATTTACGGCTCTTAATTACCCCTTTGGTATTTTCAAACTTTTATTCAATTTGCTAATTACACGTCTAGGTTATGATAGCTCCAATTACTCTTTTATGCTATGTACTTCATGGAAAAGCAAAAAAAAAGCAAAAAAAAAAAACAAACCCCAAGGCCTTTAGTTTGACCCGAGCGAGGATTGAACCTTGAACATTCAACATGGCTTTGAAAGACATGGCATACTACTATGTACAATTATTGCCTTCAAATGAGGTGAACATCGAAAGTTGTCAACACGAGGGATTTAGTCCGAGGGAAAACAACCTGTCGAGGGTTGATAACTTGATGTTCACCTCATATGAAGGCAATAACTGTTTTATTATACAGAAGCTACTCTATGATGTTTATGATTTGAATGATTACTTTTGCAGAAGACAACAAAATAATTTCCAGTATAGAAAATATAATTACGGAACCGGGTTTCCGGTTGTCAGGGGTTGTAGACAGGACGACAACTTATTGGCTCCCTCTACATTATATATGTTTGGGTTGTATACACCGGGTTGTCTCCCTCGTCAACAAATTTTCCGAAAAAAACATCTGAATTGTCTTCTTACTTCTATATACATTGTAGTGAAAACATATGTAGGGTATATTTAATATGTTGTTGATATCCTGAACTAACACCTGATTCTTGTCAATTTCTCGTGTTTATGGTATAATGATTACCATGTGTATATGAAACGACATTGACCTTTTCACTGCCATTAAGTAAATGTATTGTTCAGTATTGAAGCCTTACTATATTTTTGTCTTCAAAAGAAACTAAATTAAATAAATGTCCATTAATAAAATATATTTCATAAATATTATCTAAATTGATTTACACACTGTTACACCCTTCATTCAAACTGATCATATGCCATCAAAATGGATTCATTTAGTTTTTCAATTAGAAAAATAAAAACGATATATTTATTGTGAGAAATGCCGATGTTCCACCACAGCAAAACATATTATAAATAACCCGTTAAAAGCCTGCAAGTCAATGACAATCCTCGATGTATTCAGCATGCGGACAATTAATGGATAAATTATGTACTAATTTCATAATCCACAACGACTAGAATAAAATGGAATTCTGAGGCCTGATATTTCTGGAAAGTTTCCGTCTTATTTGATAATATTACGTAATATAACTGTCACTAAATGCATTAATCTCAGTAATAGATCGCTAAGAGGGAAGGTTTAAATAACCATAAAACGGAATCGTCTTTTATTGAGTGAGTGAGCGATTGTTGTATATTGCACCCCGCGGCGTATCTTGGTTAAAACATGTAGCTTTTTGACGTATTTAATAAGTTAATGCACTGATTTCATAGGAAATTGTAAATTCAACTACCATACGACCACGACTACCACGGCACAAATAGATTAAGAAACATGAATACTTAGGAGGTACATGTGGTATTACATATTCTAACATGACGCCCTTCTTTCGCTTTGTAGACAAACGAGCGATTTATCCATGGTATAATCGCATTCGCACATGCGCTGGTGAATGTGACTGACTTTTCCGTCGTAAATATGCATGTTGATGAATTATCGTCTGCTCAAATTTGGCAGCATAAATTGTGTGCGACATTTTCCGCAAGCGTAAATATAAATTACCGTCTTCCAAGCAAAGAATACTACCGTATTTGTACTCTTAGACATATCAGAATCGAAATAAACCATGGAAGCCAGAATGTGCTTTGAGTTTTAACATAGGTTGGAGGATATAAGTAAATTTTATCCCTCGCCTCTGGCTTGGCTTGGGATAAAATACTAATATTTGTCAATCCATGTTAAAACTCAAAACACATTCTGGCTTCCATGATTTATTTCTTAAATAACTTTAGTTGTAAGAAACGTTTAAGGATACTAAAGGGGGTAACCAAAAGCAGTATAAATCACAGAAGGACAGACAATACAAAAGCCAAAGGAAGTAGAACAAATAATGATTTACAAAACATTACACAGAAAGCTAAAGATTGAGCAACACGAACCCAACTAATAGGTGAGGGTGAACTCAGGTGCTCCGGAAGGGTTTCAATTCAAGCTCCACTAGTAGCAACCGTCGTATTACTGGTTACACCGGGACTGTCGTGGTCGTGATCGTAGCGTAAACTCAAATATTACTGAAAGTGGCGTTAAACACCATAATCATAACTGCACTTGTTACATATATGTGGGTCAAGCAAAACAAGAGCGCGTGATCAAAAGTCCAGTAGAACCTACGGTTTTGTTTACTTTCATCGAAATAATCGGAGAAATATATAACATAATAAAATATGTACGGTGATTCATACTATTATTAAAGGTGTAGTCCGAAGGAGATCAAAAGAACCAGGTAAAAATTACAAACATAATTGAACTTAACCCCTCCTAGTGTGAACAAATTGTTTGAAACATCCAACAATATTTCATTGTAAAACGATTTTCCCCCAATTATAGTCCGTCTTTTCAGGTCAAATTAGAACCGTTCAATTGTTGAAAATTTTAAACAAATTACTCACAACTAAATATAATAAAGCATAGAAATATATTCAAATGATTTGGGCCCAGGTGGTCCAAGTAGTGCACGTGCAGCTTTCAACCACACCCATAATTGTAAAATGTAGTCTGGTGAAGCGAAACAACCGGTATGCATTACCAGCTTAAAAAATAAAACGGTTTAAAAACGCTATCTTATTTTTTCGGTTAGGCTTAATTTAGATTGTAATTTGAAAATGGTTGCTTTTTTTGCTATTGCAAATAATGATTTGAAGGAACTAATTAAAATTGAAAACAGTGGGTTATATTAGAGTTATGGTGCTTAGCGCTACTTCATATTTCAGTTATATCGTGGCGGTGAGTTTTATTGATGGAGGAAACCGGTGTAAACCACCAACCTGCCGCAAGTCACTGACAACTTTATCAAATAATGTTGTATCGAGTACACCTCGCCATGAGCAGGATTCGAACTCACAACTTTAGTGGTGATAGGCACTGATTTCCCAGGTAGTTGTAAATCCAATGCGATCACGACAACTACGGCCTTCAAAACAGAATGGGATAATCAATGTTAATGAAAACACGTCAATATCCGAAGGTACATGTATAGGAATGCCCGTGAATGACACGTCCTTTCTTAAGAATAAAGTTAGATGATACCAAAGAGGTAATCCGTTCTAAATCGAAGAAGGATAGACAACATAATGGGCAAAGGGCAAAGGGCAAAGGGCAAAGAGACAAACAATGATATCCAAAATGTTAAACAGAAAACTAAAGATTAAACAGCATCAAGCCAACAAAAAGGGTTAACCCAGGTGCTACGAAAGGGTAAATATTGTATCATGATCCTCCTTTTCTTATTATTATTAAAACAATGATAATAGCAATATCATGAAGTTATTACTGTAATTAATGTAAACATACAAGTGTTACAAGTTTTTGATTCACTACATGTTTTGAATATTGCAAGTAATTTGAAAAATGAGATGTGAAAATAATTTACAACTTTTACATATCTACTTTGATTTAATATTTTGAACTGGGTACTGGTGAGAATTCCCAGAACTGGGTACTGGTGAGAATTCCCAGAACTGGGTACTGGTGAGAATTCCCAGAACTGGGTACTGGTGAGAATTCCCAGAACTGGGTGCTGGTGAGAATTCCCAGAACTGGGTACTGGTGAGAATTCCCAGAACTGGGTACTGGTGAGAATTCACAGAACTGGGTACTGGTGAGAATTCCCAGGGGGCAATCCCACAGAGATGCTCAGCGCGTCCCCAGGTGGCGGATATTGGGATGCTCTCGATAATGGATGGTCGGTTTTTAACGGAAAACCTGACTGTGGATAATAGTGGGTAAATTTTGTGGAGCGTGCCATGATGCCTGTACGTTAAAAATCTCTTTTGCAGATTAAAAAAGACTAAATTTTGGTCCCTAACATTATTGAACTTGTTCTCAACCGGCGCTGTCGTGGTTATGATCATATGGTAGTTGGATTTACTACTACAGGTGTGAAATCAGTGCCTATCACAACTATGTTTGTGAGTTCGAACCCCACTCAGGCGAGGTGTTCTTGGCAAAACATGTTGATAACGTTTGTCGGTGACTGGCGGAAGGTCGGTGGTTTTCTCTGGGTACTCCGGTTTCCTCAACCAATAAAGATGACCGGAACGATATAGCTGAAATATTGTTGAAAGTAGCGTTAAACACCATAATCCTAATCCTTTACGCCCCTGTTCTCAACCTAAATATAGTTGAAATACAGCTTGCTGAACGTTTATCAATCAATGAATGAATGAATGAATGAATGAATGAATCAATCAATCAATCAATCAATCAATCAATCAATCAATCAATCAATCAATCAATCAATCAATCAATCAATCAATCAATCAATCAATCAATCAATCAATCAATCAATCAATCAATCAATCAATCAATCAATCAATCAATCAATCAATCAATCAATCAATCAATCAATCAATCAATCAATCAATCAATCAATCAATCAATCAATCAATCAATCAATCAATCAATCAATCAATCAATCAATCAATCAATCAATCAATCAATCAATCAATCAATCAATCAATCAATCAATCAATCAATCAATCAATCAATCAATCAATCAATCAATATTATAAAACATCGATGAGCACTATTTATGTAGGAATCCTGATTTAATATATATTCTATTTATGCTGCTGCAGGCCCCGACCCTTTTTTTTATCTATAAGGGGAGGTTATGACTGGATGTTAAAAAATACATAATTTAACCCCTGTTTGTCCCCATCCCCCCACCAAAAAAGTACTGCTGCCTCAATATCCCCCTTTTTATATTTATGTCCTTTGTAATTTGTTAACGCAAATTTTACTTGTCCACTGGTAGTTTGGTATTAGGTAAAGAAAAGCGTCACGGATGTGTAATCTTCGCGCTTTGGGGGATATTTTGTCAGTCAAAACACAATCATTTAATGATCATCCGCGCCGTTTGAAACTGGGGTAGTATTTACATAAATAATACTCAAGACCTAATTTATCCCTTTAACATGATTTTTCTTTAAAAATTGAAAAATCGTTGACTTGCTAATAGTAGATAAATACGACGGCTTAGGGTTAGGTGAGGGACATTTATACGACGGTTTACGGTTAAGTGAGGGACATTTATACGACGGTTTACGACTAAGTGAGGGACATTTATACGACGGCTTAGGGTTAGGTGAGGGACATTTATACGACGGTTTACGGTTAAGTGAGGGACATTTATACGACGGTTTACGGTTAGGTGAGGGACATTTATACGACGGTTTACGACTAAGTGAGGGACATTTATATGACGGATTACGGTTAAGTGAGGGACATTTATACGACGGCTTAGGGTTAGGTGAGTGACATTTATACGACGGTTTACGGTTAAGTGAGGGACATTTATACGACGGCTTAGGGTTAGGTGAGGGACATTTATACGACGGTTTACGGTTAAGTGAGGGACATTTATACGACGGTTTACGACTAAGTGAGGGACATTTATAAGACGGATTACGGTTAAGTGAGGGACATTTATACGACGGCTTAGGGTTAGGTGAGGGACATTTATACGACGGTTTACGGTTAAGTGAGGGACATTTATACGACGGCTTAGGGTTAGGTGAGGGACATTTATACGACGGTTTACGGTTAAGTGAGGGACATTTATACGACGGTTTACGACTAAGTGAGGGACATTTATACGACGGTTTACGGTTAAGTGAGGGACATTTATACGACGGCTTACGGTTAAGTGAGGGACATTTATACGACGGTTTACGACTAAGTGAGGGACATTTATAAGACGGATTACGGTTAAGTGAGGGACATTTATACGACGGCTTACGGCTACATGTTAGTGAGGGACATCCATACGACGATTTACGGTTAAGTGAGGGACATTTATACGACGGTTTACGACTAAGTGAGGGACATTTATAAGACGGATTACGGTTAAGTGAGGGACCTTTATACGACGGCTTACGGCTACATGTAAGTGAGGGACATTTATACGATGGTTTGCGGTTAAGTGAGGGGCATTTATGCGACGGTTTACGACTAAGTGAGGGACATTTATACGACGGTTTACGGTTAAGTGAGGGACATTTATACGACGGTTTACGGCTAAGTGAGGGACATTTATACCAGGGGCGGATCCAGGGGGGGGCACCCGGCCCATAAAATTGGAAAAAATATAATTTGTTGGCGTAAAATCGTGATTTTTCACACGAAATACCCCAAAAATTTTCGCGCCTACCTCCGCTCGGCGCAATTTTTTTAAGTGCGCCCCCCCTAACTTGAAATCCTAGATCCCCCCTGTATACGACGGGCTACGGTTAAGTGAGGGACATTATACGACGTTTACGGTTAAGTGAGGGACATTTATACGACGGTTTACGGTTAAGTGAGGGACATTTATACGACGGCTTACGGTTTAGTGAGGGACATTTATACGACGGTTTACGGTTAAGTGAGGGAGATTTATCCGACGGCTTACGATTAAGTGAGGGACATTTAATGTCAATTTGTAACCTGTCGTGACAATAATTGTATCGTGTGGTCTAATGTACATGTATATTTCACAGACAATGTACTTTAATATCATAATATTTGAGATCAACTACTCAGGGTTACAGACAACTTGACATTTTGATACCCTTACTTCACTCAAATGTACAGAAATGTCACACCACATACATTACCGGCTATACGGTATATCTCTCCCCAGATAATTTCTATAATTATATTATAAGTGTACCTCCCTACAGACAGATTCATCAACTATATTGTAACTGTACCACCCTACTACATACAGTTTTATTAATCTTACATGTGTTTAAAGTTTAACCTTAAACTTGTTTCAAAATCTATTAAAAGTTTAAGAAATTTCGGCGGAATACGTATAAAACATCATAAAAATATAAATGCATGATTAGTTAATCAATAGTTTGTATATATGCATCACTAGGTATTGTTTAATAAACACGTCATACGGGATATGTGTACATAATTTTGATTGTCTCTAAATTATAAGAATATGTAGACTATAGTTCCCTGTAATTCTACCATTATATATTGCGCATAACAATATAAACATAAACGAATCAGTCTACGTAAAAAAAGCAGCAGCATTCCGAAAGTACAACATCCGGTTTAATAGGTCAATATCTGAGGCGACTAACAAAATGGTCAAATAAAACTTATTATTAATTAACTTTGATTTATTAGCCTTTATATGATCAAATCTGTCAATACAATATAAAAACTTTCATTGGGCCAATACGGCAAAAACCAGTCCAATACGGATATTTTCCGTATTGGCCCAATTCCAGTCAGTCCAATAACAGCTAGATCGGAATCCGGTAGACATTTCGACAATTGCAAGGAAAAATACCGAGAGATATTGGACTGGTTAATTAATAAAGGTATCATTACGTGATGTTTTTCATATTGGCCTAGTTATAGGTCCTCGGTCTGCTGTATTGGCGTTCGGCTGCGCCTCAGGCCAATACAGCAGGCCTCGGACCTATAACTAGGCCAATATGAAAAACATCACGTAATAATACTATAATAGTGTCATTTATAGAGAGTTGTATCTTATCGTTACAATCACTAATACGAAGTTATAGTTGAAATTCCATTCATGGATTGAGGAACACCAAAAAGGAAAAAAAACTAATATCAGACCACAACCCCCCTTTTCTGCCCCTAACACCCCATCATGTCTATCATCTTTATCATGATTGAAGTTATTCATCTAACACTTCTACATTTCTACCACAACATCAGAAATGTCTTTGTAAATCAGTTAGATAAACATTGTAAATATCCAATGTAGTTGAGCATGCCGAGTTTCTGGAATAATCGTCATAAGATATGCTCAAATTCAAAGCACACAAACAATTACATGTGTGCACTCCAAAATGTATAATATATATATTAATAAATACATACATGTATATTTTCTATATGAATATTTTTAATCCATTATAATGGAAATTCTATGAAAATATATACCCATACCTGAGATCTATGTAACACTTATGTTATAATTCCAATTATTTATGTGTTCTATGTGAAGAAATAGAGTGATTTCCACATTCAGGATATACGTAAAAATAAAAATTTACAATAAAAAATTACATTAAGCAGGACATGAAAAGATTAGCGAATTAAGTACCGGTTGATATATAAATATATAGCATGCCTACATTGTATAAAAATATATGTATTTGCTAAAAATAATTTTCTGGGATAGAACTCGACATACTAATCTCTCCCTCGGTTTACTAATCATTTAACTCATCATTCTAATCGGCGCCATTGGTTCACAAGATCCATGGAACAAAATGCTTCAGCATTATCTATTCAATGGTTCACAAGATTCACGGTAGATAACTCGTCAGTAAAATATATCTAATGATGAAAAGAAAAACAAACAAAAACTAACTCTTACTCTTCTTTATAGTGGAGTTCGTGTGGCTCGATCTTTAGTTTAATGTGTAGTGTTTTATAGAAGTTCATTGTTTGTCTCTTTGTATTTTATCGTGTGGTCATTATATAATCGGTTCGTCGATTTACGGCTTCTGATTACCACTCTGGAATCAGCGAACATTTCTTTAAAAGACCCACAGACTGTTATTCATTATTTTAATATGTTCTTTGGTTCAAAGGTTTCATGGAACAAACCTCGCCAACATAATTCGTCTCATGGTTCATGGGATTCACGGAAAAGGCCAGTCTAACGTTTTCTTGATTCACAAGATTCACGGAACAGACAATACAGTCTGACTCTGTGTACACAGGATTCACGGAGCACAAAACAAATTGCCAGTCTATTCTGTTTCTTGCCTCACAAGAATCACGGATTCTCGTCAGCTTAACCATATATATATCAGAATATGACATTATGAATTAAAGTAATATGAAAGGCAAATATCGTGGAATTTTTGGATTAAATATTTTCACTTAATATGTCACTTAATTTTAACTAAAATCAACTGCATAACATTAAAAATCCGCTCAAAAGCAGATTTTAAGAGCAAATCGCAAAATATTTGACAGCAGATAATTCTGTTTTCCCGTACAGTAATGCAAATGATATGCGCGTGAACCAAGATTTGAGCGCTTTCGGGGAGATTATTGCTCATGCGCACTGTTCAGTTGATGAACAAAATGTTGGATGCAAGTAAAAATATATTCCGTGTGTACCACATAAGAATAATTGCACACAAAAAAATGGTTCACACGACATGAAACAGGCAGATTCCTCAATAATCATTGTCAGGAATGTGTGCGTGCTTACCTCAGCATCCATGATTGTTTACCTTTTCGTCACGAGGTCATGATCGGCAATCATCGGAACAAAACAACCGAAAAAAAGTTAATCAGTCTCCACAACAATGGCGAGGTCGATAAACATGCACACGGATTTGCAGATTTCTAATTATTGGGAACATATTTCGACTTGAAACATGCATGAATAGCTTAGTAAAGGTACCGCCGTATTCTAAATTGAATTTTCAGGGGGAAAATTTCTTCACCCAAAACTGGTGTAATATTGCTTTAAGCTTGCTATATGTTTTTATTTAATATGTTGATCTTTCTTCAGATCAGCTTTCAACCTCGTATCTGCTATTGAATGTTACATTTTTTATGCATTGCGTTTTTACAGTAATTATACCATTGAAGAAGAATTGATCATATATGTATTACGTTGACCGATGTCAATTTATTGAAATGTTTAATGGAGTGTATCAGTGGTTTTTTTTCTCTTCACCTTTTTATACAGGTAATTCACACAAGACAAGTAAGAAAAGAAAGTTTAAACAGTGATGGTTATCAATTCCTCTGATATCAACAACACGAACTATAACCTCTCACTTCAACTCGCTGAACATAAGAGAGACCACGACATATAACATTGCCATGACTTGGGACAGGTACAACTTGTGGCGGGGTTATACCGAATAATGGGATCCAAACTTGCCCCTATTGATAATTGGTTCTCTAACGGTAATACATAAACAAACGACAAGCAAACTGTTCTTTATTTACATTTGAAATAACACAGTAAAGAAACAGCGCTTTCATCTTATAGAAAACCAAAGATAGAAACACCGAAAATCACAATTACAAAACATATAGTATCACCGATGTAGCTATACAATACTATAAATAGAACATGTAATAACAGTTGGAGGTTACCAGAGAGGTATTCAGAAGCTGTAAATAGGACAGGCAATACAATGGCAAAAAGAAGACAGACAAAAGAACAAACAATGATGTACAAAATACTACACAGAAAGCAAAAGATCGAACAACACGAACCCCACAAAAAGCGGAGGAATTGTCTGTACAGTCAAATCAAAACATTTTAAAGATCATATAACATCAAATATAGTAGAGAAACGTACATGCAATAATACAAAAGGACTTGAATTACCAGACTACAAGACACAGCAGTACCAACATTCTTTCTTTGTTGACACTGTAATTCATTGGAACCATCTGCCAAACAGTGTCGTGCATGCAAATCCCTTAGAAGCATTTAAGACCGCTCTAAGGAATCAGCGCCAATAAAGACCGCCATCGGCGCTCTCTCTACCCGTTGTATAAAAACCATAGTTGGGTTCTACAACGTACCAGATACAGATACAGTTAGGTACGAACGTCGGTTCACTGAAAGAAATACCTAATAACTATCACTAGTTAAACTAGTATTCCGATATCGATGCCTAGTACTTAATTGTATTACTAGTGTAGCGGATAGTTTTACTAATCAAACTAGTATTCGTACTGATAACGAACATGTGGTCCGCATCATATGACCGGCGCCCTGCAGTTCCCGCCTCCGAAACAAAGAACTTCAAATGACACCGGCGTGGTCATTATCAGAACGCCATTTTGATATAGAAGTCGTACCATTGAGATTACAGAGATGTTATTTTTTAGTCTTGTGTAAGTATATTTTTTATTTAATTAATGTTTATAATTTAGTTTAACTGGTAAATGTATTTCAGTATCTACATGTAGTAATATACTATAGTGCTGTTCATGGTATATTTGATTAAACATATTTGGACAATGTTTATTTCTGTTTAACCATAGGCTTTGCGAAATAATTGTTATACCAGGGCGGATAATTACTACAACATATAATTTTTTAACCTGCTTGATCTTTATCGCAAACATGTAAAAATCTCGTTTTTGCGGCGACAATCGACTGAGTTGTCTACATAACGATCAAAGACTTATTTACACATTTTTATTTACTATATACATTTCTATATTTTCGATTGGCAAACGTATCTTTCGTAGATTCAAATGGGTAAACATATTGATAGACAAAAAAGGAAGGAGTTCATTAAGAGAAGAAAACGAGAACAATTGGCCAAATAAATCCGTAAAACAAGACAACAAACAAAGGACGCTACAAGCAATGACAATTATACAAGCTTTGCCAAGGTGGCGACCCCACCTTGTTCAGTAAAAGTACATGCCGAACAAGATAAAGCATGTGACATTTCTGATAATACTTCAATTTCTCAGCATGAAAGTGAAGCTGGCAGTGGCAGTGTTCAGGAATCAAACATGAGGTCTCGCTCTCCATTTCACATATCCAGTACCTCTAGCTGGAGTGAATCTTCAAAACAATCTGTGAAATCATGTTCATGGGAAAGAGCTGAAGCAACAAACCCCCTTTTAGTTCGATGGCGGGAATGCAAACTTTTAAAGACTAGAATCAATAGAATTGAGAGACTAAAATTCTAACTTTAAACATGTATATTGTATGGTTATGGGTTTAGATTTAGGTTACAATGCAGATACAGTGCACATATACAATCTACAAATGTACATATATGTATAGATACAATACACTGTAAAATACACAAATATTTTTATACAAAAAAAAACAATGTATGTACATTAAAAAGTCATTTTTTAAGAAAAAAATAGGTACAGGTGTTTTTTGTACAACACATATACAGTACATGTTATTGTATCATCACACATGTGTACATGTGTTACACATACCTCAGTACCTTCTTAAGATAGAGGCTCCCTATTTTTGGGTGGGTTTTTTTGCATTAAAAAACAAAATATCTGGCAAACTAAAATTCCAATCCAAATGTGCCATATAATTCAGCTAAATAATCCCTATTTGCCATTTTCAGATTGTACATTTTGTACAGCATGTGCACAATATACATTTGTATACAGTCTATAAAGCAAAAGGTTTTATATTAAACTTACAAGTATAAAATATCTTAGAAAAAGATTTAATTTAAAATGCTTAAAAAAGTGTATATGCATTTTATGGTGTAAAGTGTTTGATGTTCACAGTTGCAATCTTGGTATTTGTTCATAGTATGAGTGATGTTTGCACATATCTTGGTGACTATGAATCAAAGTGAGTGAGTAACTGCTTGCATTGTACATTTTCATTTAAAATTATAAATAAAATTCAGAATTTTTTTTATTTCTAATGAATGTTTGTAGTAAAGTTATTATGGATGTTCATGTATAATCACAGTTGCAATCTTGGAATTTTTAGTGACATAAATACACATGTACATCTGTATATAAAGGTTCATTTACAAACAGTTGCAATCTTGGAATTTATTCATAGTATGAGTGATGTTTTACATATATCTTGGTGACTATGAGTCAAAATGAGTGAGTAACTGTTTGCATGTATCTTTATACATTTGTACCTGTATATAACTACTACTGAAGAACATCGTAGAACCCTATGGGAATACATGTACATGTAAATACATTTCTTTTTAAATTTTGGCATACATGTAGTACATTAAACTAAATCATACACAAATAATACTGGGATAGTCCTATACCGGTACTAGTTTTTTTAAAGTTTTTTGTACTGATCTGAAGAAGTTACTGCCAGGTTACATTACAAACATACATGTATATTAACACCTCACCTTGTACACATATTCATTTACATATGTATATATTTGCATATTAAGGAATTGGAGACACATGTAATAATAATACATATGTACACATGTAAATTAATTATTTACAAGAACATTTTCATTTCAGATGAACCTTCATGTGTTGTGCTTGTTCGTCAATATATTATATGTACAAGGCAGCAAGTTTTACTCAGATTCTGAAGGAGTTTAAACGGCTTCAGCCGAATACTGCAACAGATGATATTGAAGACCTATTAACATCGGGATTGCAGAAATATAGGAAGGCCATTATAAAGGTTTTGTCTAAGAAGAAAAAAACAACCTTCTTAAAAGAAATAGAAGATGCTAGTGTTCATTATCGAACTGAATCACAGAGAAATTGTAAGTAGTTTGACATTTAATGTTTATCATGTGATTTTGATGGTAGTTATTTTGTTTTTCATTTTTCAGAATAGGATACCATGCTGGTTATATACCAGGAATTCTTAAATTCATACTGTAAACTAAGAAATTAATGTGAATTATTATTGTGAATCTTTGACAACAGACAGTATTCATAATTAATTAATGCAATTCATACACAGGTAGTAATCGAATATTAAAAGCAAAAAAATAAAATGTGAGTATTAATTATTGCAATGTTGATCCATTCGTATTTTTCAACATATTAATTTCTGATCAAATTAAGAATTGACAATACATGTATAGCTGCAAATAAGTGCAAACTTTAAACTTTCAAGAAATAAAGTGTGAAAAATACACCTGATGCAAATAAGAATATACAATGGCATAATCCAAGGATAAAATTATAAAGTCATGGCCAACAGAAAACTCACAAAACAACAAACAAACAAATAGACAATAAACAAATGTGTAGCACATTCGGTAAATTATGTTTAATTTTATATATATGTTATGGGCTATTTTATTGTTCATATTTTTCAGATGCTGAGGATTGTATAATTCTAGCAGGGATTCTTTTACTGTTCAAGGAAAAACCAGAAAATGTACTAATATGTGGACAAGACCAGAAAGACTATCCAATGTCCATTTAAATCAAACAAAGAATGTTGTCCATGGATACGGATATATTCCAGGTTTTTGTCGAAGAAACACATAGTTATGAATGTGACAATTTTTTTGAAGCTTTTTGTGGGTTACTGGCATGTATTTATGTCATGAATTTGGTCTACCCTAAAACGTGGGAATAATAAATGATCTTGACAAATAAATGATGTTTTATATTTTTCATTTGATATTCAAGCCAACTATAATATTTTAAACAAAATAATAATTTATTTTAGTACAGATAATTTCTTGGCTTTTCCTAGAAGGATTGTATGAGAGGGGAGTCAGAAGGCATATAAATTTACTGGTGGGGGTATACATGTACAAGAACTGGGTCTTTGCTCTAGCATACAAATAAAAATAAGTATGCATATTGGATAAAATAGAATAGTATACCTTCCGACCTCCACCCCTCATACAATTATTCCAACAATTAGAAAATGGTATTAATTAATACACTGCACAAGTTCAGTTAGATTGATTGATGTTAATGTCCAATGAGCAATATTTCTGATATATTTAGGACGAGGTTCAAGTAGAAAAATCACTTTACACCTAAATAAATCTTAAAAAAACCTCTCACATGATATGCAACTGCTAGCCAACTTTATAAGCATGTGACACAAAATAACGTATAAAACAAACACTACTAGTCTGGGTTCAATTATTCCTTTCCTTTAGCTAGTTTTTGTACCCCTCAAGGTTTTACTAGGCACAATTAGAAGGGTGAACAGAATCACTGAAAAGACATGTAAATAAATTAGTTGGATAGTAGCAGTAACTAGTTTCGTTGGTACAATTACTAAGTGATTAGTAACATATTACTAATAATACATGTAAATAAACTAGTTAGATAGTAGCAGTAACTAGTTTGGTTGGTACAATTACTAAGTGATTAGTAACACATTACTATTAATACATGTAAATAAATTAGTTAGATAGTAGCAGTAACTAGTTTGTTTGGTACAATTACTAGGTGATTAGTAATCATTGGTTTTTGTACTAAGCATAATTAGTAAATTTAATGTATCAAACTAATAGTTCTACTAGTCCAGTTTGTACAATTACTAATTGCCTAGTAGTGATACTACTAATCAGATTAGTAAATGAACTAGTTGTGTCTAGTAATTTTACTTAGTACCTAGTAAAATTACCAAATGTCCTAGTAATCCTATGGACAGTAAATTTACTAGTTTATCTAGTAACTACTACTAGTTATTTCTTTCAGTGTTGGTACATCATGTACAAAGTCTGAACTATGTATAAAACATCATCGGGGACATTTGTGATTGGTCAATTCAAATTTAGCATTGCAGTACTTGTCGGCAAATCGCGTGTGAATACGGAAGTAGTTTTCACGAGTACGTGCAGTACAATATCACGGAAATGGATTTTCTGAATCTGTCTAGCGTTTTAATTTAGCCTGTTTTAGGTGTTATCTTGGTGTTATCATTGGATTGATATACGATTAAAAATCCACGAGGGGGAATTAACGTACCGTAAGGAAGCGATATGGATCCATTCAGTATATTTCTATTGGTAGCTCGGGTACTTTTTAATGCATTTTGTAAAGTAATTTACATAATATATTCATATACATGTATGCACCAGGGGGTTGTCTGATGAATGGTATTTTTGATACTAATATGACAATTCTTTTTAAATTCGAATTTAAGTTCGGTTTTTCCATCATTCCAGTTGAATAAAAGATTTTATTATATTTATATAGCTGTTTAATGTCGCAATCAAATGATAAATGGCGGAAATTCATGAATATTTGTTGTTTTAATGCATTTGTTTTCCATGTATTGCAGTATAAATGAAAGTTATCTAATAAAATTTAGAAAAAGACCTGAAGTTGATTCTGCTATGGGGGTATACAGTATTATCTGGGTGCAAAATTACATATAACCGTAAGCATATTTAGCTAGTTTTTGTCTTACTTTTCATGTCTTTCACATTTTCCTGTATCAAAGCCCGATAAAGATGATTCCAGAAACTCGTCGTGAACTCTACATTAGATATCTACATTCTTATTATCCTTCATTAAATATTCTTATTAACCTCCACGACTGGCTATCCTTCATTAAACATTCTTATAAACCTCCACGACTGACTATCCTTCATTAAACATTCATATAAACCTCCACGACTTGCTATCCTTCATTAAACATTCTTATAAACCTCCACGACTGACTATCCTTCATTAAACATTCTTATTAACCTCCACGACTGACTATCCTTCATTAAACATTCTTATAAACCTCCACGACTGACTATCCTTCATTAAACATTCTTATTAACCTCCACGACTGACTATCCTTCATTAAACATTCTTATTAACCTCCACGACTGACTATCCTTCATTAAACATTCTTATTAACCTCCACGACTTGCTATCCTTCATTAAACATTCTTATAAACCTCCACGACTGACTATCCTTCATTAAACATTCTTATAAACCTCCACGACTGACTATCCTTCATTAAACATTCTTATTAACCTCCACGACTGGCTATCCTTCATTAAACATTCTTATTAACCTCCACGACTGACTATCCTTCATTAAACATTCTTATTAACCTCCACGACTGGCTATCCTTCATTAAGCATTCTTATTAACCTCCACGACTGGCTATCCTTCATTAAACATTCTTATTAACCTCTACGACTGACTAGACTATCCTTCATTAAACATTCTTATTAACCTCCACGACTGGCTATCCTTCATTAAACATTCATATAAACCTCCACGACTGGCTATCCTTCATTAAACATTCTTATAAACCTCCACGACTGGCTATCCTTCATTAAGCATTCTTATTAACCTCCACGACTGGCTATCCTTCATTAAACATTCATATAAACCTCCACGACTGGCTATCCTTCATTAAACATTCTTATAAACCTCCACGACTGACTATCCTTCATTAAACATTCTTATTAACCTCCACGACTGGCTATCCTTCATTAAACATTCTTATAAACCTCCACGACTGACTATCCTTCATTAAACATTCTTATTAACCTCCACGACTGACTATCCTTCATTAAACATTCTTATTAACCTCCATGACTGGCTATCCTTCATTAAACATTCTTATTAACCTCCACGACTGGCTATCCTTCATTAAATATTAACTTATTAACCTCCACGACTGGCTATCCTTCATTAAATATTAACTTATTAACCTCCACGACTGACTATCCTTCATTAAACATTCTTATTAACCTCCACGACTGGCTATCCTTCATTAAACATTCTTATTAACCTCCACGACTGGCTATCCTTCATTAAACATTCTTATAAACCTCCACGACTGACTATCCTTCATTAAACATTCTTATTAACCTCCACGACTAGCTATCCTTCATTAAACATTCTTATTAACCTCCACGACTGGCTATCCTTCATTAACTATTAACTTATTAACCTCCACGACTGGCTATCCTTCATTAAATATTAACTAAGCGAAGAAGAAAATAATAAAACGAAAAAACGGAAATGTAACGACATTCTGTAATTTACAAGATTATCTAAAGCCGATTTGTGGTTTACATAGAAAAGATACATAAATACAATTTTACACATTTTTTATAGATGAATTAGAGAGATTATTGAATCAACCATCAAATTAAATAACGATATGCATTACAATCTTCAATCTTCAAAAATATAAAGATATGAATCAAAGACATCACAACGTTATTAACGGTTGCACGATGGGCCTGTTATCCGCTTTTAAGTAAAAAAGAAGATTATGTCGGGTGAGTTTAAAATTTAAAGTAGACGTCGGTCTGATACATATTAATGTTTTCAATTCCTGGTTGATAAACAAATTAAATACGTGTGCAGAAATGACAACTTTGTAAAATACTTTGTGTGAATAAAATACATGGTCTTTCTTTATCCATATATACCTCTAGGTGCATTGCATTATGGGTCAAAGATTTATATTCGCAAATTTATTTAACCATGAATGCCAGTCATACACGCTATTTTCTGAATTAAAAATAAATTTCTCTACGAGAGAGAAACGAGATATAGAAACATATGTTTTTGCTATAAGGTGTAACCTTACTATAAGGGGCGTTTGCTGGGTGTCCAGGACGAAACAAAAGCATAACTCTCCCTTGCGACGGGACGTAAATGAGTGCGTGTTTTATATTGAATACCGGTACCGTGCTCCTTGCACGTGCATACCGTGCTCCTTGCACGTACAAACAACTTACAGCAGCTCACAATGAGCAAAACTTTCAAGTCAGCTTAGGTTATTCACAATATAAGAGTAGAGGGTCGGGTTAGGGTTAGTGTTATGGTGTTTAACGCCACTTTCAACAATATTTCAGTTATATCATGGCGGTTAGTTTTATTGTTGGAGGAAACCGGAGTACCCGGAGAATACCACCGACCTGCCACAAGTCACTGACAAACTTTATCACATCATGTTGTATCTAGTACACCTCGCCTGAGCGGGATTCGAACTCACAATGTTAGCGGTGATATGCACTGATTGCATACGTAGTTGTAAATCCAACTATCATACAAGCACGACTACGACGGTCCCTGTAAAACTTTTAAAGTGTGTCAGGAGTAGTCGTAGTGATCAATGGCAAGGTACCATTGTCCAATCTTATTCAATACCTTTACTTGTTTTCCTGTGACAATCGAAATTTAGGTCCATCACAGTGCCATTGTTTACCGATAACATTTATTGGTATTTAGCTTGTTTTCGTCTTGAATAGAAATAAAACACTGTTTATTTGACGTTAAAAACAGCCAATCAATCAACTACATTGTTTAAAATTCTTATCCGCTAGTATTTTTTTAGAGTATGTACTTTACACACTGGTTCAAAACCCGTAACAGGATTTGGATAACATTTAATTGGGTGTTTAAAATATTTTTAAGTCATCATCACACCAACGCTTTACATAAATGGGTTTTTCAAGGTATTGCATTTTCAGATTAAAAAAAAGCAGTGTAGCAAACAATTGTGACATTAAACAGTTCCCAATCATCAATAAAAATTTAACGATTAACTATTTTCTTTTATAGAACAGCGGAATCAAATTATGTATTCAACTTTCATGCATTACATTAAGATGGGACAAAACACAGTTATGTCAACTTGTAACGAAAACCGCCATTTCAATTTCGACATATCCCATGCACCGGTAAGATTCAATAAGTCATCATTTTATTCCTAAGCCACAAGAATGCACATAAATTAAGTAAGCATGCTATATACCATCCTGTTTGGATGTGCAATTTGAAGTTTTGAATATGTAATTTTAGCCGTTGTGATTATAATTAGCTAAAAGATGCATTCAAGAGAGACAAAACAAGCAAATTACAAACACGTAGACTCGACAGCATTAATGTTGGTCTCTTCTGTAGTTAGCCCCCCTCCCCCCCCCCCCCCCCCCCCTGGCTTCAGTCTTTCAGATACAAATTAACATTGATTGATTCAATATTGAATGTTTAACGTTAAAATTAATATATAGAAAAAAAAAATTCAATTAAAACGATACATGCCATTGAAAGAAATTTATATTATTTTTATTATTTATTTTATTTATGAAAATCTTTATTACGAATTTGGGAGTTTTCTTGTGTAATATGGACAATGACCGAAATTGGGAGTTTTCTTGTGTAATATGGACAATGACCGAAGTAGATAATTGTATATTGTTTAACGCCAAAATAAACAATTACTCAGCTATCAAAATATTATTACGAGTTCAAGCTACTTTTTTGACAAGATGTTGATGATGTCCGCTTTATACTAGACCAACACGCCAAGTTAGATTTGTATAATATTTTCTCAATCAGACGACAATCGACTCCAGAATGAGGTATTATCCTGAACCCGAGTTAACCAGACGTTGCTCTTACTAGTGATACTGCTTGATCAGCTGACAATCAACGAATGCCAATTTTATATTATTTGGTCTGTTCCGACCGGGGATCGAACTCGTGATACAAATGTATGACTCGATTTATAACAGACATAGCGGTCAAACTTTAGGGAACCGACCATGTAAATTTAGAGAATGCCCCGAAAATTATTTACACACGAAGCAAAAGTTCGTTTTATAAGGAATAAAATCAAATTTTTGTCAAGTTTTATAATTTGTTTTCCATTGAAAATTGCAGTCAGATTATTATCTTTTTTTTTACATCTTTCATGTCAATTTTTTCCCTATAATAATAGGGGTCGTCGTGGTCGTGATAGGTATAGTAGTTGGGTTTACGACTACCTGTGCAATCAGTGCCTATCAACACTAAGGTTGTGCGTTCGGATTCCGTTCATGGCGAGGTGTACTTGATACAACATTATGTGATAAAGTTTGTTAGTGATTTGCGGCAGGTCGATGCATGGTTTTCTCCGGTTTCCTCCACCAATGAAACTGACCGCCACGATATAACAGAAATATTGTTGAAAGTGGCGTTAAACGCAATAAACCAAACCAAGGTGTGGTCGAGTGGTCGAGTGGTCTAGGGCGCTGGACGTAAGGCTAAGCGAATGGTGCTGCAGTGTATCAATGGTGTGGGTTCAAATCCCGTCGATATACGTCTGAAGATTAAACCAAACAGTGTTAGAATTAGATTTTAGAGCTGTCAAATTTTTGTTCTTCCCTGGACGGGATTTGAACCCACACCATTGATACACTGCAGCACCATTCACTTAGCCTTACGTCCAGCGCCCTAGACCACTCGACCACTCGACCACATCCACTCCCTATATATATATAATATAATATAATATTAAGTATATATGTACCATCTACACACGCTTATACACATGTCTTGCGTCTATCCCTAGATTTTCCTTACGAGACAAGGTAACACTACGACTATTGAAGCTCCTTTTTAAAGGGAGTGGATGTAGTCGAGTGGTCTAGGGCGCTGGACGTAAGGCTAAGCGAATGGTGCTGCAGTGTAACAATGGTGTGGGTTCAAATCCCGTCGAGGGAAGAACAAAAATTTGACAGCTCTAAAATCTAATTCTAACACTGTTTGGTTTAATTTTCAGACGTATATATATATATATATATATATATACAATTCAGCGACAGCAAATGGAGAAAAATAACATAGCCTCTAAAATTTAAATGGCCGTTACCGAAGACCGATTTTGTCAACGATTAAGATAGAAGTCGGTGAAACACTTCCATTAAGGGAGACATCTAAAACGTACGATAACTACATTTTAATATAAAATTAACACAACTAAATGTTTGTCTTGATTCGTATCGCTAATATTATGAACGTAAAAATGTTGAGTTATTGTATAAAATGCTTCTAATATAAAGGTGATAATAATGCTAGCCTAATAAACTTCTAAAAAGCGTTAAAAGAAATATATTATATATTAAACGCTATAAAAGGGTTGCGTGTTCTGTTAATGGGGTTTCATACATAAAATCAAAGATGAGATAACTCTAATTGGATAGATAACTCTAATTGGATAGATAACGAACGCTACCGGAAATTGGAAAAAAGTATGTCTTGAACTTTATCAATACTCCCAGACATAAATGCAATGTACATGTGTAACAAAATAAATACACTAGTACACAGATACACAATAAATACACTAGTACACAGATACAAAATAAATACACTAGTACACAGATACAAAATATTACCATTCAACAAAGACACAAACACAAAATACGAAACCCTGAAATGAACCAAATAAACAGAATAAAAGCGTAGTAATCATTAGTGCATACGATCAGTTTCTGGAATAACCTTCATTAGGTACGCTCATAGTCTGGAATAACCTTCATTAGGTACGCTCATAGTCTGGAATAACCTTCATTAGGTACGCTCATAGTCTGGAATAACCTTCATTAGGTACGCTCATAGTCTGGAATAACCTTCATTAGGTACACTCAAAGTCTGGAATAACCTTCATTAGGTACGCTCAAAGTCTGGAATAACCTTCATTAGGTACGCTCAAAGTCTGGAATAACCTTCATTAGGTACGCTCATAGTCTGGAATAACCTTCATTAGGTACGCTCAAAGTCTGGAATAACCTACATTAGGTACGCTCATAGTCTGGAATAACCTTCATTAGGTACGCTCATAGTCTGGAATAACCTTCATTAGGTACGCTCATAGTCTGGAATAACCTTCATTAGGTACGCTCATAGTCTGGAATAACCTTCATTAGGTACGCTCAAAGTCTAGAATAACCTTCATTTGGTACGCTCAAAGTCTGGAATAACCTTCATTAGGTACGTTCAAAGTCTGGAATAACCTTCATTAGGTACGCTCAAAGTCTGGAATAACCTTCATTAGGTACGCTCAAAGTCTGGAATAACCTTCATTAGGTACGCTCAAAGTCTGAAATAACCTTCATTAGGTACGCTCAAAGTCTGGAATAACCTACATTAGGTACGCTCAAAGCCTGGAATAACCTTCATTAGGTACGCTCATAGTCTGGAATAACCTTCATTAGGTACGCTCAAAGTCTAGAATAACCTTCATTAGGTACGCTCAAAGTCTGGAATAACCTTCATTAGGTACGCTCATAGTCTGGAATAACCTTCATTAGGTACGCTCAAAGTCTGGAATAACCTTCATTAGGTACGCTCAAAGTCTGGAATAGCCTTCATTAGGTACGCTCAAAGTCTGGAATAACCTTCATTAGGTACGCGCAAAGTCTGGAATAACCTACATTAGGTACGCTCAAAGTCTGGAATAACCTTCATTAGGTACGCTCAAAGTCTGGAATAACCTTCATTAGGTACGCGCAAAGTCTGGAATAACCTACATTAGGTACGCTCAAAGCCTGGAATAACCTTCATTAGGTACGCTCAAAGTCTGGAATAACCTTCATTAGGTACGCTCATAGTCTGGAATAACCTTCATTAGGTACGCTCATAGTCTGGAATAACCTACATTAGGTACGCTCATAGTCTGGAATAACCTTCATTAGGTACGCTCAAAATCTGGAATAACCTTCATTAGGTACGCTCAAAGTCTGGAATAACATTCATTAGGTACGTTCATAGTCTGGAATAACCTTCATCAGGTACGCTCAAAGTCTGGAATAACCTTCATTAGGTACGCTCATAGTCTGGAATAACCTTCATTAGGTACGCTCATAGTCTGGAATAACCTTCATTAGGTACGCTCAAAGTCTGGAATAACCTACATTAGGTACGCTCAAAGCCTGGAATAACCTTCATTAGGTACGCTCATAGTCTGGAATAACCTTCATTAGGTACGTTCAAAGTCTAGAATAACCTTCATTAGGTACGCTCAAAGTCTGGAATAACCTTCATTAGGTACGTTCAAAGTCTGGAATAACCTTCATTAGGTACGCTCAAAGTCTGGAATAACCTTCATTAGGTACGCTCAAAGTCTGGAATAACCTTCATTAGGTACGCTCAAAGTCTGGAATAACCTTCATTAGGTACGCTCAAAGTCTGAAATAACCTTCATTAGGTACGCTCAAAGTCTGGAATAACCTTCATTAGGTACGCTCATAGTCTGGAATAACCTTCATTAGGTACGCTCAAAGTCTGGAATAACCTACATTAGGTACGCTCATAGTCTGGAATAACCTTCATTAGGTACGCTCATAGTCTGGAATAACCTTCATTAGGTACGCTCATAGTCTGGAATAACCTTCATTAGGTACGCTCATAGTCTGGAATAACCTTCATTAGGTACGCTCAAAGTCTAGAATAACCTTCATTAGGTACGCTCAAAGTCTGGAATAACCTTCATTAGGTACGTTCAAAGTCTGGAATAACCTTCATTAGGTACGCTCAAAGTCTGGAATAACCTTCATTAGGTACGCTCAAAGTCTGGAATAACCTTCATTAGGTACGCTCAAAGTCTGAAATAACCTTCATTAGGTACGCTCAAAGTCTGGAATAACCTACATTAGGTACGCTCAAAGCCTGGAATAACCTTCATTAGGTACGCTCATAGTCTGGAATAACCTTCATTAGGTACGCTCAAAGTCTAGAATAACCTTCATTAGGTACGCTCAAAGTCTGGAATAACCTTCATTAGGTACACTCATAGTCTGGAATAACCTTCATTAGGTACGCTCAAAGTCTGGAATAACCTTCATTAGGTACGCTCAAAGTCTGGAATAGCCTTCATTAGGTACGCTCAAAGTCTGGAATAACCTTCATTAGGTACGCGCAAAGTCTGGAATAACCTACATTAGGTACGCTCAAAGTCTGGAATAACCTTCATTAGGTACGCTCAAAGTCTGGAATAACCTTCATTAGGTACGCGCAAAGTCTGGAATAACCTACATTAGGTACGCTCAAAGCCTGGAATAACCTTCATTAGGTACGCTCAAAGTCTGGAATAACCTTCATTAGGTACGCTCATAGTCTGGAATAACCTTCATTAGGTACGCTCATAGTCTGGAATAACCTTCATTAGGTACGCTCATAGTCTGGAATAACCTTCATTAGGTACGCTCAAAATCTGGAATAACCTTCATTAGGTACGCTCAAAGTCTGGAATAACATTCATTAGGTACGTTCATAGTCTGGAATAACCTTCATCAGGTACGCTCAAAGTCTGGAATAACCTTCATTAGGTACGCTCATAGTCTGGAATAACCTTCATTAGGTACGCTCATAGTCTGGAATAACCTTCATTAGGTACGCTCAAAGTCTGGAATAACCTACATTAGGTACGCTCAAAGCCTGGAATAACCTTCATTAGGTACGCTCATAGTCTGGAATAACCTTCATTAGGTACGCTCAAAGTCTAGAATAACCTTCATTAGGTACGCTCAAAGTCTGGAATAACCTTCATTAGGTACGTTCAAAGTCTGGAATAACCTTCATTAGGTACGCTCAAAGTCTGGAATAACCTTCATTAGGTACGCTCAAAGTCTGGAATAACCTTCATTAGGTACGCTCAAAGTCTGAAATAACCTTCATTAGGTACGCTCAAAGTCTGGAATAACCTTCATTAGGTACGTTCATAGTCTGGAATAACCTTCACTAGGTACGCTCATAGTCTGGAATAACCTTCATTATGTACGCTCAAGATCTGGATTAACATTCATCAGGTACGCTCAAAGTCTGGAATAACCTTCATTATGTACGCTCAAGGTCTGGAATAACATTCATCAGGTACGCTCAGAGTCTGGAATAACCTTCATCATGTACGCTCATAGTCTGGAATAACCTTCATTAAGTACGCTCAAAGTCTGGAATAACCTTCATTAGGTACGCTCAAAGTCTGGAATAACCTTCATTAGGTACGCGCAAAGTCTGGAATAACCTTCATTAGGTACGCTCATAGTCTGGAATAACCTTCATTAGGTACGCTCAAAGTCTGGAATAACCTTCATTAGGTACGCTCAAAGTCTGGAATAACCTTCATCAGGTACGCTCATAATTTGGAATAACCTTCATTAGGTACGCTCATAGTCTGGAATAACCTTCATTAGGTACGGCTCAAAGCCAACATATTTGAGAAAAAACATTTTTGTTCGTTTCGGTACTAATAGTGTTACATTCATGAGTGAGTGAGTGATTGTTGCTTAACACCATGTATCATGACGAGGACTTTACCTCTGGATGAAATGATAATGATATCCTCTTTGTACTAGATCAACACTCTTGAGTTAGATTTTTATATTGCTATCTCTCTGAAACAACAGTCCACAGACAGACATTTCGCTCCTCTCGGACAAGATTATCCTGATTTCGAGCCAATCTTTCTTTGTTCTTACTCCTTAATGTTGCATGTTTAGCGAAGAAGCAACGCATACCAATTTTATAGTATTTGGTTTAACAGGGGATCGAATTCACGATATACTGCACTCGAGGAACGCACACTAACCACTACACCACCGAGGCGTCTGTGTACATCTTGAAAGTACCAAAGGGATAATTAGGGAACCCACCGAGAGATAAATTAATTGTCCAGCGTTTGTTATTTTTACCTAAATGCACTTTTTTGCGCTATTAAAAAAAAACGAATTGAGTTTTTCACACTTTATTGTTTTGCCACAAAATATATATTTATTTATAAATTCAGTCAAATCTGTATTAAGAGGCCACCCTTGGGACAAAGATAAAGTGGCCTCATAAGACAGGTGCCTCTTAAAAGAGGTTCTATTTATATTAATTTGTTAATGGTAGGGAAAAAAACTGTGACCTTTTAATACAGGTGACTGCTTAATAGAGGTCACCTCATGGAGAGGTTTGACTATATAAAAGACCTGATTGCAATTGCTCATTAAAAATGATAAAAAAAAAAAAATTGCATATGCTGCACAATTCCATATCAATATTCGTTCTATTTTTAAAGAAACCCTTTCTCATAACATGAATTCACACCTTCTATATCGTAGTTTTATACATTTAAATGTGATTTCAACCAAGCGTTTAAATTTAAATGTTATTAATATACAATAATCGGCTTAAACGGAAGTAACCTATTTGTACTCCTTTTTAAAGAGCTTTTCTAGAATCACGTGTTAGACGTAAATGTAGACGCATAAGCCAGTTTTTGAACTTATTCTCTAAATTGTCATATCTATTGTTTGATTGATTTTTGAAATATTGGTATAGAATAGATTGATTTGATTTGATTTTTGGCGTTTTAACGCCACTTTCAGCAATATTTCAGTTATATCATGGCGACAATTTTTAGTGGTGGAAGAAGCCGGAGTACCCGGAGAGAACCACCGACCCTGGGCAAGCAACTGAAAAACTTTATCACTTGCGGCTGCGAGACGAGTGCATTCTTTTTTGTAACTGACAAAGCTGGACGCGAACCCACGCCGTATTGGTGATAGGCTTGTATGAGTTGTTAGATCCAACGACCTATCTCATTGAGCCACCCGGGTCCCTCCGCACACTTGTGTTATAGATAACCTGTTCATAGGACAGCGACCCTTCATGCACAACCTATACATAAATGGTTTAGTCGTTCTACGTATACATATTTAGCATACAAATAACCTTCATCGGGTTCAATGCCAACAGATTGGAAAGCCAAATAATTTGACAGTATTTCGGTGCATGCAAACCAAAGGTCCTAACATGCTCTATTCAAAATCGACTAAGATAACATATGTACCTTAGATTTAATAATAATATAGGTCAGTTATGAAAATATTAGACCATGTACTAAGTAATAAGAATGTGAAGATGCCAAAGGGGTAATTCAGAATCCGTAAATCGAAGAAAAACAGACAACACAATGGCCAAAAGAAAAAGGACAAAAGGACAAACAACGAGTTACAAAACATACACATAAAACTAAAGATCGAGCAACACGAACCCCACTAAAATCCGGGGGTAACTTCAACTTAACTTATTCCGAAGTAGAGGAGCGGATTTACACGAGGTTTGCAGATTGGCATAATAGGATTTCCATGTTTTGACTGACTACCGACTTGGATTTGTACTCCCGAAGAAAAACTACTTACATTTATTTTTCTTAAAACCGATATTTGTTTTACATTTAAAAAGAAGGGATGTAAATAGCTGTAAGTAAAGATTAAATAAAATTAATGTCAAATACGGTTAAAGTTCTCAAGTTAAGGAATGGCGATTTGACATTGTGAGAGGCGCCATTAAGTGACACCTAAGCTAATTAGTGGATGTATGAATATGTCATTCTTCGTAAAAGAGGTCGTTGTGGGGGCAAAAATGAATAATTCGGTGACGGGTACCGCCCATTTCTACATCAAATATTTCATCTTCAAGTGCATACATCAATTTATAAGCAGAAATAAAAAGAAAACGGAGGTTATGAATTAGAATAATTCTGTAAAATTGAAATAGTTGAACACTAACGGTCATTAACACTGAGACATTAAACAGTGTGGGAGTTGTGGGGTTTTATTTGAAAATCAATAGTCATACTTAATGATGCATGAATTGAGTGAAAATTCAAAAGAACCAGGAATTCATACAATCTTTGTTCGTGTCTCTAAAGGAATATATTGAAGATCCTACGTGGCATTTAATTTGATTCCATTTTATTTAATTTTATTTTATATTATTTCCACAATAAATGAATTTATTATTATTATGAAATAATTTTTAATAAAATGTCATTGAAAATAATGATGGCCTGATATTCTGTTTGTGGTGTGATGATCATGGGATATTTTATCAAGTTAATACAATTACGCATGCTTGTTAAAATAAATAGCCACAGTTTAATCATTGTAGTTTTATATATAATATCCACAAAAACAAATTACCTAAAATAATTGCGATAACTATGGATTACTACTGTCAATATTTATTCAACATTAGTAAATTGCGTTTTGTTTTTATTTGTATTGTTGGTAATAAGATACATTTAAAATAAATGTTATTCAAATTAAATTACCTTTATTAAGTATCTATGTGATAAAATCTGGTATCAAAGATTTTCAGATCAATGGCGCCAAAACCGGATCATGGTGTATTGGTCAATTTACTCTAATTTTATTTAAGGCGTGACCATCACAAATATTATCTTTTTTAATGATACTCTATTAACGGTCTAACCCGAATGTCAATTGATATAATGTAAAACTGGGTTTTAATTTTTTAACACCTTCAAAACGTGAATGTATTTCGAAAAGAAAGTTGTTTAAATGTTGTTTTTCTCTCTCAATCTTTAAATACAGTAAAACAGGGGCGGATCCGTGGGGGGGGGGGGGGGGGGGGGCGCTCGCACCGGCGCGCGCCCCCCCTAAAATTGGAAAAAATATGATTTTTTGGCGTAAAATCGTGATTTTTCACACGAAATACCCCAACAAATTTCGCGCCTCCCTCCGCTTGGCGCAATTTTTCTAAGTACGCCCCCCTAACTTGAAATCCTGGATCCGCCCCTGTAAATGACATTGATGTTACTTCACAAAAGACAAGTCAGATAAGAACGTTTAAACAGTGATGGTCAACAACATTCCGCCGATACCAACAAAACCAACAACCATTTCTCACTTCAAATCATTGAACACAAAACAAGACCAATATATATGGCGTTGGAAATCCAGTTCCTGGCTAAGGACAGACACACAAATACGGCGGAGTTAAGCGGGCTAATGGGAATACACCTCCATCTTGATAATTTGACATCCTGCGACAAGACAGATATAGATACACACAAACAACGAGCACTCAATTGCGGCGGAGTTCCACCGGCAAATGGGATCGCAGCCTTCCCCAACCTAATAATTGGATATCCAATAACACGACAGATATGTATAAACATAACACAATCACCAAATATTCGCTTCTCATCTATAAGTACACACTTTCAAAATTGTCCGAGCACAAAAATGACGTCATTTGGGGGATCAGCATACACAGACATAAGCATAGGTACCCGATTTGTGGACCCCTCTTTTTTAAAATTGTTTAATTCATCACTTTTGTGGGACGTTTTCATTATAAACAGTGTTGAACAACTTCAAACATTACCAAAAACTCAATCCGAGATCGATATAAGCCCATTTCTAAAAACACAAGAAAACGTCCCACAAAAGTGATGCATTAAAAAAAAAAGAAAAAAAAAAGGGGGGGGGTTCCACAAATCGGGTACCTATGAGACATAGTGGTAAATCTACGACCTACCAGTTTGTCTAATCTTTAATGAGTTAGTTCACCCCACTGACACATACATGAACTGTGTTCTAAAAGAAGATTTGTCAAACGTAATTAGGATGGTGTTTTCTACAATAAGCTCTTTATCATCAAATTTATAGTCGGTCAGTTTGTCATCCAAAAAATATTTAAATCCAACGAAAACTTGTACACGATCAAAGAAAACCACAATTAGTGAATGAAAATATTTTTTACATCGTAATTGTATTTATCATGAGCAATCTTTAATATAAAAAAATATGAAAAAAATCAAAAATAGGATAGTAACGAAATTACATTAGCAAAACATGATACAAAATGTATACATGCAGGGGCGGATCCAGGATTTCAAGTTAAAGGGGGGCGCACTTAAACAAATTACGCCGAGCGGAGGGAGGCGCGAAAATATTTGGGGTATTTCGTGTGAAAAATCACGATTTTACGCCATAAAATGATATTTTTTCCAATTTTAGGCCCCCCCCTGGATCCGCCCCTGTACATGTATAGTCAAACCTGCCCATGCAGTCACCTCTATCAAGCAGTTACCTGTATTAAAAGGTCACCTTTTTCTTGTCCTGTGATAGAAAATTTCAAATGAATTGAACCTCTTTTAAGAGATCACCCGTCTTATATAGTCCATCGTCCATCAGCTAGAACCGGAAATATTTTTGGCGCTGTAGATCGCATTTTTTTCGCACAAATCACAGGATATATATACTGAAGGGGAAAAGAAACGCAGGGTCAACATTTTAGGCGATTTAATATTATTTATTCGAATGTTATGTAGATTATTTATTCAAGTGTTATACTCAGCTAAAATATTCGGAAAATAGTACAACATGCGCCCCTTTAAGGGTACCCCAAAATAGTAGACAAAAAAAAACAGTCAAGCATTCCGATCAGTTAGGCTATACCATTTCGGTTATTTTTCTTCGGGAGTTATTATTTATGTTTATCTTATGTCCTTAATGATAGAAAGATGATAACTATACATGTAAAGACCACTTAATGTTGTGAATTCAGAAAAAGGGGGGGGGGGGGGTAATTTTACTATATTATTTCAAACTTTACACCTGTTGAAATAATATGGTGTATACAAGTTCTTTGCTTAACTTTTTATTACTCGATTCTTCTTATTTGCAGTAATTACTGTAGTTCCAATCTCTCTGAGGTAAATTTTAATGAGAGTAATTCTATATATTTGACACAAAAAAAGGGAGTCTTTTACATTAATTTTGTGTTCAAGATTCTGGAATCCAACAATCAGTACATTTTTCTTCAAACTACGATTCCACGTTTCAATCTTACAATCTGAAAACATATTTTTCTCTATCACCCATCCATGTTTTTCTGCTTATGGTAGACCGAATATCAACTGACAGGTGCGTTTCTAAACTGCTGCCTGGACATTTTCTCTTTGTAAGTGCCTTTTGCAAGGCGTCTTTGTAGGTGGTAGCTGATAAAACTGGATGTTGTTTTATTTGCAAAAGAAAAGAAATGGTTCCTCATTGATATCACAAATTGACGGAAAAGCGTAAACAACACATATGAAATTGTCCACATCAAGGAGGAGGCCGTTTGGAATGTCTAAACTATCACCTACTCTAGAAAGTGTTTGAATGGACCAGTAAGGCTTTTATACAGTACAGCCAGACATACACGTTTCGGGGTTTTCACCTCACAACGAGTGACATCGTATATGATGTCATGTGCAAATGATACAAAACGGCTATTGGTTGCCTCTGACATTTCAACCGATAAGTTTGAAATGGGTCGATCTGATTGGTCCCCAGTCAGAACCTAGGCAATCAAGTTATACAACAAATTCGGTATGGTCACAGATTACTCAGTTATAAAGCTACCAGTCGGGGGCCACGGAACTGACAAAGTCAATCTCCTGATAGCTTTTTACTGTATAATACACATGTCGGGCTAGCTCATCAACTTCTACGTCTTTTCTGTTCGGAGATCTGATACTTCTAAATCGTTAGATTTGTTCTGCTTCATGAATTCTAAAGCTGCTTCAATGATCTGCTCTTTAGGAACGTCATCACAAAAAATATACTGTTATCATTTGACCGCCAAAATGAAAGTTTGTTTCACAAACGTTTTTCTAACGTTTTTTTTCAAATACAAGGACTTCAATTTCGGAAGCCAAAATATTAAAAGATCTGTCAAATACAATAAAAAATATGCATTGTTGATTCCTAATTACCTTATATATTTTCCATGTTCTCAGTAACTTTGTAAAGACGACTTTGTCAGTTTTTGTAGCATGTTTTATGATATAAAATATATAACTCAATTCCAATCTTTGTTATAAGAGGCTTTTTCAGACTTGGCTGATGGACTAATAAGGTCACTTTTTCTTTATCCCAAATGTGACCTCTTAATACAGGTTTGACTGTATTTGTTTAATATATGTAGATAACGACCTTCTCCTGTAGGTCCATTACATTTCAGTGCATTTAGGAATTTAAATAATGTTCAAATTGAGCACGAAATTTCATTTTTCATTTGAACACATTTTGATATTAAAGATCCATGTAAGATATACAGTGGCGGATTTAGAGGGGGCGTGCGGGGCGTGCGCCCCCCTAAAATTCGCAAAGCAACGTTAATTAAGCAGTTCAATAAATAACTTTTTCATGAATGGTTAACTCGTGACCTGTAGTAAAATATTCTTACACATTGTAAATACACGTTGGATGTGTTCGCTGATTCATATATGTATTCGCCGTCAGTAGTTCAAAGATTATTCCATTCTGATTGGTTCCGAGGTACCAGACATCAACTATTTTCTCACGCTAATTAAACATTATTTCTTCAGTCAATTTTACAACTACATGTACACGTGCTATTTAGAAATTATAAAATGGACGAAAATTCTAGGCCAAGAAAACAAGCAAGATTGGATACATTTCTGATTCCTCGACGAGACGAGACGAGAAAAGTCAAAGGTAAACTAAAAAGTAAATTCAATCAATACTTCGAATAATTAATTTAACATTTGATCTCATTTATAAAACATACAACGAAAACCTATAACGAGAGAATCAGATGATGAAACTGGGATAGTGTGGAGAAACTTGAGTGTCCCAAGAAAATGGTCACTTCTCTTTAAATAATGGTTCAAATAGTTCTTGAATTCGAAATTCTGCAATTTCATATGAAAAAAAATATAAGTTTGATTTGTATACAAATACCCGAAAATGTTGCCTTTTACTTTTCAAGTAAAGATCAGTAAAAATACGCGTTGGTATATTGAACATTAAAGTACAAAAGTAACATATTAATAAAAAAAAAATTAGCGGCAATTTATTTGTAACAATCTCTGCATCTGCCCGAGGTATCTGCACAACAAAGTGTGAACAAATCCTTTGTCCGGGTACGTTTATATTATTTATATCTACCAGTAGATGTCTGTACAATTTTTTTTACACATTTTTAACAAAAAATTCTGACTACAATTTATTTGTTAATATCTACAACTGCACATGAAAGTGTGAAAATAATCTCGACAAAATGGTTTATGCATATCTCACACCTAATTTCCGTAAGCATATTTCTCGAGAACTTTGATACATTTTGTTTGTTTGATCTTTTAGCGTAATGAGGTTTTTACGCCCATTGCTCAAACACTTGATGTCCGTCCGTCTGTAAGATTTCTGCAATCTGCAATTCCCCTGACTGTAACCACGCAATTGATTGACGTTAAACTATATAATGTACTTGAAATACATTGTAGTTGTGCACAATGGTTTTTAGATTTTTCATTGAAGGCCGGGTGGAGGGGGTAGTAGGATGATTCTGCAACCCGCAACTCCTAAATAACCACTCAATGGATTGAAGTGAAACTTAAACTACAAATTTGACATACAATGTAGTTTGCTCACCACGGTTTTATTTTTAGAAATGGAGGTTAGGGGTAGGAGGGAGATTCTGTAATCTGCAGTTCCTCAATAATGCACTGAATGGTTTGAAGAGAAACTTGTACAATAGACATGACATACATTGTACTTGTGCACCGTGTTTTTTTAGGTCCTTCCACTGAATGGAGGAAATACGAGGGGCTGTGGGTATTAATTAGCCCTACGCTCACTTAAATTTGTGATAGGTTAGCATCATACTAAAAGTAATGATTTTTAATTAGAAAAACGAAACTTCGCAATTAGTTTTATTCCGTAAAAGCTAATCGGAAATTTCAAACGGGAGTTTTGTACAAAATTTGGGGACCTATCTTAATTTATGAAATTAATGCACCTAGTCCAAAGGATCATTCGAAGTTTTTTCATCACCCTGCGTCCGACGTCACGGTTGTTAAAGAAAAGGTTTTACTTCAGGTTCTTATAATCTGACAAAAACATAATGTTAACAATTATCCGACAAAATTAAGACTCAAAGTAAAGTTTTTTTGGTCTGATAAAAATGGTGTGGTTGGTTCAAAATGGTCGTTCAAATAAATGTCTGTAATTCCTCAAACCCCCAGAGCTTACGGGGGTGGGGGGTTCGTCCCCCTGGACCCCCTACTAGGGCTCTGCCCTGGACCCGCTGGGGATCTTAAGAGGTCCCTAGATCCCTCTCCTACTCACGCCCTCCCCCCCCCCTAATCCCAAATCCTGGATCCGCCCCTGATATAGGTAAAGTTAATCACCCAAAGAGAGTTTTATGTATTTTTTATGTGGATATTCTGAATTCTAATATGACGTCCTTCAAACGCTTTGAGTCCAAACCCGTGGTAAAGATAATATTAATCTATGACCGATTAAATTTATGACGTCATCGACAATTTATAACAATATTTTACCAATTTTTACATATTAGAATCGAAATAATTCATGGAAACCATATGTATATATTGTTTTTACCACGGGTAGGCCTTTATGTCAGATTTTTACACCTCGCTGTCGCTCGGGGTAAAACTTCGTGACATAAAGGCCTACCCGTGGTAAAAACAATATATACATATGGCTTCCATGAATTATTTTGTTAAATAAAAATTTGTTGATCTAGTAATAAAGAGCTTTACAAAATTTCTTAATGATTTGATAACAACACAAATGTAATGTTGGAACTGCCCTGCCTACCCTTCCGGAGCACCTGAGTTCATCTCCGGCTTTTGGTGGGGTTCGTGTTGCTCGATCTTTAGTATCCTGTGTAGTGTTTTTGTAAATCATTGCTTGGTCATTATATTTTCTGTCATTCTTCTATTTACCGCTTCTGATTCTGATAAGAAACGTTTGAAGATACAAAAGGAATAACCAGAAGTCGCTAATCGAAAAAGGACAGGCAATACAATGACCAAAAGAAGAAGGACAGGCAATACAATGACCAAAAGAAGAAGGACAGGCAATACAATGACCAAAAGAAGAAGGACAGGCAATACAATGACCAAAAGAAGAAGGACAGACAATACAATGACCAAAAGAAGAAGGACAGGCAATACAATGACCAAAAGAAGAAGGACAGACAATACAATGACCAAAAGAAGAAGGACAGACAATACAATGACCAAAAGAAGAAGGACAGGCAATACAATGACCAAAAGAAGTAGGACAGACAATACAATGACCAAAAGAAGAAGGACAGACAATACAATGACCAAAAGAAGAAGGACAGGCAATACAATGACCAAAAGAAGAAGGACAGACAATACAATGACCAAAAGAAGTAGGACAGACAATACAATGACCAAAAGAAGAAGGACAGACAATACAATGACCAAAAGAAGAAGGACAGACAATACAATGACCAAAAGAAGAAGGACAGACAATACAATGACCAAAAGAAGTAGGACAGACAATACAATGACCAAAAGAAGAAGGACAGACAATACAATGACCAAAAGAAGAAGGACAGGCAATACAATGACCAAAAGAAGAAGGACAGACAATACAATGACCAAAAGAAGAAGGACAGACAATACAATGACCAAAAGAAGTAGGACAGACAATACAATGACCAAAAGAAGAAGGACAGGCAATACAATGACCAAAAGAAGAAGGACAGGCAATACAATGACCAAAAGAAGAAGGACAGGCAATACAATGACCAAAAGAAGTAGGACAGGCAATACAATGACCAAAAGAAGAAGGACAGACAATACAATGACCAAAAGAAGGAGGACAGGCAATACAATGACCAAAAGAAGAAGGACAGGCAATACAATGACCAAAAGAAGTAGGACAGACAATACAATGACCAAAAGAAGAAGGACAGACAATACAATGACCAAAAGAAGAAGGACAGACAATACAATGACCAAAAGAAGAAGGACAGGCAATACAATGACCAAAAGAAGAAGGACAGGCAATACAATGACCAAAAGAAGTAGGACAGACAATACAATGACCAAAAGAAGAAGGACAGACAATACAATGACCAAAAGAAGAAGGACAGGCAATACAATGACCAAAAGAAGAAGGACAGACAATACAATGACCAAAAGAAGTAGGACAGACAATACAATGACCAAAAGAAGAAGGACAGACAATACAATGACCAAAAGAAGAAGGACAGGCAATACAATGACCAAAAGAAGAAGGACAGACAATACAATGACCAAAAGAAGTAGGACAGACAATACAATGACCAAAAGAAGAAGGACAGGCAATACAATGACCAAAAGAAGAAGGACAGGCAATACAATGACCAAAAGAAGAAGGACAGGCAATACAATGACCAAAAGAAGTAGGACAGACAATACAATGACCAAAAGAAGAAGGACAGACAATACAATGACCAAAAGAAGAAGGACAGACAATACAATGACCAAAAGAAGAAGGACAGACAATACAATGACCAAAAGAAGAAGGACAGACAATACAATGACCAAAAGAAGAAGGACAGACAATACAATGACCAAAAGAAGTAGGACAGACAATACAATGACCAAAAGAAGAAGGACAGGCAATACAATGATCAAAAGAAGTAGGACAGACAATACAATGACCAAAAGAAGAAGGACAGGCAATACAATGACCAAAAGATGAAGGACAGGCAATACAATGACCAAAAGAAGAAGGACAGGCAATACAATGACCAAAAGAAGAAGGACAGACAATACAATGACCAAAAGAAGGAGGACAGACAATACAATGACCAAAAGAAGAAGGACAGACAATACAATGACCAAAAGAAGAAGGACAGGCAATACAATGACCAAAAGAAGAAGGACAGACAATACAATGACCAAAAGAAGTAGGACAGACAATACAATGACCAAAAGAAGAAGGACAGACAATACAATGACCAAAAGAAGAAGGACAGACAATACAATGACCAAAAGAAGTAGGACAGACAATACAATGACCAAAAGAAGAAGGACAGGCAATACAATGACCAAAAGAAGAAGGACAGGCAATACAATGACCAAAAGAAGTAGGACAGACAATACAATGACCAAAAGAAGAAGGACAGGCAATACAATGACCAAAAGAAGAAGGACAGGCAATACAATGACCAAAAGAAGAAGGACAGGCAATACAATGACCAAAAGAAGAAGGACAGGCAATACAATGACCAAAAGAAGAAGGACAGGCAATACAATGACCAAAAGAAGAAGGGCAGACAATACAATGACCAAAAGAAGAAGGACAGACAATACAATGACCAAAAGAAGTAGGACAGACAATACAATGACCAAAAGAAGAAGGACAGGCAATACAATGACCAAAAGAAGAAGGACAGGCAATACAATGACCAAAAGAAGAAGGACAGGCAATACAATGACCAAAAGAAGAAGGACAGACAATACAATGACCAAAAGAAGAAGGACAGACAATACAATGACCAAAAGAAGAAGGACAGACAATACAATGACCAAAAGAAGAAGGACAGACAATACAATGACCAAAAGAAGTAGGACAGACAATACAATGACCAAAAGAAGAAGGACAGGCAATACAATGACCAAAAGAAGAAGGACAGGCAATACAATGACCAAAAGAAGTAGGACAGACAATACAATGACCAAAAGAAGAAGGACAGGCAATACAATGACCAAAAGAAGAAGGACAGGCAATACAATGACCAAAAGAAGAAGGACAGGCAATACAATGACCAAAAGAAGAAGGACAGGCAATACAATGACCAAAAGAAGAAGGACAGGCAATACAATGACCAAAAGAAGAAGGGCAGACAATACAATGACCAAAAGAAGAAGGACAGACAATACAATGACCAAAAGAAGTAGGACAGACAATACAATGACCAAAAGAAGAAGGACAGGCAATACAATGACCAAAAGAAGAAGGACAGGCAATACAATGACCAAAAGAAGAAGGACAGGCAATACAATGACCAAAAGAAGAAGGACAGGCAATACAATGACCAAAAGAAGTAGGACAGACAATACAATGACCAAAAGAAGAAGGACAGACAATACAATGACCAAAAGAAGAAGGACAGGCAATACAATGACCAAAAGAAGAAGGACAGGCAATACAATGACCAAAAGAAGAAGGACAGACAATACAATGACCAAAAGAAGAAGGACAGGCAATACAATGACCAAAAGAAGAAGGACAGACAATACAATGACCAAAAGAAGTAGGACAGACAATACAATGACCAAAAGAAGAAGGACAGACAATACAATGACCAAAAGAAGAAGGACAGACAATACAATGACCAAAAGAAGTAGGACAGACAATACAATGACCAAAAGAAGAAGGACAGACAATACAATGACCAAAAGAAGAAGGACAGACAATACAATGACCAAAAGAAGTAGGACAGACAATACAATGACCAAAAGAAGTAGGACAGACAATACAATGACCAAAAGAAGAAGGACAGACAATACAATGACCAAAAGAAGTAGGACAGACAATACAATGACCAAAAGAAGTAGGACAGACAATACAATGACCAAAAGAAGAAGGACAGGCAATACAATGACCAAAAGAAGACGGACAGGCAAAACAATGACCAAAAGAAGTAGGACAGACAATACAATGACCAAAAGAAGAAGGACAGACAATACAATGACCAAAAGAAGAAGGACAGGCAATACAATGACCAAAAGAAGAAGGACAGACAATACAATGACCAAAAGAAGAAGGACAGGCAATACAATGACCAAAAGAAGAAGGACAGACAATACAATGACCAAAAGAAGTAGGACAGACAATACAATGACCAAAAGAAGAAGGACAGACAATACAATGACCAAAAGAAGAAGGACAGACAATACAATGACCAAAAGAAGTAGGACAGACAATACAATGACCAAAAGAAGAAGGACAGACAATACAATGACCAAAAGAAGAAGGACAGATAATACAATGACCAAAAGAAGTAGGACAGACAATACAATGACCAAAAGAAGAAGGACAGGCAATACAATGACCAAAAGAAGAAGGACAGACAATACAATGACCAAAAGAAGAAGGACAGGCAATACAATGACCAAAAGAAGAAGGACAGACAATACAATGACCAAAAGAAGTAGGACAGACAATACAATGACCAAAAGAAGAAGGACAGACAATACAATGACCAAAAGAAGAAGGACAGACAATACAATGACCAAAAGAAGTAGGACAGACAATACAATGACCAAAAGAAGAAGGACAGACAATACAATGACCAAAAGAAGAAGGACAGACAATACAATGACCAAAAGAAGTAGGACAGACAATACAATGACCAAAAGAAGTAGGACAGACAATACAATGACCAAAAGAAGAAGGACAGACAATACAATGACCAAAAGAAGAAGGACAGACAATACAATGACCAAAAGAAGTAGGACAGACAATACAATGACCAAAAGAAGAAGGACAGACAATACAATGACCAAAAGAAGAAGGACAGACAATACAATGACCAAAAGAAGTAGGACAGACAATACAATGACCAAAAGAAGTAGGACAGACAATACAATGACCAAAAGAAGAAGGACAGACAATACAATGACCAAAAGAAGTAGGACAGACAATACAATGACCAAAAGAAGAAGGACAGACAATACAATGACCAAAAGAAGTAGGACAGACAATACAATGACCAAAAGAAGAAGGACAGGCAATACAATGACCAAAAGAAGAAGGACAGACAATACAATGACCAAAAGAAGAAGGACAGACAATATAATGACCAAAAGAAGAAGGACAGACAATACAATGACCAAAAGAAGAAGGACAGGCAATACAATGACCAAAAGAAGTAGGACAGGCAATACAATGACCAAAAGAAGAAGGACAGACAATATAATGACCAAAAGAAGTAGGACAGACAATACAATGACCAAAAGAAGAAGGACAGGCAATACAATGACCAAAAGAAGAAGGACAGACAATACAATGACCAAAAGAAGAAGGACAGACAATATAATGACCAAAAGAAGAAGGACAGACAATACAATGACCAAAAGAAGAAGGACAGACAATACAATGACCAAAAGAAGAAGGACAGACAATACAATGACCAAAAGAAGAAGGACAGACAATACAATGACCAAAAGAAGAAGGACAGACAATACAATGACCAAAAGAAGAAGGACAGACAATACAATGACCAAAAGAAGAAGGACAGACAATACAATGACCAAAAGAAAACAAATCACAAAAGGACAAACAATGATCTACAAAACACTACATAGAAAACTTGACATTGCATGCAGAGCAACGTGTGCAAATTTTGCAAAGTACAAAAAAAATGCGTACAATTTTAGCTCAAGGGCAACACCTTTATATCTAGTAACTGTAGAGAGTCATATTGTGAAACATCGAATATTTTTGTTCTCAATCTGACAACGATAGATATCAGATATTGATTTTACATTAAAATATTTAACAAGAAAATAATGTGAAACTTATTTGATGACGGAAAACGAAAGTAAAACGAAGACAATGAATCACTTCCTTATCAAATGTATAAATACACATTAACTAAAAATATTCTGATCTTGGTGGAAGAAAAAAAAATAATCTGATTCAGAGTTTTTGTCATATAACCTAATGTTAAATTCTGGAAAACAATTTAGCGCTTTGCGCGACAAAAAAAAAAAAATATTCTAACTCTCGTGTTGTCCGAAAACATTTTTCTGAACGAAACAAAAAACCATACCCCCACCCCCTGCAAGTTAAATAGTCGGTCCCTAACATTATGTATTATTACAACAAAATAATTGTCAATTTCCCAGGAAACGGGATTACTGATATAAAGAACGTGTCATGATAACGTAATAATTTTCGTTAATGATAGTTTGAATTAATTTATGGTGTTTAACAATATTTCAGTTATATCGTGGCGGTCAGTTTTATTGGTGGAAGAAACCGGAGAAAACCACCGACCTGTCGCAAGTAACTGACGAACTTTATCACATAATGTTGTATCGGGTACACCTCGCCATGAACGGGGTTCAAACTCACAACTTTAGTGGTGATATGGACTGACAATACAGGTAGTTGTAAATGCAACTACCATACGATCATGACAACGTCGGCCCCATTGGTTATTTATATAGTTCCTGCGGAAGGATCGCCTGGCCTAGGTAGTGTGATTCCATTCTATATTTATATAGTTCCTGCAGTAGGATCGCCTGCCCTCGGTAGTGTTATGGTTGATGTGCTTGGCTTGACTTGAGTACGGAAGATGGTGGATTCAATCCCCGATTCAGTGAAAACAATACATAGGAATTTGATATCTACTGACTCTGTGGACTACGTATCAAGGAGGAAGAGCAAATACTATTTGGCTCAATGTCGGGATAATGTGTCTGAGTGGAGTCAGATGTCTTCCTATACGCGGGATAATATGTCTGAGTGGAGTCAGATGTCTTCCTATACGCGAAATAATATGTCTGAGTGGTGTCAAATGTCTTCCTATACGCGGGATAATATGTCTGGATGGAGTCAGATGTCTTCCTATACGCGGGATAATATGTCTGAGTGGAGTCAGATGTCTTCCTATAAGCTTGCACCATGCAAATTCCAACCCAGCGTGCTGGTCTATGGTATAAAGTAGGAACCATTGTGTGATTCAGAAATATCGTGCTCCGCCATGATATAGCGCTAAACAACTCCCAGACTCATTAATTTGAGATTTCTAATTTGTATCGAAAACTGCACCTGTGTATGTGATATACAGTATTCAAATTTACATTTCAACAATATTCCTGCTGCATCAATATGTTTGTTTGTTGTTTGTTAAATACAGACTGAGTTTGCCACCATTACAAAAATTGGCGGCAGAAGTGGTAAAGGTCATTGACCTCTGTCTACAAGCCAAGCATCATTAACTAGAGCTTCAGACAACTACCGAAGGTCGGTGGGGGCGTCACTGGTCAGCAACTCATTATAGAAGTTCGACATTTAATTGAAATTAAAACATCCAATTATAAATATTATGGTTGTATTGAAGTTCATTTAACATATATTGTGGTCTATTGTGTGTGTGTGTAAAACACTGTGAAATGGTTATTTTGTTGATTTAAGAAAAAAGACTATATTTATATAGCTATATACTGTGTATACAGCAATGGTCAATTAATTCCTGCCATTGTATCTTAATTCTCATCCTGTTTTGAGGGTGTGGTATTTTTTGTTTTATTTTTCATTTTATTTATTTAGAAAACTGCCTTTTTTTTCTTCAGATAGTGTACTGTATAGGTTGGTAAACATGTGTTTGAAGGAAAACAAATGTGTGTTTTGTTTAATTTATTTTTATAAGAATGTCTGTTTTTTTTAGTTTACATAAATTATCAAAACATATATGAACAGTCACGTGTTCTCAATCATTCCTTTTTTTCAAATACGATGAACAAAATTCGAGTATCGAAAAATGATCGAAGGAGATGTTCATACATGCTGTTATTAGTTTTACAATGACCACCCTTTAAAAATGTTCCCATATGTATAAAAATTTTAATTTTAATCACATTATTATATTAAAACTACCTTAAAAATGCTACCTATATCTCATGACGATGTCGATTTTATCAATGACCCGTTTGTTATGTTATCTTAGCGGGTACACATTGACCTGTGTAATTATGTTCCGTTATTTTCAATTGGCCTCATTTATCATACAATAAGACTTATTGATTGATGGGCGTCTACTTAAAACTGAAGTCGTTCTCGTGGGCTAGTGTGCTTTACCGCGGGAATTATGTGCATAACATAGCACAGAGACAAATGAAGTCGTTCTCGCGGGCTAGTGTACTTTACCGCGGGGATTATGTGCATAGCATAGCACAGAGACAAATGCAGGCGTTCTCGCGGGCTAGGGTACATTACCGCGGGAATTATGTGCATAGCATAGCACAGAGACAGATGCAGTCGTTCTCGCGGGCTAGTGTACATTACCTCGGGAATTATGTGCATATCATAGCACAGAGACAAATGCAGTCGTTCTCGCGGGCTAGTGTACATTACCTCGGGAATTATGTGCATATCATAGCACAGAGACAAATGCAGTCGTTCTCGCGGGCTAGTGTACATTACCGCGGGAATTATGTGCATACCATAGCACAGAGACAAATGCAGTCGTTCTCGCGGGCTAGTGTACTTTACCGCGGGAATTCTGTGTATAGAATAGCTCAGAGTAATATGACTGGATGGAACTGGATGTTTGAAAGATTAAACAGTACAATATTTAAATAGACCGAATATCCACGAGTAAAACAAAGGGGGTGGTGAATAATTCAAATTTAGGTGGGGGTTCGTGAAAACTGAATCTATTTGCATAGGCACACAAATAGAAGCTAGATATTTGTAAGTTTGACTTACTAAAAAAGACTCCCGAAACGTGTTATTTCCACAATGTACAACTGTAAAACTTCAACATATGATATACAGTCCAACCTGTATTAAGAGGTCACCTTTGACAGGTAACCTCTTAAAAATGGTTCAATAAACTTCAATTCATATGAAATTTCTAAGACGGGACAAGAAAAAGGTGATATTTTACTACGGGTGACTTCTTAATAGAGGTGACCGCATGGGCAGGTTTGATTATGTATGTTGTTAAATGTTAGTCTGAATTTTACATATTTTAGTTCAAAATGAATGTAAATCAGTCAAACACATCTATGTTAACTAGAAGTTATATTCGTTCAAACACTTAAACTAAATAATCCACCACTATATACTATATGAACAACGAAAGGCACATAATTCAAAATCATGTTTTTTCCATTTGATTATCTTAGGAGAGACAACATACATTTATAAACCATGTTAAAGCCAGCGACAAAACTCATCTGGTAGAAATACGACACAAATTACAGTGCAACGTCGTTGAGTCGAAATCAAAGACATCTACTATTTAATTAGTTCGACTTATCCGAGTGTTTGAATTATATAGTAATCTCTAGTTAGTAATTACAATTAATAATATGAAAAATATATATAATCAATACCAAAATCCAATAGAAAAAGGCAAAATCGATACCCCTAACACACAAAACTTCTCACTTTCCAGACTTGCCATAGACCTTCATTAAAAAGTGGCGGTGTTAAACTAGTGCTATGGGACCCAAACCCCCCCCCCCCCCCCCCCTCTTAGTGAAATGACGTGGTCGTGTACGTTTGTGTTAACTCGAAATACGCATTGAGATGAACAATGATTCAATTCTGAAATAAAACAAAATATATCCCGAGACATATTAGTAATAATACAAGTCCTTCCGATTTCATTGAGCGAAAAAAAAAATAGAAATTCTATTTTCAAACCCAGCAATGATAATTTCTTATTATTCTCTTTATTTCAGAAACACCCCTTTTTATACTAACGGAACAAGATAAAACACGTATTACCGACACCGAGTTGTGATCAAAATCTCACTGTTGACTTGAAGTCAATTTATTGAGCGTAAAATGTGCTACATGCAACGAATTTCAGTTCACGGTTCTGGGAAGTGAACATATTCCATTCCGACAATTAAACAACCACGACGCATGTATGCACAACTGTGCAGCTCTACAATATAACATAAGCCCCACCCGAATTGCTGAATGATCCATGGTGATTTTCTCACGTTCAATAATTCATCAGGATAACAGGTTCTTCCATTCAAGCTTGGTTGCTATGATTATTAGTCTCAACAGGTTACATATAGAGATAAAATACAATAATTTTTACATCTTTTTTGTGTGTGAGGTAGAGGGGGGGGGGGGGGGTAATTTCTTGCGCTATATATTTAATGAATAGACGCATTGGTTAATTTACACGTTTTATCCTAACAGCTAGGAAGCGAACACATCACTTTTCGCAATTGAATGAAATAAATTATATTTCTTTTATAACAGGATGTCTAGGTCAACCCGCCCATAACAACATCATTCCCATCTCACATTGGTGAACCCTTTAAATCTAATTGCTTATGCCCAACTGTTAGTCAGATATGAAATATGATGCCAGTGTGACGCTTATAATTAACTGTCCAGTCAGTGTATGCATTCTATTGAAAAACAAACATTACAACACTGCCGCAACATTTCCAAAATCAAATAGAAAAAATGTAGAAACAAGAAGGTAAATCGATACCCTTAGCTTAGCATACAGATACATGACCGCTCATTTTCTACGCTTGGTACAGGCATTTCGATCAAAAGTGGCGTGGTTAGACTAGATTTACGGGCCCAAATCTCCCCTCTACGTGAATTACATTTCTTTATGGAGATTTTCTACATGTGAAAAGCGTGTGTAGGATAGACATGCTGACCTGGTGGTCCTTTTGGAAAATAACTATTTGCTTATGTTCAATCGGTAGTTAATTACAGGGGCGGATCCAGGATTTCAAGTTGGGGAGGGGGGGGGGGGGCGCACTTAAAAAATTGCTCGTACATTTTTAGGGTATTTCGTGTGAAAAATCACGATTTTATGCCAAAAAATTATATTTTTTCCAATTTTAGTGGGGGGGGGGGGGGGGGGGGGGGCGCCAGTCGCCCCCATGGATCCGCCCCTGAATTATACACTTACATGACAGTGTGGTATCTATAATTGTCCAGTGTATGTATATTTTAGATAATATATTATTTATAATACCGCTGTTCACCCAGTTATATGTGAAGGTTGACATTTTATAATACCGCTGTTCTCCCAGTTATATGTGAAGGTGGACATTTTACTCACATGTGGGACCGTATCACTTCACTAACAGGAAAGGATTGGACCCATCAAGCTAGGTTTAACCCCGCCATTTTTTATTGAAGAGTCTGTACCAACCAAACAATGTAAGCCGTCATGTATTTGTGTATTAGAGGGTATCGATTGTGTCTCTGTCTGTGAGATTTTTTATTGGATAATAGAACTGTTCAGACAGTGTGATATTTTGTGTTTTTCTTTGATGACCATGTCAGTGTGATATCTATAACGGTCTAGTATATGGACGTTTTACCAATATCACACAATCTAAGTTCCATTGATTATTAATTATACCATTTGCGTTACAGTGATCATGGTTGTCGTTAGCGTGAAGAAAAACTTCTATGATAGTTATCACTGGGACATCCATATTAAACCGAGATATTAAAATAAGTATTGACAATAATCAATACATATTTATAAAACTGTCTATGTATTGATTAGAAAAATAGTTCATGGGAGAGAGTAGAAATTATCAAAGATCCTTGCAACTCGCCATCGCGAGTCCTGGACTCATCATTTTCAGTTGGGACTCACGAAAGTTTTCAAATTTTAGATTCATACCTTGGTGGGACTCTCCAAGATATTCAAAAAGTGTTGTCTGATCTCATCAAATTAAATTGCTGCAAGTATCCCTGAATTATTGAACGCTTCTGACTTGTTTTTCCTATATACAGAAATATGATTTCAGTATGATGTCAATTTTATAATTAATTACTCTTTTCGTACTAATATAAGTTTGTAAACCATTTTCCTAGGTATCTTGAGAAAAAAAAACAACATCTGCCATGTCAGTCTATCAAAAAGTTTCATAAAACTCTGACACAGTTTTTCTGAAAAAAAATGTCTGAGTCTAAACAGGAGTACAAACATCATGAACTATTACCAAAAAATAAAAAATAGATAAAAAATAAAGCAACTCACCTCTATAATGCGTTCGTAACAATCCTTAATATCTAAATTAATTTATATATATTTGTTTATACTTTTTTCGAAAATATATCCGTTTCACGAAAATATGGATAGAAACAGAATTGAACCACTCGCTTGAAGTTTAAAAATTCCGAAATATCATGTACTAACACCGTGACACGTTAGAACATCACGTGCAACGCTTCAAGTAATATTCCTTTTTAATTTGTTTACGCAATGAACGTTTTAATATACATGCATATTCCAAATCACAAAAGAATTTTAGCACTTTCTTGTATTCTATTTTTTTTTCTTCTTAATTTTGATTTTTTTTTGTACAGAATTACAAAAAAAAATAAAAAAAAATAATAAAAATGTTCAATGGTGCATCAACATAAGGCGGGACATTCGGGAGTTCTCTCGTCACTCAACGACTGATTCGATCAGTGAATTAAAACTTAAATACTAGAATTATTACCTGGGTTTTTACGATAACAAGAAATTTACATCACCCGCTTGTATAAAGATTGATATTCAATTATACCTTACGATTCAACGAACCACGAAAATCTTACTTATTGCTTGTCTTTACATTTATATTACAATATTTTAACAGGAAGCGATTTTAACCCCCTAAAAATTAATATTAATACTTTTATTTAAGAATACATCATATACAGATACTACATCATACAAAATGTTGTAAGGCATTATATTTTATATTACAATATTTCACAGGAAACGATTTTAACCCCTCCCTCCAAAAAATAAAATAAAATAAATACCGGTAATATAATATTTTTATTTAAAGGGGCATTAGCTACGATTTTGATCAAAACAATTATATGTTTTGGAAATTGGTAAATAGCTTTAAAATGATGAAATAAAGGTAAATATTTCACATTAAACAGCTTATCGAACCACTTTTCGCCTTTCGAGAACCAAAATTACCATCGATTAATTATTTCCTTGCAAGCAAATAATTTGACTTCGCTTTTTCCGTATGCAACTGACCTTACTAGTGACAGGTAAAAACGAATAATTTGTATTTTGTCGCTTATTAACTGCAAACTTGCATGGTTCTTTGTCCGTAATTAACACCGACTAAAAGCAGATTCACAAAAAATAAGAAATATCTATTGTTGTACTGATTTAATGACTCATACATATTTTTCAACTTATTGTCAGAAATAACGTAATCCTGCGTCCGTCTTATACCGTTTTAACATCTTCAATTTAAATGTAGTCACATGGATGGCAGGAGATCGGATTTCGAACTGGTGTTGGATCAACCTAAGTTAACTACTGTGCCTCTTCCCCAGGCACTTCGTATGAAGGAGAAATACGTTCATTTAACTAGCAGTGAAAATATATGTTTCAGCATGCTACTATTTTACATGTGTACATATAGTAATACGTTTACCTTTCAGGAACACTTGAGTTCACCCCCGGGTTTTTGGGGGGGTTCGTGGTGCTCGATCTTTAGTTTTCTGTGTAGTGTTTTGCAGATCATTGTTTGTCTGTTATCTTTTAATCATTGTATTGCCTGTCTTTCATCTGAATGACACTTTAGTATTTTCAAACTTTTCTTCATAATGTGATTCGTTCACTCTATGTTATTCCAGAGATGCCAACCTCAAATGCATGAATAGTTCGTCTTAAACTTTGGCATAGAAACAGTATAACTGAATAAAAAGGGGCCTGGCATCCCGTTATTTCATGTAAACAAAGATACCAAATCTGGGAATTATGGTGAACCTTTGCATTGTGTTTGATAGCATAATCAGGAATCTTTAGCAAAATAAATACAGGCATAACAGATCTGATAGATTCTACTATTCCAAGCAGAAGCAGTAGTTTTAGAATCTTCTAATGATGATGTCAATGTTCAATGTAATAGCAGGACGGGTAAACACTACTAATTGTTATATTAAGATTGTGGAATATAAAGAAAACAAGTAATAGTTAAATGTAGCAAAGATACATATGTATTGTATATATTTAAATATGTAATTTAATTTGTATGCATGCATTATAATATTAATATATTAATCTGACTAAAATTCCTGGACAGTCAGATAGATTTTCACAGCGTAATTTTAGAGGAGCTTGGACTCTCATTATATATGTAGCAAGTGTTTGAATAAATATTATAGCGTTGTTAAAAAAAAGATTGGGGATTCTTAATTCGTGAATTTGGAGAAAAAAGTAAAATATAAGTCAACGGGTGGTGGTTGGTTTATGTTGTTTAAGGATATATTTTTGTATATTTCAGACTGTTTGATTAGTACATGTATAAATCAAACTAGAGACCGACCATTTAGCTTTTAGAGGGGTATGTTTCTTCCACTGGCTTGACCCTACTGGAGTTCGAATCCACGACCTCACGAACTCGAGACGAACACTCTAACCATTATACCAAAGAGGGGGTTGAAGTAAATAAACGTTTGAGAATACCGAAAGGGCAATCAAAAATGGACAATCCATAGACAATGGCAACACAGTGCACACAAGACGAAGAAAAAGAAAACAAAACACAACACAACACAATATGTGTTGGCTACTACTGCGCAAGACACAAGAACGTAAATAAGACATGAGTCCTCTTACAAACAAGTGGTAAATAAGACAGGAGTCGTCTTACAAACAAGTGGTAAATAAGACATGAGTCCTCTTACAAACAAGTGGTAAATAAGACATGAGTCCTCTTACAAACAAGTGGTAAATAAGACATGAGTCCTCTTACAAACAAGTGGTAAATAAGACACGAGTCGTCTTACAAACAAGTGGTAAATAAGACACGAGTCCTCTTACAAACAAGTGGTAAATAAGACATGAGTCCTCTTACAAACAAGTGGTAAATAAGACAGGAGTCGTCTTACAAACAAGTGGTAAATAAGACATGAGTCCTCTTACAAACAAGTGGTAAATAAGACATGAGTCCTCTTACAAACAAGTGGTAAATAAGACAGGAGTCGTCTTACAAACAAGTGGTAAATAAGACATGAGTCCTCTTACAAACAAGTGGTAAATAAGACATGAGTCCTCTTACAAACAAGTGGTAAATAAGACATGAGTCCTCTTACAAACAAGTGGTAAATAATACATGAGTCCTCTTACAAACAAGTGGTAAATAAGACATGTGTCGTCTTACAAACAAGTGGTAAATAAGACATGTGTCCTCTTACAAACAAGTGGTAAATAAGACATGAGTCCTCTTACAAACAAGTGGTAAATAAGACATGAGTCCTCTTACAAACAAGTGGTAAATAAGACATGAGTCCTCTTACAAACAAGTGGTAAATAAGACATGAGTCCTCTTACAAACAAGTGGTAAATAAGACATGAGTCCTCTTACAAACAAGTGGTAAATAAGACATGAGTCCTCTTACAAACAAGTGGTAAATAAGACATGAGTCCTCTTACAAACAAGTGGTAAATAAGACATGAGTCCTCTTACAAACAAGTGGTAAATAAGACATGAGTCGTCTTACAAACAAGTGGTAAATAAGACACGAGTCCTCTTACAAACAAGTGGTAAATAAGACATGAGTCCTCTTACAAACAAGTGGTAAATAAGACATGAGTCCTCTTACAAACAAGTGGTAAATAAGACATGAGTCCTCTTACAAACAAGTGGTAAATAAGACATGAGTCCTCTTACAAACAAGTGGTAAATAAGACATGAATCCTCTTACAAACAAGTGGTAAATAAGACATGAGTCCTCTTACAAACAAGTGGTAAATAAGACATGAGTCCTCTTACAAACAAGTGGTAAATAAGACATGAGTCCTCTTACAAACAAGTGGTAAATAAGACATGAGTCGTCTTACAAACAAGTGGTAAATAAGACACGAGTCCTCTTACAAACAAGTGGTAAATAAGACATGAGTCCTCTTACAAACAAGTGGTAAATAAGACATGAGTCCTCTTACAAACAAGTGGTAAATAAGACATGAGTCGTCTTACAAACAAGTGGTAAATAAGACACGAGTCCTCTTACAAACAAGTGGTAAATAAGACATGAGTCCTCTTACAAACAAGTGGTAAATAATACATGAGTCGTCTTACAAACAAGTGGTAAATAAGACATGAGTCCTCTTACAAACAAGTGGTAAATAAGACATGAGTCCTCTTACAAACAAGTGGTAAATAAGACATGAGTCCTCTTACAAACAAGTGGTAAATAAGACACGAGTCGTCTTACAAACAAGTGGTAAATAAGACATGAGTCGTCTACAAACAAGTGGTAAATAAGACATGAGTCGTCTTACAAACAAGTGGTAAATAAGACACGAGTCGTCTTACAAACAAGTGGTAAATAAGACACGATTCCTCTTACAAACAAGTGGTAAATAAGACATGAGTCCTCTTACAAACAAGTGGTAAATAAGACACGAGTCCTCTTACAAACAAGTGGTAAATAAGACACGAGTCCTCTTACAAACAAGTGGTAAATAAGACATGAGTCGTCTTACAAACAAGTGGTAAATAAGACACGAGTCGTCTTACAAACAAGTGGTAAATAAGACACGAGTCGTCTTACAAACAAGTGGTAAATAAGACACGAGTCGTCTTACAAACAAGTGGTAAATAAGACACGAGTCGTCTTACAAACAAGTGGTAAATAAGACATGAGTCGTCTTACAAACAAGTGGTAAATAAGACATGAGTCGTCTTACAAACAAGGGGTAAATAAGACACGAGTCCTCTTACAAACAAGTGGTAAATAAGACATGAGTCCTCTTACAAACAAGTGGTAAATAAGACATGAGTCGTCTTACAAACAAGTGGTAAATAAGACATGAGTCCTCTTACAAACAAGTGGTAAATAAGACATGAGTCCTCTTACAAACAAGTGATAAATAAGACATGAGTCCTCTTACAAACAAGTGGTAAATAAGACATGAGTCCTCTTACAAACAAGTGGTAAATAAGACATGAGTCGTCTTACAAACAAGTGGTAAATAAGACACGAGTCCTCTTACAAACAAGTGGTAAATAAGACATGAGTCCTCTTACAAACAAGTGGTAAATAAGACAGGAGTCCTCTTACAAACAAGTGGTAAATAAGACATGAATCCTCTTACAAACAAGTGGTAAATAAGACACGAGTCGTCTTACAAACAAGTGGTAAATAAGACATGAGTCCTCTTACAAACAAGTGGTAAATAAGACATGAGTCCTCTTACAAACAAGTGGTAAATAAGACATGAGTCCTCTTACAAACAAGTGGTAAATAAGACAGGAGTCGTCTTACAAACAAGTGGTAAATAAGACACGAGTCCTCTTACAAACAAGTGGTAAATAAGACATGAGTCCTCTTACAAACAAGTGGTAAATAAGACAGGAGTCGTCTTACAAACAAGTGGTAAATAAGACATGAGTCCTCTTACAAACAAGTGGTAAATAAGACATGAGTCCTCTTACAAACAAGTGGTAAATAAGACAGGAGTCGTCTTACAAACAAGTGGTAAATAAGACATGAGTCCTCTTACAAACAAGTGGTAAATAAGACATGAGTCCTCTTACAAACAAGTGGTAAATAAGACATGAGTCCTCTTACAAACAAGTGGTAAATAATACATGAGTCGTCTTACAAACAAGTGGTAAATAAGACATGAGTCCTCTTACAAACAAGTGGTAAATAAGACATGAGTCCTCTTACAAACAAGTGGTAAATAATACATGAGTCCTCTTACAAACAAGTGGTAAATAAGACATGTGTCGTCTTACAAACAAGTGGTAAATAAGACATGTGTCCTCTTACAAACAAGTGGTAAATAAGACATGAGTCCTCTTACAAACAAGTGGTAAATAAGACATGAGTCCTCTTACAAACAAGTGGTAAATAAGACATGAGTCCTCTTACAAACAAGTGGTAAATAAGACATGAGTCCTCTTACAAACAAGTGGTAAATAAGACATGAGTCCTCTTACAAACAAGTGGTAAATAAGACATGAGTCCTCTTACAAACAAGTGGTAAATAAGACATGAGTCCTCTTACAAACAAGTGGTAAATAAGACATGAGTCCTCTTACAAACAAGTGGTAAATAAGACATGAGTCGTCTTACAAACAAGTGGTAAATAAGATACGAGTCCTCTTACAAACAAGTGGTAAATAAGACATGAGTCCTCTTACAAACAAGTGGTAAATAAGACATGAGTCCTCTTACAAACAAGTGGTAAATAAGACATGAGTCCTCTTACAAACAAGTGGTAAATAAGACATGAGTCCTCTTACAAACAAGTGGTAAATAAGACATGAATCCTCTTACAAACAAGTGGTAAATAAGACATGAGTCCTCTTACAAACAAGTGGTAAATAAGACATGAGTCCTCTTACAAACAAGTGGTAAATAAGACATGAGTCCTCTTACAAACAAGTGGTAAATAAGACATGAGTCGTCTTACAAACAAGTGGTAAATAAGACACGAGTCCTCTTACAAACAAGTGGTAAATAAGACATGAGTCCTCTTACAAACAAGTGGTAAATAAGACATGAGTCCTCTTACAAACAAGTGGTAAATAAGACATGAGTCGTCTTACAAACAAGTGGTAAATAAGACACGAGTCCTCTTTCAAACAAGTGGTAAATAAGACATGAGTCCTCTTACAAACAAGTGGTAAATAATACATGAGTCGTCTTACAAACAAGTGGTAAATAAGACATGAGTCCTCTTACAAACAAGTGGTAAATAAGACATGAGTCCTCTTACAAACAAGTGGTAAATAAGACATGAGTCCTCTTACAAACAAGTGGTAAATAAGACACGAGTCGTCTTACAAACAAGTGGTAAATAAGACATGAGTCGTCTACAAACAAGTGGTAAATAAGACATGAGTCGTCTTACAAACAAGTGGTAAATAAGACACGAGTCGTCTTACAAACAAGTGGTAAATAAGACACGATTCCTCTTACAAACAAGTGGTAAATAAGACATGAGTCCTCTTACAAACAAGTGGTAAATAAGACACGAGTCCTCTTACAAACAAGTGGTAAATAAGACACGAGTCCTCTTACAAACAAGTGGTAAATAAGACATGAGTCGTCTTACAAACAAGTGGTAAATAAGACACGAGTCGTCTTACAAACAAGTGGTAAATAAGACACGAGTCGTCTTACAAACAAGTGGTAAATAAGACACGAGTCGTCTTACAAACAAGTGGTAAATAAGACACGAGTCGTCTTACAAACAAGTGGTAAATAAGACATGAGTCGTCTTACAAACAAGTGGTAAATAAGACATGAGTCGTCTTACAAACAAGGGGTAAATAAGACACGAGTCCTCTTACAAACAAGTGGTAAATAAGACATGAGTCCCCTTACAAACAAGTGGTAAATAAGACATGAGTCGTCTTACAAACAAGTGGTAAATAAGACATGTGTCCTCTTACAAACAAGTGGTAAATAAGACATGAGTCCTCTTACAAACAAGTGATAAATAAGACATGAGTCCTCTTACAAACAAGTGGTAAATAAGACATGAGTCCTCTTACAAACAAGTGGTAAATAAGACATGAGTCGTCTTACAAACAAGTGGTAAATAAGACACGAGTCCTCTTACAAACAAGTGGTAAATAAGACATGAGTCCTCTTACAAACAAGTGGTAAATAAGACAGGAGTCCTCTTACAAACAAGTGGTAAATAAGACATGAGTCCTCTTACAAACAAGTGGTAAATAAGACACGAGTCGTCTTACAAACAAGTGGTAAATAAGACATGAGTCGTCTACAAACAAGTGGTAAATAAGACATGAGTCCTCTTACAAACAAGTGATAAATAAAACAGGAGTCCTCTTACAAACAAGTGGTAAATAAGACACGAGTCCTCTTACAAACAAGTGGTAAATAAGACACGAGTCGTCTTACAAACAAGTGGTAAATAAGACATGAGTCGTCTTACAAACAAGTGGTAAATAAGACACGAGTCGTCTTACAAACAAGTGGTAAATAAGACACGAGTCCTCTTACAAACAAGTGGTAAATAAGACACGAGTCGCCTTACAAACAAGTGGTAAATAAGACACGGGTCGTCTTACAAACAAGTGGTAAATAAGACATGAGTCGTCTTACAAACAAGTGGTAAATAAGACATGAGTCCTCTTACAAACAAGTGGTAAATAAGACATGAGTCCTCTTACAAACAAGTGGTAAATAAGACATGAGTCGTCTTACAAACAAGTGGTAAATAAGACACGAGTCCTCTTACAAACAAGTGGTAAATAAGACATGAGTCCTCTTACAAACAAGTGGTAAATAAGACAGGAGTCCTCTTACGAAGAAGTGGTAAATAAGACACGAGTCGTCTTACAAACAAGTGGTAAATAAGACATGAGTCGTCTTACAAACAAGTGGTAAATAAGACACGAGTCGTCTTACAAACAAGTGGTAAATAAGACACGAGTCGTCTTACAAACAAGTGGTAAATAAGACACGAGTCGTCTTACAAACAAATGGTAAATAAGACACGAGTCGTCTTACAAACAAGTGGTAAATAAGACATGAGTCCTCTTACAAACAAGTGGTAAATAAGACACGAGTCCTCTTACAAACAAGTGGTAAATAAGACATGAGTCCTCTTACAAACAAGTGGTAAATAAGACATGAGTCCTCTTACAAACAAGTGGTAAATAAGACATGAGTCGTCTTACAAACAAGTGGTAAATAAGACATGAGTCGTCTTACAAACAAGTGGTAAATAAGACACGAGTCGTCTTACAAACAAGTGGTAAATAAGACACGAGTCGTCTTACAAACAAGTGGTAAATAAGACATGAGTCGTCTTACAAACAAGTGGTAAATAAGACACGAGTCCTCTTACAAACAAGTGGTAAATAAGACATGAGTCCTCTTACAAACAAGTGGTAAATAAGACATGAGTCCTCTTACAAACAAGTGGTAAATAAGACATGAGTCGTCTTACAAACAAGTGGTAAATAAGACATGAGTCGTCTTACAAACAAGTGGTAAATAAGACACGAGTCGTCTTACAAACAAGTGGTAAATAAGACATGAGTCGTCTTACAAACAAGTGGTAAATAAGACATGAGTCGTCTTACAAACAAGTGGTAAATAAGACACGAGTCGTCTTACAAACAAGTGGTAAATAAGACATGAGTCCTCTTACAAACAAGTGGTAAATAAGACATGAATCCTCTTACAAACAAGTGGTAAATAAGACATGAGTCGTCTTACAAACAAGTGGTAAATAAGACATGAGTCCTCTTACAAACAAGTGGTAAATAAGACATGAGTCCTCTTACAAACAAGTGGTATATAAGACATGAGTCGTCTTACAAACAAGTGGTAAATAAGACATGAGTCGTCTTACAAACAAGTGGTAAATAAGACATGAGTCGTCTTACAAACAAGTGGTAAATAAGACATGAGTCGTCTTACAAACAAGTGGTAAATAAGACACGAGTCCTCTTACAAACAAGTGGTAAATAAGACATGAGTCGTCTTACAAACAAGTGGTAAATAAGACACGAGTCCTCTTACAAACAAGTGGTAAATAAGACATGAGTCCTCTTACAAACAAGTGGTAAATAAGACATGAGTCGTCTTACAAACAAGTGGTAAATAAGACACGAGTCGTCTTACAAACAAGTGGTAAATAAGACACGAGTCCTCTTACAAACAAGTGGTAAATAAGACATGAGTCGTCTTACAAACAAGTGGTAAATAAGACATGAGTCGTCTTACAAACAAGTGGTAAATAAGACACGAGTCCTCTTACAAACAAGTGGTAAATAAGACATGAGTCGTCTTACAAACAAGTGGTAAATAAGACATGAGTCGTCTTACAAGCAAGTGGTAAATAAGACACGAGTCCTCTTACAAACAAGTGGTAAATAAGACACGAGTCCTCTTACAAACAAGTGGTAAATAAGACATGAGTCGTCTTACAAACAAGTGGTAAATAAGACATGAGTCGTCTTACAAACAAGTGGTAAATAAGACATGAGTCCTCTTACAAACAAGTGGTAAATAATACATGAGTCCTCTTACAAACAAGTGGTAAATAAGACATGAGTCCTCTTACAAACAAGTGGTAAATAAGACATGAGTCCTCTTACAAACAAGTGGTAAATAATACATGAGTCCTCTTACAAACAAGTGGTAAATAAGACATGAGTCCTCTTACAAACAAGTGGTAAATAAGACACGAGTCGTCTTACAAACAAGTGGTAAATAAGACACGAGTCGTCTTACAAACAAGTGGTAAATAAGACATGAGTCGTCTTACAAACAAGTGGTAAATAAGACATGAGTCGTCTTACAAACAAGTGGTAAATAAGACACGAGTCGTCTTACAAACAAGTGGTAAATAAGACATGAGTCGTCTTACAAACAAGTGGTAAATAAGACATGAGTCGTCTTACAAACAAGTGGTAAATAAGACATGAGTCGTCTTACAAACAAGTGGGGGTAAATACCAACCCAACATCGTTTTATGTGGAAATCGTAAAGTAGATCATAACTTAAAATAGCAAAAGAACGGACAGCTTAAGTTCACACAAAGTGTACCCGAAACAATGTGCTTTGAAAGGATCAGGAACTTGTGGCCCAAGCATAGCATATGTTGTGCTTAAAATTCTGGTACGCCGCCTGTCGTGGAAATCGTGGTCAACCCCATAATACATCTAGCGACGTTTTCATAAAAAATACAATTGTCCTTAATAGGTAACACCGTTGTTTAAATCAGCGCAAATCCTGTATGAAAGTTGTTTTCCAGCGTCATGTTAGCTACTCCACTGAATTCCTGTTACAGGAGCACGCTAACCAGTACACCAAAGTTCACAATGTTGTATTAAAGCATACAATCAGTAATTGATTTTCATTTTGACATACATTTCTTTATTTCTGGTTGTTTCGTTTACTTAATGGGTGGGCTATTTAAAATTATAATCTAAAAATGGTAATCATTTAAATAGTATACCATTCCCTCAATCGATCTTGATAAAACTTTGAATAACTTGACATTTTGCAATATTTATCAGATATTAAATCCTATTACTTATTCAGATCAAAGTGACCATTTGCTTAGAGATTATACTTCCTGTATTTTCTTTTCATTTTGTGCGCATGTGTTATCAATGTCTGAACAATTTCAAACTTGGATACATATCAGAGTATGATAAACTTCGTTAAATCGAATCAAAGTATTACAGTTCAAAATGACAACTAAGTGTGATATACAGTACCTATATCTTACGCAACACAAATATTAACTTATGATAACAATTTATAGAAACTGTTAAAAGTTGGATTTTTGTAATCATTGTATACTTTACTCCCTTGTTGTGTATATATCTAAGGTCATGCGAGGTACTGCTATCACTTGACCTCCGTCGTCGCCGTCTGTCGATGTCTCCACACTCTCCCGAGTCCACTTCTCTAAACATTTGCATTGTTATCTTCTTCTCTGAAACCACTGGACCAATTGAAACCAATCTTGGTAGAAATGCTCATTGGATGGTTCTATGTCATGAAAAGGTTATGCTTTTGTTGTTGATAAAAGATACATAAAAGAAGCAAGAAGCTGAAAGGTGTCAAAAAAGGTTTTGTCTGATGTTATATGTTGAACATTATTTTCCCAACCTTATACAATTATCTTTATATAACATGCTAAATATTTTTTTATAGCTCTTAACGTTTCCAAGATATAATGGGAGACATAATAGGGCAACAACCAAAATTTGGAATTTTTATTTCAAGTACAATTTTAATAACAAAGTGTTGATACCAAAGGAGTAATCAGAAGCCGTAAATCGAAGAATGAGAGACAATACAATGGCCAAAAGGAAACGGACAAAAGGATAAACTATGATGTAAAAAACATTCTACAGAAGGCTAAAAATCGAGCAACAAGAATCCCACTAAAAACAGGGGATGAACTCAGGTGCTCCAGAAAGATAGGCAGTTCCTGCTCCACATAAATTTGTTCTTAGATTCCTTGCCAGCATTTGTTAACCAGATCATGTGATTTTCGAGATAAAAGGTCTTAAAGGGTTAACACCTCAAAATGATAACTTTTTTTTTTGCTTTATGTCGTATTCGTATGTAGTTTATTAATATATTGAATTCCTTTGAACAATTCCTGTCTGGAGTATGCAAACAATTTTGATATAGTTTTTACGGCTTCAATGGTATGAGAGGACCAACAGTTGTAATAGATTAACGATTAACATAGGACCATATGTGAAATGAATAGAATATTATGGGATTAAACTCTTCTTTTCATGCATGTGTAAACGGTGCTGATGTAATCACAAACTGAATATATGTCTATAGGATTTTGACAATGTTCCAACATTGTGATACCTTTTTTTTCTTTATTTTAAAACTTTAAGATACATTCAATGCACAGACACCATGCTTAGAAACTTAGATATCTAATTTAGTGCGCACGACGGGTTTCTGGAATAACCTTCATCAGGTACACTCAAAAGTCAGAAGACTGGAATAACCTTCATCAGGTACACTCAAAAGTCAGAAGACTGGAATAACCTTCATCAGGTACACTCAAAAGTCAGAAGACTGGAATAACCTTCATCAGGTACACTCAAAAGTCAGAAGACTGGAATAACCTTCATCAGGTACACTCAAAAGTCAGAAGACTGGAATAACCTTCATCAGGTACACTCAAAAGTCAGAAGGATTAGAAATACAAATAAAGCAAAACGTTATTTTTGGAGCAAGAAAAATAGGGGCTAAACAGGTTAGATAACATTGGTCAAACGTGACAAGGTATGTCAGAAGATGTCCTGACACGTGACAAGGTATGTCAGAAGATGTCCTGACACGGAAAACAATATTTTGTAAAGTATCAGTGTGATACAGTTGACGTGACTGTTTCCCACATAGAAACGTTTGCTTTATTAATAGGACGCCAAAGGTTAAATGATTATTGTGTCATAAACTAGAATCTTGCAGTGTTAAAATATACATATGTACTCGTGCGGTAAAGGACGACACACGATTATAGTGCTACTTCCGTAATATTAGCAAGAAGGGTTAATATGTGGTCGAGTGGTCTAGGGCGCTGGACGTAAGGCTAAGCGAATGGTGCTGCAGTGTATCAATGGTGTTAGTTCAAATCCCGTCGAGGGAAGAACACAAATTTGACAGCTCTAAAATCTAATTCTAACACTGTTTGGTTTAATTTTCAGACGTATATATATATATTAAGTAGTACAGTGAATCCTGTCTAATCCGACACACCACGGGACCAGGGAAATTTGTCGGATCATACGGGATATCGGATACTCAGATGCTATTTTAGTTAACACAAATACTTTGGGGCCATACATTTTTGTAGGATGTCACAGGATTTCGGAAATCTCAGGTGTCGGATTGCACAAGTGCCAATGTATTCACATTCTTAATTACATGACTTGCACACCTACATAACACCTAATAAGTCCAAAGTTGAAATAAGAATAAATTCATCTAACGGTCCAATTAATACGTGGTATCAATAAACCTTAAATTGTTAAAACAAATAATAATAAATATTGTGGAAATCTTGCAAATCTGATTTGGACCAATAAAACTAGCTTAACCCCGCCACTTTTTATTGAGTTAGGGTCGCAAATCACTGACAAACTTTATCACATACTGTTATATCTAGTACACCTCACCATGAACGAGATTCGAGCTCACAACTTTAGTGGCGATAGACATAGGTAGTTGTAAATCAAACTACCATTCGATCACGACCACGACGGCCCCTTCTGCAAATAAGATGATGATAACATATTTAATATGTGAAACGAAAGTTTAAACAGTGAGGCATCAGAAACATTTCTATCGATGACCTGTTTTTAGTGTGATATAACAAACTGTTTGTCGTAATCACAATCCCGTACTTTTGTCATTTATGATCTTTCACCCGATCTGTATCAAGAGTAATACGACGGGTGTCACTAGTGGAACAGGAACTGCCTATCATGTTAGTCTGGAGCATCAGGGTGCATCACGTTTTCAGTGGAGTTCGTGTTGTTTGATATTGATTTTGTTATGTGGTATTTTGCCGACAGTTGTTTATATTTTGGTAGCTTTGTTCCTTTGGTCGTTTTAGTGTTAGTCCTTCTTCGATTTACGACTTCTGATAACCTCTTTAGTATCTTAGATTAAAGACTTCTAATAACCTCTTTAGTATCTTAGATTAACGACTTCTGATAACCTCTTTAGTATCTTAGATTAAAGACTTCTAATAACCTCTTTAGTATCTTAGATTAACGAATTCTGATAACCTCTTTAGTATCTTAGATTAACGACTTCTGATAATCTCTTTAGTATCTTAGATTAACGACTTCTGATAACCTCTTTAGTATCTTAGATTAAAGACTTCTAATAACCTCTTTAGTATCTTAGATTAACGACCTCTGATAACCTCTTTAGTATCTTAGATTAACGACTTCTGATAACCTCTTTAGTATCTTAGATTAACGACTTCTGATAACCTCTTTAGTATCTTAGATTAACGACTTCTGATAACCTCTTTAGTATCTTAGATTAACGACCTCTGATAACCTCTTTAGTATCTTAAATTAACGACTTCTGATAACCTCTTTAGTATCTTAGATTAACGACTTCTGATAACCTCTTTAGTATCTTAGATTAACGACTTCTGATAACCTCTTTAGTATCTTAGATTAACGACTTCTGATAACCTCTTTAGTATCTTAGATTAACGACCTCTGATAACCTCTTTAGTATCTTAGATTAACGACTTAGATTAACGACTTCTGATAACCTCTTTAGTATCTTAGATTAACGACTTCTGATAACCTCTTTAGTATCTTAGATTAACGACTTCTGATAACCTCTTTAGTATCTTAGATTAACGACCTCTGATAACCTCTTTAGTATCTTAGATTAACGACTTCTGATAACCTCTTTAGTATCTTAGATTAACGACTTCTGATAACCTCTTTAGTATCTTAGATTAACGACTTCTGATAACCTCTTTAGTATCTTAGATTAACGACTTCTGATAACCTCTTTAGTATCTTAGATTAACGACTTCTGATAACCTCTTTAGTATCTTAAATTAACGACTTCTGATAACCTCTTTAGTATCTTAGATTAACGACTTCTGATAACCTCTTTAGTATCTTAGATTAACGACTTCTGATAACCTCTTTAGTATCTTAGATTAACGACTTCTGATAACCTCTTTAGTATCTTAGATTAACGACCTCTGATAACCTCTTTAGTATCTTAGATTAACGACTTAGATTAACGACTTCTGATAACCTCTTTAGTATCTTAGATTAACGACTTCTGATAACCTCTTTAGTATCTTAGATTAACGACTTCTGATAACCTCTTTAGTATCTTAGATTAACGACCTCTGATAACCTCTTTAGTATCTTAGATTAACGACTTCTGATAACCTCTTTAGTATCTTAGATTAACGACTTCTGATAACCTCTTTAATATCTTAGATTAACGACTTCTGATAACCTCTTTAGTATCTTAGATTAACGAATTCTGATAACCTCTTTAGTATCTTAGATTAACGACTTCTGATAACCTCTTTAGAATCTTAGATTAACGACTTCTAATAACCTCTTTAGTATCTTAGATTAACGATCTCTGATAATCTCTTTAGTATCTTAGATTAACGACTTCTGGTAACCTCTTTAGTATCTTAGATTAACGGCTTCTGATAATCTCTTTAGTATCTTAGATTAACGACTTCTGGTAACCTCTTTAGTATCTTATATTAACGACTTCTGATAACCTCTTTAGTATCTTAGATTAACGACTTCTGATAACCTCTTTAGTATCTTAGATTAACGACTTCTGATAACCTCTTTAGTATCTTAGATTAACGAATTCTGATAACCTCTTTAGTATCTTAGATTAACGAATTCTGATAACCTCTTTAGTATCTTAGATTAACGACTTCTGAAAATCTCTTTAGTATCTTAGATTAACGACTCCTGATAACCTCTTTAGTATCTTAGATTAACGACTTCTGATAACCTCTTTAGTATCTTAGATTAACGACTTCTGATAACCTCTTTAGTATCTTAGATTAAAGACTTCTGATAACCTCTTTAGTATCTTAGATTAACGACTTCTGATAACCTCTTTAGTATCTTAGATTAACGACGTCTGATAACCTCTTTAGTATCTTAGATTAACGACTTCTGATAACCTCTTTAGTATCTTAGATTAACGACTTCTGGTAACCTCTTTAGTATCTTAGATTAACGACTTCTGATAACCTCTTTAGTATCTTAGATTAACGACTTCTGGTAACCTCTTAAGTATCTTAGATTAACGACTTCTGATAACCTCTTTAGTATTTTAGATTAAAGACTTCTAATAACCCCTTTAGTATCTTAGATTAACGAATTCTGATAACCTCTTTAGTATCTTAGATTAACGACTTCTGATAATCTCTTTAGTATCTTAGATTAACGACTTCTGATAACCTCTTTAGTATCTTAGATTAAAGACTTCTAATAACCTCTTTAGTATGTTAGATTAACGACCTCTGATAACCTCTTTAGTATCTTAGATTAACGACTTCTGATAACCTCTTTAGTATCTTAGATTAACGACTTCTGATAACCTCTTTAGTATCTTAGATTAACGACTTCTGATAACCTCTTTAGTATCTTAGATTAACGACTTCTGATAACCTCTTTAGTATCTTAGATTAACGACTTCTGATAACCTCTTTAGTATCTTAAATTAACGACTTCTGATAACCTCTTTAGTATCTTAGATTAACGACTTCTGATAACCTCTTTAGTATCTTAGATTAACGACCTCTGATAACCTCTTTAGTATCTTAGATTAACGACTTCTGATAACCTCTTTAGTATCTTAGATTAACGACTTCTGATAACCTCTTTAGTATCTTAGATTAACGACTTCTGATAACCTCTTTAGTATCTTAGATTAACGACTTCTGATAACCTCTTTAGTATCTTAGATTAACGACCTCTGATAACCTCTTTAGTATCTTAGATTAACGACTTCTGATAACCTCTTTAGTATCTTAGATTAACGACTTCTGATAAATTCTTTAGTATCTTAGATTAACGACTTCTGATAACCTCTTTAGTATCTTAGATTAACGACTTCTGATAACCTCTTTAGTATCTTAGATTAACGACCTCTGATAACCTCTTTAGTATCTTAGATTAACGACTTCTGATAACCTCTTTAGTATCTTAGATTAACGACTTCTGATAACCTCTTTAGTATCTTAGATTAACGACTTCTGATAACCTCTTTAGTATCTTAGATTAACGACTTCTGATAACCTCTTTAGTATCTTAGATTAACGACTTCTGATAAATTCTTTAGTATCTTAGATTAACGACTTCTGATAACCTCTTTAGTATCTTAGATTAACGACTTCTGATAACCTCTTTAGTATCTTAGATTAACGACCTCTGATAACCTCTTTAGTATCTTAGATTAACGACTTCTGATAACCTCTTTAGTATCTTAGATTAACGACTTCTGATAACCTCTTTAGTATCTTAGATTAACGACTTCTGATAACCTCTTTAGTATCTTAGATTATCGAATTCTGATAACCTCTTTAGAATCTTAGATTAACGACTTCTAATAACCTCTTTAGTATCTTAGATTAACGACCTCTGATAATCTCTTTAGTATCTTAGATTAACGACTTCTGGTAACCTCTTTAGTATCTTAGATTAACGACTTCTGATAATCTCTTTAGTATCTTAGATTAACGACTTCTGGTAACCTCTTTAGTATCTTATATTAACGACTTCTGATAACCTCTTTAGTATCTTAGATTAATGACTTCTGATAACCTCTTTAGTATCTTAGATTAACGACTTCTGATAACCTCTTTAGTATCTTAGATTAACGACTTCTAATAACCTCTTTAGTATCTTAGATTAACGAATTCTGATAACCTCTTTAGTATCTTAGATTAACGACTTCTGATAATCTCTTTAGTATCTTAGATTAACGACTTCTGATAACCTCTTTAGTATCTTAGATTAACGACTTCTGATAACCTCTTTAGTATCTTAGATTAACGACTTCTGATAACCTCTTTAGTATCTTAGATTAACGACATCTGATAACCTCTTTAGTATCTTAGATTAACGACTTCTGATAATCTCTTTAGTATCTTAGATTAACGACTTCTGATAACCTCTTTAGTATCTTAGATTAACGACTTCTGATAACCTCTTTAGTATCTTAGATTAACGACTTCTGGGAACCTCTTTAGTATCTTAGATTAACGACTTCTGATAACCTCTTTAGTATCTTAGATTAACGACTTCTGGTAACCTCTTAAGTATCTTAGATTAACGACCTCTGATAACCTCTTTAGTATCTTAGATTAACGACTTCTGATAACCTCATTAGTATCTAAGATTAACGACTTCTGGTAACCTCTTTAGTATCTTAGATTTACGACTTCTGATAACCTCTTTAGTATCTTAGATTAACGACTTCTGATAACCTCTTTAGTATCTTAGATTAACGACTTCTGATAACCTCTTTAGTATCTTAGATTTACGACTTCTGATAACCTCTTTAGTATCTTAGATTAACGACTTCTGATAACCTCTTTAGTATCTTAGATTAACGACTTCTGATAACCTCTATAGTATCTTATATTTACGACTTCTGATAACCTCTTTAGTATCTTAGATTAACGACTTCTGATAACCTCTTTAGTATCTTATATTTACGACTTCTGATAACCTGTTAAGTATCTTAGATTAACGACTTCTGATAACCTCTTTAGTATCTTAGATTAACGACTTCTGATAACCTCTTTAGTATCTTAGATTAACGACTTCTGATAACCTCTTTAGTATCTTAGATAAACGACTTCTGATAACCTCTTTAGTATCTTAGATTAACGAATTCTAATAACCTCTTTAGTATCTTAGAATAACGACTTCTGATAACCTCTTTAGAATCTTAGATTAACGACTTCTAATAACCTCTTTAGTATCTTAGATTAACGACCTCTGATAATCTCTTTAGTATCTTAGATTAACGACTTCTGGTAACCTCTTTAGTATCTTAGATTAACGACCTCTGATAATCTCTTTATTATCTTAGATTAAAGACTTCTAATAACCTCTTTAGTATCTTAGATTAACGAATTCTGATAACCTCTTTAGTATCTTAGATTAACGACTTCTGATAATCTCTTTAGCATCTTAGATTAACGACTTCTGATAATCTCTTTAGTATCTTAGATTAAAGACTTCTAATAACCTCTTTAGTATCTTAGATTAACGACCTCTGATAACCTCTTTAGTATCTTAGATTAACGACTTCTGATAACCTCTTTAGTATCTTAGATTAACGACCTCTGATAACCTCTTTAGTATCTTAAATTAACGACTTCTGATAACCTCTTTAGTATCTTAGATTAACGACTTCTGATAACCTCTTTAGTATCTTAGATTAACGACTTCTGATAACCTCTTTAGTATCTTAGATTAACGACTTCTGATAACCTCTTTAGTATCTTAGATTAACGACCTCTGATAACCTCTTTAGTATCTTAGATTAACGACTTCTGATAACCTCTTTAGTATCTTAGATTAACGACTTCTGATAACCTCTTTAGTATCTTAGATTAACGACTTCTGATAACCTCTTTAGTATCTTAGATTAACGACTTCTGATAACCTCTTTAGTATCTTAGATTAACGACCTCTGATAACCTCTTTAGTATCTTAGATTAACGACTTCTGATAACCTCTTTAGTATCTTAGATTAACGACTTCTGATAACCTCTTTAGTATCTTAGATTAACGACTTCTGATAACCTCTTTAGTATCTTAGATTAACGACTTCTGATAACCTCTTTAGTATCTTAGATTAACGACTTCTGATAACCTCTTTAGTATCTTAGATTAACGACTTCTGATAACCTCTTTAGAATCTTAGATTAACGACTTCTAATAACCTCTTTAGTATCTTAGATTAACGACCTCTGATAATCTCTATAGTATCTTAAATTAACGACTTCTGATAACCTCTTTAGTATCTTAGATTAACGGCTTCTGATAATCTCTTTAGTATCTTAGATTAACGACTTCTGATAACCTCTTTAGTATCTTAGATTAACGACTTCTGATAACCTCTTTAGTATCTTAGATTAACGAATTCTAATAACCTCTTTAGTATCTTAGAATAACGACTTCTGATAACCTCTTTAGAATCTTAGATTAACGACTTCTAATAACCTCTTTAGTATCTTAGATTAACGACCTCTGATAATCTCTTTAGTATCTTAGATTAACGACTTCTGGTAACCTCTTTAGTATCTTAGATTAACGACCTCTGATAATCTCTTTATTATCTTAGATTAAAGACTTCTAATAACCTCTTTAGTATCTTAGATTAACGAATTCTGATAACCTCTTTAGTATCTTAGATTAACGACTTCTGATAATCTCTTTAGTATCTTAGATTAACGACTTCTGATAATCTCTTTAGTATCTTAGATTAAAGACTTCTAATAACCTCTTTAGTATCTTAGATTAACAACCTCTGATAACCTCTTTAGTATCTTAGATTAACGACTTCTGATAACCTCTTTAGTATCTTAGATTAACGACTTCTGATAACCTCTTTAGTATCTTAGATTAACGACTTCTGATAACCTCTTTAGTATCTTAGATTAACGACTTCTGATAACCTCTTTAGTATCTTAGATTAAAGACTTCTGATAACCTCTTTAGTATCTTAGATTAACGACTTCTGATAACCTCTTTAGTATCTTAGATTAACGACCTCTGATAACCTCTTTAGTATCTTAAATTAACGACTTCTGATAACCTCTTTAGTATCTTAGATTAACGACTTCTGATAACCTCTTTAGTATCTTAGATTAACTTCTGATAACCTCTTTAGTATCTTAGATTAACGACTTCTGATAACCTCTTTAGTATCTTAGATTAACGACCTCTGATAACCTCTTTAGTATCTTAGATTAACGACTTCTGATAACCTCTTTAGTATCTTAGATTAACGACTTCTGATAACCTCCTTAGTATCTTAGATCAACGACTTCTGATAACCTCTTTAGTATCTTAGATTAACGACTTCTGATAACCTCTTTAGTATCTTAGATTAACGACCTCTGATAACCTCTTTAGTATCTTAGATTAACGACTTCTGATAACCTCTTTAGTATCTTAGATTAACGACTTCTGATAACCTCTTTAGTATCTTAGATTAACGACTTCTGATAATCTCTTTAGTATCTTAGATTAACGACTTCTGATAACCTCTTTAGTATCTTAGATTAACGACTTCTGATAACCTCTTTAGTATCTTAGATTAACGACTTCTGATAACCTCTTTAGAATCTTAGATTAACGAATTCTAATAACCTCTTTAGTATCTTAGATTAACGACCTCTGATAATCTCTTTAGTATCTTAGATTAACGACTTCTGGTAACCTCTTTAGTATCTTAGATTAACGGCTTCTGATAATCTCTTTAGTATCTTAGATTAACGACTTCTGGTAACCTCTTTAGTATCTTATATTAACGACTTCTGATAACCTCTTTAGTATCTTAGATTAATGACTTCTGATAACCTCTTTAGTATCTTAGATTAACGACTTCTGATAACCTCTTTAGTATCTTAGATTAACGACTTCTAATAACCTCTTTAGTATCTTAGATTAACGACTTCTGATAATCTCTTTAGTATCTTAGATTAACGACTTCTGATAACCTCTTTAGTATCTTAGATTAACGACTTCTGATAACCTCTTTAGTATCTTAGATTAATGACTTCTGATAACCTCTTTAGTATCTTAGATTAACGACTTCTGATAACCCCTTTAGTATCTTAGATTAACGACTTCTGATAACCTCTTTAGTATCTTAGATTAACGAATTCTGATAACCTCTTTAGTATCTTAGATTAACGACTTCTGATAATCTCTTTAGTATCTTAGATTAACGACTTCTGATAATCTCTTTAGTATCTTAGATTAAAGACTTCTAATAACCTCTTTAGTATGTTAGATTAACGACCTCTGATAACCTCTTTAGTATCTTAGATTAACGAATTCTGATAACCTCTTTAGTATCTTAGATTAACGACTTCTGATAACCTCCTTAGAATCTTAGATTAACGACTTCTGATAACCTCTTTAGTATCTTAGATTAACGACTTCTGATAACCTCTTTAGTATCTTAGATTAACGACTTCTGATAACCTCTTTAGTATCTTAGATTAACGACTTCTGATAACCTCTTTAGTATCTTAGATTAACGACTTCTGATAACCTCTTTAGTATCTTAGATTAACGACCTCTGATAACCTCTTTAGTATCTTAGATTAACGACTTCTGATAACCTCTTTAGTATCTTAGATAAACGACTTCTGATAACCTCTTTAGTATCTTAGATTAACGACTTCTGATAACCTCTTTAGTATCTTAGATTAACGACTTCTGATAACCTCTTTAGTATCTTAGATTAACGACCTCAGATAACCTCTTTAGTATCTTAGATTAACGACTTCTGATAACCTCTTTAGTATCTTAGATTAAGACTTCTGATAACCTCTTTAGTATCTTAGATTAACGACTTCTGATAACCTCTTTAGTATCTTAGATTAACGACTTCTGATGACCTCTTTAGTATCTTAGATTAACGACCTCTGATAACCTCTTTAGTATCTTAGATTAACGACTTCTGATAATCTCTTTAGTATCTTAGATTAACGACTTCTGATAACCTCTTTAGTATCTTAGATTAACGACTTCTGATAACCTCTTTAGTATCTTAGATTAACGAATTCTGATAACCTCTTTAGTATCTTAGATTAACGACTTCTGATAACCTCTTTAGAATCTTAGATTAACGACCTCTGATAATCTCTTTAGTATATTAGATTAACGACTTCTGGTAACCTCTTTAGTATCTTAGATTAACGACTTCTGGTAACCTCTTTAGTATCTTATATTAACGACTTCTGATAACCTCTTTAGTATCTTAGATTAATGACTTCTGATAACGTCTTTAGTATCTTAGATTAACGACTTCTGATAACCTCTTTAGTATCTTAGATTAACGACTTCTAATAACCTCTTTAGTATCTTAGATTAACGAATTCTGATAACCTCTTTAGTATCTTAGATTAACGACTTCTGATAATCTCTTTAGTATCTTAGATTAACGACTTCTGATAACCTCTTTAGTATCTTAGATTAACGACTTCTGATAACCTCTTTAGTATCTTAGATTAAAGACTTCTAATAACCTCTTTAGTATGTTAGATTAACGACCTCTGATAACCTCTTTAGTATCTTAGATTAACGACTTCTGATAACCTCTTTAGTATCTTAGATTAACGACTTCTGATAACCTCTTTAGTATCTTAGATTAACGACTTCTGATAACCTCTTTAGTATCTTAGATTAACGACTTCTGATAACCTCTTTAGTATCTTAGATTAACGACTTCTGATAACCTCTTTAGTATCTTAGATTAACGACTTCTGATAACCTCTTTAGTATCTTAGATTAACGACCTCTGATAACCTCTTTAGTATCTTAGATTAACGACTTCTGATAACCTCTTTAGTATCTTAGATTAACGACTTCTGATAACCTCTTTAGTATCTTAGATTAACGACTTCTGATAACCTCTTTAGTATCTTAGATTAACGACTTCTGATAACCTCTTTAGTATCTTAGATTAACGACCTCTGATAATCTCTTTAGTATCTTAGATTAACGACTTCTGATAACCTCTTTAGTATCTTAGATTAACGACTTCTGATAACCTCTTTAGTATCTTAGATTAACGACTTCTGATAACCTCTTTAGTATCTTAGATTAACGACTTCTGATAACCTCTTTAGTATCTTAGATTAACGACCTCTGATAACCTCTTTAGTATCTTAGATTAACGACTTCTGATAACCTCTTTAGTATCTTAGATTAACGACTTCTGATAACCTCTTTAGTATCTTAGATTAACGACTTCTGATAACCTCTTTAGTATCTTAGATTAACGAATTCTGATAACCTCTTTAGTATCTTAGATTAACGACTTCTGATAACCTCTTTAGAATCTTAGATTAACGACTTCTGATAATCTCTTTAGTATCTTAGATTAACGACTTCTGGTAACCTCTTTAGTATCTTATATTAACGACTTCTGATAACCTCTTTAGTATCTTAGATTAATGACTTCTGATAACCTCTTTAGTATCTTAGATTAACGACTTCTGATAACCTCTTTAGTATCTTAGATTAACGACTTCTAATAACCTCTTTAGTATCTTAGATTAACAAATTCTGATAACCTCTTTAGTATCTTAGATTAACGACTTCTGATAATCTCTTTAGTATCTTAGATTAACGACTTCTGATAACCTCTTTAGTATCTTAGATTAACGACTTCTGATAACCTCTTTAGTATCTTAGATTAACGACTTCTGATAACCTCTTTAGTATCTTAGATTAACGACTTCTGATAACCTCTTTAGTATCTTAGATTAACGACTTCTGATAACCTCTTTAGTATCTTAGATTAACGACTTCTGATAACCTCTTTAGTATCTTAGATTAACGACCTCTGATAACCTCTTTAGTATCTTAGATTAACGACTTCTGATAACCTCTTTAGTATCTTAGATTAACGACTTCTGATAACCTCTTTAGTATCTTAGATTAACGACTTCTGATAACCTCTTTAGTATCTTAGATTAACGACTTCTGATAACCTCTTTAGTATCTTAGATTAACGACCTCTGATAATCTCTTTAGTATCTTAGATTAACGACTTCTGATAACCTCTTTAGTATCTTAGATTAACGACTTCTGATAACCTCTTTAGTATCTTAGATTAACGACTTCTGATAACCTCTTTAGTATCTTAGATTAACGACTTCTGATAACCTCTTTAGTATCTTAGATTAACGACCTCTGATAACCTCTTTAGTATCTTAGATTAACGACTTCTGATAACCTCTTTAGTATCTTAGATTAACGACTTCTGATAACCTCTTTAGTATCTTAGATTAACGACTTCTGATAACCTCTTTAGTATCTTAGATTAACGAATTCTGATAACCTCTTTAGTATCTTAGATTAACGACTTCTGATAACCTCTTTAGAATCTTAGATTAACGACTTCTGATAATCTCTTTAGTATCTTAGATTAACGACTTCTGGTAACCTCTTTAGTATCTTATATTAACGACTTCTGATAACCTCTTTAGTATCTTAGATTAATGACTTCTGATAACCTCTTTAGTATCTTAGATTAACGACTTCTAATAACCTCTTTAGTATCTTAGATTAACAAATTCTGATAACCTCTTTAGTATCTTAGATTAACGACTTCTGATAATCTCTTTAGTATCTTAGATTAACGACTTCTGATAACCCCTTTAGTATCTTAGATTAACGACTTCTGATAACCTCTTTAGTATCTTAGATTAACGACTTATGATAACCTCTTTAGTATCTTAGATTAACGACTTCTGATAACCTCTTTAGTATCTTAGATTAACGACTTCAGATAACCTCTTTAGTATCTTAGATTAACGACTTCTGATAACCTCTTTAGTATCTTAGATTAACGACTTCTGATAACCTCTTTAGTATCTTAGATTAACGACTTCTGGTAACCTCTTTAGTATCTTAGATTAACGACTTCTGATAACCTCTTTAGTATCTTAGATTAACGACTTCTGGAAACCTCTTAAGTATCTTAGATTAACGACCTCTGATAACCTGTTTAGCATCTTAGATTAACGACTTCTGATAAACCCATTAGTATCTTAGATTAACGACTTCTGGTAACCTCTTTAGTATCTTAGATTTACGACTTCTGATAACCTCTTTAGTATATTAGATTAACGACTTCTGATAACCTCTTTAGTATCTTAGATTAACGACTTCTGATAACCTCATTAGTATCTTATATTTACGACTTCTGATAACATCTTTAGTATCTTAGATTAACGACTTCTGATAACCTCTTTAGTATCTTAGATTAACGACTTCTGGTAACCTCTTAAGTATCTTAGATTAACGACCTCTGATAACCTCTTTAGTATCTTAGATTAACGACTTCTGATAACCTCTTTAGTATCTTAGATTAACGACTTCTGGTAACCTCTTTAGTATCTTAGATTTACGACTTCTGATAATCTCTTTAGTATCTTAGATTAACGACTTCTGATAACCTCTTTAGTATCTTAGATTAAAGACTTCTAATAACCTCTTTAGTATGTTAGATTAACGACCTCTGATAACCTCTTTAGTATCTTAGATTAACGACTTCTGATAATCTCTTTAGTATCTTAGATTAACGACTTCTGATAACCTCTTTAGTATCTTAGATTAACGACTTCTGATAACCTCTTTAGTATCTTAGATTAACGACTTCTGATAACCTCTTTAGTATCTTAGATTAACGACTTCTGATAATCTCTTTAGTATCTTAGATTAACGACTTCTGATAACCTCTTTAGTATCTTAGATTAACGACTTCTGATAACCTCTTTAGTATCTTAGATTAACGACTTCTGATAACCTCTTTAGTATCTTAGATTAACGACTTCTGATAACCTCTTTAGTATCTTAGATTAACGACTTCTGATAACCTCTTTAGTATCTTAGATTAACGACTTCTGATAACCTCTTTAGTATCTTAGATTAACGACTTCTGATAACCTCTTTAGTATCTTAGATTAACGACTTCTGATAACCTCTTTAGTATCTTAGATTAACGACCTCTGATAACCTCTTTAGTATCTTAGATTAACGACTTCTGATAACCTCTTTAGTATCTTAGATTAACGACTTCTGATAACCTCTGAAGTATCTTAGATTAACGACTTCTGATAACCTCTTTAGTATCTTAGATTAACGACTTCTGATAACCTCTTTAGTATCTTAGATTAACGACCTCTGATAACCTCTTTAGTATCTTAGATTAACGACTTCTGATAACCTCTTTAGTATCTTAGATTAACGACTTCTGATAACCTCTTTAGTATCTTAGATTAACGACTTCTGATAACCTCTTTAGTATCTTAGATTAACGACCTCTGATAACCTCTTTAGTATCTTAGATTAACGACTTCTGATAACCTCTTTAGAATCTTAGATTAACGACTTCTAATAACCTCTATAGTATCTTAGATTAACGACCTCTGATAATCTCTTTAGTATCTTAGATTAACGACTTCTGATAATCTCTTTAGTATCTTAGATTAACGACTTCTGGTAACCTCTTTAGTATCTTATATTAACGACTTCTGATAACCTCTTTAGTATCTTAGATTAATGACTTCTGATAACCTCTTTAGTATGTTAGATTAACGACTTCTGATAACCTCTTTAGTATCTTAGATTAACGACTTCTAATAACCTCTTTAGTATCTTAGATTAACGAATTCTGATAACCTCTTTAGTATCTTAGATTAACGACTTCTGATAATCTCTTTAGTATCTTAGATTAACGACTTCTGATAACCTCTTTAGTATCTTAGATTAACGACTTCTGATAACCTCTTTAGTATCTTAGATTAACGACTTCTGATAACCTCTTTAGTATCTTAGATTAACGACTTCTTATTATCTCTTTAGTATCTTAGATTAACGACTTCTGATAACCTCTTTAGTATCTTAGATTAACGACTTCTGATAAACTCTTAAGTATCTTAGATTAACGACGTCTGGTAACCTCTTTAGTATCTTAGATTAACGACTTCTGATAACCTCTTTAGTATCTTAGATTAACGACTTCTGATAACCTCTTTAGTATCTTAGATTAACGACTTCTGATAACCTCTTTAGTATCTTAGATTAACGACTTCTGATAACCTCATTAGTATCTTAGATTAACGACTTCTGATAACCTCTTTAGTATCTTAGATTTACGACTTCTGATAACCTCTTTAGTATCTTAGATTAACGACTTCTGATAACCTCTTTAGTATCTTAGATTAACGACTTCTGATAACCTCTTTAGTATCTTATATTTACGACTTCTGATAACCTCTTTAGTATCTTAGATTAACGACTTTTGATAACCTCTTTAGTATCTTAGATTAACGACTTCTGGTAACCTCTTAAGTATCTTAGATTAACGACCTCTGATAACCTCTTTAGTATCTTAGATTAACGACTTCTGATAACCTCTTTAGTATCTTAGATTAACGACTTCTGGAAACCTCTTTAGTATCTTAGATTTACGACTTCTGATAACCTCTTTAGTATCTTAGATTAACGACTTCTGATAACCTCTTTAGTATCTTAGATTAACGACTTCTGATAACCTCTTTAGTATCTTATATTTACGACTTCTGATAACCTCTTTAGTATCTTAGATTAACGACTTCTGATAACCTCTTTAGTATCTTATATTTACGACTTCTGATAACCTCTTAAGTATCTTAGATTAACGACTTCTGATAACCTCTTTAGTATCTTAGATTAACGACTTCTGATTATCTCTTTAGTATCTTAGATTAACGACTTCTGATAACCTCTTTAGTATCTTAGATTAACGACTTCTGATAACCTCTTTAGTATCTTAGATTAACGAATTCTAATAACCTCTTTAGTATCTTAGAATAACGACTTCTGATAACCTCTTTAGAATCTTAGATTAACGACTTCTAATAACCTCTTTAGTATCTTAGATTAACGATCTCTGATAATCTTTTTAGTATCTTAGATTAACGACTTCTGGTAACCTCTTTAGTATCTTAGATTAACGACTTCTGATAATCTCTTTAGTATCTTAGATTAACGACTTCTGGTAACCTCTTTAGTATCTTATATTAACGACTTCTGATAACCTCTTTAGTATCTTAGATTAACGACTTCTGATAACCTCTTTAGTATCTTAGATTAACGACTTCTGATAACCTCTTTAGTATCTTAGATTAACGACTTCTGATAACCTCTTTAGTATCTTAGATTAACGACTTCTGGTAACCTCTTTAGTATCATAGATTAACGACTTCTGATAACCTCTTTAGTATCTTAGATTAACGACTTCTGGTAACCTCTTAAGTATCTTAGATTAACGACCTCTGATAACCTCTTTAGTATCTTAGATTAACGACTTCTGATAACCTCTTTAGTATCTTAGATTAACGATTTCTGGTAACCTCTTTAGTATCTTAGATTAATGACTTCTGATAACCTCTTTAGTATCTTAGATTAACGACTTCTGATAACCTCTTTAGTATCTTAGATTAAAGACTTCTAACAACCTCTTTAGTATCTTAGATTAACGAATTCTGATAACCTCTTTAGTATCTTAGATTAACGACTTCTGATAACCTCTTTAGTATCTTAGATTAACGACTTCTGATAACCTCTTTAGTATCTTAGATTAACGACTTCTGATAACCTCTTTAGTATCTTAGATTAACGACTTCTGGTAACCTCTTTAGTATCTTAGATTAACGACTTCTGATAACCTCTTTAGTATCTTAGATTAACGACTTCTGGTAACCTCTTAAGTATCTTAGATTAACGACCTCTGATAACCTCTTTAGTATCTTAGATTAACGACTTCTGATAACCTCATTAGTATCTTAGATTAACGACTTCTGGTAACCTCTTTAGTATCTTAGATTTACGACTTCTGATAACCTCTTTAGTATCTTAGATTAACGGCTTCTGATAACCTCTTTAGTATCTTATATTTACGACTTCTGATAACCTCTTTAGTATCTTAGATTAACGACTTCTGATAACCTCTTTAGTATCTTAGATTAACGACTTCTGATAACCTCTTAAGTATCTTAGATTAACGACCTCTGATAACCTCTTTAGTATCTTAGATTAACGACTTCTGATAACCTCTTTAGTATCTTAGATTAACGACTTCTGGTAACCTCTTTAGTATCTTAGATTTACGACTTCTGATAACCTCTTTAGTATCTTAGATTAACGACCTCTGATAACCTCTTTAGTATCTTAGATTAACGACTTCTGATAACCTCTTTAGTATCTTATATTTACGACTTCTGATAACCTCTTTAGTATCTTAGATTAACGACTTCTGATAACCTCTTTAGTATTTTATATTTACGACTTCTGATAACCTCTTAAGTATCTTAGATTAACGACTTCTGATAACCTCTTTAGTATCTTAGATTAACGACTTCTGATAACCTCTTTAGTATCTTAGATTAACGAATTCTAATAACCTCTTTAGTATCTTAGAATAACGACTTCTGATAACCTCTTTAGAATCTTAGATTAACGACTTCTAATAACCTCTTTAGTATCTTAGATTAACGATCTCTGATAATCTTTTTAGTATCTTAGATTAACGACTTCTGGTAACCTCTTTAGTATCTTAGATTAACGACTTCTGATAATCTCTTTAGTATCTTAGATTAACGACTTCTGGTAACCTCTTTAGTATCTTATATTAACGACTTCTGATAACCTCTTTAGTATCTTAGATTAACGACTTCTGATAACCTCTTTAGTATCTTAGATTAACGACTTCTGATAACCTCTTTAGTATCTTAGATTAACGACTTCTGATAACCTCTTTAGTATCTTAGATTAATGACTTCTGATAACCTCTTTAGTATCTTAGATTAACGACTTCTGATAACCTCTTTAGTATCTTAGATTAAAGACTTCTAACAACCTCTTTAGTATCTTAGATTAACGAATTCTGATAACCTCTTTAGTATCTTAGATTAACGACTTCTGATAACCTCTTTAGTATCTTAGATTAACGACTTCTGATAACCTCTTTAGTATCTTAGATTAACGACTTCTGATAACCTCTTTAGTATCTTAGATTAACGACTTCTGGTAACCTCTTTAGTATCTTAGATTAACGACTTCTGATAACCTCTTTAGTATCTTAGATTAACGACTTCTGGTAACCTCTTAAGTATCTTAGATTAACGACCTCTGATAACCTCTTTAGTATCTTAGATTAACGACTTCTGATAACCTCATTAGTATCTTAGATTAACGACTTCTGGTAACCTCTTTAGTATCTTAGATTTACGACTTCTGATAACCTCTTTAGTATCTTAGATTAACGGCTTCTGATAACCTCTTTAGTATCTTATATTTACGACTTCTGATAACCTCTTTAGTATCTTAGATTAACGACTTCTGATAACCTCTTTAGTATCTTAGATTAACGACTTCTGATAACCTCTTAAGTATCTTAGATTAACGACCTCTGATAACCTCTTTAGTATCTTAGATTAACGACTTCTGATAACCTCTTTAGTATCTTAGATTAACGACTTCTGGTAACCTCTTTAGTATCTTAGATTTACGACTTCTGATAACCTCTTTAGTATCTTAGATTAACGACCTCTGATAACCTCTTTAGTATCTTAGATTAACGACTTCTGATAACCTCTTTAGTATCTTATATTTACGACTTCTGATAACCTCTTTAGTATCTTAGATTAACGACTTCTGATAACCTCTTTAGTATTTTATATTTACGACTTCTGATAACCTCTTAAGTATCTTAGATTAACGACTTCTGATAACCTCTTTAGTATCTTAGATTAACGACTTCTGATAACCTCTTTAGTATCTTAGATTAACGACTTCTGATAACCTCTTTAGTATCTTAGATTAACGACTTCTGATAACCTCTTTAGTATCTTAGATTAACGAATTCTAATAACCTCTTTAGTATCTTAGAATAACGACTTCTGATAACCTCTTTAGAATCTTAGATTAACGACTTCTAATAACCTCTTTAGTATCTTAGATTAACGACCTCTGATAATCTCTTTAGTATCTTAGATTAACGACTTCTGGTAACCTCTTTAGTATCTTAGATTAACGACTTCTGATAATCTCTCTAGTATCTTAGATTAACGACTTCTGGTAACCTCTTTAGTATCTTATATTAACGACTTCTGATAACCTCTTTAGTATCTTAGATTAACGACTTCTGGTAACCTCTTAAGTATCTTAGATTAACGACCTCTGATAACCTCTTTAGTATCTTAGATAAACGACTTCTGATAACCTCATTAGTATCTTAGATTAACGACTTCTGGTAACCTCTTTAGTATCTTAGATTAACGACTTCTGATAACCTCTTTAGTATCTTAGATTAACGACTTCTGGTAACCTCTTTAGTATCTTAGATTAACGACCTCTGATAACCTCTTTAGTATCTTAGATTAACGACTTCTGATAACCTCATTAGTATCTTAGATTAACGACTTCTGGTAACCTCTTTAGTATCTTAGATTTACGACTTCTGATAACCTCTTTAGTATCTTAGATTAACGGCTTCTGATAACCTCTTTAGTATCTTATATTTACGACTTCTGATAACCTCTTTAGTATCTTAGATTAACGACTTCTGATAACCTCTTTAGTATCTTAGATTAACGACTTCTGATAACCTCTTAAGTATCTTAGATTAACGACCTCTGATAACCTCTTTAGTATCTTAGATTAACGACTTCTGATAACCTCTTTAGTATCTTATATTAACGACTTCTGGTAACCTCTTTAGTATCTTAGATTTACGACTTCTGATAACCTCTTTAGTATCTTAGATTAACGACCTCTGATAACCTCTTTAGTATCTTAGATTAACGACTTCTGATAACCTCTTTAGTATCTTATATTTACGACTTCTGATAACCTCTTTAGTATCTTAGATTAACGACTTCTGATAACCTCTTTAGTATTTTATATTTACGACTTCTGATAACCTCTTAAGTATCTTAGATTAACGACTTCTGATAACCTCTTTAGTATCTTAGATTAACGACTTCTGATAACCTCTTTAGTATCTTAGATTAACGACTTCTGATAACCTCTTTAGTATCTTAGATTAACGACTTCTGATAACCTCTTTAGTATCTTAGATTAACGAATTCTAATAACCTCTTTAGTATCTTAGAATAACGACTTCTGATAACCTCTTTAGAATCTTAGATTAACGACTTCTAATAACCTCTTTAGTATCTTAGATTAACGACTTCTGGTAACCTCTTTAGTATCTTAGATTAACGACTTCTGATAATCTCTCTAGTATCTTAGATTAACGACTTCTGGTAACCTCTTTAGTATCTTATATTAACGACTTCTGATAACCTCTTTAGTATCTTAGATTAACGACTTCTGGTAACCTCTTAAGTATCTTAGATTAACGACCACTGATAACCTCTTTAGTATCTTAGATTAACGACTTCTGATAACCTCATTAGTATCTTAGATTAACGACTTCTGATAACCTCTTTAGTATCTTAGATTAACGACTTCTGATAACCTCTTTAGTATCTTAGATTAACGACTTCTGGTAACCTCTTTAGTATCTTAGATTAACGACTTCTGATAACCTCTTTAGTATCTTAGATTAACGACTTCTGGTAACCTCTTAAGTATCTTAGATTAACGACCTCTGATAACCTCTTTAGTATCTTAGATTAACGACTTCTGATAACCTCATTAGTATCTTAGATTAACGACTTCTGGTAACCTCTTTAGTATCTTAGATTTACGACTTCTGATAACCTCTTTAGTATCTTAGATTAACGGCTTCTGATAACCTCTTTAGTATCTTATATTTACGACTTCTGATAACCTCTTTAGTATCTTAGATTAACGACTTCTGATAACCTCTTTAGTATCTTAGATTAACGACTTCTGATAACCTCTTAAGTATCTTAGATTAACGACCTCTGATAACCTCTTTAGTATCTTAGATTAACGACTTCTGATAACCTCTTTAGTATCTTAGATTAACGACTTCTGGTAACCTCTTTAGTATCTTAGATTTACGACTTCTGATAACCTCTTTAGTATCTTAGATTAACGACCTCTGATAACCTCTTTAGTATCTTAGATTAACGACTTCTGATAACCTCTTTAGTATCTTATATTTACGACTTCTGATAACCTCTTTAGTATCTTAGATTAACGACTTCAGATAACCTCTTTAGTATTTTATATTTACGACTTCTGATAACCTCTTAAGTATCTTAGATTAACGACTTCTGATAACCTCTTTAGTATCTTAGATTAACGACTTCTGATAACCTCTTTAGTATCTTAGATTAACGACTTCTGATAACCTCTTTAGTATCTTAGATTAACGACTTCTGATAACCTCTTTAGTATCTTAGATTAACGAATTCTAATAACCTCTTTAGTATCTTAGAATAACGACTTCTGATAACCTCTTTAGAATCTTAGATTAACGACTTCTAATAACCTCTTTAGTATCTTAGATTAACGACCTCTGATAATCTCTTTAGTATCTTAGATTAACGACTTCTGGTAACCTCTTTAGTATCTTAGATTAACGACTTCTGATAATCTCTCTAGTATCTTAGATTAACGACTTCTGGTAACCTCTTTAGTATCTTATATTAACGACTTCTGATAACCTCTTTAGTATCTTAGATTAACGACTTCTGGTAACCTCTTAAGTATCTTAGATTAACGACCTCTGATAACCTCTTTAGTATCTTAGATAAACGACTTCTGATAACCTCATTAGTATCTTAGATTAACGACTTCTGGTAACCTCTTTAGTATCTTAGATTAACGACTTCTGATAACCTCTTTAGTATCTTAGATTAACGACTTCTGGTAACCTCTTTAGTATCTTAGATTAACGACCTCTGATAACCTCTTTAGTATCTTAGATTAACGACTTCTGATAACCTCATTAGTATCTTAGATTAACGACTTCTGGTAACCTCTTTAGTATCTTAGATTTACGACTTCTGATAACCTCTTTAGTATCTTAGATTAACGGCTTCTGATAACCTCTTTAGTATCTTATATTTACGACTTCTGATAACCTCTTTAGTATCTTAGATTAACGACTTCTGATAACCTCTTTAGTATCTTAGATTAACGACTTCTGATAACCTCTTAAGTATCTTAGATTAACGACCTCTGATAACCTCTTTAGTATCTTAGATTAACGACTTCTGATAACCTCTTTAGTATCTTATATTAACGACTTCTGGTAACCTCTTTAGTATCTTAGATTTACGACTTCTGATAACCTCTTTAGTATCTTAGATTAACGACCTCTGATAACCTCTTTAGTATCTTAGATTAACGACTTCTGATAACCTCTTTAGTATCTTATATTTACGACTTCTGATAACCTCTTTAGTATCTTAGATTAACGACTTCTGATAACCTCTTTAGTATTTTATATTTACGACTTCTGATAACCTCTTAAGTATCTTAGATTAACGACTTCTGATAACCTCTTTAGTATCTTAGATTAACGACTTCTGATAACCTCTTTAGTATCTTAGATTAACGACTTCTGATAACCTCTTTAGTATCTTAGATTAACGACTTCTGATAACCTCTTTAGTATCTTAGATTAACGAATTCTAATAACCTCTTTAGTATCTTAGAATAACGACTTCTGATAACCTCTTTAGAATCTTAGATTAACGACTTCTAATAACCTCTTTAGTATCTTAGATTAACGACTTCTGGTAACCTCTTTAGTATCTTAGATTAACGACTTCTGATAATCTCTCTAGTATCTTAGATTAACGACTTCTGGTAACCTCTTTAGTATCTTATATTAACGACTTCTGATAACCTCTTTAGTATCTTAGATTAACGACTTCTGGTAACCTCTTAAGTATCTTAGATTAACGACCACTGATAACCTCTTTAGTATCTTAGATTAACGACTTCTGATAACCTCATTAGTATCTTAGATTAACGACTTCTGGTAACCTCTTTAGTATCTTAGATTTACGACTTCTGATAACCTCTTTAGTATCTTAGATTAACGACTTCTGATAACCTCTTTAGTATCTTAGATTAACGACTTCTGATAACCTCTTTAGTATCTTATATTTACGACTTCTGATAACCTCTTTAGTATCTTAGATTAACGACTTCTGATAACCTCTTTAGTATCTTATATTTACGACTTCTGGTAACCTCTTAAGTATCTTAGATTAACGACCTCTGATAACCTCTTTAGTATCTTAGATTAACGACTTCTGATAACCTCTTTAGTATCTTAGATTAACGACTTCTGGTAACCTCTTTAGTATCTTAGATTTACGACTTCTGATAATCTCTTTAGTATCTTAGATTAACGACTTCTGATAACCTCTTTAGTATCTTAGATTAACGACTTCTGATAACCTCTTTAGTATCTTAGATTAACGACTTCTGATAACCTCTTTAGTATCTTAGATTAACGAATTCTAATAACCTCTTTAGTATCTTAGAATAACGACTTCTGATAACCTCTTTAGAATCTTAGATTAACGACTTCTAATAACCTCTTTAGTATCTTAGATTAACGACCTCTGATAATCTCTTTAGTATCTTAGATTAACGACTTCTGGTAACCTCTTTAGTATCTTAGATTAACGACTTCTGATAATCTCTCTAGTATCTTAGATTAACGACTTCTGGTAACCTCTTTAGTATCTTATATTAACGACTTCTGATAACCTCTTTAGTATCTTAGATTAACGACTTCTGGTAACCTCTTAAGTATCTTAGATTAACGACCTCTGATAACCTCTTTAGTATCTTAGATTAACGACTTCTGATAACCTCATTAGTATCTTAGATTAACGACTTCTGGTAACCTCTTTTGTATCTTAGATTTACGACTTCTGATAACCTCTTTAGTATCTTAGATTAACGACTTCTGATAACCTCTTTAGTATCTTAGATTAACGACTTCTGATAACCTCTTTAGTATCTTATATTTACGACTTCTGATAACCTCTTTAGTATCTTAGATTAACGACTTCTGATAACCTCTTTAGTATCTTAGATTAACGACTTCTGGTAACCTCTTAAGTATCTTAGATTAACGACCTCTGATAACCTCTTTAGTATCTTAGATTAACGACTTCTGATAACCTCTTTAGTATCTTAGATTAACGACTTCTGGTAACCTCTTTAGTATCTTAGATTTACGACTTCTGATAACCTCTTTAGTATCTTAGATTAACGACTTCTGATAACCTCTTTAGTATCTTAGATTAACGACTTCTGATAACCTCTTTAGTATCTTATATTTACGACTTCTGATAACCTCTTTAGTATCTTAGATTAACGACTTCTGATAACCTCTTTAGTATCTTATATTTACGACTTCTGATAACCTCTTTAGTATCTTAGATTAACGACTTCTGGTAACCTCTTAAGTATCTTAGATTAACGACCTCTGATAACCTCTTTAGTATCTTAGATTAACGACTTCTGATAACCTCTTTAGTATCTTAGATTAACGATTTGTGGTAACCTCTTTAGTATCTTAGATTAATGACTTCTGATAACCTCTTTAGTATCTTAGATTAACGACTTCTGATAACCTCTTTAGTATCTTAGATTAAAGACTTCTAATAACCTTTTTAGTATCTTAGATTAACGAATTCTGATAACCTCTTTAGTATCTTAGATTAACGACTTCTGATAACCTCTTTAGTATCTTAGATTAACGACTTCTGATAACCTCTTTAGTATCTTAGATTAACGACTTCTGATAACCTCTTTAGTATCTTAGATTAACGACTTCTGGTAACCTCTTTAGTATCTTAGATTAACGACTTCTGATAACCTCTTTAGTATCTTAGATTAACGACTTCTGGTAACCTCTTAAGTATCTTAGATTAACGACCTCTGATAACCTCTTTAGTATCTTAGATTAACGACTTCTGATAACCTCATTAGTATCTTAGATAAACGACTTCTGGTAACCTCTTTAGTATCTTAGATTTACGACTTCTGATAACCTCTTTAGTATCTTAGATTAACGGCTTCTGATAACCTCTGTAGTATCTTAGATTAACGACTTCTGATAACCTCTTTAGTATCTTATATTTACGACTTCTGATAACCTCTTTAGTATCTTAGATTAACGACTTCTGATAACCTCTTTAGTATCTTAGATTAACGACTTCTGATAACCTCTTAAGTATCTTAGATTAACGACCTCTGATAACCTCTTTAGTATCTTAGATTAACGACTTCTGATAACCTCTTTAGTATCTTAGATTAACGACTTCTGGTAACCTCTTTAGTATCTTAGATTTACGACTTCTGATAACCTCTTTAGTATCTTAGATTAACGACTTCTGATAACCTCTTTAGTATCTTAGATTAACGACTTCTGATAACCTCTTTAGTATCTTATATTTACGACTTCTGATAACCTCTTTAGTATCTTAGATTAACGACTTCTGATAACCTCTTTAGTATCTTATATTTACGACTTCTGATAACCTCTTTAGTATCTTAGATTAACGACTTCTGGTAACCTCTTAAGTATCTTAGATTAACGACCTCTGATAACCTCTTTAGTATCTTAGATTAACGACTTCTGATAACCTCTTTAGTATCTTAGATTAACGATTTGTGGTAACCTCTTTAGTATCTTAGATTAATGACTTCTGATAACCTCTTTAGTATCTTAGATTAACGACTTCTGATAACCTCTTTAGTATCTTAGATTAAAGACTTCTAATAACCTTTTTAGTATCTTAGATTAACGAATTCTGATAACCTCTTTAGTATCTTAGATTAACGACTTCTGATAACCTCTTTAGTATCTTAGATTAACGACTTCTGATAACCTCTTTAGTATCTTAGATTAACGACTTCTGATAACCTCTTTAGTATCTTAGATTAACGACTTCTGGTAACCTCTTTAGTATCTTAGATTAACGACTTCTGATAACCTCTTTAGTATCTTAGATTAACGACTTCTGGTAACCTCTTAAGTATCTTAGATTAACGACCTCTGATAACCTCTTTAGTATCTTAGATTAACGACTTCTGATAACCTCATTAGTATCTTAGATAAACGACTTCTGGTAACCTCTTTAGTATCTTAGATTTACGACTTCTGATAACCTCTTTAGTATCTTAGATTAACGGCTTCTGATAACCTCTTTAGTATCTTAGATTAACGACTTCTGATAACCTCTTTAGTATCTTATATTTACGACTTCTGATAACCTCTTTAGTATCTTAGATTAACGACTTCTGATAACCTCTTTAGTATCTTAGATTAACGACTTCTGATAACCTCTTAAGTATCTTAGATTAACGACCTCTGATAACCTCTTTAGTATCTTAGATTAACGACTTCTGATAACCTCTTTAGTATCTTAGATTAACGACTTCTGGTAACCTCTTTAGTATCTTAGATTTACGACTTCTGATAACCTCTTTAGTATCTTAGATTAACGACTTCTGATAACCTCTTTAGTATCTTAGATTAACGACTTCTGATAACCTCTTTAGTATCTTATATTTACGACTTCTGATAACCTCTTTAGTATCTTAGATTAACGACTTCTGATAACCTCTTTAGTATCTTAGATTAACGACTTCTGATAACCTCTTAAGTATCTTAGATTAACGACCTCTGATAACCTCTTTAGTATCTTAGATTAACGACTTCTGATAACCTCTTTAGTATCTTAGATTAACGACTTCTGGTAACCTCTTTAGTATCTTAGATTTACGACTTCTGATAACCTCTTTAGTATCTTAGATTAACGACTTCTGATAACCTCTTTAGTATCTTAGATTAACGACTTCTGATAACCTCTTTAGTATCTTATATTTACGACTTCTGATAACCTCTTTAGTATCTTAGATTAACGACTTCTGATAACCTCTTTAGTATCTTAGATTAACGACTTCTGGTAACCTCTTTAGTATCTTAGATTAACGACTTCTGGTAACCTCTTTAGTATCTTAGATTAACGACTTCTGATAACCTCTTTAGTATCTTATATTTACGACTTCTGGTAACCTCTTTAGTATCTTAGATTAACGACTTCTGATAACCTCTTTAGTATCTTAGATTAACGACTTCTGGTAACCTCTTTAGTATCTTAGATTAACGACCTCTGATAACCTCTTTAGTATCTTAGATTAACGACTTCTGATAACCTCATTAGTATCTTAGATTAACGACTTCTGGTAACCTCTTTAGTATCTTAGATTTACGACTTCTGTTAACCTCTTTAGTATCTTAGATTAACGGCTTCTGATAACCTCTTTAGTATCTTATATTTACGACTTCTGATAACCTCTTTAGTATCTTAGATTAACGACTTCTGATAACCTCTTTAGTATCTTAGATTAACGACTTCTGATAACCTCTTAAGTATCTTAGATTAACGACCTCTGATAACCTCTTTAGTATCTTAGATTAACGACTTCTGATAACCTCTTTAGTATCTTATATTAACGACTTCTGGTAACCTCTTTAGTATCTTAGATTTACGACTTCTGATAACCTCTTTAGTATCTTAGATTAACGACCTCTGATAACCTCTTTAGTATCTTAGATTAACGACTTCTGATAACCTCTTTAGTATCTTATATTTACGACTTCTGATAACCTCTTTAGTATCTTAGATTAACGACTTCTGATAACCTCTTTAGTATTTTATATTTACGACTTCTGATAACCTCTTAAGTATCTTAGATTAACGACTTCTGATAACCTCTTTAGTATCTTAGATTAACGACTTCTGATAACCTCTTTAGTATCTTAGATTAACGACTTCTGATAACCTCTTTAGTATCTTAGATTAACGACTTCTGATAACCTCTTTAGTATCTTAGATTAACGAATTCTAATAACCTCTTTAGTATCTTAGAATAACGACTTCTGATAACCTCTTTAGAATCTTAGATTAACGACTTCTAATAACCTCTTTAGTATCTTAGATTAACGACTTCTGGTAACCTCTTTAGTATCTTAGATTAACGACTTCTGATAATCTCTCTAGTATCTTAGATTAACGACTTCTGGTAACCTCTTTAGTATCTTATATTAACGACTTCTGATAACCTCTTTAGTATCTTAGATTAACGACTTCTGGTAACCTCTTAAGTATCTTAGATTAACGACCACTGATAACCTCTTTAGTATCTTAGATTAACGACTTCTGATAACCTCATTAGTATCTTAGATTAACGACTTCTGATAACCTCTTTAGTATCTTAGATTAACGACTTCTGATAACCTCTTTAGTATCTTAGATTAACGACTTCTGGTAACCTCTTTAGTATCTTAGATTAACGACTTCTGATAACCTCTTTAGTATCTTAGATTAACGACTTCTGGTAACCTCTTAAGTATCTTAGATTAACGACCTCTGATAACCTCTTTAGTATCTTAGATTAACGACTTCTGATAACCTCATTAGTATCTTAGATTAACGACTTCTGGTAACCTCTTTAGTATCTTAGATTTACGACTTCTGATAACCTCTTTAGTATCTTAGATTAACGGCTTCTGATAACCTCTTTAGTATCTTATATTTACGACTTCTGATAACCTCTTTAGTATCTTAGATTAACGACTTCTGATAACCTCTTTAGTATCTTAGATTAACGACTTCTGATAACCTCTTAAGTATCTTAGATTAACGACCTCTGATAACCTCTTTAGTATCTTAGATTAACGACTTCTGATAACCTCTTTAGTATCTTAGATTAACGACTTCTGGTAACCTCTTTAGTATCTTAGATTTACGACTTCTGATAACCTCTTTAGTATCTTAGATTAACGACCTCTGATAACCTCTTTAGTATCTTAGATTAACGACTTCTGATAACCTCTTTAGTATCTTATATTTACGACTTCTGATAACCTCTTTAGTATCTTAGATTAACGACTTCAGATAACCTCTTTAGTATTTTATATTTACGACTTCTGATAACCTCTTAAGTATCTTAGATTAACGACTTCTGATAACCTCTTTAGTATCTTAGATTAACGACTTCTGATAACCTCTTTAGTATCTTAGATTAACGACTTCTGATAACCTCTTTAGTATCTTAGATTAACGACTTCTGATAACCTCTTTAGTATCTTAGATTAACGAATTCTAATAACCTCTTTAGTATCTTAGAATAACGACTTCTGATAACCTCTTTAGAATCTTAGATTAACGACTTCTAATAACCTCTTTAGTATCTTAGATTAACGACCTCTGATAATCTCTTTAGTATCTTAGATTAACGACTTCTGGTAACCTCTTTAGTATCTTAGATTAACGACTTCTGATAATCTCTCTAGTATCTTAGATTAACGACTTCTGGTAACCTCTTTAGTATCTTATATTAACGACTTCTGATAACCTCTTTAGTATCTTAGATTAACGACTTCTGGTAACCTCTTAAGTATCTTAGATTAACGACCTCTGATAACCTCTTTAGTATCTTAGATAAACGACTTCTGATAACCTCATTAGTATCTTAGATTAACGACTTCTGGTAACCTCTTTAGTATCTTAGATTAACGACTTCTGATAACCTCTTTAGTATCTTAGATTAACGACTTCTGGTAACCTCTTTAGTATCTTAGATTAACGACCTCTGATAACCTCTTTAGTATCTTAGATTAACGACTTCTGATAACCTCATTAGTATCTTAGATTAACGACTTCTGGTAACCTCTTTAGTATCTTAGATTTACGACTTCTGATAACCTCTTTAGTATCTTAGATTAACGGCTTCTGATAACCTCTTTAGTATCTTATATTTACGACTTCTGATAACCTCTTTAGTATCTTAGATTAACGACTTCTGATAACCTCTTTAGTATCTTAGATTAACGACTTCTGATAACCTCTTAAGTATCTTAGATTAACGACCTCTGATAACCTCTTTAGTATCTTAGATTAACGACTTCTGATAACCTCTTTAGTATCTTATATTAACGACTTCTGGTAACCTCTTTAGTATCTTAGATTTACGACTTCTGATAACCTCTTTAGTATCTTAGATTAACGACCTCTGATAACCTCTTTAGTATCTTAGATTAACGACTTCTGATAACCTCTTTAGTATCTTATATTTACGACTTCTGATAACCTCTTTAGTATCTTAGATTAACGACTTCTGATAACCTCTTTAGTATTTTATATTTACGACTTCTGATAACCTCTTAAGTATCTTAGATTAACGACTTCTGATAACCTCTTTAGTATCTTAGATTAACGACTTCTGATAACCTCTTTAGTATCTTAGATTAACGACTTCTGATAACCTCTTTAGTATCTTAGATTAACGACTTCTGATAACCTCTTTAGTATCTTAGATTAACGAATTCTAATAACCTCTTTAGTATCTTAGAATAACGACTTCTGATAACCTCTTTAGAATCTTAGATTAACGACTTCTAATAACCTCTTTAGTATCTTAGATTAACGACTTCTGGTAACCTCTTTAGTATCTTAGATTAACGACTTCTGATAATCTCTCTAGTATCTTAGATTAACGACTTCTGGTAACCTCTTTAGTATCTTATATTAACGACTTCTGATAACCTCTTTAGTATCTTAGATTAACGACTTCTGGTAACCTCTTAAGTATCTTAGATTAACGACCACTGATAACCTCTTTAGTATCTTAGATTAACGACTTCTGATAACCTCATTAGTATCTTAGATTAACGACTTCTGGTAACCTCTTTAGTATCTTAGATTTACGACTTCTGATAACCTCTTTAGTATCTTAGATTAACGACTTCTGATAACCTCTTTAGTATCTTAGATTAACGACTTCTGATAACCTCTTTAGTATCTTATATTTACGACTTCTGATAACCTCTTTAGTATCTTAGATTAACGACTTCTGATAACCTCTTTAGTATCTTATATTTACGACTTCTGGTAACCTCTTAAGTATCTTAGATTAACGACCTCTGATAACCTCTTTAGTATCTTAGATTAACGACTTCTGATAACCTCTTTAGTATCTTAGATTAACGACTTCTGGTAACCTCTTTAGTATCTTAGATTTACGACTTCTGATAATCTCTTTAGTATCTTAGATTAACGACTTCTGATAACCTCTTTAGTATCTTAGATTAACGACTTCTGATAACCTCTTTAGTATCTTAGATTAACGACTTCTGATAACCTCTTTAGTATCTTAGATTAACGAATTCTAATAACCTCTTTAGTATCTTAGAATAACGACTTCTGATAACCTCTTTAGAATCTTAGATTAACGACTTCTAATAACCTCTTTAGTATCTTAGATTAACGACCTCTGATAATCTCTTTAGTATCTTAGATTAACGACTTCTGGTAACCTCTTTAGTATCTTAGATTAACGACTTCTGATAATCTCTCTAGTATCTTAGATTAACGACTTCTGGTAACCTCTTTAGTATCTTATATTAACGACTTCTGATAACCTCTTTAGTATCTTAGATTAACGACTTCTGGTAACCTCTTAAGTATCTTAGATTAACGACCTCTGATAACCTCTTTAGTATCTTAGATTAACGACTTCTGATAACCTCATTAGTATCTTAGATTAACGACTTCTGGTAACCTCTTTTGTATCTTAGATTTACGACTTCTGATAACCTCTTTAGTATCTTAGATTAACGACTTCTGATAACCTCTTTAGTATCTTAGATTAACGACTTCTGATAACCTCTTTAGTATCTTATATTTACGACTTCTGATAACCTCTTTAGTATCTTAGATTAACGACTTCTGATAACCTCTTTAGTATCTTAGATTAACGACTTCTGGTAACCTCTTAAGTATCTTAGATTAACGACCTCTGATAACCTCTTTAGTATCTTAGATTAACGACTTCTGATAACCTCTTTAGTATCTTAGATTAACGACTTCTGGTAACCTCTTTAGTATCTTAGATTTACGACTTCTGATAACCTCTTTAGTATCTTAGATTAACGACTTCTGATAACCTCTTTAGTATCTTAGATTAACGACTTCTGATAACCTCTTTAGTATCTTAGATTAACGACTTCTGATAACCTCTTAAGTATCTTAGATTAACGACCTCTGATAACCTCTTTAGTATCTTAGATTAACGACTTCTGATAACCTCTTTAGTATCTTAGATTAACGATTTGTGGTAACCTCTTTAGTATCTTAGATTAATGACTTCTGATAACCTCTTTAGTATCTTAGATTAACGACTTCTGATAACCTCTTTAGTATCTTAGATTAAAGACTTCTAATAACCTTTTTAGTATCTTAGATTAACGAATTCTGATAACCTCTTTAGTATCTTAGATTAACGACTTCTGATAACCTCTTTAGTATCTTAGATTAACGACTTCTGATAACCTCTTTAGTATCTTAGATTAACGACTTCTGATAACCTCTTTAGTATCTTAGATTAACGACTTCTGGTAACCTCTTTAGTATCTTAGATTAACGACTTCTGATAACCTCTTTAGTATCTTAGATTAACGACTTCTGGTAACCTCTTAAGTATCTTAGATTAACGACCTCTGATAACCTCTTTAGTATCTTAGATTAACGACTTCTGATAACCTCATTAGTATCTTAGATAAACGACTTCTGGTAACCTCTTTAGTATCTTAGATTTACGACTTCTGATAACCTCTTTAGTATCTTAGATTAACGGCTTCTGATAACCTCTGTAGTATCTTAGATTAACGACTTCTGATAACCTCTTTAGTATCTTATATTTACGACTTCTGATAACCTCTTTAGTATCTTAGATTAACGACTTCTGATAACCTCTTTAGTATCTTAGATTAACGACTTCTGATAACCTCTTAAGTATCTTAGATTAACGACCTCTGATAACCTCTTTAGTATCTTAGATTAACGACTTCTGATAACCTCTTTAGTATCTTAGATTAACGACTTCTGGTAACCTCTTTAGTATCTTAGATTTACGACTTCTGATAACCTCTTTAGTATCTTAGATTAACGACTTCTGATAACCTCTTTAGTATCTTAGATTAACGACTTCTGATAACCTCTTTAGTATCTTATATTTACGACTTCTGATAACCTCTTTAGTATCTTAGATTAACGACTTCTGATAACCTCTTTAGTATCTTATATTTACGACTTCTGATAACCTCTTTAGTATCTTAGATTAACGACTTCTGGTAACCTCTTAAGTATCTTAGATTAACGACCTCTGATAACCTCTTTAGTATCTTAGATTAACGACTTCTGATAACCTCTTTAGTATCTTAGATTAACGATTTGTGGTAACCTCTTTAGTATCTTAGATTAATGACTTCTGATAACCTCTTTAGTATCTTAGATTAACGACTTCTGATAACCTCTTTAGTATCTTAGATTAAAGACTTCTAATAACCTTTTTAGTATCTTAGATTAACGAATTCTGATAACCTCTTTAGTATCTTAGATTAACGACTTCTGATAACCTCTTTAGTATCTTAGATTAACGACTTCTGATAACCTCTTTAGTATCTTAGATTAACGACTTCTGATAACCTCTTTAGTATCTTAGATTAACGACTTCTGGTAACCTCTTTAGTATCTTAGATTAACGACTTCTGATAACCTCTTTAGTATCTTAGATTAACGACTTCTGGTAACCTCTTAAGTATCTTAGATTAACGACCTCTGATAACCTCTTTAGTATCTTAGATTAACGACTTCTGATAACCTCATTAGTATCTTAGATTAACGACTTCTGATAACCTCTTTAGTATCTTAGATTTACGACTTCTGATAACCTCTTTAGTATCTTAGATTAACGACTTCTGATAACCTCTTTAGTATCTTAGATTAACGACTTCTGATAACCTCTTTAGTATCTTAGATTTACGACTTCTGATAACCTCTTTAGTATCTTAGATTAACGACTTCTGATAACCTCTTTAGTATCTTAGATTAACGACTTCTGATAACCTCTTTAGTATCTTAGATTAACGACTTCTGATAACCTCTTTAGTATCTTAGATTAACGACTTCTGATAACCTCTTTAGTATCTTAGATTAACGACTTCTGGTAACCTCTTTAGTATCTTAGATTTACGACTTCTGATAACCTCTTTAGTATCTTAGATTAACGACTTCTGATAACCTCTTTAGTATCTTAGATTAACGACTTCTGATAACCTCTTTAGTATCTTAGATTAACGACTTCTGATAACCTCTTTAGTATCTTAGATTAACGACTTCTGATAACCTCTTTAGTATCTTAGATTAACGACTTCTGATAACCTCTTTAGTATCTTAGATTAACGACTTCTGATAACCTCTTTAGTATCTTAGATTAACGACTTCTGATAACCTCTTTAGTATCTTAGATTAACGACTTCTGATAACCTCTTTAGTATCTTAGATTTACGACTTCTGATAACCTCTTTAGTATCTTAGATTAACGACTTCTGATAACCTCTTTAGTATCTTAGATTAACGACTTCTGATAACCTCTTTAGTATCTTAGATTTAACGACTTCTGATAACCTCTTTAGTATCTTAGATTAACGACTTCTGATAACCTCTTTAGTATCTTAGATTAACGACTTCTGATAACCTCTTTAGTATCTTAGATTAACGACCTCTGTAACCTCTTTAGTATCTTAGATTAACGACTTCTGATAACCTCTTTAGTATCTTAGATTAACGACTTCTGGTAACCTCTTTAGTATCTTAGATTTACGACTTCTGATAACCTCTTTAGTATCTTAGATTAACGACTTCTGATAACCTCTTTAGTATCTTAGATTAACGACTTCTGATAACCTCTTTAGTATCTTAGATTAACGACTTCTGATAACCTCTTTAGTATCTTAGATTAACGACTTCTGATAACCTCTTTAGTATCTTATATTTACGACTTCTGATAACCTCTTAAGTTTACTTAAGGTATGAGATATAAAATATTTTCTGGTTAATTGTAGCTAGTATATATATATAATATATTGATTTCGCCACGTTCTAAGATTTAACTACAGTTTGCTTTTTTGTTTTGTTTTATTGTTTTTTTATCTTCAATTTGTTATGAAATTTTAGAATAAGAACATTCTCAAAAGTTTAAATGAACAAGAATCTCTAAACCTCTGAATTCAGTCATAATAGAACCACTGCCGATTAAGAATCTACCCCACATCATTTAGGGAACGACCACTCAACTTGAAGGGGGGGGGGGGGGGGGAGGGGGGGTTATAGTTTTTTTCTAAAATAATTTTCTGATTCCCAATGTTGCTGAAAAAAATATTCTGATTTTGGTGGAGGAAAATAAAATAAACTGATTCAGAGTTTTTGTCATATAACCTAATGTTGAATTCTGGAAAAAAAATTCGCGCTTTGAAAAAAATTCTAACTCGTGTTTCTGAACGATACAAAAAACCATAACCCCCCCCCCCCCCCCCCCCCATCAAGTTAAATGATCGGTCCCTAATACACAAATATTTTAAATTCTAAATAAAATACTTCCGTCAAGTTAATATAAAGACCTCCCTATACTTTACATCGGTCACGCAATTTACGCGTGAAAATCAAACAAAATCTGCACGACTGTGGTACTGATTAAATATTTACAATAAAGGGTTTATTTATATTAAATGGAGAAAATCCTTTCCATCACAACCCCACTGCTATCACTCTACCATCTCTAAGTATAATCGAACCCTTATTAGAATGAATGTGATAAGATTTTAATAATATTCCGCAAAACTTCTTATGATGATTATATTTCAATACGAAAAGGCTGGCCACCAATGTAACGGTTTTATTTATTTTGGTGGGTCTATATGTTATACTTAATATTATCTGTAAAATGTAAACAATCGGGTTACAGGTTAGCAGCTATTGATTTTAAAATGGAAGGGAATTATGAGGGTCCGGACTTTTTGAAAAATAAAAAAAAGTTTGTTTTCATATTTGCCCCTTTGGTATCTTCAAACTTTCTAGGAAGAGAAAATAATGTATTTTTTATTTCTATTAAAAAAACTAAATAAAAACATATTTTTCGTTCGAATAAACCAACTATTCGAGATATCATGGCAACTTTCGGTAATATTTACTAAGAAAACACCATATTATTATTCAAAATAATCCACGAGAACTACTTATCCGATTTCGGGATAACGAGTCTCGGTTGTATGTCTTATTTTATACTTCGAGATAACGAGATTCGGTTGTATATCTTATTTTATTCTTCGAGATAGCGAGTGTCGGTGGTAATACTTATTTAATACTTCGAGATAACGAATTTCAGTTTGTATATCTTATTTTCAACTTCGAGATGATGAGTTTCGGTTGTATATCTTATTTCTGACTTCAAGATAACGAGTTTTTGTTGTAGATCTTATTTTCAACTTTGAGATAACGAGCTTTGGTTGTAGATCTTATTTTCAACTTCGATATAACGAGTTTCGGTTGTAGATCTTACTTTTGACTATCAAACTATAGGAAATATTTTAAATAAATTAAATCACATAGTGAATATTCATATTTCCCACAAAAGTTGCGCGGGAATATGCAAAGAACAAACTAAAATAAACTTGACTATTGCCATTTCGAAAATATTTTTGTTGGTAATTAATACATATACATGCACTGACAAAATCCTAATAAAAACAATGAAAACATAGATCATGTTTAAAGATATCTTCGTGTACTAAGGGATTACCCGGATTTATTAACAGCAATAGTACATACACAAAGGTAAAACAAACACAAATATGATAAAGCCATGATAACGGAACTCCCACAATCTGGAAATGACGTAAGACAAACCGGAAATTTACACAATTTCTATCACCTCTTTGAATTATAAATTTCTTTTCAAATTTAAAATCCTTTGAAAAATCTTCAACTTATGGCAGGCGGTCAGCAATTGCTTGAAGAAAAAAACCGCGAGAACAACAAAGCATTCTATATTTTCTTTTTTCAATATAAATTTAGATATAAACGTCAGCATTTTTGTAACGGCATGTACACAAATATGGAGAATTGTGTGAATGGATTGTTAGGCGTGATATATTATACAGACACTAGACCAGAAGCTATTATTGTTTACAGTCCTCATGTCTATCACAATTACATAATAATATGTATCTTGTTATTATATTTATGTTGATAAGCAAACGGATATGAATATTAATCTGAGATAAATTTGTGTGTTCAAGATAATACAGTAAGTGATTTCAGTAAGTTATGACAAGATGAATAGGTGTGTGCTTTGAATATATGAAAGGAATAACATTTGCCCCACCTTGTCGTTATACAGAAGACAGGGTACATTCCCCCACCTTGCCGCTAGATAAAAGACAGGTAATACCTTACGTGTCATATTTATCAGAGATGGAATAGTGAAAACAAAGTTTAAGCAGGTTATTATTAACATCTGTTATTGACCACTTTGAGCACGCAACACTGGAATTCCATCGCATGTATTAGCTTATGATATAGTACCTGTGGTTTTTAATTAAACTGAATATTTTATTATATTGATTAATTAAAGCGTGTATGCTTCTTTTATTATCATGTATGTTATGTTATTGGTACATTTCAGTAATTTGTTTAGCTGAAACGTTACATGGTGAGAGGAAAGCACGCACCGTTGTAATAGCAGAATAGCTATGGAATAGTAAGTCTAAACAGTCTTTTTTATTCATTCGGTGACATATTTTTGCACAATCTTACATAGTTACTTATTTTGTATATTTGTATGCATATCCAAAAAATTCAATAAAGAAATATGGTTCTGCAGTTATAATATTGAATGACTTAAATCAAGACTTTGATGTCCTCCAGTTTATAAACGTTAAAGAAGACAGAATGGACATTCAAAAATGAACAATTCAGGAACACAGACAACCTTCGGCACACAACATAGAGTGAAGACAAATAAAGCGAATATATGTATAATTCGTAACGGTCAACCAGTTAGTGATGGCGGCGTATAATTTTTGTGGCGATGATTTCAATCTAGGAGAAACATAGCCTTGTTTGATGATGATGATGATGATGTCTGCTAGATTCTACAAAAAGCAGATGTAGCTCCATTCAGACACATTATCTGAAGTACAGATTGTAACTCCACTCAGACATATTATCTGAAGTACAGACAAACAGTATTTACTCTGTAGCTCCACTCAGACACATCATCTGAAATACAGACTGTAACTCCACTCAGACACATCATCTGAAGTACAGACAATCAGTATTTACTCTGTAGCTCCACTCAGACACATTATCTGAAGTACAGACCAGGGATGGATCCAGGATTTCAAGTTAGGGGGGGGGCGCACTTAAAAAAATTGCGACGAGCGGAGGGAGGCGCGAAAATTTTGGAGGTATTTCGTGTGAAAAATCACGATTTTACGCAAAACAAAATCATATTTTTTCCAATTTTAGGGTGGGGGGGGGGGGGGGGGGGGGGGCGCCGGGTGCACCCCCCTGGATCCGCCCCTGCAGACAAGTAGCTCTACTCAGACACATTATCTGAAGTACAGTATATCAGTTAAAAATTACGATGCCGTTATGTGGAAATCTCTCTACAAATCAACACTAAGATTGACAAGAAGCTTGGAACGGCATTATTTGTCTATACACCATAATAATGCCATTTAACTCCAACTAATGATCAAGCTGGTGACCTGTGTTGATTCTTGTTTTATGATATCTTGTCACAATACGGTTCTCTATTCTAGCCTAACCCCTTACTTTTCTGAGGTTATCTATAAGTAATTTTTGCATCCTCCGACATATTCCTCCTTTTCTAAACTAACCATCGGCGCGGTAGGGTATCAAACAAAGCGTGACATACATTTGCATGACCTAATGGCGTGATGACATAAGCCATTTCGGATAATGTTTCCACGAAATAACTTTAGTTGTACTTAATATATTTCCTAAATGGTCTACTTGGTGTTTATTTATGCTATTGATATACAAATATGTATCTCGGTCGAAAAAAAAAATCGGTGACACATTTGATCTACTTAGGATTGTTTGTCATTTTCCCCAAATGTACAACTTTTTCATTTTAAAACCTTGCTGTGTTATTTGTGTAAATACGTGGGTATCTTTGTTTTTCAGAAACTTTTCTCGGGGTTGGTAATAGAATTATATGAAATTAGTCGTTGAAGAACCAACGCAAATCCTTAGTTGCAAGCACTATTTCTTACATTTCACCGTTTTATAAACCTGTCCACCGCAGGATTTCAAAATCCGACATTGACGACCACTTCTTGGCATTTCGAGAAGGGGGATGAATTTGAATGTTATTTTCATACAAACGAGGGAATTGTTCCTTATTTGAAAATAAATAATAAAATCTGCTTAAAAATTACGTTCAATTGCGGGACGATGAGTCACATTTGTTCTGATAAAGTTCTGGATACCTAATCTTAGATAAGGTTTACATATTTCATTAAACATTTAACGTGTTAATTTCATTAAACTGTTGAACTCATTGATTAACAAATGATATTATCTTAATTGTATTAACACCAGTCAACTCACATGATTTAATAACACATTCTTTAGATTCCTCAAATAAACAAACGTAGATATCTAGCTTAGTGCACAAGGTTCATTTCTAGAATAACCTTAATCAGGTACTTTGAAAAGCCAAATAATTAAAAAGTTTGCGTTGCAGGAATACCAAAGAGCCTACAGAGGATAGCTAAAATCGGTTTATGCCAGCTATATGGCTGTGGGAGGAGGATCTTTAACATTTCTAACTGTGCAAAATGTGCCCACTGATCGGAAAAACTTTCTCCTGCTGATTTCGAACTGTTGTGCTTCTTGGACTTTTTGGTGCAGTTTCCTACTTTTTAAGATTATCGTGTTAAGTATGTGAGACCTAATGAAGCATATTATGTTTTTGCGTGCGATATTCTACTTTTTATTATTTCAGTATAAAGAAAGCTAGAGTAGACCAATCTTATTCCCCTGTTTAATTATATATTTATTAGTATTATAGAAAACACAGACGTCAGATATGATAAATGCAATACATGTATATCATTTCGAAACAACTGGTCTAACGCCCATCTGTGTTAGCTACGGTTCATTTTGTGGGTACAATTATTTATGTTTATTATACTTTTATGTTGTACCTTGTGTTTTATGCTCTCATATCTCTATTGATTTAGGGTCGTCGTGGACGTGATCGTATGGTTGCTGGATTTACAACTACCTGTGCAAACAGTGCCTATTACCACTAAGTTGTGAGTTAAAATCCCACGCATGGCGAGGTGTTCTCGATACAACATTATTTGATAAAGTTTGTCAATGACTTTGCGACAGGTCAGTGGTTTTCCCCGGGTACTCCGGTTTCCCTCACCAATAAAACTGACCGCCACGATATAACTGAAATATTGTTGAAAGTGGCACTAAACACCATAAGCCAACCATATTTTGATTTGATACTTTGACTTCATCTTACAAGAAAACGTTGTATTATTATTTTCCTCCCATATACTTCGAAATAATATCCCATAACACTTAGACATTTTCTGAACTAGGATGTCCAAAATGTGACGTAAGATTAATTTCAAAATGTATTTTTATTATGTGTAGGCGTTTATGAGAAACCAATTCGTTAAAACATGCAGATATTTGTTGTTCCGCTTAATCGAGATATGAAGCAAAATGGTCATTTTCAGAAAATGCATGATACCCGAAAATGACCTTGACATTGACAGATACAAATATAATTGAATGTTGCAATGTGTCGACAAAAAATAATCCAACAAACATCCAATATTTTAAGCTATGTGCATATAAAGGGTTGTCTAATAATAATAGTCTTGAAAAAAAAATATATTGGAATTATATGAGATGTTCCTTTACTTTAATTTATGCTAACGTGTAAAATTAGATAGTCTCTCATATTGACTGTTCACATTTACAGTGAGCGAGTGCTTTAGCAAGTTTATTCAGCAACACTCAGTGTGTAACATGAGGACATATATACAACACGTAGCATATAATACATGACAGAGTGAACAGAGAATACAATAATACAGCATATAACATACCGAACACAGTATGCAATGTTATAGTAACTTACAAATTTTCTTAATAAAAATTGCTACATTTGTCAATATTTGAAAATATTCCCGCCATTTTTTGAATGTTTGGGTGAGTGAGTGGGTTATTGTTGTTTAATGTTAAATGAACAATTTGTCAGATATATCATGACGAGAACATGTTACATGCAATCAAATGATTATCAACACACTTAATTGGATCTTTCTAGTGCTAGCTCACTGAATCAATTTAATTCCAACATAATTTTCTGATTCCGAGCCAACCTGTCTTTGCTCTTACTCTGTAATGTTGTGTGCTTAAGTGGAGATGCTACAAGTACTAATTTTATTGTCTTCGGTTTGACCCAATTGTGGGTCGGATCCACTATCTACAACGCCCGATGCGAGCAGGCTAACCATTACACCACCGATGCGGTTGGCTTCATTTACATCCATGTCCTTTCTTATTGATCATGTGTCTTTAAATTAGAATTACAGAATTTATGATATTAAATGTACTGTAACATTGGAGTTGTTAGATGTAATGTTTAGTTGTTAGATGTAATGTTTAACTGTTAGATGTAATGTTTAGTTGTTAGATGTAATGTTTAGTTGTTAGATGTAATGTTTAGTTGTTAGATGTAATGTTTAGTTGTTAGATGTAATGTTTAGATGTTAGATGTAATGTTTAGATGTTAGATGTAATGTTTAGTTGTTAGATGTAATGTTTAGTTGTTAGATGTAATGTTTAACTGTTAGATGTAATGTTTAACTGTTAGATGTAATGTTTAGTTGTTAGATGTAATGCTTAGTTGTTAGATGTAATGTTTTGTTGTTAGATGTAATGTTTAGTTGTTAGATGTAATGTTTAGTTGTTAGATGTAATGTTTAGTTGTTAGATGTAATGTTTAGTTGTTAGATGTAATGTTTAGTTGTTAGATGTAATGTTTAGTTGTTAGATGTAATGTTTAGTTGTTAGATGTAATGTTTAACTGTTAGATGTAATGTTTAGTTGTTAGATGTAATGTTTAGTTGTTAGATGTAATGTTTAGATGTTCGATGTAATGTTTAGTTGTTAGGTGTAATGTTTAGTTGTTAGATGTAATGTTTAGTTGTTAGATGTAATGTTTAGTTTTTAGATGTAATGTTTAGTTGTTAGATGTAATGTTTAGTTGTTAGATGTAATGTTTAATTGTTAGATGTAATGTTTAGTTGTTCGATGTAATGTTTAGGTGTTAGATGTAATGTTTAGTTGCTAGATGTAATGTTTAGTTGTTAGATGTAATGTTTAGTTGTTAGATGTAATGTTTAGTTGTTCGATGTAATGTTTAGTTGTTAGATGTAATGTTTAGTTGTTAAATGTTTTTGTTTGTAATTTGAAATTATTTACATCAGTAATTTTCAAAAAGTGCAATGTTATGAAACCGTTTACCAGAAATGTGTTACAAATTAGGATGAAATGATAGAAGCACTTCCACATATTGTTGTAACTGGCATTTTGAATCCGGAAGATAATCAGCACGTCAGGAATAAATGTATTCTTTGCAAACAAAGAGCCATGGTCAAATTATTTGTAATGCACATTTTTCCTAAATGTCATAAAATGATAATAAAGGGAAAAACAAAAAAATGCGACACTGTTGGAACAGTTCGAAAATCCAATAGGCAATTGGTAGAAAGAGGCATACATATACATGACTGCTCACTTACCTGGCTTGGTACAATTCCGTCACATTACAACTGACGTGATTGAACTAGTTCTATGGGCCGAAACCTATTAAGTTTTACTTTTCAATTTTACGACTTGTGTATTGAGACTCAATTAGAAATACATGTACTAACCATTTAGAATGATGACCATGACATATGTATGATTAAATATGCGGACATTATATTTAATTTCTTTACAAAAGTTTACTAAATATTTTATGAGATTGCAGACGCGAGGCATCTTGTATAATGATGGCTTGTTTGCCTATAATTTATGAAGTATGCATATAGAGTGTACATTTCTCTGATTACAAAATATATATACGTATGAGGCTTATAACGAGAGGTAGATATTATGGGTTTTTATTTATGCATTGCTAACCGACTTATTGTTATCATTTATATCGGTAACGTTTTAAACGACTCGTTGCATAAATTTACCTGTAAGTACCAATTTTGATGTGATAAATGGGTATGGTGGGTTTTCGGAAAATGCTTAAGCAAAAGCATGTTTTCTGAAAATAATTTCTGACGAAATCCCACCTTTGTTTTAATCAAGGACACTGTCTTATACATATTCAACTATAATTATCAATAACCTATTTTATTTATGCCATTACATTCATTATTTTTTGAAAATACTACAAAGCGAAAGTAATTTGTTTTCCTTAATAAAGACTACTTTTATTCTAAGTTCTGATTGGTGCATTTGTTTTTTTTTAATATCTTATTTCTTATATATCTTATCTTATATTTTACTTATATGTGTAAAATCCTTGCATGCATACGTCATTTCACTAACAGAGGAGGGTTGGGATCTTAAAACTAGTTTAGCCCACCAACCTTTTATTGAAGCGTCAGTGTCAAACCTACAAAGTGCGCGGTCTTGTATTTGTGTTAGCGGTATCAATGTTGTCTGTGCTTCTGCTTTCGAGCTGCTATGACAGTGTGGTATGTTTTGTTTTTCATTTAATTTTTATTAGATTTAAAAAAACGGGTATCAAAGCCAACCTTTTGTGAGATTGTCTAGCATGTTTCGTGGAGACTACAAATACATTTAATTTAAACGATAATGTACGTATATTGTGTTTATCCTGCAATGTCAAAAAGTCCAAACACCTGTGAGAATTTTACTGATAAAGCAGAAACATGCATCGTTCTAATAGTTTTTTAATGGTATCGCCTATCATGTCATAGCTAAAGCAGATGCCATTTGCAACAGTTCGCTCAACACGAAACAGGTATCTGAAAAGCTTTATTAGGTCCATGAATAAAATTAACATTGAAGTTTATAAATGACTCCTTTATTACTACACAAAATCACATGATTGGAGTATAAAATATGCAACTCTATATTAGTAAATTATATTACAATAGATTTCAACTAAAGGTAATTCTTTGAATAAAAAAACGTATTCAATGCTTCAGAGTTAATATGCACTGGCGTTAAATGTCACGTGCTACTTTTTGTTAGTAAATTAGAATAGAACATTTCTGATAGAATTCCCTGTTCTAAAAAGAGTAACACGTGACATTTACCACCAGTGAATATTAAGTCTGAGGCATTGAATACGTTTGTTTTTTTATTCAAAATATAGATTTAATTATGAAGAAAAAAACTGATATTCACTTCGACCTTCGGTCTCAGTGAATATTAATTTTTTCTTCAAGAGTCAATAAATCCACACAATTACCTCTCAAAAGACAGTAATTGTATAATATTATATGTAATGTATCACATTGTCAACAAAGGAAGAATAAATGTGGAAGTAAGTAATATAGGGGGAATATCTTTAAACATGACATATATTTATAGGAGGTCGTGAAACAGGAAGTAATAATGTATAAAAGTCAATCTCACATTTCACATTTAATTCCTGTCTAATACCAATAAATATCTTATTTAAAGTGTTACGTATATTATCTGTATATAATTGCTTAAGGGTCATGAATGGATTTCACAGTTTTCCGGTTGTTGACTGATTTTGTCTGTTTATATACTTATGAGTTTTGACTTTCCCTTTGTAAGATTGTTCGGAGTTCGGTAATTTTGTTATTACCCTTACTTATGTAGATATTTTTTTTCAAATAAATTATTTATATATATTAAATCACATGGTAGACCCAGTAAAACGACATTGATGATGTTATTATTTCTATGTTAAATCACACACAAGACGCAGACAGAATCACCTTGATGCTTGTTTTTGTCAGAAATCTACGACCTAATCCACTAGCGTATCTAGACACTCGGAATGGATGCAACCACATGCAATAAAGGGACACCAATTCAACTTTTAGGGGAAGGGGACTATGGCAAAAAATAAGTCCACGAATTTTATAGAAAGACAATATCTTGATCTGAAAGATGCAAAAAAAAAATAATGATAATATTCTGACACTACAGTTTTCAACAGGAAATTGTGGTACTGGAAATCTGATTTCGGTCCATGTGAAACAAATGTTCTGGCTCGGGGAACTCCTCCCCTTAAAAGTTAAAGGGTCGGTTCTTAATATATATGCAACGGACGAACACTCCAAAAGCTTATCAATAAAAAAATGTAGATATCAAATATAGTGCGCACGACACGTTTCTGGAGTGACCATCGTCACGTGACGCTCAAAAACAAAATAATTGAAAGTAAGATGAGTTTAAAGTCTTTGGGAGCGAGAAAACCAAATGGTCTAAACAGGATAGCCAACATCGGCTACGGTTATCAATTTATTGAATATATTTAAGTGGCTGGTATTAATTAAATTATCTCTTCCACATTATTTACACAGATTGTACATTGTCCTATTAAGCCAAATTAGTAAATTCTATAACAATCAGACATATTCATTCCTAACGCTATTGTTATAAGCTGCTTACAGTGTTACACATTTTACACCGGTGATGATCTCATTGTATTGGTAGTAAATAATTATGATTGAAACACACATTTCTTTTGACAATTATTATGGATAATAGTTGTTCAGTTAAAATCATAGTAAATCTATGTCAGAATAATATCCACACCCATATAATACCAGATAATGTCATCATGTCTGATATGACTGTAACTCCTGTCGAGGGGGTAGCTTTAGGGTTATGGTGTTTAACGCTACTTTCAAAAATATTTCAGTTATAGCGTGGCGATCAGTTTTATTTGTTGAGGAAACCGGATTACCCGAAGAAAACCACCGAACTGTCACAAGTCACTGACAAACTTTATCACAAAATGTCATATCGAGTACACCTCGCCATGAACGGGGTGCAAGCTCACAATTTTAGTAGTAATAATCACTGATTGCACGGACCTATAGTTGTAAATCCAACAACCATACGACCACGGCCACGACGGCCCTTTACTTAGATTAATAACATGAAGTAATCATGATACAAACGTTTGAAGATACCAAAGGAGTAACAAATAACCGTAAATAGGTCAGACAATACAATGGTCAAGAAAAATCAGACAATATAATGGTCAAGAAAGATCAGACAATACAATGGTCAAGAAAGATCAGACAATACACTGGTCAAGAAAGTTCAGACAATACAATGGTCAAAAAAGATCAGACAATACACTGGTCAAGAAAGATCAGACAATACAATGGTCAAGAAAGATCAGACAATACAATGGTCAAGAAACATCAGACAATACAATGGTCAAGAAAGATCAGACAATACAATGGTCAAGAAACATCAGACAATACAATGGTCAAGAAAGATCAGACAATACAATGGTCAAGAAAGATCAGACAATACACTGGTCAAGAAAGACCAGACAATACAATGGTCAAGAAAGATCAGACAATACAATGGTCAAGAAAGATCAGACAATACAATGGTCAAGAAAGATCAGACAATACAATGGTCAAGAAAGATCAGACAATACACTGGTCAAGAAAGATCAGACAATACACTGGTCAAGAAAGATCAGACAATACAATGGTCAAGAAAGATCAGAAAATACAATGATCAAGAAAGATCAGACAATACAATGGTCAAGAAAGATCAGACAATACAATGGTCAAGAAAGATCAGACAATACACTGGTCAAGAAAGATCAGACAATACAATGGTCAAGAAAGATCAGACAATACAATGGTCAAGAAAGATCAGACAGTACACTGGTCAAGAAAGATCAGACAATAGAATGGTCAAGAAAGATCAGACAATACAATGGTCAAGAAAGATCAGACAATACAATGGTCAAGATAGATCAGACAATGCAATGGTCAAGAAAGATCAGACAATACAATGGTCAAGAAAGATCAAACAATACAATGGTCAAGATAGATCAGACAATGCAATGATCAAGAAAGATCAGACAATACAATGGTCAAGAAAGATCAGACAATACAATGGTCAAGATAGATCAGACAATGCAATGGTCAAGAAAGATCAGACAATACAATGGTCAAGAAAGATCAGACAATACAATGGTCAAGAAAGATCAGACAATACAATGGTCAAGATAGATCAGACAATACAATGGTCAAGAAAGATCAGACAATACAATGGTCAAGAAAGATCAGACAATACAATGGTCAAGAAAGATCAGACAATACAATGGTCAAGAAAGATCAGACAATACAATGGTCAAGATAGATCAGACAATGCAATGATCAAGAAAGATCAGACAATGCAATGGTCAAGACAGATCAGACAATACAATGATCAAGAAAGATCACACAATACAATGGTCAAGAAAGATCAGACAATACAATGGTCAAGAAAGATCAGACAATACAATGGTCAAGAAAGATCAGACAATACAATGGTCAGGAAAGATCAGACAATACAATGGTCAAGAAAGATCAGACATTTTAATGGTCAAGAAAGATCAGACAATACAATGGTCAAGAAAGATCAGACAATACAATGGTCAAGAAAGATCAGACAATACAATGGTCAAGAAAGATCAGACAATACAATGGTCAAGAAAGATCAGACAATACAATGGTCAAGAAAAATCAGACAATACAATGGTCAGGAAAGATCAGACAATACAATGGTCAAGAAAGATCAGACCTTTTAATGGTCAAGAAAGATCAGACAATACAATGGTCAAGAAAGATCAGACAATACAATGGTCAAGAAAGATCAGACAATACAATGGTCAAGATAGATCAGACAATGCAATGGTCAAGAAAGATCAGACAATACAATGGTCAAGAAAGATCAAACAATACAATGGTCAAGATAGATCAGACAATGCAATGATCAAGAAAGATCAGACAATACAATGGTCAAGAAAGATCAGACAATACAATGGTCAAGATAGATCAGACAATGCAATGGTCAAGAAAGATCAGACAATACAATGGTCAAGAAAGATCAGACAATACAATGGTCAAGAAAGATCAGACAATACAATGGTCAAGATAGATCAGACAATACAATGGTCAAGAAAGATCAGACAATACAATGGTCAAGAAAGATCAGACAATACAATGGTCAAGAAAGATCAGACAATACAATGGTCAAGAAAGATCAGACAATACAATGGTCAAGATAGATCAGACAATGCAATGATCAAGAAAGATCAGACAATGCAATGGTCAAGACAGATCAGACAATACAATGATCAAGAAAGATCACACAATACAATGGTCAAGAAAGATCAGACAATACAATGGTCAAGAAAGATCAGACAATACAATGGTCAAGAAAGATCAGACAATACAATGGTCAGGAAAGATCAGACAATACAATGGTCAAGAAAGATCAGACATTTTAATGGTCAAGAAAGATCAGACAATACAATGGTCAAGAAAGATCAGACAATACAATGGTCAAGAAAGATCAGACAATACAATGGTCAAGAAAGATCAGACAATACAATGGTCAAGAAAGATCAGACAATACAATGGTCAAGAAAAATCAGACAATACAATGGTCAGGAAAGATCAGACAATACAATGGTCAAGAAAGATCAGACATTTTAATGGTCAAGAAAGATCAGACAATACAATGGTCAAGAAAGATCAGACAATACAATGGTCAAGAAAGATCAGACAATACAATGGTCAAGAAAGATCAGACAATACAATGGTCAAGAAAGATTAGACAATACAATGGTCAAGAAAAATCAGACAATACAATGGTCGAGAAAAATCAGACAATACAATGGTCAAGAAAAATCAGGCAATACAATGGTCAAGAGAAAAACAAACAATGATTTACAAAATATTATATAATAAACTAAATATTGGACGAAATAAGCCCCACTAGCGTGGGGGAACCCTAGTGATCCGACTGGGACTAATAATCCACCAGAAGAAATTCGACGCATTGATTGCAAAAATGCAGTAAGAAAAAACATGCATAATGTAGTTTAGCGCCCAAGAAATGTATGCAGAATAATCTTTATCAAATATGCTAAAAATCAACTCTTTGGGAGTCATAAAACTAAAGAGGGCATAAAGAGTATAACTAAAATCCTAGGAACAGAAAAAGACAAAAATAGCGCAAAGTTTGTGTGCCTATATCGTTACATGGTCTTAATGACTGTGGTGGGTTGGTTGGATATTATTAAACATTAGCTATATTCACGAACAGGTTTATACAGAGATAGTGAGAGAGAGAGGGAGATAGAATTAACTTTCATGCATAGCTGATTATAATGAAAAACAGGTACGAGGTATGAAATGTATTAGCAATTTACTACTATTCCAGAAATAATAATGTTCCTTAAAAACATGCTGATTTTATTTTATATTATTACATCTGTAATGGATTAAGCTCAATATGATATGTAAATAGATAATGATATGAAGATATGAAAACCCTTCCTACCATCATTAATAGGCACAATTTGAAGATACCAACGGGATAATCAGAAGCCGTAAGCTAAAGAAGAACAAACAATATCATGGCCAGAGGGACAAACAATACCATGGCCAGAAGAACAAACAATATCATGGCCAGAAAAACAAACAATACCATGGCCAGAAAAACAAACAATACCATGGCCAGAGAGACAAACAATGATCTACAAAACACTACACTGAAAGCTAACGATCGAGCAAAGCGAACCTCACAAATAGCCGTGGTTGAACTCGGGTGCTCCGGAAGGGTAGGTTGTCCCTGCTACTCCATGGTACTATAAGTAACAACAATCGTATTTGTCTTTTATCTTAGTTAAACGCCATAGCGCTGGTGAAATGAGCTATTATATTTTTTTTAGTATGTAATTTGAGTTTATGCTTTTTGCACATTTTACTACAAATTGGAAGGATATTTATATAACTTAATTCTAAATAATACTAGTTTTTTTTCTTTACAATACCAAGCTATCTTCCGTTTGTTCGTACTTTTATTTTTTTGGTTAAAACTACATTTTTCACTAAAGATGAAACAGTTCTTAAAAATGCACCGTTGTCGTATTCTATGTAGGCCAACAACACTAATCCGTGTTTAATCAAATACACTTTCAACCTTTCCTTGTCAGCGTACCCAAATGGTAGCCTCAGGTTTTTCACACTTTTGTTAAAAAAAATAATCCTTTCATAAATAATGTTTTTTTTTTAACATTTTAAATGTCACCCCGTCATCTACCTAATAGTAACAATATATGACCTCTTGGTACTTTCAATTCATTATTATTCATGGTATGCTGGTTTTCGTGGAATTCATATGTTAGAAATTAAAAATGAAATATACCAGGGTTAAGATTGTGGTGTTTAATGCCACTTTCAACAATATTTCAGTTATATCGTAGCGGTTAGTTTTATTGGTAGAGGAAGCCAGAGTACCCGAGGAAAACCACCGTCTTGTCGTTAGTCACTGACAAACTTTATCACATAATGTTGCATAGAGTACAACTCGCTATTAGCGGGATTCGAACTCACAACTTTAGTGGTGATAGGCACTAATAGCACTGGTAGTTGTAAATTCAACTACCATAAGACCACGACCACGACGGCCCCATAAAAAGCAGTATGCATACGTTCCCATTAATTTCATAGTCCATATAATTCTACTAAACAACATTTTTTTTGGTTATTTATTAAGATTAATATTGCTACTATTTATATGCATGGTTCTAGAGACCTGGATATCTTACTTTCGTTTATTTGACAACTATCATAGCTTGGGTGTTGGATTAAACTTGTGCTTAGCACCACTTTAGACTATGCTGTAACACACACATGAACCAACACGTCATTTGAGAAAGAAAACTCTAAAGATACAAAAGAGTTAAACATCTGAAGACGTTTGAGCAATACGAACTCAATTAAAACTAATATAGTGGATTAGGTACTCCGGAAGGATAGGCAGTTCCTGCTGAACTAATCTCAACCGTCGTTTTACTTTTGTCAAAGAAAAGTTATAATGACATTTGGTGATATAGAATATCATGTTGAGGCCCTTTGCTTCTAAAAAGTTTTACATTATTTTGCTTTCCATCCTTTGAACTTTGAACCTCTCCCTGATTAAGTTTATTCCAGAAATAGGTCTCACACACTAAATTAGATATCTACGTTTTTCTTATTTTTAGCTAGAAAGAACAGTACAAAATCACAACGTGATAAACAAAAGAACATTAGTGAAATAGCTGACAAAGAAAAATATCTTACAACGTGAACTCCCACCAACAACCGGAAGTGAGAATACATGCGCTGAAACGGTAATCTTGGTTCACGTAGTATAAGAAAAGCATGAAGATACGGAAGGGATAATACGATCATTATATGGAATTATGTGATAAGATACAGAATTGAAATAAAACACGGTATTTACAAACAATCAATCATGCATAAGTGGTACTTATTTAGACACTGGATGGTGTGTTGAATATTATGTTTTTGAACAGAGCTTATCATTCTAACTTTTTAAAACCATGATATTTCGACATATGTTTGACATGACACATAATGTCGTAATGCTACTTACACGTCTTAATGGTATTGTAACAACTGGGGTATATACAAATTATATTATTTGGTGTTTCAAACGGATCAACAAGCTTAAGAGATGAAAAAACATTCTGTACATTTCATATCCATCTTCAAATGTCATTGTCTCTTAATTTTTTAAAGTGTAGGTTATTCCAGTAATATTGTGGTGGTCAGTTTTATTGGTGGAGGAAACCAGAGTACCCAGAGAAAACCAAGACCTGCGGGAAGTTACTTACACATTTTATCACATAATGTTGTATCGAATAAACCTCGCCTGAGCTGGTTTCTAACTCACAACGTTAGTGGTGATAGGAACTGATTGCATAGGTAGATTTAAATCTAACTACCGTACAATTACCACCACTACGGACCTTTTTAAATTGTAAAAAAGATGATATTGATATGTCGCATGTTTCCACTTAAATTGTAAATAACTGATCTATACCATGTGTCAATTTTTGAGGTTGGATTGACTTGTTGAAAAATATACATTTCTGAACCCGCAGTAGTTGGTTTTAGTTTATGATGTTTAACGCCATTTTCAACAATAATCCAGTTATATCTTGGCGGTCAGTTTTATTGGTGGAGGAAACCGGAGTACCCGGAGAAAAACCACCGGCCCGTGGCAAATCACTGACAAACTTTATCACATGGTGTTGTATCGAGTACACCTCGCCATGAAAGGGGTGCGAACTCACAACCTTAATGGTGATAGACACATGTAGTTGTAAATCCAGCTCCCATACGATCACGACCACGACGGTTCTCCCACAGTAGTAGAAATCATCCCAACACAAAAGGAAGTGGGAATGTGATGACATTTATTTCCGACCACGTTTTCACAATGTCAATCACACGGGCATAGACATACTGTCTCCGATGCAAATTACCTTTACATAGCATACTCTTACAATGCACCAGGAAAAATATGAAGGAGAGCAATTTATCGGCCATTCTATGGCGAGAAATTACATTTCGATGAGATGAAGTCCGCTTTGAAGTAGACTAACGCACTTATTTATAGTGGTAGCGCACAGAAACAACAATACTCGGGTAGACATTTCATTCCACTTGGATGTATTTTCACGATTTCAAATAAACCAGTATTTGCTCTTACTCTTTATACCAGCCTTATCAGTCTATCAGCCTGATCGGAATGTATGCTCAATAAAGATTTTAAAACTGCCTACTTCAGTATTTTAACATCTGAAAACGCTTGCACTATAAAACGGTGATTTTAATTTTTATAAATTTAAAGTACATGTAGTGTGGATGTTACGGGGAAAATAATTTATAAAAGAAAGTTAATGTATACGGTGTTTAATCCTACACAATCTCTCATTAATCAGAAAAGTGTGAATATATTGCATGGTTTGATAACCATGTGAAGCAATCTCTTTCATACCACTTGTTACTACATTAGGCTAACTGTTGACAGGAGAAATAACAATTACCAATATCATATTATTGGTTAGATTCGACCGAAGATCGACCCCACGACCTACCGCACACCACTCTAGGCGAGCACGCTAACTATTACGTCATCGATGCGGCTAGACAGAATATGAATGATAATCTAGATGTAATTGATGATGCGGAAAATCTTAATCATATGTGATTAGTATGTTTTGATGGGCTGATTCATTGACCATGACAAGTCCAAAATACTGTATATATGTTCTCATTGTTGTAGAATCATACATTGAATAATATGTTGTAGAGAAGACAATCACCGTATGTTGACTATTTGTAGTTTGGGTCTAAATCAAACTAGGTTTTGAATCCCATCAATGTCAGCACCCAGCGTCACATATGTTTGCCTTTGGCTTCTTAATCCGTAACCCTTCTTTCCATGTGAGATTGATTGCATGTCATTATTGGTATGACACAAAACACTAATCGTGGCAGCTCAAACTACCACATAATTCGAGCTTTCCAGAATCGCAAGTCTTTTTTTATTCGATTTTTTAATTACATTTATAATAATTTAGCCGTCTTTCTTTAGAAAAATGAATTATTATTTTGTGATAATCAGTTATTTTAAATAAGGGTAATAACAAAATAACCGAACTCCGAACAATCTTCCAAAGGGAAAATCAAAACTCATAAGTATATAAACAGAAAAATTAATCAACAACCGGAAAACTGTGAAAACCGTAATGACCCTGACTTGTTACAGGCATTTCTAAATATGTGAAAAGAAAGTAAATTTAAAGATACGAAAGGGGTAGCTTTAAATAAATCGATGAACGCTATACAACACAGTACACAAAAGAGACAGGGCAAAAAGGCAAACAATTGTCCACAAAACACTACACAGAAAACTAAAAACTGATTAACACAAGCAATTACCAAAGTTGTAGCTATGTACACAAGGAGACAGAGTTACAAAGGCGTGTTCCGCTTGTTTCTGGGACTTTTTATTCACTGAGATTTGTATGTGTATACTATATACGTCATTTATATATGATACAACAAATTAAATCCAAAAATACCACACTGGGAACAATTCTAAAATCTAACAAAAAATACCACACTGTCGGAACAATTCCAAAATCTAACAAAAAATACCACACTGTGGGAACAATTCTAAAATCTAACAAAAAATACCACACTGTCGGAACAATTCCACAATCAAATATCAAAATCGTAGAAAGATGCTTCAACCAACCCCATTAAACTCAGGTGTGGTTATTATACATGTATATCATTAACCGTTCTGCTTAATTTTTATTAAAACTATTAGATAATATTAACCGTTCTGCTTAATTTTTAATAACACAATCTCAAAGTAAACCTTTTTTTGGCAGGTTGCAATTTAATACTGATTGACACGTAGTTTTAATATCCTTATCGTAGCTTGAAGGTTTCTGTACGTTTTCTTAGTACAACTTCCCATCATCACACAATCAGTGCTACTACGACCTTAAATAGCTACAATCATTATATAATTATATGTATACAGAACACTCACTATCATACAATCAGTGTCACTACGACCTCAAATAGCTACAATCATTATATACAGAACAATCACTATCATTATATCAAAAAGTTATTAAAACAAAACAAACCAACGGAATGTATTAAATCTTAACATTCCCTTCATAGGTTTGATCTTGAACATTGTTAAACTGTCTGTCAAAATGGAATATATACCACCCAGTACATAGATATATTTAAAATGATTTGAAAACATTGAACACGATTTATCAGATCAACGATAAAAAATATATATCATGAAATAATACACAATGAAATTGTTTTGACATAATGCCTTTTATATATTAATTGAAAGGAAATGAAAATTAAAAAAAAAATACCACATTGTCAGAACAGTTCTAAAATCTAACAAAAAATACCACACTGTCGGAACAGTTCTAAAATCTAACAAAAAATACCACACTGTCTGAACAGTTCTAAAATCTAACAAAACATACCACACTGTCGGAACAGTTCTAAAATCCAATAGAGAAATCGTAGAGAGAGGCAAAAATTGATACTCCTAACACAAATACATGACTGCTTTCATTTTCTAGTTTTATGCAGGCGCTTCAATGAACAGAGACTGGGTTAAACTAGCGTTACGGGCCCAAACCTCGCTTCTTGAAAGGAATATATTATAAAAATAAATACTATGCAGATACGTGTACAGCATAGCATATACAGAAATATTGTATTCTCTTTCCAATTGTAAGATAGTTTGACAAATATCGCTGGCTGTTATTAATTTGAATCAAGTGAAGCTACAAAACGAAGTTCACGTATTTAATTTGGTGTGACGTGTTTCAGGAATAATCATCATCAGGTAAGAATAATCATCATCAGGTAAGAATAATCATCAGATATGAATAATCATCATCAGATAAGAATAGTCATCATCAGGTAAGAATAATTATCATCAGGTAAGAATAATCATCATCAGGTAAGAATAATCATCATCAGGTAAGAATAATCATCATCAGGTAAGAATAATCATCATCAGGTAAGTATAATCATCATCAGGTAAGAATAATCACCATCAGGTAAGAATAATCATCATCAGGTAAGAATAATTATCATCAGATAAGAATAATCATCACCAGGTAAGAATAATCACCATCAGGTAAGAATAATCATCATCAGGTAAGAATAATCATCATCAGGTAAGTGTAATCATCATCAGGTAAGAATAATCATCATCAGGTAAGAATACTCATCATCAGGTAAGAATAATCATCATCAGGTATGAATAATCATCATCAGGTAAGAACAATCATAATCAGGTAAGGATAATCATCATCAGGTAAGAATAATCATCATCAGGTAAGGATAATCATCATCAGGTAAGAATAATCATCATCAGGTAAGAATAATAACCATCAGGTAAGAATAATCATCATCAGGTAAGAATAATCATCATCAGATAAGAATAATCATCATCAGGTAAGGATAATCATCATCAGGTAAGAATAATCATCATCAGGTAAGGGTAATCATCATCAGGTAAGTATAATCATCATCAGGTAAGTATAATCATCATCAGGTAGGATCATGGTCAAACGATTGTAAAGCCAGATTAATGTTAGAGTAAATCAATGTCTAAACAGTCAACATCGGCCAAGGTTACATGCGGGAGGAGAACCTTAGTTTTAGTAAATATACTTTAAATTACAAGTATTTGCTATTGCAATGAAATGGTGGAGATGTACCAACGCAGCTTGATAAAGACCAAAAACAATTTGAACATAACACAGACTATGACATATGACGTTAAACAATCCAGGTTTTGAATTGGGACGGGTATAGACATGTGGCGGGGTTACACCAGTCAATAGAATACCAACCAGCTCTGCATCATTTAATTGATGTGAACTAAGTTAAGTTGTTGGTTGTTTTAAACTAGTATTTACAGTATGTTGTATTGTGGCCACTGGGGATCTAGTTCAGGTCCAATTAAATTGCTTAATTAAACCCGCCAATTGTTTGGGCCAGTCAGTGGCCATCTTTCTTATTAAATATAGAGAGAGAGAGAGAGAGAGAGATATTTGTCTTGTCTTGTATTTTATTGTCTTGTCTTTTCTCTTTATTAATTTGTATTTTTTTGTATTATTCATGATGTTATGTTATTGTCTGTATCTATGATCAGGAGAGCTACTAGTAGCCTCTGACTCTATGTAATCCTCATGAAAAAATAAAGAATTAAATTAAATGGCTACTGGGGATCTAGGGTTGCTCAAGTCCATTTAACCTGCTTAATTAACCCCGCAAAATGTTTGGGACAGTCCCTGTCCAACTTTCTTATTAAATCGTGACTTTCTGCTTTATAAAATCTTCAAAAACACATTTTTCTCTTTTACTCTTCAATCCTATATAATATTTAACCGTCATGTAAGTTAGCATATCAATAAAACGACATGTTATTAACATTTACATAATTAATTTGTTATGCTAATGATAGTCAATTACAATGGTAAAAACATCATACCTTCCATTTTAACATTGTCAAAACAAATAAATATGTTATGTGCAAACACCCCAAGAGGACTATTTTAATTACATTTTTCCGTTATTTTAATTGAACATTTTAAAATGGAAACGCCCAACGTTAACAAAAGATATACTATTGATACAATGGGATTTATAAGACGTATGATTAGTCTCAGCTACATTGTATTACACTTAACAATTCATAAACAGAATAAATAAATAAATACCATAGACATTGAATACTTGTAAATGCAAATTCTGCTTTTTACTGAAGCAGTCTAGACTGTTAATACACTTTTGCTTATAAATGTTTGATATATTTGTTGAGAGACCAAAGTTGTGCAATGATTCAGCGGAAATATATATACACATATATACATTAGCACAAAGTCGAGAATAGACGTCTTACTATCTGTAATTTGTCGTAATCACAGTGCCTTCCTTTCATCAGTCATGACTTGTCAACGTGGTGTAAGAAGAGTAACATGACGGATGCCAGCTGTTGACCTATCTGGAGTTCACCTCGGTTTTTAACTCAATCAAGATTTCTTTGTAGTTTTTGTAGACCATTGTTTATCTTTTGACCATTACGCTCGACACAACTCGGTCGATCCCATTCCTCAATCAAACCTCATCTGAATTATCACATGTGGAGCAGGAATTACCTACCTTCAAGTTTCAATGGATAAACGTTTATAGAGTACCAAATGGGCAATCGAAAATGGACAATCCAGAGAAACTGGCAGCATAGAATATACAAGACGTGGAAAAACTAAGCATAATACAACACAATATGCATTGGACATCACTTTATGCAAGCAAACACAAATAACATAGATAACACCTGGAGGTAAAGACGAACCGAATGTCGTTTCAATTAATAACACATGGAGGTAAAGACGAACCGAATGTCGTTTCATGCAGAAATCGTAACGGAGATTACAATACGGAACTCAGAACGTAAAGACACATAAGTGTTGCTCAATCTTTAGTTTTTTGTGTATTATTGTTTGTCCTTTTGTCCTCTTTCGTTTGGTCATTGTATTGTCTGTCCTTCGATTTAAGATTTCTGGTTACCCCTTTGGTATCTTCAAACTTTTTTGCCATTAGAACATGGTAATTTTAGTAATTTTAAAATGATCGCACCCATTAAATAACAGGATACTATACCAGACAATTTTATGTCTTAGATAAGTAGTATTAAAGTGGCTTTAAATGACATGTATAACGGGGTGACAATATGTAGGTGTTTAAGATCAAAACCCGTTGGCAATATATATATACAATCATTGTCGGCTTAAGCTGATTTGGGATTCTCAATCTATTTTTCTTTCAATGTGAAGTGTTCTTAAATATATAATCTCTTATTTTTATAACATAATCTAAACACTGGGTTTGAGGACTTGTTTTCTTTGCACTATGAGTACAATATATCTACCGTCGAGGAAATGCTAGGTGTAGACACATAACATTCCGTAGTACAATCGATGCATTGAAACAGATAACTGAATTCACCTAGGTCTGTCGATATGATACTGATGAGTACCACTAGTGGAGCAGGAACTGCTCACCATTCCGGAGCACCTGAGTTCACCTCCGGTTTTTAGTGGGGTTCGTGTTACTCGATCTATAGTTTTCTATGTATGTTTTGTAGATCGTTGTTTGTCCTTTTGTACTTTTTTCTTTTGGCCATTTTGTTGTCTGTTCTTCTTCGATATACGGATTCTGATTGCCCCTTTGGTATCTTCAAACTCTTATTAATAATATGTCATCTCCACAACGCTTGAATCATTAGAACGTTTACTCCTAATAATATACCCTAATAGTAACATCGCGTGTTGGAATCACAGAGATGAATTTGTCTCATTTATTTTTTGTTTAAAGTTATGAAAGGCCATATACATTTAATATGCATATAGAAGGTTCTTAAAGCGCTCTGCATGATACTAATACATCTTGAGATACTATATCAGTTGTTGTAGATAGTGAACAGTCAGTATGATAATAATGTTAATGTTGTGTATTCGTGGCAGAAGGGCCGTGTAGTATGACCTCCAGCCTGGTCACTATTTTTGCATAGTTAATGATACATTTTAAGAACAAAATTATTATATATGGAGAAAAAGAACGCTTTCGAAGGAATTCCAATAAAACAAATCGTAAAAACAGGCAAATTCGATACACATAATACACATAATACACATAATACACATAATACATATAATACACATAATACACATAATACATATAATACACATAATACACATAATACATATAATACACATAATACACATAATACATATAATACATATAATACACATAATACACATAATACACATAATACACATAATACACATAATACATATAATACACATAATACACATAATACATATAATACATATAATACACATAATACACATAATACACATATTACACATAATACACATAATACACATAATACACATAATACACATAATACACATAATACCCATAATACACATAATACACATAATACACATAATACACATAATACACATAATACACATATACATGACTCCTGACTTTATGTGCTTCAACATAATACACATATACATGACTCCTGACTTTATGTGCTTCATACAGGTAGTTCAATGACTGGCAAATCATGATTGTTGGCTGACAATGGCAAATATACATATTAACCAGTTCAACAAAACATAAAGATCATTAAAAAATGAGACAAACATGGACAGGCGAGACAACGACCTTTGACTGCGACTTGACAAGTATGAGGGGCTTTGTAGGGACGGTAACAATAAGTCATATTAGCGGTTACAATGCGCGTACTCTTGTTAATAATCTTCAAATGCCAGGAGCCTGGGACTCTACAAACAAAGCTCCCATTATGGCTCGGGATTCTTAGCTTTACGTATTATAACCCTAAAAGCCGCATAGAGAGTGCATATATGTAACTGTGTGGGTCGAACCCTGGGAATCGTCACCAGAAATAATCTACTGCCACAACTGTTTTCTCTCAAGGGTTAATAAAACATAAAATGGTTGATATATAGATTCTCCTTCAGTTGTCCTTGGGATACGATATTTCTCCACTCAATAGAGTTAAATTTAAAATTTTAGCCACAAGCCGTTAGGCGAGTGGTTAAATTTGTTAATTTAACTCTCGAGAGTGGAGAAATATCGTAACCCATATGGGCAACTGAAGGAGAATTTGTTTCTCCCATTATTTAACACGAACTTTATTTCGAAATCCGATTCAATTACCGATTTGACAACATGCGGGAAAAGGCACGAGACATCTTAATCTTCTAGAGGATTACAGATTCCCCTCCCCCCACTGGTTCAGCGGGGTTAAAACGCCGTAATAATGGGAGAAAATTCATTTATTGTTAGTGGGTAGAAATTCAAAAAAGGAATAAACTAGTTTATTGTCAAATCGCCCATAATATAATTTTACAAATTTTATTAAATGTTACGGAAATCCTGATTTTTTTGCCGGTTGCAACGCACACTTCATCAAAGTCTTCGTTGTAGAAAACCTAACATATTAATTGAATTAGCACCAATTAATGCATTTAAAATGACAACTTAAATGACGATAAAGGAGGATCGTAGTTATTTTCTACTGGTTTCAATGTAATGTATTGTGCATAGAATCAATGTATTAAATATAAGATGGGAAGAAAAGAAAGATAACTCTAGCTGAAATAGGAAATGATGAACAATACTGGTAATGCACAGACAATTTTAGATTTCTGATTGACCTTTGTAAAATAACCGATGGCTTGATCTTTACTGTGTAATGTAATGGTGATGGTGATTCCTGCATTCTACTAAAAACATACATTGAGCTGGGATTTTAGGTAGTTTCTTTAGTTCACTAAATCAACGTTCCAATGGTATCAACGTCACCGCACACAAAGTTGCGCTAGCAAACACGTCCCGCATGAAGACACGCCACTCTCTTCTGACACATCATCCCCAACCCTTTGATAAAATGAATGTGCTCTTAGTGGAGAGACAACCATGGTAATTTTCGTAGACAATAGATGGACCTCGAATGGTAATAGACCCCATAATCTTCTGCACATGAAAAACTTGAGATGTGGACGGATATGAAACAAAATACTAAACAGAAATTCACGACAATATTACTGACTACATTGTACATTGATACTAATTAATACTTCGTAAAACGGCTATCTAAATACAGATTCTGTTATAAAGTACTAGAGTAACACCACGAGTGACCCATATGTAGCAGGAACTGGGTACTCTTCCGGAGCACACTTTTTAGTAGGATCTGTGTTGTTCAATCATTAGTTTCTGTTTTGTTTGTCCTTTTGGTATAATCAAACCTTTCATAATGAAACCACTTCTTTAGAAAATGTTATTCCTTATTCTACAAATTAATACATAATCATTGTTTCAATGTAGTGCACTATTGGCAGGTGAAATCGTTTTAAAAAGATAAATCATGGATAAGTTGTAATAACGTTTTGGGTACTCAGTAATTCGAATAATCAGCCATAAAACCCACTACTTATGTACATGTAATTACATGTGACTGAATACTTCTGAATATTACTATTTAATCAACAGACAAACGTCTACTTTTGTCCTAAGCTTAATTAACATGAATAATAACCCAGCAGCTAGAAATATCCTCATTTTCTTTCATTTAGAGGGGAGGTTTATGCCCATAAAACTAGTACAACCCCGCCACTTTTTATTCATGTAGATGTATCTGGTCAGAAGACCGTCAGATCATGTATATGTGTGTTAGGGGTATTGATTTTGTCTCTGTATATATGATTTATTGATTGTATTTAGGAACTTTCTGACTGTGGGAACTTTTTTTTGACTGTGGGAACTTTCTGACTGTAGGAACTTTCTGACTGTGGGAACTTTCTGACTGTGGGAACTTTCTGACTGTAGGAACTTTCTGACTGTGGGAACTTTCTGACTGTGGGAACTTTCTGACTGTAGGAACTTTCTGACTGTGGGAACTTTCTGACTGTGGGAACTTTCTGACTGTGGGAACTTTTTTTTGACTGTGGGAACTTTCTGACTGTAGGAACTTTCTGACTGTAGGAACTTTCTGACTGTGGGAACTTTCTGACTGTAGGAACTTTCTGACTGTGGGAACTCTCTGACTGTGGGAACTTTCTGACTGTGGGAACTTTCTGACTGTAGGAACTTTCTGACTGTGGGAACTTTCTGACTGTGGGAACTTTTTCTTGACTGTGGGAACTTTCTGACTGTAGGAACTTTCTGACTGTAGGAACTTTCTGACTGTGGGAACTTTCTGACTGTAGGAACTTTCTGATTGTGGGAACTTTCTGACTGTGGGAACTTTCTGACTGTAGGAACTTTCTGACTGTAGGAACTTTCTGACTGTGGGAACTTTCTGACTGTGGGGACTTTCTGACTGTGTGAACTTTCTGACTGTAGGAACTTTCTGACTGTGGGAACTTTCTGACTGTAGGAACTTTCTGACTGTGGGAACTTTCTGACTGTGGGAACTTTCTGACTGTAGGAACTTTCTGACTGTGTGAACTTTCTGACTGTCGGAACTTTCTGACTGTGGGAACTTTCTGACTGTGGGCTATTTTTTGTTTTTCATTTTATTCTCCGAAATGACATCAAAATTAAAATCGAACCTGATTTTTTTTCTTGAAAGTCTGATAAGCTGTTTCCTTTCCTTGAATAACTCAAAATAAACAGTTGTTTCATTTATAATAGCTTGTGTCTGAATTTGTCTCAGATAATTGGAATACTCTGTTATTTCGAAGTAAACGCATCGGCTCCTCTAGAATTAGACAGAGATGCTGCATTCTATATATATTGATATTTGCAAAACAATATTTTCAATTCAGTCATTCAATAAGAACATTATTACATGTTGGACTCAAAATAAAAAAAAAATAAATAAGAACATAATACTCACCAACAATCTACAGAAGTTCCAAAAAATTTATAAATTCCGCACTGAATAAAATAAGCAAGCAGCATGATTCATAATATATCCTACACTGATTATTCGTCATTCTGTCCTTTATTTTTTACAATATTGTTTGGTAAAATTTGTAGATAATAATAATTTTAGTAATTTTTGATACGGTTCATAATTTAAATAAAGGGGCACATGTCCAAATAGATTTACAATTGTGTAAGTCCACACGTACGTTATCTATTGTTTAAATGGTATTGTTATATATTATTTCTAATAAGGTTAAAAGTGCACTTATACTTTTATAGTATATATTATTTAGAAGTCGTTAATAACAGATTAATTTTTGTGCATTTATTTAAAAGGTAGTGCATATATATACGATATGCATTCATTGATGGATTCACGGTGATCGATATAAATATTGGTTAATCATTGTTGTAACCCGATGTTCAAGAGGCATTTTTCTGTCACGCATGCTTACATCGAATCCAAAATACCTTATTCATCAAATGGAAAACAAAAAATGGGAACAATTTCAAAATAAAATATAAAAACCGTGGAAAGAGGCAGAATTGATACCCCTAATATATTAAAACTTTACCGCTAAACATTCCTGGATTGGTACAAGCACTTCAATAAAAATTGACGGACTAAATTAATGTTTTTTGGACTAAGCCTCGTAGTGAAATTATGCTGTCATGCAAGTGATTTCCACATGTGAGCAAAATGCCAACACAAATAACCGGAAGAACAGCGCCATTATAAAGAACGCTATAATCTTGAACATTATACATACTATATTTAATCTTCTTGGTCATACGTCTAATGTTAGTTATTTTAAAGACAGCAGATGGCCTCAACCATTATCTAGATATTAGATAGTATACAAGGCCATCGTATGTTATAGTAGTGAAACAATGGTCAACTTTATTATCACTGCCATCGTCATCTGTACATAACTGACACGATACTTTTCAACAAAGTGTTGATCATCTTCAGAAAAACAGCTTCGTTGATTAATTGATTTTTGCTTTAGCGCCTAGTGGAAATATAACATGCATATCCAGGACGAGAACAAGTTCAATAACATATGTAGAATACAGAAATGAGGAAGAGATAGGACAAGCGGGGCAACAGATTTTAAAGTATGAAGAGTTAGGTTGGAACGAATAAGTTAGCATTATTCAACCTATATAATGCGCCTATAATTTTTCGAAATCTGTAAAAGTTGTCTTTTTATAACAATCAAGCAGCGTAGCACATGGCACCCACTAAGATCCACCAACAGGCTTTCAGTATTATAATCCGACAACACCTCTCGAGAGGGCATACACTATCCACCATCTGTCGTGCTTGGCAGGTGTGTTGTCAGTCCTGCGAACCGAAAGCAGTATGATGATGCCTTTGAATATGAAACGGGTAGCATTTACAACAACTATATTATATACATCTGCTGCAAACATTTCTCAAAATCAATCAGTCTTTTTTTTATTGCCAGTGGAAAAGTTGACAACAACAGTATATGCATTCACTATGAGTTTGTGCCCGTGATCGTATGGTATTTGGAATTACAACGACCTATGTAATCAATGCCTATCACCACCGATGTTGTGAGTTCGAATCTCGATCAGGGTGAGGTGTACAATATTATGTGATAAAGTTTGTCAGTGGCTTGCGACAGGTCGGTGGTTTTCTCCGGGTCCTCCGGTTTCCTCCACCAATAAAACTGACCGCCACGATATAACTGAAATAGTGTTGAAAGTAGCGTTAAACACCATCAAAAACAAACAAATAACGAAAATTGATAGAAAAGTGAAACAGGACACATTATGTGTATATTAAATCTATTATGATATAAAAATGCACAATGCAATTATGTCTATACTATATGTCTATGAGACTGTATTGCCCACTGTATATATAAATAACCACGCTGATATATAATGTAGTGCACACGACGTGACTTCTAACAAACTACTAGGTCATAGCCAACACACCGGAAAGATGGTCATAGCCAACACACCGGAAAGATGGTCATAGCCAACACACCGGAAAGATGGTCATAGCCAACACACCGGAAAGATGGTCATAGCCAACACACCGGAAAGATGGTCATAGCCAACACATCGGAAAGATGGTCATAGCCAACACACCGGAAAGATGGTCATAGCCAACACACCGGAAAGATGGTCATAGCCAACACACCGGAAAGATGGTCATAGCCAACACACCGGAAAGATGGTCATAGCCAACACACCGGAAAGGCAAATAACTTCTTCGGTAGCAATTAAACTAAACAAAATCGACCAGGGTCACCCACTGTATATATAATGTATGTAGCAATATACCTCCCCACATCTACAAAATATCACTATTTAGACCTCAATCATGTACACTATCTCATATAATAATAATATTGTACACAAAACCGACGATTAGGATGTCCATGTTATCAGTGCCGGATTTACTTATAGGCTTGACAGGCTAGTCAGTGGACTTTCCCACTTGTGCTGTCATAACGCTCTGTACTCTCTAAACAGTAATTTTCCTTCCACAGTTGCACTCCATTCAGAGTATTGCGGAATTTTAGACACCTCTCATCATCCTCGCCTTATTTCATATTGATTAAGCTATCTTCCACCTTCCTCTAATTGTGAGGGTGGGGGATTTGGAGGGACGTAGCGAAATAGCATAAGGCCTCACTTCATTCAATTCTGGCACTGCATCTCAGATGTATGCATTGATGTAATATAATTCATGACATTGATGCATATTTTTATCGAAGATTCTATATATAGTAACATGAAAATTGTGGGGGTTATGGTTATGATGTTTAACGCCACTTTCAACAATATCTCAATTATAGCGTGGTGGTCAGTTTTATAGTTGTAGGGAATCTGAATACCTGGAGAAAACCACTGACTTGCCACAAGTCACTGACAAATTATTTCACAAAATATTGTATCGAGTACACCTCGACATGAGAGGCATTAGAACTCACAACATTAGTGGAAGAAATAAATTCGTTGCGCATTAGTGAAAAATTTTCCGACAGACATAGGAAAAAAATAGAACATGTGTATGAAAGATTACAAACCAATCTGATTTACTAATACATCCAAGTTGTCTTTAAATTAATAAATGAAAACGCAGGTGACAAATTCTTGCCAGATTGTTTGGTGGCATGCAACAAGCCCGACGATGCCGAAGGACTATGATAAAATTCCCGAAATGATGGATCGAGTTGTATATGTATTCAATGAAAACGTTGCATGGGGTTTTTAATATCAAGCTTTAATCAGATTTGATCACAACTATAAATAAACACAACGGTCTTTGTACAGAAAAGTGTTATGCTAAGCTTCTAAAGACACAACTAACTGTATAATACAAACATGGTACACCGGAACTGAACATGTACAAATGTATACTTTCAAACTCAAATACTGTTATATTCTTCTTTGTCATAGACATGTCGTTTTGGAGTTTGATGTATGTCAAACTATTCACTCGTGTAGTTGTGGTTCATTATATTGTCAAAGATCACTATTTTACTGACCTTTTATCATCATTATATCATATCAGTCAACACAAGGAACGGAGAATCAATTTTCCCAGAAATCACGCATACCTCATTTTGAACACAACTGGCCATTCTACATAAAATGAGTATCATTTGGTCTATAAAATGATGTAAGCAACCTTTACCTATGACAACGATGCAAAATATGGTATTTATACATTTTTCGTTTTTAAGCATCAATATCTGCATGGTCACTAGTCCGTCTATTTAAATTAATACTATCTTGTATATTAAAAACTTCACAATTAAAAGCACCACCACTTGGTTCTCTTCGTTTCTGCGTCTTTGTCAATACTATCCCCTTCCTTTTCGTCTTCTTGTCCTTACTATAAAATGTCTTTCCATTGACGAAGCAGACGATACGGAACAATGTCAAGGTCACACACAACAGAACTAAACATGACAATATTAAACTGAAAACAAGTGCTTCAAGCTGAAAATAAAATAACAACATACATAATACTAACTATTTTTGTACTTGTTGAATACACAAATGTATATAAAATGTGACACACAAATGCTTTTACTTTCGTTTGATGTGCATGTCAATAATTAGCTTAAATGACAGTGACGTCAGTGAATGGCGTACCTATATACATCATGCATATACATGTATAACGCCAACTAACACAATAAAACTAAACATTAAGCAAAGACTGGTCGGCTCGGAAGCAAGATTATGTGTCTATTCGCGGATTGTTGTTTCAGTGCGCTAACACTACAAACCTGTTAAGTGACTAAGAGCGTACACAGTGGGCACCATCTCATTGAATTATTCTAGCCATGCTATAGCTGAAGTAATGCTTATTTGGCGTTAAACAACAATCACTCACTCATAGAAACAACATATACTCATTTTGGTCATTTAATCAACCATACAAATCATGTTGCGTTCTGTTAAAACACACTAAGTACAATTAATATAATTTAAATCGAGTTCTCCTTGGAGGTCAGTTTTTGTAGATGAGGAAAACTAAATACTCGAAGAAAACCACCGACATGCCGAAAGTCACTGACAAACTTTATCACATAATGATGTATCAAGTACACCTAGCAATGATCGGAGTTCGAACTCACAACTTTAGTGGTGATAGGCACTGATTGCACAAGTAGTTGTAAATCCAACAACCTTACGATCACGATCAAAACAGCCCCTTGATCAAATGTATGCAAAACGAATTTCAAAAATACGCTATAATTTGAACTGTATGTAATAGAAACGTTGATACATTAGAAATGAGATTCCATGTCTACACTAGGTGAGTAACTCCATTACCAGAACGATAAATATATTTATAGTACAATTTAGCATAATTAATGAATTTAGTTGTACATACAAGATATATCTAAGTTTACATTAACATTAACATTACAAATTGATGGTATGTTTCCTCGGGCAAAATAGTGTAAAACAGGTCACTCCACAATGTAAACAAAAATAGTTGAACAAACAACAAATAGAGGTCACTCCACAATGTAAACAAATACTAGTTGAACAAACAACAAATAGAGGTCACTCCACAATGTAAACAAATAATAGTTTAACAAACAACAAATAGAGGTCACTCCACAATGTAAACAAATACTAGTTGAACAAACAAATAGAGGTCACTCCACAATGTAAGCAAAAAATAGTTGAACAAACAACAAATAGAGGTCACTCCACAATGTAAGCAAATAATAGTTGAACAAACAACAAATAGAGGTCACTCCACAATGTAAACAAATACTAGATGAACAAACAAATAGAGGTCACTCCACAATGTAAGCAAATAATAGTTGAACAAACAACAAATAGAGGTCACTCCACAATGTAAACAAATAATAGTTGAACAAACAACAAATAGAGGTCACTCCACAATGTAAACAAATACTAGTTGAACAAACAACAAATAGAGGTCACTCCACAATGTAAACAAATAATAGTTTAACAAACAACAAATAGAGGTCACTCCACAATGTAAACAAATACTAGTTGAACAAACAAATAGAGGTCACTCCACAATGTAAACAAATACTAGTTGAACAAACAACAAATACAGGTCACTCCACAATGTAAACAAATAATAGTTGAACAAACAACAAATAGAGGTCACTCCACAATGTAAACAAATACTAGTTGAACAAACAACAAATAGAGGTCACTCCACAATGTAAACAAATACTAGTTGAACAAACAACAAATAGAGGTCACTCCACAATGTAAACAAATAATAGTTGAACAAACAACAAATAGAGGTCACCCCACAATGTAAACAAATAGTAGTTGAACAAACAACAAATAAAGGTCACTCGACAATGTAAACAAATAATAGTTGAACAAACAACAAATAGAGGTCACTCCACAATGTAAACAAATAATAGTTGAACAAACAACAAATAAAGGTCACTCGACATTGTAAACAAATAATAGTTGAACAAACAACAAATAGGGGTCACTCCACAATGTAAACAAATAATAGTTGAACAAACAACAAATAGAGGTCACTCCACAATGTAAACAAATACTAGTTGAACAAACAACAAATAGAGGTCACTCCACAATGTAAACAATACTAGTTGAACAAACAACAAATAGAGGTCACTCCACAATGTAAACAAATAATAGTTTAACAAACAACAAATAACAATACAACGTAGATGTCATGTTCAGTGAACATGACACGTTACTGAACATGACACGTTCACGGATTTTAAATTACACAAAAATGCTCAACAATTGCAGTTTGAGCTCAGCAAAACAACCTTCACTAATAAACAAACGCACCACATTGGTGTACCTAATAAATATCAATAAACCTTAGATAAAACCACAGAATTTACAATCCAGAGAAACTGAGAAACTGGCAACATTGGGCACACACGACACGAGAGGGAGATTTGAAGAAACCAACACAACACAAACATAATAAAAAGATGAGCAACACAGACCCCACTAAATAATTGGGGGTCTACGCATTTGAAAATAAGGGACAGTGAGAAACTCAGTTGATCAGTCCTTTAACTAATAAAACGGAACTCATTATTTCGAACTCGGATAACCTCAAGTACCAATATGGTCTATACATTGTAAAATTCTTCCACCAACATTTTGTTTTCCTATTGATAATCCCGTATCTGGGAAATCTAAACAATTAACGCCAAAACGACACTGCTCCTTTACTTCGTTTGTGTATAAGTTGAAAGTTGGATAGTTTCTCATCTTGATTGATATGCGCACTAATTTAACAAAATTTTAAAAGTTATATGGCTTTCAAATATATTGGTTTTGAGCACGTGATGAAGGGTATTCTAGAAACGCGTCGTGCGCACTAAATTTGATATCTACGTTTTTATTTCGATATTTACGCTTTTCTTTTACATCCTTCCCTATACGTTCTTACTCATAGTAATTATATTCTTTTGTCCTGATTACATGGATAATTTGACTTCGATACAACGAGGATTTACGGTAGAAATAAAAAATACGAATCACTTCCGATTACCGTTAGGCAGTCTTATATGTATACACGCGAACAGCATTGCAGACATTCGACAGAGCTGTCAAAGTGCTTTAACACAACTTATGGACCCATTTCTACCTACGCATCTTCCGTGTGAATGAGTGAGTGAACGTTTTTTTTTAACGCGAAGTGAACAATTGTCCAGATATATCATGGCGAGAACAACTCAGACAGTCTTTGCTCTTACTCCTTAATGCAGAGAAACATTGTACGGGTTTAATGTTGTTCAGTATTTTGTTTTTGGCTTGACTCAACCAGGGATATAACACACGCTCTACCGCGACAATCACGGTAACATAACACCGTCTATACTGTCTATGCAAGTAGAAAACGATACTGATTTAAGGATATACATGCATACAAAGTCAATATGTCTTAACAACGTACATACCTGTGGCTCTGAGAGTCCCCAGTTTAGCCCAACTACAATTTAGAATAAAACAAAACATTATACAATAATAACAATGTTATACCTAATTTAGCATGTCGTTATTTCAAATTTTGATGTACTTCTGTAGAAGATACAGATGATTAATTAGCTGCTGAAATGTCGTATAATGAAAAACATAAGATATAAGTGATAAACACGTAATCATACTTGAGGAAGATCCAATAAAAGAAGAACACTTAAGTTAGATATTTAAGACAACAGCATCAACTACATGTGCATGAAATAGAGTGCGGTTTACAACACCAGTTGTGTCTTACCGTGTGTGGAATTCCGACAAATCTGAAGGACAAATTTGATACTGAAACACACATTGACAACTTCAAATCTGCTCTTACACACCGTCAATATATGGACACACACACACACACACACACACACACACACATTTTAGTTTCCAGCATTCTTGATTCGGTAGTTTGCATGACAAAATGTTTTACAACGATCCATCATATGATATAATAAGAATACAGGCTCTCTCGTATCAAATGTAAAAAGTAATCACAGTACATAATAATAATACGTATACAATTTGATTTGGAGAGCAAATAAAAAAGAAACGTTACATCAGTTTTTCATAATTTTTGTTCAGCAGGTGCTCCATATATACGTTTTTAATTAATTAATATAAAAATTAGGTTATTAGCCCATCGATTCCGGCATTGTTATTTTTTTTTACAGAATGACGTTACGTCAGTTTCGGGAATTCGCGTTTTTCATCATTTCGATAATTTAAACTGTATGCAGGTGTGCTCGATTAGAATTAAAGGTCATAAACTGTGTCGTTTGCAATTGTAAAGAAAAAGCCACTTCAGCAAACAATTTTTCTACACGTAAGTCTATGCCCCGCTTACTCCAAAATGAGAGGGAACGTGCCGTTGTGAAATTTCAAGCCAGAATGACACAAACAGAAATAGCAAACCATTTTAATTGCTCAAGAATGACAATTTACAGATTGCTCGTTCGTGTAAGAGCAACCGGCACAACATCTGATCGTCGACGTAGTGGTAGACAAACGAGAAACGACGTTACGTCAAGATAGACACATCACACTAATCCACTTACGTAATCGCTTTGCTACTGCTGTGGACACAGCAAGGCGAACCCCTGGTATACGTAACAACTGAATTTCTGACCAAACAGTTCGTAATCGGTTGCGTCAGTCTGGTCTCCGTTCACGTCGCCTCTCAAAGGTATGGAGTTAAAACGTCGACACGGGATTGCTAGACTTCAATGGGCACGTGCACGTCTTCGGTGGAGGCGAAACACTTGGCAGAACATTTTGTTTTCTGATGAATCCAAGTTTAATTTGAAATTTAGTGACGGAAGAGAGCGTATTTATCGTCGTCGTAGGGAACGTTTCGCTGATGGTTGTGTAAAGGAAACCGACCAATATAGAGGCGGTGGTGTAATGGTATGGGGTGGAATTAGTCATGTTGGAAAAACTAACCTTAAAATAGTGGTTGGAAACTTAAATGGCATTCGTTATCGTGACGAAATCATGGCTTCAATTGTACTCCGTTTATTCGAACACATCACTTCAATCATGTTTTTCAGCAAGATAACGCTAGATGCCATATTTCACGTGTTGCCATGAACATCCTTAATAATAATCACATTATCACCAGACTTAAATCCCCATCGAACATGTGTTGGATAAGCTTGGAAGACACGTCCGTAGACAAGTTAATCCCCTGAATCTATTGATCAGCTTCAAAGGGCACTCACAGATGAGTGAAACAACATTCCACAGACAATTGTCATGCGTCTGATAGGATCTATGTGCCGTAGGTGTCTAGCTGTCATCAATGCAAGAGGAGGACACACACGTTATAAACTTTTATTTACGTTGCGCTCCCTTACAGTTAAATTTGAACTGAAATGCATTTTGTACACATATCTATGTTCATAACGACATAAAGACTTGAAAATTTATCATAAACTAGTGTTTGTATTAAAAATGTTATAAAAATAGAAAGAGGTGTGATGTTTCTTTTTTTTGACTAGTATATATTACTACTTAATGCAAAGCTTACCACATTCTCGGATGGAGGACAGGTATATTACTTCTACGAATGGCTCCACTCATCTTATGGTATGCCCTTTATTGAAGACCCTACTGTGATTGTGAAATGTAGAACAGCGGTTCCTTTACATTAATGTGTGTCTAGATGTAACATTGTATGGCTCGTCTAAATTTACACCCACATCCTTTCTTACTAAGAATTAATTAATACAAAGCTTACCAGGTTCTCTAAGGAAACAGGCATATTATCACTTATCAATACAACAGATGTTGTTGTGAATATATATAATATATAACTTACACGCCTCATTTATCACTTTGATATCTGGCTCGCTAGCAAAGGATTTGGAGGTTCCGACATCCAGTAGTACGTCAAGCCAAAGACGTTCCATTTTGTCTAAAGGCCAGTTAGCACTGTCTCCAGTAACAAACGTGGTATTAGTAGTTTGAAGATAATTCTTACTGGTAGTCGTATAAGGTCTCCAAACAGTCTCTGGATTTACAGTTGGGTACCTTGAAAGCAAATAAAAACGTAGCAATGTGGCTATTTTCTTGATAATCTTTCTCTTTTGAATTTTCAGTGAAATCTGTATTCATACTACAATCGTTACAATGAATAGTATATAGTTATTGTTTGATGAGATAATGTCGATGTTTGTTTTGTACTATAACAACATGCCGAGTTGAAATTTTATAGGTTCTATGTACCGTAAGGAACACCACTTAGCAGGTTAGGGACAACACTCTGAGTATAAGCTATGTTCATTATTGAAGACCCTTCTGTGACTGAGAAATCTAGAACAGTAATACAAGTCTTGTGTCTAGATATTAATTTTGCTAAGTGTAATGTTGGATAGTCTTTCGTATTCATTCACATCCATATTTATTCTTATTAGTTCACTGTAGTAACATTCCTCTCCGCCTGTTTGGGATGATAATCATATTGTAGTTGAACCAATGACATTCGCTCTTTATTTTTTGGTGTTTCGGCATGTCTTTTTTTTTGCATTTTAAATCATATACCAATTTTTTCTTATTAAGTATATTATTAAACTTACCCATGGTATAGAAATGTTCTTACAATATTATTTATTCCGACTGATTCTTGATCTGGGAGATGACATGAATCTGCATTCTGATTGGTCAAGATACAAGCCATATCTCTACTCTGTATTCTATGCGTACGCAATGTAGAAGCATGCGCATGATTTCCAATACTTGCAAAATTAACAAAAGTTAATCCGGTCCGACTGTGGTGATTTGCAAATGAAATGATATCCGACGTTATGGCGTCATTCATGAGGGGTTCTATGGCTTTGCAGAAGTCATACGAACTGTTTGAAAATTGCGGGAAATAATTTGACATCAAAATTGCTTTTACTAGCGCCTTATTATTACTAAAGCGTTTTCCAGCAATATCGGAAATCGCAAATTTGAATATGTCTTCACAAGAAGTATTATTCTCGTTTCGATTTAATAATGCCGGAAGTATCAAATTAGATTTGAAAGCCATATAGTCACAGTGAAGAAAACTTGAGTGAATGTGTGAATCGGCACGAATGACGTCATCATCATATACAGGGCGGAACGGGTGCCATAGCACATGATCAACAAGGTCACGTGACAAATCAACAAGATCAACTGCACTTAGTTTTCTTAAACAAACCCATACAATATGTTCAACGGGTAATTGCCCACTGGTGTTTATTGGGCCGCATATCTTTTCTAAATGTGATCGATGCTTTCCAAAATTAAAATTGTAGCTAGAAATAGGATTCAGATATGACTCGCCGTCATATGATATTGCTCTGTTAAACAGTACCCTACTTAGGGGGCTCATTAAATGAATTGATGATGTAATTTGATCTGCAATCAGTAAAATATTTTCTGGGTTTCCATTGAAGTCTTGGATATTACTTTTTATCCATTTCAATGCTGTAATCTGATCTAGAACACCTATGTTTTCTTTGATATGCCCATCCATAGAATAAAATCCGAAAATTCCCAGTCTGTAGTTCAGAGTCACGACAATCGACTCAAGTGATTTCGCCAATTCGACGCCATTTACATCTTTACTGGAACCGGAAATAAAGTTCCCCGTATGTATCATCACAATCACTGGTATGTTTTTATTTTCCTTTTTGAAAAGCATCGGCTTAAAAATATTTAAGGTTAAGCAATCTTCGTCCCCAACATATGTTTGGTTATCAGTACTTGAAGAACTTTGAATGCATATATTACCATAGTCTGACGTTATCAATACTTTATTCCATTCCGAGATTGGCACCGGTGGTTTGAATCGTCTGTTTCCTATAGGCGCTTCTGCATACGGAATGCCTCTAAACACAGCCACTTCGGAACTCCCAGCTAAGACTTTGAATCCTTGAATAGGCCCAATATTTGTTTTCACTACGACTTTCGATGTTCTGCCTGCATCAACCATGTAAAACAAAATGTGAACCAAGCTACAGAGATTCAACCAATAATCCATTGTGTTGTTATAATGTTTTGCTTTCAGGTAAATTTCTTCATTTCATGACCTAAAATACAAATCATAGGATATTTACCTTTTAATGAAACACAAGGTTATTTACACATCAAAGGTTTTAACATGCACAAACCGTGTTATGTCTGTATTACATAATCTTATTACATGAAAATCGTAATGAAATAATACGAGAAGGCGCAGCGTAAAGAGAGGACGGTAAGGAACATAAATTAATCTTAAATTTGTTTTTCTAATACTTGTCCTTGAGTGCAAAGCGGTGATAACTGTGTTTGTCTACTGATGACGTCACAATTTTACAAAACAAATACCTGAAATAAATGTGGTATTGAATTTCGTACATTTTGGACTAAATTACAGCATTTTATGAAGCAACTTAGAATGTTTCTATCATTTTTTTTTATTATCTGCATGAAACAATCTCCATAGCTTTAAATCTTTTGGATTTATTCTAATGGCGGCGACCACACATAATTTCATCATATCCAGAAATTGATCATACTTTTCCTCATAAATTTTCATCATATTTCAATTAGATTTTGATCACATGACTGCAGTTTCAAGCCATGTGGATTGTTTATTATATTTGTCACATACATGTACCTAGCATGCAATACGGAAATGCAATGTGTCCGTTCGATAATTAAAAGTTATTGTTGATTTCCGGAAAGTTTTTCTTCTGTCAAAATTCAAATAATTTTTGTAACCATTTTAACCAGTGTATTCTGTATTCTGCATGTGTCATCCGACACTGGATTGTAATTTGCTGTCTTATCGCGCATGAATTAACAATTTCTTTGAAGTCCCGATGATGCGAGAATGATCATTTTGTTTTCAATATGGTAACTTTGAGTGTAGAAGCTACAATCATAAGGTTATACAATAGAATTACATCAATGATTGAGGAATCCAAATTGATTAAAAAAATATGCCGCAATTTTCCAGCTATATCATGGCGTAGAACTCTCCCCCCCCAAAAAAAAAACCAACTTGTAATAAATATGTCGAGTTCTGTTACATTACTTGTAATACATATTATATATATTAGTTTTATTTGACATTGCAAATTATAATTATCATCAATGGTAATTTTACAACTTTAGCCGACACATTATTTCTGACCTGTCAAACATCAATTACTTATGCTAATGACTTGTATATCGTATATTAATATTATGCTTTAATTAATGTAATGTGTACTACATGTAGTTGTGACCGTACCACATATGCGTGTCACTTTTCCCTCTCGGCAATTTATTTATTTATTTATTTATTTATTTATTTATTTATTTATTTATTTATTTATTTATTTATTTATATTATTACATGTTTGATTACCTTTATTCATTTTTGATTACGGTATATTTTATTTTATCATTTTTTGGTAATTATTAAATAAGTCTGTTTTCAATACACAAAAGGCAAGTCCGTTAATTTGTCGTTTAAATCTAAGAAATAAACTTTGAAATTCTAAAAAAGAAAATAATATCGCGTTATTGCTTACTACAGATAATTGTCAACGCTTTAACAGGTATTAATTTGTAAGATTGTTTATCCTCTGGGCTAACAGCTTTGAATATACATGTACTTGGTTAATGAATACATGTACATGTATTGTACATAGTTATGTTGTTTTATTTATTTTGTAGTTAACATGTACATGTATCTGTTTCAGTATAAACATACATACAAGGTATTACCATAAAACATTCCTAAGATAGAAGATACATGTACAGAAGCGGTAGATCGTGTGTTCAGCTTTAGTCCAGACATACATACAAGGTATTACCATAAAACATTCCTAAGATAGAAGATACATGTACAGAAGCGTTAGATCGTGTGTTCAGCTTTAGTCCAGACATACATACAAGGTATTACCATAAAACATTCCTAAGATAGAAGATACATGTACCGAAGCGATAGATCGTGTGTTCAGCTTTAGTCCAGACATACATACAAGGTATTACCATAAAACATTCCTAAGATAGAAGATACATGTACAGAAGCGGTAGATCGTGTGTTCAGCTTTAGTCCAGACATACATACAAGGTATTACCATAAAACATTCCTAAGATAGAAGATACATGTACAGAAGCGTTAGATCGTGTGTTCAGCTTTAGTCCAGACATACATACAAGGTATTACCATAAAACATTCCTAAGATAGAAGATACATGTACAGAAGCGTTAGATCGTGTGTACAGCTTTAGTCCAGACATACATACAAGGTATTACCATAAAACATTCCTAATATAGAAGATACATGTACAGAAGCGTTAGATCGTGTGTTCAGCTTTAGTCCAGACATACATACAAGGTATTACCATAAAACATTCCTAAGATAGAAGATACATGTACAGAAGCGGTAGATCGTGTGTACAGCTTTAGTCCAGACATACATACAAGGTATTACCATAAAACATTCCTAAGATAGAAGATACATGTACAGAAGCGGTAGATCGTGTGTACAGCTTTAGTCCAGACATACATACAAGGTATTACCATAAAACATTCCTAAGATAGAGGATACATGTACAGAAGCGGTAGATCGTGTGCACAGCTTTAGTCCAGACATACATACAAGGTATTACCATAAAACATTCCTAAGATAGAAGATACATGTACAGAAGCGGTAGATCGTGTGTTCAGCTTTAGTCCAGACATACATACAAGGTATTACCATAAAACATTCCTAAGATAGAAGATACATGTACAGAAGCGTTAGATCGTGTGTTCAACTTTAGTCCAGACATACATACAAGGTATTACCATAAAACATTCCTAAGATAGAAGATACATGTACAGAAGCGGTAGATCGTGTGCTCAGCTTTAGTCCAGACATACATATAAGGTATTACCATAAAACATTCCTAAGATAGAAGATACATGTACAGAAGCGGTAGATCGTGTGTTCAGCTTTAGTCCAGACATACATACAAGGTATTACCATAAAACATTCCTAATATAGAAGATACATGTACAGAAGCGGTAGATCGTGTGTTCAGCTTTAGTCCAGACATACATACAAGGTATTACCATAAAACATTCCTAAGATAGAAGATACATGTACCGAAGCGATAGATCGTGTGTTCAGCTTTAGTCCAGACATACATACAAGGTATTACCATAAAACATTCCTAAGATAGAAGATACATGTACAGAAGCGGTAGATCGTGTGTTCAGCTTTAGTCAAGACATACATACAAAGTATTACCATAAAACATTCCTAAGATAGAAGATACATGTACAGAAGCGTTAGATCGTGTGTTCAGCTTTAGTCCAGACATACATACAAGGTATTACCATAAAACATTCCTAAGATAGAAGATACATGTACAGAAGCGTTAGATCGTGTGTTCAGCTTTAGTCCAGACATACATACAAGGTATTACCATAAAACATTCCTAAGATAGAAGATACATGTACAGAAGCGTTAGATCGTGTGTGCAGCTTTAGTCCAGACATACATACAAGGTATTACCATAAAACATTCCTAATATAGAAGATACATGTACAGAAGCGTTAGATCGTGTGTTCAGCTTTAGTCCAGACATACATACAAGGTATTACCATAAAACATTTCTAAGATAGAAGATACATGTACAGAAGCGGTAGATCGTGTGTTCAGCTTTAGTCCAGACATACATACAAGGTATTACCATAAAACATTCCTAAGATAGAAGATACATGTACAGAAGCGGTAGATCGTGTGTACAGCTTTAGTCCAGACATACATACAAGGTATTACCATAAAACATTCCTAAGATAGAAGATACATGTACAGAAGCGGTAGATCGTGTGTACAGCTTTAGTCCAGACATACATACAAGGTATTACCATAAAACATTCCTAAGATAGCGGATACATGTACAGAAGCGGTAGATCGTGTGCACAGCTTTAGTCCAGACATACATACAAGGTATTACCATAAAACATTCCTAAGATAGAAGATACATGTACAGAAGCGGTAGATCGTGTGTTCAGCTTTAGTCCAGACATACATACAAGGTATTACCATAAAACATTCCTAAGATAGAAGATACATGTACACAAGCGGTAGATCGTGTGTTCAGCTTTAGTCCAGACATACATACAAGGTATTACCATAAAACATTCCTAAGATAGAAGATACATGTACAGAAGCGTTAGATCGTGTGTTCAACTTTAGTCCAGACATACATACAAGGTATTACCATAAAACATTCCTAAGATAGAAGATACATGTACAGAAGCGTTAGATCGTCTGTTCAGCTTTAGTCCAGACATACATAAAAGGTATTACCATAAAACATTCCTAAGATAGAAGATACATGTACAGAAGCGTTAGATCGTGTGTTCAACTTTAGTCCAGACATACATACAAGGTATTACCATAAAACATTCCTAAGATAGAAGATACATGTACAGAAGCGTTAGATCGTGTGTTCAGCTTTAGTCCAGACATACATAATAGGTATTACCATAAAACATTCCTAAGATAGAAGATACATGTACAGAAGCGTTAGATCGTGTGTTCAGCTTTAGTCCAGACATACATAAAAGGTATTACCATAAAACATTCCTAAGATAGAAGATACATGTACAGAAGCGTTAGATCGTGTGTTCAGCTTTAGTCCAGACATACATACAAGGTATTACCATAAAACATTCCTAAGATAGAAGATACATGTACAGAAGCGTTAGATCGTGTGTACAGCTTTAGTCCAGACATACATACAAGGTATTACTATAAAACATTCCTAAGATAGAAGATACATGTACAGAAGCGGTAGATCGTGTGTACAGCTTTAGTCCAGACATACATACAAGGTATTACCATAAAACATTCCTAGGATAGAAGATACATGTACAGAAGCGTTAGATCGTGTGTTCAGCTTTAGTCCGGACATACATAAAAGGTATTACCATAAAACATTCCTAATATAGAAGATACATGTACAGAAGCGTTAGATCGTGTGTTCAGAGTTAGTCCAGACATACATACAAGGTATTACCATAAAACATTCCTAAGATAGAAGATACATGTACAGAAGCGTTAGATCGTGTGTTCAGCTTTAGTCCAGACATACATACAAGGTATTACCATAAAACATTCCTAAGATAGAAGATACATGTACAGAAGCGGTAGATCGTGTGTACAGCTTTAGTCCAGACATACATACAAGGTATTACCATAAAACATTCCTAAGATAGAAGATACATGTACAGAAGCGGTAGATCGTGTGTACAGCTTTAGTCCAGACATACATACAAGGTATTACCATAAAACATTCCTAAGATAGAAGATACATGTACAGAAGCGGTAGATCGTGTGTACAGCTTTAGTCCAGACATACATACAAGGTATTACCATAAAACATTCCTAAGATAGAAGATACATGTACAGAAGCGGTAGATCGTGTGTACAGCTTTAGTCCAGACATACATACAAGGTATTACCATAAAACATTCCTAAGATAGAAGATACATGTACAGAAGCGTTAGATCGTGTGTTCAGCTTTAGTCCAGACATACATAAAAGGTATTACCATAAAACATTCCTATGATAGAAGATACATGTACAGAAGCGTTAGATCGTGTGTTCAGCTTTAGTCCAGACATACATAAAAGGTATTACCATAAAACATTCCTAAGATAGAAGATACATGTACAGAAGCGGTAGATCGTGTATTCAGCTTTAGTCCAGACATACATAAAAGGTATTACCATAAAGCATTCCTAAGATAGAAGATACATGTACAGAAGCGTTAGATCGTGTGTTCAGCTTTAGTCCAGACATACATACAAAGGTATTACCATAAAACATTCCTAAGATAGAAGATACATGTACAGAAGCGTTATATCGTGTGTACAGCTTTAGTCCAGACATACATACAAGGTATTACCATAAAACATTCCTAAGATAGAAGATACATGTACAGACGCGTTATATCGTTTGTACAGCTTTAGTCCAGACATACATACAAGGTATTACCATAAAACATTCCTAAGATAGAAGATACATGTACAGAAGTGGTAGATCGTGTGTTCAGCTTTAGTCCAGACATACATACAAGGTATTACCATAAAACATTCCTAAGATAGAAGATACATGTACAGAAGCGTAGATCGTGTGTACAGCTTTAGTCCAGACATACATACAAGGTATTACCATAAAACATTCCTAAGATAGAAGATACATGTACAGAAGCGTTAGATCGTGTGTACAGCTTTAGTCCAGACATACATACAAGGTATTACCATAAAACATTCCTAAGATAGAAGATACATGTACAGAAGCGTTAGATCGTGTGTTCAGCTTTAGTCCAGACATACATACAAGGTATTACCATAAAACATTCCTAAGATAGAAGATACATGTACAGAAGCGGTAGATCGTGTGTTCAGCTTTAGTCCAGACATACATACAAGGTATTACCATAAAACATTCCTAAGATAGAAAATACATGTACAGAAGCGGTAGATCGTGTGTTCAGCTTTAGTCCAGACATACATACAAGGTATTACCATAAAACATTCCTAAGATAGAAGATACATGTACAGAAGCGGTAGATCGTGTGTTCAGCTTTAGTCCAGACATACATACAAGGTATTACCATAAAACATTCCTAAGATAGAAGATACATGTACAGAAGCGGTAGATCGTGTGTACAGCTTTAGTCCAGACATACATACAAGGTATTACCATAAAACATTCCTAAGATAGAAGATACATGTACAGAAGCGGTAGATCGTGTGTACAGCTTTAGTCCAGACATACATACAAGGTATTACCATAAAACATTCCTAAGATAGAAGATACATGTACAGAAGCGGTAGATCGTGTGTACAGCTTTAGTCCAGACATACATACAAGGTATTACCATAAAACATTCCTAAGATAGAAGATACATGTACAGAAGCGTTAGATCGTGTGTTCAGCTTTAGTCCAGACATACATAAAAGGTATTACCATAAAACATTCTTAAGATAGAAGATACATGTACAGAAGCGTTAGATCGTGTGTTCAGCTTTAGTCCAGACATACATAAAAGGTATTACCATAAAACATTCCTAAGATAGAAGATACATGTACAGAAGCTGTAGATCGTGTATTCAGCTTTAGTCCAGACATACATAAAAGGTATTACCATAAATCATTCCTAAGATAGAAGATACATGTACAGAAGCGTTAGATCGTGTGTTCAGCTTTAGTCCAGACATACATACAAAGGTATTACCATAAAACATTCCTAAGATAGAAGATACATGTACAGAAGCGTTATATCGTGTGTACAGCTTTAGTCCAGACATACATAAAAGGTATTACCATAAAACATTCCTAAGATAGAAGATACATGTACAGAAGTGGTAGATCGTGTGTTCAGCTTTAGTCCAGACATACATACAAGGTATTACCATAAAACATTCCTAAGATAGAAGATACATGTACAGAAGCGTAGATCGTGTGTACAGCTTTAGTCCAGACATACATACAAGGTATTACCATAAAACATTCCTAAGATAGAAGATACATGTACAGAAGCGTTAGATCGTGTGTACAGCTTTAGTCCAGACATACATACAAGGTATTACCATAAAACATTCCTAAGATAGAAGATACATGTACAGAAGCGTTAGATCGTGTGTACAGCTTTAGTCCAGACATACATACAAGGTATTACCATAAAACATTCCTAAGATAGAAGATACATGTACAGAAGCGGTAGATCGTGTGTTCAGCTTTAGTCCAGACATACATACAAGGTATTACCATAAAACATTCCTAAGATAGAAAATACATGTACAGAAGCGGTAGATCGTGTGTTCAGCTTTAGTCCAGACATACATACAAGGTATTACCATAAAACATTCCTAAGATAGAAGATACATGTACAGAAGCGGTAGATCGTGTGTTCAGCTTTAGTCCAGACATACATACAAGGTATTACCATAAAACATTCCTAAGATAGAAGATACATGTACAGAAGTGTTAGATCGTGTGTTCAGCTTTAGTTCAGACATACATACAAGGTATTACCATAAAACATTCCTAATATAGAAGATACATGTACAGAAGCGGTAGATCGTGTGTTCAGCTTTAGTCCAGACATACATACAAGGTATTACCATAAAACATTCCTAAGATAGAAGATACATGTACAGAAGCGGTAGATCGTGTGTTCAGCTTTAGTCCAGACATACATACAAGGTATTACCATAAAACATTCCTAAGATAAAAGATACATGTACAGAAGCGGTAGATCGTGTGTTCAGCTTTAGTCCAGACATACATACAAGGAATTACCATAAAACATTCCTAAGATAGAAGATACATGTACAGAAGCGTAGATCGTGTGTACAGCTTTAGTCCAGACATACATACAAGGTATTACCATAAAACATTCCTAAGATAGAAGATACATGTACAGAAGCGTTAGATCGTGTGTACAGCTTTAGTCCAGACATACATACAAGGTATTACCATAAAACATTCCTAAGATAGAAGATACATGTACAGAAGCGGTAGATCGTGTGTACAGCTTTAGTCCAGACATATATACAAGGTATTACCATAAAACATTCCTAAGATAGAAGATACATGTACAGAAGCGTTAGATCGTGTGTTCAGCTTTAGTCCAGACATACATACAAGGTATTACCATAAAACATTCCTAAGATAGAAGATACATGTACACAAGCGTTAGATCGTGTGTTCAGCTTTAGTCCAGACATACATACAAGGTATTACCATAAAACATTCCTAAGATAGAAGATACATGTACAGAAGCGGTAGATCGTGTGTTCAGCTTTAGTCCAGACATACATACAAGGTATTACCATAAAACATTCCTAAGATAGAAGATACATGTACAGAAGCGGTAGATCGTGTGTTCAGCTTTAGTCCAGACATACATACAAGGTATTACCATAAAACATTCCTAAGATAGAAGATACATGTACAGAAGCGGTAGATCGTGTGTTCAGCTTTAGTCCAGACATACATACAAGGTATTACCATAAAACATTCCTAAGATAGAAAATACATGTACAGAAGCGGTAGATCGTGTGTTCAGCTTTAGTCCAGACATACATACAAGGTATTACCATAAAACATTCCTAAGATAGAAGATACATGTACAGAAGCGGTAGATCGTGTGTACAGCTTTAGTCCAGACATACATACAAGGTATTACCATAAAACATTCCTAAGATAGAAGATACATGTACAGAAGCGGTAGATCGTGTGTACAGCTTTAGTCCAGACATACATACAAGGTATTACCATAAAACATTCCTAAGATAGAAGATACATGTACAGAAGCGTTAGATCGTGTGTTCAGCTTTAGTCCAGACATACATAAAAGGTATTACCATAAAACATTCCTAAGATAGAAGATACATGTACAGAAGCGTTAGATCGTGTGTTCAGCTTTAGTCCAGACATACATAAAAGGTATTACCATAAAACATTCCTAAGATAGAAGATACATGTACAGAAGCGGTAGATCGTGTATTCAGCTTTAGTCCAGACATACATAAAAGGTATTACCATAAATCATTCCTAAGATAGAAGATACATGTACAGAAGCGTTAGATCGTGTGTTCAGCTTTAGTCCAGACATACATACAAAGGTATTACCATAAAACATTCCTAATATAGAAGATACATGTACAGAAGCGTTATATCGTGTGTACAGCTTTAGTCCAGACATACATAAAAGGTATTACCATAAAACATTCCTAAGATAGAAGATACATGTACAGACGCGTTATATCGTTTGTACAGCTTTAGTCCAGACATACATACAAGGTATTACCATAAAACATTCCTAAGATAGAAGATACATGTACAGAAGTGGTAGATCGTGTGTTCAGCTTTAGTCCAGACATACATACAAGGTATTACCATAAAACATTCCTAAGATAGAAGATACATGTACAGAAGCGTAGATCGTGTGTACAGCTTTAGTCCAGACATACATACAAGGTATTACCATAAAACATTCTTAAGATAGAAGATACATGTACAGAAGCGTTAGATCGTGTGTACAGCTTTAGTCCAGACATACATACAAGGTATTACCATAAAACATTCCTAAGATAGAAGATACATGTACAGAAGCGGTAGATCGTGTGTACAGCTTTAGTCCAGACATACATACAAGGTATTACCATAAAACATTCCTAAGATAGAAGATACATGTACAGAAGCGTTAGATCGTGTGTACAGCTTTAGTCCAGACATACATACAAGGTATTACCATAAAACATTCCTAAGATAGAAGATACATGTACAGAAGCGGTAGATCGTGTGTTCAGCTTTAGTCCAGACATACATACAAGGTATTACCATAAAACATTCCTAAGATAGAAAATACATGTACAGAAGCGGTAGATCGTGTGTTCAGCTTTAGTCCAGACACACATACAAGGTATTACCATAAAACATTCCTAAGATAGAAGATACATGTACAGAAGCGGTAGATCGTGTGTTCAGCTTTAGTCCAGACATACATACAAGGTATTACCATAAAACATTCCTAAGATAGAAGATACATGTACAGAAGTGTTAGATCGTGTGTTCAGCTTTAGTTCAGACATACATACAAGGTATTACCATAAAACATTCCTAATATAGAAGATACATGTACAGAAGCGGTAGATCGTGTGTTCAGCTTTAGTCCAGACATACATACAAGGTATTACCATAAAACATTCCTAAGATAGAAGATACATGTACAGAAGCGGTAGATCGTGTGTTCAGCTTTAGTCCAGACATACATACAAGGTATTACCATAAAACATTCCTAAGATAAAAGATACATGTACAGAAGCGGTAGATCGTGTGTTCAGCTTTAGTCCAGACATACATACAAGGAATTACCATAAAACATTCCTAAGATAGAAGATACATGTACAGAAGCGTAGATCGTGTGTACAGCTTTAGTCCAGACATACATACAAGGTATTACCATAAAACATTCCTAAGATAGAAGATACATGTACAGAAGCGTTAGATCGTGTGTACAGCTTTAGTCCAGACATACATACAAGGTATTACCATAAAACATTCCTAAGATAGAAGATACATGTACAGAAGCGGTAGATCGTGTGTACAGCTTTAGTCCAGACATATATACAAGGTATTACCATAAAACATTCCTAAGATAGAAGATACATGTACAGAAGCGTTAGATCGTGTGTTCAGCTTTAGTCCAGACATACATACAAGGTATTACCATAAAACATTCCTAAGATAGAAGATACATGTACAGAAGCGGTAGATCGTGTGTTCAGCTTTAGTCCAGACATACATACAAGGTATTACCATAAAACATTCCTAAGATAGAAGATACATGTACAGAAGCGGTAGATCGTGTGTTCAGCTTTAGTCCAGACATACATACAAGGTATTACCATAAAACATTCCTAAGATAGAAGATACATGTACAGAAGTGTTAGATCGTGTGTTCAGCTTTAGTTCAGACATACATACAAGGTATTACCATAAAACATTCCTAATATAGAAGATACATGTACAGAAGCGGTAGATCGTGTGTTCAGCTTTAGTCCAGACATACATACAAGGTATTACCATAAAACATTCCTAAGATAGAAGATACATGTACAGAAGCGGTAGATCGTGTGTTCAGCTTTAGTCCAGACATACATACAAGGTATTACCATAAAACATTCCTAAGATAGAAGATACATGTACAGAAGCGTTAGATCGTGTGTTCAGCTTTAGTCCAGACATACATACAAGGTATTACCATAAAACATTCCTAAGATAGAAGATACATGTACAGAAGCGGTAGATCGTGTGTACAGCTTTAGTCCAGACATACATACAAGGTATTACCATAAAACATTCTTAATATAGAGGATACATGTACAGAAGCGTTAGATCGTGTGTACAGCTTTAGTCCAGACATACATACAAGGTATTACCATAAAGCATTCCTAAGATAGAAGATACATGTACAGAAGAGGTAGATCGTGTGTTCAGCTTTAGTCCAGACATACATACAAGGTATTACCATAAAACATTCCTAAGATAGAAGATACATGTACAGAAGCGTAGATCGTGTGTACAGCTTTAGTCCAGACATACATACAAGGTATTACCATAAAACATTCCTAAGATAGAAGATACATGTACAGAAGCGTTAGATCGTGTGTACAGCTTTAGTCCAGACATACATACAAGGTATTACCATAAAACATTCCTAAGATAGAAGATACATGTACAGAAGCGATAGATCGTGTGTTCAGCTTTAGTCCAGACATACATACAAAGTATTACCATAAAACATTCTTAAGATAGAAGATACATGTACAGAAGCGGTAGATCGTGTGTTCAGCTTTAGTCCAGACATGCATACAAGGTATTACCATAAAACATTCTTAAGATAGAAGATACATGTACAGAAGCGGTAGATCATCGTGTGTTCAGCTTTAGTCCAGACATACATACAAGGTATTACCATAAAACATTCCTAATATAGAAGATACATGTACAGAAGCGGTAGATCGTGTGTTCAGCTGTAGTCCAGATATACATACAAGGTATTACCATAAAATATTCCTAAGATAGAAGATACATGTACAGAAGCGGTAGATCGTGTGTTCAGCTTTAGTCCAGACATACATACAAGGTATTACCATAAAACATTCCTAAGATAGAAGATACATGTACAGAAGCGGTAGATCGTGTGTTCAGCTTTAGTCCAGACATACATACAAGGTATTACCATAAAACATTCCTAAGATAGAAGATACATGTACAGAAGCGTTAGATCGTGTGTTCAGCTTTAGTCCAGACATACATACAAGGTATTACCATAAAACATTCCTAAGATAGAAGATACATGTACACAAGCGTTAGATCGTGTGTTCAGCTTTAGTCCAGACATACATACAAGGTATTACCATAAAACATTCCTAATATAGAAGATACATGTACAGAAGCGGTAGATCGTGTGTTCAGCTTTAGTCCAGACATACATACAAGGTATTACCATAAAACATTCCTAAGATAGAAGATACATGTACAGAAACGGTAGATCGTGTGTTCAGCTTTAGTCCAGACATACATACAAGGTATTACCATAAAACATTACTAAGATAGAAGATACATGTACAGAAGCGGTAGATCGTGTGTTCAGCTTTAGTCCAGACATACATACAAGGTATTACCATAAAACATTCCTAAGATAGAAGATACATGTACAGAAGTGTTAGATCGTGTGTTCAGCTTTAGTTCAGACATACATACAAGGTATTACCATAAAACATTCCTAATATAGAAGATACATGTACAGAAGCGGTAGATCGTGTGTTCAGCTTTAGTCCAGACATACATACAAGGTATTACCATAAATCATTCCTAAGATAGAAGATACATGTACAGAAGCGGTAGATCGTGTGTTCAGCTTTAGTCCAGACATACATACAAGGTATTACCATAAAACATTCCTAAGATAGAAGATACATGTACAGAAGCGGTAGATCGTGTGTTCAGCTTTAGTCCAGACATACATACAAGGTATTACCATAAAACATTCCTAAGATAGAAGATATATGTACAGAAGCGTAGATCGTGTGTACAGCTTTAGTCCAGACATACATACAAGGTATTACCATAAAACATTCCTAAGATAGAAGATACATGTACAGAAGCGTTAGATCGTGTGTACAGCTTTAGTCCAGACATACATACAAGGTATTACCATAAAACATTCCTAAGATAGAAGATACATGTACAGAAGCGGTATATCGTGTGTACAGCTTTAGTCCAGACATACATACAAGGTATTACCATAAAACATTCCTAAGATAGAAGATACATGTACAGAAGCGGTAGATCGTGTGTTCAGCTTTAGTCCAGACATACATACAAGGTATTACCATAAAACATTCCTAAGATAGAAGATACATGTACAGAAGCGGTAGATCGTGTGATCAGCTTTAGTCCAGACATACATACAAGGTATTACCATAAAACATTCCTAATATAGAAGATACATGTACAGAAGCGGTAGATCGTGTGTTCAGCTTTAGTCCAGACATACATACAAGGTATTACCATAAAACATTCCTAAGATAGAAAATACATGTACAGAAACGGTAGATCGTGTGTTCAGCTTTAGTCCAGACATACATACAAGGTATTACCATAAAACATTCCTAAGATAGAAGATACATGTACAGAAGCGGTAGATCGTGTGTTCAGCTTTAGTCCAGACATACATACAAGGTATTACCATAAAACATTCCTAAGATAGAAGATACATGTACAGAAGTGTTAGATCGTGTGTTCAGCTTTAGTTCAGACATACATACAAGGTATTACCATAAAACATTCCTAATATAGAAGATACATGTACAGAAGCGGTAGATCGTGTGTTCAGCTTTAGTCCAGACATACATACAAGGTATTACCATAAATCATTCCTAAGATAGAAGATACATGTACAGAAGCGGTAGATCGTGTGTTCAGCTTTAGTCCAGACATACATACAAGGTATTACCATAAAACATTCCTAAGATAGAAGATACATGTACAGAAGCGGTAGATCGTGTGTTCAGCTTTAGTCCAGACATACATACAAGGTATTACCATAAAGCATTCCTAAGATAGAAGATACATGTACAGAAGCGTAGATCGTGTGTACAGCTTTAGTCCAGACATACATACAAGGTATTACCATAAAACATTCCTAAGATAGAAGATACATGTACAGAAGCGTTAGATCGTGTGTACAGCTTTAGTCCAGACATACATACAAGGTATTACCATAAAACATTCCTAAGATAGAAGATACATGTACAGAAGCGGTATATCGTGTGTACAGCTTTAGTCCAGACATACATACAAGGTATTACCATAAAACATTCCTAAGATAGAAGATACATGTACACAAGCGGTAGATCGTGTGTTCAGCTTTAGTCCAGACATACATACAAGGTATTACCATAATACATTCCTAAGATAGAAGATACATGTACAGAAGCGGTAGATCGTGTGTTCAGCTTTAGTCCAGACATACATACAAGGTATTACCATAAAACATTCCTAAGATAGAAGATACATGTACAGAAGCGGTATATCGTGTGTTCAGCTTTAGTCCAGACATACATACAAGGTATTACCATAAAACATTCCTAAGATAGAAGATACATGTACAGAAGCGGTAGATCGTGTGTTCAGCTTTAGTCCAGACATACATACAAGGTATTACCATAAAACATTCCTAAGATAGAAGATACATGTACAGAAGTGTTAGATCGTGTGTTCAGCTTTAGTTCAGACATACATACAAGGTATTACCATAAAACATTCCTAATATAGAAGATACATGTACAGAAGCGGTAGATCGTGTGTTCAGCTTTAGTCCAGACATACATACAAGGTATTACCATAAAACATTCCTAAGATAGAAGATACATGTACAGAAGCGGTAGATCGTGTGTTCAGCTTTAGTCCAGACATACATACAAGGTATTACCATAAAACATTCCTAAGATAGAAGATACATGTACAGAAGCGGTAGATCGTGTGTTCAGCTTTAGTCCAGACATACATACAAGGCATTACCATAAAACATTCCTAAGATAGAAGATACATGTACAGAAGCGGTAGATCGTGTGTTCAGCTTTAGTCCAGACATACATACAAGGCATTACCATAAAACATTCCTAAGATAGAAGATACATGTACAGAAGCGTTAGATCGTGTGTACAGCTTTAGTCCAGACATACATACAAGGTATTACCATAAAACATTCCTAAGATAGAAGATACATGTACAGAAGCGTTAGATCGTGTGTTCAGCTTTAGTCCAGACATACATACAAGGTATTACCATAAAACATTCCTAAGATAGAAGATACATGTACAGAAGCGGTAGATCGTATGTACAGCTTTAGTCCAGACATACATACAAGGTATTACCATAAAACATTCCTAATATAGAGGATACATGTACAGAAGCGTTAGATCGTGTGTACAGCTTTAGTCCAGACATACATACAAGGTATTACCATAAAACATTCCTAAGATAGAAGATACATGTACAGAAGCGGTAGATCGTGTGTTCAGCTTTAGTCCAGACATACATACAAGGTATTACCATAAAACATTCCTAAGATAGAAGATACATGTACAGAAGCGTAGATCGTGTGTACAGCTTTAGTCCAGACATACATACAAGGTATTACCATAAAACATTCCTAAGATAGAAGATACATGTACAGAAGCGTAGATCGTGTGTTCAGCTTTAGTCCAGACATACATACAAGGTATTACCATAAAACATTCCTAAGATAGAAGATACATGTACACAAGCGGTAGATCGTGTGTTCAGCTTTAGTCCAGACATACATACAAGGTATTACCATAAAACATTCTTAGGATAGAAGATACATGTACAGAAGTGTTAGATCGTGTGTTCAGCTTTAGTCCAGACATACATACAAGGTATTACCATAAAACATTCCTAAGATAGAAGATACATGTACAGAAGTGTTAGATCGTGTGTTCAGCTTTAGTTCAGACATACATACAAGGTATTACCATAAAACATTCCTAATATAGAAGATACATGTACAGAAGCGGTAGATCGTGTGTTCAGCTTTAGTCCAGACATACATACAAGGTATTACCATAAAACATTCCTAAGATAGAAGATACATGTACAGAAGCGGTAGATCGTGTGTTCAGCTTTAGTCCAGACACACATACAAGGTATTACCATAAAACATTCCTAAGATAGAAGATACATGTATAGAAGCGGTAGATCGTGTGTTCAGCTTTAGTCCAGATATACATACAAGGTATTACCATAAAACATTCCTAAGATAGAAGATACATGTACAGAAGCGGTAGATCGTGTGTACAGCTTTAGTCCAGACATACATACAAGGTATTACCATAAAACATTCCTAAGATAGAAGATACATGTACAGAAGCGTTAGATCGTGTGTTCAGCTTTAGTCCAGACATACATACAAGGTATTACCATAAAACATTCCTAAGATAGAAGATACATGTACAGAAGCGGTAGATCGTATGTACAGCTTTAGTCCAGACATACATACAAGGTATTACCATAAAACATTCCTAATATAGAGGATACATGTACAGAAGCGTTAGATAGTGTGTACAGCTTTAGTCCAGACATACATACAAGGTATTACCATAAAACATTCCTAAGATAGAAGATACATGTACAGAAGCGGTAGATCGTGTGTTCAGCTTTAGTCCAGACATACATACAAGGTATTACCATAAAACATTCCTAAGATAGAAGATACATGTACAGAAGCGTAGATCGTGTGTACAGCTTTAGTCCAGACATACATACAAGGTATTACCATAAAACATTCCTAAGATAGAAGATACATGTACAGAAGCGTTAGATCGTGTGTACAGCTTTAGTCCAGACATACATACAAGGTATTACCATAAAACATTCCTAAGATAGAAGATACATGTACACAAGCGGTAGATCGTGTGTTCAGCTTTAGTCCAGACATACATACAAGGTATTACCATAAAACATTCCTAATATAGAAGATACATGTACAGAAGCGGTAGATCGAGTGTTCAGCTTTAGTCCAGACATACATACAAGGTATTACCATAAAACATTCCTAAGATAGAAAATACATGTACAGAAACGGTAGATCGTGTGTTCAGCTTTAGTCCAGACATACATACAAGGTATTACCATAAAACATTCCTAAGATAGAAGATACATGTACAGAAGCGGTAGATCGTGTGTTCAGCTTTAGTCCAGACATACATACAAGGTATTACCATAAAACATTCCTAAGATAGAAGATACATGTACAGAAGTGTTAGATCGTGTGTTCAGCTTTAGTTCAGACATACATACAAGGTATTACCATAAAACATTCCTAATATAGAAGATACATGTACAGAAGCGGTAGATCGTGTGTTCAGCTTTAGTCCAGACATACATACAAGGTATTACCATAAATCATTCCTAAGATAGAAGATACATGTACAGAAGCGGTAGATCGTGTGTTCAGCTTTAGTCCAGACATACATACAAGGTATTACCATAAAACATTCCTAAGATAGAAGATACATGTACAGAAGCGGTAGATCGTGTGTTCAGCTTTAGTCCAGACATACATACAAGGTATTACCATAAAACATTCCTAAGATAGAAGATACATGTACAGAAGCGTAGATCGTGTGTACAGCTTTAGTCCAGACATACATACAAGGTATTATCATAAAACATTCCTAAGATAGAAGATACATGTACAGAAGCGTTAGATCGTGTGTACAGCTTTAGTCCAGACATACATACAAGGTATTACCATAAAACATTCCTAAGATAGAAGATACATGTACAGAAGCGGTATATCGTGTGTACAGCTTTAGTCCAGACATACATACAAGGTATTACCATAAAACATTCCTAAGAAAGAAGATACATGTACACAAGCGGTAGATCGTGTGTTCAGCTTTAGTCCAGACATACATACAAGGTATTACCATAAAACATTCCTAAGATAGAAGATACATGTACAGAAGCGGTAGATCGTGTGTTCAGCTTTAGTCCAGACATACATACAAGGTATTACCATAAAACATTCCTAATATAGAAGATACATGTACAGAAGCGGTAGATCGTGTGTTCAGCTTTAGTCCAGACATGCATACAAGGTATTACCATAAAACATTCCTAAGATAGAAAATACATGTACAGAAACGGTAGATCGTGTGTTCAGCTTTAGTCCAGACATACATACAAGGTATTACCATAAAACATTCCTAAGATAGAAGATACATGTACAGAAGCGGTAGATCGTGTGTTCAGCTTTAGTCCAGACATACATACAAGGTATTACCATAAAACATTCCTAAGATAGAAGATACATGTACAGAAGTGTTAGATCGTGTGTTCAGCTTTAGTTCAGACATACATACAAGGTATTACCATAAAACATTCCTAATATAGAAGATACATGTACAGAAGCGGTAGATCGTGTGTTCAGCTTTAGTCCAGGCATACATACAAGGTATTACCATAAATCATTCCTAAGATAGAAGATACATGTACAGAAGCGGTAGATCGTGTGTTCAGCTTTAGTCCAGACATACATACAAGGTATTACCATAAAACATTCCTAAGATAGAAGATACATGTACAGAAGCGGTAGATCGTGTGTTCAGCTTTAGTCCAGACATACATACAAGGTATTACCATAAAGCATTCCTAAGATAGAAGATACATGTACAGAAGCGTAGATCATGTGTACAGCTTTAGTCCAGACATACATACAAGGTATTACCATAAAACATTATTAAGATAGAAGATACATGTACAGAAGCGTTAGATCGTGTGTACAGCTTTAGTCCAGACATACATACAAGGTATTACCATAAAACATTCCTAAGATAGAAGATACATGTACAGAAGCGGTATATCGTGTGTACAGCTTTAGTCCAGACATACATACAAGGTATTACCATAAAACATTCCTAAGATAGAAGATACATGTACACAAGCGGTAGATCGTGTGTTCAGCTTTAGTCCAGACATACATACAAGGTATTACCATAAAACATTCCTAAGATAGAAGATACATGTACAGAAGCGGTAGATCGTGTGTTCAGCTTTAGTCCAGACATACATACAAGGTATTACCATAAAACATTCCTAAGATAGAAGATACATGTACAGAAGCGGTAGATCGTGTGTTCAGCTTTAGTCCAGACATACATACAAGGTATTACCATAAAACATTCCTAAGATAGAAGATACATGTACAGAAGCGGTAGATCGTGTGTTCAGCTTTAGTCCAGACATACATACAAGGTATTACCATAAAACATTCCTAAGATAGAAGATACATGTACAGAAGTGTTAGATCGTGTGTTCAGCTTTAGTTCAGACATACATACAAGGTATTACCATAAAACATTCCTAATATAGAAGATACATGTACAGAAGCGGTAGATCGTGTGTTCAGCTTTAGTCCAGACATACATACAAGGTATTACCATAAAACATTCCTAAGATAGAAGATACATGTACAGAAGCGGTAGATCGTGTGTTCAGCTTTAGTCCAGACATACATACAAGGTATTACCATAAAACATTCCTAAGATAGAAGATACATGTACAGAAGCGGTAGATCGTGTGTTCAGCTTTAGTCCAGACATACATACAAGGTATTACCATAAAACATTCCTAAGATAGAAGATACATGTACAGAAGCGTTAGATCGTGTGTTCAGCTTTAGTCCAGACATACATACAAGGTATTACCATAAAACATTCCTAAGATAGAAGATACATGTACAGAAGCGGTAGATCGTGTGTACAGCTTTAGTCCAGACATACATACAAGGTATTACCATAAAACATTCCTAATATAGAGGATACATGTACAGAAGCGTTAGATCGTGTGTACAGCTTTAGTCCAGACATACATACAAGGTATTACCATAAAACATTCCTAAGATAGAAGATACATGTACAGAAGCGGTAGATCGTGTGTTCAGCTTTAGTCCAGACATACATACAAGGTATTACCATAAAACATTCCTAAGATAGAAGATACATGTACAGAAGGTAGATCGTGTGTACAGCTTTAGTCCAGACATACATACAAGGTATTACCATAAAACATTCCTAAGATAGAAGATACATGTACAGAAGCGTTAGATCGTGTGTACAGCTTTAGTCCAGACATACATACAAGGTATTACCATAAAACATTCCTAAGATAGAAGATACATGTACAGAAGCGGTAGATCGTGTGTTCAGCTTTAGTCCAGACATACATACAAGGTATTACCATAAAACATTCTTAGGATAGAAGATACATGTACAGAAGCGTTAGATCGAGTGTTCAGCTTTAGTCCAGACATACATACAAGGTATTACCATAAAACATTCCTAAGATAGAAGATACATGTACAGAAGCGGTAGATCGTGTGTTCAGCTTTAGTCCAGACATACATACAAGGTATTACCATAAAACATTCCTAAGATAGAAGATACATGTACAGAAGCGTTAGATCGTGTGTTCAGCTTTAGTCCAGACATACATACAAGGTATTACCATAAAACATTCCTAAGATAGAAGATACATGTACAGAAGCGGTAGATCGTGTGTACAGCTTTAGTCCAGACATACATGCAAGGTATTACCATAAAACATTCCTAATATAGAAGATACATGTACAGAAGCGTTAGATCGTGTGTACAGCTTTAGTCCAGACATACATACAAGGTATTACCATAAAACATTCCTAAGATAGAAGATACATGTACAGAAGCGGTAGATCGTGTGTTCAGCTTTAGTCCAGACATACATACAAGGTATTACCATTAAACATTCCTAAGATAGAAGATACATGTACAGAAGCGTAGATCGTGTGTACAGCTTTAGTCCAGACATACATACAAGGTATTACCATAAAACATTCCTAAGATAGAAGATACATGTACAGAAGCGTTAGATCGTGTGTACAGCTTTAGTCCAGACATACATACAAGGTATTACCATAAAACATTCCTAAGATAGAAGATACATGTACAGAAGCGGTAGATCGTGTGTTCAGCTTTAGTCCAGACATACATACAAGGTATTACCATAAAACATTCCTAAGATAGAAGATACATGTACAGAAGCGGTAGATCGTGTGTTCAGCTTTAGTCCAGACATACATACAAGGTATTACCATAAAACATTCTTAAGATAGAAGATACATGTACAGAATCGGTAGATCGTGTGTTCAGCTTTAGTCCAGACATGCATACAAGGTATTACCGTAAAACATTCTTAAGATAGAAGATACATGTACAGAAGCGGTAGATCATCGTGTGTTCAGCTTTAGTCCAGACATACATACAAGGTATTACCATAAAACATTCCTAAGATAGAAGATACATGTACAGAAGCGTTAGATCGTGTGTACAGCTTTAGTCCAGACATACATACAAGGTATTACCATAAAACATTCCTAAGATAGAAGATACATGTACAGAAGCGGTAGATCGTGTGTTCAGCTTTAGTCCAGACATACATACAAGGTATTACCATAAAACATTCCTAAGATAGAAGATACATGTACAGAAGCGGTAGATCGTGTGTTCAGCTTTAGTCCAGACATACATACAAGGTATTACCATAAAACATTCTTAAGATAGAAGATACATGTACAGAATCGGTAGATCGTGTGTTCAGCTTTAGTCCAGACATGCATACAAGGTATTACCGTAAAACATTCTTAAGATAGAAGATACATGTACAGAAGCGGTAGATCATCGTGTGTTCAGCTTTAGTCCAGACATACATACAAGGTATTACCATAAAACATTCCTAATATAGAAGATACATGTACAGAAGCGGTAGATCGTGTGTTCAGCTTTAGTCCAGATATACATACAAGGTATTACCATAAAATATTCCCTAAGATAGAAGATACATGTACAGAAGCGGTAGATCGTGTGTTCAGCTTTAGTCCAGACATACATACAAGGTATTACCATAAAACATTCCTAAGATAGAAGATACATGTACAGAAGCGGTAGATCGTGTGTTCAGCTTTAGTCCAGACATACATACAAGGTATTACCATAAAACATTCCTAAGATAGAAGATACATGTACAGAAGCGGTAGATCGTGTGTACAGCTTTAGTCCAGACATACATACAAGGTATTACCATAAAACATTCCTAAGATAGAAGATACATGTACAGAAGCGGTAGATCGTGTGTTCAGCTTTAGTCCAGACATACATACAAGGTATTACCATAAAACATTCCTAAGATAGAAGATACATGTACAGAAGCGTAGATCGTGTGTACAGCTTTAGTCCAGACATACATACAAGGTATTACCATAAAACATTCCTAAGATAGAAGATACATGTACAGAAGCGTTAGATCGTGTGTACAGCTTTAGTCCAGACATACATACAAGGTATTACCATAAAACATTCCTAAGATAGAAGATACATGTACAGAAGCGGTAGATCGTGTGTACAGCTTTAGTCCTGACATACATACAAGGTATTACCATAAAACATTCCTAAGATAGAAGATACATGTACACAAGCGTTAGATTGTGTGTTCAGCTTTAGTCCAGACATACATACAAGGTATTACCATAAAACATTCCTAAGATAGAAGATACATGTACAGAAGTGGTAGATCGTGTGTTCAGCTTTAGTCCAGACATACATACAAGGTATTATCATAAAACATTCCTAAGATAGAAGATACATGTACAGAAGCGGTAGATCGTGTGTTCAGCTTTAGTCCAGACATACATACAAGGTATTACCATAAAACATTCCTAAGATAGAAGATACATGTACAGAAGCGGTAGATCGTGTGTTCAGCTTTAGTCCAGACATACATACAAGGTATTACCATAACACATTCCTATTATAGAAGATACATGTACAGAAGCGGTAGATCGTGTGTTCAGCTTTAGTCAAGACATACATACAAGGTATTACCATAAAACATTACTAAGATAGAAGATACATGTACACAAGCGGTAGATCGTGTGTTCAGCTTTAGTCCAGACATACATACAAGGTATTACCATAAAACATTCCTAAGATAAAAGATACATGTACAGAAGCGTTAGATCGTGTGTTCAGCTTTAGTCCAGACATACATACAAGGTATTACCATAAAACATTCCTAATATAGAAGATACATGTACAGAAGCGTTAGATCGTGTGTTCAGCTTTAGTCTAGACATACATACAAGGTATTACCATAAAACATTACTAAGATAGAAGATACATGTACAGAAGCGGTAGATCATCGTGTGTTCAGCTTTAGTCCAGACATACATACAAGGTATTACCATAAAACATTCCTAATATAGAAGATACATGTACAGAAGCGGTAGATCGTGTGTTCAGCTTTAGTCCAGATATACATACAAGGTATTACCATAAAATATTCCTAAGATAGAAGATACATGTACATAAGCGGTAGATCGTGTGTTCAGCTTTAGTCCAGACATACATACAAGGTATTACCATAAAACATTCCTAAGATAGAAGATACATGTACAGAAGCGGTAGATCGTGTGTTCAGCTTTAGTCCAGACATACATACAAGGTATTACCATAAAACATTCCTAAGATAGAAGATACATGTACAGAAGCGGTAGATCGTGTGTTCAGCTTTAGTCCAGACATACATACAAGGTATTACCATAAAACATTCCTAATATAGAAGATACATGTACAGAAGCGGTAGATCGTGTGTTCAGCTTTAGGTCAGACATACATACAAGGTATTACCATAAAACATTCCTAAGATAGAAGATACATGTACAGAAGCGGTAGATCGTGTGTTCAGCTTTAGTCCAGACATACATACAAGGTATTACCATAAAACATTCCTAAGATAGAAGATACATGTACAGAAGCGGTAGATCGTGTGTACAGCTTTAGTCCAGACATACATACAAGGTATTACCATAAAACATTCCTAAGATAGAAGATACATGTACAGAAGCGGTAGATCGTGTGTTCAGCTTTAGTCCAGACATACATACAAGGTATTACCATAAAACATTCCTAGGATAGAAGATACATGTACAGAAGCGTAGATCGTGTGTACAGCTTTAGTCCAGACATACATACAAGGTATTACCATAAAACATTCCTAAGATAGAAGATACATGTACAGAAGCGTTAGATCGTGTGTTCAGCTTTAGTCCAGACATACATACAAGGTATTACCATAAAACATTCCTAAGATAGAAGATACATGTACAGAAGCGTTAGATCGTGTGTACAGCTTTAGTCCAGACATACATACAAGGTATTACCATAAAACATTCCTAAGATAGAAGATACATGTACAGAAGCGGTAGATCGTGTGTACAGCTTTAGTCCAGACATACATACAAGGTATTACCATAAAACATTCCTAAGATAGAAGATACATGTACACAAGCGTTAGATTGTGTGTTCAGCTTTAGTCCAGACATACATACAAGGTATTACCATAAAACATTCCTAAGATAGAAGATACATGTACAGAAGTGGTAGATCGTGTGTTCAGCTTTAGTCCAGACATACATACAAGGTATTACCATAAAACATTCCTAAGATAGAAGATACATGTACAGAAGCGGTAGATCGTGTGTTCAGCTTTAGTCCAGACATACATACAAGGTATTACCATAAAACATTCCTAAGATAGAAGATACATGTACAGAAGCGGTAGATCGTGTGTTCAGCTTTAGTCCAGACATACATACAAGGTATTACCATAAAACATTCCTAATATAGAAGATACATGTACAGAAGCGGTAGATCGTATGTTCAGCTTTAGTCAAGACATACATACAAGGTATTACCATAAAACATTACTAAGATAGAAGATACATGTACACAAGCGGTAGATCGTGTGTTCAGCTTTAGTCCAGACATACATACAAGGTATTACCATAAAACATTCCTAAGATAAAAGATACATGTACAGAAGCGTTAGATCATGTGTTCAGCTTTAGTCCAGACATACATACAAGGTATTACCATAAAACATTCCTAATATAGAAGATACATGTGCAGAAGCGTTAGATCGTGTGTTCAGCTTTAGTCTAGACATACATACAAGGTATTACCATAAAACATTACTAAGATAGAAGATACATGTACAGAAACGTTAGATCGTGTGTTCAGCTTTAGTCCAGACATACATACAAGGTATTACCATAAAACATTCCTAAGATAGAAGATACATGTACAGAAGCGGTAGATCGTGTGTTCAGCTTTAGTCCAGGCATACATACAAGGTATTACCATAAAACATTCCTAAGATAGAAGATACATGTACAGAAGCGTTAGATCGTGTGTTCAGCTTTAGTCCAGACATACATACAAGGTATTACCATAAAACATTCCTAAGAAAGAAGATACATGTACAGAAGCGGTACATCGTCTGTACAGCTTTAGTCCAGACATACATACAAGGTATTACCATAAAACATTCCTAATATAGAAGATACATGTACAGAAGCGTTAGATCGTGTGTTCAGCTTTAGTCCAGACATACATACAAGGTATTACCATAAAACATTCCTAAGATAGAAGATACATGTACAGAAGCGTTAGATCGTGTGTTCAGCTTTAGTCCAGACATACATACAAGGTATTACCATAAAACATTCCTAAGATAGAAGATACATGTACAGAAGCGTTAGATCGTGTGTTCAGCTTTAGTCCAGACATACATACAAGGTATTACCATAACACATTCCTAAGATAGAAGATACATGTACAGAAGCGGTAGACCGTGTGTTCAGCTTTAGTCCAGACATACATACAAGGTATTACCATAAAACATTCCTAAGATAGAAGATACATGTACAGAAGCGTTAGATCGTGTGTTCAGCTTTAGTCCAGACATACATACAAGGTATTACCATAAAACATTCCTAAGATAGAAGATACATGTACAGAAGCGTAGATCGTGTGTACAGCTTTAGTCCAGACATACATACAAGGTATTACCATAAAACATTCCTAAGATAGAAGATACATGTACAGAAGCGTTAGATCGTGTGTACAGCTTTAGTCCAGACATACATACAAGGTATTACCATAAAACATTCCTAAGATAGAAGATACATGTACAGAAGCGGTAGATCGTGTGTACAGCTTTAGTCCAGACATACATACAAGGTATTACCATAAAACATTCCTAAGATAGAAGATACATGTACACAAGCGTTAGATTGTGTGTTCAGCTTTAGTCCAGACATACATACAAGGTATTACCATAAAACATTCCTAAGATAGAAGATACATGTACAGAAGTGGTAGATCGTGTGTTTAGCTTTAGTCCAGACATACATACAAGGTATTACCATAAAACATTCCTAAGATAGAAGATACATGTACAGAAGCGGTAGATCGTGTGTTCAGCTTTAGTCCAGACATACATACAAGGTATTACCATAAAACATTCCTAAGATAGAAGATACATGTACAGAAGCGGTAGATCGTGTGTTCAGCTTTAGTCCAGACATACATATAAGGTATTACCATAAAACATTCCTAAGATAGAAGATACATGTACAGAAGCGGTAGATCGTGTGTTCAGCTTTAGTCCAGGCATACATACAAGGTATTACCATAAAACATTCCTAAGATAGAAGATACATGTACAGAAGCGTTATATCGTGTGTTCAGCTTTAGTCCAGACATACATACAAGGTATTACCATAAAACATTCCTAAGATAGAAGATACATGTACAGAAGCGTTACATCGTGTGTACAGCTTTAGTCCAGACATACATACAAGGTATTACCATAAAACATTCCTAATATAGAAGATACATGTACAAAAGCGGTAGATCGTGTGTTCAGCTTTAGTCCAGACATACATACAAGGTATTACCATAAAACATTCCTAAGATAGAAGATACATGTACAGAAGCGGTAGATCGTGTGTTCAGCTTTAGTCCAGACATACATACAAGGTATTACCATAAAACATTCCTAATATAGAAGATACATGTACAGAAGCGGTAGATCGTGTGTTCAGCTTTAGTCAAGACATACATACAAGGTATTACCATAAAACATTACTAAGATAGAAGATACATGTACAGAAGCGTTAGATCGTGTGTTCAGCTTTAGTCCAGACATACATACAAGGTATTACCATAAAACATTCCTAAGATAGAAGATACATGTACAGAAGCGGTAGATCGTGTGTTCAGCTTTAGTCCAGGAATACATACAAGGTATTACCATAAAACATTCCTAAGATAGAAGATACATGTACAGAAGCGTTAGATCGTGTGTTCAGCTTTAGTCCAGACATACATACAAGGTATTACCATAAAACATTCCTAAGATAGAAGATACATGTACAGAAGCGGTACATCGTGTGTACAGCTTTAGTCCAGACATACATACAAGGTATTACCATAAAACATTCCTAATATAGAAGATACATGTACAAAAGCGGTAGATCGTGTGTTCAGCTTTAGTCCAGACATACATACAAGGTATTACCATAAAACATTCCTAAGATAGAAAATACATGTACAGAAGCGTTAGATCGTGTGTTCAGCTTTAGTCCAGACATACATACAAGGTATTACCATAAAACATTCCTAAGATAGAAGATACATGTACAGAAGCGTTAGATCGTGTGTTCAGCTTTAGTCCAGACATACATACAAGGTATTACCATAACACATTCCTAAGATAGAAGATACATGTACAGAAGCGGTAGACCGTGTGTTCAGCTTTAGTCCAGACATACATACAAGGTATTACCATAAAACATTCCTAAGATAGAAGATACATGTACAGAAGCGTTATATCGTGTGTTCAGCTTTAGTCCAGACATACATACAAGGTATTACCATAAAACATTCCTAAGATAGAAGATACATGTACAGAAGCGTTAGATCGTGTGTTCAGCTTTAGTCCAGACATACATACAAGGTATTACCATAAAACATTCCTATGATAGAAGATACATGTACACAAGCGGTAGATCGTGTGTTCAGCTTTAGTCCAGACATACATACAAGGTATTACCATAAAACATTCCTAAGATAGAAGATACATGTACAGAAGCGTTAGATCGTGTGTTCAGCTTTAGTCCAGACATACATACAAGGTATTACCATAAAACATTCCTAAGATAGAAGATACATGTACACAAGCGTTAGATCGTGTGTTCAGCTTTAGTCCAGACATACATACAAGGTATTACCATAAAACATTCCTAAGATAGAAGATACATGTACAGAAGCGTTAGATCGTGTGTTCAGCTTTAGTCCAGACATACATACAAGGTATTACCATAAAACATTCCTAAGATAGAAGATACATGTACAGAAGCGTTAGATCGTGTGTTCAGCTTTAGTCCAGACATACATACAAGGTATTACCATAAAACATTCCTAAGATAGAAGATACATGTACACAAGCGTTAGATCGTGTGTTCAGCTTTAGTCCAGACATACATACAAGGTATTACCATAAAACATTCCTAAGATAGAAGATACATGTACAGAAGCGTTAGATCGTGTGTACAGCTTTAGTCCAGACATACATACAAGGTATTACCATAAAACATTCCTAAGATAGAAGATACATGTACAGAAGCGGTAGATCGTGTGTACAGCTTTAGTCCAGACATACATACAAGGTATTACCATAAAACATTCCTAAGATAGAAGATACATGTACAGAAGCGTTAGATCGTGTGTTCAGCTTTAGTCCAGACATACATACAAGGTATTACCATAAAACATTCCTAAGATAGAAGATACATGTACAGAAGCGTTAGATCGTGTGTTCAGCTTTAGTCCAGACATACATACAAGGTATTACCATAAAACATTCCTAATATAGAAGATACATGTACACAAGCGGTAGATCGTGTGTTCAGCTTTAGTCCAGACATACATACAAGGTATTACCATAAAACATTCCTAAGATAGAAGATACATGTACAGAAGCGTTAGATCGTGAGTTCAGATTTAGTCCAGACATACATACAAGGTATTACCATAAAACATTCCTAAGATAGAAGATACATGTACAGAAGCGTTAGATCGTGTGTTCAGCTTTAGTCCAGACATACATACAAGGTATTACCATAAAACATTCCTAAGATAGAAGATACATGTACACAAGCGCTAGATCGTGTATTCAGCTTTAGTCCAGACATACATACAAGGTATTACCATAAAACATTCCCAAGATAGAAGATACATGTACAGAAGCGGTAGATCGTGTGTTCAGCTTTAGTCCAGACATACATACAAGGTATTACCATAAAACATTCCTAAGATAGAAGATACATGTACAGAAGCGGTAGATCGTGTGTTCAGCTTTAGTCCAGACATACATACAAGGTATTACCATAAAACATTCCTAATATAGAAGATACATGTACACAAGCGGTAGATCGTGTGTTCAGCTTTAGTCCAGACATGCATACAAGGTATTACCATAAAACATTCCTAAGATAGAAGATACATGTACAGAAGCGTTAGATCGTGTGTTCAGCTTTAGTCCAGACATACATAAAAGGTATTACCATAAAACATTCCTAAGATAGAAGATACATGTACACAAGCGGTAGATCGTGTGTTCAGCTTTAGTCCAGACATACATACAAGGTATTACCATAAAACATTCCTAAGATAGAAGATACATGTACAGAAGCTTTAGATCGTGTGTTCAGCTTTAGTCCAGACATACATACAAGGTATTACCATAAAACATTCCTAAGATAGAAGATACATGTACACAAGCGGTAGATCGTGTGTTCAGCTTTAGTCCAGACATACATACAAGGTATTACCATAAAACATTCCTAAGATAGAAGATACATGTACAGAAGCTTTAGATCGTGTGTTCAGCTTTAGTCCAGACATACATACAAGGTATTACCATAAAACATTCCTAAGATAGAAGATACATGTACACAAGGGTTAGATCGTGTGTTCAGCTTTAGTCCAGACATACATACAAGGTATTACCATAAAACATTCCTAAGTTAGAAGATACATGTACAGAAGCGTTAGATCGTGTGTTCAGCTTTAGTCCAGACATACATACAAGGTATTACCATAAAACATTCCTAAGATAGAAGATACATGTACAGAAGCGTTAGATCGTGTGTTCAGCTTTAGTCCAGACATACATACAAGTTATTACCATAAAACATTCCTAAGATAGAAGATACATGTACACAAGCGGTAGATCGTGTGTTCAGCTTTAGTCCAGACATACATACAAGGTATTACCATAAAACATTCCCAAGATAGAAGATACATGTACAGAAGCGGTAGATCGTGTGTTCAGCTTTAGTCCAGACATACATACAAGGTATTACCATAAAACATTCCTAATATAGAAGATACATGTACAGAAGCGTTAGATCGTGTGTTCAGCTTTAGTCCAGATATACATACAAGGTATTACCATAAAACATTCCTAAGATAGAAGATACATGTACAGAAGCGGTAGATCGTGTGTTCAGCTTTAGTCCAGACATACATACAAGGTATTACCATAAAACATTCCTAAGATAGAAGATACATGTACAGAAGCGGTAGATCGTGTGTTCAGCTTTAGTCCAGACATACATACAAGGTATTACCATAAAACATTCCTAAGATAGAAGATACATGTACAGAAGCGGTAGATCGTGTGTTCAGCTTTAGTCCAGACATACATATAAGATATTACCATAAAACATTCCCAAGATAGAAGATACATGTACAGAAGCGGTAGATCGTGTGTTCAGCTTTAGTCCAGACATACATACAAGGTATTACCATAAAACATTCCTAAGATAGAAGATACATGTACAGAAGCGGTAGATCGTGTGTTCAGCTTTAGTCCAGACATACATACAAGGTATTACCATAAAACATTCCTAAGATAGAAGATACATGTACAGAAGCGGTAGATCGTGTGTTCAGCTTTAGTCCAGACATACATACAAGGTATTACCATAAAACATTCCTAAGATAGAAGATACATGTACAGAAGCGTTAAATCGTGTGTTCAGCTTTAGTCCAGACATACATACAAGGTATTACCATAAAACATTCCTAAGATAGAAGATACATGTACACAAGCGGTAGATCGTGTGTTCAGCTTTAGTCCAGACATACATACAAGGTATTACCATAAAACATTCCTAAGATAGAAGATACATGTACAGAAGCGTTAGATCGTGTGTTCAGCTTTAGTCCAGACATACATACAAGGTATTACCATAAAACATTCCTAAGATAGAAGATACATGTACAAAAGGGTTAGATCGTGTGTTCAGCTTTAGTCCAGACATACATACAAGGTATTACCATAAAACATTCCTAAGATAGAAGATAGATGTACAGAAGCGTTAGATCGTGTGTTCAGCTTTAGTCCAGACATACATACAAGGTATTACCATAAAACATTCCTAAGATAGAAGATACATGTACAGAAGCGTTAGATCGTGTGTTCAGCTTTAGTCCAGACATACATACAAGGTATTACCATAAAACATTCCTAAGATAGAAGATACATGTACACAAGCGGTAGATCGTGTGTTCAGCTTTAGTCCAGACATACATACAAGGTATTACCATAAAACATTCTTAAGATAGAAGATACATGTACAGAAGCGGTAGATCGTGTGTTCAGCTTTAGTCCAGACATACATACAAGGTATTACCATAAAACATTCCTAATATAGAAGATACATGTACAGAAGCGTTAGATCGTGTGTTCAGCTTTAGTCCAGATATACATACAAGGTATTACCATAAAACATTCCTAAGATAGAAGATACATGTACAGAAGCGGTAGATCGTGTGTTCAGCTTTAGTCCAGACATACATACAAGGTATTACCATAAAACATTCCTAAGATAGAAGATACATGTACAGAAGCGGTAGATCGTGTGTTCAGCTTTAGTCCAGACATACATACAAGGTATTACCATAAAACATTCCTAAGATAGAAGATACATGTACAGAAGCGTTCGATCGTGTATTCAGCTTTAGTCCAGACATACATACAAGGTATTACCATAAAACATTCCCAAGATAGAAGATACATGTACAGAAGCGGTAGATCGTGTGTTCAGCTTTAGTCCAGACATACATACAATGTATTACCATAAAACATTCCTAAGATAGAAGATACATGTATAGAAGCGGTAGATCGTGTGTTCAGCTTTAGTTCAGACATACATACAAGGTATTACCATAAAACATTCCTAAGATAGAAGATACATGTACAGAAGCGGTAGATCGTGTGTTCAGCTTTAGTCCAGACATACATACAAGGTATTACCATAAAACATTCCTAAGATAGAAGATACATGTACAGAAGCGGTAGATCGTGTGTTCAGATTTAGTCCAGACATACATACAAGGTATTACCATAAAACATTCCTAAGATAGAAGATACATGTACAGAAGCGTTAGATCGTGTGTTCAGCTTTAGTCCAGACATACATACAAGGTATTACCATAAAACATTCCTAAGATAGAAGATACATGTACAGAAGGGTTAGATCGTGTGTTCAGCTTTAGTCCAGACATACATACAAGGTATTACCATAACACATTCCTAAGATAGAAGATACATGTACAGAAGCGTTAGATCGTGTGTTCAGCTTTAGTCCAGACATACATAAAAGGTATTACCATAAAACATTCCCAAGAAAGAAGATACATGTACAGAAGCGGTAGATCGTGTGTTCAGCTTTAGTCCAGACATACATACAAGGTATTACCATAAAACATTCCTAAGATAGAAGATACATGTACAGAAGCGTTAGATCGTGTGTTCAGCTTTAGTCCAGACATACATACAAGGTATTACCATAAAACATTCCTAAGATAGAAGATACATGTACAGAAGCGTTAGATCGTGTGTTCAGCTTTAGTCCAGACATACATAAAAGGTATTACCATAAAACATTCCTAAGATAGAAGATACATGTACAGAAGCGTTAGATCGTGTGTTCAGCTTTAGTCCAGACATACATACAAGGTATTACCATAAAACATTCCTAAGATAGAAGATACATGTACAGAAGCGGTAGATCGTGTGTTCAGCTTTAGTCCAGACATACATACAAGGTATTACCATAACACATTCCTAAGATAGAAGATACATGTACAGAAGCGTTAGATCGTGTGTTCAGCTTTAGTCCAGACATACATACAAGGTTTTACCATAAAACATTCCTAAGATAGAAGATACATGTACAGAAGCGTTAAATCGTGTGTTCAGCTTTAGTCCAGACATACATACAAGGTATTACCATATAAACATTCCTAAGAGAGAAGATACATGTACACAAGCGGTAGATCGTGTGTTCAGCTTTAGTCCAGACATACATACAAGGTATTACCATAAAACATTCCTAAGATAGAAGATACATGTACAGAAGCGGTAGATCGTGTGTTCAGCTTTAGTCCAGACATACATACAAGGTATTACCATAAAACATTCCTAATATAGAAGATACATGTACACAAGGGTTAGATCGTGTGTTCAGCTTTAGTCCAGACATACATACAAGGTATTACCATAAAACATTCCTAAGATAGAAGATACATGTACAGAAGCGTTAGATCGTGTGTTCAGCTTTAGTCCAGACATACATACAAGGTATTACCATAAAACATTCCTAAGATAGAAGATACATGTACAGAAGCGTTAGATCGTGTGTTCAGCTTTAGTCCAGACATACATACAAGGTATTACCATAAAACATTCCTAAGATAGAAGATACATGTACACAAGCGGTAGATCGTGTGTTCAGCTTTAGTCCAGACATACATACAAGGTATTACCATAAAACATTCCTAAGATAGAAGATACATGTACAGAAGCGGTAGATCGTGTGTTCAGCTTTAGTCCAGACATACATACAAGGTATTACCATAAAACATTCCTAAGATAGAAGATACATGTACAGAAGCGGTAGATCGTGTGTTCAGCTTTAGTCCAGACATACATACAAGGTATTACCATAAAACATTCCTAAGATAGAAGATACATGTACAGAAGCGGTAGATCGTGTGTTCAGCTTTAGTCCAGACATACATACAAGGTATTACCATAAAACATTCCTAAGATAGAAGATACATGTACAGAAGGGTAGATCGTGTGTACAGCTTTAGTCCAGACATACATACAAGGTATTACCATAAAACATTCCTAAGATAGAAGATACATGTACAGAAGCGTTAGATCGTGTGTACAGCTTTAGTCCAGACATACATACAAGGTATTACCATAAAACATTCCTAAGATAGAAGATACATGTACAGAAGCGTTAGATCGTGTGTACAGCTTTAGTCCAGACATACATAAAAGGTATTACCATAAAACATTCCTAAGATAGAAGATACATGTACAGAAGCGTTAGATCGTGTGTTCAGCTTTAGTCCAGACATACATACAAGGTATTACCATAAAACATTCCTAAGATAGAAGATACATGTACAGAAGCGTTAGATCGTGTGTTCAGCTTTAGTCCAGACATACATACAAGGTATTACCATAAAACATTCCTAAGATAGAAGATACATGTACAGAAGCGTTAGATCGTGTGTTCAGCTTTAGTCCAGACATACATACAAGGTATTACCATAAAACATTCCTAAGATAGAAGATACATGTACAGAAGCGGTAGATCGTGTGTTCAGCTTTAGTCCAGACATACATACAACGTATTACCATAAAACATTTCTAAGATAGAAGATACATGTACAGAAGCGTTAGATCGTGTGTTCAGCTTTAGTCCAGACATACATACAAGGTATTACCATAAAACATTCCTAAGATAGAAGATACATGTACAGAAGCGGTAGATCGTGTGTTCAGCTTTAGTCCAGACATACATAAAAGGTATTACCATAAAACATTCCTAAGATAGAAGATACATGTACAGAAGCGTTAGATCGTGTGTTCAGCTTTAGTCCAGACATACATACAAGGTATTACCATAAAACATTCCTAAGATAGAAGATACATGTACAGAAGCGGTAGATCGTGTGTTCAGCTTTAGTCCAGACATACATACAACGTATTACCATAAAACATTTCTAAGATAGAAGATACATGTACAGAAGCGTTAGATCGTGTGTTCAGCTTTAGTCCAGACATACATACAAGGTATTACCATAAAACATTCCTAAGATAGAAGATACATGTACAGAAGCGTTAGATCGTGTGTTCAGCTTTAGTCCAGACATACATACAAGGTATTACCATAAAACATTCCTAAGATAGAAGATACATGTACAGAAGCGGTAGATCGTGTGTTCAGCTTTAGTCCAGACATACATACAAGGTATTACCATAAAACATTCCTAAGATAGAAGATACATGTACAGAAGCGTTAGATCGTGTGTTCAGCTTTAGTCCGGTTAAATCAGAGAATATAGGTTTGAAATTAAAACATATTTCATTCATCCAAGGTAGAAATAGAATGGGCACAAGCTATCACAACTTATGAAGCCCTCTCCTTATATAGTAATCATAACAATTAATAAATATAAGGGAACGACCATTTAGCTTGAAGGGGGTAATGGTTTTTTTCTAAGAAAATATTCTGATTCCCAATGTTGCTGAAAAAAATATTCTGATTTTGGCGGAGGAAAAAAAATTAATCTGATTCAGAGTTTTTGTCATATAACCTAATGTTGAATTCTGGAAAAAATAAATATTCTAACTCTCGTGTTGTCCGAAAAAAAAATTCTGAACTAAACAAAAAACCATACCCTCCCCCCTGCAAGTTAAATGGTCGGGAATTTAGGGAAGAAATATATGTGGAATAAAATAAAATCGATCCTTGTTGCTTGTCCACAGTACGCAGCGTTAAGGAATAAGACTGGCTGGCTCAGCATCAGAATAGTGCGACATGTCTACCCACGGACTGTTGTTTCAGTGAGCTAGCACTTTAAAAATACTATAAAAATCCAATCAAGCATGTTCACAGATATATCACAAAGAATACTTCATCACCATTATCTCCTAGAAATGTAGCTTGTTCTCCTCACCATATAGATGAAAATAAAGGTTATTCCAGAAAAATCGTCAGTAATATTGTGGTCGTCATCTTCATTACGGAGGGAAAACTGAGTACAAAGAGAAATAAAGCGAATTTCTGGAGGTAACTGACAAATTTTAGCATATAAAGTTGGACCGGGGTAACTTCAGTAGAGGCGGGATCAAACTCACAAATACAGTGCTGATTGTCACAGAGATAGATGTAAATTTGGGATTTCATAGATACATGAATGCAGAAGTGTAAATTTCAATTGCCAAAGAAAAAAAACCCACACAAAAACAAAACAAAAAGAAAAAAAAAGGGAAAAAAGAAAGAAAGAGAAAATGGAGATTCAATAACGACTAAATATTAGTTTGGGCTATAGCAGTTTGTAAGTCTTATGGAATAGGGTCTTGATTTCAGGAGGAGTTGGACACGTACTTTCTGGTCTGGTCTGGTATGTTACGCCTTGTATACATTTGGCAAAAAGTCAAAACAAACAAACAAACAAACAAACAAACAAACAATAATAAAATACACGTAGGTGGAAAGTTCATGCTTTCATTCAATATTTACAGAGTTTTTGAAAGTTTTATTTATTTAATTTTGAATAAGGAATATTAATTTTGAAAAGTTACGTATGAAGAATGCTTAAAAGCTGAATTAAAATGTCAAAAAACATGAAAAGGAAACGAAATCTTAGGTGTACATCTGCATTGGAAATAAACTGATATGTTTGCAATGCTTATCTAATTCCATATATGGGTTAAAAAAACTACTTTGCGCAGAGTATCTTACACAGCATGACTTCATGATGTTCGTGCATTACATATTTAAAACAATTATTATTAAAAGTACCTCAATAAATTTTGGTCACAAACTATTTTGGAGGTTACTTAGAAATTATAACCACCCCGATTGCTGCGGAGCAGTAGCACTTACCGGTTGTTTGTTTTTTTTACATATACCAAATAAAAAATACATTTCAGAGCTACGGCTAGGTAGCTACCTCCTTCAGAATATGAGTAAACATGCATACGGCGAGATATTTGCGATGCGTCTTTTTACCACATAATACCACATAACTCCACATAATACCACAGAGAACACTATAGAATTAGCACAGAACACTTAAAATTCTAATAAATCTGATTAAATATGAACAAAAAATGTTTATTTGTTTAAATAGTTTTAATATATTTTCGTGCATTGTAGTAGGAATGGGCTAGTTTAACTAGAGTTGTCTCTCTTTACAGACTATTTTTGGGGGAAATAGTTTATTGTTTTATAATATTGTTCAATATTTATATGTGTATAGTTATTCATTTATTTAAAAGACAATTATCATCTCAGTGAAAATGAATTATTTATTAAATGATAATATTACTTGTGACCAAAAATGTGATTAGGACATGATTTTATGTTCTCATAGCATGGTCTATTATGTATCATTTACATGAATAAAATTAATATCAAAAATAAAAAAATAAATAATTTAAGAAAACATTATTCAGAACTTATAAATTATGAAATTTCTTATAAACATTATGTATTATTTTTGCTCGTATAAGCTTCGTGGTTGTTGCAATAGTTGCAAATGGCACAGGTGTGAAATAAATCGGAAAAACAGAAAAAAGACAAACAAGTAAAAAAAAAAGAATGAACCAAACAAAAAAAAACAAAAAAAACAAGACAAGACAACAAGCGAAAAAAGAAAGAAGGAAAAAAAAAGCAAACAAACAAAACAAACAAAAACCAACCCCCAACATATATATATAGTGACAGGGGTGGGACTGAAAGACTTTATTTTCCTCCAGAAAATAGTCTGTAAAGAGAGATAACTCTAGTTAAACTAATCTATTTCTATCAAAATACACGAAAATATATTTAAACTATTTAATCAAATAACATTTTTTTTCCCCATATTTAATAAGATTTAATAGAATTTTAGGTGTTCTGTGCTAATTCTATAGTGTTCTGTGGAGTTCTGTGGTGTTCTGTGGTATTCTGTGGTATTCTGTGGTGAAAAGACGCACCCAGATATTGGTAATAAAATAAAATAAGATAAAATGAAAGATTTAATTAATAAGCGCAAATTAATATTTCTTGCATTTATCTTAATTTAATGTTAGTCTATGCCTGGAATGTATAAAATAATTAAGTATGTACCTACTTTTATCGTTCTCTTTTCCATCTCGTATTTTACAACAAAAATTAAGTATATATATGTGTAAGTCCAGTCATAGAAAAATATCGCATTAATAAGTAAACCACAAAAATGACCATACACGGACTTCTAATGACAGATCATAGCTAAAGTAGATAGAATGTGTATTATGTTCCCATTAATGGTGATCAATGCAATTATATCTTGTCTGGAAAAAGATGTTTGATTTTCACCTGTATATATACGTTTGATTGATATCTATAAAATCACCATAAGTTATGCAGTGATTGGCCTAGCGTAGTTAACAAATCATGGTATGAAGCTCGCTACACATTGTTTCTTTTTCATTTCTTTTTTTGTTTGTTTTGTTTTGAGTTTTTTTCTTTTCTGTTTTTGTTTTCTTTGTTTATTTGGTATTTAACATTAATTATATATAAAAATCTTGATAAGGAGAGTTTTATGCATCAAGTATATACACGTATGTAAAAAGAAAGATAAGTTTGCTTATGTACTGCGTATTGTACAAAGCGAACATCATCATCATCTCATCTTATACCACAAACAATCATTTATGTACTGATCAAAACAGAAGAACGGAATTAGTCGAATTATAACGACTGATGTAGTACGTGTTGGTAGAGTACAAAGCGGACATCATCATCATCTCATCGAATCTCGCCATGATTTCAATGGGGAAAACAATTGCTCGATGGCTTAAACAACAAACAATCACTTATGTAACGACCAAAATAGATGAACGGAATCTGTTTAGTTGTGATGAGGGATGTTCTGATGGGAGGCGAGTTGTGACGAGTGATGTTCTGATGGGAGGCGAGTTGTGACGAGTGATGTACTGATGGGAGCCGAGTTGTGACGAGTGATGTACTGATGGGAGCCGAGTTGTGACGAGTGATGTACTGATGGGAGCCGAGTTGTGACGAGTGATGTACTGATGGGAGCCGAGTTGTGACAGTGACGTACTGATGGGAGGCGAGTTGTGACGAGTGATGTACTGATGGGAGGCGAGTTGTGATGAGGGATGATCTGATGGGAGGCGAGTTGTGACGAGTGATGTACTGATGGAAGAGCACTCAATGGGCTATCTGTTTTTCGCTGCTAAGGTATTTAATGCCACTTTCAGCAATATTTCAGCAGTATGTATAGATGATCACAAAATAAGAAATTACATTGTAATGGTCGACAATAATACAAAACACGAAACACTCATATTACAAACATAGATCTTGAGCGTCACCCGATGAAGATTATTCCAGATTTTGAGCGTCCCCCTGATGAAGATTATTCCAGACTTTGAGCGTCACCTGATGAAGATTATTCAGAAACGCCTCGTGTACACTAAATTAGATATGTTTTTATTACTACAATGTATCACTGTGTCCATACATCTACTGGTGGACTATTAGTCCCCGAGGGTATCATACGCCAGTAGTTAGTGCTGTAGTACTGACATGGTTTATTATATATATTTATTACTGACGTTTACAGTTCCTAAATGTTGTAAAAGGTTCTCCTCCCTCAGGCATTATACGATTATGGCTATCCTGTTTAGATCCTTTCGTTTTATTACTCCCTACACTTAAAATTATTTAGCTTTTCTATTTGTCGATTTTGAGCCTACCTGATGAAGGTTATTACAGAAACGGGATGCTACACTAAATTTGATATCTACGTTTTTTTTAAATGTAAAATATAAAAATATAACGATAAAATTCGATGTAATTCTTTGGTTTTGTGACTGATTTTGTCTGTTTATATATTTATGAGTTTTGACTTTCCCTTTGTTAGATTGTTCGGAGTTCGGTTATTTTGTTATTACCCTTATTTGTCATGAGATATGCATGCACTGTGACAGGTTTAAACCGAATAGGATTCCAGCCGAGCAACCAGGAATAAAGCTTTAAAGCAGTTAAATATACTTACTGCAACTGAAAAGACCAGGAACTTTTACAGAAACGACAACATATACAGAGTACATAAGCAGGGTCAGTGAATGACCGAGATCAGTGCACTAAAATCTAAACCACCTGAAGCCAATTGGGCCCCGCGCTTAAGTTATCTGCTCTCTTCTGCTAAAGCACAACAACAACACTACAGGTTATACAGAGATACAGAGAACAGCATTGGGCCCGCACCTCCTAAGGCTGACCCTGAATGTAGAATTTTGAGGCTTCACGAGCGTGTTAGGAATGATCGTTGGTGTCCCTGTGCAAGGCAAAATTGTCCCATCGTATCCATTATAATTTCTCCTACTGCTTGTGGTTATGAAAACGACCGAAAATGAGAGAATATAGGTTACGAGTTGACCGGGATTTCTGGCTATGTATTTACAAGTGATTACTAGACGTCGTTATTGTAGTGTTTTGAAAGCCAAATAGGCTAAACAGTATTTGATAGCTAGAACACCAAACAGCCTAAATATGATAGCCAGAACACCAAACAGCCTAAATATGATAGCCAGAACACCAAACAGCCTAAATATGATAGCCAGAACACCAAACAGCCTAAATATGATGGCCAACATCGGCTAATGTCATCTATGGCGGAGGGAGGAGACAATTAAGTGATAATGTTAATAATAATTACATGATATAAGAATCTGCTTTGGCAGCATTGGGCGAGAGAGAGAGAGAGAGAGAGAGAGAGAGAGAGAGATCAAATACACACTTCCTTAAACTGAAATAGTCAAAGACTATACCTAGTCAAAACAATGCAAGTATTTTATATACCTAATATGGAGACCTGCTACTGATTTTCTTAGATTTTCTTAAATGAAACTATATATGTCCACTAGTAAAATATATATCAAAACAACAACCTTGTCCACATGTACGCTAGATATTAAAACGACAATCATTTCACGGATGAGAGAATTAAAGCTGGTGTCTGTCAAGATATAATCTACATGTTAATTTCTGACGTGACCTGACCTCCGGGCTTGCATAATACATTTCATTGTTGTTAATGTTTTCTTTTAAAACCGAAGCTCAAAAAAAGATTATTATTGTTTCGACGGAATATTATCGTCATGATATTTGTGCATGTACTTGATATTTTATTGCTTTTGTTGTTGTTTTTTTGTTTTTTGTTGTTGTTTTTTTGTGTTTTAGACGTCAACGAGGTTTACTACCCAGCCATTCAGAATCAGTATCGATAGATGGCAAATTAGCACTAGTGAGAAATACCACAGAAAATCTACTCTCATTGAAAAATGAGTTAAACACTCGTTTCTTTATTTCAATGTTGTCTGTCGGATAACGTATTGTTGGAAATCTTATGTTCATGAGTGGACAGGACAAAACTTGCCATACTGAGTTAAAACTTTCGGGTACCAGTTTTGAACACATACTAATAAAAAATATCCAATCAGAACGTCATTCAATAAATACAACGTTCTAATTGGACAATTTCAGGAGTACGAGTAAATGACTCGTGAGTTCAAGTACATACATGGTACTCTAAAGTTTATTGACTGTGAGATATGGACCACAAATATAAAATTTCAAAAATATTTACAAATCAAGTACAAACGAGAAAAAAAGTCTTACCTGGAAAATATTGAAACGGAAGTCGGCTAGTAAATTAAAACATCACTCTGCCAGTCATTTCCGTGCCAAAAAAACACACAATGATTTTAGTGTAATCACAATTTAAAACAAAACATATATATCTTCATTTCTAAAGTATACTGTTTTCTGCCATCTCAAAAGATGTAAGTTTCGAGAGGTTCGTGACCTTAGTTGTGTATTGCCTGGTTGATAGCTGCCTTAGGCGATGTTTATGTCACTTACAAGTGTCGCGTATACGTTGACAAAGAACTTGTCATGCAATTAAGAAAATATCACTCCGGAAATATTAGATTAAGTTAAACTATGTGTGTAAAAATCATCACTACTCTTGTATTTGGTTCGTGTCGGTAGTAATTTACAAAACATTTTGTTTGTATGTTTCTGGTATTTATCACGATTTTGCATTAGATTTCATTGATTGATCGACGTTTGATCGTTTGATAAAATCTGAAAAAAAAAAAAACATATTATCACAATCTAGCTCGGAGGATTTTTTTGTTAATTTACTATTTTCTTTTGTTGAAACAAATATTTGTTTCCATTACTCAGCATTGGGAACAACCCGAATTGCTATTTTCAGATAATTAATTTCTTTTACCGTCAACTATTCTTGCTATATGTATTTTTGTTTATATTTTCGTGTTTATATATGTCTTCTAAGTAAGTAAATCAATTTTGGTATTGGTAATTGACCATTTGCCCATTTCCGACTTTGACATCTATCGATCTTGTCGGATCGGGTACCATTTTGCATATTGTAAGGGAACAGAATCGTACAAAACGGTATGAACACGTCTATAATCAAATCGGGAATGTGTAAAATAAAGGATGTGTATAGTTCTACTATTCAAATCCTTGGTAAAATGTATATACATTATGTTCAAAAACGAAAATGTGTGGTTGTAAGTCATCCGAATAAAAATATCAAAAGTATTGGACCGTGTTAAAAAAATGTTTTTATCGTCTCTGTCTGCAATTTTCTGTGATTTCGTGACTACAAACTTAATATGATAGAGGATAGATATAACAAATTGATAAAACTTCCTCCCTTTGGTATATGTACCTGTAAACCTCAATACATAAGATGGACATCACGGCTCAGTGGTGCTAGGATTGTCGTGACAAGTCGTCACACGTCAACAAGCTTTGCCACTCGGCCGCTCACTCAACCAGGCCCCAGTCAAAAAGTTAGTTGCAGTTTTTTTCATTGCTGGACATAATATATCCTCGTTTCATTGGATAATTTGTCTATAAGACATTTTTGACTTTCTTCTTGAATTGGATGAAGAAAAATAGACCCTAGCTTCAGGGGTACAGTCTCCGAAACGCCACCGATTGGTTGGTGCACCGTACGAATCAAGGACGGGAGTAACTGCATACTACTTTCCTGGGGGGCTTGTTAGGAGTTGTCGTCAGTGGCTCGTTGCAAAACAACATGATCCGTCCCTATTGCCAATCCCCTGAACTAGGATCGATATATTCATATATTCATTTCGCATTAAACACATGCCCATTCATATATTCGTGAGGCGGAAAACTGCACCAAATCATATAGTATTCAATTATTGTCAACCCATTTATATATTAGACTAATATCCAAAATAAACACACAAGAGAACAATTTGGTACCTTGTTATATTAAATTATAGCATATCTAAAGAGGACTCTGCCTTTGTAATTAAGATAACACAGAGATGTAGATATATGACCTATTGATATACAATAGCTTAAAAATCCCCACCTATCATTATATTGGAATGGGCAAAATAAAACCCAATCATATATTTGAAAGCTGATTCTCATTCCAGCGGCACGTCTGTATATACCGACATCCCCCTCCCCCTCCCCTCTGCGTGGGTCAAAATGAGCAAAATAAATAGAACAACTACATGTATTTATTGAACAAGTTTGATTAGAGCCTCGTTTTTACACACATGGGAGTAGACGTAACGTGACACATGGGCGTGATCCAAACCTGTCAGTGGTTGGTGAGATGATGTCCCATGCATGTTCAAAACTGCAATCTGAAAAAAAAAATATAATAATCATCAGTTTAGAAAAGTACACTTAAAACAGTAATAACATATCGATATGGAGAATTGAAAATTCTTATTTGAAAATACCAAAGCGGTGAAATCAAACACAAAAATCAAACGGTACAAGTCATAACAATGAAGACACACCATGTATTCTATCACCAAAATCATCTGATTGTGAGCGAGAGATGGATTGTTGCTTAAATCCAAAGAAGTAATTTTTCAGCTATGTCATGGCGGAAACACTTTACGTTTCAATGAGGTGATGATGATGATGACCGCCTTGTACTAGACAAACCAACACGCTTAGGTGGAGCGTATTAGTGCTAGCTCACTGAAACAACAGTCAGCGCAGTGGATCGACATGTTGCTGAAATCGAACACATTATCCTGCTTCCGAGCCAAGCATATTTTGTTCTTACTCCTTAATACGGCATGCGTAGCGGAGAAGCAACAAATACCCCTATTTTAAGTCTTTGGCTTGACTTGATCGGTGCTCAAACTACAAACTACGATTTTCCACATTGGAGGCGAGCACGCTAACCATAAAATCACTGATGACGTTAAATGGTTGTGAATCGTCAATGTGTGATAAAGGAACGTTATAAAGTAAGGATCGATCCAACCTTTTATTTGTAAAACCAAAATATCGACTTTTGTGCGAGATATTATGAAAAGTTTTATCAGTGATGGTCGATAATTCCTCCATATCAACAATATACTTGGATAAAAACACAGGGGATGGTTAGTTGCCCATTTTATCCCCAACAACACCTGGATTTCCCTTAGAATATATCGTGCCTGTTTTTAGTGTTCAATGACTGTAGGTAAGAGGTTGTTGCTCATATAAGTAGAGAACACTTTAAAAGCTTGGAAACCTTTTAAAGGCTTGATAAAGTTATATCATTTCAAAAAGCTATACGAGCTGGGAAAGTTGAAAAAGCTATCAAAGCCTCGTGGTACTGTATGGCCACCGTTGTTTCTTACCTCTAATCTTCTGAGGCCGTCTGGATTATGAACGTCTTGTTCTTCTGATGGTGTGAGGTCAACAAAGTAACAATAACCATCTTTATTCATTATCAAATAGTGCTGTAATAAATTAGATTTACACTAAAATCACCTGGATCAGAATGAACATGACAAGACAAGTTTTACCCAAATCATTAAAATTGATGTGTGGAAATATTAATATAAGGATTTGACAATCAGTAACTCAATAAGCATATATGTCACAGATATAAGGTAACGACCATTTAACTTGAAGGGGGGGGGGGGGGTTATGGTTTTTTGTTTCGTTCAGAATTTTTTTTTCGACCAACACAAGAGTTAGAATATTTATTTTTTTTGTCGCGAAATTTTTTTCCAGAATTTAACATTAGATTATATGACAAAAACTCTGAATCAGATTATTTTTTTTCCTCCACCAAAATAAGAATATTTTTTTCAGCAACATTGGGAATCAGAATATTTTTTTAGAAAAAAACCATAACCCCCCCTTCAAGTTAAATGGTCGTTCCCTAAAGGTCGAACGCATTATGGGCAAGTTTTATACCTAGTTTCCTCATTCATGACTTATCACCGGGTTTGTAGCTAGATTAACACAACAGGTGCTACTAGTGGAGCAGGAACTATATACCCTTCCGGAGCACCTGAGTTCACCCTCGGTCATGAGAGAAATGTATCCTTCCGGGATGGCAAAGGTGATTTCTGTTCGCTGGGGGAAGAAATATAACCTCTGGTTCAGAGATTGGGTTGCTATTTTGTATCTTAAACGTAATTACTACTTACAGATGGGGCATCGTAGTAGAATGATAAACCTGTATTTGAGTGGTGAGGACGATGGGTAGTAGTTTGTTGGTGGTGGTGGTGTGGATGTTTTGTCGTTGCTGCCGCAGATAACTAGAAAATGAGATATAAATAAAATAAATATATTTATATTTACGAAATGACAGTACTGATGACATTTAACAAGTTCATAATGCGGGTGAAATGAAACCACAATAGGGATAGCTGAAATCACAATAAGGATAACATGAAACCACAATACAGATAAAATGAAGCCACAATAAGGATAACATGAAAGCATAACAGTGCTAAAATGAAACCACAATTGTGATAAAATGAAAACAAAATAGGGATAAATAAAACCAATATAGGGATAAAACGAAACCACGATAGGAATAAAATGAAACCACAATAATGATAAAATGAAACCACAATACAGATAAAATGAATCCACAATACAGATAAAATGAATCCACAATAGGGTAAACTGGAAGCATAATAGTGTTAAAATGAAACTACAATTGTAATAAATGAAACCACAATAAGAATAAAATGAAACCACAATAAGGATAAAATGAAACCACAATAAGGATAAAATGAAACCACAATTGGAATAAAATGAAACACAATTGTGATAAGATGAAACAAAAATAAGGATAAAATGAAACCACAATTGGAATAAAATGAAACCACAATAGGAATAAAATGAAGCCAGAATACAGATAAAATGAAGCCACGATAGTGATAAAATGTAATCACAATAGAGATAAAATGAAGAAAAAAAACCAATACAAATAAAATGAACACCACAAATTAATTTAAGTTAAACATATTTTTATGTTTTTTTGTTAAATTGCCCTGTCCTGTCTAGTGTTCGCGATGAATATTTTAAAATTGTTTCTAAACAGCCTAGTGATTATTATATTGGTGTAGACTTTATGGAACAGTCACTTAGTGCCAAATTACAGTTTATTGTTGGTGATATTGGATATGCTTTTAATAATGATATTGGAATATTTTATGATTTTATCGGTAAAATGTATATTGAAACATGTTTTAGATTACGAAGTGAAGTATTGAGTGTTACTGTTTAAAATATTTATCTTATAATAGTTTAAGTATATTTATAAATGATGTTCTATGGAGAGTTTATGGACAGTTTATAAGGTGTGTGCATATATGGCAGATGTCTTATCATATTTTTGCTGCATTTACTTTTATCATAATAAATGTACATTTTAATAACTGTAGTTAGACGTGCCACCGACACCCCGGCGGTTGGCGCCCCCGATGTAAAGGGGTAGTTTCATAATAAATATATATATATTTATTGTTCAGTAAGAAACAACATATATTAGATAAGGCATAGCTTTATATAATTTAGACCGTCTTCTCCCTAACCACAATATGGATAAAATGAGTACTCATGAGTACGCATGTGAGGGCCGAGGTGCGTAGCACCAAGGCCGTCACCTGAGTACGAATGCGGAAAAAGAAACCCGTTATATCCAATACGGGCAATATGTGATTTACACTATGTTAACTACATACATCGATTATCATTATCTAATCACAACACGGTTAGTACTTCACGGAAGCGAGTTAACACCACGATTTTGTTTTATTTTTATTTGCGTTATTTTACAACCGTGTGCATTGTGGCCGTAGCTATAATCCGACAGTCCGATAGTCCGACAGTCCGATAGTCCGACGGTCCGATAGTCCGACAGTCCGATAGTCCGACAAATGCTTTAAACTGATGAAAGTTTTGAAAAATAATTTGGCCAAAAATGATATATTCGTAATTTCAGGATATGGGCCATTCATTTTTATACGCTTATTATGGCATACCGCTGTTCGTCCGTCCGTCCACGCCTCGTACGATAACATCTCTCACTTGTTCCCCCTTTTACTGATAGGTCACGTCGTGACATACATTGTATTGATAAAAGGGGGAACAAGTGAGAGGTGTGATTTTAGTCAGTTTGGAAAACGCCAGTTTTCATATGGTACATGTATATACAATTAATTGGTTTAAAAAAGTGCAGAATATTAATAATTACTGTTCTCACGCTGAGCAACCGACCTTCAATTGTCATAAAAGAGGGGGGGGGGGGAGGGCGTATCATGGCACAGTTGTTTATTTTGTCATATTCCGATGCTGTTTCTTTCCGTGATATAAAGGGTCACTTAGGGACAATTCCTTCAATCGTAACTTTTTATATATGCGTTTGTCGTAGAAGGCGACTATAGCAGGGTCACCCGTCGGAATCCCGGGGAATAAAAATAGAACCAACTTGTCGTCGTCGGAAGAGACAGAAAAACAAGTTCCCGTGTTAAGCCGTTGCCCATGTTGACCCATCCCAGAGTCCCCTCTTTCTGATTTTTTGTTTACAAACTTTTCTCATCCTGAATATGACTGAAATATTGCTTGCTAGACCTTAAGCAATCAATCAATCAATCAATCAATTCGCACACATTATTGTATCCAGCTCTATTGGTGTGTCGACATTGCTTTTTAACATAAATATTCCTTGATAAAGGGCGGGGGACACTGGTACGCTCTCCTTTTGGCTTTTCCTTTTTTTTTGTATTTCTTTTTTTTTGTGTATTCATTTATTTCATCTTTCTTTTTAATAGTGACTTTTCTTGGCTGGACTCGGCTACACGCTACTTAAATAAAGCCTGAAGTAGTCGCTACTAAAAAATATACGGGATACTTACACTACCGGTTCATCACGATTGGATCCAGGTCTTTATGGAGTCCGCGTTGTTCATATATGTCTTTTTTTTAGCTCTTGTGTGGCCCTGCCAATTGTTTGTCCGTCTATGATATCGTGTTTTCGATGTTCTGGACCTTTCTTTGGTGAGTAAACGGTTCGGTTTCTGGCCCCATATTACACATGTTATAGTGTTAACTTTCAAAGAAATATAGCATTTGTCGGACTATCGGACTGTCGGACTATCGGACCGTCGGACTATCGGACTGTCGGACTATTAGACTGTCGGATTATAGGTCGGACCCCCATGTGAGGTCATCAATAATTATCATCACTACATGTTTCCTTCAAAATGACCTTAAGATCAAATATGCCCTCAACCTACGGTCTCAAATATTTTAATTTCTTTAACTCAGGAACAGAAATAAGTACAAAGAATCAAATATTGAAAAAAAACATAGGAACATCAAATCTCAATTTTATAATGCTCTATACTATTTTTCACAAATGGTATAATGTTAAGTTCTATGGAGACGGCCATTTTTGACTTAAAAGACTAAACAATATTTGTGCATGTTGTAGAGCACTATTTAGCATACCACAGTTCTGCAAAATAACGCAAAAGTAAATGGAATCATATGTCACTAACGCACTTCCGTAGTATTTACCGAAAAAAATGCTCGTTTATGGAAAATTGAACATAGATTATAATTAACAGTTGTTTTAGCATACTGAAGAAATAAATATTCCCAATCCCCTGTAGAACATCAGACTTTAGGTTTTTTTTAATAGTGTTCTGCTACCTATCATTCAATAATTTGAATCAAAGCAATTGCCTTATCATGACACCAGGTTAATTTCTCGTGAAGTGATTGCTTAAATTAAATTTAAAAAAACTTTAAAAAAAAACTGTCGGCCTACCACAAAATAGTAAAAAATGTATTTTAAATAACAACATATTCTGCAAAACTTACCGTTACAGCTACAACAACAAAAACAACAGCAGACGCCATGAAGTTCATTTTGTTAGTTCTGTCAATTCACCACGACACAATAGTTTGAGATATGTGTTTCTATCACCACGAGGCAGTCTTATCTTAAATGATTAACACACTGAATATTGACTCCCGCAATCTTGTCTATTGTAGTCGCTGAAGACGTGAAAGCTTATCGACATAAGACAGCTAAAATGTTTTTAAGAGTGTTCGTTGACATTTGTTTGCGTCTCTGTTCATATCTTTCTGCTGTCACTGTATGTATCATATAGGGTCGGGCAAGTATCATATAGGGTCGGGCATGTATCATATAGGGTCGGGCATGTATCATATAGGGTCGGACATGTATCATATAGGGTCGGACATGTATCATATAGGGTCGGGCATATATCATATAGGGTCGGACATGTATCATATAGGGTCGGACATGTATCATATAGGGTCGGGCATGTATCATATAGGGTCGGACATGTATCATATAGGGTCGGGCATGTATCATATAGGGTCGGGCATGTATCATATATGGTCGGGCATGTATCATATAGGGTCGGGCATGTATCATATAGGGTCGGGCATGTATCATATAGGGTCGGGCCCATAAAACTACTTTAACCCCACCACTTTTTATTGATATGGCAGGACCAAGTCAGGAAAGTGAGCGGTCATATATTTTTGTGTAATTGGGTATCAATTTTGCATCTTTCTATGATTTTTATATTGAATTTTGGAACTTTTCCGACAGTGTGATATTTTTGCCTTATCATTTTATGAGTAATAAAGAATATGGATGTAAATGTACATGAGAGACGATATAATATTACTCATTGAAACTAATCAAATCAGCGCTTTCATTATATTTTTCTTGTGCTGTTCTATATTTTACAGTCACAGTAGGGTCTTCAATAATGAAGAAGACTTGTACATTGTACCATAAAATGAATGTGACACGACCCCCTAACTCGCAACTAATTATATTTTTTGCATTTTAATTTAAATCGGGTACTTTAATTGGTTGAAATGCAGTCAGATGGTATTTTTTATTTTTTTTATTTCAATAAGTATTTTACCACGGAAATATTTCTTAGGTCTGAAGACCCCATCGGTTTCATGTCAATGATAATTTCCACATTCAGCATTATGTACGAATTTTGACAATTATACACTGGGGTAAAGCTGATGACCGTAACTGTAATTATGGTCATCCCAAGATGGCGGACGTGGAATCAGGTAAGAATCTTTTTTGTCGATTAAATTGTTTCTATAATGTATTTTAAATGACACATGCATTAGTACGATAGTAATCTATGAACTTTCCACAAGGAAATCACAAATTACGACTGAAAAATGCATATGAAAGAAAACATCCGCTTAAAAAAATCGTTTAAGATGACCGTAACTTACAACAAAGATGTTTTCAGTTACGGTCATCTTAGCGATTTTTTAAAATCGGATTTTCTCTTTCATATACATTTTTCAGTCGTAATTTGTGATTTCCTTGTAATAAGTTCATAGATTACTATCGTACCAATGCATGTGCCATTTAAAATACATTATAGAAACAATTTAATCGACAAAAAAGATTCGTACCTGATTCCACCTCCGTCATCTTAGGATGACCGTAATTACAGTTACTGTCATCAGCTTTACCCCCAGTGAATTATATCTACCTAAAAGATACCAATACTGAAACTGGTGTTTCGTAATCCACAATTTGACATATCTCTTTCTTGTCAAATCATGCAATTGGTATTCCATTTACCGGCTTAACAAAGCCACATTTTTTGTGCCCGTCCCAAGCGATGCATTGCTTTTCATCGACATATGTCGTGGTCATCTTTGTGTTCAATTATTTGAGATGAGAGGCGGTTGTTCGTTTTGTTGATATTAAATGTTGTTAAAATTGGTTGATAAATATCCATTACATACATAGTGTGTTGGTACAAGACTTTGTATCAGGTCGAGTCTGTTGTGTGAACAAGCATCACTACGAGTCGCGGTTTGTTCACGCAACAGACAAGACCTGATATAAAATCTTGTACCAACACACTATGTATGTAATAGGTTTATCAAACATTTCAATAACAATTAAATTTGTACAATACTCTGAGGGAGACTAGATTTTGTGCATGACGTCACATTATTTTTTCCGTTCATTCACCAATGTCACATTACTGTGCTGTGTCTCACATTCCAATGATATGACGTCATGACAAAGTAGTTCAGCAGAGAATGTCACGTGCACCGTCGCGCCATTATTTTATCACCACAGTGTGGTCATACAACATCTTGTATCAGACAGGCGACTTTCGTTAATTTCATAGGAAAACGTACAAAATGTTAGATAAGATTGATTAATTGATTTTTGCTTAACGTCCAGCGAGCAGTAATTCAACTATGTTCAGGATTAGAGCAAGCTTAACAAATATATGAAAACTATATATGAGGGAGGGATGGGCAAATTGAGACAAAAACATTTGACTGCCAATGAAAAAGTACGGAAGAGTACACTTTACCATAAAAATATTTTATTGTCAAACAAATACAGACAAAGGATCGGACTCAAGTTATAAACTTACGAGGTCTTCTCCGTAGAAGAGTACAAAAGAGATCTTTAGCGTATAGTGGCAATCTCCAAACACGTTACACACATCATACATATAGGTCTAGTTCATACCTTGATATACACCTCGAAATTGGCAGTGAGGGACGGTTAAGAACGATAGTTTACGACAAGAGAGATGATTTCAATATTCCCACTGTGAAGTTTCCATTTATATGTAGCAGCATTCCAACAGTATATTTGTCCTTTTTGTTTTGGCCATTGCGTTGTCTGGTCTTCGTCGTTTACTGTTTCTGATTAACACCTTTGCTATCTTTAAACTCTTCTTACACAATATGACCCCCTGTCAGAAGATGGTTCGTATTATATATAATCTGACAATCCCATAGCAAAATAGTACCCTCCTAGCCACAACATGTGAACATGTGGAGGAATCGGTGACAATTAATGTTTAAAACTTGTTTTTAATAATGTATTATTTTTAATTTTTTTCTTTTTTGCTTTCGAATTTGAATCGTATGATTATCTTAGGGTATGTCCTAGACTCCTAAATTAGTTACATTACATGTGAATAAGATAAGTCACAACAGAACTTCACCAGTGTCACGATTTATTCATACATGGAAACATGACCAAAAACGTGAACAGGGTATTTCTGGAAATTAACCATATTGCATATAATACATGTATTACAATTGCTTGTATAGTTTGTATGTTTTGTTATTGAGTTTTTCAATTGAATAATAATCAATTATCCAATAAAAAGTACAAATGGTTTTAATTTTAGATACATTGTAGGTCAATATTTAAAAAACAAGAAACTGAGAATTTCTGGAAATGAATCATATTGCTATTTTTAATGCTTGTTTTAATGAATATTTTTAGTTTGGATATATTATCTAATAACCCTAGTAATTAATAAACCATGAAAAATAAGTAATAATTATGCTCAGTTTTAGGTAAAAACAGAAAATCAAAAGAAAAGTAGTGGAGGTTTCTGGAAATATAATCTCAAAATATAGTACAAGTTCCTGATTATTAAGAAAAAAAATTGGCATGACTTCAATAATTCAAATCCAAAAAAGTGGATTTTTTTATTTCAATATGAATTCCTCAAGCTTCATTTTTCGTACACCATCATATTGTTAAAGAATATTAAATTAGACTAGAAAATTCTAGATTGACACACTGTTTAGAAAAATGGAGAAATGAATAGTAAATTGATCAAATTCCAGGCAAACAATTTACTGCGACGGACGCGCGTTTCGTTTATAAACGACTCATCAGCGACGCTCTTATGGCAAAAATTGCAAAAGCCAAAATAGTATAGAATTGATATTAGAATTGCTAAGTATGAGTTTGTTATATACATGTATATACAATGTACATGTATGCTAAACACTGATGGTTTGAAGCACAAATTCACATATTTTTCATAAAACATAGAGTTCACAGTTTCGTTTGGGGGTAGGTGGGTGGTCCCCCAACTTCAAATCCAGATAGAGGCTCAACTGCCTCCATGTTCAGCTGCCTAGCAATGCATACACCCAATATTGCAATAAGCAGTAAACCCAGGGGAGTGGACTGGCTTAACAGTCATGACAGTATGCCCCTCCCACTTTTGGAGAATAATATGAGTGAGTGCTTGCCACTACCCCACCCCAGCCACCTATTTTATTTTATTCAATAACAGTTAATTTCAGCAGTGTAGGAACATTGTGAGAAGGGGGGCAAACTTCTGAAAATTCCAAAAAGTGTGTGGGGGGGGGGGGCAAACTTCAATTTTGAAACCAAGACTGTAAGAAGCCAAAAAAGGTCTCTGGACAGAGTTTTATTTTTCTGCAAATAAAACATTTTCAGGCAAAAAAGTGTGGGGGGGACACAAGTATATGGTTGCCCCTACCCCTGGCTCCTCCACTGAATGTGTACCATGTTTAAAAGAAGAATGAAGAAATTAAAGTAATCTACAAGATGTTTGAGACTTGCTTCGAAATGGATTATCTCCCCTGCAATTTAATTTTTTTTTTATTTCTGTATAAGATTAATAAGAATGTTAAGTTTTTCTTCTTTATTTTATCTTAAGAACATTGAAAATAAATATGTCACAAGGCACTAAACAAATTATTTGCAAAACTAAGCATTCAATTATTTTTTTTGCAGTTGAATTTCGTAGTCAAGACCATAGCGCTATTGTTTATTCCAACGAATAAAATAAAAAACGTAAATCTATAAATTGTCTGCAATACCTCAATAGGTGAGCCGGACGTTAAACCCTCATACTACTACTATAAATTGTCGTCTGCTCAGTGAAAAAGTGCTATTTTGAAACTGAACAATTGATTGTTTGTAAACGGTACATTGGGGTTGGGAATATCGAAAACAAAGTCAATTGAGATATAACTAAAATACTCTTTCTAGAAGTCCTATAGTCTTTGAATTATGTGCACCCAAACTTGTTGACGTAAATTGACCATTGCCGGTAACAAAAGCTGCACTTAGTTTTGTAAAACTGTTATATATTTCAAAAGAATTCTTAAAAACATTAAAGGAGAGTACTACAGTCCAACAATTTCTCCATGGCTTTCATACATAACTCATCTTTATTAACTTATTTCTTCAGAGATAAACACTCATTTGTAAGGAATGTATCTCGGGGATTAGGCATATCATGCAATACATTAATCACGGAAATGTACATTGTTTTTGCCTACCTCATCCTATTTAAGTCATATTTAGAGCATTCAAAGTAAATTCTGATGTGATAAATGTTGTAAAAACTCTCTTTCATAGGTCCGACTGATTCCGTTCTCTTCCATCAAACTTGCATTCCGAATCGTTTGTCTAGTGTCGTTCCGTATTCGGTTCCAAAATTACGTAATCCGGAAAGATAAACAAATCGAAAATCAACCGTTTTTTCTGTTGTTTAATGCGGCGCCAAGCCTCGCCCATGGATTTTTCGCCTGAAAATGTCTTTATTTAAAGAGCTTTTTATTTTAAAACAAAAATAATGACGGGCGAGGCCTGGCGCCCATAGGTAAAACTCTTTCAAAGGTAACTATTTCGAGGAATTTTTGGTCAAACCTGAAATGGAAGCTACTTTGGGCGCGCTATGCTTTAATATAGGTGGAATTAAAGAGCCTCATTTTTTTCATTTACTATCGTATTTAGTCTTGAAATGGTGCACAAACCAAACATTTTCATGTATAAATCTACTTTAAAAATGACTGATTTACAGGGCCGTATACTGAGTTCCTGGCTCTTCTCCTTTGATCAATTTGTACTTTATTGTACTTGACTTTCACATAACATTACCATGACAACTTGACTCATAATGCTTCTGTCTTGTGATAATTGTTCACGAATGTACTTACATGTAATTGTGAAATATATTAGGTTCAGCTATGCATAGCACATTCTTCGTACCTGAAGAAATAACAGTAAAATTCATATGAATGTCATAGGCGCTCGGGGCATGTTAACTTTCTGTTGACATATATATTTCCAATAAACTTTCGTTATAATTTCATCTCATTTTCCTTTATTTATCGAGTTCCTGTCCAAATATCCATACTACCCCCCGTGGTAATAGTTTGCATATAGCGACTCTTTTTTCTATTTGGGACGGCATGTACAAACCGTTGTAACCATAAGATAAGCAATTAGTTTACGTAAATGCAGCTAGCTATTTTACTAAATGGCTATTTTGATCTATTTGTTTTAACCCCAATGTCAGTTTCACAATTATGTACAAGGTAAAAACCGTTGTTTCGATCCAGGAAATGGAGCGGTCATTTATCAATGTGTTATGAGTATCATTTTCTACGATTTTGTATTGAAACTTGAGTTGTTTCGACGGTGTGTTTGTTATCATTTTATTATCAATGATGTCTGATAATATCTAAGAATACATTAACCTTACAGGATTTGAATTCCACACATGTTTCACATTGAAATTTTAAGCTTGTCATTTAAACCGTTAATGTTATTGGTTTACTAATCTGGGGTACCTGTTGAGGAATATTTTATTTTTTTGCATACGCAAGGGATGCTAAATATATACTTTTATTTTCATTATGACACAATATTATTTGTAATCTGATGTCTTCTTTGTTAATAATCAACACATTAATATTCTCTATGATGACACCGTAATAGTTGTCATGGTAGCTATACCAACCGGAATGACTTGACGACGTCTGGTTGAACAAGATATATCACACCAAAACTGTAATACAATAAAACAAAATACCACACCGTCAAAACAGTTCCAAAGTCCAATCGGAAAATCATAGAAACAGACATAAGCTTAATACTCTCAACAACCATATAACCACTCACGCTCCTTGCTTGTTAAAGACACTACAATAGAAAGGGGATATTAAGCTAGTTTTATTAGCCCACATCCCATCCTAGAACACAATCAGTGGTCATGCAAGTGTTTATACTTGTGCTTGTAAGCAAAATGGTGAGAGAAGTCAAATGGCCAGTGATGAGCGACCAGAACCTACCAACCTGTTTTGGGTGTATGACAAAATATGACAACGGAGGAGACGACTATGAACAGATGTGTTCAATGCCATAAGTAAAACTAGAGGAGAGGTATAAGTTACAACGAATTTAGCTTGCAATGGGCCAACGACAACCACTGAAGCTTATCTTTTAGAGACGTTTAAAGCTGTCCTGTACATGCAAGGAACTAGGCGTTGCTTCAAAAGTTGTGTATTTTATTATTCTAACAATCAAGCACCCGCTATCGAGGGTGGGGTGGGCTGTTCCTAACATCTGACACCTAACATGGCGGATGTCCTATAAGAGGCAGAAACTGCCTACTCTTTACGAGCACCTGTGATCACCCCGGTTTATTGGTGAGATCCGTGTAGCTCATCTTTTTTTTATGTTTTCTTTTTGTGTTTTGTTTGTCTTCGTCCTCTGTTTTGTTTGCCCAATGCTGCCAGTATCTCTGGTCTGTTCATTTGTGAATGCTCCTTCGGTTTTCTCTAACGTGTATCACTTTATATACTCTACGTTCCCCCTTTTCCCCCGGCATGAGACATGTTGGATATTTACTGATTGTCTGTTGACAAGTAATATGACGTAAATACACTAGGAAAGTCAAAGGTTCTTATCTTAACTGACATGATCTGACTGGAATATTGAAATAAGCCATTCTAGTTTTCATTATCACAACACTTGTCACTTCTGATCAATATGGCTGGACAATTCTTCTGTTTGCTTTTAGCATGTTTGACTATTGGGGTTGTGAGTATATTAATAATACATTATTTCCGAAATACATCTAATTAACTTACTAATAAACATGTTTTCTTTACGTTACTTGTGTTTGTTTGTGCATAGTGGTGTCTAATGCACATTGTGTTATGTTTTTTGTAGGTTTGTCTTCGGCTTGTGTACCCAATATTGTCAGTTTCTCTGGGTTCTCCATTTTTGATGCACCTTCGGTATTCTCTAACCTTTATTGATCTTTGTATACATAAAAATAATTTACTTGCCCTTAATAGAATAATCTTTGACCTCGTGCAATACATATTGATTCTCCTTCAGTTGCCCGTGGGTTACGATATTTCTCCACTCTCTTAATATCGTAACCCACATGGACAACTGAAGAAGAATTTGTTTCTCCCATTATTTACCGATTTACCGATTAATTACCGATTTGGCAACACGAGGAGAAAGGCACGAGACATTTTAATCCTCTAGAGGATTACAGATTTTACCACCACTGGTTCAGCGGGGTTAAAACGCCGTAATAATGGGAAAAATGTTATTACACCTTACATATTTGTTTATAACTTAAAGTAACAAGACAATTTATATGCTTTACGAAAACTTCTGATGACGAGGGAAACAACCCGGTGGACAACCCAAGCTTATGTAATATAGAGGGAGACAACAGGTTCCCGGCCTACAACCCCTGAGAGCTTCATGTGTGTTGAAAAACCATTTTGTAAGCAGGTTTCCCTAATTGTATTTTCTAAAACCGGAACGTAGTTTGTAGTCTTCTACAAAATAAAACATTCAAGTTTTAAACATGTTATATGAAGGTAATAATTGTATAGTGTATTATATTCTATATTGGACAATATTCAACAATAATCGTTCACGGGAATTCATAACGGATTCTCTGTCATGATCATTCATATTTAAATTTCATTTTAAATATTAACCTCTTATTTAACATTATTATATATACATTGGTTCATAATATTAATGTTTTTTTTTCCACAGTGCACTGGAATGACCACTGTAGCCCATACAAAACCACCACATGAATATGATATACTAGCATTTAATTACGACCCTCATGTAGTAAGTCCAATCATAATTATCTAATTTTAACATACATAACGATGTTTCCTATTTGATGAAAACACAACATGTAAAGTAAACCAGTTTGCGAGTCTAACAAGCATATCAATATTTCACGTGGCAGCACAACACTAAGGAATGATACAATTATTTGCAAATTTTAAAAGCATATCGATATTCCATTAATAAAGAAAGCACAACGTAAAAACCTATATAGCATATTATTAGAATTTAACAAGCATAGCAATATATCATATTTGCATAATGATAGGGACAAAATAATTAGCGAATTCAACATGAAAAAACCCACCTTGGAGTTATGTATGCATGAATAGAGCCATCTTGGCGTGTACACCAACAATGACATCACTGCGTGGGCGAAACCATCTTGAAGTTAGCAACCATAACAATATCAACGCATGAGCAAAAACATCTTGGAGTGTACAACCATAACGCTTTGGATGTATGAATAAAGCAAACTTGAATAATGAAACAATATACGAAGTTAGCCAGGATAACAGTGATTAATGTTTAAACAAAGCTGAATCTGGACAATAAAGCAATTTGCCAATTTAACAGGCATAGCACTATTTTATATATTTACAAAGCACATCTTGAAGAATAAAAGCATTTGCGAATTTAACAGACATAACGATATTCCGTGAATGAACACAATTAAAGCACAACATTAAGAACAGATTTTGATGATGAAGGAGGAAATAAAACTAAAAAAATTCTGTAATCGTCACGTGATTTAAATTCACATATTTTGCAAAATACTAAGTAATAAGTGCTTGAGCTACATGTTTAGCTGTATGTATGGACGTTTGCTTTTAGATATATTGATTGATTTTTGGTGTTTAACGCCACTTTCAGCAGTATATTAGCTATATCATGGCGACCAGATTTAGTGGTGGAAGAAGCCGGAGTACCCGGAGAGAACCATCGACCATGGGCAAGCAACTGATACATTTTATCACTTGGAGCTGCGGGTCGAGTGCATCCTTTTTTGTAATTTACAAAACCGTGCCCGAACCCATGCCGTATTGGTGATAGGTTTGTATGAGTTGTTAGATAATCCAACTACCTAACTCATTGAGCCACCCGGGCCCTCGTTTGTTTCTAGAATATTTCGCCCTGTTATAATATATTTCTTGCTAACCTATGAACTTCTTTATCTTCTAGCGCATGTTGGCAATGAGTGAAAGATATCACGGAGTCAAATCCTGTTTTGTTTTGGATCTTACCGCCGACGAGCAAGTTCTGATCCATTCACACGATGGAATGACACAACTACAGGTAGTAACATGATTCCGTCCAAAAAATGTTTTGATAGATTGAAAAACCAAAAATACCACACTGTCGGAACAGTTCCAAAGTCAAATAGAAAAAAAGAGGCAACATTGATACCACAAACACAGATCAGATACATGACCTCTCACTTTCCTGGTTTGGTACAGGTATTTCAATAAAATGTAGCGTGGTTAAACTAGTTTTATGAGATCAAAATTTGCAAGAAGCCGAAAATATTTATAGGTATTTTAATCATTGGTTATATTTTTGTTGGTCATGGGTTGAGCAAGAGATGGATCAAAGTTGTTGGAATCGACGTCGGACGCAACCCGAATACCCGAAGAAACCACCAAAGTGATAAAATTGAAACAGTTATAACGAGTATACATCACAAAACGCAATGATGATATGCACTGACTGCGAATGTGCGATGTAAGCTAAGAACCATGCGCAGGTGGCTATGGCAGCCTTATCTTTGATAATAGGATGATTTTGATTTAAACATATTTTATTGATAAATAAAACATATACAATTTTTGTTTGAATTTTATGAAAATCGTTTACTTTTCGAAATATATTGATGCACTGTCGTAAAAACAATAATATTTGAATCAATATCAAGGTCAGGACTGCCAAATAATAGTAAATTTTCCGAAGGTCGAGTGTTCAGTAGCTGAAATAGCTTTCGAAAAAAAATATTTCGTTGACGAGTATATTTTGGACATTTAAATAAATAATGATATGTAGATTCAATCTCTCCACACAAACAATTAGGATTATCAATAATATTTTTTACATACAAAACAGTGTTCGTTGAAAGAACTAATTCTCATACGAAGACGAACATGTAATATTTGTGTCAGTCTTGGACCGTAATAATAGTATTTAGGTACAATATCATGATGAACTCTAGAAGTAAGTCTAGATTTGAGAATACTAAGGGATGGGGAGTCTTTTATTTCTGGCGGTAGAGAATTCCATAATTATAAAGTATATGGTAGAAAATAACTAGCATAGAGTGATGTTCGGGTTCTTGGCAACGGAAGCGCATTGTTATGTCTAGTATTGTATGTGTGCACATCCTGAAAGTGGTTAGGAATCATCCTTGATAAAGATGCCGGAGTTAAGTCATTTTGCATTTTAAATAGTTGAATGAGCTTATTGTTTTCCCTTCTATCTTTTAGTTTTATCAATGTGGTTTCTTTGCATAATTCCCTTAAAAAGTAAATTTTATCCCACCTGATATGATCCTTATCGCTTCAATTTGAACCTTTTCCAAAATATTAATTAAGTACATATTATGAGGGTACCACACTACATCCCCATATTCTAATAATGGTCTGATAACAGATCAATACAACTTTTCAAGTGATGATCTATCTAGCCTAAATTTTAACATACGAAGAATATTTAATCTTGAATATGCCTTGTCAATGACAAGTTCAAAATGTTTGTTCCATGAACCATCATCGGAAATTGTTACACCTAGATGTTTATGAAATTTCACATCTTCGAGTTTCTGGTTATTCATAACTAGACATAGATGATGTGCTTTGTTGACTTTCCGCGTGATAACCATCGTTTCAGTTTTCTAAGAATTAATACTAACCAACCATTTGCTATACCAAGATGTGATAGTATCCAAGTCCCTGTTGAGAATGTCTGCTGATTCAATTGCACTATCGACTATAAGAAATATACTGGTATCATCAGCAAATAATTTCACTTGGGACTGAATATTATCGACAATATCATTCATGTATAATAAAAAGAGAAGAGGCCTAATATAGAACTTTGTGGAACACCGGAATTTATGTACTGCCAGGATGAATAGCATCCATTAATAGCAACACGTTGAAATCGGTCTTGCAAATAATGTTCTAACCAAATGATAATATTTCCACCAAACCCATAATTTTTCAATTTATGCAAAATTCCACTATACCAAACTTTATCGAATGCCTTGCTAATTTCGTAAAAAACAATTCGAAATTCCTTTCCGTCATCCAAAGCCTTTCCGATATTATTAGTAATATCCACCAATTGGTTGATAGCTGAATCGCCTTTGGCAAAGCCAGGCTGAAAATGCGTTATAATATTATGATTGAGCAAATAATTATTAATATGTTTAAGCACACATCGTTCCATGACATTATCAACGATACTAATCAGCGATATCGGACGATAATTTTGTAATAATGCGGGGCTGTCATTTTTGAAAACTGGACAGACGTTAACTTTCTTCCAATCGGAAGGAAAGACACCGCTTCGTAGTGAAATGTTAAATATTTTACATAAGGGGTATTTTAAAATGGACGCTCCTTCCTTAAGAATGCGGGGGCTAATACCGTCGGGTCCAATGGCTTTAGATATATCAAGAATATTAAGCAAATGATAAGTGTATCCCATTGTACAGACTGTAAGTCTCGCCTTAAATCATCATAGTTACCCTTTTCATAAAGCCAAATGTTACGCTTATAGCAACTAGAAGTGTGTTTCTTACAATTAAAGATACCATATGTAGGACAATGAATAGGAGTAAGGTCTGTAAGAGCAGGACCAACCTCTATATGTTATAAATGAGGGATTATTTGTTAATATTAGGTCAATAAGAGATTGACTATGTTCTGTGAAGTGAGTTGCTTCATTTATCAGTTGATGAAGATTATACAATCTCATGATGTCTTTGACTCTACGACAATTGGGGTTTAACTGGTTGTCGCTAAAGTCATCTACTACGATAACAGCATCTGCATTGCATTTCAAAGACAGTTCTATAGAATATTCCAAGCTAAGCCATACCGTGGCCGGACTGCTCGGAGGGACATAAAAAGTACCATACAGAACTTTTTGTTTTTTTATTTTAAGCTCCACACAAAAACACTCTAAGCCGTTGATTTCAAGATTAGTTTTCCGTTCGTAATGGACAGCTTCTTTGATATAAACGGCAACCCCTCCATATGAAATTTCAACACGCTCTTTCCTAAGAGGAACGTTAAATGAATCTAGTTTTATATCACGGTCTGGCATTGAATGGTTAAGCCAAGTTTCAGTAAATGATAATATATCAAAATCACCATATTCCGCCGATATTATATCAAGTTTGGGTTTCAAACTTTGATCATTCAGTTGTAAGAAGGAAATATTATTTTTCATGTACTTGTGTATGTGTGATACGGTAGATGTAGACGAATCTGAAAAGTCCTTTTATCAATTGGACCCGGATTTAGTTCAATACCAGATATAATCAAGAGTATAGCAATCACCGAGAGCATGTAGTACATGTTTGATAAAATATTACGAGTATGCTTTACTTTCGTGCCGTGATGATTGTGCATCATAAATATTGTCACCTCTTGTTCTAAATCGTTACATAGAAAGTGCAATATAATTAAACAAGGTAGGAACTTTACTCCTCCAAATATCAACATAATTATCAGCTGATACTCAAATAATGACAGAAAGTGACGTGCACGGATCGCGACAGAGTAACATTGACCATTGCTAGCTCTGTACTAATCTAATGATATGGGCATTAGGTTATACCATGCTCTTTTATCATGAACAGACAGAGCGAGCAATTTGTCAAATCTATGTCAGTATTACTACAAGCGATTTTCATAGTAAGCTATCAAATACAACAAGTGTTCTTGTACAAAGATAGCCATAGTAGGATGTGCAACAGGATGGATAATCATGTATATATATACAACAATAAGAAGAACATAGAGAAATAAAACTGCAACAACAATATTTCTAGCAAAATCAAAATAAACATTGATATTTACAAAATAAGTGAATAAACACAATGAGAACAATAGGAACTGGGCACATCATAAATATATATGATCATGAAATATGGATTATAGTTTGAAATGTTATATTAGCAAAGCTTTTGGGCTATTTATCGAGAGCATCCATGTACATAATCAGTAAAGAATTACTATTCAGTGTATGCTTGCAATGGGTGTAAAATAAAATAAATTACATTTATGATATATGTATAACAAATAGGCTTTGGTTTACTTGCTCGCAAAACTTCTTAAATTATTTGGCTTCCCAACCTTTCGATTTTGAGCGTACCTGATGAAGGTCATTCCAGAAACGCGTTGTGCGCACTAAATTTGATATCTACGTTTCAAAAAACAAAACAAAAATCAGAACAGAATTTGCATAATTAATTAATGTGTAGTGAGAAAGAGAAGTTGTATTCAAATCAATAGACATTTGAATGATTTTGTATTCACTTTATATAACAAATTACTACACAGTCTTTGGATCATAAATTCAACAATTCTCATCACGATCTGATTGACTGTTACGAAATATTCATATGATCTTAAATGACAATATATCTTTTATTTGTTTACGGTTTTTGGTGGGGCCCGTGTTGCTCCTCATTTTAGTTGTATGCATTGAGTATTTTTTGGTTTGTTTGTCTTATTCCTGTGTCTTGTGCACCCAATGTTGCCAGTGCCCATTCTTGATTGCCCGTTCGGTTTTCACTAACGTATATTTGTCTCTATATTTGTGGTTATATTTAGGGCACTGAGAATAAATTCATTTTCTATATAAATTATTAGAAAATTTTGTCCATTTAATGGGTAATACATATAATCTTAACCTATATGTAAAGGAATAGGTCGTGATTGCATGGTAGTTGGATTTACGACTACCCATGTAATCAGTGCATATCACCACAAAAGTTCCAATCGCGCTCATGCTGTCATGGCGAGGTACCCTCGATATAGCATTATGTGATAACGCTTGTCATTGACTTCCGGCAGGTCGATGGTTTTCTCCGGGTTCTCCCGTTTCCTCCACCAATACAACTGACCGTCATAACCTTAAGCCTATATTAAGCGCAATTGCTCATAAAGGAAACATTGTCAGGTTACCACCACTACTGCATAGATACATATTTGTCTGTAAAATTTGTACCAATAACTCAAGATTTAAAATTAAATGACTATCATTGACATAGGAACATATTTACGTGTATTGATTGATCACTAGCGATACAGGAACTGCTGGCACTTCCGCAGAACATGTGGTCATCCGCGATGTTTAATAGGATTCGTGGTGTTGAAAGTTGACTTTTCCTGGTACTAGTATATTACCTGTCATTCGATTTACGGCTTCTCTTTTATCTTTAAGCTTTTCTTATTGGTCTATCATGCAAAAAGAAAGGCTACTTTCTATCGTTCGTTGTCTTGACTATCCGTTATAACATATCAGTAATATAACATACACTTTGATTTTCTTTTTTAGTTGAAGATGTTGACCCATGTGAGTAGCGCTACCAAGACCCCAATGACACTTGACGAACTTACAGCCCAAAGTAAAAGATTGGGTCACAGTTGTTCACATGTAACCACTGTTTACAAAATTACGATCTAAATATAAATAAATCAATAAAATTTCGTTTTATATTTTACCAATTAATTTCTAAAAACAAGTTTTATAATCCTTTGTTCAGGAGTTACTTAAATATGTCACGCACATATTCTGTGCTCCAACATAGTCTCACAAGAGCACTAATACAACATTTTAAGAGTACGTAACTCATCATTGAATATCATAGGACTGTATATCCAGCGTTTACGGTCATACGGTGTTTGAATACGAATTTCGTATTCGTACTCCCGTATTGTCAAATCAGAATAAAGTTTTTATTAGATGTACTGTTCCAATTGGTTGGTTCCTTTTCTAGTATGAAGTATGAGTACACATTTGTACTAGAGAGGTTATGACAGAAAATCATGTTCATAAAACTGTCTGTGTACTAGATATTGTAATTATAACTATTCGGTGAAGTTGTGAGTTTTGATGTCAGTGTAATGCAATATAAACGTAGATATCAAATTTATTGTGCACAACGCATGCCTGGTAACTCATGATTAAAAGATTCGAAAGCCAAATGTTTTGATAGTCTTTGGGAGCTATACAACCAACTGACCTGAACGGGGTGGCCAACATCGTCTAAGGTCAACTATATCTGAGGGAAGAGAACCTTAGTTTTCATAATAATCATATTATTTCGGAACTGTAAATTGTAATAATTAAGGAATAACAGTGCTGTATTTGAAGAGTAGGATGTGTCAATTGTGGAATTGACGGTCGCAAATGCCGTTTTACTGGCGACGCACTTTTCAAATTCCTTCCGCTAAAACAAATAGTCACCAAATTCACAATTGACACCGACAACTCTTCAAATACAGAACTGTTATTCCTATTCTGATGAAATTCTCACAATGTGTACAAAAAAAAGTTTGATCTTCAAATACAGAACTGTTATTCCTATTCTGATGAAATTCTCACAACGTGTACACACTAGTTTGAAAACATACAAATAAATGACCAAATATATGCACTTTTCAAATTCCTTCCGCTAAAAAAAATAGTCCGTCAAATCCACAATTGACACCGACAACTCTTCAAATGCCCTCCATGTATCTTCTAATTCAGTAGGACCGTGGTGCATACAAACATACAAATTCAGGTCTGTCAACTGTAGATTTGACAGCTCTCGATAGCCAATGAAAATACGCGATACATTATAATTGCATTATAATACATACATGTATATCTAATAAATCACGTCAGAACAGATTCAATACATCAATCGTTTTACAACAAACAAATGAGGAACATAATACACACGTAGATATCGAAGTTAGTACGAACTTGTACTCATACTTCATACTAATGAAAAGAACCAATCAGAACACTGCATCTGATAAATACCGGTACTTTGTTCTGACTGAACAATATTGGAGTACGAATACGAACATCCTATCAAAACGTTTTATGATCGTACTCCAAAAGGTATCTATGCCAGGCAAGTTGTGTTAAAATATAAGTACGATGTCAGTATTGTGTTTTGGTGTACTCGATAACACAGTATTTGATAAAGTTTGTCAGTGACTTGCGACAGGTCGTTGGTTCTCTCCGGGTACTCCGGTTTCCGCCACCAATAAAACTGACCGCCACGATATAACTGAAATATTGTTGAAATTGGCGTTAAACACCACAACCCTAACCCTAAGCCCTATTCTTATTTTCAACAAAACATATTACACTCGTAGTTAATAAACGCATTTGTTGTACATCATTCCACATACGGTCCCTGTATGGTATCAGAAGTCCGATGCTTCATCTGATAAAATGTCAGTTTTAGTGAACAGCCCACTAACTCCTAATACCAATCAAAGTTTTATATCTGAGCAGATTATATCATCTTAGCTAGTAGTCAATTAACTGCCTACCCTTCCGGAGTACATGAGTTCACCCCGGTTTTTAGTGGGGTTCGTGTTACTCGATCTTTAGTTTTATGTGTATGTTTTGTAGATCGTTGTTACGGATTTTGATTACCCCTTTGGTACTCTTCTATTAGTCAGTTAACTACGGCCACATTGAAATAAATAATGAATTAAAACTATGGCCATCCATTGACCCTGCATGTGTACTGGCCATGTTTTTGCCTTTGTTGGTATTCATTTTTTGAGATAATATGTGATCGTTTTGGTTTGAAGTAAATCCGTGCAGATTTGTTTTACAAAAACCATGTCAGAGCCAAAACACACAATACTGGCGCGGATGATATCCTTGGGGACTAATAGGAACGACAGCTGGATATAATTGCATGTTCAATTAGTCAATATAAAAAATGATCCCACCTTTCCACAAAATCAATTAGAAATCCACTCAATGTTATAGTTGTCCGTTCCTGATTGTCGTTTGGGTTTCCTTTAACGTTTATTGATATGATTATATATTACTAAAGGCTTCTGTTATTTAAGGAATATTTGAAATTGTTGAACAAGTTATACGATATAACCTGGTCTGGGTCAGTTTACGCTTAATAAACCGCGAAGCGGTTTATGAAAAGCGTAAACTGACCCAAACCAGGTTATCCAAGTATAACCTGTTCAACAATTTCAAATATTCATTATAATTTAATTTTCAAAGCAAAATTTAATGATTCCTCGATTTTAATTACGATTATTTCGTGTGTGTGACTATTTGAATTCGTGGTTGGCGGATGAACACGTTGGTGACGTCACAATACCAACCCAGGTTATCGAGTATAACGAAAATTGTATCCAGACGGAGTAGCCAATCAGAATGCAGTATTCAAATCAAATTAAATTATTTACTCTTAATCTTTTCGTCCTTTCAACAATTTATGCATTCCATTCTGAACTGACACGATCAACACTGATAAGACATTAACATGTTGTATGTGGAACAACTCGCAATAAGAGGGAATGCTTAGCTATAAATATCCCAGATATGAATTTAGTTAAATGTTACACAGTAATATCACTACTACAATGCGCATACAGTGAACCTCATTATGCCACCCCTTTTAAATATGCCATCCTATGGTGTCGTCATCAATTGTTAAAGTCTACATTTCCTCCTAGGTTGACCCCGGATTCTTAGTGGGATTAGTGTTACTCATCTTTTTATTTTTCTTGTGATGTGTGCTTTATTTTTTTTTTTGCTTTGTTCGTCTTCGTCCTATATTGCCAATGGCTCTGGTTTGTCCATTCTTGATTGTCCCTTCGGTTTTCTCTAACGTTTATTTATATGCGAATATTACCCTCAATATATCGCCATCCTCACTTATCGCCATCATTTATCTTGGTCCAAGACGAGGTAGTATAATGATGGAATATTGTAGAGTTAATGGGAAGAAGACATTGTGACCACTCTAATATGGTACATTGATTTGCAGTGATCTAAGCAATTAGATTCCCATCACCACTAAAGCTGTCAGATCTAAAGTATACCGTGGTGAGATTTACTCGATGCAACCTTAGGTGTATGCTGGAGGAAGTGAGAGTAACTGGTAAGCTTCCAATCTCTTGGGCTGCTGACCATCATTGCAAGAAAACTATAGGGAATAAACCGGATTACCAAATTGGCTAAGGCTAGCCTTCCATCAGAGAGGAGAATCTTAGGTTTATTAATAATTAAATTATTTTGGAATTGCAAATTTCAATATAGCCATGTCTGAGTCGAATAACTGTCTACTGGGAAGATGCTATCATGGAGAACTAATAGTCCACCAAACAGAGGTATCAACCCAGTGGTATTAATAAAAACGTAGACAACTAATTTAGCATTTTGTTTATAACATAAATCATGTATCGCGTTCTATAGTTGTCTCCCTTTGATCTGTCAATCACAGTTTAAATTGTTGTTACTACAGTAAAATAAATTAACCTTTCTTAACATGACTTACATCATCATATTTGCGTGGCGAACCTATTGGAAAAATAACAAAGAATGTAGCATCAATTATTTTATTGAACAAGTTTGATAAGATGCTCATTGGGGCACAATCTGGCGTATACGTAACGCGAGACATGAGCGTGATCTCCACCGTGCATAGCCATGTGTTTTGATGACGTCATCATGTGCACAGCTTGAGCCTGAAAGACAGAAACATTATCAATAAATGATCTGAGAAATCATAATATATTTCCCCCATTTATAATATTAAACCATAGATATGTGAATTCCAGATTACAAGTTACCAAAGCAATCAATGTCTATGACGTATACCGATAAACCTAATATGACTACATATATATGTAAAGAAGGAAAATAAATCTTAATCTAACAACAATATCTCACACAAATCGGCTTGATGCCCTAATAGCTAGCGTGCTCGAGTCGACTCGAGCTGCATATCGTGGGTTCGATCCAGGGTTGTCTCAACACACAGACTTAAATAGGTAATGTGTTGCTTCTTTGCTAGGCATGCACCACTTATCTACCTTATGGCAATTTATTGGTTCATTAACATGGATATATGACAGAGTCCATCAGTTAAATGTTTCACCTTGGTATCTATCAATAATTACATTATGCCAATTTCATTTAGAAAGCATAATGTGATTGGTCAACAGTTGGACACGTGACTTCGGAGTGGAAAACTTCATCAGTCAATAAATCGCACAACTATTCAAACACGTCCACTTCCGAAAACGCCTTTCGAACCTCAGGAAACCTAATTACCAACAACAGCAGTTGAGAATGTGGAATATTGAAGCAAATAACAGTAATTTTAAATGCATCTAATAATGTAAAAAATGTAGTTGTAAGTATTGAATGCTTTTTATGTAGTTTTATAGGTTTATTAAAAAAAATGAGAGAAGTACATTTTTATATGAAGCGTTATCATGCTTCATATAGAATGTACTTTTGTCAACGCTTTTACACGCGAATTAAAATGCCAAAAATTGCAACCAATTCTTCTATAACGACCTACCTCTAATCTTCTAAGACCATCAGGATTGTGTACCATAGTTTGTTCAGCCATAGTAAGTTTCATAAAATAACAATATCCACTTGTCTTTAGTATCAAATAGTTCTATAAATAAAGTTAAGATAATAGTTTGAACCTCCTTTGCAGAAAACAGTACCACAATCAGCTTTATGAAGAGTTTGAAGATACCAAAGGGGTAATCAGAATCCGTATATCGAAGAAGAACAAAATGGCCGAAAGAAAAAGTACAAAAGGACAAACAACGATCTACAAAACATATACATAAACCTAAAGATCGAGTAACACGAACCCCATTAAAAATTGGGGGTGAAATCAGTTGCTCCGGAAGTGTAAGCAGTTCCTGCTCTACTAGTCGCACTCGTCGTATTAATCTAGTTTAAAACCCGATGATAAGTCGTGAATGAGGAAAGGACCGGGAAGTGTTTTTGACAAGTGGAACATATCCGTGGTCTTTTGTCAAAATGTTAATAAATGCAGTCTATATACAATGCGCTAACGTTGTAAAGGGCAATAACTCATGTTTTCTATTATAATTTTCTTGATATTATATGTTTTGTCTAAGATTGAATTACTGATTTACGGAAAAGGGTCTGAATATGAATAAAGTGTATATTTAACTAATTGGTATACAATATTTAAATGAAAGTTGCATCTATGATTATTTTCCTTTTGTGCAAAATATTTGAATTGGATATATATTATATATTATTTGATTGGCTAATTTTGTACACATCCATGAAAATTTGATAAAGAATAAAATTACATAAACATGGATCAGGATTATGGTGCTTAGCTCTACTTTGAACAATATTTCAGCCATATCGTGGCGGTCAGTTTTATTGGTGAAGGAAACCGGATTACCCGGAGAAAACCAACGACCTGCAATACACTGAACTATCAACAGCATTTCCATTAAATACAAAAATTAAGCGCAGAAACTCAAAACATGCCTGACTTAATTCATGAACATGATATGGATTCCGTTCGTAGTACACATGGAAAGGACTTTTATGTCCAAAGAACTAGAGTGTAGTGTAGTGTTGGTGATAGTTTGTGATCTCATAGATTAACATAACACAGGAACAGTCTGACCTTCCTTGCTATCTGACAAAAATAACATTTTTTAATTTGTAATATAAGATATAATAAATTGGAAAATATTACCGTCGTGTTCGTGATTGTGTGGTAGTTGGATTCATAGCTACTTAATCAACCAGTGCCTATCATCACTAAAATAGTAGGTTCGAATCCCTCTCAGGTGAGGTGTACTCGATACAACATTATGTAATACAGTTTGTCATTGACTTGCGGTGGTTTTCTCCGAGTTTTTCAGTTTCCTCCATCAATAAAACGGACCGCCAAGATATAACTGAAATATTGTTGAAAGTCACGTTACCCAACATAACCCTAACCATAACCTATTGGAAAATAAGCTTAAAAAAAAGAAATATAATTTGTCACTTTTCGCATGGCTGTTTCTTATTGGATACAAAACAAAATACAACCTCATTAATATGCAAACTTACTGATGTATGATCGAAGAAGAATGACAGACTTCCGTGCTCTGACGGCTCCCGTGTACTGTGATGCGGTTTATGGGTCGTCGACATCATCATCATTGGCGTAGCACTGGCAACCTGAAAATTACACTGCACGTGTAGCAAGATGATATTTGATTTGAAACTTGCGCTACGTCGGAATTTATGACGTTTGATATGAAAAAACCCCCCAACAAAATACCCCTTTTAAAAGATAGTGTACTTTTATTCCCCGAGATTATCATACACCCAGTTTTCAGTGTTTTGGCCCTTGCATGGTTTATTAGTTATACCTATATTTGAAATTTCCAGTTCCTAAAAATGCAATTCATTAAATCTAAGGCCGATCTCAATATGATAACCGTGGTCGATATTTTCGCTTAGACGTGTTGGTTTTCTTGCTCTCAAATGCCTTTAAATTATCTGGTTTTCCAGTCTGTTGACCTTGACCTTGACGGTACCATTTGAAGGCTATTCAATGAACGCGTCTTGTGCACAGAAGTAGATATCTACTTTTTTAATTGCATGTTGCTGAATTTTAATAGAAAATTTAATATCTAATTAATGAAATATCACATATATATATAGATATAAAGATTCTTACCATGGCAATAAATGTACTGAAAACGAGAACAGAAATCATGGACCTCATTGTGGCAGCTATCAGTGACAATTGTGGAATGGATTATACACCGACAACCCTTACAAAGAAACGTGAAATACAACGCACCTTATCTACAAGTATTGCGTCAATTATAAATTAGATATGGGATCTTGATGTCTGACCTAGAACTGATAACAACAGATACTAATATTTAGTGCAAAACAGGGAATAAAATGAAAAACAACGACTACCACACTGTGGGGCAGGAACTGCAACCCTTCCGGAGCACCTGAGTTCAACCCCTGAATTTAGTGGGGTTAGTGGTTGATCAAACTTTAAGTTTTCTGTGTAGTGTTTTGTACATCCTTAGTTGTTGGGTTTTTTTGTTGTTTTTTTTGTTGTCTTTTTTCATTTGGCCATTGTGTTGTCTGTCTTTTCATTTGGCCATTGTGTTGTCTGTCTTTTCATTTGGCCATTGTGTTGTCTGTCTTTTCATTTGGCCATTGTGTTGTCTGTCTTTTCATTTGGCCATTGTGTTGTCTGTCTTTTCATTTGGCCATTGTGTTGTCTGTCTTTTCATTTGGCCATTGTGTTGTCTGTCTTTTCATTTGGCCATTGTGTTGTCTGTCTTTTCATTTGGCCATTGTGTTGTCTGTCTTTTCATTTGGCCATTGTGTTGTCTGTCTTTTCATTTGGCCATTGTGTTGTCTGTCTTTTCATTTGGCCATTGTGTTGTCTGTCTTTTCATTTGGCCATTGTGTTGTCTGTCTTTTCATTTGGCCATTGTGTTGTCTGTCTTTTCATTTGGCCATTGTGTTGTCTGTCTTTTCATTTGGCCATTGTGTTGTTTGTTCTTCTGTCTTTTGGCCATTGCATTGTTTGTTCTTCGATCTACGGCTGTTAATGATCTCTTATGTATCTTCAAAGAGGCAAAATCGATACCCCTATCACACAAATACACCGACAACCTTACTTGATTGGTAGGAGAACTTCAATAAAGCGTGGCGTGGTTATCGCGGAAGAAAAACAATTGTCAGAAACAGATTGCATCTTAAGAACAGCAAGCACATTTTCAATTAATGAAGAAAAAATCTGCCATGTTCGTTTTGACTGGAATTACAATTAATTATTGTAGCACGTGCGTTGTAAAAATGTGACATATTTCATAAGAATAACCACATCACAAATGGCGTAATCTTCTCGGTGTTATCTGAGAATTGACGAATGCTTGCAAGTTTTGATTCATTGTGGAAAACAATGCATAATATATATTTCGAAAACAAGTGAAAGGGTGAAAAGAGAGCTTAAAGTTGACTAAATGAAATACACGTATTTTTCTACTCAACTAAACATTTCTATTTTCTAAAAAACTAAGGAATGGGCAACTTAACGGCAAGTAACGTACAAGATGAGGGTTATTCTAGAATTGTGTATTAAATTAGATATCTACGTTTTCATGATTGATATGATACAACACAATACGCCTTTTATTGTAATATATGTATTTTTACCTTTTCTTCAATAGTTCAGATTAATTAAAAAATGAACTAATTAATTATCTATCACTCACTGATGGAGATGTACATGTCATTACTAGAGCTAGTATGTCGAAAGTCCCCCCCCCCCCAAAAAAAAAATCAAATTTGTTATTATATTTGAGAGCATAAACCATACCCCAAAGAGAACAAAGGTAATCCCAGTTGGTGGACAATATAGGACTGCGTATATTTCCAAATCACAACCTTTTTCTTTTAACGTTATTGAATAGTTGGGGATGCATATCCAATATATAAAATAATAATAATAATAATAAAAATTAAATCATAGTAAAAAACCCAATAATGATAATAGAACAAATAATAAATAACAAACACTAAATATAAAGGACTGAAAAGAAAAGGAGTCTTATAGTATAAGACTAGCTAACGCATTTTTGCCATGTCTTCTCATACATATTTGCAGATCTCATTTTTTTTCTAAATCGGCATGACTGTTGCATAATTCATGAGTAAGTGAATGAGTGATTGCTGTGTGATACAAGGCAGAGTGCCATTTAATGATACGAAAATGCTACGACACGATGGGATGATACCTCCCTGGATTGTGCTAAGCCAACATAATGAGCTGAATTATTATAGTGCCAGCTTACAGATGGAACAGTCTACATGGAGACATGTGACGCCGCCTGGACAGGTGCACAGACTATATTGCGCCTTAAATCGGAATGTTTTACGGAGAAGCTGTCGTAAATACCAGTTATACGGTCTTTAGTGACCCGATCAAGTAGTTATTAACGTCCATAATCTTACACGACCGTAACGAGAAACATTACATCACCGATAAGGTTTATATGTTTTTCGCTCCACCTGATCTACTGATAGCACTGGTGTGACGTGTGCTCCTTTTTATATCACGCCTGATCTACTGATACCACTGGTGTGACGTGTGCTCCTTTTTATATCACGATGTAAGTACAATTTAGATCCTGAGTAATGTGTATACATTTATGCAGGTGGATATTATATACATTTATAATAATTAGTTATTTATCAAATTTAGATTTAGAATGATATTGAAAAGAACTCGTTTTGGATGGTTGTATCAAAGGGAGTAATACCAGGTGCTTTTAACTTCCTGGTGTGAAATTTCTATTTGACATTTTATTTTAGATGATTCATAGATAATTTGAAAGTGTACTAATTATAAATAATGCTTCTGTGTAAACATGTATTAAATATAAGTATTATACTAAGATTTGCTAAGCATAATTGTTGATATTATATCGCGGCACATTCCATAAAAGTCATGTGCATTTAAATTTATACAATATTGTTTCTCCGCTGTGCTATATATAGGAGGTGTGTTTTCATAATGTGTACAAATACACATATGACTGTTGGAAGGGGACTTAAAGGGCACCGGACATGAAATTTTGTTTTTGTTTATCATTTGTTAATGTCAGAATTAAATGAAAGAGAACAACGGCATAGCTGTTATCTCTACCAAATTACTGTAGGAATGTATATTTCACACACGTTTTGATAAATCTCCGATGATCTCCGGAAACTGCCGACAATTAATAAGGTAGTGCACAAAAGTTAGCGTGACGTCACAGTTGCTGACCATTTACAACAACACGCGCTTTCACTTGTAAACAATTCCACAAATTATTTTAAAAAAATCCATTAATGGATTCACTGAGGGCTGCCTGAAGTACCTAACATTTAAATTGTCTACGTATATTTACCGTGATCATCTCCAAATGCACACATTTATTAATAAATCTATAAAATTACCTGGAATATAATTATAAAACAAAGGCTGGTATTAGGTGTGACCCCATTCTCTTCGCGTGGAGAAGTAAACAATTATTGTCATTTTGTTCAATTGGAAACATATGAAGCGTGTCGGGAAAAGGATTTGTATACATATATTTATTATTATTTTAAAGTAATATGAAATGCCAAAATCATTATTTTCAGTTTTCTAAAAATTTCTGATATATGTAAAGATTAAATATATAAAGAACGTAAACCATTCACTTTTTGGGAGCTACGATGTATAATTCAGGAGAAAACGTCATTTTATTCTCCCTTCGATAATTCTTGCTACCCGGACAATAATGCAAATCATATCCACAAGAGTAGAGATCAATACGTTTCTTCTTGGTTCCTTGTTACCCTCAACCCCCCACTCCTCCCTGAGTAGAGGTCAAAATGTTTTTGTGTTTGCTTTCCAATCCCCCCCCCCCCCATAACCGTCTCAATTCATACATGTACCATCCCTAATATGATTGGGAATTTTGACATAAGAGTCACTTAGATTATACACATATACATTGTATGTTTATATTTGTTTATATACTTAATATAAATGAAAATTCAATTGTATTAATGACTGAATATGGGTCATACACACTACAGGTACATCTACTTGACACTTGGTTTCAATGCACTGTATATATGCAACTGCTGTAAACATTTTTATATCTTTTTAAGCTAGTTGGATTCAACAATAACATCCACTTGTGTAACAATCACTTAAATTATCATTTTTGTAAGTGATACTCCAATTTGAAATGATAAAGAAAACTTTCTCCACCCTTAAAATGGGACTTTGGAATGTAGGAGGCCTAATCAGCAAACAGTTTAATAAAACAACAGACGCTGAATTCCTAAGAAAAAATTATAATTTGGATTTATTATTTTTGGTTGAGACTCATCTAGGGCCGGACCATAATATTTCAAAAATTGGGTCCTACTACTGTAATCTCATTTGCAGACCAACGACAAAAGCTAACAATCGATATTTCGGAGGCCTAGCAATTTTATGCAAACAATCAATCAAACCCCACATAAAAAATAGCAATCCAAATTACAAGTGAAATTAGAAAAAAGACTTCTTTGGATTTAAGACAGACCTATTTATATGTTGTGTATATGATTCACCTTCAAATTCATCTTATTCTAAAGAACTCGACCATGAAATCTTGGGACACATAGAAAAAGAAATCGAACATTTTCAGAAGCGAGTGAATGTTTTATTGTGCGGTGACTTTAACGCCAGAGTTGGCTCTGAGAATGATTTCATATATCAAGATACATGTAGTAATAATTTTCTTCCCTTGTTTAAATCATATAATTTTGACAAACAGATTCTTAAAAGATACAATAAAGATAAAACATTGGATTCAAGGGGTAAAAATCTCATAGATCTTTGTATCAGTAACCAATTGAGATTTGTTAATGGTCGAGTTCTTGGTGACACATTTGGTAACTTTACATGTTACACAACCCATGGGGCAAGTACAGTGGATTATGTTCTGGTGTCGGAGGGCATCCAAGACCATATATTATATCTTAAGGTTAATGATTTTATACCGTGTCTCTCAGATTGTCATTGTTTAATACAATGGTCTATAAGTGCAAACATATAGTAATGAACATGTACACATTGAGAATTGTAACACGATTGAGACGTCGCCAGGGTACACGTGGTCAGATGAATCCTCATTTCTTTTTCAGGAAGCTTTATCTTCGCCCGAATTGAAATAACGGCTAGATAACTTTATACAAATGGGCTGCAGAAGTAATGAAAATGAAATAAATAATGCAGCAACTGAATTAGCAAACATTATTATTTCAGCTGCAAATAAATCTCTGAAAAGACGTAACTTCACCAAGAATAAGAAAAAGAACAAATTTAAGAAATATTTTAATACAGATATACAAATATTAAGAAAAAATCTCACTAATTATGGGAAATATTTTTCGAAATATCCATGTGATCCTAGAATTAGGGGTCATTATTATAAATTGTTAAGAGAATATAATAAAGTTAGAAAATCTAAATATAGACTGTATGAAAAATCATTATTACATCAGATTGAAATGCTTCATGATAAGGATCCCAAACAGTATTGGAAACTGATCGAGGAATTAAAAGATATAGAGAAAATAGATACAACATCTTCAATATCTACTTCTACTTGGCAATCTCACTTTCAAAATCTGAATAACCCAAAAGATATTTACAAAAATCGCATTAAGTGGTTAGAGGATAAACTTAGCCAACTTGAAAAGATAAAATGTTTTACAGATATTGATGGTAAAATTACTGAAGCTGAGATTAATTCAGCCATTAAAGAGATGAAAAGTAACAAATCAACAGGACTAGACAATATAAGTAATGAAATGCTTAAAAGTGGACAGTCTTTTTTAATTCCATGCCTTCATAAACTTTTTAATAACTGATTTACAATGGGTTATTACCCTGAAAATTGGACACATGGATATATTACTCCAATCCATAAAGGGAATGATCCATCAGATCCGAATAATTATAGGGGTATAACGATAACAAATTCCCTCAGGAAATTATTTAATATAATTCTTGACAACCGATTGACTAAGTTCCTAGATAAACACCATGTGATCAATGATAGCCAAATGGGGTTTACAAAAAAAGCTAGGACATCTGACCACATGTTTATCCTGAAGACCATAATTGATAAATACTGCAATAATAAAGATGGCAGGGTGTTCGCCTGCTTTGTTGACTTCCAAAATGCCTTTGATACGGCTATGCATACAGGAATCAAAATAAAACTTTTAGAAAACGGCATTGGACACCATTTTTATAGTATTATCAAGAGTATGTACTCTCAAAGTAAGTCAGGTGTAAGACTAAATAATACACTCACAGATGTTTTTGGTAACTATGTTGGAGTAAAGCAAGGGGACAATTTAAATTCTAACTTATTCAAAATCTTTATCAATGATCTACCAGACTATCTGATGAATACTACCGACCCCATCTTTATTAATAAACGATCTGTCCATTGCCTACTTTATGCCGACGATGTAATTTTACTGTCATCTACATCACAAGAACTCCAGAATAAATCAAATAAACTGAATGTATACTGTAACGATTGGTGTCTTAGTATAAATGTCACTAAAACAAAGGTTCTGGTGTTCAACAGGGCAGGCAGACACTTTAAACAGAAGTTCTTATTTAATGGTAATGAAATTGAATGTGTTTCTCAGAACAAATACATAGGAATTCAATTTTGTGCATCAGGATCATTCTCTCCTGCTCAAAAGGAACTATATAGTAAAGCCCTTAAAGGGTATTATAAGCTACGCAGAGACTTTATTTCATTTGGACCAAACGTTAAAAACAGTATTCATGCTTTTGACCATACCTTTAAACCCATTCTACTGTATGGTTCAGAAGTATGGGGTTACTTTAACCCATTTAAGAAAATACTTCAATCAAATGATTTAGTCTTGGACCAGATTTACCTTAGCTTAGAAATAGACAAATTACATATTAAATTCAATAAATATATATTGGGGGTTAATAAACGAGCAACAAATTTTGCAACACGTTCAGAGTTAGGTCGATTCCCACTTCATTTTGATATTATCAAATAAATGATTCGTTATTGGTATAGATTAGAAAACTTAGATTCTATCTTTACCTTGTTAAAAGATGCATATAAAGAATCAAAAAAAATATTTGAAATCAAAATCCCCTTTTGGTATGGTTCAATAACATTACTTATTAAAAATATTAGAGGACTAAAAGAATTATCTAATGTGTCCAAAAATAAATTTAAATCTTCGTTTAAAGATGTCATATATCAAGTCTATAAAGAGAATTGGGGAAAACAAATGTTAAAACATTCAGAGGGTAAACTATGTAGCTACAGCATATTCAAAACAAACTTTGGACTTGAAAAATATTTATATATATTGAAATCCTTTGAGCAGAGGAGAAATTTACTAGGTTTCGTATTTCATCAAACAGATTACAAATTGAGAGGGGGCGATATCAGGGTGTTCTCCGACAAGACAGACTTTGCCTCCGTTGCACATCTGTTGAGATAGATGATGAGAAACATTTTTTAATATCATGTTCTACATGTCCTGTAATAAGAACAGAAATGTTCAGCAGGATTAATAATATCTGTCAAAACTTTCATGTCCTCAATCCAGAACAGAAATTACATTGGCTTCTTAATAATGAAAATGAGGAAATTCTAGCCAGTATTTGTAATTTGATAAAACAAAGCACAATATAATTAAATAATTGCTCTTTTACACTGTGCACGGGCTGGCATGTTTAGAAAGGAGAAATATAATATAAATTGATAATATTTCTAAATAAATAGAATAAATTTAAAGAAAAACACATATTACTGGATTTGATCTGAATTTCTTCTTGATTCATTTTAACATGTCTTTGCACTGTCGCTTGGTGCACTCTGTAATTGGGCAATAACATGATGACATATTTCCTCCAACTAGTTCTCCTGCTCTAAACACGAGGTGACACATCCGAATGAATAACAATAATAATAATAGATATAGTAATTAACTATTCTTTTTATTTATATATAGTATGTGATAAGTATTTAATATTATATATAATTATTTACTATATAATTGTGAGAAAATGCAATTATCAGATAGGGTGTGTCAGAAGCACTGTCCTTTGGTGTTTTTAGCAGGTTTACTACTTGTTAGGGAATATGCAACATATGTAAAGTTTCACACTGGATCTGAGATATAGGGGACAAACCAGAACATGATCCACTAATTAATAATAATTATATTTATATTTTTAGAAATATAAAAACCTTAAACTATGTCCTTTTTCTTTTGTGTGTATGTCTCATTTATTAATCATGAATGTTTGTATTGTTAATGATGCCTCATGTGGGCCCTATGATTAGGCAATACAATATATTCTATTCTATTCTATGCTATTGACCTCAGATTTGAGCTCATTCGGTAGAGATTGTGCGCATGCTCCGCTATAGTCTTGACAGGTATCATCATTTTCGTTTCGATTTACATTCCATTATTTTCCATTCAATCCACGATTAAAAATAATTTTCCCTTAGCGAAACGTTAAACAAGGATCTCTTTACCTGGAAAATAAATATATATCACCATCTATGATCTAAACCGCCGTAAATGTCTTTTAACGGCATTATGTGTATAATCAAGGACGTATATAGAATCTTATATACGTCCTTGGTATAATTCAGCAAATTTCGCGGGTCCCAGTAAGTGGACACTGCATACGCAACTTGTAATTATGTTAAAACATTAGTTTTTTTTATATTAAAAATGAATACTACTTTGTTTCAAATCTATTTAAAATTTATTTGGCCTAAGAGACAAGAATGTGAAAGAAAGCACACATTCTTTATCTCATAATAATATATATATACAAATAATTTGATTCTGAGGGGGCCTGGCAAGATTAGTCAGGTTAGAATATTTGACAGAAGATTCATTCGACACATAGTGCAGGACAGGTTATAACATTGTTTACTCAGCTCAGGCCAGATTATTTTTGTTTATTTTATATGAAGCAAAGGCCAGATTATTTATTTTATTTACAAAAACTGCCAGACCCCCCCTCCCCCCCCCGCGGAATCAATTGGTTGTCCCCAAAACAAGCCAGGAAATAAACGAACCAAGTTATGAAATGGTTGGTGTCAAAATAACGGTGTCAAATTATGGACAAAATAAGTCGTATTTTTGGCATTTTTTTCTTGTTGATTTTTTATTTTCTTCTCTGACAACTCCAAATGTTTTCATCGTAATGGTTTTGAAGTGTACATACTAATAATAATTTACACAGTTTGTACATGCAATACGTTAGTTCCAACGAGGATTTTAAATTCTGAGATTTCTTGGTTCTGTTTCGATTTCCCCAAATGAGGTCCCGTGTCATTCATTATTACCGATTTCAATGTTTTTGTCCAGTTTTTCGAATAAACTGATTAAGTCAGAATGAAATTCATTGCAGTTGATAATCTTTAAGGTAAAACATACATGAAATCATTTCTTTGCAAGGCAAGAAATGCAAGAAATTTAACTTTTTTCAAAACCAGAATGATACATGTGCTCACCTGTTTACGTTGGTGATGCAATTTCATGATCGGCAATCATCGGAACGGTGCATCCGAAAGTTAATTAGCCGCCATTGTCTTGACAAAACACGTACGAAATGGAATGGTTTTATGTTCTTAATCACAGATGATCGCGATTTTCGTCCTCAAAAACTCGTTTCATATTACTTTAAGTCCTGGATAGCTCTCAATAAACAAAGCCTTATTGACGTTGAAATTACCCTCTAAAACTGTATGTCCGCACAAAAATATTGAAACGTTTGTTCGAAATCTAAGTTGGAAACACAAATTTGCAAAGTACAAAATTATTCAATTTTTTTTTAAATATTTTATTTATTATTCTATTCTTAAACAGATCATTGCAAAAAATCCTGTGTACAATTTTACGAAAATAAAAACAATGTTTCAAGTAACAAACAACTGATAATAATCGATCTTGGCAAGACTTCCTTTTGACCCCCCTCTTTTCAATGTATGTCTATGCTTATTCTATCTTGAAACAGAGGGGGGGGGGGGGGGTTCAACATGAAATATTTCCTCTATCTTGTCGTTGGGATTAAAACAGGGTACATAGGTTATAATGAAACAAAAAAAGCAGAATTGATGTGTTGTCCTACCTTTCAAGTCATGGGTCAATTAGTTCATACGCGTGAGTGAAAAAAATCTTGGTCCATATAATAAAAATATATCCTTTCAAATTAGAAGACGGGGACTAAAACGTACAAAAGTTTAATACCAATAATATGTAAAAGCGAGAGAGATCATAATTTACTACAATCTAATTAAAATTATATCTATACACTTGCTCCTTATTTACACACGCTGCGATGAAAAAAAAGATAGAAAATAGGGAGCAAGCAAGTGCGCAGAGCTCATTTTAATTAAATTGTAATTTATTATGTCTTGGCATAAATTCCTCGTTCTTTCTTTTCTTTTGGAAAGTTTTTCTATGTTTTTTTAGGGCAGGATAATCGTCATTCACTACAACGGGAATATCATGTCATTAAATAGCATCATCCTTCAATGCCGCTCTTGCTCCAGGATATCCAAGCTCGGCCAGTCTTGCTGGATCCCTACTATACTGGCTCTTTGTGAAATGCTTTTCACATATTTTACTGTATTTTGAAGGAGTGAAATCCTGACGTTTGCAATAATGTACCAATGCTTTAAACCTCGATTGATCTTTTGGAAAACTAAACCAAGAGAAAGTTTTGTCGGTTGAAGAATCACTTTTACAACCCCAGACAACGCAATAATTAAGGCATTTTTACATCCAAAAAATACTTTAACGTTTTACTATTACTACAGTTCGCAAATGAAGTGATTATATATACCCTAAGAAACAATAACTGTGTTAATTTAATTAGAAACAGCCATAGACTTTATTTATCTATGATACAGTGTTTCTTATATCATAGATTAGAGTACAGCAACTGTGACCTACACAGCATGTGAGCCTAATCATCAAGCTAAATATGTGCATACTGCGGTAAACAGATTTATCAGTATTTACACACACTGTTACCAGAGGCCACGAGTATAAATAGATACGATAGAGTGCATACACATAATTTATAAGTAATATTGATGCAGTATTTATCTGAAAACGGTGTTTGATAATTTGATGTCCGATGCCCTTTAAATAAATACCCCGAGTTTGAAGTATGCCAAACTACTTGCCCGTAAAAGAAAAAAATTCATCATCTCCAAATGAGCAAACACTTATAATGACAAATGTTTTGTCAAGTGTGTTAAGCGATTGAATTTCCGCCATGTTGGAAACTTGTCAACATGAAAGTGTTGAAAAGAATAAGATTTATTAAAAATGGAGGTTTGTAATTATATATAGTATATGTAACCTTATTTATCAATGACTTTTCTCCACAGTTAAGTTAACTATATGAGAGGTTAATGATCTATTTAAAGCATTGTCAGATAGTTTGTGTGATTGCACTGTTTCATTTTTTCAAGTCAAAAAGCCCATCCCTGGCTATTTGGATTCATTTCATCTTAATACAAAATTAACATTCTTATTTAATTTGAAATTTACATACGTTTATGTTATTGTTAAACACAACAGAATATACTGTAAAAAATGTGTTTAGGGCCTAAACATTTTTCTAAACACTATTTTTGTAACAAATTTGTGACATGTTTTACAGCATTACATGATAAATATCTAAGCATGTTTAGGAAAGTGTTTGCAGTCTAAATTTGCTTAGATGTCTTATGTTTAGTGTGAAAACATGTTTATGCTAAACGTGTTTAGTACTGAAACGTGTTGAAATTTGGCAATACAACCCTATGTCAAAACTCTTCGCAGATACAACACAGTCCAATTCCTTCCAGTAACATGAAATGTTGTCATAACTTGTCCTACTTAAACTGATACATCACTGTGTAGAAGTCCTCCCATTATATAGTTGGATGATAAACTACTAGTTATATACTTTTCATAAAATTAAAGTGTTTGCAATTTTTTTTTGCTTAGAGTATGAACAGAATCTACAACACCTGAAAGTACAAAATATGCAATGACTTAATTGTTCTTGGAAATACCCTACATGCAGAATAAAATACTCTGACACGGCACATGTATCACAATTTACTTGAGGTCGCACACAATGTTTTGATTGAATCATATACTAGCGTTCTAACTTTCATTTAATCAAAGAACAAAAACAAACAACAGGCCTTCAAATTATTTCACCTTCCGGACTAACAATATGATAAACTAACAATATGATAAACGTATCGTTGGAGTTGACAATCAATACTATCGATGCATCAGTGAATGGTTATACCTCTAAATAATACTACTGCAACCAATTGAAGCATTTGCATTTAAATAATGAATTAGAACATTTAACACTGAACATCAGAGCTGATGTGGTTAACAATGTCCACAATTTTCTTAAACTTTAATGGCAACTTTATCTTTTATTAAATTGAAGGCCTACTGGTGTATTTCTGATCACTTGGTGCATGTTTTGCAAAACACAACAACAATAAATTCATGTGTATGTAAAACAGCTATGTGATTGGAATCATTCCACCAAAGAAAATTACAAAAAAGAACAAGAACTGGTATCAAAATATACCTGAGACAAAATTACATGAAATACAAGGAAACAACCATAAACCAAATTTTAAAGGAATTGTGCTTTTATTGCAGTTCTTCATCTTGACTGTATTGTTGGTTGAATTGTAAAACACAGTATTAATTGGCAAATTGGTTGATATACATGTATGATTAAAGTGCACAAAACTTACATCTTCTGAATCGTCTTAGAATATCTTATGTAAGCACTTCAGCATTTTGTTCCAATTTTCCATCATGTGTTCTTTCTTCACTGCTTCATTTATCATGAAATACTCTTTCTCAATCTGTAAGATGAATTATGATGTATTGTATTATACTTGCTAGTATTAAATGAAATATTCTTAATACTGTGATGAATATATGATTAGCTGCAATTCCATCTTCACAATGCCTTCTAATAGAACATGCATAGGATCATGAAGTATGCATTTTGTAAGCTCAAATTCAGGTTCATTGCAAAGTATGCTTCTTAATGAAATACCATAATATTTCGACCAATATCGTCTAGTTTCTTGTCTCAGAGATTCAATAATATCGCAGCGATCACGATGTTCAGCTTCATCTCTTAAATTGAATTCCAAACCTAGAATTATTCAGATCGTCATGTTTTATCTCGCATGTTCTGTTCTACAGGACCTTTCAGCTAAGCCAACACGCTCTTTAAAGCCACCAACATATTGTGTTGCTGGAGTATCACCCATGACATAATACAGAGCACCTAAATATCTTTTATTTTCATTTCTGATATTAATTGTTTGTCCAGTTCTCATATCCTGCATATTCTCAACAAAATCTCTAAGCAAATTTGACATTCCAAATTTTTTAAACCAACAGTTTTCGCCACTGCGAGAAGCTGAGTTGCTTGCACCTTAAAAGCGCACATCTGGTGGTAAGTTCAATAGATTCCAATAAAAAACAGAACGTTTATGTTTCTTTTTGTGGGAGCCTATAGGATTAACAATTTCAAAATCGTCATAGTAAATACTGAAAAGCAGAATATTTTGATGTTGTTGGAAAAATTCCTTTTGAAAATATATCCTATCATATATGTCGCCATATTCAAAGTCAATATTCCTTATTGTTGGAGTTTTTAAAGATTCCTGGCATTGATAAAAGCTGATGCAACTGTTCTTTAAAAGGGACATAGAATCCAAGAACATCTTTTGAAATGAATTTGTAAACTCCTTTGACTTTCTTTTGAATGTTCCATTCACCTAATTTAACAGATTTTGGCTTAACATACCCTAAATGTGATTGAAACAATTTATCTTGCAAATATTTATTTTCAAGCTCAGCAAAGGAACTGTCTGCAAATATTTCAATGATGTCATTATCACTGAGTGTTCCATCTGGTATGCGATTTATTAGCTTCTGGTTTGCATACTTAAATCTGTCTGACACAAGTGTTTTAGTAGATAACATAATATCATCAATTGCTGCCTGTGGTAAACTGAACTGAGACCTTAATCTAAGGATAAATTGTGCATCCATAATTTTCTGTGCAAGTCATAATACACTGCAGCGTACATGGTTGTGGGGCATCATATTCCACTGTTGAAGTCTCTTTAACCTCCATATTCTACAAAAATATGTGTGTCAACTGTAGTGTTAATTAATTTCATTACAATTATTTCTATTAAATTAATGCATTTTCATGGAATCATTCACCAAATATAATTTTGAAATGAAGTAGAACTATTTCATATCAATCAACATGCACACATACTTACACATGTACATGTACAAATGTACATAATATAAATTGTATAAGCAAATTATAAATCAAGGTATATACGTACCTCTGTATTATAAATTGGTTTATTAAATACTTGGTGAAAATATGCTACATTTTGCACATAAAATAAAGTAAAGGACTCGTACCAGCTCATCCGGGAAAATCACCCTTGATCAAGTATGTCTTGTGCAAACCTGGGCTGATAGCCCTTTATCAGAAATGTCGTATGCATCCTTTATGATGCCACTTACTGTCATCTCAAACTATACTGTACGTTTTAAGTTACCCATAATATTAAATGAACTAATCGTAGATAGATATGACTATGAATTTATTATATTTTATTTGTTTACTTCCCATTTTTACTTTTCTGTTAATTTGAAGAAATTCTACATGTGAATTGCCCATTATTCCAATATACATGTCGAGATCAGAAGTATGGAATACATAGATTGAAACATGGACTTTTCTATATCGGCCCAGTTACCGTCCCTCAACCCATATGGACCCTCAACTATGTCTAAGGCTGATTCAGGGGTACCATGATGGTAACTGACCCAATATGGGAAATACCATGTATTCAACTTTATCTATTGAAATACAGGCATATACATATACCCAGTGCACACTTTGTATGCAGTAGCAGTGCAGATGTGAAGCCATCTTCTTAAAACACTCCCTAATCATATAATACCCTTGACACAATTGTAACTACTTTTCATATATTTACATAACTTATTTGTGCCTTATTCCTGTATTTGTATATCAGATTATCAATGGGAAGCATTTCTGGTATGCGAAATCCAATTAGACTAGCATGCTTGTGACTATGTGAACTTATCTTGTATTGAATAAATAAATTATGACTTCTTGTGTCTGTATGGACTATTTCCAAAAATGGGGAGGAGGTGCGCTACATGCCAATGTTTCAAGTGTACATATTTGTGTGATTGTCCTCACACAAGAAACCCTTCAATTGCCATTTGCAGTGTGATACATGTGGTTTTCAGATGTATATTCACGGTGTATATCCATAACGGAACCTTCGGGATGAACATCGACGTTACGCGATTCTTGGGGAACAGGTAACGGATCATTTGTGATGAAAAGGATGTCAGCAAGTGGGAAAGCCGCATAATAATGGATAGCTGCCAGGAAGGAAGGTAAATATATCGTATGTTTTGCTCTCACGGAACTCTCGGATGTATGATTCAATCCAAAACTAAAAACCATTCACATACGTCTGCTGAAAATGCGTTTCGCTCGCTTTCCAACGAGATGACTGTCAATGTAAAGTGAAATTTCGGACATATCTTTTATGAATATTTGCTTTTTTCCACCTTTTAACTCTCAAATTTTGACAATTATTAAAAGAAGAAACCTAAATGCACTAACTCCTAACCCAGTCTTCAGTTGATAATCCATTAAAGCCCATTAAATTCGATTTGTAATGGAAAAGGTTCGTAACGGCACCTTTACGATTTATAGAAAACGTGTTAAAATGTGGCACCGCGACCTTCGCGACTTGGAGGCAGCGGACCCTTTACGACAATAATACTAAATACTAAATACTTTATAAGCGGAAAGTCATGTATAATAAATGGTTAGGGCCCATATTCAATGTATTATGTACACCGATTATGTAACAGTATGACAAGTTTGTGAAGTATGGTTTTACATCAAATGAAAATATGACAATATAAAAAAAATTATGCATAATACACATAATGTATTTCACATCAGACTACAGTCATGGAACATAATTATTCGCCACCCTCGATATTACGCTATGTATTTCATATAAAAGCACATTTTTCAAAAAAAATATTGTGAAGTCATTTCTAAACGGATTTTGATCATTTTTGCACCAGAAGAAGCAGAAATATTTATCGATTATTTGTTTATTTTAGCACGATTTTCTGTCAGATTGCCTTTATTTTCTTATGCTTTAAAGACAATTGTTTGTTTTCTGACGTCAAATTTACTATATATTTAACCAAAATAAAATCGGAAAAATCAACATTTGTGCTTATATCACCAGAAAACATAAACCATGCAGACACAAAAAAAGGGGGGGGGGGCGTAGGGCTTTGCGGCTGCAACCCCCTGTGATTTCGACAATATATATATTTTATCGACATCCCCTCCTGGATATCAAAGGGTGACAAGTCAAAAAAAGGGTATTTTAGTTACATTGTGCATTTTAATTAAACAACCTTATTAAGAAAAAACTGGTAGAACGTGTTAAAGTGGGTCACGGGTCACTTTAATCGGGCGGCTGTATCGAGAAACAGATACGGTGTTGAAAAAACTGTTGATACTCATAAAATATTGATAAATGCAATAAAATTTTATATTTGTCTTCAAGAAATATGATAGACAAAACCATGTGTGAAGTTTTATGACGAAATATCTCCGATTTCTATGTAAATTTACGAGTTGAAGTGGGGAAACACCCATAGGTAATTTTAGCGATGTATTTTGATCTTGGACAAGAATAATGAGGGTCCTGATTGGATGACCGATTTAAAACACACTGTCTCCGCATGGTAAACAGATTCTGGAATATTGTTGATCATTGATTTAAACAAGAAAAAAGGGGAAAAAAAGGGGGGGGAATTTTATTTGTGAATTTTACAGTTAAATAAATGTTATGTTTCGACAGTTTAAAGAAAAAAAGAAAAAAATTGTTGCGACTAAAGCTTAAATCAGCGTTAAAAATTTAACAAATATCAGTGGTTTTGTAAATGAGATTTATTTTAAATAGAAAATCTGAATTTATTATTTATTAATTTATTATTAATGATACAATTTTATATCCCTTGGGAAGGGGAGGGGGGCTATGATGAAAATTTGAAATAAAAACAAAGGACCGGACATTAAGCAAAAATAAAAATCCAGGATTAGTTTTTTATTTAAAAATCCAGGACCCCTTTGTACATGATTTTTTTTTTAAAGTTAATAATATGAAATATTGACATCCACACTTCCCTTAGGCTTTTAGACAGCACATTTCTGTGTCCACATTTGCTTAATTCTAAATATACATATTGTAGGCGGAAGTAAAATGTTGTGGAAAAATATTTCCACAAGCAAACCCTTAATTAACCTACATTAACTAAGAAATAAAGTTTATTCATAAGTTAAAACTTTTCTTTCAAAAACGATGACGGGGTTTAATAAGCATAAGGTGCTTCCTGATAAGGAAGGGGGCAACTTCCTATTTTGCACGGTATACTGGGGTGTACAAATAAGAAAGGGTAGCAAGTTTTGTAAGCTTATGAAACAATTATATCAATTTGTGGGCAATTTTTCTCCTTTTCTAATAAAAAAAATAGCCAAATATAGTGTATACTATACCTTTTTAGGATATATTAATTTGGGCCAGTTCTGAATCCTTCAGACCGCCACGATATAGCTGAAAATACTGCTGAAAGTGGCGTTAAACCCCATGCAATCAATCAATCAATCATTCAGTGGTACATCCCCGTAACAAGTATGGTTGTTAACCCTCCTCCCCTTCCCCCCGGGTCCCTAATTACCAGTGAAAGAACGCTTTGAATATTTCCTTTGGCAATCACGAAGGTTGCAGTTCCACAATCATAAAGATCCGTTGCTTTGCCGAGATGAAATGTTTTCATCATTATTGATTTTATTATACATTAATTGGTTTTCATATTTGTCATGGCATTGAAATGGACATCCAAGATATACTCTAGCTAATAATCAAATAACAGAATCCTGTTAAATTGATGATATAAGACAAACTATGTGATGAAAATGTCTTTTCAATATGTTGATGCGGTGAAAACTGCAATCGTTTTTATAAATGCCGCTTCTGCGTATGAACAGATGCGATAAATCTTGTAGAAATGGCAAATGTAATAATAGCTGAGTTCCGTGACACTTAATATACAGTTCCTCGACATCTTTGATCGTATTAAATCGTAAAAATAAAGAGACCGGTCTTTCAACTTACCTCAATTCATCACAAAGTATCCGTTACTTGTACCCCAGGAATCGCGTAACGTGGATGTTCATCCCGAAGATTCGTTATGGATATATACCGTGATATTGCAACTGGAATGTTGTTTGTACAGAATATCTGTCCACTACAAGATTGCAACCATGTTCTTGAAAACTGACAATTGCTTGAAAATAGTAACAACTCTAAAGATGTAAACAGATCCAACGTTCTGAAATGTACACTGGTACAGCGACACCTGGCGGAGGTGAATTGAGTTGTCCCTGACCGCGTTATTTTAAAATATCTCGTACACGTAGAATTTCCAAAGTAGCATTTATTCCATAAACCTAAAACATATACGACGATGAAAAGAGAGGGCCAGCGAAATTAGAGGGATGAACAAGGCAAAGACGGATTGGCAGTCTGAAAGTTGCAATATAATCTCGAATTAGGCAAATAATACTACTGATCTGTATGTTTGCCGTCAATTACGTATTGACAAACACTGTTTCATAAAAGAAATGTATACTTACATTGTTATACAGTATATTGGTTCTTTTTTCACTCGTGAGTTCATGACCGTCAAAGGCGGATTTCTTTGTCTGTGAATGTGAAACACGATAGTAACTGGCGCGAAAAGTTACACGTGACTTTATGTATCCCGAATCTTAACGCTATATCTAATTACATGTCTTGTATCTAAACATATTTAGAATAAAGACATGTCGGGTTAATATGTGTATTGAATCTAAATATGTTTCTCAACATGTTTAGCTTAAGCATGTTTCTGAAGAGCTTAGGGCCTAAGCACAATGTGTACAGTGTACACAATACATTCGTTCAGAATAATGAAAATAACAGGAATTTTTAGATGTGTGCTAACCTCTTTCAATCCGAAGCATCGTCATCTTATCATTTTCTATCGAGGTACACCGTTAACCCCTGTGGTTTTGTAGTTTCTTCGGGTAAAACATACTCTGATCGTATCAATTATCTCCCCTTAGACAAAATCTGAAACAACAAAAAGAGAAAACAAAAATAAAAACTAAGGGAAACAAAATACGAATATAATTTTGATTTTAAGTCAGGCATAATGCAAGTCGATCTGCAGCCTGTTGTCGATTAATGTTCGTATTTGTTGAAGTGTGAAGATACTAAAGTGCTAATCAGAATCCGTAGATTAACGACACATAAACAATATAATTGCGAAACGAAAAATGACAAAAAGACACACTATGGTCGACAAAACTTACGACTGAGCACCACAAGCTCTACTAAAAACCCATTTGCTCTAGAAGAATAAGCAATTCCTGCTCCACTAGTGATATCTGTCGTGTTAAACGAAACGCATATCATCTGTTATGGAATACAGTAGAACCTGTGCAATCCGATACCTGAGTTTTCCGACATCCTGTGACATCCAACACAAATGTATGGTTCCAAACTATTTCTGTTAATCAAAATAAAACATGAGTATTCCGACATCCTGTACAATCTTACACATTTCCCTGGTCCCTTGGTGTGTCGGATTAAGCAAGTTCCACTGTATATACATTGTATGTGGTAAAGAGAGTTGGGTTCAATTATGAGCTATATCTTTGTTCACAAAAAAAAAGGGTAATTAAGGATAGTTCGCAATTTTTGTTCGGTTCATGAAGAAATAACCTCAAGTAGGTTGTTCACACCGTGTAACCCGCGTAGTGGGTTACGAAAGGGTGTGTACATCCTGATTGAGGTTATTTCGCATGAACAGAACAAATAATATCTACCAATCTTTATTAATAAATTCAAACTTTTTTTGTTATGATATTGAAAAATATATCTATTTTTTTCAAAATAAAGCAAAACATCGGCAATAAATATAAATAACCCCAAAGGTGGCTCATTTAAAGAAAATAAACCGATGACAACGTCACCCGACGCCTTGAGAACGACGTCTATTCTTAGATTCCGTTCATTGACAAATAACCTCAACTTTTTAAACCAATCAAAACACGTATAACATGACATGTGACTCTAAAATTAATTTATTAATAAAAATAAATTGGACAGCGTTTTTCATACTGGCATATACAAATGCATGCGTATTTTGTCAGCCTTATATTTGTATTTCTGATATAGGTAAAGCATATGGCTGGTACAGAATTTCTAGGCAGTTTTGATAAACAAATGTAAATGATATCACATTTTATTTGATCTGTACGAATATTGTAGTGACAAAGTCTTTTTAATTAATTACTTCATTCAACAATGTTTGTCAGTCTTTGCCAGAGCTATTATTTGGTTACTATCGTTTGATGGTGTTTAACGCCACTTTCAACAATATTTTAGCTATATCGTAGCTGCCAGCTTTATTGGTGGAGGAAACCGGGGGACCCGGAGAAAACCACCGACATGTTGCAAGTCACTGACAAACTTTATCACATAATGTTGTACACATCACACTGATCAGTGACGATAGGCACTGATCGCATAGGTAGTTGTAAATCCAACTACCATACGATCACGGCCAGGACGCGTGCATAGACAAAGTGAATCTTGAACTTTGACATTGATATTGGGGTCTAGAGAGAGGCTAACTCGATAAAACTCTCTGTGACAAAATCTGCTAGGGATGTTTGGCAGGTAGCCGCTTTAATCCCTGTGCTGTGCATTTTTCTATCCCCTAAAATAGTTCACCGCGAAATACCTGTTTTTGCACATGCATTGTATTACGGACGTCTTAACAGGTATATATTAAAGTTTATTCAAACGTCAATGTTCCCTTTTCCTTATTACAGATGGCGCTTCAACAAAATTTAGACGGAACCGACTGGCAAGACGATAAAGATTTAGAAGAATGCATGATGCACATGCTCACTGAGGAAGTAATGTGTGACGTCACATTCAGAGTTGGCAGTGATAAGACACCAATCAAAGCACACACGTATATGCTAGCGAGTCGTAGTCCTGTCTTCTATACCATGTTTGAAGGTTCACTACCAGAAACAGGCGAAATAAATGTACCTGATATTGATAAACACATCTTCCAGATAATTCTACGGTAACTATGGATGTTTTCTTCTCTTTCATCAGGCATCTGCCATACGTGAGTTACATGGCAGGTGTCTTATAAGAAGGAGCAACTCCTTATTTTTCGCGACCACTAAATAAAACTAACGTAATCCCTAGTCATGTACTGGAGCAGTGCATGGTATAATAAGAGATTATTTCCATATCGGCCCTGGTATCAGATCGAGATTCCCATATCAAGTCCGACAGCGAAGCTGGAGGTCTGATACCAGGGACGATATGGAAAATTTCATGTCATAATCTATTATCACATATTTTACATCGACTTTTTTCATTCATTGACTTTTATATTGCAGAAAAGATCTTTGAAGTAACGAATTGTGAAAATAAATCCTGAAGAGAGTTGCCTTTGTTCAACTGTGAAATATGTTTGTTTCGAGTCTGGTTTCAAAATGGTATTAAAAAAAATGTCGATATGTACAATGACGTTAGAAAGTGTTTGCAAAATCGACCAAAGACGTTGACATGTGAATGGAAATTCCTGTTCAACACGACATATACATTTGAGCCAATTATTCCTTTTTAAGTTATTTAAGCTGTATTCCAATATTTTAAAATGTTTTCAATAGATTCAAGCACGATGCTATGCATATTTGTATACACCATCTTTCCTTGTACTTTGACACATAATAATTGAGACCGGTGCGCAAATACTGGAAGCTGAATTCGGGGAAAATTCTCATATGTGAGAGCAAATACGGGTATTTGAGGGAAAATATAAATATTGGCCTTAGATATTGGCTCTGAGGGCAAATAACCAACACTGACTTCTAACTATTATTGGATATGCAAAAACGAACATATTGCAACAAAATATGTTATTTTTTTTTGTATCATATATTTAGTATTTACTATTGAGATTTTGAATGTCTGATAAAAATGTTAATCTAAGACCTGCTTCGCATATAAGCTTGTTCTTGACACACATATAGCTGAAATATTTTGATGATAAAAGGGTGATCAGCATGAAAAAAATCAATATCAGATGCTGCTTGAGTAAAAATAACAATTGATATCAAATCCATTGCTCATGCATGCTGTATCAAATAACTGAGCGAAAATGATTTGTCAAGGATTCTCCAGATGAAATATATGATAAAATGAACAATTCGTGTCAAAGTCCGTATCACACACTGTATCAATCCTCGACCAATATCAGCCAGAGGGCCTACGTATTTTCCAATGTATTTTTCTCTATGTATCCACCCAACATCTACAAGTAAGCCACATATATATAATATATAAATAAGTACCAAATATGCTATGTTAATTTGAATCTCCAGGAATCCATTTCTATTTATAATTTCTTTAGTGATGTACTGCTTTTCTTCTGGTAATCAAACCACAAAGACTCATTCAGTCTCCCTCTGGTTTCATTATTCCTTCGTAGTAATTTCAAATCTGCCATCACAGGAACTTCAATCATTCGTATGGATAGTAAAGATACGTTGACCGCGACAAATACCTGTATCTCCCACACATCATTAGCAATTGTGTTGGTTAATTAGTATTAAAGTCCGGCTAACATCCCTAGGTATTGCGGACAATTGGTTATTCTGTGAGTCTAGTGCCCAGACTGCTTGCTTCTTGGTTTTCTTTTATGTCGTTCAGGTCGTTTGTCAGACCGCGTTGGAGGTTCGTTGTCAATGTTTATATCTGTCTGTAGAGTAGAATAGCGACTCAATAGTACAACGTAATCAGGATTAAAGGCCTCTGTGACACATTACTTCTGTTATTTAGGGGGTTAAGTTGAACTGTTGCACAATTCCAGGGGTCTGAGGTTCGCCCTTCAGTACTAATGTACAGCATTCGGCTTGGCCGCAGACTATACAGAAGTGATTCAGGGTGGAACAATCTCAATGCCCACGGGTAGACATGTAGATAACGCAGAATGCATAGGTGACCAATAGAGGAATCTGGGCTATCCTGTTTAGGTCCTTTGGTTTTATTTCTCCCAAAGTTTTAAATTATTTGGCCTTCCAATTTTCCGATTTAGAGCGCATCCGATGATGTTTATTCCAGAAACGCAATGTGCGCACTAAATTTGATATATATGTTTTTATTAGATCAGGTAAGTGTTAATGTTCAACTCATAGCTAATTAAGATGAAATTGTTAGAAATATTATCAATACGGTCAGTTTAGAATTGACAAAATACATATGATAAGACTAAATTCCGAATGAAACTACTATCATTCAAAGTGCCATATCAGACAACAGACCAAGCTGTTCCTCAAAGCGCGATACCCTACCTTTCTAGATTGATAGCATTTTTATTTGAAAGTTCTAATATTTAGAAGAGTTGGAAGATACCAAAGGGGTAATCAGAATCCGTAAGTGAAGACGAAGACAACACAATGGCCAAAAGGACAAACAAATATTTACATAATATTACATATAAAGCTAAAGATCCCAATTAAATTCCAGGGGTGAATTCGGGTGCTTCGGAAGGTTAGGCAATTCCTGCTCCACTAAGGGCACCCTTCGTGTGACTATCGTTACAAACCCGGTGATAAGTCATGTGTTATCTTGACAGAAAGGCGGATATATTATATATATAAATATATATAAGATCATGTCATCTTGTGTTAGAGGTCACATGGATTTTCACATGGATTTTCTGTGTAGTTTATATAGTTGAATTAATGGAGAGCTCTTGATCAATCACAACTCCTCTTTCATATAAAAAAATCACATGAAACATGATTGCCGGCTAATGCTTCATACCTTCGCATTTAATGTGCACCTAGAAATTGAGAGTGAAGACAGGTTTTGTAGCGAGACTTTACGACAAGAGAGATGATTTCAATTTTCCACTTGTGGATTTACCATATCTATGTAGCAGCATGGGGTTCGTGTTGCACAATCCTTAGTTTTCTGTGTAGTGTTTTGTAGATTGTTGCTTAACGCCAAATGAGATTTGTTTCAGGTATATCACGGAGAGAACAATTTACGTTTTTATGAAATGATGATGATACCCGCTTTGTACTACACCGAAACGCTTTGTTGGGTTTTTAGAGTGCTCACTGAAACAAGAGTCCGCAGGTAAACATGTGGCTCCATACTGACATATTAGTTTGATTCCGAGCCAACTCTGTTCTTCTCCTTCATGCTGCTGGCCTAGCGGAGAAGGAACATATACCCATTTTCTAGTCTTTGGTTTGACTCGACTGTGCTCGAACCCACAATCTACCGAACTCGAGGCGGGCACGCTAACCATTACACCACCGTTGCTGTCACAAAAATTGAAAGTGAAACCATTTTGGTATCTTCAAACTCATATTCAAATTTTACAATAAACAATGTAAACACATGATACAGTATATTTATACATATTGAAATTGTGTAATCATAGATACGGTATTATCATTACAGATACATTTACAGCGATGAGTTGACACTGTCAACCGCAAATGTCAACGATATACTATATGCTGCTGACAAATATATGCTGCGGCAAGCTAAAACATCATGCTCTGAGCTTCTTAAAGAGACCGCTTGTTCCTCTAACGCGACTGTCGCTCTCCAAACTGCCTGTCAATTTGGTCTTTTGGAACTGCATGCAGCAAGTCTTGCATATATAGAAAACAACACAGGAAAATGTTTATCTTCTGAGCACATAATGCAGCTTCCAAAAGAATGCATGGAGATTATTTTACGGTCGGAATTATTGTCATGTTCGGAAACTGACATTTTAAAATGTTTATTACAATGGGCTGAAGTTCGATGCAAAGAAGAAAATCAAGAAGCTAAGGGAGATAATTTGAGAAATATTATTGGAAATTTGCTTCCGTTAGTGAGGTTTCCTTTAGTAGAAAAAGAATATTTTGCCACTGTAATATCAGATAGAGACTTATTGACTGAAACAGAAATTGTGAGCGTTTTTCGTTCTCACTACGGAGTTCACAATATGTTTTTCTCTGAAAATATAAGAAAGCCATTGCTAAAACGAACAACCAGCACCCTTATTCGGTACGGCTCTACAACTATTCCATTGACCAGTAGAGGTATTGACGCGCTAAAAATTACGCCAGACAGTGATATTTGGTTGAAAGGAATAGTCATGTTTGGTCCAATCGCAAACATTTCTTCAAACAAACAACATTATTCCTTGGAAATATTGAATGATGCAGAAAATGTGATATCTGCATTAAAGGGAAGTATATCTGGAATACGTGGTGAAAGGCGAAATACAATAATTCCCCGGCCTGTATATCTGAGAGCACATACATCTTATACCCTCGTAGTGAAGGATTTAGATGTAAATACATACTCTGGCACAAACTGCAAGGCATCTTGTACTGCCAATGGCGTCACTGTTATTTTCGAAACATCACCTGTGTGTACTACCGAAACAGACAAAGACAAAGGACAAATTGCAGGAATCTTGTTTTGTAAATAAACTGTATATAATACACAATGAATAAACACACGTGTGGCAATGAGATGAACACTCAATTGATAACATTTCTTCGTAATTGAACTGTCATATTCTGTCAATGTATACTAACCAGTGTTTCGTTCTGGGTAGTAGAACACAATAAGTTTTTCCTTTACTTAAATTTGTGTCTAAGTTTAATGTTAGATAGTCTTTCATGTTCATTTACATCCATATCCTTTCTTACTACAAGCTGTTCCTTTACTTTTATGTATGTCTAAGTGTAATACTATCTAGTCTCTCATGTCTATTTACATCCATATCCTTTCTTACTAACAGTATATAAACAGTAATTAGTGCAGTTTCTTAAAATATAATGTTGAGGTGTATAAAACTGACATGAAGGAGTGGTTTACCGACCCTCCTCACACTTTTGCACCGAATACGTATGTACATTATATATTAAGACACTGCCTTAATATTGTGTTTATGTTGCAAAAAATCACAATAATTAGAAATACACATCGACTGAACAATAGCTCTGATAAACATTTAAAAGTTATATTAAAGACGAGATACCCATTGGTTGTATACTGGTAACATGCTCGCCTCGAGTGCGGTAGACCGTGGTCTCGGATCAAACCAAAGATTACAAGATAGGTATTTGTTGCGACGTCTGTTTTAGAAACCCCTCAATAAAATCATGAAAGTAATTGTATAAGATAGCCTTTACCACACTTTGCTACTGGTCAACTGGATACCTACTTTCATTTGTACACAAACATTCAAAAATAAATTCAACCTTTTCCTTCATTGGCAATAGTTATGATGACATTTGAATAACAGTTTGAGAAGTTATTCTGTTAAGACCCTTTGATTTCCTTGCTTCAGAAGAATTGTACATCATCCAGCTTGCCTGTTATTTGGCAATGAGCGTATCTTGGTGATGGTTGTTCCAGAAACTCGTCGTCGCGCACAAGTTAGAGATCTACATTTTTACTGAACATTGTGTATGTATTGTAATGTTGCAAATGATAAACAAATATTTGTTGGACGATGTTGATTTGTGTTTTTTAAGTTGTTGTGATGAATATAAAATAGTACAACTTTCAATTTTTGTGTTAGAGTTATCTTCCGTTGAACATTAAGTGAATGAGGGAGCGATTGCTGTTTAGTACCAACTTATCAATTTTCCGCTACATCGTTTATATCATGGCGAGAACAAGTTAATTTTTAATGAAATGATGATGAGGACCGATTTGTACCAGACCTACACGCTTACTTGGATTTGTATAGTGCTAGCTCACTGAAACAACATTGCTTGGATAGAAATGTCGCCCACTCCGACACATTATCCCTATTCCGAGCTAACCAGTGTTTGCTCTTTCTCCCTAATGATTAGCGGAAAAGCAACAACATACCAATTTCATAGTTTTTGGTTTCACCCGATAGAGGCTCAAACCCACGATCCACCACACCCGAGGTGAACACGCTAACCATTACACCACCGATGCAGTGCCGTTGAACATTTATATAGGCAGATGAATATATACTGGTAACAGGGAAGTAATTAGATGTTACGCTATTTCAGCGAGGGAGTTGAAAGCATCTCGTTTTCGAGAATGCAGCTGTGATATAAGAATTAGTTAATTGTTGCTAGCATCCCATCGTTTCTTAGTATTTTGAACATAATTGTTTTTTGTTATCGCTTACATTTTCAAAATGTCAGGGTAATAGAATCGAAATTTAAAACGGCTGTGTTATAGCTTATGCATTTTTAATGTAGACAGTTGTCTGCACATTTTGCCTCTTGATTATTGTAAAGGAATATATGACAAATGTGGTACGTTACGATTGTCGTGTAAAGCGAATATTTGATTTGTTTTTAATCCCCAATTTTTTTCTGTCTGGAGTTCATGTTTTTCTCCAGGTTTAATTTAATATAACACATATGAAATTATAATATATCATTAATTTTATATTAAGGAAGTGGTACAGATAGTAGAGCATTGGTTGATATTATTTATTGGTATTATTATAGTTGCCAATTACTATTTAGCAGACCAAATTAAGCCCTATCAAATAAACATGGATTGTTTACCTTTTAAATCAATGTTCTTTTCCCCTACTTACCATTTTTTCTAATTACATTGATAGTATTTCTAGTGATCTCACATACATAGTTTTATTTGAAGAGTGATACCTTTAATTCCTTCTCTTGCCAATATAGCTGGCAACAGAAAATCCATTGTATCCCATGTGTATTGGTTAGCATCCCCATATGGCAGCTCCAAGGGATCATTATATGTATGTGTTGATTCTAAAAAAATGAAATCACAAATTTACTTTGTTGATACAATAAATCTATTATCATAAGTAGTGAAAAGAATTTGAGGTTTCAACTGGAAGATACTCTTTAATTATACCCCCCCCCCCCCCGCAACGAAGTTGTCTGGGGGTATACTGGTTTCACCATGTCCGTCCGTCGTCTGTAGACAAATCCTATGTCGTACGATAACTTGAGTTGTATTTCTTAGAATCGTTTAAAATTTTATTATCAGCTGTTAACTGGTGAAGAGAGGAGGATCCCTTTTTTTTGACGATTTTCAGTTGTGCCGTTCCATAGTTATTGGACTTGATATGACGGAAAATAGGATTTTTACCCTATGTCTTATGATAACTTGAGTAGTTTTTCTCAGAATGTTTTGATATTTTATCACCAGCTTACCGGTGAATAGAGGAGGATCTCTTTAATTTTTGACGATTTTCACTTTTGCCGTTCCAGAGTTATTGGACTTGATATGACGGAAAATAGGATTTTTACCCTATGTCGTATGATAACTTGAGTAGTGTTTCTCAGAATGTTTGAAATTTTATCACTAGCTTATCGGTGAAGAGAGGAGGATCTCTTTAATTTTTGACGATTTTCACTTTTGCCGTTCCAGAGTTATTGGACTTGATATGACGGAAAATATGATTTTTACCCTATGTCGTATGATAACCTGAGTAGTGTTTCTCAGAATGTTTTGAAATTTTATCAGCAGCTTACCGGTGAAGAGAGGATGGTCCCTTTTATTTTTGATCGGAACAATCAGTAATGTTTTGGTTATGGAAATAGGTTGGACAGATGTGGGGAGCGGGGGTATATCTTAATGAGCTGTGCTCACAGTAATACTAGTTTTTAGTATAATCTGCAGTGCGTTTCAATAGAGACGAGAGCTACTTCCCCTGCTATAAAAATTGTCAAAACCATTGAGGCACTTAATCGATAAATATTTCTCACCTAAAATATTATTCCCTGACATATATAAAGTTCAGGCTGTTCTGACATCAAATAAAAACTCAGGACTGCAAAATCAAAACCTACAGAGCTTTTCCACTGCAAGTTTGGCATGGAGGCTTCAGAAAAAAATCGGTTAGAAGAATTAATTTATTTCAAGCCTGTATTATCACACCCTTTCACGCGATATTTTCTATGAAAATGAGCCAAAGTAAGCTTACAAATGGCCACAGCTGTGATTTGAAACTTTTAATGCCTTCCTTATTTCTATCATTTCTATTTTTTATATATAGTTTTTCTATGCGTAGAACATGTTTAATTGTTTTCTATATAGTTATCTCACTCTGTAGAACCCATTCTTTACTTTTAACAGTTCGATTGTATTTACATAAGTGCATGAATCTCAAGAGGTTTATACTATAAACAATAAACCTGATTTCACTATATAGTAGAAAAAATTCCTTATATAGCGAATACTATTACAAATAACACGTCTCCACTACTGGCTAACAGTATTTTCTAATATTGTTTTTTATTCCTATCTTTCACCCAGTTTGATGTCGTGAACAAAATTCAGTTTCTTCTTGTGAATATACCAAAAGAAAAATGGAGAAAATCACAACAAACTGATAATAAAATATCTAAAATATGTGAAAAGAAACATTCTGTGCATTTTCTTTTTATGGTAGTTTCTATACAAGTGGCAAGTGAAATATGCTTTTTATACTATGAACCAATCAAATCTATCAACAAACATTTGATTTTCTCAAAATTTCCATGCGATCCATTCTCAGGTTTAGAAGGATACAGACAAATGAATTACAGACCCCATCAATATATACTTTCGCAATCACTAGTGTGTAACAATATAACCAACTATGTTAAGTATTGTTCATACCTGTGACGGTCCGAAAATTTACTGTCCTTCGCAGTGCAACCTGTTTAACTTCTGAATTAATTGTTTTACTGCTAAACAAACCACCATACAACAATCTACTCCTGACTTCATATTGCACAGGAAATATTTGTTTAAGTCAAATTTGGATACTTTTACAAATCATTTTTTATTCAAACATAAAAAAAATGTATAATTTGCTTAGGTTTGATACAGTGTTACAGATAGGTTGTCTTCACAAAGAGTTGCACATGCTTTTTTCAACCTCTGGCTTTCCTGCCCTTTTAAGATGCCAGGTCATTTTGGAGACGACCATTTTTGTTTGTTTCCCTATAATCTGGCATAGTACTGAATATAATAGATAAACAAGTCTCACAGATATTTTTATAGCTTTATATATGATTTGCAAATATATCAATAAAATATAAGTCTTTTTGTTTTCTTTAAAGAGTTAGTTGATGTAAAACTATACAATTACTAATCAGTGTTACCTTCTGATATTATTTCACCTTTTTGTAGGTAAAACATAGTGAAATTTGGTGGTGAATGGCCATATGTGTACCAATTCCTTGCCTAAAATAAATAATATAATAAGTTTTGTAGGGAATCATTTAAACCCTTCACCATCCTTACTATTGCTATATTTAAGATTATTTGTTTTAAAGGTTTGATTCATGTATATTATGATAATTATGCATTCAAAGTTGGAATATTTAAAATTCCTTTAAAAAGAAATGGGAATATCAGCGGGCTGTATTTCGCAATACAGCAATCAGGCAATACAGCCTGGAAAACTGGTCTATATCGTAGAATAAAGCATACCACGTGACATATTTTGCACCAATGAAATTGACGGCTACAAAACTGATATGAAATAATTAAATTAAATTTCAGTCAAGTGTTGATAAAAGCAAATATATAAAAATGTATACCCTCTTAGCAATGAGATCATACTGTCTCTCCCTTCTTCTTTTCTGACTCCTTGGTTGAATAGCCTAGAAATACAAATACTCAGATTAGCCAACTTAGCAAATTCATATATCATAGTTATTCTTAAAGTATCAAATGAGCACTGGTTTACAATTTTAAACTCAATCACAATTTGGTTATCTGGGACACAAAAATCAAAGTCTCTTTTCATGCAAACTTGATTTTATTTGGTTTAAATAGAAGATAAATGAGATATTAAAGGAAAAACTGGTCTTCTTCAAATAATTAAGGTTGGTTTTGTCAATATGTCTACTTGCTTATTTCAAAAACTATCTAGGCATATTTTTGTATCTGCCAAATTTACTGAAAAGTGATTGGTAGTAACACAACCTTTCATTCACTATACACTAGCTTATAAGCACAAATTGATGGAATTATTCAAAATTTCCTTAGAAAAAAAATCATACTGTCATAGTTGATGTACAATGCAGTTAAATTTTTCACAATGATTATGATAAATATAGAATGTGAGCAGTTTTTATATACAGTACCTTATTCCGAATACTGTCACCATTTTCCTCTGTCACATTCTGCAAAAAAAAATAAACCTGTTTAAGGTATGATCTACTATATAAATGAAGAATACAAATCATTCAATTTCAGTGTATTGAAATCCTTACAACAAATATAGCCGTAGCATTGTTGTGTTATAGGTGCTTGTATCTGTTCTACTTGACAAACAAAACTTACGGTACATCTGTGTGATATAGCTATACATGTATCTCAAGTGATAAAAAATGTCCGTTTTACATTTTAGTGTAAACATATTTATTCATGATAAACTAGTATAATGTTACAATACACACACATTTTGCTTTAGCATGACATGATTCGGAAAAAAGCTAAGCTTATACTAATCCGTCTCCTATGAATTATAATTGACTAATATAGAAAACAAGTTATAGAACATGCAGTATATTTGCTACATGACAAATCTAAAAAAAGAACAATAATAGACAGTGGAATATCAAAACGGAAAGATATAAAATTAGTAATACAGATGAAATACAACTTAGAATTATAATGTACATCTTTTGCTTTTAAGCAAAATGTTATCACTGACCAAGCAAGAGTCACTTGCATTTTTATTCAACTATAAAAATTACATTTTGGTGATATGGTTATACATGTGTCTTTTCTACATGACAAATAATGTCCAAGTTACACTTTGGTGATATAGCTATATATGTATATGTTCTATGTGACAACAAATGTGCACCTGGAATGGCTGGATGTAATCGGTGAATGTATCCACAGTATCTTGACGTTTTATCTAGCGAAATAATAGTGAGAAATCTGTATAAAATCTGTATAAATATACAGATTTTATACAGACAGATTTTATACAGATTTTTCTCTATTATTTCGCCAGATAAAACGTCAAGTATACAGATTTTATACAGATTTTCACTATTATTTCGCTAGATAAAACGTCAAGATACTGTGTTAACGTGATTGTATCTATAATTTAAAATGCCTCCTTTTTCAATTCAATCAAAGTTTTATTTAAAGTCGGTACATTTTATAACAATACAACATAAGCTCTCAAGAGCTTTTCAAACCGACATGCATAACAAAATTACATAAATTAAATACAGCACAACAAAAACATGTCATTCAATACAAAACCAATACACATCCAGACAAACCTATGCATACATCTCTGTGTTTTGACCTCTGGACCCCCACAAGTGCCTCTCTGCGCACCCACTGTCACAGGACCAGAGGTCAAAACAGAAAAAAGATGCCGACATTTAGCAGCCATTACACATACAAGTACATTCATGCAAATTATAACCAGTCTATATTTAAGCAAAGAAGCAAATTAACTCAAACACATAAAATATTCATGTACTTTTAAAACATATTTTTTAAAAATATTCTAAAATGAATATTTTAAAAATATTCATGCAGAAATAGCCAAGCACTAAAATAGAGCACAAGTTAAACTGAAAAGCATCAAGTTAAGTAAAAAATATTTTTTGTCGGTATATGCTTTAATTAGAAACATATAAATAACAATAAAAAAATAAGCTCGAAAGAGCTTTTTTAAACTGACATACAAATTACACATACAGGTATATATATATACCCACAAAAATACATGGACATACATTGACAAACATATAAAAATTCAAGCATAATTAAAATGCAGCAGCAGATAATTAAGTTATAAGCACTACGAAAACAAGCACTACCCTAAAAAAGTAGGGATTAAAATACAAAATAAAGCAAGCACATAATCAGAGCCATGCAAGAAATATATGTATAGCAAAGCGAAAACAAAAATTTTAAATGCACATCACTGTGACATGGCACGGAAAACATTGCGGAATAAAACTTCTAGGAACAAAAAGAACACGAGCACCCATCCCCCTCCCATTTGCTTATCAGTTTTTAAAATTATTTAAACTTATTCCCTCACGCAAGTCATTTGGAAGTTCGTTCCACAATTTTGCTGCAACATATCTCAGTGAATGCAAACCATACCTGGTGGTTTTAACTCTTGGTATGTTGACAGTGTTGTTGTATCTAAAAGAGTAAGAACTTTTCTTTATAGTTACTAAATCATGTAAATATACAGAAGTTTGTTTATTTATTATCTTAAAAACTTCTATAGCCATCGAACGTAATCTCCTTAATCTCAGTGAAGGTAACTGTGATTTTTCAAGTAAATTTTCATAGGAGCTGTCTGAATCGTTATAAATGAACATTAAAGCCCTTTCTTGTATTTTCTCTAATTTCTTTGTGTTACTTTCGCCACAAAAATGCCAAACTAAAGGGCAAATGTCTGTTTCTGTGGCATTTCACTTTTAAACTGTACTAAAATTGTGTTATGCACATCTCCTGCAGTACGAAACTTGGTAGAAATTACCACTTTGTTGTAAATACATGTACATTTATTGTATATCATTTCTATTCTGCAGCTATCTTACCTGTATCTTAAAAACTGAATAGATAAGATTTTGCAGGTAAAAGGGAGATAAGTCTATTTGGCCGGTTTTCTAAAATCACAATAATTTCTTATTTCAGCATTCTACAAGCGTAATGCGTATTTTCAGTACAGTTTTGAAGAGGTACTTTCATTCTTTGTAAAAACAAAATCCCTTTATATAAGGGTAATAACAAATTTACCGAACTCCGAACAATCTTACAAAGGGAAAGTCAAAACTCATAAGTATATAAACAGACAAAATCAGTCAACAACCGGAAAACTGTGAAAACCGTAATGACTCTGACTTGGTACAGGCATTTCTAAAGAAATACTATCAAAGAAATACTATCAATGTATAAACATGTACATGTTTATACATTGATAGTATATTTACGTGGATAGTGACAAGGCCTTGTGATTCACTTTGGGAATTTCCCGGATAAATTAGTAACAGTCGTAGACTTTAGAAAATCAAATTACATCAAAATGAATGACAAATCAGGCCAAATTGAATTATACAGTCTTCAGAATTGCAAAAAGGTATAATCTTGAGTGAGTGATGCTGACAATTCTCTTTTGCGGGGTGACGTCACTTCCCCTAACAACAACGTGTCGGCCATTTTAGGCGGTGAAGCGATCGCGTGGATACGCATGGCTTCCGTGGAGAATAAGTGAGTTATCTATAAATTGAGTGGTAATTAACACCTTATCATTACTTTACAATAAACAAACGTGAAATAAATATATATGTGTACTAGTGATAATCATGTCCTACAGCTATCAAGAGACATTAAATGGTGAATCGTTATCTCGATGTAAATCAAAATTAAATGTAATTAACTGTCAAGATACTCATTTTACCATCAGGTGTTTGGGGAAAAAATACGTGCAAGTGGCCTGATCTTCAGTATGGGGATGTGTATTCATACCTGATACAAAGTCCTTGTACATTACCCTTTTTTATAAATAATGTATAGCTCGTAAATGATTTATGACTCATAAATGACTCGTAAATGATTTATCACTCATACATGATTATTAATAAATAAGTAATATATGTATCACTCAGAATGTGAAATGAACCTACAAATGTCAATATATCGTAATAAGGTTAATGTCTCAAATATATATATTAATGAAAAGATAGAAATGATTACATATCATGAAACCTAGAATATTTCTTTTTATTGGAAACAAACTCCTTCCATATATTATTATGAACAATAGTCAACTATCTGAAACCATCATGGCATGGATATAGACATGGAATCGTGTAGAAAAACAAAGTTATCATAATTATTAAATATTAAATCAGATCATTGATGAAATAAAACTTAAATGAATGATTACTATGTTTTATGCTCCCGCGACGAAGAGTCGGGGGCATATTAATCTACCCTTGTCCGTCCGTTCATCCATTCGTCCGTCCGGGTATAGATATATGGTTTGTCCGGCTATCTCCTCCTACAGTTTTGGAGCTACAGCTTTAATATTTTGCAGGATGTTTATACACATAATGGAAGTGTGCATGTGCAAAGGATCTTGAGTTTCTGCAAATATTCTCAAAATGACAGGTAATTGCACTTAATAGTCATTTTTTTTCGTACTAGCTGCATAAATGGAACACGGTTTGTCCGGCTAACTGCTCCTATAGTTTTAGAGCTACAGCTTTAATATTTTGCATGATGTTTATACACATAATGGAGGTGTGCATGTGCACAGGATTTTGATTTTCGTCAAATATTCTCAAAATAACAGGTTGTTGGACTTAGTCATTTTGTTCGTCCATCCGGATATAGATACATGGTTTGTCCGGCTATCTCCTCATACAGTTTTGGAGCTGCAGCTTTAATATTTTGCATGATGTTTATACACATTATGGAGTTGTACATGCCCACAGGATTTTTATTTTCATCAAATATTTGAAAATGACAGGTAGTTGGACTTAGTCATTTTGTTATGCCCCCGCGACGAAAAGTCGGGGAAATTTTGTCAAATATTCACAAATTGACAGGTAGTTGAACTTCATTTCCTTCGTACTAGCTACATGTATATGATGGAATCATGGTTTGAATGGCTCCTACTACAGTTTTTGACTTGTTTATAATTTCTTATGGCCAGGCGAGGGCATCATTTGTGTTTAACAGACACACTTCATTTTAAAAAAAAATCGCTCCTAGCAAAACAACTTTGTCCATAATTATCGAGTGCGGGGGCATTATTCTTTTCTATTTGTTTTTAAATCTTACAAATTGTCCTTCTTGAGGGGACCTTTCCTTCAGGTATTGTAGATTACACATATCTCTGTAAAATACTCTTAATATAGATTTTAACTAATATAAATTTAACTGATAGTATTGTTTACCATTACTTGTTGTACTTTATTGTAGATCGTATTGATGCTAATGATCAACTTAGACAAGAACTTGATGTAATCGTCGGTGGTTTACAAGGCTATCTTTCCAATGTTAAAAATCAGGGTATGAAACGACAACGGGATTATGAGTCTGTACTCAGTGAAAAAACAGTGTTACAACAAAAAGTTGGAAAACTGGAGGAAGAGCTAGCAATACTGGATACAGAAGCCAAGCAGTACAAAGCAATGGAAAAGGCACAAACTAAATGTATACCAAGACAAATGACAACCTTTAAATAGTTATACATTTGATCTTGTGTTATTCAGAGGTTGGGAGAATTCGAACTTTATCAATGTTTTATATGTATTGTATTATTCAGAGGTTAGGAGAATTCAAACTGTTATCAATGTTTTCTATGTATTGTATTATTCAGAGGTTAGGAGCAGAGTTCTTGATAAAAAAATGCTTGTGTCGGTCATTTAGTCTGATACCCTTCATAATTTTGTCAGTCCGAAGCAACTTTCAAAAATAAAATTTTGAAAATCAGAATTAAATAAGTAAACACATCAGTTGTATTATGCTTTAATTATACTCCATTTCGTATTCTATTTCTACAAATTTGCTAACATTTCTAAAAAGTTTCATCTTCACTCTGCTCAAACTCTGATTCACTATCAATATCACCATCACTGTCTACATCACTCTTGTCCCCATTTTCCTCACTGTCACGTGCACTCTCTCAGATATTGGGCTATTTTTTATTATGCCCCCACGACTAAGAGTCGGGGACATATTTATTAAACCCCTGTCCTTTCGTCCGTTCGTCCGTTTGTCCGTTCGTTCATTCGTCCGTCGGATATAGATACATGGATTGTCCGGCTATCTCCTCCTACAGTTTTAGAGCTACAGTTTTAATATTTTGCAGGATGTTTATACATATAATGGAGGAGTGCATGTCCACAGGATTTTGATTTTCATGAAATATTTGATGATGACAGGTAGTTGGACTTAATCATTTGTTATGCCCCCCCCCCCCCCCCCCCCCCCCCCCCCCCGGCAACGAAAAGTCGGGGGAGGGGATTTTAGTCAAATATTCACAAAATGACAGGTAGTTGGACTTCATTTCCTTCTTACTAGGTACATAATGGAAACATGGTTTGATTAGGTAATTATACCCATTTCACCACAGGTAATACCTTTATATTTACATATAAGGAATGAAAAATTAAAGGTACTATCTGTATGCAAGTTGAGTATGATAGAACAGCATACATAATATTAAAGAACTTTTGACTTGTTTATAATTTCCTATAGTCAGGCGGGGGCATCATTTGTGTCTTACAGACACACTTCATTTAAAAAAAAATCACTCCTAACAAAACAACTTTGTCCATAGTTATCAAGTGCGGGGACATACTTCTTTTCTAGTTGAAATATTAAAACATATTCATTTTTATTTCAAAGTTGTAAAGTAAATAAAAGTAAAAGCTTGAATTGACTTCACTCTTATAATGAGTTTTTAATTTCATTTAAAATAAAGATTAAAAAAAAGTATTTTATGATGATCAATGATTGCTGATTAAAATTGTTTGTCATGTAGTAAATCTCTCAGTTGTAATATACAGGATGTAACCAATTACTGATTATACAAGGAAGTCAGCACCTACGGTGAAACCATCTATTTTGAGATGTCATTCAATGAAAATAACAACCTGACCATATTGTTATATAATAAGATAAGAATTAGATAAGAAATTAATATTTATAAAAGTCATGTATATGTTTTTTATTGAAAATTAATTAACGCATTAAGTCACATTTCATGTATTTAGCCTAACTTGGGTAAGTTATCAATTAAAAAGACAAAAATAGTTTAAAAAAAAAATCTGTCTAACAAGTATTTACCTAAAGAACGATATTGTGATTGGTATTTCTTAATAAATTGTATTAAAAATCATTTTAATTTATGAATTAATCAACTTTCTATTTATATATTTATTTTCAATAAAATTTCGTTATTATTTCATCCGAATTTCCTTAATTTAACTTGTGCATATCCATATTTATACAATCTATGTTAACAGCAAGTTACATACCGGTGTCAACCCTATATATACTCCCACATACATGTTAAATGTGTATTGTGACTTTTTATTGTTATAACATTATTTAACCCAAAATATTAATTGTGACTTTTTGTCCTGTAACTTTCTGTCCGTTTACCCAAATTAATACTATTGCCTATAACAATTTCTCGTTTATTTTAGGTATATTCACCAGAGAAAGCTAGAGCCCAGAGCAATCTATTAAATTACCTCATGTCCGTCCGTCCGTCCTTCCGGATATAGATACATGGTTTGTCCGGCTATCCCCTCCTACAGTTTCGGAGCTACAGCTTTAATATGTTGTAGGATGTCTATACACATAATGGAGGTGTGCATGTCCACAGGATTTTGATTTTCTTCAAATATTCACAAAATGACAGGTAGTTGGACTTAGTCATTTATTTTTCATACTAGCTGCATAAAGGGAACATTGTTTGTCCGGCTAACTCCTCCTACAGTTTTGGAGCTACAGCTTTAATATTTTGCATGATGTTTATACACATAATGGAGGTGTGCATGTCCACAGGATTTTGATGGTCAGGCGGGGGCATCATGTATGTCTTACAGACACACTTCATATTTAAAAAATCACTACTAACAAAACAACTGTGTCCATAATTATCAAGAGCGGGAGCATATTCTTTTCTAGTTTATATTATTGATATGATGTGCTGAGAAATAAACCTTCAGTGAAGAAAAAACTTTTATCTTTATCAAGGATGAATATTGTGAAGTAAAATGTTCTCATAATTTGAAAATATCTATTGCAATCAAATGTTGCACATAAAATGGTAGTATAAGATGGAGTGAATATATATGTCCGGAGTTAATTAATTAAACCTACTAGTTGTACCAACAGATTGTTGTCATCTATGTTTTTGTACCATTGCCGTTGAAGGGGCTGTCGAGATCATATGGTAATAGGATTTACAACTATCTATGCCATCAGTGCTTATCATTACTAGAACGTGAGTCCAGGTGCAATCTACACAACATTATATGATCAAAGTTTGTCAGTGACTTGCGGCAGGTCTGTGGTTATCTCTGGGTACTACCGTATCCTCCACCAAAAAATACCGACTACCAGGATATAACTGAAATATTATTGAAAGTGGCGTTACAGAAGAAAATAAATAATGCAAACAATTTGAAAAGAGTCGTATACATTGTCGTTTCTGAATAGTCAATGCCCTCACCAAGATAATTGAGGGACGCACACACTATGAAACATAAATCAACATGGCGTCCAATTTTCTCGAAACCACTTCTACTTCTACTTCTATCGAATAATGACCTACTTCAACAGTTTGAAGATTATGACATTGAATTGCGAAAGCTTCACTTCAAACGCTCAGTAGTGGTACCAAATCATATTTTTATTGCTTTTAATTACCAAATATATAAATTGCTAGTTTTAAAATTTTATCTCATATGAAAAAAATTCACAAAATAATAATTTTAGGGGTTTTCTAATAAAATGAAAAACGTGAATATTTTTTTTTTTTCACTGACAGAAAATAATAATGTTATCGGTCTCGCCTAATACAAATGGCGAATGTTTCACCTCCTTCACGACAAGGGAGATAATTATTTGACCGAGATACCCGTATGTCCGGAAAAGAGAATACCTCATCTGTAATTTCGTCGCTATTCATATTTTCCGCCATTTTGAAAATATTATCCAAATGCGCATGTCTTGTGAAATACGTCATTGTTCTATGTATTCCGTTTTGAGACGATGTATGTCCACTTACATACTTCCCTGATCTACTGACCACTGGTGGGACGTGTGCTCCTTTTTATATCACGATGTAAGTACAATTTAGATCCTGAGTAATGTGTGTACATTTATGCAGGTGGATATTATATACATTTATAATAATTAGCTATTTATCAAATTTAGATTTAGAATGATATTGAAAAGAACTCGTTTTGGAAGGTTGTGTCAAAGGGAGTAATACCAGGTGGTTTTAACTTCCTGGTATGAACTTTCTATTTGACATTTTATTTTAGATGATTCATAGATAATTTGAAAGTGTAAAAATTATAAATAATGCATCTGTGTAAACATGCATTAAATATAAGTATTATACTAAGATTTCCTAAAAATAATTGTTGATATTATATCGCGGCACATTCCATAAAAGTCATGTGCATTTAAATGTATACGATATTTTTTCTCCGTTGTGTTATATATGAGGTGTGTTTTCACTATGTGTACAAATAGACATAATATAAAATTTCATCATCTCCAAATGAGCAAACACTTATAAGGAGAAATGGTTTGTCAAGTGTGTTAAGCGATTGAATTTCCGCCATGTTGGAAACTTGACAACATGAAAGCGTTGAAAAGAATAAGATTTATTAAAAATGGAGGTTTGTAATTATATATAGTATATGTAACCTTATTTATCAATGACTTTTCTTCACAGTTAAGTTAACTATATGAGAGGTTAATGATCTATTTAAAGCATTTTCAGATAGTTTGTGTGATTGCACTGTTTCATTTTTTCAGGTCAAAAAGCCCATCCCTGGCTATTTGGATTCATTTCACCTTAATACAAACTTAACATTCTTATTTAATTGGTAATTTACATACGTTTATGTTATTGTTAAATACAACAGAATATACATAATACATTCGTTCAGAATAATGAAAATAATAGGATTCTTTAGATGTGTGCTTACCTCTTTCAATCCGAAGCATCGCCATCTTATCACTGTCTAACGAGGTGCACCGTTATCTCCTGTGGATTTGTAGTTTCTTCAGGTAAAATATACTCTGATCGTATCAAATATCTCCCCTTAGACAAAATCTGAAACAACAAAAAGTGAAAACTAAAATAAAAACAAAGGGAAACAAAATTTTAAGACAGGCATGATACAAGTCGATCTGCAGCCTGTTGTCGATTAATGTTCGTATTTGTGGAAGTGTGAAGCTACTAAAGTGCTAATCAGAAGCCGTAAATTAACGACACATAAACAATATAATTGCGAAACGAAAAGTGACAAAAGGACACACTATGGTCGACAAAACACTATAAGCTCTACTAAAAACTGAAGATGAACCCATTTGCTCTAGAAGAATAAGCAAGTCCTGCTCCACTAGTGATATCTGTCGTGTTAAGCGAAGCGCATATAATCTGTTATGGAATACAGTAGAACCTGTGCAATCCGATACCTGAGTTTTCCGACATCCTGTGACATCCAACACAAATTTATGGTCCTAAACTATTTCTGTTAATTAAAATAAAAACCTGAGTATTCCGACATCTTGTACAATCTTACACATTTCCCTGGTACCTTGGTGTGTCGGATTATACAAGTTCCACTGTATATACATTGTATGTGGTAAAGACAGTTGGTTTCAATTATGAGCTATATCTTTGTTCAGAAAAAAAGGTAATTAAGGATTGTTCGCAATTTTTGTTCGGTTGATGAAGAAATAACCTCAATCATGTTGTTCACTCCGTGTAACCCGCGTAGTGGGTTATGAGAGGGTGTGCACAACCTGATTGAGGTTATTTCGAATGAACAGAACAAATAATATCTACCAATCCTTATAAATAAATTCAAACTTTTTTTGTTATGATATTGAAAAATATATCTATTTTTTTCAAAATAAAGCAAAAAATCGGAAATAAATATAAATGACCCCAAAGGTGGCTCATTTAAAGAAAATAAACCGATGACAACGGCACCCGACGCCTTGAGAACGACGTCTATTCTTAGATTCCGTTCATTGACAAATAATCTCAACTTTTTAAACCAATCAAAACACGTTTAACATGATATGTGACTCTCAAAGTAATTTATGAATTAAAATAAATTGGACAGCGTTTTTCACACTGGCATATACAAATGCATACGTATTTTGTCAGCCTTATATTTGTATTTCTGATATAGGTAAAGCATATGGCTGGTAACGAATTTCTAGGCAGTTTTGATAAACAAATGTAAATGATATGGCATTTTATTTGATCTGTACGAATATTGTAGTGACAAAGTCTTTTTAATTAATTACTTCATTCAACAATGTTTGTCGGTCTTTGCCAGAGCTATTATTTGGTTACTATCGTTTGATGGTGCTTAACGCCACTTTCAACAATATTGTATTGGTGGAGGAAAGCGGAGGACCCGGAGAAAACCACCGACATGTCGCAAGTCACTGACAAACTTTATCACATAATGTTGTACACATCACACTGATCAGTGACGATAGGCACTGATCGCATAGGTAGTTGTAAATCCAACTACCATACGATCACTGCCAGGACGTGTGAATAGACACATTGCATCTTAAGCTTTGACATTGATATTGGGGTATAGAGAGAGGCTAACTCGATAAAACTCTCTGTGATAAAATCTGCTAAGGATGTTTGGCAGGTAGCCCCTAAAATAGTTCACCGCGAAATAACTGTTTAAGCACATATATTTTATTACGTACGTCTTAACAGGTATATATCAAAGCTTATTCAAACGTCAATGTTCCCTTTTCCTTATTACAGATGGCGCTTCAACAAAATTTAGACGGAACTGACTGGCAAGACGATAAAGGTTTAGTAGAATGCATGATACACATGCTCACTGAGGAAGTAATGTGTGACGTCACATTCAGAGTTGGCAGCGATAAGACACCAATCAAAGCACACAAGTATATGCTAGCGAGTCGTAGTCCTGTCTTCTATACCATGTTTGAAGGTTCACTACCAGAAACAGGCGAAATAAATGTACCTGATATTGATAAAAACATCTTCCAGATAATTCTACGGTAACTATGGATGTTTTCTTCTCTTTCATCAGGCATCTGCCATACGTGAGTTACATGGCAGGTGTCTTATAAGAAGGAGCAACTCCTTATTTTTCGCGACCACTAAATAAAACTAACGTAATCCCTAGTCGTGTACTGGAGCAGTGCATGGTATATTAAGAGATTATTACATGACATTTCCATATCGGCCCTGGTATCAGATCGAGATTTCCATATCATGTCCGACAGCAATAGTACAACGTAATCAGGATTAAAGGCCTCTGAGTTGTGTGACACATTACTTCTGTTATTTAGGGGGTTAAGTTGAACTGTTGCACAATTCCAGGGGTCTGAGGTTCGCCCGTCAGCACTAATGTACATCATTCGGCTTGACCGCAGACTATACAGAAGTGATTCAGGGTGGAACAATCTCAATGCCCACGGGTAGACATGTAGATAACGCAGAATGCATAGGTGACCATAGACGAATTTGGGCTATCCTGTTTAGGTCCTTTGGTTTTATTTCTCCCAAAGTTTTAAATTATTTGGCCTTCCAATTTTTCGATTTAGAGCGCATCCGATGATGGTTATTCCAGAAACGCAACGTGCGCACTAAATTTGATATATATGTTTTTATTAGACCAGGTAAGTTTTAATGTTCAACTCATAGCTAATTAAGATGAAATCAATATTATCAATACGGTCAGCTTAGAATTTACAAAATACAAATGATAAGACTAAATTCCGAATGAAACTATTGTCATTCCAAGTGCTATATCAGACAACAGACCAAGATATTCCTCAAAGCTCCATAGCCTACCTTTCTAGATTGATAGCATTTGTATTTGAAAGTTTTAATATATAGAAGAGTTGGAAGATACCAAAGGGGTAATCAGAATCCATAAGCGAAGACGAACAGACAACAAAATGATCAAAAGGACAAACAAACATCTACAAAATATTACATATAAAGCTAAAGATTCCAATTAAAGTCCAGGGGTGAATTCGGGTAGGCAATTGCTGCTCCACTAGTGACATCCATCGTGTGACTATCGTTACAAACCCGGTGATAAGTGATGTGTTATCTTGATAGAAAAGCGGATATATATATATATATATATATATATATACAAACGTCTAAAATGGTGTGTAAAACAACACCAAGTACACAAAACAAAGTGATAAAGAATTAAACACTTCGCTGAATGACAAAATTTTCGTCCCACCGAGGGACTTTATCAATGTTTAATTAAATAAAATCTCGAAACAATATAGCGACTTTTCAAATTTCAAAAGAAAAGAAAAGCGGATATGTATATATATATATATATAATAAGATCATGTAATCTTGTGTTAGAGGTCACATGCATTTTCTGTGTAGTTTATATAGTTGAATTAATGGAGAGCTCTTGATCAATCACAACTCTTCTTTCATATAAAAAAATCATATAACACATGATTGCCGGCTAATGCTTCATACCTTCACATTTAATGTGCACCTAGATATTGACAGTGAAGAAAGGTTTTGTAGCGAGACTACGACAAAAGAGATGATTTCAATTTTCCACTTGTGGAGTTACCATATTTATGTAGTAGCATGGGGTTCGCGTTGCACAATCCTTAGTTTTCTGTGTAGTGTTTTGTAGCTTAACGCCAAATGAGAAAATTTTCCAGGTATATCACGGATAGAACAATTTACGTTTTGATGAAATGATGATGATACCCGCTTTGTATTACACCGAAACGCTTTGTTGGGTTTTTAGAGTGCTCACTGAAACAAGAGTCCGCAGGTAGACATGCGGCTCCATACTGATTTATCAGTTTGATTTCGAGCCAACCCTGTTCTTACTCCTTCGTGCTGCTGGCTTAGCGGAGAAGGAACATATACCCATTTTCTAGTCTTTGGTTTGACTCGACCGTGCTCGAACCTACAATCTACCGAACTCGAGGCGGGCACGCTAACCATTACACCACCGTTGCTGTCACTCAAAAATTGAAAGTCAGACCATTTTGGTATCTTCAAACTCTTATTCAAATTTTACAATAAACAATGTAAACACATGAGAAAGTATATTTATGCATATTGAAATTGTGTAAGCATAGCTACGGTATTATCATTATAGATACATTTACAGCGATGAGTTGACACTGTCAACCGCAAATGTCAACGATATACTATATGCTGCTGACAAATATATGTTGCGGCAAGCTAAAACATCATGCTCTGAGCTTCTTAAAGAGAGTGCTTGTTCCTCTAACGCGACTGTCGCTCTCCAAACTGCCTGTCAATTTGGTCTTACGGAACTGCATGAAACAAGTCTTGCATATATAGAAAACAACACAGGAAAATGTTTATCTTCTGAGCACATAATGCAGCTTCCAAAAGAATGCATGGAAATTATTTTACGGTCGGAATTATTGTCATGTTCGGAAACTGATATTTTAAAATGTTTATTACAATGGGCTGAAGTTCGATGCACAGAAGCAAATCAAGAAGTAAAGGGAGATAATTTGAGAAATATTATTGGAAATTTGCTTCCGTTAGTGAGGTTTCCTTTAGTAGAAAAAGAATATTTTGCCACTGTAATATCCGATAGAGACTTATTGACTCAACCAGAAATTGTGAGCGTTTTTCGTTCCCACTACGGAGTTCGCAATATTTTATTCTCTGAAAATATAAGGAAGCCATTGGAAAAACGAACAACCAGTACCCTTACTCGGCACGGCTCTACAACTAGTCAATGGATCAGTAGAGGTATTGACGCGCTAAAAATTACGCCAGACAGTGATATTTGGTTGAAAGGAATAGTCATGTTTGGTCCAATCGCAAACATTTCTTCAAGCAAACAACATTATTCCTTGGAAATATTGAATGAAGCAGAAAATGTGGTATCTGCATTAAAGGGAAATATATCTGGAATACGTGGTGAAAAGCGAAGTATATTAATTCCCCGGCCTGTATATCTGAGAGCACATACATCTTATACCCTCGTAGTGAAGGATTTAGATGTAAATACATACTATGGCACAAACTGCAACGCATCTTGTACTGCCAATGGCGTCACTGTTATTTTCGAAACATCACCTTTGTGTACAACCGAAACAGACAAAGACAAAGGACAAATTGCAGGAATCGTATTTTGTAAATAAACTGTATATAATACACAATGAATAAACACATGTGTGACAATGAGATGAACACTCAATTGATAACATGTCTTCGTAATTGAACTGTCATATTCTGTCAAAGTATATTAACCAGTGCTTCGTTCTGGGTATTAGAACACAATAAGTTTTTCCCTTACTTTAATTTGTGTCTAAGTGTAATGTTAGATAGTCTCTCATGTTCATTTACATCCATATCCTTTCTTACTACAAGCTGTTCCTTTACTTTTATGTATGTCTAAGTGTAATACTAGATAGTCTCTCATGTCTATTTACATCAATATACTTTCTTACTAACAGTATATAAACAGTAATTAGTGCAGTTTCTTAAAATATAATGTTGAGGTGTATAAAACTGACATGAAGGAGTGGTGTACCGACCCTCTTCATAATTTTGCACCGAATACGTATGTACATTATATATTAAGACACTGCCTTAATATTGTGTTTATGTTGCAGAAAATCACAATAATTAGATATACACATCGACTGAACATTAGCTCTGGCAAACATTTAAAAGTTATATTAAAGACGAGATACCCATTGGTCGTATAATGGGAACGTGCTCGCCTCGAGTGCGGTAGACCGTGGTCTCGGATCAAACCAAAGATTATAAGATAGGTATTTGTTACGACATCTGTTTTAGAACCCCCTCAATAAAATCATGAAAGTAATTTTATAAGATAGCCTTTACCACTCTTTGCTACTGGTCAACTGGATACCTACTTTCATTTGTACACAGACATTCAAATATAATCTCAACCTTTTCCTTCATTCCCAATATTTATGATGACATATGAATGACAGTTTGTGAAGCTATTCTGTTTAGACCCTTTGGTTTCCTTTGCTTCAGAAGAATTGTACATCATTTGGCTTGCCTGTTATTTGGCAATGATCGTATCTTGGTGATGGTTGTTCCAGAAACTCGTCGCGCACAACAAGTTAGAGATCTACTTTGTTACTGAACATTGTGTATGTATTGTAATGTTGCAAATGAAAACAAAATATTTGTTGGACAATGTTGATTTGTGTTTTAAGTTGTTGGAATGAATATAAAATAGTACAACTTTCAATTTTTGTGTTAGAGTTATCTTCCGTTGAACATTAAGTGAGTGAGGGAGCGATTGTTGTTTAGTGCCAACTTATCAATGTTTGTGTTAGAGTTATCTTCCGTTGAACATTAAGTGAGTGAGGGAGCGATTGCTGTTTAGTGCCAACTTATCAATTTTTCAGCTACATCGTTTATATCATGGCGAGAACAAGTTAATTTTTAATGAAATGATGATGAGGACCGATTTGTACCAGACCTACACGCTTACTTGGATTTGTATAGTGCTAGCTCACTGAAACAACATTGCTTAGATAGAAATGTCGCCCACTCCGACACATTATCCCTATTCCGAGCTAACCAGTTTTTGCTATTTCTCCGTAATGATTAGCGGAGAAGCAACAAGATACCAATTTCATAGTTTTTGGTTTCACCCGACAAAGGGTCGACCCTACGATCTACCACATTCGAGGTGAACACGCTAACCATTACACCACCGATGCGGTTCCGTTGGACATTTATATAGGCAAATGAATATATATTGGCAACAGGCAAGTAATTAGATGTTACGCTATTTCGGTAGGGGAGTTGAAATCATCCCGTTTTCGTGAATGCAGCTGTGATATATGAATTAGTTAATTGTTGCTAGCATCTCATCGTTTCTTAGTATTTTGAACATAATTGTTTTTCATTTTCGCTTACATTTTTAAAATGTCAGGGTAATAGAATCGAAATTTAAAACGGCTGTGTTATAACTTATGCCTTTTTCATGTAGACAGTTGTCTCTGTACATTTTGCCTCTTGATTAATGTAAACGAATATATGACAAATGTGGTACGTTACAATTTTCGTGTAAAGCGAATATTTGATTTGTTTTTACTCCCAATTTTTTTTGTCTGGAGTTCATGTTTTTTTTTAATATTACTTAGGTATATTGGGGTCAAACACTATTTCCATATCAGACGGTGCTCATGTCGTTTAACAGGAACACGATGGTGTCAAAGCAATTTCAGGTACAGACTTATTGAGTAGCAAGGTTAACACGACGGGAGCCACTATTGGACTAGGAACTGATTACCCGTCCGGAGCATCTGAGTTCACCGCCGGTGTTTATTAGGGTTCATGTTGCTCAATCTTTAGTTCTCTAAGTAGTGCTTTGTCGTTCATTGTTATGTCATTTCGGACCTTATTTGGACATTGACGACTTCGTAATCATGTAACTTTTGTAATGTGATTGTTGTTCTTTGATATAGAATTTACGATTACTCCTTTGGTATATTTACACATTTTTTACAGACCAGTTCAATGCTAATCATGTACAGTCAAACCTCGTTAAACCGCCACCGTTTGTTCAGCAATAATTTGGCGTTATACTGAATTTGGCAATAAACTGAGGGAAGTCTTAAATCGGAAGTATGGACACAGACATAAATGACCATCGGAAATAGAATGACAAATTTACGGATGGGGGTTGTTAACTGATAAAAAATCAATAAACAATAATAATTCATTTTAACTTATAGAAACAATATTTTATGATTACAAACATGACAGACAGAAATTATCGTTCGTAAATAAAGATTTTGTAAGTCATCAAACTTATTTACACGTACGATGTCGTTTGCTGGGAATTCTTTATTTGATATGATATCTTCGACAGTTCTATGCTTTACGAGTAATTCCCCAAAAATAGAGAAATAATCTTCTACTTCAGTATTTGTTTCTGAGTGCTTTTAGGATTGTTTCATTGCATAGTCTATGATTTCACGTTTCTGTTCGAAATCAAGCAGATTTCTTTTTCGCTTTGGAGTAGTCATTTTTACACTACGAAATTGAAAACACTGTACAAACTTCAAACAAATTTTATACACAATTAAAAGAGATCACAAACTATAAAACTAACACTATGGTTTCAACTTTTAATTATATAACAATTAACTGTAATCAGATTGTTGATACAAGAACTTCAATTTACCTTAATTGCTTGTAAACCTACCTGTAAAAATAACAAACACCTGTAAAATCATTGAAATGTGACATAACTGATTGGCATTATATCGAGGGACAAATCAACAGTAAATTGATCATTTGATCTTTTGACACCTGGGTGGATGGCGATATGCGAGCTTGGCATTATAACGAGGGTTTTTACATGGAAAGAAAACGGGACTTGATAATTTCATGGCGGTATGCGAGTTTGGCGATGAATCAGGGGGCAATAAAACGGGGTTTTACTGTATATGTATATTACAAATGCCATTATCTAATCAACTTACTGATACATTAAGCATATGTTTATTTCTCCAGTGGTTCGTTTCCTGACAATAGCGACACAATTGAAAATGGCTTCCAAGTTTGTTTGTATATTGTTGTATTTTTTAAAGTATTTTTTTCCTTTGACGACACACTAACATCTAACGACATCTATTTCGATTGGGGTTGTGTCATGTCATGATATTTTCATTCATCTTTGACCGTCGAATCATATGCAAGGGTATTAAATATATTGACCAATCGGACAACAGCTCTTGGTGTATGTATGTATGTATGTATATATACTTCCTTGTGATATTTAGAGATTTAGTAGGCTCTCCGCTGATTGGCCGGATAAAAAAAAAGAACCATGACGGGACCGCATGGGGAATGTGTTTACATGTTAGTACATAATTTCAACATGGATTGGCGGATATTAGTATTTTATCCCGAGCCAGAGTCGAGGGATAACATTTACTAATATCCGCCAACCGATGTTAAAACTCAAAACAAATTCTGTCTTCCATGATCTATTTCGATTCTGATATGTCTAAGAGTACAAATACGGTAGTATGCTTTGATTTGAAGACGGCAATTTATTTTTACGTTTGCGGAAAATGTCGCACACAATTTATGCTGCCAAATTCGAGCAGACGATAATTCATCAACATGTACATTTACGACGGAAAAGTCAGTCACATGCACCGGCGCATGGGCTAATGAGATTATACCGAATCGATAAATCGCTCGTTTGTCTATCAAGCGAAAGAAGGACGTCATGTTAGAATATAATATAAAAGTTGAACCAGATGAAAAAAACATCTACATTTAATTAGATTAGAACAAATGAGGATCCATAGTGTTAATAAAGAGTACCACGGAGAACATATCAACAATGAGAATAAACATTATTGCAATATGGAAATTCAAGTTTGCAACATCACAAATGTAGTCCCATTAGTTTCTAAGCCCTTAAAGATAATAAAGGTAAACTGATAAAAAAACAAAGTAAAATACTAGAATTAGAAAGAGAATATTATATAACACTCTATGAAACAAAAAATCCAGATCCAATTAAAATAGAAGAATATATTGAAGCTACAAATATTGAAAATAAACTATCTAGGGATGAAAGTAATGCTGCAGAAGGAGAATTAACCATAGAGGAATGTTCAAAATCTGTATTTCAAATGAAATTAAACAAGGCACCTGGAATTGATGGACTGACTGTAGAGTTTTATAGAACCTTTTGGCCTTTCTTAAAGCATTTTGCAGTAAAAGTTTTTAATAATTGTTATGTCAAAGAGGAACTATCAAATACGCAGAAAATTGGTCTCATTTCACTAATATATAAAAAAAAATGACCCACTTAGCCTTGATAATTATCGCCCAATTACTCTTTTGAATATCGACACCAAAATAATAGCATACACCTTAGCTCAAAGAATTAAACCACTGTTGCATAAAATAATAAATAGCGACCAAAATGGCTATATAAAAAATAGGTATATAGGATTCAATATCAGACAAATACAGGATATTATAGACTATGCAGATAAATTTAATGTAGAGGGGGCAATTCTTTTTCTTGATTTTTCAAAAGCTTTCGACTCCTTAGAATGGGAGTTTATGTATCTATCCCTGGAAAAATTTGGATTTCAAAAATCTATAATTAAATGGCTAAGAACTCTCTATAGTAATATTAAAGGATGTATTCTGAATAACGGTTGGATTTCCTCACCTTTTAAAATAAATCGTGGGATCCGTCAAGGCTTTCCGTTGAGCGCGTTAATCTTCGTAATTGCAGTTGAAATTCTAGCTTGCAGGATCAGACAGGATAAAAACCTCAAAGGTATCCAAATTAAGCTTGATGGTAGGACTCACAGCTTAAAGCTTAGTCAGCTAGCTGATGATACCACAGTCTTCGTTCAATCTAAAATAGAAATATCTATAGCTTTTAATATAATTGAAACATTTGGTTCATTTTCTGGTCTAATACTAAATAGAAATAAGACAGAAGGTATGTGGATAGGATGCTTAAAACATTGCAAAGATAAGATAGAAAATATTAACTGGGTCACAGATTATGTAAAATGTCTAGGAATATATTTTGGTCACAATAAAGCAGAATGCAAAAAACTTAATATAGAAAAACAACTTTTAAAATCTGAAAAAATAATGAATTCATGGAAGAAAAGAAACATAACAATGGTAGGAAAGATTATGATAGTTAAGTCATTAATAATCCCAAATATAACATATGTAGCATCAGTTACCAATATAGACAAAGAATATGTATCAAAATTTAAAACCATGATATACAAATTCATATGGAATGATAAGCGAGAAAAGGTAAAACGAGAAACAATGAATAAAAACTATTTAGAAGGGGGGCTTAAAATGATTGACATAGACAAATATATAGAAGCTATACAAATAAAATGGATTAAAAAACTCACAAGCAAATATTTTGCCAATTGGAAAGTCATTCCTTTCTATTACTTTAACAAGTTTGGCCCTGAATTAATGATCTTTAATATGAGCATAGATACTATTAAATCAGTCGATCAGTTTACAAACAATCTCAGTGATTATTACCTTAATCTATTAAAATCATGGATATCCATAAACAAATACACTAAAATACCAAGCAACTTCAGAACTGTAAGACAGGAAATAATATGGGGAAATCAACATATCAAGTTTAAGAATAAATCACTTATATATTTAAATTGGATAAATGATGGTATAATATTCATCAATGACATAATAGATCATGAAGGAAAGTTATCAGAAAACTTCATATTAAAAAAACTATCTTTAAAAACTAATTGGATATCAGAATTTACAAAACTGAAGAAATCAATCCCCAAAAATTGGCTAAATGAACTAGAATCTGAAAATTCAACCAAGACTGCAGTAAAAACCAATAAAATTCTTTATATAAATGAAAATTCCAAGAAAAAACTACAAGACTGTAATTCACAAGATATATATAAAACTCCAAACATAATGAATAAAAATATCAAAGAACATCCTACTGGTTTCATGAAATGGAGGCAAAAACTCGGAAATACTATTTGTATTAAAGATATGCTCAAATTTACATTTCATCATCTTAAAGAAAATAAACTCAAAATCTTCAGATGGAAATTATTACATTTCATACTTCCATGTAAACAGTTACTGTATCAATGGAAAATAGAAAACATACCATTATGTGATACCTGTCACATTATAGATGATTATGAACACTATTTTATTTCTTGCAAAAGCCTTGACTCCTTTTGGAATGATGTAAAAATATTACTAGAAAAACTAAGAATAGGAATTCATATACTTTCATTGAAAAATTTAGTGTTTGGATATAAAATAGAAGATGAATACTATAATAGCATCAATTATTTTCTTACAATTCTATTATTCACAATATATAAAAGTCATTATGTGTCAAAACAAAAGGAAAACCATATTAATGTACTTCAACTTTTTAAAATTGAACTCAAGAATCAATTTGAATTAGACAAACTAGTAAACTGCCATACAAATGTATTTGTGCAGAAGGTTATTGATCTCATTTAGATTCACTATAGAATACTGTTTTTTTTTTTTATTACAGTAATTGGGAAGCATATTTATGCCCCTTAATTTTCAGTAATAAATCAATAGTTATGAGGATGTATATGTGTGTGTGTAAATGTATGAATGTATATGTATGTATGTGTATGTAAAGGTGAAAGAAGACATGTTTGGGAGTGTATGTAATGTATGTATATCCTGTTAGTATAACATTAACTGTACAAATAATGTGTATGTCGCACACTATGTGTTGCCTCTGAGTCTTATGTGTTTGTACTTTCTTGTTTTGTTGTGTTTATTATCTGTATTTGTGTGTGTGTTGCCCTATGTATATTTTATTTGTGGGGGGTTAGTTGTCACTCTTTTTGCTTACATATCTAGTAATATGCTATATACTTACACTTAGTAATGTGACGATGAAGATTCCATAGCTTGACCATTATCTATCCTTGTTAAAATTTAAAGTTATACGTTGTTGAATAGAAATTGAGACTATGAGTATGAGAGTGATTTCAAGTACATGTATCTCTTTTTCAATCTTAAATATTATCCGGATATTTTAATTTCGGAAACAAAGTATATTCTATCTCCGTTGATAATATAATTCCATATAGAATTAAAAAAAAAAAAAAAAACCCACAACATTTTAGATTTTTCATAGCTCCCAACACGTGGGTCAAAACGAAAGTAGATCGGAAGTAAATAAATAAACAAAATTTAGAAACAATCATGAAATAACTCTCAAAATACGTATTGAATTTAGTGATCTATCATAATTGTATTACTATTGTACTAAAAAGACTAACAATTCCTATACATGCTACTAATATTAACGAGGCCAGGATAAGGTACTGGTATTTTATGTTTCTCTAACTAACAAATGTAAAGATTTCGAATAAAGATTTTAATTGGAAAAAAAAAAAAAAAAAAAAAAAAAAAAACAATATTAATTTTTTTTTTTTAGCTTTTTACATCAGTTTAGTACATTTGTAAATGTCTAAAAGTATACAACATTCGAAAAATTTGTATGCATTCGGAACTATGTTTATTTTATAGCTATATCAGAAGTGACTTTTTCTAAAAGATCGGAAATTTTGCAAGCTTGGTACATAAACAGTTCTGATGTCTAGTGTCTACCAAATTTCATGTGTTTTCGTTTCCAATAATACAACTATCAAATTAAAAATAGTGTTTTCTCCATGCTTCCATTTTAATGCTATCGGTCAACCACAAGTGTCTGTAAACATTGTATGATCAAAAGCAAAGCTCGAGAATACACGGGATCAAATATGGCGAATTGAGAATACCAGGGGTAAAATTTAACCAACATTTTCGATCTTGGCTTTTGATCATACATACAAACAATTTAAACAGGCTCTTGGCTTGTGATGTAAGCTCCATGTTGTTATATGTGTGTGCCATTTCGTAATAATTCATCTGTTCTGTATTTGTTACGTCACTTAAACATAAACTCTGTATTTGTTACGTCACTTAAACATAAACTCTGTATTTGTGACGTCACTTAAACATAAACTCTGTATTTGTGACGTCACTTAAACATAAACTCTGTATTTGTTACGTCACTTAAGCATAAACTGTGATACTATTTATTCAGTATTGTTATATGTTAATAAATTATTTATATTTGTATAAAAAAAAAAAAAAAAAAAAAAGTTTCTAAGCCCCTGTGGTCAAAAATATAAAATGTGCTGCAAGGTGGAAATTCATAAATCTTATTAAAAAACCAGAAATGGAAATACAGTAGTGTTTAGCACAAAGCGAGTGAGTGACATTTAATGCATAATGAGAAGCTTTACAGTTAGTCATTGCGAGAACAAGTTACATTCAAGAGATGATCATGAAATCCGCTTTTTGTTAGATCAACACGCTTGCTTTGATTTTCAGAGAGCTAACTGACTGAGACAACAGTCCAAGGGTTAACTTTTCGCACCACCATGACACATTATCCCGATTCCGAACCAAGCAGTCGTTGCTCATTCTCATTCATGCTGCGTGCTAAATAGCGGAGAATCAACACATACTAATTTCATAGTCTTAGGTTTAACCCGACCAGGGCTCGAACCCACGATCTACACGCGCAAACAAAATATTACACCACCGAGGCGGTTTTTACCATAAAGTAGCATTGCAATATGAAGAATAAATTTTGTTCCAATAAATATTCCAGGGTCTGTTGCGATAATGTCCATGGATATCAACATTTATAATTATGCCGCCATATGCATTAGTTCAAATAACTATGTGTTATCAGCTGAGAGAATTGGGTCATGTGAACCTCTACTTTATTAGAGTGTATCAGAGATTGTGTAAAAGATAGCAACAAAGAAGTCATCCTTAATGGTTATCGACCAAGGAAATATGTTTTATTTTTTTGTACAAAAAACGACCACTCCTACCTTTTTTGTAAATGGATTTTTAATTTTTTTTATCACGCATAGCGATCAAATTAACTAGTTTCTGAATAAGTAGTTTATAATAATTGACGTCATGTGGTTTTTTTTATATTATTCAGCTCCAATAAAGCGGTAAAATACTAAAATTGTGAAGCATAATAAAGAACTAAATACTACGTGCGCTAAGTATGTTGTTTTGTACTTTTAGCAAATCATATTTTATTGTCGCACAATGGAAGACAAATGGATAAGACACAAGTTGTAAACTTATGAAGTTTTCTCAGCTACATATAAACATTAGCAATGACAATTATTACAAATACAAATAATATGAACACATACCATAGTAAAATTGAAGATAACTTTCAAGAACTTTCAAGAACTTTATTGAACAACACTCAGACACTATACAGTGTAACATGAGGTACAATATTAAATATAAAACAGAAAATGACGAACTAAACAGAAACAGTAGTAATAATACATTTTATATATAATAAAAAAAAAATTATATATAGAGGATAGTTATAATAATTGTGACATATTTTTTATAAACCTTGAAATATCAGTCATAGGTTGACTGTTACATCATCTGTATAAACCTTCCATCTTATAAATAACAGGTGGATTCCAATCATAATTTGGAATATGTTTTTGTCTTAATTGTACAATTCTATTATTTGAACATGTAAATAAAATGTGATATTTATCTCCATTTTTTTCTATTACAAAATGAGCATAATCTTAATTATTTTGCTTTGTTATTCCATCTTCCGGTTTCCATGCGAAGTTTCAAGTTTGAAGTTCTAAGTTTGGTTATGTATACCCTGTCTTGTGTTGATGATCTAATAAGGTACACTTCAAATTTAATTTTGATTAACAATTTTATAAAATTCTCTTGCAGAGTTATCCAAATCTGAAAACCAGTTTTGAATAGATTGATCGCATAATCGTTGTTTTATCGCTGATTTTATAGAAGACATACATATTGGAAATGGAGATTCAAATACATAACTCAGTCCAGTATCATTAAATATACTTTGAACAAAGGAAATCCGCTTAAAAGTAGTTCCATTCATATGTAACTAGAATACATTAGAATACATTAATTTATACAGTTTTGAACTAAATTTGTTTTCATTGCTAATGAGTCCATTCCAGAAGGATATCATTCTCAGTTTTATCTTTATTGAAAGAGGATAGCAACCAAGTTTCCCGTAAATCATATAACTTGGTGGTGTTGCTCTAACCTGTAAAATCTCTTTACAAAATTGTGTTTTCGAACCCACAAACCTCTGATCCATATAACAAAATCGGTTCAACTAAACTGTCAAATAATGTCAATTGTAAATCTACTGGAATAGGTTGGTTTTTGATACGCCTATAAACAGCAAATAATGCGCGTCTAGCTTGTTCTATTAACTTTGACTTGGCTTTTGCAAAAGATCCATTATAGTTCATAACCAACCCATGATATGAATAACTATCTCCAATTTCAATAACTTCATCGCTTAAAGTGAACACTGGTGGACTTTTCATTCCTTTTACGAAATATAGCAACTTTAGACTTTGAACAGTTTATAGATAATTTTCATGCTTCACAATAAATATTAAAAATGTTTAAGTTTTTTTTTTAAATCATCAGTAGACTCAGCTAACAAAACTGTGTTATCAGGATGCATTCGAATAAATACCTCAACAAACATGGTTATTTCACTCATACACTTTTCTTTTATTTCAACAAGAGGGATGCCTTCTAAAGACTTTAAGAATTCTTCAAGATCATTCTGAAATGGAGAAAACAAGATATGGTAAAGGTGTTCGGCTTGTCTGACCTGTTAAGCATGGGGAAAAAAATCTGAAAATCGCTTTTGGCTTCTAACACAGGATTTTATATTCTTATGCATATTTTTGATAATATCCAAACATTTCTCATAGATACCGAACTCCTGTAATTTTTGCCAAAATCTTTTTCTCCACAAATCGTAACCCGACATCACAATGCGGAACTCAGAACGTAAAGACACATAATAGGACAACAGGAAAAAAAATAGCAACACGATCCACCAGTTCTGTTGTGTTCTATTCTGTGTTGTATGTTAGATAGTACATGTAGTATTAGTCTATGTTTGTATTTGTTGTATGTTAGATAGTACATGTTGTATTAGTCTATGTTTGTATTTGTTGTATGTTAGATAGTACATGTTGTATTAGTCTATGTTTGTATTTGTTGTATGTTAGATAGTACATGTTGTATTAGTTTATGTTTGTATTTGTTGTATGTTAGATAGTACATGTTGTATTAGACTATGTTTGTATTTGTTGTATGTTAGATAGTACATGTTGTATTAGACTATGTTTGTATTTGTTGTATGTTAGATAGTACATGATGTATTAGTCTATGTTTGTATTTGTTGAATGTTAGATAGTACATGTTGTATTAGTCTATGTTTGTATTTGTTGTATGTTAGATAGTACATGTTGTATTAGACTATGTTTGTATTTGTTGTATGTTAGATAGTACATGTTGTATTAGACTATGTTTGTATTTGTTGTATGTTAGATAGTACATGTTGTATTAGACTATGTTTGTATTTGTTGTATGTTAGATAGTACATGTTGTATTAGTTTATGTTTGTATTTGTTGTATGTTAGATAGTACATGTTGTATTAGTCTATGTTTGTATTTGTTGTATGTTATATAGTACATGTTGTATTAGACTATGTTTGTATTTGTTGTATGTTATATAGTACATGTTGTATTAGACTATGTTTGTATTTGTTGTATGTTAGATAGTACATGTTGTATTAGTTTATGTTTGTATTTGTTGTATGTTAGATAGTACATGTTGTATTAGTCTATGTTTGTATTTGTTGTATGTTATATAGTACATGTTGTATTAGACTATGTTTGTATTTGTTGTATGTTATATAGTACATGTTGTATTAGTCTATGTGTGTATTTGTTGTATGTTAGATAGTACATGTTGTATTAGACTATGTTTGTGTTTGTTTTGCGTTTGTTGTTTATTTCCTGATATTAGGTAGAAAAAAATCTGTTAGTTTTTTTTTTTTTTAATTTTCATTTCATGAATTAAATCAACAATAACAAGTGTTATGACTACCACTCAATAATGTCAAGTCTTAACAAGGTTTAATAATCAGGTAGCTGTCTACACGTTCTTTATACTTGTTCATTGATTTTCTTTAAAAGCAATCTTTTTAATGGTCGAACAAAAATGTAAAAAAATACTAAAATTTCGTGATTATTCAGAATTATTGAAAGAAAACGCAAGAAATTGTTTGGATAATTGGTCGATAGATCATATTTAATCAATGCATTAGCTAATTATGTGATTAGGAATTAAGCATGTAATTAGGGCTAATCATATGATTAGTTTAATCACAAGGTCAACAAAGGACCCCATGTAGCTGTCTCTAGACATCAAAATGAAACGTTCTTTGTACTTATTCCTTGATTTTTTAAACCAATCTTTTTAATGGTCGACCAATATGGAAGAGAAATACTAAAATTTCGTGATTATTCACAATTATCTCTTTGTATATGTTTGGCTGTAAATAGAAATTAGGTCCCACGGGATTTCTAATGTTGCCTATTTATTGTTTGTCGTTTTCACCCTTTTTTGTTAGTTGATTGTCCGTTTTTTTTGTTAATAAAAGTGTTGCTTCTGTGCAAAAATGTAGTTCTTATTTAACAGGATAGCAACAATCGCTTAATGTTATAAACACCTTTGTTGTCATTTGTAATTAATTTATTTACTTAATTGCATCTTACACCCATAAGGGTCAAGCAATACAGTAATACAAACAATAAGTAATGCAAACAATAATAACAGAAAATATTTCAAGTGCATGCGATAAAAGTTTCCCCTTGAAAACTCCAAGATAATTCACAATCTATTTATTTATAGAGGCATGGACAAAATTAAATAAGCGAAGAATGTTTAATATTTTATTATCTGTTCTCTTCATTTTCCTCAAACCTAATTTCTTTACCGACACCTGTGTATATTGAACATATTCTGTTGAGATAATTATGTTTACATGACGTTGTGTATTGCCACTTGTTATGTAAATAATTTTTAAACTGATAAATATACACAGGAGCCAAATTCGAACCGAATGTGTCCGAGCAGTAATGTTTAGCAAAGTACATTAAGACCATTTAACAAACTTTTTATTTTTTTTTTAATAACATAATACTTTATTGTTTGACTCGCCTGTTAACAAAACCCCTTAGACGCACAGACAAGAAAAAATAATATAAGGTTCCCTGTTTTACAATATATCTCTTACCCATGGTTAATAAGAGATTAATTAAAGTCCACATATACACATTTCAAAAACACCACTAAATATATCAATTTTAAAACCAATATGTTCTCATTTCAAAAATACAACTAAATTTTTCAATGTGAAAAAACAACATATAGGTCATTCTATAAAGATATTTTATGATAGCGTCAACATCTACCATTTACATACATGCATTGTACTCATATATTATAACTAACTACTAATTAAGGATATAATTGTCAAGATTTTGGTTTTATCAAAATATTTAGTTCAAATTTTAAAGTCTGTTTCCATATGTTATAAAGTAAAGTTTGATTGATATGAATTTTGTCATATTTAACTTTATTTCTCGCCTTCCAAATAAACCACTTAGATATAAAAATTAATGTATTTAATAGAAATTCATATTTACCCCCCATATTGAACCCAAACATCATATTTTTCTCATTTATGTTACCAGTTCCCATGTCTAAAAGTGTTTATTAAAATTGTGATGTTTGATATCAATCGTAACTACTCGGTCATTCTCGCTACACTTCCAATAACCTCGTAAGTAGTTCGTCGCAATTCTTCTTAAATTGTTTGCCGGAAGATAAGCCGCACAAAAATATAGTCCACGAAAATCCAATATGGAAGACAAAATTAATATCGCTAGGGAGAAACTGGAAATTACTTTCCCTTTGAAAGAACAACAATTGGAAACTTTGCAGCAGGTGTACGAGGGGAAAGACTGCGTAAGTGTGCTACCAACTGGTTATGGAAAGAGCATAATATATCAGATGATGCCCCGGTTTACACGGAAAGACCTTGATCGATCAGGGATTGTTTTAATTGTATGTCCGTTATCCACAATTATACAGGATCAGGTGTCATCTCTTTCAAAGAAAGGAATCAGAACAGCATTTCTAAACATCAGTGGCAATAATGGACACACCTTTGATTGTGACGATGAGGACGAAGATGGAGAGTGTTCCCCTAGGGTGAGTAACTAAAAAGGCAAAAAAGGGGGGGATACCCATACATGCTATGACCAGTGTTTTCCAACCAAATAGCCCTCCAACATTTAACTGTTCAAAATTATTACCAGTATTTTATAACAGCAATATTACATGTTCTTGCTGAAAGGGTAAGATTTTCACAACTTGTACTTCCTGTAGAAAGGCTTTTATAGCTGATATAATGCATGCACATAAGCTGACACATCTCCAATAATCCCTTGTAAATAAAATAAATGTAGAGTATCTTATTCTTCGTGTGAAATTAAAAACAAACAAGATAGAAATATCCTTGATTTACAACTTTCCGAGATCCATATAGGATCCATGCATGTGACAACCAGTAGTACTGATATGTACATGTTCACCCTTTTTCATATTTGATACATGTTGGAAGGACTTGTATGTTATTTGAATTGAATCACTTCATGACAATTTCAATAATACTTTAGGTAGTAGTTACAGATATGAAAGCAATTAAAAGTGGAGAGTTGGAAATTATATATAGTCACCCTGAGGCCCTATTAACAGCTGAAATCAGTAAAATCCTTAGATCAGATGTGTAATCCTTAGATCAGATGTGTAATCCTTAGATCAGATGTGTAATCCTTAGATCAGATGTGCAATCCTTAGATCAGATGTGTATCAGGATTTAGTGTGTTGCATTGTAATTGATGAAGTGGATATGATAGAAGAATGGTAAAATTTATGAAGTTGAAAGTAAGGATGCATGCATTGTAGTGATGGGAATCGGTAACGTTTTCAAGATCGATGATCGTTACATCAACATCGACCGATTATCGATCATCGGTGACAATGGGGATCATTCACCAAATTTCTTTCGACAGACGTCGCTGTTGTTCCATGAGTGGTTAGCAGAACGTTTTAATCTCGAGGACGCTTGAATTGTTAACGTTGGGTACAAGGACACGTCAATTAAATGAATTTGTTGTGTTCCTGTGTATTGTACATTATGGTTTTAATTTTTTACCCTTTTACCCAGATTTTTATTATTGGTCATAAAGGGAAAACAAATTTCCCAGAACAAAAATTCTGCTTCAGAGTGCATTTTTTTTCAGTTACAAAAATGTAGCATCGAAATCTTTTTATAAGATTTAAATACACCCTTTTCCCCTATAGTACTAGTGTTCATGTAAGAAATGAAATGTGATACACGTATACACCGTTACGAATTTAATTAATAACCTAATATACCTGTCGTTCTGTAGTCAACTGTTCAAGCGAAATGGTTTTAAGTATAACATACAGTACTATTTTAAACAAAAGAGAAGCGGCCCGTATTGAATATCCCACAATAGGTGCAACTTTTTTTGTTTCAATAGTAATTTATCTAACGTGTACAATAATGTTATAATTTATAAAATAAATAGTCGTGAGAACAGTTTTGTTTGAGAACGAGTTTACAGAATTTTCCTATTCATGTTACAAGGGCATTACATGAATAGGAAAATTCTGTATTTTGTTTTGAATAGTACTGTATCTTATATTTAAAACCATTTCGCTTGAACAGTTGACTACAGAACGACAGGTATATTAGGTTATTAATTAAATTCCTAACGGTGTATACGTGTATCACATTTCATTTCTTACATGAACATTAGTACTATAGGGGAAAAGGGTGTATTTAACTCTTATAAAAAGATTTCGATGCTACATTTTTGTAACTGAAAACAAAATGCACTCTGAAGCAGAATTTTTGTTCTGGGAAATTTGTTAACCCCTTATGACCAATAATAAAAATCTGGGTAAAAGGGTAAAAAATCAAAACCATAATGTACAATACACAGGAACACAACAAATTCATTTATATCTTTAGGCAGTAATATAAAATTTTAAACAAAAAAAACAGAAAAAGAACAAGTAATAATTAAAAAAAAACTTGTATTAATGAACAAATGGACTATCTGTGTGTATAGACACCTTTTCAAGTAACATAGTTGGTACTTCATATCTTTGAAAGGGGAGTTTATTCAAAATAAATCCCAAAACGGCAAATGATTAAAAAAAATAATAATAATAAATTTATGTTTGTAATAAACAATCCAAAGGGAAGATATTTGTGATTATTTTCCAAACTTTTCCAACAAAAAATATTCTTTATCTGTATGATATATCCAGTTTAAAGAAAGAAAAAACTTAACTGACATTCCCTACAATATTTAACTCAGTAGTCCGTTAGGGGTTTTCGTGGACGTGATCGTTTGGTAGTTGGATTTACAACTACCTATGCAATCAGTACCTATCAACACTAATGTTATGAGTTCGAATCTTGCCCAGGCGATACAACATTATGTGATAAATTTTGCCAGCGACTTGTGGCAGGTACGTGGTTTTCTCTGTGCACTCCGTTTTCCTCCACCAATAAAACTGACCCCAACGATATATCTGAAATTTGTTGAAAGTGGTGTTAAGCACGAAACCCAGTAGTCCGTACGTTTCCAATCGTGTAGTTTACATTTTATCTATGCTTTTTTTATTGTATAGAACGCTGGGTTTTATGCAAATTCCGATTTTTTCGTAGCATTTCTGAAATTGTAATTCAAATCGTTTCAATAACATGCAGCTAACTTAAGTTATAAATAACGTTTTTACCTGCATTAGAATGGAATAAACCCACAAAAAATAATGTGGCATATATACTACAATGAAATAAATTTGATAATTGGGATAGTATAGTGGTGCGTGAATAGGTCAACAGATAAGAAAAGTTTGTTTGTAGATGCCAAAAGAGTTATCGGAAGTCATAAATCGAAGACGGGCAGGCAATGAAATGGCCAATCGAAAAAGGAAAAAATGATAAACAGTGGTCTAATAAAAACTACACAGAAAACTGAAGATTGAGCAGCACGAATCCCACTTAAAACCCGGACGGAATTCTGTCGGTGACAATTTGAGTCTTTAGTTTTACATTGTATGGCAATTCCAGGCTTTGTACCATGATCCGCCAGTCTGATTGTACAAACTATTTGAGTGCTACCAAAATCTGTCGGAAATAATTTAAAATAGTAAGAAACAGCGAATTTTCTTTATTTAACTATTTATCATGCTATTCATAATACATCTGCTCAAAATCTTTCCAAAATAAATGCTATGATTAATCCGCTTGTTGTCGAATCTTTAACAGTTAATAACACTACGCAAAGAAGGAATATATTATATGTATAATTTTGTACCAACTAATTTTAAAGAGTGTGATTTAGATTTGAAGATTACTTATATATAGATAGACCTAACATCATGTACACCTAGTATAGGCTACACCAACGTACATGCCGATATGACTTGTAAACGTCCGTTGTATTTCTTAATATGTTCATAATAAAACTCTTTTCATATGACTTTAAGACTTATACTTTTATTTTACATATACTCGTCAACTAAATCTATACTTCTAACTGTTAACAAGTAATACCACCCCGCGCTGTACTAGTTAAACCTTCAATGTTTGCACTGTCCAAGTTTGTGCCGTCATTAGGTTAACGTTAGATACAAGCGTCTTTGTGATTCAAGCGCACATGTAACCACTTATGGAACAGCAGCGTCACCAAACGGGAGAAGCGGTGAATGATCCCTATTGCCTGCTAAATGTATTTACTGACTATAATTAATCAAGTAGTCTTTATTTCAAGAGTATGATTGACAAAAATAAAGATATAAATAAAATTGTATCATAAATTTATAAACTTAACTATAATTTTTCCATTAGTAAACATTAACTTAGAACAAAACAAAAGATCGTTTTCCATATGTGTAACACCTGATATAAAATGGACTATTCTGGGAAGTAGATAAATAATAGACTAGTCCAAATATGTGTATTGACTGAGTCAGTGAGTGTCAAAAACACGCTTGGACAAAACTACCAGATGTTTGTCACTATGAGGGCATAAAAAACCAGCTGGGATAAAACTGCAATATTTTTGTCAGTATGGAGACAAAACAAAAACAAAAACAAAAACAACCAAAGAACAAAGTTAAGCATATATATTTTAGACACTATAGAATCAGAATCGACCACAAGGTTTAAGAATCGATCATCGGATCGTATGATGACGTCCGACTGATTAGTCGATGTTTCCGATGATCGGTACACCACTAATGCATTGAGCAACAAATTCATTCAAAACTTTACATCATATACTACATTTTTGTATACTTTTATTTGAGATTTATAATATGTAGATGTACATAAACAAGGGTTATTGGTGCTGTCTTTTATTTTAAAAGACAACAGGTTCGAGCCCTGGAGACTCTAATTAGTACACTACATATATTTGTTTTCCAGTTTTAAGAGCACTTTCAAAAATGATATATCAAACATATTACAATTTAAAAACAGATGGTTTTAGATGATTACGTTCACAAGATATTATTACACATACATGACAATTAATATTTATGTATACACACACTAGAGATTTATTTGTCTATATATTAAAAATTGTCGCGAAGAAGGGGTCAAAGGGTAAAATTGGTACTGTTCCTGAATGGTAAAAGCTCTGAAGAGGCACCAAAATAAGTATGTCCAGCACATTATTGCGTCAAACAAATTACTGTGTCCAACACATTAGTGTGTCAACCAGAATTTGTATCCACACTCATTTCAATTCACCTATGCCCCTGAGTTTCAGGGTATAAATTGTGGGACCCTTCCGACAACTCCAGTTTCGACTTAATCTTGTAATTGTTTAGTACTGATATATATCTTGGCTGATGAATTGAATGACTTTGTTTAATATTTGCAGGGGAGAAGATTTTAGACCGAAATGTAAATACCTTGGTGACTTGACATGTATTTTTCCAAATGCTGCACAGTAACAGCAACAGCTACACCAACATATATACATATGCTTGGAAATGTATTGCAATATAATTCCCCAGTTATTGTACAAATGAATCCGGACAGATCAAATATCTTCATTGTAGTGAAAACTCGGCTACCTAATATTAAGAAATATAATGAATACAGTGATATAATAGAGCCTCTTTCAAATGAATTAAGAACAAAGTTGACTGATTTTCCTGTCACTATAGTTGATGTTGAAAGCTTAGAAGCCCTGGGTTATTTCCTCCAGTTCCTAAATTATGAATTAAAAGACCAACCGTTTGTAGGAGAGGCAATACCAGAAAATAGGATCTTTGCACAATACCACAAAGACTACACTCAAGCAATGAAACAGCACATCATTTCTGAATTAATAAGAGAAGTGCCGAAAGTACGATTGACTTTGGCCACTGTGGCGCTTGGAATGGGTATCGATGCCCCAAGCATAACCAGAATCATACATGTTAGGCCCCCTACAACCTTAGAAATGATGGATTTTCTGTTTCATTGGCACCTAATCCTCGTATCAGGTCTTTCAACAGCTTAGCTTCGTTTTCTTTTTGTAAGTCTGCTGCCTTGTTTTAACCTGCACCACCATATATATTCACAAAAGATCCAGTTCTAACTCGTAGAGCAATATATGGTGACAAAGTAATTTCAGTTAAGATGTAGTCGATGCATTCGGTGATATACTTAGATAAAATTGAATGCAAATAGAAAAATGGCATCATTGATTTTAAAATAATATTAGTCCTAAGGCTATCTGCCTCATGGATGGCATCTTGCATCTGAAGAATGATGAAATACCATTGTAAAAAATTTCGAATATAATTGTATAGATCGTCTAGTTTCTTTGGTGTTTCCTGAATTACAATGGTGAGTCCCTTTATATTAACTTGGCGTCCTTTTTTTCACTTTTGGAACAGGTACTTGTATGATTATTTGTCTTCCATCAATCAAAAGAGGTAAGATTACTGTTTGGTTGTCTATTGATGCTGTTATTCTAAATACTTGATTACCTTTAAGTCAATCTGTTTTAGTGTGTCCTAAAAAAGACAAAAATATATTATCAGTAATTATTGGTCTAAATTCTCATTGATATATTAATTTGTTCAGATTAAGCATCTCACCTTTTCAGAGATGATGCAAGTTAATTCTAGTTTATTATTTATTATAGAATTTCACATAAGAGAACAATTTGATAATCCATGTGTGATCAAAGCTATTGGTTGTTAAGAACAATAAAGTGGTACATGTACTTTACCTTTGTTACATGGATATTAAGTGGAGCTTCACAAACAAAGACTTCAAATATATTCAGTTTGCATGTCATTTAGAAAAATAAAACTTCCATATTGTACCGTTGATTATGGAATTTATTAGCTGTCATAATTTAAATCTTAAAATTTCTCGTCAAGACTCGATTTTTTTTTAAAGATTATTGGAAGGGTAGCGAGAATGGCCGAGTAGTTACGATTGGTTTGATATGAAGCAGTTTGCTGTACTGCATTTTAAAAAAACAAAATGTTGGAGATCTTTTTGAATATTTGATTCTTTACAAAGATGGCATTTTCCATTGGATAAGTTCATTTTTCGAAGTCTACTTTCAGAATAAATAATGTTATGGAAGCATTTCCATTGGAATTCTTAACCATTTAACCAAGCTTGAAACAGTTCAATGTCAAAGAAATGGCGAAATGATCGTTTCTATTAGAAACCTGTTAGCATGTATATCTTTGACTCATTGGATTTAACAAATATTAAAGACGCTATGATTAATTATCTAAACCTTTCATGCAAGCAAATGAAATACAAAAAAGAATCTTTAAATTTATTTAGCTCAAAGTTTTATATATCTTTATTCCGATAAACCTTTGTAAGTACAAGGATTTTTAGATATACAACTATACAATGAATAAATACATTAATAAGTATAAATGATGTAAAATATTTACAACATGGAGAAGTTATGCATACCTAAGTTAACCAGGAGGGCAGTAGTATATGGGCACGGACAATATCACATTTGCAGTGGTGGTGTGCGGTGGTGGTGTGCGGTGGTGGTGTGCGGTGGTGCTACCGGAAGTGATCGCGGACGCATGCGCGGATTTCCCCGCGTTTTTTCTTACTATTGTAGTAGTACGAAATGTTGATAATGTTGAATCCTTGGGTGCGCGAATGCGCAATCAGGTTCCACGCCCTTTTCGGGTATCGCGCACTTTTTTCCCGTACTTTTTTCATTTTTTTTTTTTTTTTTTCACTTTTTTTTCATTTTTCCTCTTTTTCTATTTTTTCCTCATTTTTTCTCCATTTTTCTTATTTTTTCTTTATTTGTTTTGTTCATAGCACATGTTTAACCATCTGCGCTAGCCAAGGGTTACGATAAAGGAAACACCTTATTTGGATTCGATCTCACACCCGACATGTCGGAAGTTCGACCCTTTCAGCTTATAAAACAGGGTAATTTACATGTGGAGATTCATTTCGCAGAAGCCCTTACAACTACCATCAACGTGATCATGTATGCAGAATTTTACAACGTCTTTGAAATTGATAGAAACAGACAAGTCTTGTTTGACTACAGTGCTTAGATGAATACCTTGGAGATTGACACTCTATTGAAAAAACATCCCCACTCCAGATCGGTGTTTAAGGGAGTCTATGCCAGAAACAGATTACTCAGACTATTAAACGGCCCTTGTGGGAAATACGGATCCAGACCATCGAATGGGACAACACTGGGTCGCTAAATACATCGACGCCAACTCAAAGGGAGAGTATTACGACCTCACAGGAAGACCACCCTTTTTAAGGGCTTACGTGAATTTCATGAAGAAACATTATCATATTTGGACTTACAATACCGTTCGAGTACAAGAAGAAGGGTCTACCGTGTGCGGACATCATTGCATTTTTACCTCATTCATCGATGTGCAGGACATAGCATGACAGACAACACCAGGCTCTTAGAAAACATCGTGGAAGCGACGACCATTGTACAGAATGTTGTGTTGTTACTTGTTAAACATGTGTTATGGAAAAAAAAAAAAAAAAAGATAAAAAAAAAAAAGTTAATGCGGCCTCTATATATAGAGCCAGTCACAAGCCTGGATAAATGCAGAGTGACTATTGGGTGATCAAATGTACTCTTAGAAATACCACACAGTAAGAACGCTGGAGTATGTTACTTGTTAAACATGTGTTATGAAAAAAATATATATATATAAAAAAATAAAAAAAAAGATAAAGAAAAAAGAACAAGAATGAAAAAAAAAAAGAGGAAAAATGAAAAATATAAAAAAATTAAGAAAATAAGAAAAAAAACAAAACAAAAAAAACAAAAAAAAAACAAAAAAACAATTTGAAAAAAGTACTGGAAAAGTGCGGGAAACCCGGTTGCGCATGCGCGCATCCAAGGGTTCAACATTACCAACATTTTGTACTATTACTATAGTAAGAAAAAAACGCGGGAAATATGCGCATGCGCACACGATCACTTCCGGTAGCACCACCGCAAATGTGGTTTTGTTCGTGCCAATATACTACTGAGGACACACAAGTACATGTAAATTTTGAAAAAACAAGTCATGATTTTTTTTCCAAATCGAACTGCAGAAAACACTCCGTTTATATTTACAATGTAATCGGGTAGAAAACCACTGTTTATGGATTTTAATTATTTAGAAATAACCTTTAAAAACGGAACTTGTAGTTCACCAAACAAAATTGTTAAGTCAAATTATTGTGTACGGTTGGAATTTGGGGATTCGGTGATCATGATAATTTTGAAAAAATTATTGAGAACTTTGCTAACTAATTCTTCACTTAAAACAAACTACTTAATTTTACCATTTACGATGTACACAATGTACTCGTTCAATATCTATTTTATCTAGATATAAAAACTAAAGGATAAAGTTTCCAAGTTGTCGTCAATATCTTGTAAACTTTTTATATAATTATTTTAACATGCATGTAGCAACTACATCCACTCCATGCATTAAATATGAACAAACCCATATTAGACAATTGTGGTTTATCAAATATTCGGACCTTTTAAGAAATAAACTTTACTATCTATTGCAAATTTAAACTAACGCCTCGGAGATCTTTCCCAAATTCTCCAACAGCAATAAGTTACAGACAAATACATTTTTAAATTGTATTGTAGAAAGTCAATTAGTTAGGCTAATTGTTAAATTACACGGAACAGTAAATGTGATGATGGAATCATTCTTCGAAGATAATTTTCGGAAGCTCTAGATAAGCAATTACCGAATTTTTAAAATACATTTAATTTCAGTACAAACAACAAATAAATTCAAAAACCGTTACAATCTACCCATACAATATAGAATGAATGATCGGCGAAATTAATACATGTACTTAATATTTTCAAATATGTGTATTTGTTTTCATAAACATACGATTTACGCAATTCCATCACTTCAATCAAATATGTATTTCTATGTAAATAATTTGATCTGTAATAAATGCATACACTTGAAACTCAATACGAATAACAGGATTGGATTAATTTAATTTTATTGCAAGTAGATTTTATTTGGTAAACAAACAATTTTTCTAAGATTATTATACAAATGTGTTTATTTAACAGTCAGTTGTAAATTACGTGCATCACGATTTTTAAGTTCCGTTGAACGTGTTTTATCCTGCAATGACAGAATTTACCGACCAATATAGCCTGCCCAATATTTTTTGGGGATATTGGTCAGTTATAAATAGAACATACAAATCTAAAACGGGTCCTATCGGGGGATATTGTTTTCAAATACATACACAAAATTATTTCAAATACTTTTTTCATCGTCCAGTAAACGTTTACTTACGATTTAAAATTGCAGGATAAATACAATACATGTGCACTGTCGAAGCATATAGATAAATGTGTATTCGGCGCGAAACGCAGGAAAAGGCTCGGCCAAGCCTCGCCTTTTCCCCCGTTTCTAAGCCTCATACACATATTACCTATATGCTTCGACAGTGCACAAGTATTGTATATATATTACTCCCAAAATGAAGCAACAAGAACTTTTAACATCAAGTCAAGTAATATTTATTTTTTAAAGCGATTGCACAAAATATACGTGTGCTGTGTAACAATCTATGAAGTGCTGTCGTGTTTTCCGCGACGGATTTCCCCGACAATCCACCACATATCGTGGTTTCCCACTACATAGCGTGTTCCACGACGAAAAACACGCTATACCACGCTGGGGATTGAAAAAAACACGCCCGCGATATGTAGTGGAAAATCATGGGAAATGTAAAAAAACACGCTGTGCCCTTTGTAAAACTAAAGATCAAGTAACACGAACCTCACAGTTGACCATTTGTATATCATGATGTGATATCAGGTACTTGTCACAAATGGCGGGAATTTGATTGACAATGACTTGAGGGATTACAGTCACATGTTTTATTGGGATAATGTCGTTACTCCGACACTCAATACTCCGACAGTCATTACTCCGACACTTATTACTCCGACAATCATTACTCCGACTCTTAATACTTCGACAGTGACCGATAGTCTTTGCGATTCAGGCGCTTTTAGCAGTCCAAATACAACTTAGGGAACGACCATTTAACTCGAAAAAAAAATATTCTGATTCTCAATGTTGCTGAACAAAATATTCTGATTTTGGTGGAGGAAAAAAAATAATCTGATTCAGAGTTTTTGTCATATAACCTAATGCTAAATTGTGGAAAAAATAAATATTCTAACTCTTGTGTTGTCGGAAAATTTTTTTTGAACGAAACAAAAAAACCATAACACCCACCCCCCACCCCCCTCCCCCCCTTCAAGTTAAATGGTCGGTCCCTTACGGGACTGCCCATTTAACTTGAAAGGTGCAAGGTTTTTATCCCTTAGTCGGAAGTTTTTTCGTATGCAGCGCTATTGTTTTTAAAGCTTTTCAGCGCGGCCCAACAAAATATTTTTTTACAAAAGAAAATATTATTTCATGTAGATCTAATAAAAATGCTTTCTCTGATTAGTTTGTTTCTTCGATTCCCGTCATATTTTCCTCAAAATTCAGGATAGCAAAAATACATGGCCTACCTTTTCAAGTTATCAAGTCGTCTCATAGTTGAGCGACACCTACCTACCATTGCATCAGATGCGTACGGAATTGGGTTTGTTGAAGAGACCCGTACTACCTGCGACCAATACTGCGGGTGCATTGCAACAGTTTCAGACAGAAATTGCTTCACTCGCATTCGGTCGAACTCATTGGGCTCGTAATTTTGTGTTTTTTCCCCCTTTAGATTGTTGTCTGTGCTCCTCGGGTTTGTATATAAAAGGCCAAGATTGGATTTGGTTTTTTGTTGTTGCTGTTATTTTCCTTTACTTCTTTATTGACTCCGCACAGGACACTTGTAAACACACATAAAATGAACAAATGTACCAAGTTTAGAAGTATTCTGTTGGGTAGTTCATCTAAATTTTCGACTATGTCTTTTATTTTCGTCAATGAAATAAATATAATAATCAATTGCACGTCGTGAATATTGAATATATGATCACTCGTGCCGAAAAGCATTCAGATTAAACTCGTGCGCGTAGCAAGTTCCGCACACTCGTTTAATCTGATGCATTTTGTGGCACTCGTGATAATATTTTCAATATCCACTCCGTGTAATTATCCTATAGTTGTTTGGAGTTGTGATTAGATAGGATATTATGATACAGTCCGGGATGCATGGTCGGAGTATTAATGAGTGTCGGAGTAATGACTGTCGGAGTAATGACTGTCGGAGTTATGAGTGTCGGAGAAATAACTGTCGGAGTTATGACTGTCGGAGTAATGACTGTCGGAGTAATGAGACGACCCCGTTTTATTAGTATGTGTTATGCAAGCTACTATTCGATCATACTAGAGACTCCATGACATGATAAAGTTTGTCAGTGACTTGCGACAGGTCGGGTCCTCCGGTTTCATCCACCAATAAAACTGACCGCCATGAAATAACTGAAATATTGTTGAAAGTGGCGTTAAACACCATCAAACAAACAAACCATGACATATACAGTACTGGTTGACATATTCAGTAACTACACACCTTTACCGTGAGAAATCTTCCGTATACAGTAACCAAATACCCGATATCTATTTCATTAGATAATTATTTTATTGTAATTGTAGTGAAATAAAGTGTCAAGGAAATGAAATCAAAACTTGGATGCATGTATAAACATTGAGAGCGCATGATAAGACCAGCACAAAGTCTGAAACTAACAAAAGAGTCAGACTGCATACATCAGATTTCAAAGTAAGTATATACTTATTTTGATTGTTTCAGTAAATGCTCTAACATAAGTAATTCACAATTATGCCAAAGTGAACCATTGCTTTAAAAAAAAATGCAACTTACTAGGGAAAAAAGATAATTTCATTTTATTTAAGATCTCGTAAATCATTGTCATGCATTATTCTCAAATTGTCTATTTTTTTTTTAAATTCATTCATTCATTTTAAGTTGTGGTTCTGTAATGAAAATACGACTCTTCTAAGACGAAGCTCGATAATTACGTGAGGTACAGGTATTCGACCACTTCACATTTTCCCTATATATTTCATAAAAAACTACAGTTTTTCAAAATATTGTTTTGAAGTTAATTCATATCCGATTTCAATAATTATTTTTTCGACAAAAGCAGAAAGATGTGATGTTCTTAATATTATTTTTGAAATAACGTTTTGAAGCACGTTTTTTTTTCAAATCGCCACGATTTAAACACACTTCAATAATTTGTCTACAAAAGTACTATTAAAGCATTGTGTTTGAAAAGAAATTGATTCAGTTGTGTGTTTATCTTGTGTATACTCAAAATGTGTATCACCGAAAATTATTCTGAAATTATAGAGTAAATCTACATTAAATTTTGTTTTTATTGATATATATATTATTTAAATCAGACATGAACTGACTCCAGGAAAATGTTTATTTTAATTGTTGTTTTATATGAATTATACTGGAAGCGCCCTAATACATTTTTGTCTGTATGTTGAATCAAAGTCGAACATCGTTTGTCATGTTTATGCATTTCAATATTACATTCGTCAATAACCAACCATAAATCAGTGCCTCAGAAAATCCCCAAAGGGTCTACTATGAACAAATTGTATAATTTTCTTAATATAAATGAAATATTACTGTTTATCACATATTTTGTTGCAATATGTCCGTGTTTGCATGTCCAATAATAGCTAGAAGTCAGTGTTGGTTATTTGACCTCAGGCCAAATACGTATTTGCCCTAAAATATCCGTATATCTGGGCAGTGGTTTCAAAGAAAATATGTCAAAGTATAAGGAAAGATCGTGCATAAAATCGTATTTCAATCAAATTAACCCTTTTAAAAATATTGCAAAAATGTTTGAATAACTTGAAACGGAATAATTAGTTCAAATGTGTACGTCGTCTTGAATAGGAATTTCCATTCAAATGTCAACGTCTTGGGTAGATTTTACAACCACTTTCTAACGTCATTGTACAAAACTCGAAACAAAATTATTTGCAAGTTGAGCAAAGGCAACTCTCTTAAGGATTTATTTTCGCAATTTGTCTGCTCAAAGATCTTTTCTGCATTATAAAAGTCAATGTTTGAAAAAAGTCAATGTAAAATATGTGATAAATAGATTATGACATGATATTTTCCATATCGCCCCTGGTACTCGGTCTGATAATATCATGTAATAATCTCTTATTTTATTGATTAATGTGATCGTTACGTAAAGATAAACGCAATATTGATGAAGTGTTTTAAAATATGATAAATTTGTAAATTAGGCACACAAAATTGAGAAAATCTCGATAAACCTCGCCTTTGTCAAACTTCCCCAATACCGTGCACATATCATATAAATTGTAAGACACTACAATTAATATCTTATATATCTATTAAGTGGGGTTCGCGTTACTCGATCTTTAGTTTTATGTGTAGTGTTTTGTAGACCGTTTTTTGCTCTTTTGTAGTTTTTCTTTTTGGTCATTGTGTTGTTTATCTTTCTGCGATTTACTGATTCTGATTACCCCTTTGATATCTTAGATTTACTGATTCTGATTACCCCTTTGATATCTTAGATTTACTGATTCTGATTACCCCTTTGATATCTTAGATTTACTGATTCTGATTACCCCTTTGATATCTTAGATTTACTGATTCTGATTACCCCTTTGATATCTTAGATTTACTGATTCTGATTACCCCTTTGATATCTTAGATTTACTGATTCTGATTACCCCTTTGATATCTTAGATTTACTGATTCTGATTACCCCTTTGATATCTTAGATTTACTGATTCTGATTACCCCTTTGATATCTTAGATTTACTGATTCTGATTACCCCTTTGATATCTTAGATTTACTGATTCTGATTACCCCTTTGATATCTTAGATTTACTGATTCTGATTACCCCTTTGATATCTTAGATTTACTGATTCTGATTACCCCTTTGATATCTTAGATTTACTGATTCTGATTACCCCTTTGATATCTTAGATTTACTGATTCTAATTACCCCTTTGATATCTTCAAACTCTTCTTATATATCGTAATCTTTGAAGAGTCGTTTCCTTCGATATTTCGAAATAAAAAGGTTCCGTTCTTAGTAGCTTTCACTTTACCTGGATAAGTCGAATGTCCGACTATTTCGAAATCAAATGACGGATCCCTGATGCTTCTGGGAAATGTTGCTCAAAAGCTCACTAAAGATTTTGCTGTGTTTGTTGTTTTAGCAGGCCGTCGTGGTCGTATGGTAGCTGGATTTAAAACTACTTATGCAATCAGTGCCGATCACCTCTAACGTTGCGAGCTCGTATTCCGCGCATGCGAGGTGTACTTGATACAAATTGGTCAGTGACTTGTGGCTTTCCCTTGGTATATCGGTTTACCCCACCAATAAAACTGATCACCACGATATAACTGAAATATTGTTGAAAGTGACGTTTTAAGCACCATAGCCCTATACCCTAATATTTATGTTATATTTACAGAACAAGTGATAATTTGTATCTGATTTACAGTGAAGGGCGTTACAATATTCAAGCGAGTCCACAAGGACGAGATTTGAATTGACACGCCCCTTCACTGTAAATCAGATACAAAATGTCACGTGTTCTGTAAATGATTTGTAGAATGATCCAATGGATTGTCTCCACGTGTAAGAACCCTTGCACATGGCATTGAAAGTTTAATGCGAGAGTAGTGACGTCATATAAGCTCCACCCCCATGTATATTGCAAACTATATCTACGTTACAGTATTCCTGACTTCAAAGGAAAACGCACAAATCATTCTACAAATACATTTATAGTTTAATTATATTCTGATTTATTACAATGAGACAATGAAGTGCTACCAGAAACGATTCTAAGCCCGTTCTTCTCATCTTTCCTACTGCGTCACAAATACAACAAATTACCCAATGAGTTCATATGACTATTGGCAGGACAAAACATAATCCAGTTTTTGTTTGCTATTTGATTTAATGTTTAAATGTAGATATCCAATTTATTGTAAAAGACGCGTTACTGAATCAGGGGGCCAATGTACGTCACAATTGGAAGCCATTATGTTTGTTGTCAAACTCCCAACCATTTCGACAACGTTTTCGCAACAGATGGACATATTATTGTCGAAGTGTTTGAGAGTTTGACAACAAGTTTTTGTACATCACACACCGTTATTTAGCTGACATTGTGGGGCATTTGACGCACTATCACATTTGATGTTATCCTTACAATAACTAATGCTAGAAGTGAAAACCTACCTTCAAGCAGCACACAATTGCTCACAATTATGACATACATTCACCCCCTCCCCCTGGGAATAACCGTGATCAGGTACGCTCATGTTGTTACGTATTTCTAGATATTTATTTATGTCTCCACTAATAAGGTTTATTAATTATTATTCTAGTAGTCGAGTTGATATTTTACGATGGGAATGAAAATCCTATGTCTTGTGGCTTTAAGTATAATTCAAACTGTTGATGGAGAGATGCCCTGTCTTCAATCCATAAAAGCTGTTAAATATATGCTGGATACAAATTATACAGGTATGTGTAAATTATAGACTTATTGTTGATAACATATACAATAAAACACATCATGAACATCAGGGGTTACATTAATTGTTTACCTTTCTCTAAAACGTTAATCTATGTACATTAGTCAGAACATATATGACTTAACTTCCCCGTTTTTTCAGATTTTGAAAAAAGCAAATTGGTAGGAGAATGACGAAACGTTGAATTCTATATTTTTTTTGTGTTTTTTTTTTATAATTTCCTACAATTCGATATACATTAGGGAATACATGACGATTATTTGCTTTTCGTCTCCAAAGAAAATAAATTGGTTCTCGTAGCCGTGATCGTATGGTAGTTGGATCTTCAACTACCGATGCAATCAGTGCATATCACCACTGATGTTGTGATTTTGAATCACGATCAGGGTGAGGTGTACAACATAATGTGATAAAGTGTGTCACTGACTTGCGACAGGTCGGTGGTTTTCTCGAGGTACTTCGGTTTCCTCCACCAATAAAACTGACCACCACAATATAACTGAAATATTGTTAAACAACATCAAACAAACAAAGAAACAATACATGCCAAAAAACTTAATGTGGCGAATTGTGATTTATAGAAAGATACTGAATAAACGTGCTTTAATATCAACATTTTATTTGATGTGTTTATTATTAAAAAAGAAAACAAAAACAACAGATATACTTACTCTAGTTTTGAATATGTATATTATTGTAACTTATTGTATGATTTAGGACATCAGACAATTAAAAAAAACTGCGCATCAGGCTGGAAACAGTACAACAATCACTGTTACTACTTTAATGGTGTTCCAAAACCGTGGCATGACGCAGAGGTACAGTAATTGTTACATTAATAGACAGCATAGGTACAGTAATTGTTACATTAATAGACAACTGAGGCACAGTAATTGTTACATTAATAGACAACAGAGGCACAGTAAGTGTTGCATTAATAGACAACAGAGGTACAGTAATTGTTGCATTAATAGACAACAGAGGTACAGTAATTGTTACATTAATAGACAACAGAGGTACAGTAATTGTAGCATTAATAGACAACAGAGGTACAGTAATTGTAGCATTAATAGACAACAGAGGTACAGAGATTGTTGCATTAATAGATAACAGAGGTACAGTATTTGTAGCATTAATATACAACAGAGGTACAGTAATTGTTACATTAATAGACAACAGAGGTACAGTAATTGCTACATTAATAGATAACAGAGGTACAGTAATTGTTACATTAATATACAACAGAGGTACAGTAATTGTTACATTAATAGATAACAGAGGTACAGTAATTGTTGCATTAATAGATAACAGAGGTACAGCAATTGTTACATTAATAGACAACAGAGGTACAGTAATTGTTACATTAATAGATAACAGAGGTACAGTAATTGTTGCATTAATAGATAACAGAGGTACAGTAATTGTTACATTAATAGACAACAGAGGTACAGTAATTGTTGCATTAATAGATAACAGAGGTACAGCAATTATTACATTAATAGATAACAGAGGTACAGTAATTGTTACATTAATAGATAACAGAGGTACAGTAATTTTTACATATATAGACAACAGAGGTACAATAAATGCTACATTAAAAGACAACAGAGGTACAGTAATTGTTACATTAATAGACAACAGAGGTACAGTAATTGTTACATTAATAGATCACTGCGGTAAATTAATCATTACATTAATAGACAATATAGATACAGTGATTGTTACATTAATAGACAACATAGGTACAGTAATTGTTACATTAATAGAAAACTGAGGTACAGTAATTGTTACATTATTATACAATAGAGGTACAGTAATTGTTACATTAATAGACAACAGAGGTACAGTAATGGTTACATTATTATACAATAGAGGTACACTATTTGTTACATTAATAGACAACAGAGGTACAGTACTTGTTGCATTAATAGACAACAGAGGCACATTAATTGTTACATTAATAGACAACAGAGGTACATAGGTGTTACATTAATAACCAACAGAGGTACAGTAATTGTTACAGTAATATACAACAGAGGTACAATAATTGTTACATTAATAGACAACAGAGGTACAGTAATTGTTACATTAATAGACAACACAGGTACAGTAATTGTTACATTAATAGACAACAGAGGTACATTAATTGTTACATTAATAAACAACAGAGGTACATAGATGTTACATTAATAGACAACAGAGGTACAGTAATTGTTACAGTAATAGACAACAGAGGTACAGTAATTGTTACATTAATAGACAACAGAGGTACAGCAATTGTTACATTAATAGACAACAGAGGTGCAGTAATTGCTACATTAATAGACAACAGAGGTACAGGAATTGTTACATTAATAGACAACAGAGGTACAGTAATTGCTACATTGATAGACAACAGATGTACAGTAATTGTTACATTAATATACAACATAGGTACAGTAATTGGTACAGTAATAGACAACAGAGGTACAGTATTCGTTACATTAATAGACAACAGATGTACAGTAATTGTTACATTAATAGACAATAGAGATACAGTAATTGCTACATTAATAGACAACAGAGGTACAGTAATTGCTACATTAATAGACAACAGAGGTACAGAAATTGCTACATTAATAGACAACAGAGGTACAGTAATTGTTACATTAATAGACTACAGAGGTACAGTAATTGCTTCATTAATAGATAACAGAGGTATAGTAATTGTTACATTAATAGACAACAGAGGTACAGTAATTTCTACATTAGTAGACAACAGATGTACAGTAATTGTTACATTAATATACAACATAGGTACAGTAATTGTTACAGTAATAGACAACAGAGGTACAGTAATTGTTAAATTAATAGAAAATAGATGTACAGTAATTGTTATATTAATAGACAACAGATGTACAGTAATTGTTACATTAATAGGCAACAGAGGTACAGTAATTGCTACATTAATAGACAACAGAGGTACAGTAATTGTTACATTAATAGACATCAAAGGTAAAGTAATTGCTACATTAACAGACAACAGAGGTACAGTAATTGTTACATTAATAGACATAGAAGTACAGTAATTGCTACATTAATAGATAAGAGAGGTACATTAATTGCTACATTAATAGACACAAGAGGTACAGTAATTGCTACATTAACACACAACAGAGGTACAGTAATTGCTACATTAATAGACAACAGAGGTACAGTAATTGCTACAATAATAGACAACAGAGGTACAGTGTACAGTAATTGCTACATTAATAGACAACAGAGGTACATTGATTGTTACATTAATAGACAACAGAGGTACAGTGTACAGTAATTGCTACATTAATAGACAACAGAGGTACATTAATTGTTACATTAATAGACAACAGAGGTACAGTAATTGTTACATTAATAGAAAACAGATGTACAGTAATTGTTACATTAATAGACAACAGAGGTACAGTAATTGTTGCATTAATAGGCAACAGAGGTACAGTAATTGCTACATTAATAGACAACATAGGTGCAATAGGTGTTGCATTAATAGACAACAGAGGTACAGTAATTGTTACATTAATAGACAACATAGGTACAGTAATTGTTGCATTAATAGACAACAGAGGTACAGTAATTGCTACATCAATAGACAACATAGGTACAGTAATTGTTGCATTATTAGACAACATAGGTGCAATAGGTGTTGCATTAATAGATAACAGAGGTACAGTAATTGTTACATTAATAGACAACAGAGGTACAGTAATTGCTACATTAATAGACAACAAAGGTACAGTAATTGCTACATTAATATACAACAGAGATACATTAATTGTTGCATTAATAGACAACAGAGGTACAATAATTGCTACATTAATAGACAACAGAGGTACAGTAATTGCTACATTAATAGACAACAGAGGTACAGTAATTGCTACATTAATAGACAACAGAGGTACATTAATTGTTACATTAATAGACAACATAGGTACAATAGGTGTTGCATTAATAGACAACAGAGGTACAGTAATTGTTACATTAATAGACAACAGAGGTACAGTAATTGCTACATTAATAGACAACAGAGGTACAGGAATTGCTACATTAATAGACAACAGAGGTACAGGAATTGCTACATTAATAGACAACAGAGGTACAGTAATTGTTACATTAATAGACAACAGAGGTACAATAATTGCTACATTAATAGACAACAGAGGTACAGTAATTGCTACATTAATAGACAACAGAGGTACAGGAATTGCTACATTAATAGACAACAGAGGTACAGTAATTATTACATTAATAGACAACATAGATACAATAGGTGTTACATTAATAGACAACAGATGTACAGTAGATGCTACATTAAGGTAGAGAAGGACACTATGGGCAAACAAAAACTAGTCAATGAATTTTTTTGAATTTCATATATATTGTTTTTTGGGATGTACCTAACAAAATATCAAAATTAGAGAATAGGTTTCCAGGCATATTTAAAAAATATTCCCTGAAAGAGTTACCCCCCTCTGAAGTCCCAAAAAATGTCATTTTTTTCACATCTCCGTGTCATTAAGGTACCAAAAAAAAAATAGCATATAATTTTTTTTTTAATTATCAGTAATTGTTGCATTAATATACAACAGAGGTACAGTAATTGTTGCATTAATAGACAACAGCGGTAAATTAATCATTACATTAATAGACAATATAGATACAGTTATTGTTACATTAATAGACTACAGAGGTACAGTAATTGCTACATTAATAGACAACAGAGGTACAGTAATTTTTACATTAATAGACAACAGAGGTACAGGAATTTTTACATTAATAGACAACAGAGTTACAGTAACTGTTGAATTAATGGTCAACAGAGATACAGTAACTGTTGCATTATTAGACAACATAGGTACAATAGGTGTTACATTAATAGACAACAGAGGTACAGTAATTGTTACATTAATAGAAAACAGATGTACAGTAATTGTTACATTAATAGACAACATAGGTACAGTAATTGTTGCATTAATAGACAACATAGGTACAATAGGTGTTACATTAATAGACAACAGAGGTACAGTAATTGATACATTAATAGACAACAGCGGTAAATTAATCATTACATTAATATACAATAGAGATACAGTTATTGTTACATTAATAGACAACAGAGGTACAGTAATTGCTACATTAATAGACAACAGTGGTACAGTAATTGTTACATTAATAGACAACAGAGGTACAGTAATTTTTACATTAATGGACAACAGAGGTACAGTAACTGTTGAGTTAATAGTCAACAGAGATACAGTAATTGTTACATTAATAGACAACAGAGGTACAGTAATTGTTACATTAATAGACAACAGAGGTACAGTAATTGTTGCATTAATAGACAACAGAGGTACAGTAATTGCTACATTAATAGACAACATAGGTACAGTAATTGTTGCATTATTAGACAACATAGGTGCAATAGGTGTTGCATTAATAGATAACAGAGGTACAGTAATTGTTACATTAATAGACAACAGAGGTACAGTAATTGCTACATTAATAGACAACACAGGTACAGTAATTGCTACATTAATATACAACAGAGATACATTAATTGTTGCATTAATAGACAACAGAGGTACAATAATTGCTACATTAATAGACAACAGAGGTACAGTAATTGCTACATTAATAGACAACAGAGGTACAGTAATTGCTACATTAATAGACAACAGAGGTACATTAATTGTTACATTAATAGACAACATAGGTACAATAGGTGTTGCATTAATAGACAACAGAGGTACAGTAATTGTTACATTAATAGACAACAGGGGTACAATAATTGCTACATTAATAGACAACAGAGGTACAGTAATTGTTACATTAATAGACAACAGAGGTACAATAATTGCTACATTAATAGACAACAGAGGTACAGTAATTGCTACATTAATAGACAACAGAGGTACAGTAATTGCTACATTAATAGACAACAGAGGTACAGTAATTATTACATTAATAGACAACATAGGTACACTAGGTGTTACATTAATAGACAACAGATGTACAGTAGATGCTACATTAAGGTAGAGAAGGACACTATGGACAAACAAAAACTAGTCAATGAATTTTTTTGAATTTCATATATATTGTTTTTTGGGATGTACCTAACAAAATATCAAAATTAGAGAATAGGTTTCCAGGCATATTTAAAAAATATTCCCTGAAAGAGTTACCCCCCTCTGAAGTCCAAAAAAATGTCATTTTTTTCACATCTCCGTGTCATTAAGGTACCAAAAAAAAAATAGCATATACTTTTTTTTTTAATTATCAGTAATTGTTGCATTAATATACAACAGAGGTACAGTAATTGTTGCATTAATAGACAACATAGGTACAATAGGTGTTACATTAATAGACAACAGAGGTACAGTAATTGTTACATTAATAGACAACAGCAGTAAATTAATCATTACATTAATAGACAATATTGATACAGTTATTGTTACATTAATAGACTACAGAGGTACAGTAATTGCTACATTAATAGACAACAGAGGTACAGTAATTGTTACATTAATAGACTACAGAGGTACAGTAATTGCTTCATTAATAGATAACAGAGGCATAGTAATTGTTACATTAATAGACAACAGAGGTACAGTAATTTCTACATTAGTAGACAACAGATGTACAGTAATTGTTACATTAATATACAACATAGGTACAGTAATTGTTACAGTAATAGACAACAGAGGTACAGTAATTGTTACATTAATAGAAAATAGATGTACAGTAATTGTTATATTAATAGACAACAGATGTACAGTAATTGTTACATTAATAGGCAACAGAGGTACAGTAATTGCTACATTAATAGACAACAGAGGTACAGTAATTGTTACATTAATAGACATCAAAGGTAAAGTAATTGCTACATTAACAGACAACAGAGGTACAGTAATTGTTACATTAATAGACATAGAAGGACAGTAATTGCTACATTAATAGATAACAGAGGTACATTAATTGCTACATTAATAGACAACAGAGGTACAGTAATTGCTACATTAACACACAACAGAGGTACAGTAATTGCTACATTAATAGACAACAGAGGTACAGTAATTGCTACATTAATAGACAACAGAGGTACAGTAATTGCTACATTAATAGACAACAGAGGTACAGTGTACAGTAATTGCTACATTAATAGACAACAGAGGTACAGTAATTGTTACATTAATAGACAACAGAGGTACAGTAATTGTTACATTAATAGAAAACAGATGTACAGTAATTGTTACATTAATAGACAACAGAGGTACAGTAATTGGTGCATTAATAGACAACAGAGGTACAGTAATTGCTACATTAATAGACAACATAGGTGCAATAGGTGTTGCATTAATAGACAACAGAGGTACAGTAATTGTTACATTAATAGACAACAGAGGTACAGTAATTGTTGCATTAATAGACAACAGAGGTACAGTAATTGCTACATTAATAGACAACATAGGTACAGTAATTGTTGCATTATTAGACAACATAGGTGCAATAGGTGTTGCATTAATAGATAACAGAGGTACAGTAATTGTTACATTAATAGACAACAGAGGTACAGTAATTGCTACATTAATAGACAACAAAGGTACAGTAATTGCTACATTAATATACAACAGAGATACATTAATTGTTGCATTAATAGACAACAGAGGTACAATAATTGCTACATTAATAGACAACAGAGGTACAGTAATTGCTACATTAATAGACAACAGAGGTACAGTAATTGCTACATTAATAGACAACAGAGGTACATTAATTGTTACATTAATAGACAACATAGGTACAATAGGTGTTGCATTAATAGACAACAGAGGTACAGTAATTGTTACATTAATAGACAACAGAGGTACAGTAATTGCTACATTAATAGACAACAGAGGTACAGGAATTGCTACATTAATAGACAACAGAGGTACAGTAATTATTACATTAATAGACAACATAGGTACACTAGGCGTTACATTAATAGACAACAGATGTACAGTAGATGCTACATTAAGGTAGAGAAGGACACTATGGGCAAACAAAAACTAGTCAATGAATTTTTTTGAATTTCATATATATTGTTTTTTGGGATGTACCTAACAAAATATCAAAATTAGAGAATAGGTTTCCAGGCATATTTAAAAAATATTCCCTGAAAGAGTTACCCCCCTCTGAAGTCCAAAAAAATGTCATTTTTTTCACATCTCCGTCTCATTAAGGTACCAAAAAAAAAATAGCATATAATTTTTTTTTTAATTATCAGTAATTGTTGCATTAATATACAACAGAGGTACAGTAATTGTTGCATTAATAGACAACATAGGTACAATAGGTGTTACATTAATAGACAACAGAGGTACAGTAATTGTTGCATTAATAGACAACAGCGGTAAATTAATCATTACATTAATAGACAATATTGATACAGTTATTGTTACATTAATAGACTACAGAGGTACAGTAATTGCTACATTAATAGACAACAGAGGTACAGTAATTGTTACATTAATAGACAACAGAGGTACAGTAATGTTTACATTAATAGACAACAGAGTTACAGTAACTGTTGAATTAATAGTCAACAGAGATACAGTAACTGTTGCATTATTAGACAACATAGGTACAATAGGTGTTACATTAATAGACAACAGAGGTACAGTAATTGTTACATTAATAGAAAACAGATGTACAGTAATTGTTACATTAATAGACAACATAGGTACAGTAATTGTTGCATTAATAGACAACATAGGTACAATAGGTGTTACATTAATAGACAACAGAGGTACAGTAATTGTTACATTAATGGACAACAGAGGTACAGTAACTGTTGAATTAATAGTCAACAGAGATACAGTAATTGTTACATTAATAGACAACAGAGGTACAGTAATTGTTGCAGTAATAGACAACAGAGGTACAGTAATTGTTACATTAATAGACAACAGAGGTACAGTAATTGTTACATTAATAGACAACAAAGGTATAGTAATTGTTACATTAATAGACAACAGAGGTACATTAATTGTTACATTAATAGACAACAGAGGTACATATGTGGTACATTAATAGACAACAGAGGTACATTAATTGTTACATTAATAGACAACAGAGGTACATAGTTGTTACATTAATAGACAACAGAGGTACAGTAAGTGTTACAGTAATAGACAACAGAGGTACATTAATTGTTACATTAATAGACAACAGAGGTACATAGGTGTTACATTAATAGACAACAGAGGTATAGTACTTGTTACAGTTATAGACAACAGAGGTACATTAATTGTTACATTAATAGACAACAGAGGTACAGTAATTGTTACATTAATAGAAAACAAAGGTACAGTAATTGTTACATTAATAGACAACAGAGGTACATTAATTGTTACATTAATAGACAACAGAGGTACATAGGTGTTACATTAATAGACAACAAAGGTACAATAATTGTTACATTAATAGACAACATAGGTACAGTAATTGTTACATTAATAGACAACAGAGGTACAGTAATTGTTACATTAATAGACAACAGAGGTACAATAATTGTTACATTAATAGACAACAAAGGTACGGTAATTGTTACATTAATAGACAACAGAGATACAGTAATTGTTACATTAATAGACGACAGATGTACAGTAATTGCTACATTAATAAACAACAGAGGTACATTAATTGTTACATTAATAGACAACAGAGGTATAGTAATTGTTACATTAATAGACAACAGAGGTACAGTAATTGTTACATTAATAGACGACAGATGTACAGTAATTGTTACATTAATAGACAATGTATGTACATCGTTATGAAATATTACATTTATTTGTACGAGTTGTATGGTTAGTGTGTTTAATGACGCTTTCAACAATATGTCATTCATATCCTGACCTTCTGGTTTATTAGTGGAGGAAACCGGAGTATCATGAGAAAAACACCGACCTGTTGCGAGTCACTGACAAACTTTCTCACATAATTATTGTTGTATCGAGTACACCTCGTCTGAGCTGGGTTCGAACTCACAGCGTTAGTAGTGATAGACACTGAGTGCACAGGAAGTTGTAAATCCAACTACCATCCGAACGCAACTTTTTAGAAAGAGGTAGAAAAGTTAACATTTGGTGAGCTTTTTTGTCCAGTATCGCAGCGACTGAAAATTATCTAATAGTTTCTGTCAATGTAAATATATTGAATGTATCTTTTATCCTCCAATGTAAAGAAAAACAAACAAACAACTGCCAAATTTTCTAAAAAGAGTAGAAATAATCATGGTTCTAATTGTTTTTATTATGTCCTTTGTGAAGTCAGCGCTTAATACCGTCGACGTCCCCCAACATGAATCAGGTATCAGGATACTAGGATAACTAATTTGGTCAGTGACCGCATATGGAAAAAATGTCCAGTCAATGCAAGTTATTAGCTCAAGCAGAACAAGTACAGGATAAGTACACGTAGTTACATTGGGGTATGCAGATGAGTCAATTCTGCATCTTTATCTTCAATATGAAACCTACATTAACTAATACTGTTTTATCCAGAATAGACAGGTATTCAATATTCAGTTCAGACAAAGTTCCAGATTTTTGCATGGTTAGGTACAAAGAGCTTTGATTTATTCATGGTTCGGTTGAGACACAGTTCCAGATTTATCATAGGTCGGCATAGACAGAGGTTCGACTTATTTCCTGGTTCGAATAAAACATAGTTCAGGATTTTTGAGGGTTCGGTATAGACAGGGGTTAGATTGGTGGTTTACGATTACTCGATTTTGGCCAGTTTTTCTTTGTTGGTTTTGGCTTATGGTGTTTCACGCCACTTTCAACAATTTGTCAGTCATATCGTGGCGTAGGCGGTATTGGTGGAGGAAACCGGAGTACCCGGATAAAACAACAGACCTGTCCCAAGTCACTGACAAACTGTATCACAACTTTAATGGTGATCGGCACTAATTGTACAGGTATTTGTAAATCCAACTATCATACGTTCACGACGATGACAGTCCCGTGCAATGAAGCAAGTTGCATATTAAAAAAGACAACAATATTTTGACTTCATTACCAAATAACGGCTAATATAATATTGATGGTGGTTCATGTTGAACTTTGATGTCACAATGTAGTTGTTGTTGGACATAATCGTATACCACCATATCAATCGAGTTAATGTGATCAATGTTTATCGTCATCTTCACCAATTTTTCATCTAAGCATATAATGTGTCTACCAGGTTTAGTTTTATGGTGTTTAAAGCCACTTTCAACAATATTTAAGTTATATCTTGGCGGTCAGTTTGACTGATTGAGGAAACCGGAGGACCCGGAGAAAACCACTACCTGTCGCAAGTCGCTGACAAACTTGTCATATAATGTTGTACACCCGACCTGATCGAGATATGATTCACAACATCAGTGGTGATAGGCACTGATATGTAGTTGTAAATCCACCTACCATACGACCACGGTCACGACGGCCCCTTCAACCAATCAGTTATGAGGTACTAGTAACGTTTTAACATCAACACAAACTATGCTATGGTTGCATTGCTGTATAAACAATGCTCTCGTAACTTGTGCCCTATCGCTACATTGCTAATATTTTGAACAGATAAAATATGATTAATCAAATTCGAAATCCGATAATCACACAATAATTTCGAGTACCAACAATACAGTGCCAAAAAATAAAAAAATAAACAAAATAAAAAACAAATAAACAAACAAACAAGAAGATTTTGAAGATACCAAAGGGGTAATCAGAATCCGTATATCAAAGAAGAACAGACAAAGCAATGGCCAACAGAAAATGTACAAATAACGATCTACAACACATACACATAAAACTAAAGATCGAGTAACACGAACCCCGCTGAAAACATGGGGTGAACTCAGAGGCTCCGGAAGGGTCAACAGTTCCTGCTCCACTAGTGAAATCCGTCGTGTTAATCTAGTTACAAACCCGGTGATAAGTCATAAACGAGAAAGGATCCGGAAGTGTTTACGACAAAAAACAAAAACAAAAACAAAAACAAAAGCAAAAAAAACCAAAGACGTATAGTTGGCGCTCTTTACATTTTCTTTTTTATTATCTTTTTGATAAGACATACTGCAATGACCACGATAGCTCACTGGCAAACCTTGAGGATGCTTTGGAAAGCATGTGGACTACACATGCCGGAGGTCAGTATTATTGTGGTTGTTTTATAATAAACAAATCAAATAAAATGTTGATATTAAAGCACGTTTATTCAGTACCTTTCTATAAATCACAATTCGCACCAGCCACATTAAGTTTTTTGGGTATGTATTGTTTCTTTGTTTGTTTGATGGTTTTTAACGCCACTTTCAACAATATTTCAGTTATATTGTGGCGGTCAGTTTTATTACTGGAGGAAACCGGAAACCCGGAGAAAACAATCCATATATCGCAAGTCACTGACAACCTTTATCATATAATGTTGTACAGCACGCGCTGATCAAGATTCGAACTCACAACATCAGTGGTGATAAGCACTGATTGCATAGGTGAAAGTTGTTGAAAGTGGCGTTATACCTTATCAAACAAACAAACAAACAAACAAACAAATTCATGATAACTAAAGCGGGCTCTGAAAAAGCTGCCACATGTCGATTTCATATTGGACAGGCATGAGTGAACAAAGTGTATTTCCACAGCATGATTTGTCATTCAAAATTAATTAGCCTTCTACATGAGGCTTCGTTTTCTACAAAAGTCGTGCCGATTGTACATAAGAATAGGATGTCGTTTATGGTGTCGAAATGCGGTTTCCAAATCGATTTCCTCACTATTTTCATTCTACAAAACGACGTAGATATTTCCATATAAAGCACATACAAAGTACAATGATTAATTGATTGATTGATCGATTGTGTTTTAACGTCACTTCCAGCAATATTTCAGCTATATCATGACGATCAGTTTTAGTGATAGAGGAAGCCGGAGTACCCGCAGAGAACCACCGACCATGAGCAAGCAACTGGTAAACTTTATCATTTGCAGCTGCGAGTCGAGTGCACCCTGTTTTGTAATTTACAAAGTCGGGCGCGAATCCACGCCGTATTGGTGATAGGCTTGATGAGTTGTTAGGTAATCTAACTACCTAACCCATTTAGCCTACCGTTCCCCTCACACAAATTGTAACAAAGCTCTAATCAAGAGATTGGAAATTCAAGTCATATAAAAGGCAATGGACCTAAACATTTTTATTTTTAATAAATTAAATTTCTAGTAACTGTAAATTTTAAAATAAAACGATTGTTAAAGCATTTTAAACTTTCCAACCTCTTCTGAAATAGGTCGATTATCTTATTGGATTGGAATTAACGACATACAAACAGAGGGTACGTGGGTATGGAAGTCAGACTCTACACCAGTCGTGTTTACCGCATGGGATCGTAGCGTTAATCCACCCAAACCAAGTGGTGGCGAGTCGGCAGATTGTGTAACCACTTACGGCAATACTAAAGATGGTGTGTGGGGAGACTACCCTTGTACCCAAAGTCTTAGGAGTATTTGTGAAAAGGAATTATAAAAGGTATGTTTGTTTGATGGTGTTTAACGCCACTTTCAACAATATTTCAGCTATATCGTGGCGGCCAGTTTTATTGGTGGATGAAACCGCAGTACCCAGAGAAAACCACCGATCTGTCAGATAATGTTGTACACCTCGCCCTGATCATAAATTTAACTAACATACCATCACAGCCACGACGGCCCCTGTTTAATTTAACATGGTAAGCATAAGATAAAAAAAAAAGCCGTGTAGATACCTTTAATGGTTGTGATTAGTGAATTCGAATTTAATTATGGCTCTGACGATAAACAGGGATTGTCGTGGTTGTGATCGCATGGCAGTTGGATTTTAAACTATATATGCAATCAACACCTATCACCACTAACGTTGTGAGTTCGAACTCCGCCCAGGCGAGGTGTACTCGATACAACATTATGTGATCAACTTTGTTAGTGACTGGCGACAGACCGAGGGTTTTCTCCGGGTCCTCCAGTTTCCTCCACTAACAAACTGACTGCCACGATCTATCTGAAATATTGTCGAAAGTGAAATTAAACACCATAACCTGAATATAAGCAGTGAACAGTTGTGTGTTTGAATGAATTAATATGTTCGTTATCAACTCTTGTTTTATTTACTTCTTTTTCATTCACAGATAAAATAATACAGAGAGTGACCAGTGCCATTTTCAATATTAACTACAAATTAATGCACAATTGATTAAACAAATATTACAGCATTTACTATAACTTGAACAAACAATAATGTATTCAAATCCCAACCCCATTGTCCCGCCTCACGGGAAGAGTACAAGAATATGATCTAGTTTCTCCTACTGGATCTAAGGGGTTACAAGGGGCATCGTGACTGGGGAGTAAAGACAACTTATAAACAACCTCTGTTAAACAAGTCGTTGTTGTGGTCGTTTATGATTCATTTCAAGTTAATTTTACCTACAATATCTGTTATCTACTCTCTCATTTGACAATCAAAATATCTATCCATATAACTATTTCCGTTCCAGTTTGTTACCTGCATGATTTGGTGCGAGTCCAGATGTTATGCGCCGTGTCCGGTTCCGTTTCTGGCACCGGATTTGATCAACACTCCATGATTTATTATGTGTACATGGATTCTCGACAGGAATATAGCTGTAATACTAAATATCACAGAAATGTTAAAAAAAAAAAAAAAAAAAAAAAAATGTACATAACGATGCTCATTTTTATGGTAATTGGGCAAGTATGCTTGAAGAAAACACACTTACTACATTATTCAAGGGAAAATATAAAATGATATAAAATGTTCATGGGTAAACACAATTCTCTCATTAACTCTTGTGTTTCTTTGATGGTGTTTAACCACACTTTCAACACTATTTCAGTTATATCGTGGAAGTCAGTTTTATCGGTGGAGGAAACCGGGGGATCCGGAGAAAAACCACCGACCTGTAGCAATTCACTGACAAACTTTATCACATTATGTTGTACACCTCGCCCTGATCGAGATTCAAACTCACAACATCAGTGGTGATATGCACTGATTGCATAGGAAGCAACTACCATACGATCACGGCCACGACGGCCCCTCAATATATATGATATAACATGTACGGTCAATATATACTCATTGAGTTGTGACATTCAATAATCTCATTACTCACAATACTTTTTTCTCTCTAATATTTTGCATTTATTTAATTTCAGACCTAATCGCCTAAAGATGAAGAAAGAAAATATAGTCAAAACCTCGTGAAGAAATCGAACAGACCCACTATTTTACTTTAGATTACTTGAATATTCGGAGTACATTAGCAATAATCATAAACATATCGCATGATGTATTCATGGAAACGACTCATACCGCTGTTGGACTGTAACATATTAAATAATTGAAAAATATTATGCAAAATTAAAATGACTTTCCTTAGTTTCTTGCCTTGTAAATTCATAGCTTGCCATACCTAATTAAGCTTTATTTATACCAGTTATTATATAGCAAAGAACTACTGTAGTCTAATGCATGTACAATAGTTCAGCAGTTCATATATCAAATTATGATATAAACCAGAAGATGTTGTTGGAATATGAACGCAGATATTTGAAGTGCTCAAAACGCGCTTGAGTATACTGTAATGAATACATAAACTTTAGAGAAAACCGAAGATACTGGCAACATTGAGCACACAAAGATGCAGGACGAATAAGGGTAATAACAAAATTATCGAACTCCGAACAATCTTACAAAGGGAAAGTCAAAACTCATAATTATATAAACAGACAAAATCAGTCAACAACCGGAAAACTGTGAAAACTGTAATGACCCTGACTTGGTACAGGCATTTCTAAAGAAATGGTGGGTTGAATCAGATTTTAAAGAGCTAAACCTCCCGCTCTCATTACGGTTCAAAGGAAGACAAACAAAACAAAAGCACAACACAGCACATAGAGCTAGAACAATGAACAATACGAGCCCTACCAACAATTGGGATGAACCCCGTTGCTCACGAAAGGTAAACAGATTGATTATGCGTCGAATAAGATGCCCACCGTGTTACTCATATATACAGTCCGGTCCGGTCAAAGTCTCGACAGTGATAGAGGAAAGAAAAAATATACATATACATATGTCATCTATTGCTCATATTTATAGATTTCTATGTTGTGTTTTGTATTGTTTGACTTCGTTCTGTGTCTTGTGCCCAACACTGTCACTGGTCTTAGGTACTGGGATTCGTGGTGTTCACTTTGACCTATTATCTGTCTTCGTGTTCTGAGTTACGTGTTGTCATGGCCGTATCCCTACATCTCAGTACAATCTCCACACGTTGCTATGAAGTATCCCTACATGTCAATACAATCTCTCCACTTCTTTATGAAGTCTCCCTACATCTCTATGCAATCTCCCCACTTTGTCATGAAGTCTCCCTACATCTGAATACAATCTCCCCACTTCTCTATGAATTCTCCCTACATCTCAATACAAACTCCCCTCTTTGCTATGAAGTCTCCCTACATCTCAATGCAATCTCCTCACTTCTCTACGAAGTCTCCCTACATCGGAATACAATCTCCCCACTTTGCTATTACGTCTCCCTACATCTGAATACAATCTCCCCACTTTGCTATGAAGTCTCCCTACATCTTAATGCAATCTCCCCACTTCTCTATGGAATATCCCAACATCTCAATACAATCTTCCCACTTCTCTGTGAAGTCTCGCTACATCTCAATACAATCTCCCAACTTTACTATGAAGTATCTCTACATCACAATACAATCTTCCCACTTCTCTATGAAGTATCCCTACATCTCAATGCAATCTCCTCACTTACTATGAAGTCTTTCTACATCTCAATACAATCTCCCCACTTTACTATGAAGTATCCCTACATCTCAATACAATCTCCCCACTTACTATGAAGTCTCCCTACATCTCAATACAATCTCCTCACTTCTCTATGAAGTATCCCTACATCTCAATACAATCTCCCCACTTACTATGAAGTATCCCTACATCTCAATACAATCTCCGCACTTTACTATGAAGTCTCTCTACATCTCAATACAATCTCCTCACTTCTCTATGAAGTATCCCTACATCTCAATACAATCTCCCCAATTACTATGAAGTCTCTCTACATCTCAATACAATCTCCCCACTTTTTTATGAGTCTCTCTGCATCTCAATACAATCTCCCCACTTACTATGAAGTCTCCCTACATCTCAATACAATCTCCTCACTTCTCTATGAAGTATCCCTACATCTCAATACAATCTCCTCACTTACTATGAAATCTCCCTACATTTCAATACAATCTCCTCACTTTGCTATGAAGTCTCCCTACATTTCAATACAATCTCCTCACTTCTCTATGAAGTCTCCCTACATTTCAATACAATCTCCTCACTTACTATGAAGTCTCCCTACATTTCAATACAATCTCCTCACTTTGCTATGAAGTCTCCCTACATCTCAATACAATCTCCTCACTTTGCTATGAAGTCTCCCTACATCTCAATACAATCTCCTCACTTTGCTATGAAGTCTCCCTACATTTCAATACAATCTCCTCACTTTGCTATGAAGTCTCCCTACATCTCAATATAATCTCCCCACTTCTGTATGAAGCCATCCCATTAGTATTACAATCTACCACTTCTCTGTGAAGTCTCCCTACATCTCAATATAATCTCCCCACTTCTGTATGAAGCCATCCCATTAGTATTACAATCTACCACTTCTCTGTGAAGTCTCCCTACATCTCAATATAATCTCCCCACTTCTGTATGAAGCCATCCCATTAGTATTACAATCTACCACTTCTCTGTGAAGTCTCCCTACATCTCAATATAATCTCCCCACTTCTGTATGAAGCCATCCCATTAGTATTACAATCTACCACTTCTCTCTGAAGTCTTCCTACATCTCAATATAATCTCCCCACTTCTGTATGAAGCCATCCCATTAGTATTACAATCTACCACTTCTCTCTGAAGTCTCCCTACATCTCAATATAATCTCCCCACTTCTGTATGAAGCCATCCCATTAGTATTACAATCTACCACTTCTCTGTGAAGTCTCCCTACATCTCAATATAATCTCCCCACTTCTGTATGAAGCCATCCCATTAGTATTACAATATACCACTTCTCTGTGAAGTCTCCCTACATCTCAATATAATCTCCCCACTTCTGTATGAAGCCTTCCCATTAGTATTACAATCTACCACTTCTCTGTGTAGTCTCCCTACATCTCAATATAATCTCCCCACTTCTGTATGAAGCCATCCCATTAGTATTACAATCTACCACTTCTCTGTGAAGTCTCCCTACATCTCAATATAATCTCACCACTTCTGTATGAAGCCATCCCATTAGTATTACAATCTACCACTTCTCTGTGAAGTCTCCCTACATCTCAATATAATCTCACCACTTCTGTATGAAGCCATCCCATTAGTATTACAATCTACCACTTCTCTGTGAAGTCTCCCTACATCTCAATATAATCTCCCCACTTCTGTATGAAGCCATCCCATTAGTATTACAATCTACCACTTCTCTATGAAGTCTCCCTACATCTCAATATAATCTCCCCACTTCTGTATGAAGCCATCCCATTAGTATTACAATCTACCACTTCTCTGTGAAGTCTCCCTACATCTCAATATAATCTCCCCACTTCTGTATGAAGCCATCCCATTAGTATTACAATCTACCACTTCTCTATGAAGTATCCCTACATCTCAATATAATCTCCCCACTTCTGTATGAAGCCATCCCATTAGTATTACAATCTACCACTTCTCTGTGAAGTCTCCCTACATCTCAATATAATCTCCCCACTTCTGTATGAAGCCATCCCATTAGTATTACAATCTACCACTTCTCTATGAAGTATCCCTACATCTCAATATAATCTCCCCACTTCTGTATGAAGCCATCCCATTAGTATTACAATCTACCACTTCTCTGTGAAGTCTCCCTACATCTCAATATAATCTCCCCACTTCTGTATGAAGCCATCCCATTAGTATTACAATCTACCACTTCTCTGTGAAGTCTCCCTACATCTCAATATAATCTCCCCACTTCTGTATGAAGCCATCCCATTAGTATTACAATCTACCACTTCTCTGTGAAGTCTCCCTACATCTCAATATAATCTCCCCACTTCTGTATGAAGCCATCCCATTAGTATTACAATCTACCACTTCTCTGTGAAGTCTCCCTACATCTCAATATAATCTCCCCACTTCTGTATGAAGCCATCCCATTAGTATTACAATCTACCACTTCTCTGTGAAGTCTCCCTACATCTCAATATAATCTCCCCACTTCTGTATGAAGCCATCCCATTAGTATTACAATCTACCACTTCTCTGTGAAGTATCCCTACATCTCAATATAATCTCCCCACTTCTGTATGAAGCCATCCCATTAGTATTACAATCTACCACTTCTCTGTGAAGTCTCCCTACATCTCAATATAATCTCCCCACTTCTGTATGAAGCCATCCCATTAGTATTACAATCTACCACTTCTCTGTGAAGTCTCCCTACATCTCAATATAATCTCCCCACTTCTGTATGAAGCCATCCCATTAGTATTACAATCTACCACTTCTCTATGAAGTATCCCTACATCTCAATATAATCTCCCCACTTCTGTATGAAGCCATCCCATTAGTATTACAATCTACCACTTCTCTGTGAAGTCTCCCTACATCTCAATATAATCTCCCCACTTCTGTATGAAGCCATCCCATTAGTATTACAATCTACCACTTCTCTATGAAGTATCCCTACATCTCAATATAATCTCCCCACTTCTGTATGAAGCCATCCCATTAGTATTACAATCTACCACTTCTCTGTGAAGTCTCCCCACATCTCAATATAATCTCCCCACTTCTGTATGAAGCCATCCCATTAGTATTACAATCTACCACTTCTCTGTGAAGTCTCCCTACATCTCAATATAATCTCCCCACTTCTGTATAAAGCCATCCCATTAGTATTACAATCTACCACTTTTCTATGAAGTCTCCCTACATCTCAATATAATCTCCCCACTTCTGTATGAAGCCATCCCATTAGTATTACAATCTACCACTTCTCTATGAAGTATCCCTACATCTCAATATAATCTCCCCACTTCTGTATGAAGCCATCCCATTAGTATTACAATCTACCACTTCTCTGTGAAGTCTCCCTACATCTCAATATAATCTCCCCACTTCTGTGTGAAGCCATCCCATTAGTATTACAATCTACCACTTCTCTGTGAAGTATCCCTACATCTCAATATAATCTCCCCACTTCTGTATGAAGCCATTCCGTTAGTATTACAATCTACCACTTCTCTGTGAAGTCTCCCTACATCTCAATATAATCTCCCCACTTCTGTATGAAGCCATCCCATTAGTATTACAATCTACCACTTCTCTATGAAGTATCCCTACATCTCAATATAATCTCCCCACTTCTGTATGAAGCCATCCCATTAGTATTACAATCTACCACTTCTCTGTGAAGTCTCCCTACATCTCAATATAATCTCCCCACTTCTGTATGAAGCCATCCCATTAGTATTACAATCTACCACTTCTCTATGAAGTCTCCCTACATCTCAATACAATTTCCCCACTTCTCTATGAAGTCTCCCTACATCTCAATATAATCTCCCCACTTCTGTATGAAGCCATCCCATTAGTATTACAATCTACCACTTCTCTATGAAGTCTCCCTACATTTCAATACAATCTCCCCACTTCTGTATGAAGTCTCCCTACATCTCAATATAATCTCCCCACTTCTGTATGAAGCCATCCCATTAGTATTACAATCTACCACTTCTCTGTGAAGTCTCCCTACATCTCAATATAATCTCCCCACTTCTGTATGAAGCCATCCCATTAGTATTACAATCTACCACTTCTCTATGAAGTATCCCTACATCTCAATATAATCTCCCCACTTCTGTATGAAGCCATCCCATTAGTATTACAATCTACCACTTCTCTGTGAAGTCTCCCTACATCTCAATATAATCTCCCCACTTCTGTATGAAGCCATCCCATTAGCATTACAATCTACCACTTCTCTATGAAGTATCCCTACATCTCAATATAATCTCCCCACTTCTGTATGAAGCCATCCCATTAGTATTACAATCTACCACTTCTCTGTGAAGTCTCCCTACATCTCAATATAATCTCCCCACTTCTGTATGAAGCCATCCCATTAGTATTACAATCTACCACTTCTCTATGAAGTATCCCTACATCTCAATATAATCTCCCCACTTCTGTATGAAGCCATCCCATTAGTATTACAATCTACCACTTCTCTGTGAAGTCTCCCTACATCTCAATATAATCTCCCCACTTCTGTATGAAGCCATCCCATTAGTATTACAATATACCACTTCTCTGTGAAGTCTCCCTACATCTCAATATAATCTCCCCACTTCTGTATGAAGCCTTCCCATTAGTATTACAATCTACCACTTCTCTGTGTAGTCTCCCTACATCTCAATATAATCTCCCCACTTCTGTATGAAGCCATCCCATTAGTATTACAATCTACCACTTCTCTGTGAAGTCTCCCTACATCTCAATATAATCTCACCACTTCTGTATGAAGCCATCCCATTAGTATTACAATCTACCACTTCTCTGTGAAGTCTCCCTACATCTCAATATAATCTCACCACTTCTGTATGAAGCCATCCCATTAGTATTACAATCTACCACTTCTCTGTGAAGTCTCCCTACATCTCAATATAATCTCCCCACTTCTGTATGAAGCCATCCCATTAGTATTACAATCTACCACTTCTCTATGAAGTCTCCCTACATCTCAATATAATCTCCCCACTTCTGTATGAAGCCATCCCATTAGTATTACAATCTACCACTTCTCTGTGAAGTCTCCCTACATCTCAATATAATCTCCCCACTTCTGTATGAAGCCATCCCATTAGTATTACAATCTACCACTTCTCTATGAAGTATCCCTACATCTCAATATAATCTCCCCACTTCTGTATGAAGCCATCCCATTAGTATTACAATCTACCACTTCTCTGTGAAGTCTCCCTACATCTCAATATAATCTCCCCACTTCTGTATGAAGCCATCCCATTAGTATTACAATCTACCACTTCTCTATGAAGTATCCCTACATCTCAATATAATCTCCCCACTTCTGTATGAAGCCATCCCATTAGTATTACAATCTACCACTTCTCTGTGAAGTCTCCCCACATCTCAATATAATCTCCCCACTTCTGTATGAAGCCATCCCATTAGTATTACAATCTACCACTTCTCTGTGAAGTCTCCCTACATCTCAATATAATCTCCCCACTTCTGTATGAAGCCATCCCATTAGTATTACAATCTACCACTTCTCTGTGAAGTCTCCCTACATCTCAATATAATCTCCCCACTTCTGTATGAAGCCATCCCATTAGTATTACAATCTACCACTTCTCTGTGAAGTCTCCCTACATCTCAATATAATCTCCCCACTTCTGTATGAAGCCATCCCATTAGTATTACAATCTACCACTTCTCTGTGAAGTCTCCCTACATCTCAATATAATCTCCCCACTTCTGTATGAAGCCATCCCATTAGTATTACAATCTACCACTTCTCTGTGAAGTCTCCCTACATCTCAATATAATCTCCCCACTTCTGTATGAAGCCATCCCATTAGTATTACAATCTACCACTTCTCTGTGAAGTCTCCCTACATCTCAATATAATCTCCCCACTTCTGTATGAAGCCATCCCATTAGTATTACAATCTACCACTTCTCTGTGAAGTCTCACTACATCTCAATATAATCTCCCCACTTCTGTATGAAGCCATCCCATTAGTATTACAATCTACCACTTCTCTGTGAAGTATCCCTACATCTCAATATAATCTCCCCACTTCTGTATGAAGCCATCCCATTAGTATTACAATCTACCACTTCTCTGTGAAGTCTCCCTACATCTCAATATAATCTCCCCACTTCTGTATGAAGCCATCCCATTAGTATTACAATCTACCACTTCTCTGTGAAGTCTCCCTACATCTCAATATAATCTCCCCACTTCTGTATGAAGCCATCCCATTAGTATTACAATCTACCACTTCTCTATGAAGTATCCCTACATCTCAATATAATCTCCCCACTTCTGTATGAAGCCATCCCATTAGTATTACAATCTACCACTTCTCTGTGAAGTCTCCCTACATCTCAATATAATCTCCCCACTTCTGTATGAAGCCATCCCATTAGTATTACAATCTACCACTTCTCTGTGAAGTCTCCCTACATCTCAATATAATCTCCCCACTTCTGTATGAAGCCATCCCATTAGTATTACAATCTACCACTTCTCTATGAAGTATCCCTACATCTCAATATAATCTCCCCACTTCTGTATGAAGCCATCCCATTAGTATTACAATCTACCACTTCTCTGTGAAGTCTCCCTACATCTCAATATAATCTCCCCACTTCTGTATGAAGCCATCCCATTAGTATTACAATATACCACTTCTCTGTGAAGTCTCCCTACATCTCAATATAATCTCCCCACTTCTGTATGAAGCCTTCCCATTAGTATTACAATCTACCACTTCTCTGTGTAGTCTCCCTACATCTCAATATAATCTCCCCACTTCTGTTTGAAGCCATCCCATTAGTATTACAATCTACCACTTCTCTGTGAAGTCTCCCTACATCTCAATATAATCTCACCACTTCTGTATGAAGCCATCCCATTAGTATTACAATCTACCACTTCTCTGTGAAGTCTCCCTACATCTCAATATAATCTCACCACTTCTGTATGAAGCCATCCCATTAGTATTACAATCTACCACTTCTCTGTGAAGTCTCCCTACATCTCAATATAATCTCCCCACTTCTGTATGAAGCCATCCCATTAGTATTACAATCTACCACTTCTCTATGAAGTCTCCCTACATCTCAATATAATCTCCCCACTTCTGTATGAAGCCATCCCATTAGTATTACAATCTACCACTTCTCTGTGAAGTCTCCCTACATCTCAATATAATCTCCCCACTTCTGTATGAAGCCATCCCATTAGTATTACAATCTACCACTTCTCTATGAAGTATCCCTACATCTCAATATAATCTCCCCACTTCTGTATGAAGCCATCCCATTAGTATTACAATCTACCACTTCTCTGTGAAGTCTCCCTACATCTCAATATAATCTCCCCACTTCTGTATGAAGCCATCCCATTAGTATTACAATCTACCACTTCTCTATGAAGTATCCCTACATCTCAATATAATCTCCCCACTTCTGTATGAAGCCATCCCATTAGTATTACAATCTACCACTTCTCTGTGAAGTCTCCCCACATCTCAATATAATCTCCCCACTTCTGTATGAAGCCATCCCATTAGTATTACAATCTACCACTTCTCTGTGAAGTCTCCCTACATCTCAATATAATCTCCCCACTTCTGTATGAAGCCATCCCATTAGTATTACAATCTACCACTTCTCTGTGAAGTCTCCCTACATCTCAATATAATCTCCCCACTTCTGTATGAAGCCATCCCATTAGTATTACAATCTACCACTTCTCTGTGAAGTCTCCCTACATCTCAATATAATCTCCCCACTTCTGTATGAAGCCATCCCATTAGTATTACAATCTACCACTTCTCTGTGAAGTCTCCCTACATCTCAATATAATCTCCCCACTTCTGTATGAAGCCATCCCATTAGTATTACAATCTACCACTTCTCTGTGAAGTCTCCCTACATCTCAATATAATCTCCCCACTTCTGTATGAAGCCATCCCATTAGTATTACAATCTACCACTTCTCTGTGAAGTCTCCCTACATCTCAATATAATCTCCCCACTTCTGTATGAAGCCATCCCATTAGTATTACAATCTACCACTTCTCTGTGAAGTCTCACTACATCTCAATATAATCTCCCCACTTCTGTATGAAGCCATCCCATTAGTATTACAATCTACCACTTCTCTGTGAAGTATCCCTACATCTCAATATAATCTCCCCACTTCTGTATGAAGCCATCCCATTAGTATTACAATCTACCACTTCTCTGTGAAGTCTCCCTACATCTCAATATAATCTCCCCACTTCTGTATGAAGCCATCCCATTAGTATTACAATCTACCACTTCTCTGTGAAGTCTCCCTACATCTCAATATAATCTCCCCACTTCTGTATGAAGCCATCCCATTAGTATTACAATCTACCACTTCTCTATGAAGTATCCCTACATCTCAATATAATCTCCCCACTTCTGTATGAAGCCATCCCATTAGTATTACAATCTACCACTTCTCTGTGAAGTCTCCCTACATCTCAATATAATCTCCCCACTTCTGTATGAAGCCATCCCATTAGTATTACAATCTACCACTTCTCTATGAAGTATCCCTACATCTCAATATAATCTCCCCACTTCTGTATGAAGCCATCCCATTAGTATTACAATCTACCACTTCTCTGTGAAGTCTCCCCACATCTCAATATAATCTCCCCACTTCTGTATGAAGCCATCCCATTAGTATTACAATCTACCACTTCTCTGTGAAGTCTCCCTACATCTCAATATAATCTCCCCACTTCTGTATGAAGCCATCCCATTAGTATTACAATCTACCACTTTTCTATGAAGTCTCCCTACATCTCAATATAATCTTCCCACTTCTGTATGAAGCCATCCCATTAGTATTACAATCTACCACTTCTCTATGAAGTATCCCTACATCTCAATATAATCTCCCCTCTTCTGTATGAAGCCATCCCATTAGTATTACAATCTACCACTTCTCTGTGAAGTCTCCCTACATCTCAATATAATCTCCCCACTTCTGTATGAAGCCATCCCATTAGTATTACAATCTACCACTTCTCTGTGAAGTATCCCTACATCTCAATATAATCTCCCCACTTCTGTATGAAGCCATTCCGTTAGTATTACAATCTACCACTTCTCTGTGAAGTCTCCCTACATCTCAATATAATCTCCCCACTTCTGTATGAAGCCATCCCATTAGTATTACAATCTACCACTTCTCTATGAAGTATCCCTACATCTCAATATAATCTCCCCACTTCTGTATGAAGCCATCCCATTAGTATTACAATCTACCACTTCTCTGTGAAGTCTCCCTACATCTCAATATAATCTCCCCACTTCTGTATGAAGCCACCCCATTAGTATTACAATCTACCACTTCTCTATGAAGTCTCCCTACATCTCAATACAATTTCCCCACTTCTCTATGAAGTCTCCCTACATCTCAATATAATCTACCCACTTCTGTATGAAGCCATCCCATTAGTATTACAATCTACCACTTCTCTATGAAGTCTCCCTACATTTCAATACCATCTCCCCACTTCTGTATGAAGTCTCCCTACATCTCAATATAATCTCCCCACTTCTGTATGAAGCCATCCCATTAGTATTACAATCTACCACTTCTCTGTGAAGTCTCCCTACATCTCAATATAATCTCCCCACTTCTGTATGAAGCCATCCCATTAGTATTACAATCTACCACTTCTCTATGAAGTATCCCTACATCTCAATATAATCTCCCCACTTCTGTATGAAGCCATCCCATTAGTATTACAATCTACCACTTCTCTGTGAAGTCTCCCTACATCTCAATATAATCTCCCCACTTCTGTATGAAGCCATCCCATTAGCATTACAATCTACCACTTCTCTATGAAGTATCCCTACATCTCAATATAATCTCCCCACTTCTGTATGAAGCCATCCCATTAGTATTACAATCTACCACTTCTCTGTGAAGTCTCCCTACATCTCAATATAATCTCCCCACTTCTGTATGAAGCCATCCCATTAGTATTACAATCTACCACTTCTCTATGAAGTATCCCTACATCTCAATATAATCTCCCCACTTCTGTATGAAGCCATCCCATTAGTATTACAATCTACCACTTCTCTGTGAAGTCTCCCTACATCTCAATATAATCTCCCCACTTCTGTATGAAGCCATCCCATTAGTATTACAATCTACCACTTCTCTATGAAGTATCCCTACATCTCAATATAATCTCCCCACTTCTGTATGAAGCCATCCCATTAGTATTACAATCTACCACTTCTCTGTGAAGTCTTCCTACATCTCAATATAATCTCCCCACTTCTGTATGAAGCCATCCCATTAGTATTACAATCTACCACTTCTCTATGAAGTATCCCTACATCTCAATATAATCTCCCCACTTCTGTATGAAGCCATCCCATTAGTATTACAATCTACCACTTCTCTGTGAAGTCTCCCTACATCTCAATATAATCTCCCCACTTCTGTATGAAGCCATCCCATTAGTATTACAATCTACCACTTCTCTATGAAGTCTCCCTACATCTCAATACAATCTCCCCACTTCTCTATGAAGTCTCCCTACATCTCAATATAATCTCCCCACTTCTGTATGAAGCCATCCCATTAGTATTACAATCTACCACTTCTCTATGAAGTCTCCCTACATTTCAATACAATCTCCCCACTTCTGTATGAAGTCTCCCCACATCTCAATATAATCTCCCCACTTCTGTATGAAGCCATCCCATTAGTATTACAATCTACCACTTCTCTGTGAAGTCTCCCTACATCTCAATATAATCTCCCCACTTCTGCATGAAGCCATCCCATTAGTATTACAATCTACCACTTCTCTATGAAGTATCCCTACATCTCAATATAATCTCCCCACTTCTGTATGAAGCCATCCCATTAGTATTACAATCTACCACTTCTCTGTGAAGTCTCCCTACATCTCAATATAATCTCCCCACTTCTGTATGAAGCCACCCCATTAGTATTACAATCTACCACTTCTCTATGAAGTCTCCCTACATCTCAAAACAATTTCCCCACTTCTCTATGAAGTCTCCCTACATCTCAATATAATCTACCCACTTCTGTATGAAGCCATCCCATTAGTATTACAATCTACCACTTCTCTATGAAGTCTCCCTACATTTCAATACCATCTCCCCACTTCTGTATGAAGTCTCCCTACATCTCAATATAATCTCCCCACTTCTGTATGAAGCCATCCCATTAGTATTACAATCTACCACTTCTCTGTGAAGTCTCCCTACATCTCAATATAATCTCCCCACTTCTGTATGAAGCCATCCCATTAGTATTACAATCTACCACTTCTCTATGAAGTATCCCTACATCTCAATATAATCTCCCCACTTCTGTATGAAGCCATCCCATTAGTATTACAATCTACCACTTCTCTGTGAAGTCTCCCTACATCTCAATATAATCTCCCCACTTCTGTATGAAGCCATCCCATTAGCATTACAATCTACCACTTCTCTATGAAGTATCCCTACATCTCAATATAATCTCCCCACTTCTGTATGAAGCCATCCCATTAGTATTACAATCTACCACTTCTCTGTGAAGTCTCCCTACATCTCAATATAATCTCCCCACTTCTGTATGAAGCCATCCCATTAGTATTACAATCTACCACTTCTCTATGAAGTATCCCTACATCTCAATATAATCTCCCCACTTCTGTATGAAGCCATCCCATTAGTATTACAATCTACCACTTCTCTGTGAAGTCTCCCTACATCTCAATATAATCTCCCCACTTCTGTATGAAGCCATCCCATTAGTATTACAATCTACCACTTCTCTATGAAGTATCCCTACATCTCAATATAATCTCCCCACTTCTGTATGAAGCCATCCCATTAGTATTACAATCTACCACTTCTCTGTGAAGTCTTCCTACATCTCAATATAATCTCCCCACTTCTGTATGAAGCCATCCCATTAGTATTACAATCTACCACTTCTCTATGAAGTATCCCTACATCTCAATATAATCTCCCCACTTCTGTATGAAGCCATCCCATTAGTATTACAATCTACCACTTCTCTGTGAAGTCTCCCTACATCTCAATATAATCTCCCCACTTCTGTATGAAGCCATCCCATTAGTATTACAATCTACCACTTCTCTATGAAGTCTCCCTACATCTCAATACAATCTCCCCACTTCTCTATGAAGTCTCCCTACATCTCAATATAATCTCCCCACTTCTGTATGAAGCCATCCCATTAGTATTACAATCTACCACTTCTCTATGAAGTCTCCCTACATTTCAATACAATCTCCCCACTTCTGTATGAAGTCTCCCCACATCTCAATATAATCTCCCCACTTCTGTATGAAGCCATCCCATTAGTATTACAATCTACCACTTCTCTGTGAAGTCTCCCTACATCTCAATATAATCTCCCCACTTCTGCATGAAGCCATCCCATTAGTATTACAATCTACCACTTCTCTGTGAAGTCTCCCTACATCTCAATATAATCTCCCCACTTCTGTATGAAGCCATCCCATTAGTATTACAATCTACCACTTCTCTATGATGCTTCCTTATTTATGCACGAAGACTCTGCACTTCTCCATGACATCTCCCCCTTTTTCCATGACATATTCCTACCTCTTTATGAAGTCTACATACTTCTATTTCAATCTTCCTAATTCAATATGAACTATTTCCTAGTTCTATCTGAAACCCTTCTCTGGACTGGGTATTGGTGAAGATTTCTAGGGATCATCCCACAGAGCTGTTCAGAATGTCCCAATGTGGCAGATAGGAGGTGCCCTCTCAAAGGAGATAATCAGGTTATAATACAGAAATCCTGACTATGGACCATAATGGGTAACATTTTTGGAAAAAAGCCACACTCATTGAACTTTTAAGTCCTCCTTTATAGACTACAAACACAGTATCCACATTGTAACCGCCAAACAAATCTTCACTTCCATTCTCTCTATACCTTTCCAGTGACACTCAAACAACGATGTCTCGGTCTTTTTTATATTATGCTATATAAAAATAACTGAAATACTGCTCGATGGACGTTAGTATTATGCAAATAATTAATCATCTAGTTTTTTTTGTTTTTTTTAATACATACAGTTTATTGTACAAACTCCTTATTTATAATAACCTAAGTAGCCCAGGGTAGCTCACTTAGGGCTCCTGATTGCTTACAAACTCATTTGTACAGGGAAAAACAAATGGGGATATTATATTTAAAAAAAAGCTCATACACATACACACACGCTAGTTAATAACATTCTAAAACAGGTGTATCGTACGGACAAGGACTGAAAAATGATTCCGAACGTTGATATGTGTACTCGATACAACATTGCTTGATATGATAAAGTTTGTCAGTGACTTGCGACAGTGGTGGCTTCTCAGGATACCTCAGTTCCTTCTACTAATGAAGCTGACAACCATAATGTATGTAACTGGTATATCGTTAACATAAGAGTTAACCATACAAAACTGTACATAACCCACTATTTTAGTTTAAGCATATTTTATTTGCCCACAAGACACAAGTTAAACAAGCTTATGAAGTCTTCTTCTATATACAATAAGCTGCAACATTATTTGATAGAGCATGAATATTTCTTACATTGATATTTGTAAATTGAATAATAGTGGAGCTTCTTAACACCGAAATTTGGCAAAATCGTGCACTTTATGATGCAAGCACCAAGCTTTGCACATATGTTATTTAGTCCATATAGAAACATTTTCAGTGCCTGACCACCCGGAAGTTGGTCATATTTTCAAGATGGCGGCCAAATTACAAGAAGACTGTCTCTGACAAGCGAAATTCCCAATCAATATTTTATGTATGTGCATATTTCATATAAATTAATGTAAATTATATCTTGTTGGATTAAATATATTATTCAGCTACGTTTGTCTCACTATTTTTATTATTTGACTAAAACCAACCTTTATAACAGATAAAAACGTGAACAAGAGTGATTATTTTGCACTACCAGGGCACACTGGTCATATTGTCATAGGGTTCAGACTACCAGGGCACACTGGTCATATTGTCATAGGGTTCAGACTACCAGGGCACACTGGTCATATTGTCATAGGGTTCAGACTACCAGGGCACACTGGTCATATTGTCATAGGGTTCAGTATCAGCTTTTGTTCAACGTGCTCCCAAATACTTTAATGGCTGCCCCTTTTAATTCCATAAAGTCATACCTGAATTGACAGGATGTGCCAACGCGGGATAGTCGAGTCAATGATATGAGGTATTGTTCTTCCGAATACAATACAATACAATACAATACAATACAATACAATAAGCTCTGCATAATGTCGGAAAGAATCAAACAATTATAACACAAGCTCTAGTGAGCTTTTAAATCCGACATAATAATGTGCATATATACAAGCAATAAAACAAAACATGATAGTGTACATATCGCACGAGAGTTAAAAATGGTACTTTATGAACGATCGGACTGAACGGAGGTATTCAATCACAATTCAATCGAATTATGGATATTATTAATAAGGTGCAGTAATAGGCAGTAAAAGAGAAATCCCTCGGCGTGATATCTGTTTGTTATGAGTCTCTTATTATTCGTGGTTGAGTTCGTATTGAAATCTCTTTTTTTTTCAACGCAATTGTGTTGTATTGATTTTTGAATTGTATCAATTTGTTGTTTGAAAATGTCGAAAAGAATTCGTCTTTCAAAAAAAGTCGCAAGTTCCCTCAACAATCATAGAATAATCCCACAAATTCTTCAGGGGAAGTATAGGCCGTCCAGATAACTCAACAAGTACTCGTGTTTCAATATTTTTTTGTGTGACATTCTTTAATGTCCGATTTGAGGGAGACAATGATTATGAAACTTGATCAAAGGTTACACGATTGTGCTGCACCTCGCCAAGACAAACAGTTGCTAGCACAATTAAGTGCTGGCGATGTTATTGCACAAGAATTCAAATACCATCCAGCTTGTCTTGTGTGTTTTTGCAAGAGAGTAGCTTTGAGGCAAGAAGTTAAACGTGCTATTAAGGATACCTCACTGATCAATAATGCTCTAATATAATTGGTGTCATTTATTTTTGAGACACAAAGGTATTCTACGGAATCAATGGTATTTCTTCTTGTATACCTGGTATTAATGTATGAGGAAAACTTTCGCAACTTTTAGTTCCTAACCAGTACATACTACCCGTCTGAGAGAAAAATTACTTAAGAGAAAGTGCATACTAAATGTAGAGATTTGCTTTTAATATTTGAAAAATATATTGGCCCGACAATTGCGTTAGCATGTGACTATAGTGACACTCTACACATGACAAAGACGGCGGACATAATACGAGAAGATTTGCAAATGCATTAATCAAAATTCATGCGATCATTTTGAGGTGACGGAATTCCATCAAGCATACCATCGTATTTGTTTCAACTCGTAGCAATAATTTAACATGGTCCCGATATTAAGTTCCAGTTGGAAAATGATAGATGCAAGTCTGACTTGACCATTGCACAATTTTTATTGATTAACTACCACCCAAGTGTCCCCCAAAAGGACAGTGTAACAGAAACACTCTTGGAGAAGCAGTAGTTGCACGGTTTGTCACCGAATGTGTTGACATCATATATGATGTTTACCTTGAGAATTGCTTCTTTACAGCCATCTAAATTGGGTTGTGTTACACAGAGAAAACGTTCTTTGCAATAACAATATTGATCGATCAGATCTTTGTCCTTGCAATAACGAATAGGAGGATACATGAATATTTGTTCACTTGAAACATGCGGCAGTTCACGAATTGAAAAGATCTTTAGTTATCAGTACTGACACAGATGTTGTTGTTCTAGCTATTTCTATGTTCGAGAAACTTGAGAAAGATAAATTGTGGATAGCGTTCGGTAAAGGCAAATATTTTAAATGAGTATCGAGTCATGGGGTATCACTTTCCATTGGCCCACCGGCATTATGTTTGCCATTAGTACATGCGTTTACTAGTTGTGACACAGTTTTGGTCTTTCGTGGGAAAGGTAAGTGAACAGCATGCCAGGCATGGAAAATATTTGATGATGGGACAGATATGTTTGATCATTTGAGCGAAACATCTGCTGTCAGCAGTGACCTGGACATGGAACTGTGTAGCCATCATGTACGACAAGACTACCACAACGCTTTCCGTGAATAAAGCACGTTTTGAAATGTTTTCCCAGAAGCAACAACAGTATGATGCCATTCCACCAACTAGGGCAGCTTTGATCGAACATACAAAATTGTGACACATGGCTTAGTTTCATGATTTTGGATTTAAGTTGCTCAAATTTGCCAAAATTTGTAAGGGGTATGAGGTAGTGTTTTTAAACTGAGAAGACATGTTATACAGGAAATTGTAAATAGCTCGTGCTCCATCGATAGCTACAACATTGGTCTATTTGATAAGACCAATATATTTTGTTTCAACATAACAAACAAAGTTCAGAACGATAATAAAAACAAATTGTAAGAAATATTGAAAAATCTGAAAATCCGGAATGGTCAATTTTTCTCAGATTTTAACTACAAAGTTGGAATTCAAGAAGCTATATTGTGTAAACTATGTCCATTGTATATAGCGACAACCAATTTATACTGTAGTAATGTTCAGTTGAATGATTTACGGTGTATATTTTTCAAATGTCTTTAGATTTTACTCAAATAAGTAGGGGGTAGGGGTAATGTTTTCGATTTTTCCAGGAATTGTCTGATGAAATATCAAACTCATGTAGTCATACCTTAGCTAATACATTGCTCATTGTGGTGACACCTGCAGATTTAATATAACCAGAACCAGTTTGATTCTAAAGAGAAAAGAAGAGAAAAGCTGAATAAAATCGAAAATCCATAAATTTCCTATCTTTGGTAAATTCTGTCTGCAAAAATTATTCCAAACACGTCATATGGCATATACATATTTTTGGGATAGTTTGCACCAACATATTGTAAAAGAAAAGTTGTTGTTTTCATAAAGAACGTTTAAATGAAAATGACAGACAATATTTTACACTTTTTCAAATTTTCAAGCGGAAGGGTCACAATTTTCAACAACTTTCCCATCTTTTATTATTACAATAAGCTTTCTGGTATTACTAGAATTGAGTTCTTACCATAAGAAAATGATAAAAACCATTGCAATTAAAATTATCATTCCAGGTAGTGTCCATTTATGTAGAGACCCTTATTCAAATGACGCCATTTTGAAATTCAAGATGGCAACCTTGATACACAAAAACAATGTTGTGGCCAGGCATAATTTCTGATATTGCACACTAAAACGGTCATCTGTGCAAAATTGCATGCTTGTATCACCATTTGCATGATTATTGCCACAAGAAGCCCCACTACAAGAACAGAGAACAAAGAAAGGAATGAGAGCAGACAGAGGTAGTTGGTGGTGTGTGTGATTGCTATCTTGGTGGACCACTTAGTTAACAAGAAACTTTTCAAATCTCTTTATATAATCAAACACGCGCTTAAAAAATAATTTCGTGATCCACTATAACCCACATCAGTGCTGTGTCAATATTTCCCGTGTCACAATGTGTTCTTCATTGATTGATTCCTTGTAGGTACCAATCATTTTCTTACTGGGGACTAGGTTGCTGTTCCTGGGTCAGCGCGATTTATTTTTTCAAAAATAACGAAGGGCATAGCTGAACAAAAGGAGACATGACAATATTTGTATTACCCGAAATGAAAATAAACTTATTTGTGCTCTAGTGTATCGCCGTAGCCGTGTACCAGTATAATACATAATACATCATAGCACTTGTTGACTTCCCCAATAATATCATATCACCATGGTAATTATTATATTGCTTTTTTAAATTTAATTTGCGTTATACAGGTTATTGATATTGAATATCTAACATCTGTTCTAAATTGAAAACAAACTAAAAACACTTGTATTTAAGGAAAAATTAAAATGTCAAGGAAATTGTAGATAATATAAACACAGATATCGCCTGCATGTAACTGTATATACAATGAGATATTTATGATAAAACCAGCACCGTCAAAATCCATTATTTATAATTAAATCCAGTACAAAGGACAAGCTGCAGAGATTGCCATTCTAAGTGAGTATTTGGTTAATTCGAAAAAATGATTTAAAATTTTAAAATAACAATATTCATACATTACTAATTCAGCATTGTGAAGATGGTGTCCAAATCTTAAAAGTACAAAATGCAGAAAAACAAATATATTTCAGTAATCTTACGTCCTCTCCATGTCTATTACAATAAAAGTTCATAGGTCAAAGCTTCTAAACATTTTGAATTGAAATATTAATACACTGAATCCACATGCACAATATTTCAATCAACGGGAAGGGGATTCGTGATCGTGATCATATGGTAGTTGGATATACACCTACATGTACAATCAATGCCTATCACCACTAACGTTGTGAGTTCAAATCCAGCTCATGACGATGTGTACTCGATACAACATTATGTGATAAAGTTTGTGAGGTTAATTCATATGATAAACATAGGGGCCGCCGTGGCCGTGGTCTTGTGGTAGATGGATTGAAAACTACCGGTGCCTATCACCGCTGATGTTGTGGGTTCGACCCCCGCTCAGGGAGAGGAGTACAACATTATTTGATAAAGTTTGTGAGTGACTTGCGGCAAGTCGGTGGTTTTCTCCGGGTCCTCCTGTTTCCTCCAACAATAAAACAGACCGCCACTATATACTTGAAATATTGTTGAAAGTGGCGTTAACCACCATCCAACCAACCAACCAACATTTGCTAATTAAATTGTTAAACAATAATACAACAATATGTGCTTTCTGTATTTCTATATATAACAAATTAAAACAACAATGATTTATTTATTTATGGTACGCCAAATATCTTATTGGACATGTTGTTTTATTAAATTACATAAAAATCTCATTTCTTGATTGGTCAAAACCATACATTGCCCGTTTTGATCAAACATTATGATCATCGCGCAATCTTGCACGAAAGGTAGACAATTGGTGTACCATAGCTGTCAAGTATCCAAATATAGATCGGGGAAAACTCTCTGACATTCGCATTAAATCGAATATTTTGATTGGACAGTGTATTTTTATGAACCAATCGCAACTCTGGCCTCGGTATATATAATATTCTTGTGTTAATAAATCCCTGTATCCACCTTATTAAAAGTCATTATTTGTATAGTGATTCATATTCCGATACGGGACGCCCAAAAGCGGAATTCCGATTTGGGATGCCCCGATTGCGATTCGAAAAGTATTCCGATTAGAGCCGTGACAATACTTGTCAAGTTTCTAAATTTCATGACAGTTGAAGATTCCAGAACGTATTTTATTGTTGTATATTCTTGTTTTTTATTTTAGTTGGTGTGACACTGATACACTGCGATGAGAATTCAAGCCATATTTCTTATTATTTTAAGTACAATTAAAATGGTGAACAGTGATGCAGAATGTGAAGCATACATGGAATTATTAACTGATGTGTTCTTAGATTCTCCAGGTAATTTCCATTTGTTTAAAAAAGAAATCATTTTTTTTCAGGGGCCGTCGCGGCCGTGATCGTATGCAATCAGTGCCTATCACCACTGATGTTGTGAGTTCGAATCTCGATCAGGGCGAGGTGTACAACATTATGTGATAAAGTTTGTCAGTGATTTGCGACAAGTCGGTGGTTTTCTCTGGGTCCTAGATTCCTACACCAATAACACTGACCGCCACGATATAACTGAAATATTATTGAAAGTGGCGTTAAACACCATCAAACAAACAACAATGCATAAGAGTATAGACGCTGGTGGTAATAAATGTACAATTTTGTCATGTATTTTCTAACTTTCAAAACATATTATTAAGCGTCAACAAAATCTTCTCGATAAATTTGCCCTGATACGTTATTATTATAATAAATAGTCGCTAAATCTTACCACCTTGTTATTTAAGTGCACATCTTTCAAGCATAAGATAATTTTTGTCCTTTTGCTTAAAATTTTATTTTGGATAATTGAATGCCTGTACAACCTAACGAAGCTCTAAATAACCGCATGGACAATGTAGAGACACTGGCCACATAGCAAAAACAAAAATAAAATAAAATAAAATAAAAAAAAAGGAAACAAAGCAAAGCAAAAACAAAAATCTAAAAAGATGAAGAATACGGTGCGCATCAAAGCACTTGGTGTAGACCCAGGTGCTAACGAAGGACGAGTAGGTCCTGCTTCTCTTAAGACTCATCCGGCGTGTTACTGATATTATGGTCAAGTCAGGTAAAATACGATCTTCGTTGTGATTTGTGACTGTAAATTGTGGATAAATAAGTAAACATACTCACTACGAATTATATCAAAATTACATTAACTTTTTATTTTTCATTGCATGCAATAATTTTACAAGAATCATTTTGATATAATTCTAAAGATCCAATTATTTCGAAACTTTCCTAATGGGCATATAATTTTCAAACCATCGTATTACAACTCTCGAAGGGGTAATCGCAGTGCCATATTTAGGACAAACAAAACCCTGTGCTAGTTAAGTTATGATGCCCCTTACTTGGTCCCTGAAGGAGGTAGACCCGATAGGCATACACAGGCAGTCAGGCAGTCAGGCATACATGATCTATCATTTTGTCTGGAATCGCTCCGAAATAGAAGGCTTCAAATTTAAAATTGAAGCGCATAAGCAAAAATTCATCGTAAATAAAAAAAAAAACAATTGGCAGAAGGATGAGCCGCCCTGCCCAACGGGGCCCTGTGCTTAAGCACACCTAAACACAATGATAAATCCGGCACTGGGTAATCGATCGACGTAAGTTGAAGACAATACAATGACCAAATAAAAAAGCACAAAAAAACCTGACAGGTGCTCCAAAATTACTGACAGGTGCTCCAGAATAACTGACAGGTGCTCCAGAATAACTGACAGGTGCTGCAGAATAACTGACAGGTGCTGCAGAATAACCGACAGGTACTGCAGAATAACTGACAGGTGCTGCAGAATAACCGACAGGTGCTGCAGAATAACTGACAGGTGCTGCAGAATAACTGACAGGTGCTGCAGAATAACTGACAGGTGCTCCAGAATAACTGACAGGTGCTGCAGAATAACTGACAGGTGCTCCAGAATAACTGACAGGTGCTCCAGAATAACTGACAGGTGCTCCAGAATAACTGACAGGTGCTGCAGAATAACTGACAGGTGCTCCAGAATAACTGACAGGTGCTCCAGAATAACTGACAGGTGCTTCAGAATAACTGACAGGTGCTGCAGAATAACTGACAGGTGCTCCAGAATAACTGACAGGTGCTCCAGAATAACTGACAGGTGCTCCAGAATAACTGACATGTGCTCCAGAATAACTGACAGGTGCTCCAGAATAACTGACAGGTGCTCCAGAAAAACTGACAGATGCTCCAGAATAACTGACAGGTGCTCCAGAATAATTGACAGGTGCTCCAGAATAACTGACAGGTGTTCCAGAATAACTGACAGGTGCTCCAGAATAACTGACATGTGCTTCAGAATAACTGACAGGTGCTCCAGAATAACTGACAGGTGCTCCAGAATAACCGACAGGTGCTCCAGAATAACCGACAGGTGCTCCAGAATAACTGAGAGGTGCTCCAGAATAACTGACAGGTGCTCCAGAATAACTGACAGGTGCTCCAGAATAACTGACAGGTGCTCCAGAATAACTGACAGGTGCTGCAGAATAACTGACAGGTGCTGCAGAATAACTGACAGGTGCTGCAGAATAACTGACAGGTGCTCCAGAATAACTGACAGGTGCCCCAGAATAACTGACAGGTGCTGCAGAATAACTGACAGGTGCTGCAGAATAACTGACAGGTGCTGCAGAATAACTGACAGGTGCTCCAGAATAACTGACAGGTGCTCCAGAATAATTGACAGGTGCTCCATAATAACTGACATGTGCTCCAGAATAACTGACAGGTGCTCCAGAATAACTGACAGGTGCTCCAGAATAACTGACAGGTGCTGCAGAATAACTGACAGGTGCTCCAGAATAACTGTCAGGTGCTCCAGAATAACCGACAGGTGCTGCAGAATAACTGACAGGTGCTCCAGAATAACTGACAGGTGCTCCAGAATAACTGACAGGTGCTCCAGAATAACTGACAGGTGCTCCAGAATAACCGACAGGTGCTCCAGAATAAAAATGTAGATATTAAATTAAGTGTGCACGACGCGTTTCTAATATAACCTTCATCAGGCAGCTAAAAATATCGAAAGATTGGAAAACCAAATAATGTTAACATGTTTGGGAGCAATAAAGACAAAAGTTCTAAACAGGGGAATAAAACTCAGCTAAGCTATGCCTGAGGGTGAACCTTAGCTTCCGGTTATCCATCAAGAGCATGTCGTCTTTTGTATTTGAAGAAATCATTGTTTGTTGTTGTGTATTATGTAGATGAACAGTGTGCCACAGGATGGCGAGGATACAAGGGGCACTGCTACTTCTTTAGTTCTGATAGAAAGGACTGGCTACAAGCAAAGGTAAATTTACAAACGACTCTTTATCATTTGTTTTTGAATTATTCAGTTTACAAAAATGAACTTATCGAAATGCATGGTATGTTATCTGGAAATAACATGGCATCGTACTCAATTGGCCCCTCATTACAACTTTGTTGAATCCCAATGCAAATGGGTGGGGCTTATACCATGGTACAACATGTAGATCTGAATATTGCACCATAGCTTATGCTTGGTATCAGATGTCAGTAATTTTATTTCTGTTAAAAACAGGGGTGAACTCAGGTACGGAAAGGCAAATCCTGCTCCACATGTGACACCTGTCGTGTTAATCTCGTTATAAACCCGATGACAGGATTGCGATTACGGCAATATATGCTAGTTTCATTTAACTTTACATGAAAGTTGACTTTTTTTTTTCCGTCTGAAAGAGAAATAACTCCAGTAAAAGGTATAATTTTAGAATGAAAGTCGGAAATGTGCAGACTGTTATTTCAAAAACAATACGTCGGATTACATTAAACTGCTTTTTTTTCTATTATTAAAAGAATTAAACATAATACTACAGTAAGAGTCGTTATATTCATTTAACATTATACAACAACCTGATTTATTTACATTTAGATGCTATTTACCTTTTTTTTTCATGAGGCATTCTGTTTAGATATCGGAGCCAACCTGGCTAAAGTGGAAAATGTAAAGGAGAATGACTGGATACATTTAGTTGGATCGAAAGGTAAATAAAAAGGGAAGATATGTAACTCAAATTCGGGTACAAATGAGATACTATATCACAGTGTATTGGCAAAAGATATTATTTAGTCAATTAAGGGAGCGACCGTTTTACTATTAGTGGAAGTGTTCTTTCCCAGGAGCCAGACATTTTTCCACACAAAACGAAAATTGGATTTTTTGTTGTTATTCAAGACCATTTTTAACAAATTCTTGTGTATTATACACAAGAAAATAAAAAAATATTATACACTACTTTCATAATCAAGAATTTATAGTCAAGATATATCATATCCGCCACGATATAACAGGAATATTGTAGAAAGTGGCGTTAAACACCATAGACCAAACCTACAGTCAAGATATATTATAACTGCCCCGATATAACAGGAATATCATATAAAGTGGCGTTAAACACCATTGACACCATAAACCAAACCTATAGTCAAGATATATCATAACCGCCATAGTAAACCAGGAATTTTGTAGAAGGTGGCGTTAAAGACCATAACCAGCATAAACCAAGCCTATAGTCAAGATAGGGGATGCCTAAAATTAACAATTGCATGCTTTCAGGGCTGTAACTACCATTGAGAGAACTGCCTCGGTTGAAATTTTGTCAAACACATTCTATAGGTAAGCTAAAGTTAAATCCAAAATGAATCGTATTTTGAGCAGTGCACATACACTTATGATAAGCTTTGCAAACCAGTTTGTATGCGCAATGTTGTCGATATATAGGCGATTGTGGTCATATGGGAACAAAATGTTTTAGTAGCATACAAACCACCTTACTTATATTTAGCATTTATTGAATCTGTCTCTGTTAATATGCAATCCTATTTACGGCGCTGACGTTATATACAACATTACTGGTAGAATTACAAGAAAAATAATCTATAAATATCATGGGTTGGCGTTGATGGTCGGTCACCAATGAGTGTGTCTGTGTCGTATGTAGGATAGCGGTAATGTAGTGTAGGGTCATCTCGATCGAAAGCCTTGGAGTATGATTTCGCTCCTTCTCGGAATTCGGTTTATAGTACAGAAGATATGGCATCCGCGGACTACGTACGGATGTATATCTCATCCAGGGCTTCGGATTCGTTGTTATGGTAGGCGACACATACCCGCCTGTTATATGATATCTGCTATGTGTGTACTGCTCCCGCTTTTGTAATACTTTACTGGGTGGTGTATTATGGTCGACGTCGTCGTGACCGCTTTGCTGGTCAGTCTGTGTTGTGTCGTCTATCTGTTTAGGATTCCCAGTCTGTGCATCTGTACGGACCGTTATGTCAACAACGGTTTGATTTCCGTTTCTCCTTCCACTGATTTAGACGGAACACATTTCTTTTCCGTGTGAAAGGAAACAGGTGCCTCTTTTAAGGGGCCTGTCTGGCAGCTTCCGAGCCTTTATCCAAATCAACTTGACTGTATCTGCACTGACATTAACCTGTAGATTCCAAGTCAATTTCTTTCCCTCTACATCTGCATGTTTCAGTAGTTCGACCAAGTTCAACAGGGAAGTACATTGTTGTGAGTTATTAGTTGAGTTTTGTTCACTGTTCAGATGTATCCGCTAGTCAAGTATAGATACGATTGCATCTTTATGTATTCTCCTTCTATTTATGGCTGAAGTAATTTTATTATAAAAGAGGGAATTCCAGATGTATACAAAAGGGACCTAGCTTGTATACAGTGGTGTATAATCATAACGAGTGAGCGCGTATCAATTTGATTATTTGTGATCACAAAACACACAACTGGCACTAATGAGTTGGTGTCTGATTATTGGAGGATACCACGCTGCTCGTTGGTGTTGAAGGATGTCACGCTGCTCCGTGGTGTTGAAGGATGCCGCGCTGCTCCCCCGTGTTGAAGGATGCCACGCTTCTCCGTGGTGTTGGAGGATGCCATGCTGCTCCGTGATGAAGGATGCCACGCTGCTCTGTGGTGTTGACGGATGCCACACTGCTCCGTGGTGTTGAAGGATGCCACGCTTCTCCGTGGTGTTGGAGGATGCCATGCTGCTCCGTGATGAAGGATGCCACGCTGCTCTGTGGTGTTGAAGGATGCCACACTGCTCCGTGGTGTTGAAGGATGCCACGCTGCTCCAAGGTGCTGAATGATGTCACGCTGTTCCGTGGTGTTGAAGGATGCCACGATGTTCCGTGGTGTTGGAGGATACCATTCTGCTCCGTGGTGTTGAAGGAAGCCACGATGCTCCGTGGTGCTGAAGGATGTCAGGCTGCTCGTGGTGTCGAAGGATGCCACGCTGCTCCGTGGTGTTGGAGGATGCCACGCTGCTCCGTGGTGTTGAAGGATGCCACGCTGTTCCGTGGTGTTGAAGGATTCCATGCTGCTCCGTGGTGTTGGAGGATGCCACGCTGCTTCGTGGTGTTGAAGGATGCCACACTGCTCCGTGGTGTTGAAGGATGCCACGCTGCTCCGTGGTGTTAAAGGATACAACGCTGCTCCGTATTGTTGAAGTATGTCACGCTGCTCCGTGATGTTGGAGGATGCCACGCCTCGATCATGACCTTACATTTCTGTTATGATTTTTAACTCCGCCTACATATAAATATTATGGGATGTAAGTTGTAACCGGATGATTATATCATTAGCGGAAATTGAAACAGAAGAGTGAAAAAGAATCAGTTTATATTTCGTTACATGGAATAATTAGTTACAATACATACCATTATCATCACAAATACCCTGCACGTTGATGCTGTGGTACCCTTTTCTATTCACATAGCTGGGTTTATCTTCTGTCGGTCCCTGGATTCGTACATGAGTACCATCAACACAACCAATAACGTTTGGAAAGTGTGCCTTCCTATAAAACCCTTCCTTTATGGTATGTAGTTGATGAATTTCCATTGGCCACTTTATGTGTTGGTCTTTCCTAGCCACCAGGGCATCTGTGACGGAATCAACCACCCGAGAAACTGTTGATTTGTCGAAACCTAGGGTATCTCCAACCACCTGCAGCTGGGCCCCACTGCCATAAAATCTTAGGGCAATCATAATCTGTTGCTCAACACTCAGGGCTGTTCTCTTGGCTGTGGGTCTTTCCAAACTACTTCTCAGTTCATTCGCCGGGTAATCGATAGTTTCTCTACCAAAGCGAAACCGCTGTCTCAGCTGCTCATCACTGTAGTCCATGGTCAGAGGGTCTGTTCCTCTAAAATGTCTGTCGTGTCTCACTCTTGGCATATTAAATACAGCATTGGCGGCCATATTTAATCGAATGATTAAAATTTAACACAGCCCTTATAGGTCGATTAGTTACAACGACAGATTAGTGAATGATTAAATCTTACGACAAGTTGAACAACAGCTAACGCAATGATTAAATTTAATCACATGATTAAGAAAAATTTAACGCAGCGTTAGGGTTAACGACAAGTTGTGGTGAAGGATGGCACTCTGCTCCTTGGTGTTGAATGATGTCACACTGCTCCGTGGTGTTGGAGGATGCCACGCTGTTCCGTGGTGTTGAAGGATGCCACGCTGCTTCGTGGTGTTGAAGGATGCCAAGCTACTCCATGGTGTTGGAGGATGCCACACTGCTCTGTGGTGTTGAAGGATGCCACGCTGCTCCTTGTTCATAGGAACGTAAAAGAAATATGCTACAGCTCAAAATTAGAAACAGGTGTTTTAGAATGTTTGTTGTATTTTTATTTGTGACCCTATCCACCATTCTTTGTCTTCTTCTGTCACTTAAAATACCAACTGCTAGTCCTTTCACAGTATCCCATTTAGTATATGATTTGTTTTAAATGTCCACTTACTCTCATGGGAGGTGTATTCGAAACATATTAATGTGGTAATATTTGCTCGTTACTTGTGACATTTGGGTGGTCTTCGTCAGGTACACTGGTAACGTCCACCAATAAAGCAAGTTCTTGTCATTAAACATGACAGCCACGATATGAATAAGATCAAATAAAATATTGTATTATAACCCACATTCACTCACACTTTTATACAACAGGAAATGAGGATTTGTGGCTAGGAGGCAATGATTTGGAAAAAGAAGGCAAATGGCGCTGGAGTGGAGATGATAGTAAGCTTTCCTATAAATCCTGGGATATCAACTCTATCCAACCAAATGGCGGCACTAACGAAAATTGTCTAAGCATTCGTGGTACAATGTATAATGGGAAATGGAGCGATGACTTTTGTTCTAATGTCTTGAGATTCGTTTGCAAGAAATGGTAAGTATATGTTTATTTGATTATTGCAATCCTTTAAGGATTGTCACACCCATACACACACACATTCTAAGTAAATATATCTTTTCTGGATGAAACACAATTGAAATGGGGTTTTTTTCAAAACAAATTGTCACTTATTAAACTTTTTTTTCTCTGTTTGACCGCCACATGTTGTTTTGAGCGGTTTTTGCTTTAGAGTTTTCCTTTCAAACCACGGACAATTTTTATCTTTGGCTACAAACAATCAGAGATATTGTACTGCACGTGGTAATATCAATAATTATAATCGGTCTATTTGATATACTGTACTAACAATATCAAAGGATTGTTATTACTTAGGAAAAAAATATGCATACCGTAATATCAGCTAGGATACTGGATGGAACGTTGTCCAATATAAAAAGGTCCGAAGAAGACGGCACCATGGACACGGTGTCGTCGGCAACAGCAGGTGTCCCTTTTCCCAAAGATTTTTTATTTTGGCCTTTGTGTTGTCTGTTCTTCTTCGATATACGAATTATGATTACCCCTTTGGTCTCTTCAAACTCTTATTACCCAGCTCCATTGTGACATGTTTAATATATACGTTGATTTAATTTCAGATCTGACTGCCTTATGAGGAAAAATGGGAAACACATTACACAAGCACAAAGAACAATTTGAAATGAGACTGAAATATTATACATTCGTCACTTTATCATAATTAATTGTATATTAAAATTTAATTACAGGCCTACATGTAATTTTTACGATTATGTTTTATTCTTTTTTTCCGCCACACTTTGACAGAATATTTTACTTCAGGGTTACGTTCAAATCGTAAATTCTATAAAAGGATCGTCGTGGTCGTGATCGTATGTTAGTTGGATTTACATCTACCTGTGTAATCAGTGCCTATCACCATTAAAGTTGTGAATTCGAAACTTGTTCATGGCGATGTGTACTAGATACAACAATACGTGATACAGTTTGTCGGTGACTTGCGACAGGTCGGTGGTTTTCTCAGGGTACTCTGGTCTCATCCACAAAAAAACTGACTGCCACGATATAGCTGAAATATTGTTGAAAGTGGCGTTAAACACCATAAACCTAAACCAAACCCGTAAATCCTTAAATGTTGTACTTCAAGATGGTTTATGTTTGATATTGAACGATAAACGTAGATTTGTTCCTTCAAAGTGGCCCTGAATAGATGTCTTTGCATGTGATTTACTTTGTTATGTCGAACAACAACAGAAGATGCTTGCATTTCATGCTGACGCCACATCTGGATTATAATAAAAACAACAAAACCATAGCAGTCAATCCATACTCCATGTCATTACAAGAACATTTAAACAGTGATGGTCAACAATTCCATCAATATAAAAAAACGAATAATTACTTCTCACCATAACTCACTGAACACAAAAAAGGGGGACAACGATATATGATGTTGAAAATCCAGGTCGTGGCTTGCGACATGCACACATGTGTGGCGGGGTCAACCGCTTAATGGGATCTCAATCCTCCCCGCTTAATAGCTGGATCACCAACGTCTATGCATATATAAACAAACGATAAAAACGTCCAGGGTCAAACGATACTCGTTATTAACCGACTACTAGTCAGGAAAATAGAATTCGCCGGTTAAAGGCCATTACTTTTAGGAGGAGAAAACAAATCATAACTGATATTTCTTACAGATTTAATGTCAATTAGTCAATAACATGTGAAAAAATTATTAGCTTCACGGGAGACCAGAAAAAAAATAGTTCATCAAATTATTGGAATCATATATTGAACATAAAATAGTAAATACTATAATGAAATGAATGTATAAATGTGATATTTGAATTTATAGCTACCTGTGTAAATAGTACTTATCACCACTAAAGGTGGGAGTTCAAATCCCGTTCATAGCGCGAACTACTAGATACAACACGTTGTGAGGGTCAGTTTTGTTGGTGGATGAAACCGGATTACCACGAGAAAACCACCGACCTGTTGCAAGTCACCGACACACTTTATCATATAATGTTGTACACCTCACCCTGATCGAGATTCGAACGCACAATAGCAGTGGTGATAGGCACAGATTGCATATGTAGTTGTAAATTCAACTAACAACCGATCATGACCACGACGGCACCTCATTTAACTGTAACTTTACTAAGCAGAGATGTTATTATAATAGTTATATAAGACATACATTCTACAACTGTAAAGATACCTTTCGACTCACTCTCAAAAAAGTTTTAATTACAGTGATACAAACCAGAAACATACTGTTCAACTCATTAACTGGAGCATTTGTAATCACTTCGTCATTGCCTGCTATGAATTAAATACCGAACAATCACTATTTGGAATAAAAATTAGACAAATATTTGGAAATTCCTCAAGGGTGTAAAACCACTGCTGTGTCTCCAACAAGTAAAGCAAGTTGACGATGCTTGAGGAGGTGGGAGCAGACATGTCTCCATTCCACCTCTAGTAGATTTGGTCCAATTAACAGTCATAACTGGTGACATATATTTTGGGCTCTTTGTTAAATCCAGACTTTCAATTGTATGTAGTGAGTGAGAGATTCATGACGAAAACAAGATACATGTTGATGAGACGATTTCCGCCATGTACTAGACCAATATACCGAGTTGGATTTGTATATTGCTACATTTATATCTCACTGAAACAACAGTTTGCAGGTCGACATGTCACTCCACTCTGACATATAATTCTGATTGCGAGCCAACTAGTTTTACATTTACTCCTAAGTGCTGCGTACTTAGCGGAGAAGCAACAAATATCAATTGCATAGTCTAAAGTTTGACCCGACCGATACGTTTTATTCAAGTTTATGGCCACTGTATGTATATAAACGTCTGAAAAAGTAGCCAACGTATGAACCTACGAGATGTCGGATCGGAAACAAGTGTTAACGATACTGTGCAAACAAACAAAAATGATAAATAATCAAATCAGATAACAGACGCTGATAAAGCTTGTCGGTCAAGCGAAATATCCGTCGATTTAATTATAATTATAGTCTTTTTGTAGACTTATAGTTATTTTTGTTACATTTTAACATCTTTTTTTGATATCGTTGTGCTAACATTTTAGACGTTTATATATATATATACGTCTGAAAATTAAACCAAACAGTGTTATAAATAGATCTTAGAGCTGTCAAATGTTTGTTCTTCCCTCGACGGGATTTGAACCCACACCATTGATACACTGCAGCACCATTCGCTTAGACTTACGTCCAGCGCCCTAGACCACTCTACCACATCCACTCCCTTAAAAAAGGAGCTTCAATAGTCGTAGTGTTACCTTGTCTCGTAAGGAAAATCTAGGGATATATGTAAGACATGTGTATAAGCGTGTGTAGATGGTACATATATACTTTAATATTATAATTTGACAGCAATCTAACTCAGCAATTTTTAATATATTGTATAGGATAATGAAGAATTCATTATACAGTCACAGGAAATAAAGTATATTATACAAACGTCTAGAAGCAAGTGACAACCATACAATATATATGCCCCACTGGATCTCAAAGTTACTTTAAAGGATACTAGGTTAATACTAAATATTATATACGTCTGAAAATTAAACCAAACAGTGTTAGAATTAGATTTTAGAGTTGTCAAATTTTTGTTCTTCCCTAGATGGGATTTGAACCCATATCATTGATACACTGCAGCACCATTTGCTTAGCCTTACGCCCAGCGCCCTAGACAACTCGACCACATTCACACCCTAAAAAAAGGAGCTTCAATATATAAGGCTTAACTAGCACGAACCACACTAAAAAAAATCCGATGATCTAGAAGGATGGCCAGTTCCTACTTCAATGTTGACGCACATCATCTCCACACTCTTGACATATCTTCGGGAATTAAACAATTTTGTAACATAAATACGCATTTTTCCGTTGATGTTGATATGCAGTAATCAACTTAAGAATAGTGAACTTTTACAAACCATGATCTAACATGAAAATCATGGAATAACATCAAGATCTTGATGTTATTCCATGATTTTGCGGACCTCTACGAAAGCACCCAATATTGATTTCTGCTACAGGCCATATATACCATGGGTCTTACTCATGAACTTATTTAAACCAACTCATCCTTCGGATTCGTTGATTTAAATAAGTTAATTCGTAAGATCCATGGTATATATAATACATATAGTAATTACAACACAAAGTGATATCGATTAATACACACGATCAATAATTTACAGTATTACAATCAGTTATAATACCGAATTTGTTTGTAGAATTACGAAGCGATCGAGTAAATCCCCATAGAAAACTATAATAGAAACCAGTACAATGGACCGAGACAAGAAACCCCCATCAGAACACCTCCCCCTCACAAAAAAAAACAAAAAACAAACAAACAAACAAACAAACAAACAAATAAAACAAAAACAAACAAACAAACAAACAAACAAACAAACAAACAAATAAAACAAAAACAAACAAACAAACAAACAAACAAGCAAAAATGAACGAAAAACAAAACAACAACAACAACAAACAACATGAATGTAAAGATGAAAAGTTTACCGGTTCACTGCTTTTGATATAATTATTGGAAAAAGGGAGTACGAAAAAAATAGAATCAAATTAAATCCCACGCAATTTACAGTTAATATTATAATTTAAAAATAACCAATGAACTTGAAGGTAAACATTGCAGGGAAATCCCCAAATTAAATCCCGGGTTTTTTAAATTAGGAAATCGAATAATTCCATCTTCTACATGTCACGATCTAATTACTCTATTTATGCCATGTAATTTTCCTTTCAAATTTTTTTGTAACCTTCAATAAAGCAAAAACAAATAAATATATAGGAATGTGTTGATGTTGTTAGACAAATGTGGTATTTTATATTAAAACTTCACAAACAGTACTAATGTTGGGCAGAGTAAGTATTTCAAAATAATTTTTAAATTACTGAAGTTTATTGCTCATGTTTAGAAGGACATGGCAAACATATTCATCTTGAATATTTAATATTCTATATTAAATAGCAAAATTCTAACATGTCTACAAGAATGTCCTTGGCCTGTTATATTCGAGCTGAACACTTTAAATGTGTAACTGACTATATATTGTAACCAGAATAATCAGAAAAGTTAAACATCAGCGTTCTACATTTATTATGCAGTGTGGCTACGGAAAGCATAACTATACCAAAAGGGTAACCCGAAGTGGTAAATGGAAGATGAACAGACAATACAATGACGATGAAAAAGGAAAAAGGAACAAACAATAATATACAAAACACTACACAAAAATAAATATCGAGTAACACGAACTCCACTAAGACATGGGTTGAACTGATGTGCACCCAAAGTCACAGAATAGAAATATGTTTGTATGTTAACTGCACTGTATATATGTTCATTGATTCATATTCATTTAAAACTTTAATACAATAACCATAAAATTAACAAATTCCACTTCTATCGTGTCAGAGATTATGCTATATTACCTCTTATTGAAATGGAGATTGAAATTCATCACAAACACAGCTGGACCTAAGCAGGACAATATTTGTTTACTGACAGACGATGACAATGACAATTTCAAAGCATTTAGGAATAAGATATATATGTAATGGTATACTGGACAAGATGGTACTATAATATACAGAATTAGCACAACACGTTCTGATATTGTCATATGGAATATTGTACATGATAGCACTAGTTCTCTACGAGGGCCGATATAAAACCATAAAACTAATACCCCCCCCCCCCCCCCCCCCCGCAAACACACACATTTCACTGAGATGTCAGCACTAAGCCCAAGATGTGAGCGGTTATATATAGATATTAAGAATATAATTTTTCTGCGATTTTTCTATTATATTTTGAAGATGATCTGAATTTGCTATATTGTATTTTTCCGTTTTATTAATATCTGTAAAATCACAACATCAGGTGTTTTCTCCACATAAATGGCCGGTGATTAATTATGCATGGAGATTAATAATTGTTCAAGTCTTTTATTTTGAAAATTGTGTTTCCTTGTATATTAATGCCAAATATATATTAAATTTTAATATTATTTTTAATTAAAATTCAATAAAAGAAAATATTTTTATTTTGATATTATGTTTGTTGTAAATTCAATAATTGCATCTTTTTTATATTTTGATATTATTTTTGTTATTCAATAATACATTTTGTATTACTTGTGTTTGTTAATCAGTGTAATATGTAACAATGCAACAAAAAAACCACTATTGAAGCAGGAAGAGATAACCCTTCCGGAGTCACACTCATTTCCGAAACCAGAATATTGTGCAGATTTAAAGTACTAGTAATGCATTTTTAAATATAATTTTAATGACCTGAAACTCCGTGTTTATTACCAAGACTGCATCGTTTCCCTAAGAGGACATATTTGGATAGATAAGACAAGTTTGACTCCGCCACTGTTAATTGAAATGCCTGTGTCAAACCAAAAATGTGCACGGTCATGCATTTGTGTATTAGGGGTATCAAATTTACCTCTCTCTCTACCATGGGCACACTTGGCAGTTGCCCGGGGTCTCCACGAGCATATGGCCCCATGCTAATATGTATGTTGTTTACAGCATGTTTTTAACACTGATTTTGTTGGAAGGACCAATGCAGTAAATATATGTTTAATTTTATCGACCATTTACATTTTTATTCCTGAGAGTGGTTGTGTAGGTAATGGCCCAGAACACTGCTTTGCCGGGGGGCCTATAATGCTGTTAGGACGGCCTTGCCGACAGTGTGGTATGTTTTGTTTTTCATTATATATTATAGACTCAGATCTACGTCCAGCCTCTAATCGACGTCCACCCCACAAATCGGCATCCACTGACGTCATTATCTCAAATCACGGCCCAATTTTAGGATATTCTCAAATCGACGTCCTTTCCAAACTCTCATATCTATGGGTCCGTTTACATGATCAAAGTTTGCCATCAAAAATAATTGTAGCGACAGTTTTTCCAATAGGAGTAGAATCTACTTTGGCGGACCACGGAAGTCAGATATTGTAATAAACAAAGCGTATGACCCATAACCTTTCATATTGTTACCATGCGGATATGACAACTAAAGGGTTAGGTTTAGGGTTAGGGTTAGGGTTAAGGTTAGTGTAAGGGTTAAGGTTAGGATTATGGTTAGGGTTATGTTAAGGGTTATGGTTAGGGCTAGGGTTAAGGTTAAGGTTAAGGTTAAGGTTAAAGTTAGGGTTAGGTTTAGGGTTAGGGCTAGGGTTAGGGTTAAGGTCAAGGTTAGGGTTAGGGTTAGGGTTAAGGTTAGGTATAGGGTTAAGGTTAGGGTTAGGGTTAAGGTTATGGTTAGGGTTATTATTAAGGTTAGGGTTAGGATTAAGGTTAGGGTTAGGGTTAGGGTTAAGGTTAGGGCTAGGGTCCGCTAAAGTAGAAGTACTCCTAAACACAATATGATTTTATCTACAGTAACTATAAAATACATAGGCTTTTTTATCAAGAACCACTTATCTGGAATCTGGTCTTGTCCGTTCTCCATCATTGCTTCAAAAACATTCCCTAACGGTTGTGATGTCATTTGAATTTTACGTCAGTGACATCATTGGACGTTGATTTGGGAAAGTGAAAAATGGCCATATATTTGGGAATTGGACGCCGATTTGAGGATTGGACGTCGATTAGAGAAAATCTGAGTCTTACATATATATATATCTTTCAACAGTTTCCATTGGAACGAATGCTGACCTATACGGTGCGCTTAAGGGAACACGGGCAGTGGAATGCATTTCTTTCATCCTATTTGTGGCAGCTGTCATTTGCTTAACCATACGAATATTTGCATTGAAAGACAAAGATATACTCATTCTGGTTGCTGTGGGCCTATGCATTGCAGCAGGTACTTACTATGTTAAGTCTTAATTCGCTAACGATTAAATATGTACTTAATCCGGGTTGCACAAATCAAAATTAAAGCACTATATTAGTAACTGTATTATACCGTAAGTAGCTAATTAGAAAGCATATCAGATACACATGTATAATACTAACAATTCCAGAAAAGAATACGAATGAATTTATTTACAAACAATGATTCGTAGTGAAAATTGATAGGTAGAAACCCTCATATCTTAAGGAACAGGTTACCCGATAATTTTTCCATTTGGCACCAAAAAGGCGTCGATAGTACATACAATTTACCGAATGATTTATTTCTCGTGAAACAACTTTACATGGGTACATATGTTTTCAAAATATGTAAAATTCTGGAAATATCGAGTTGATTTGTTAATGAAATTATGATTTAAGAAATGATATATCGAAATCGTACAAAAAGACATGTTTGGGCGAAATCTACCAAAACCATATAATTTCATTATATATACGAAACGTCAGAACTCTATTAATTGTCAATAGCTTCATTGTATATTAGATGGAGATAACTGCTTTCAGAGTATTAGGAATCATTGTGAACTATCAATTAGGAAACAATAGGAGCATCTAGAATAACTGGCTCTACTGAAATTTGGTGTGATGCTTAGTATATATAAACCAGCAACAAAAACAGCTTTGGGAGTATATTTACCATAACACTTCTTCTGAAAATCAATTAATGTGGAGAAAGTCTCCAAGTTTGTAAATAAGTCACATGCTATATATGCATACATCATCACATCAGAAGAACTGGATTAGATGTCACATGAAGGGAGAAAACTCAACAAATAGGGACTGGTATCACAAATGGTAGCAAAAACCGGATTTCTTCCACCTGTTAATCTAAGGTCGGAATCTGCGAGCATTATTTGAATGGAATTAAAGTATTTTCTGTAAGGGAGTAAAAGGTGTGTCAAGCCTGAAAGATATACAATTATTCAGATATATTTCGTATATACCTAACAATTCGTACTGTGGCAATGCCGGTGGTTACTATGCAACACACTAGTGTATTCCCACCTAGTAACTGTATTATACCGTAAGTAGCTAATTAGAAAGCATATCAGATACACATGTATAATACTAACAATTCCAGAAAAGAATACGAATGAATTTATTTACAAACAATGATTCGTAGCGAAAATTATATTTTAAGGAACAGGTTAGCCGAGAATTTTTCCATTTGGCACCAAAAAGGCGTTGATAGTACATAAGATTTACCGAATGATTTATTTCTCGTGAAACAACTTTACATGTGTACATATGTTTTCGAAATATGTAAAATTCTGGAAATATCGAGTTGATTTGTTTATGAAATTATGATTTTAGAAATGATTTATCGAAATCGTACAAAAAGACATGTTTGGGCGAAATCTACCAAAACCATATAATTTCATTATATATACGAAACGTCAGAACTCTATTAATTGTCAATAGCTTCATTGTATATTAGATGGAGATAACTGCTTTCAGAGTATTAGGAATCATTGTGAACTATCAATTAGGAAACAATAGGAGCATCTAGAATAACTGGCTCTACTGAAATTTGGTGTGATGCTTAGTATATATAAACCAGCAACAAAAACAGCTTTGGGAGTATATTTACCATAACACTTCTTCTGAAAATCAATTAATGTGGAGAAAGACTCCAAGTTTGTAAATAAGGCCCATGCTATATTTGCATACATCATCACATCAGAAAAACTGGGTTAGATGTCACACAAAGGGAGAAAACTCAAAAAAATAAGGACTGGTATTACAAATGGTAGAAAAAACAGGATGTGTTCCACCTGTTAATCTAAGGCTGGAATCTGCGAACATTATTTGAATGGAATTAAAGTATTTTCTGAAAGGGAGTTAAAGGTGTGTCAAGCCTGATAGATATACAATTATTCAGATATATTTCGTATATACCTAACAATTCGTACTGTAGCAATGCCGGTGGTTACTATAGAACAGACTAGTGTATTCCCACCTAGTAACTGTATTATACCGTAAGTAGCTAATTAGAAAGCATATCAGATACACATGTATGATACTAACAATTCCAGAAAAGAATACGAATGAATTTATTTACAAACAATGATTCGTAGTGAAAATTGATAGGTAGAAACCCTCATATCTTAAGGAACAGGTTACCCGATAATTTTTCCATTTGGCACCAAAAAGGCGTCGATAGTACATACAATTTACCGAATGATTTATTTCTCGTGAAACAACTTTACATGGGTACATATGTTTTCAAAATATGTAAAATTCTGGAAATATCGAGTTGATTTGTTAATGAAATTATGATTTAAGAAATGATATATCGAAATCGTACAAAAAGACATGTTTGGGCGAAATCTACCAAAATCATATAATTTCATTATATATACGAAACGTCAGAACTCTATTAATTGTCAATAGCTTCATTGTATATTAGATGGAGATAACTGCTTTCAGAGTATTAGGAATCATTGTGAACTATCAATTAGGAAACAATAGGAGCATCTAGAATAACTGGCTCTACTGAAATTTGGTGTGATGCTTAGTATATATAAACCAGCAACAAAAACAGCTTTGGGAGTATATTTACCATAACACTTCTTCTGAAAATCAATTAATGTGGAGAAAGTCTCCAAGTTTGTAAGTAACTCCCATGCTATATATCCATACATTATCACATCAGAAGAACTGGGTTAGATGTCACACGAAGGGAGAAAACTCAAAATATAGGGACTGGTATCACAAATGGTAGAAAAAACCGGATTTGTTCCACCTGTTAATCTAAGGTCGGAATCTGCGAACATTATTTGAATGGAATTAAAGTATTTTCTAAAAGGCAGTTAAAGGTGTGTCAAGCCTGATAGATATACAATTATTCAGATATATTTCGTATATACCTAACAATTCGTACTGTGGCAATGCCGGTGGTTACTATAGAACAGACTAGTGTATTCCCACCTAGTAACTGTATTATACCGTCAGTAGCTAATTAGAAAGCATATCAGATACACATGTATAATACTAATAATTCCAGAAAAGAATACGAATGAATTTATTTACAAACAATGATTCGTAGTGAAAATTAATAGGTGGAAACCCTCATATTTTAAGGAACAGGTTACCCGATAATTTTTCCATTTGGCACCAAAAAGGCGTCGATAGTACATACAATTTACCGAATGATTTATTTCTCGTGAAACAACTTTACATGGGTACATATGTTTTCGAAATATGTAAAATTCTGGAAATATCGAGTTGATTTGTTAATGAAATTATGATTTTTGAAATCATTTATCGAAATCGTACAAAAAGACATGTTTGGGCGAAATCTACCAAAACCATATAATTTCATTATAAATACGAAACGTCAGAACTCTATTAATTGTCAATAGCTTCATTGTATAATAGATGGAGATAATTGCTTTCAGAGTATTAGGAATCATTGTGAACTATCAATTAGGAAAAAATAGGAGCATCTAGAATAACTGGCTCTACTGAAATTTGGTGTGATGCTTAGTATATATAAACCAGCAACAAAAACAGCTTTGGGAGTATATTTACCATAACATTTCTTCTGAAAATCAATTAATGTGGAGAAAGTCTCCAAGTTTGTAAGTAACTCCCATGCTATATATCCATACATTATCATATCAGAAGAACTGGGTTAGATGTCACACGAAGGGAGAACACTAAAAATATAGGGACTGGTATCACAAATGGTAGAAAAAACCGGATTTGTTCCACCTGTTAATCTAAGGTCGGAATCTGCGAACATTATTTGAATGGAATTAAAGTATTTTCTAAAAGGCAGTTAAAGGTGTGTCAAGCCTGATAGATATACAATTATTCAGATATATTTCGTATATACCTAACAATTCGTACTGTGGCAATGCCGGTGGTTACTATAGAACAGACTAGTGTATTCCCACCTAGTAACTGTATTATACCGTAAGTAGCTAATTAGAAAGCATATCAGATACACATGTATAATACTAACAATTCCAGAAAAGAATACGAATGAATTTATTTACAAACAATGATTCGTAGTGAAAATTGATAGGTGGAAACCCTCATATTTTAAGGAACAGGTTACCCGATAATTTTTCCATTTGGCACCAAAAAGGCGTCGATAGTACATACAATTTACCGAATGATTTATTTCTCGTGAAACAACTTTACATGGGTACATATGTTTTCGAAATATGTAAAATTCTGGAAATATCGAGTTGATTTGTTAATGAAATTATGATTTTTGAAATCATTTATCGAAATCGTACAAAAAGACATGTTTGGGCGAAATCTACCAAAACCATATAATTTCATTATATATACGAAACGTCAGAACTCTATTAATTGTCAATAGCTTCATTGTATATTAGATGGAGATAACTGCTTTCAGAGTATTAGGAATCATTGTGAACTATCAATTAGGAAACAATAGGAGCATCTAGAATAACTGGCTCTACTGAAATTTGGTGTGATGCTTAGTATATATAAACCAGCAACAAAAACAGCTTTGGGAGTATATTTACCATAACACTTCTTCTGAAAATCAATTAATGTGGAGAAAGACTCCAAGTTTGTAAATAAGGCCCATGCTATATTTGCATACATCATCACATCAGAAAAACTGGGTTAGATGTCACACAAAGGGAGAAAAGTCAAAAAAATAGGGACTGGTATTACAAATGGTAGCAAAAACAGGATGTGTTCCACCTGTTAATCTAAGGCTGGAATCTGCGAACATTATTTGAATGGAATTAAAGTATTTTCTGAAAGGGAGTTAAAGGTGTGTCAAGCCTGATAGATATACAATTATTCAGATATATTTCGTATATACCTAACAATTCGTACTGTGGCAATGCCGGTGGTTACTATAGAACAGACTAGTGTATTCCCACCTAGTAACTGTATTATACCGTAAGTAGCTAATTAGAAAGCATATCAGATACACATGTATGATACTAACAATTCCAGAAAAGAATACGAATGAATTTATTTACAAACAATGATTCGTAGTGAAAATTGATAGGTAGAAACCCTCATATCTTAAGGAACAAGTTACCCGATAATTTTTCCATTTGGCACCAAAAAGGCGTCGATAGTACATACAATTTACCGAATGATTTATTTCTCGTGAAACAACTTTACATGGGTACATATGTTTTCAAAATATGTAAAATTCTGGAAATATCGAGTTGATTTGTTAATGAAATTATGATTTAAGAAATGATATATCGAAATCGTACAAAAAGACATGTTTGGGCGAAATCTACCAAAACCATATAATTTCATTATATATACGAAACGTCAGAACTCTATTAATTGTCAATAGCTTCATTGTATATTAGATGGAGATAACTGCTTTCAGAGTATTAGGAATCATTGTGAACTATCAATTAGGAAACAATAGGAGCATCTAGAATAACTGGCTCTACTGAAATTTGGTGTGATGCTTAGTATATATAAACCAGCAACAAAAACAGCTTTGGGAGTATATTTACCATAACACTTCTTCTGAAAATCAATTAATGTGGAGAAAGTCTCCAAGTTTGTAAGTAACTCCCATGCTATATATCCATACATTATCACATCAGAAGAACTGGGTTAGATGTCACACGAAGGGAGAACACTAAAAATATAGGGACTGGTATCACAAATGGTAGAAAAAACCGGATTTGTTCCACCTGTTAATCTAAGGTCGGAATCTGCGAACATTATTTGAATGGAATTAAAGTATTTTCTAAAAGGCAGTTAAAGGTGTGTCAAGCCTGATAGATATACAATTATTCAGATATATTTCGTATATACCTAACAATTCGTACTGTGGCAATGCCGGTGGTTACTATAGAACAGACTAGTGTATTCCCACCTAGTAACTGTATTATACCGTAAGTAGCTAATTAGAAAGCATATCAGATACACATGTATAATACTAACAATTCCAGAAAAGAATACGAATGAATTTATTTACAAACAATGATTCGTAGTGAAAATTGATAGGTAGAAACCCTCATATCTTAAGGAACAAGTTACCCGATAATTTTTCCATTTGGCACCAAAAAGGCGTCGATAGTACATACAATTTACCGAATGATTTATTTCTCGTGAAACAACTTTACATGGGTACATATGTTTTCAAAATATGTAAAATTCTGGAAATATCGAGTTGATTTGTTAATGAAATTATGATTTTAGAAATGATATATCGAAATCGTACAAAAAGACATGTTTGGGCGAAATCTACCAAAACCATATAATTTCATTATATATACGAAACGTCAGAACTCTATTAATTGTCAATAGCTTCATTGTATATTAGATGGAGATAACTGCTTTCAGAGTATTAGGAATCATTGTGAACTATCAATTAGGAAACATTAGGAGCATCTAGAATAACTGGCTCTACTGAAATTTGGTGTGATGCTTAGTATATATAAACCAGCAACAAAAACAGCTTTGGGAGTATATTTACTATAACACTTCTTCTGAAAATCAATTAATGTGGAGAAAGTCTCCAAGTTTGTAAATAAGTCACATGCTATATATGCATACATCATCACATCAGAAGAACTGGATTAGATGTCACATGAAGGGAGAAAACTCAAAAAAATAGGGACTGGTATCACAAATAGTAGCAAAAACCGGATTTGTTCCACCTGTTAATCTAAGGTCGGAATCTGCGAGCATTATTTGAATGGAATTAAAGTATTTTCTGTAAGGGAGTAAAAGGTGTGTCAAGCCTGAAAGATATACAATTATTCAGATATATTTCGTATATACCTAACAATTCGTACTGTGGCAATGCCGGTGGTTACTATGCAACACACTAGTGTATTCCCACTTAGTAACTGTATTATACCATAAGTAGCTAATTAGAAAGCATATCAGATACACATGTATAATACTAACAATTCCAGAAAAGAATACGAATGAATTTATTTACAAACAATGATTCGTAGCGAAAATTATATTTTAAGGAACAGGTTAGCCGAGAATTTTTCCATTTGGCACCAAAAAGGCGTCGATAGTACATACGATTTACCGAATGATTTATTTCTCGTGAAACAATTTTACATGGGTACATATGTTTTCGAAATATGTAAAATTCTGGAAATATCGAGTTGATTTGTTTATGAAATTATGATTTTAGAAATGATTTATCGAAATCGTACAAAAAGACATGTTTGGGCGAAATCTACCAAAACCATATAATTTCATTATATATACGAAACATCAGAACTCTATTAATTGTCAATAGCTTCATTGTATATTAGATGGAGATAACTGCTTTCAGAGTATTAGGAATCATTGTGAACTATCAATTAGGAAACAATAGGAGCATCTAGAATAACTGGCTCTACTGAAATTTGGTGTGATGCTTAGTATATATAAACCAGCAACAAAAACAGCTTTGGGAGTATATTTACCATAACACTTCTTCTGAAAATCAATTAATATGGAGAAAGTCTCCAAGTTTGTAAATAAGTCACATGCTATATATGCATACATCATTACATCAGAAGAACTGGATTAGAAGTCATATGAAGGGAGAAAACTCAAAAAAATAGGGACTGGTATCACAAATGGTAGCAAAAACCGGATGTCTTCCACCTGTTAATCTAAGGTCGGAATCTGCGAGCATTATTTGAATGGAATTAAAGTATTTTCTGTAAGGGACTAAAAGGTGTGTCAAGCCTGAAAGATATACAATTATTCAGATATATTTCGTATATACCTAACAATTCGTACTGTGGCAATGCCGGTGGTTACTATGCAACACACTAGTGTATTCCCACTTAGTAACTGTATTATACCGTAAGTAGCTAATTAGAAAGCATATCAGATACACATGTATAATACTAACAATTCCAGAAAAGAATACGAATGAATTTATTTACAAACAATGATTCGTAGCGAAAATTATATATTAAGGAACAGGTTAGCCGAGAATTTTTCCATTTGGCACCAAAAAAGCGTCGATAGTACATACGATTTACCGAATGATTTATTTCTCGTGAAACAACTTTACATGGGTACATATGTTTTCGAAATATGTAAAATTCTGGAAATATCGAGTTGATTTGTTTATGAAATTATGATTTTAGAAATGATTTATCGAAATCGTACAAAAAGACATGTTTGGGCGAAATCTACCAAAACCATATTATTTCATTATGAATACGAAACGTCAGAACTCTATTAATTGTCAATAGATTCATTGTATATTAGATGGAGATAACTGCTTTCAGAGTATTAGGAGGCATTGTGAACTATCAATTAGGAAACAATAGGAGCATCTAGAATAACTGGCTCTACTGAAAATTGGTGTGATATTTAGTACATATAATCTAGCAACAAAAAGACATATTTGGAAGTATATTTACCATAACACTTCTTCTGAAAATCAATTAATGTGGAGAAAGACTCCAAGTTTGTAAATAAGGCCCATGCTATATATGCATACATCATCACATCAGAAGAACTGGGTTAGATGTCACACAAAGGGGGAAAACTCAAAAAAATAGGGACTGGTATTACAAATGGTAGCAAAAACCGGATGTCTTCCACCTGTTCATCTAAGGTCGGAATCTGCGAGCATTATTTGAATGGAATTAAAGTATTTTCTGTAAGGGACTAAAAGGTGTGTCAAGCCTGAAAGATATACAATTATTCAGATATATTTCGTATATACCTAACAATTCGTACTGTGGCAATGCCGGTGGTTACTATGCAACACACTAGTGTATTCCCACTTAGTAACTGTATTATACCATAAGTAGCTAATTAGAAAGCATATCAGATACACATGTATAATACTAACAATTCCAGAAAAGAATACGAATGAATTTATTTACAAACAATGATTCGTAGCGAAAATTATATTTTAAGGAACAGGTTAGCCGAGAATTTTTCCATTTGGCACCAAAAAGGCGTCGATAGTACATACGATTTACCGAATGATTTATTTCTCGTGAAACAATTTTACATGGGTACATATGTTTTCGAAATATGTAAAATTCTGGAAATATCGAGTTGATTTGTTTATGAAATTATGATTTTAGAAATGATTTATCGAAATCGTACAAAAAGACATGTTTGGGCGAAATCTACCAAAACCATATAATTTCATTATATATACGAAACATCAGAACTCTATTAATTGTCAATAGCTTCATTGTATATTAGATGGAGATAACTGCTTTCAGAGTATTAGGAATCATTGTGAACTATCAATTAGGAAACAATAGGAGCATCTAGAATAACTGGCTCTACTGAAATTTGGTGTGATGCTTAGTATATATAAACCAGCAACAAAAACAGCTTTGGGAGTATATTTACCATAACACTTCTTCTGAAAATCAATTAATGTGGAGAAAGTCTCCAAGTTTGTAAATAAGTCACATGCTATATATGCATACATCATTACATCAGAAGAACTGGATTAGAAGTCATATGAAGGGAGAAAACTCAAAAAAATAGGGACTGGTATCACAAATGGTAGCAAAAACCGGATGTCTTCCACCTGTTAATCTAAGGTCGGAATCTGCGAGCATTATTTGAATGGAATTAAAGTATTTTCTGTAAGGGACTAAAAGGTGTGTCAAGCCTGAAAGATATACAATTATTCAGATATATTTCGTATATACCTAACAATTCGTACTGTGGCAATGCCGGTGGTTACTATGCAACACACTAGTGTATTCCCACTTAGTAACTGTATTATACCGTAAGTAGCTAATTAGAAAGCATATCAGATACACATGTATAATACTAACAATTCCAGAAAAGAATACGAATGAATTTATTTACAAACAATGATTCGTAGCGAAAATTATATATTAAGGAACAGGTTAGCCGAGAATTTTTCCATTTGGCACCAAAAAGGCGTCGATAGTACATACGATTTACCGAATGATTTATTTCTCGTGAAACAACTTTACATGGGTACATATGTTTTCGAAATATGTAAAATTCTGGAAATATCGAGTTGATTTGTTTATGAAATTATGATTTTAGAAATGATTTATCGAAATCGTACAAAAAGACATGTTTGGGCGAAATCTACCAAAACCATATTATTTCATTATGAATACGAAACGTCAGAACTCTATTAATTGTCAATAGATTCATTGTATATTAGATGGAGATAACTGCTTTCAGAGTATTAGGAGGCATTGTGAACTATCAATTAGGAAACAATAGGAGCATCTAGAATAACTGGCTCTACTGAAAATTGGTGTGATATTTAGTACATATAATCTAGCAACAAAAAGACATATTTGGAAGTATATTTACCATAACACTTCTTCTGAAAATCAATTAATGTGGAGAAAGACTCCAAGTTTGTAAATAAGGCCCATGCTATATATGCATACATCATCACATCAGAAGAACTGGGTTAGATGTCACACAAAGGGGGAAAACTCAAAAAAATAGGGACTGGTATTACAAATGGTAGCAAAAACCGGATGTCTTCCACCTGTTCATCTAAGGTCGGAATCTGCGAGCATTATTTGAATGGAATTAAAGTATTTTCTGTAAGGGACTAAAAGGTGTGTCAAGCCTGAAAGATATACAATTATTCAGATATATTTCGTATATACCTAACAATTCGTACTGTGGCAATGCCGGTGGTTACTATGCAACACACTAGTGTATTCCCACTTAGTAACTGTATTATACCGTAAGTAGCTAATTAGAAAGCATATCAGATACACATGTATAATACTAACAATTCCAGAAAAGAATACGAATGAATTTATTTACAAACAATGATTCGTAGCGAAAATTATATTTTAAGGAACAGGTTAGCCGAGAATTTTTCCATTTGGCACCAAAAAGGCGTCGATAGTACATACGATTTACCGAATGATTTATTTCTCGTGAAACAACTTTACATGGGTACATATGTTTTCGAAATATGTAAAATTCTGGAAATATCGAGTTGATTTGTTTATGAAATTATGATTTTAGAAATGATTTATCGAAATCGTACAAAAAGACATGTTTGGGCGAAATCTACCAAAACCATATAATTTCATTATATATACGAAACATCAGAACTCTATTAATTGTCAATAGCTTCATTGTATATTAGATGGAGATAACTGCTTTCAGAGTATTAGGAATCATTGTGAACTATCAATTAGGAAACAATAGGAGCATCTAGAATAACTGGCTCTACTGAAATTTGGTGTGATGCTTAGTATATATAAACCAGCAACAAAAACAGCTTTGGGAGTATATTTACCATAACACTTCTTCTGAAAATCAATTAATGTGGAGAAAGTCTCCAAGTTTGTAAATAAGTCACATGCTATATATGCATACATCATTACATCAGAAGAACTGGATTAGAAGTCATATGAAGGGAGAAAACTCAAAAAAATAGGGACTGGTATCACAAATGGTAGCAAAAACCGGATGTCTTCCACCTGTTAATCTAAGGTCGGAATCTGCGAGCATTATTTGAATGGAATTAAAGTATTTTCTGTAAGGGACTAAAAGGTGTGTCAAGCCTGAAAGATATACAATTATTCAGATATATTTCGTATATACCTAACAATTCGTACTGTGGCAATGCCGGTGGTTACTATGCAACACACTAGTGTATTCCCACTTAGTAACTGTATTATACCGTAAGTAGCTAATTAGAAAGCATATCAGATACACATGTATAATACTAACAATTCCAGAAAAGAATACGAATGAATTTATTTACAAACAATGATTCGTAGCGAAAATTATATATTAAGGAACAGGTTAGCCGAGAATTTTTCCATTTGGCACCAAAAAAGCGTCGATAGTACATACGATTTACCGAATGATTTATTTCTCGTGAAACAACTTTACATGGGTACATATGTTTTCGAAATATGTAAAATTCTGGAAATATCGAGTTGATTTGTTTATGAAATTATGATTTTAGAAATGATTTATCGAAATCGTACAAAAAGACATGTTTGGGCGAAATCTACCAAAACCATATTATTTCATTATGAATACGAAACGTCAGAACTCTATTAATTGTCAATAGATTCATTGTATATTAGATGGAGATAACTGCTTTCAGAGTATTAGGAGGCATTGTGAACTATCAATTAGGAAACAATAGGAGCATCTAGAATAACTGGCTCTACTGAAAATTGGTGTGATATTTAGTACATATAATCTAGCAACAAAAAGACATATTTGGAAGTATATTTACCATAACACTTCTTCTGAAAATCAATTAATGTGGAGAAAGACTCCAAGTTTGTAAATAAGGCCCATGCTATATATGCATACATCATCACATCAGAAGAACTGGGTTAGATGTCACACAAAGGGGGAAAACTCAAAAAAATAGGGACTGGTATTACAAATGGTAGCAAAAACCGGATGTCTTCCACCTGTTCATCTAAGGTCGGAATCTGCGAGCATTATTTGAATGGAATTAAAGTATTTTCTGTAAGGGACTAAAAGGTGTGTCAAGCCTGAAAGATATACAATTATTCAGATATATTTCGTATATACCTAACAATTCGTACTGTGGCAATGCCGGTGGTTACTATGCAACACACTAGTGTATTCCCACTTAGTAACTGTATTATACCGTAAGTAGCTAATTAGAAAGCATATCAGATACACATGTATAATACTAACAATTCCAGAAAAGAATACGAATGAATTTATTTACAAACAATGATTCGTAGCGAAAATTATATTTTAAGGAACAGGTTAGCCGAGAATTTTTCCATTTGGCACCAAAAAGGCGTCGATAGTACATACGATTTACCGAATGATTTATTTCTCGTGAAACAACTTTACATGGGTACATATGTTTTCGAAATATGTAAAATTCTGGAAATATCGAGTTGATTTGTTTATGAAATTATGATTTTAGAAATGATTTATCGAAATCGTACAAAAAGACATGTTTGGGCGAAATCTACCAAAACCATATAATTTCATTATATATACGAAACATCAGAACTCTATTAATTGTCAATAGCTTCATTGTATATTAGATGGAGATAACTGCTTTCAGAGTATTAGGAATCATTGTGAACTATCAATTAGGAAACAATAGGAGCATCTAGAATAACTGGCTCTACTGAAATTTGGTGTGATGCTTAGTATATATAAACCAGCAACAAAAACAGCTTTGGGAGTATATTTACCATAACACTTCTTCTGAAAATCAATTAATGTGGAGAAAGTCTCCAAGTTTGTAAATAAGTCACATGCTATATATGCATACATCATTACATCAGAAGAACTGGATTAGAAGTCACATGAAGGGAGAAAACTCAAAAAAATAGGGACTGGTATCACAAATGGTAGCAAAAACCGGATGTCTTCCACCTGTTAATCTAAGGTCGGAATCTGCGAGCATTATTTGAATGGAATTAAAGTATTTTCTGTAAGGGACTAAAAGGTGTGTCAAGCCTGAAAGATATACAATTATTCAGATATATTTCGTATATACCTAACAATTCGTACTGTGGCAATGCCGGTGGTTACTATGCAACACACTAGTGTATTCCCACTTAGTAACTGTATTATACCGTAAGTAGCTAATTAGAAAGCATATCAGATACACATGTATAATACTAACAATTCCAGAAAAGAATACGAATGAATTTATTTACAAACAATGATTCGTAGCGAAAATTATATATTAAGGAACAGGTTAGCCGAGAATTTTTCCATTTGGCACCAAAAAGGCGTCGATAGTACATACGATTTACCGAATGATTTATTTCTCGTGAAACAACTTTACATGGGTACATATGTTTTCGAAATATGTAAAATTCTGGAAATATCGAGTTGATTTGTTTATGAAATTATGATTTTAGAAATGATTTATCGAAGTCGTACAAAAAGACATGTTTGGGCGAAATCTACCAAAACCATATTATTTCATTATGAATACGAAACGTCAGAACTCTATTAATTGTCAATAGATTCATTGTATATTATATGGAGATAACTGCTTTCAGAGTATTAGGAGGCATTGTGAACTATCAATTAGGAAACAATAGGAGCATCTAGAATAACTGGCTCTACTGAAAATTGGTGTGATATTTAGTACATATAATCTAGCAACAAAAAGACATATTTGGAAGTATATTTACCATAACACTTCTTCTGAAAATCAATTAATGTGGAGAAAGACTCCAAGTTTGTAAATAAGGCCCATGCTATATATGCATACATCATCACATCAGAAGAACTGGGTTAGATGTCACACAAAGGGGGAAAACTCAAAAAAATAGGGACTGGTATTACAAATGGTAGCAAAAACCGGATGTGTTCCACCTGTTAATCTAAGGTCGGAATCTGCGAACATTATTTGAATGGAATTAAAGTATTTTCTGAAAGGGAGTTAAAGGTGTGTCAAGCCTGATAGATATACAATTATTCAGATATATTTCGTATATATACCTAACAATTCTTACTGTGGCAATGCCGGTGGTTACTATAGAACAGACTAGTGTATTCCCACCTAGTAACTGTATTATACCGTAAGTAGCTAATTAGAAAGCATATCAGATACACATGTATAATACTAACAATTCCAGAAAAGAATACGAATGAATTTATTTACAAACAATGATTCGTAGCGAAAATTATATTTTAAGGAACAGGTTAGCCGAGAATTTTTCCATTTGGCACCAAAAAGGCGTCGATAGTACATACGATTTACCGAACGATTTATTTCTCGTGAAACAACTTTACATGGGTACATATGTTTTCGAAATATGTAAAATTATGGAAATATCGAGTTGATTTGTTAATGAAATTATGATTTTAGAAATGATTTATCGAAAACGTACAAAAAGACATGTTTGGGCGAAATCTACCAAAACCATATAATTTCATTATATATACGAAACGTCAGAACTCTATTAATTGTCAATAGCTTCATTGTATATTAGATGGAGATAGCTACTTTCAGAGTATTAGGAATCATTGTGAACTATCAATTAGGAAACAATAGGAGCATCTAGAATAACTGGCTCTACTGAAATTTGGTGTGATGCTTTGTATATATAAACCAGCAACAAAAAAAGCTTTGGGAGTATATTTACCATAACACTTCTTCTGAAAATCAATTAATGTGGAGAAAGACTCCAAGTTTGTAAATAAGGCCCATGCTATATTTGCATACATCATCACATCAGAAAAACTGGGTTAGATGTCACACAAAGGGAGAAAACTAAAAAAAATAGGGACTGGTATTACAAATGGTAGCAAAAACAGGATGTGTTCCACCTGTTAATCTAAGGTTGGAATCTGCGAACATTATTTGAATGGAATTAAAGTATTTTTTGAAAGGGAGTTAAAGGTGTGTCAAGCCTGATAGATATACAATTATTCAGATATATTTCGTATATACCTAACAATTCTTACTGTGGCAATGCCGGTGGTTACTATAGAACAGACTAGTGTATTCCCACCTAGTAACTGTATTATACCGTAAGTAACTAATTAGAAAGCATATCAGATACACATGTATAATACTAACAATTCCAGAAAAGAATACGAATGAATTTATTTACAAACAATGATTCGTAGTGAAAATTGATAGGTAGAAACCCTCATATCTTAAGGAACAGGTTACCCGATAATTTTTCCATTTGGCACCAGAAAGGCGTCGATAGTATATACAATTTACCGAATGATTTATTTCTCGTGAAACAACTTTACATGGGTACATATGTTTTCAAAATATGTAAAATTCTGGATATATCGAGTTGATTTGTCAATGAAATTATGATTTTAGAAATGATATATCGAAATCGTACAAAAAGACATGTTTGGGCGAAATCTACCAAACCATATAATTTCATTATATATACGAAACGTCAGAACTCTATTAATTGTCAATAGCTTCATTGTATATTAGATGGAGATAACTGCTTTCAGAGTATTAGGAATCATTGTGAACTATCAATTAGGAAACAATAGGAGCATCTAGAATAACTGGCTCTACTGAAATTTGGTGTGATGCTTAGTATATATAAACCAGCAACAAAAACAGCTTTGGGAGTATATTTACCATAACACTTCTTCTGAAAATCAATTAATGTGGAGAAAGTCTCCAAGTTTGTAAGTAACTCCCATGCTATATATCCATACATTATCACATCAGAAGAACTGAGTTAGATGTCACACGAAGGGAGAACACTAACAAAAATAGGGACTGGTATCACAAATGGTAGAAAAAACAGGATTTGTTCCACCTATTAATCTAAGGTCGGAATCTGCGAACATTATTTGAATGGAATTAAAGTATTTTCTGAAAGGGAGTTAAAGGTGTGTCAAGCCTGATAGATATACAATTATTCAGATATATTTCGTATATACCTAACAATTCTTACTGTGGCAATACCGGTGGTTACTATAGAACAGACTAGTGTATTCACACCTAGTAACTGTATTATACCGTAAGTAGCTAATTAGAAAGCATATAGATACACATGTATAATACTAACAATTCCAGAAAAGAATACGAATGAATTTATTTACAAACAATGATTCGTAGTGAAAATTGATAGGTGGAAACCTTCATATTTTAAGGAACAGGTTACCCGATAATTTTTCCATTTGGCACCAAAAAGGCGTCGATAGTACATACAATTTACCGAATGATTTATTTCTCGTGAAACAACTTTACATGGATACATATGTTTTCGAAATATGTAAAATTCTGGAAATATCGAGTTGATTTGTTTATGAAATTATGATTTTAGAAATGATTTATCGAAATCGTACAAAAAGACATGTTTGGGCGAAATCTACCAAAACCATATAATTTCATTATAAATACGAAACGTCAGAACTCTATTAATTGTCAATAGATTCATTGTATATTAGATGGAGATAACTGCTTTCAGATTAGAAGGAGGAATTGTGAACTATCAATTAGGAAACAATAGGAGCATCTAGAATAACTGGCTCTACTGAAATTTGGTGTGATGCTTAGTATATATAAACCAGCAACAAAAACAGCTTTGGGAGTATATTTACCATAACACTTCTTCTGAAAATCAATTAATGTGGAGAAAGTCTCCAAGTTTGTAAGTAACTCCCATGCTATATATCCATACATTATCACATCAGAAGAACTGAGTTAGATGTCACACGAAGGGAGAACACTAACAAAAATAGGGACTGGTATCACAAATGGTAGAAAAAACAGGATTTGTTCCACCTATTAATCTAAGGTCGGAATCTGCGAACATTATTTGAATGGAATTAAAGTATTTTCTGAAAGGGAGTTAAAGGTGTGTCAAGCCTGATAGATATACAATTATTCAGATATATTTCGTATATACCTAACAATTCTTACTGTGGCAATACCGGTGGTTACTATAGAACAGACTAGTGTATTCACACCTAGTAACTGTATTATACCGTAAGTAGCTAATTAGAAAGCATATAGATACACATGTATAATACTAACAATTCCAGAAAAGAATACGAATGAATTTATTTACAAACAATGATTCGTAGTGAAAATTGATAGGTGGAAACCTTCATATTTTAAGGAACAGGTTACCCGATAATTTTTCCATTTGGCACCAAAAAGGCGTCGATAGTACATACAATTTACCGAATGATTTATTTCTCGTGAAACAACTTTACATGGATACATATGTTTTCGAAATATGTAAAATTCTGGAAATATCGAGTTGATTTGTTTATGAAATTATGATTTTAGAAATGATTTATCGAAATCGTACAAAAAGACATGTTTGGGCGAAATCTACCAAAACCATATAATTTCATTATAAATACGAAACGTCAGAACTCTATTAATTGTCAATAGATTCATTGTATATTAGATGGAGATAACTGCTTTCAGATTAGAAGGAGGAATTGTGAACTATCAATTAGGAAACAATAGGAGCATCTAGAATAACTGGCTCTACTGAAATTTGGTGTGATGCTTAGTATATATAAACCAGCAACAAAAACAGCTTTGGGAGTATATTTACCATAACACTTCTTCTGAAAATCAATTAATGTGGAGAAAGTCTCCAAGTTTGTAAGTAACGCCCATGCTATATATCCATACATTATCACATCAGAAGAACTGGGTTAGATGTCACACGAAGGGAGAACACTAAAAAAAATAGGGACTGGTATCACAAATGGTAGAAAAAACCGGATTTGTTCCACCTGTTAATCTAAGGTCGGAATCTGCGAACATTATTTGAATGGAATTAAAGTATTTTCTGAAAGGGAGTTAAAGGTGTGTCAAGCCTGATAGATATACAATTATTCAGATATATTTCGTATATACCTAACAATTCTTACTGTGGCAATGCCGGTGGTTACTATAGAACAGACTAGTGTATTCATACCTAGTAACTGTATTATACCGTAAGTAGCTAATTAGAAAGCATATCAGATACACATGTATAATACTAACAATTCCAGAAAAGAATACGAATGAATTTATTTACAAGAAATGATTCGTAGTGAAAATTGATAGGTGGAAACCCTCATATTTTAAGGAACAGGTTACCCGATAATTTTTCCATTTGGCACCAAAAAGGCGTCGATAGTACATACAATTTACCGAATGATTTATTTCTCGTGAAACAACTTTACATGGGTACATATGTTTTCGAAATATGTAAAATTCTGGAAATATCGAGTTGATTTGTTTATGAAATTATGATTTTAGAAATGATTTATCGAAATCGTACAAAAAGACATGCTTGGGCGAAATCTACCAAAACCATATAATTTCATTATATATACGAAACGTCAGAACTCTATTAATTGTCAATAGATTCATTGTATATTAGATGGAGATAACTGCTTTCAGATTATTAGGAGGCATTGTGAACTATCAACTAGGAAACAATAGGAGCATCTAGAATAACTGGCTCTTCTCAGAATTGGTATGATACTTAGTATATATAAACCAGCAACAAAAAACAGCTTTGGGAGTATGTTTACCATAACACTTCTTCTGAAAATCAATTATGGTGGAGAAGGTCTCCAAGTTTGTAAATAAGTCCTATGCTATATATGCATACATTATCACATCAGTGGAACTGGGTTAGATGTCACACAAAGGGAGAAAACTCAAAACAAATGGTAGCAAAAACGGATTTGTTCCACCTGTTAATCTAATGTCGGAATTAGGAGGCATTGTAAACTATCAACTAGGAAACAATAGGAGCATCTAGAATAACTGGCTCTACTGAAAATTGGTGTGATACTTAGTACATATAAACTAGCAATAAAAAATCATACTTGGGAGTATATTTACCATAACACTTCTTCTGAAAATCAATTAATGTGGAGAAAGTCTCCAAGTTTGTAAATAAGGCCCATGCTATATATGCATGCATCATCACATCAGAAGAACTGGGTTAGATGTCACACAAAGGGAGAAAACTCAAACAAATAGGGACTGGTATTACAAATGGTAGCAAAAACCGGATTTGTTCCACCTGTTAATCTAAGGTCGGAATCTGCGAGCATTATTTGAATGGAATTAAAGTATTTTCTGAAAGGAAGTAAAAGGTGTGTCAAGCCTGAAAGATATACAATTATTCAGATATATTTCGTATATACCTAACAATTCTTACTGTGACAATGCCGTTGGTTACTATAGAACAGACTAGTGTATTCCCACCTAGTAACTGTATTATACCGTAAGTAGCTAATTAGAAAGCATATCAGATATACATGTATAATACTAACAAATCCAGAAAAGAATACGAATGAATTTATTTACAAACAATGATTCGTACCGAAAATTGATAGGTGGAGACCCTCATATTTTAAGGAACAGGTTACCCGATAATTTTTCCATTTGGCACCAAAAAGGCGTCGATAGTACATACAATTTACCGAATGATTTATTTCTCGTGAAACAACTTTACATGGGTACATATGTTTTCGAAATATGTAAAGTTCTGGAAATATCGAGTTGATTTGTTAATGAAATTATGATTTTTGAAATGATTTATCGAAATCGTACAAAAAGATATGTTTGGGCGAAATCTACCAAAACCATATAATTTCATTATAAATACGAAACGTCAGAACTCTATTAATTGTCAATAGCTTCATTGTATAGTAGATGGAGATAATTGCTTTCAGAGTATTAGGAGGTATTGTGAACTATCAATTAGGAAAAAATAGGAGCATCTAGAATAACTGGCTCTACTGAAATTTGGTGTGATGCTTAGTATATATAAACCAGCAACAAAAACAGCTTTGGGAGTATATTTACCATAACACTTCTTCTGACAATCAATTAATGTGGAGAAAGTCTCCAAGTTTGTAAATAAGTCACATGCTATATATGCATACATCATCACATCAGACGAACTGGATTAGATGTCACATGAAGGGAGAAAATTCAACAAAATAGGGAATGGTATCACAAATGGTAGCAAAAACCGGATTTGTTCCATCTGTTAATCCAAGGTCGGAATCTGCGAGCATTATTAGAATGGAATTAAAGTATTTTCTGAAAGGGAGTTAAAGGTGTGTCAAGCCTGAAAGATATACAATTATTCAGATATATTTCGCATATACCTAACAATTCGTACTGTGACAATGCCGGTGGTTACTATAGAACAGACTAGTGTATTCCCACCTAGTAACTGTATTATACCGTAAGTAGCTAATTAGAAAGCATATCAGATACACATGTATAATACTAACAATTCCAGAAAAGAATACGAATGAATTTATTTACAAACAATGATTCACAGCGAAAATTGATAGGTGGAGACCCTCATATTTTAAGGAACAGGTTACCCGATAATTTTTCCATTTGGCACCAAAAAGGCGTCGATAGTACATACAATTTACCGAATGATTTATTTCTCGTGAAACAACTTTACATGGGTACATATGTTTTCGAAATATGTAAAATTCTGGAAATATCGAGTTGATTTGTTAATGAAATTATGATTTTTGAAATCATTTATCGAAATCGTACAAAAAGATATGTTTGGGCGAAATCTACCAAAACCATATAATTTCATTATAAATACGAAACGTCAGAACTCTATTAATTGTCAATAGCTTCATTGTATAGTAGATGGAGATAATTGCTTTCAGAGTATTAGGAGGCATTGTGAACTATCAATTAGGAAAAAATAGGAGCATCTAGAATAACTGGCTCTACTGAAATTTGGTGTGATGCTTAGTATATATAAACCAGCAACAAAAACAGCTTTGGGAGTATATTTACCATAACACTTCTTCTGACAATCAATTAATGTGGAGAAAGTCTCCAAGTTTGTAAATAAGTCACATGCTATATATGCATACATCATTACATCAGAAGAACTGGATTAGATGTCACATGAAAGGAGAAAACTCAAAAAAATAGGGACTGGTATCACAAATGGTAGCAAAAACCGGATTTGTTCCATCTGTTAATCTAAGGTCGGAATCTGCGAGCATTATTAGAATGGAATTAAAGTATTTTCTGAAAGGGAGTTAAAGGTGTGTCAAGCTTGACAGATATACAATTATTCAGATATATTTCGCATATACCTAACAATTCGTACTGTGGCAATGCTGGTGGTTACTATAGAACAGACTAGTGTATTCCCACCTAGTAACTGTATTATACCGTAAGTAGCTAATTAGAAAGCATATCAGATACACATGTATAATACTGACAAATCCAGAAAAGAATACGAATGAATTTATTTACAAACAATGATTCGTAGCGGAAATTGATAGGTGGAGACTCTCATATTTTAAGGAACAGGTTACCCGAGAAATTTTCCATTTGGCACCAAAAAGGGGTCAATAGTACATACAATTTAGCGAATGATTTATTTCTCGTGAAACAGCTTTACATGGGTACATATGTTTTCGAAATATGTAAAATTCTGGAAATATCGAGTTGATTTGTTAATGAAATTATGATTTTAGAAATGATTTATCGAAATCGTACTAAAAGACATGTTTGGGCGAAATCTACCAAAACCATATAATTTCATTATAAATACGAAACGTCAAAACTATTAATTGTCAATAGCTTCATTCTTTATTAGATGGAGATGACTTATTTCAGAGTATTAGGAGGCATTGTGAACTATCAACTAGGAAACAATAGGAGCATCTAGAATAACTGGCTCTACTGAAAATTGGTATGATACTTAGTAAAAAAGCAGCTTTTGGAGAATATTTACCATAACAGTTCTTCTGAGAATCGATTAACGTGGAGAAAGTCCCCAAGTTTGTAAATAAGTCCCATGCTATCTATGCATACATTATCACATCAGAAGAACTGGGTTAGATGTCACACAAAGGGAGAAAACTCAAAAAATGTAGGTACTGGTATCACAAATGGTAGCAAAAACCAGATTTGTTCCACCTGTAAATCAAAGGTCGAATCTGCGAACATTATTTGAATGGAATTAAAATATATTACTGAAAGGGAGTTAAAGATGTGTTAAGTCTGAAAGATATACAATTATTCAGATAAATACCTAACAATTCTTATTGTGGCAATGCCGGTGGTTACCATAGAACAGACAAGTGTATTCTCACCTAGTAACTGTATTATACTGTAAGTAACTAATAAGAAAGTATATCAGACACACATGTATAATACTGACTATTCCAGAAAAGAATACGAATGAATATATTTACAGACACTAATTCGTAGCGCAAATTCGTAGTTGTAGACCCTCATATTTTAAGGAACAGGTGACCTGATATTATTTTCCATTGGGACCAAAAAGGCGTCAATAGCACATACAATTTACAGATTGATGTATTTCTCGTGAAACAACTGTACATGGGTACATATATTTTCGAAATATGTAAAATTCTGGAAATATCGAGTTGAATTTTTAATTGAATTATGATTTTAGAAATGATTTTATCGAAATCGTACAGAAATATTTGGGCGAAATCTACCAAAACCATATGTTGTCATTATAAATACGAAACGTCAGAACTCTTAAATGTCCAATAGCTTCATTCTATATTAGATGGAGATAACTGCTTTCAGAGTATTAGGAGGCATTATGAACTATAAAATAGGAAACAATAGGAGCATCTAGAATAACTGACTCTACTGTATTTTTGAAAGTGTTTATATAACCTCATTTTAAGTTACTTATTGCATATTTATGTTATTTGGATTGAATTATACAAGTATACATTTTTTAGTTTCTATCACTTAATTGGGATCATTGAATTTTCTCACAAATCAGGATTGGTGCATGTGATATTTCTATAAATGGACAAAAAAGGCAACTTTGGGAGAATATTTACCATAACCCTTTTTCTGAAAACGAATTAATATACAGAAAGCCTCCAAATTAATAAATAAGGTCCATGCAAATATTATCACACCAGATGCTGTTTTCAGACTGATGAAAACAAACGCGATCAACAAGACACGAGACCAACAATTCTAACATGACGTCCTGCATTAATATTGGCTATATAAATAAAGCTGTGTTAAAAATCATGATACATGTTTATTAGCAGATGCGTAATTGCTGAGCAAATTATTAAGAAGAGTGAAGATACCAAAGAAGTAATCTTAATTCGCAGAGAAGAAGCAGCCAGCACAATGAACAGAAGAAAATAATGATAAAAGGACAAACAACGATCTACAAAACACCAGAGAACAAAAGATCGGGAAACACGAACCCCACTAAAAATGCTGGTGTACTCAGGTGTTCCGGAGGGGTGGGTAGTTCCTGTTCCAGTAATAGCATCCGTCGGGTTAGTCTAGTTACAAATCCGGTGATAAGTCATGAGTGAGGAAATGCCTGCAAAGTGCTTGCGACAAGTGGAACATATTCATAGATATCTGTTACACAGATATTTCGCAACTGTTAACCAAGTCATGATGGCGACGAAATGAAGTGAACTTAATCAACATGAACCCTTGGTTCAGTAGAATCCTTGTTAGCAGCAACCATCTATCAGAGAAATCACGATAGAAACCGCAAACTCTGGAATATCGGATCAACCGAGAGACATATACTCTATATACATACATACATATACTGCTGGAATGTTCAAATGGGAAAATTGAAATCATCTCTTTTGTTTCGTTCTTAAACGGCCCTCACTTGCCCAAGTTGTCAAAGTATGAAGCAGATCTAGCTGTATCTGTGGTATCCTTTATCTCAAGCTTAATGGGGTAGATGCGATCAACAAAATCGCCAAACTTAGAATTACTTAGTGAAAGGACATCATCTATATAGCAGAACGTGAAATTAAAGGATCGGGCTAGCTTCTTTTTGTTCTTCTGGAGAAGCTGCTATATGAAGCCTGCCTCGTACGAATAAAGTCAGCGAGATGAGAACAGTTTGCACTTACAGGTACATGTATACATATCATGTTGGAAAACACGTCCACCAAACATAATATGTTGTCAAAAACTCGAGCATTATGATGATATCAGTTTCAGAGAACTTTTTGGAAGAATCAAACTGTTTTGTTTTTTTTAACAAAATAAGATTTGTCCCTTCCTAATAAAAGGTGTTTGTATATACGTTGGCCACTATTTTATAAAACAGTTGGACTAATTCTTTTAATCTCTCTTTCTTTGGAAATGTCTGTACCAAGTCAGGGTCATTACGGTGTTCTCAGTTTTTCGGTTGATGACTGATTTTGTCCGTTTATATACCTGTACTTATGAGTTCTTCAAAATCCAAATCCGATTCACACCACGCTTGACTAGCTAGTGTCACTGTAACTCTGAATCCTGGTTTTGATCGATGATAGAATCTATGTTAATAATTTGAAAGTGGTTTCGTGGAGTATTTGCCAGACACAGTAATATAACGCTTTGTATGGGGACACTAATGTAATTTAGGAATCCAGTAGTGACGGTAGATCCAGTTCATCTATGGCTGAATAACTAAGGAACACAAAACAGACCGATGATTGTCCAGGATTTCCTCTTTCGTATATATTGTCGGTGTATATGTACGGTTGCCAAGTTAATTGTCAATACCTAATTCTTTTATTAAGCAGTCTACAAAATGTGACTTACACACAAACACAATATTGTTAGGGGCCTTGTCGGCAAGTACAACAACATAATTGCCATGGAGATGAGACAGGTGTTTAGCAACTTTGGGTCTTTAAAGAATGATGTTTTGCGAGTGCTTATTGAACCATTGAGATTTTTAATTCTAATTCTTAAGTGATTTCATGTATTCATACAGGACCATGGTGCATACAAACATAAAACTGGACGCTTTGCTTCTTTACATTTTCATATTTTTCTGGAAAAATTAATAAAGTCAACAATCTATCGACTTTGACTTCTGGTGATGTAATTTTCAATTGAACCTGGTTTCTGATTTATTTGATGATTTTGTGAGCATCTTACTTACTTAAGCTGCTAAAATCAAAATGCCATTAAATTGGAAAATATCAGTAACTTAATTGCAACACCATCTAGTTATCAGTATAAGAAAAACAGCTGTAAGCAGGAAAGTTAGTGGATTTTATTATGACATGCATTTCCAATACTGACTTCCACTTCAAGAAATAAGATAGAATTTCTCTACTAGAATCGAAATAATTAATAGAAGCCATAGTTTGCATAAAGTTTTAACATGGGTAATATTATCTTCACTTCATGGTGGCATTTTATCCCTCGTTGTCGCTTAGAATGAATTTTGTACAAAATTGATATTACTCAAGTTAAAATAGGATACATCTATAGCTTCCATGAATTATTTCTTAATTAGAAAATTGTTGCTGTCACATACATTTGATAGAGTTGCTATGCTACAACTAGAGATTTGCAAATTTTTGGCTGGAGATTTTTTATCGACGTATTTGATGCATGTTTTTATTGTTTATTGATGTTTTCCTTTTGTTTGTTTCAGTATTGCATCCCATTTCAATATATATTGTTTACATTTCTGTCTTATTAGTAGTGTTTCATATGATGAATGAAGGATAAAAACTGTATTTATAATTTATTCATAATCATTCATAATCATAAGGTTATAACAAAGCAATAACAATGAAGACAGAATGTTCTGAACAATAAAGTCATTATACATAGAGCACTAAAATTAAAGTCACTTTGCTGCTCGTGCGTTGGGTGATAGCATACGTTTTGGCATTTTTGTGGTTTATCAATTCCATCCTGGAACTTAGTCCTTAAATAATACTTTGATCGGCTTTGGTCCCAAACAAGCCATAACAACTCAATCCGAGATGAATTCATTGCACGTTTGATCGAAATAAGAAGTTTTCCTCGGCATCAAAGGTTGTCCGACTCCTGTTTGCACAACGGTTTATAACTATTTTTAATTGCCGATATCACACTTCTAATCATCTAAGCATGTGCCACAAACCCACTTCCTTATCCCCAATTAACTGTCAATCAGTGGATAATTGTTGTATAATCATCAACACCTTAATTAATCACCATGACCCAATTTACCTGTAAAGGTGTCAAACAGATCAAAAACCGGATATCATTAAATATGACATTCACCTTTACCATTCGTATCTCTCAGCGTTTTTCGTCAGCGCGGGAGTTCCAAATGGGGAATTTCCAGAGATATTGATCGCAAAATGTAGGTCAAGATTTTATTGTACTTGATTTTTTTCACAGGCAGAAGATTTTGAAAGTTGACGGGAGGGACGGAAGGGATCCTCAAAATCAGGAGAAAAATGCTCCCGTCGGAAGGTTCACATGTATGCTGTCATAAAAAAAGAAATTACGTTCTCTGCTCAGTGTGAGTCCATCAATGACTGTGTTGTACTCCTTGGTTGTTATAAGTTGAAAAAAGAATAATTTATGGTACAATGATATGTAAATTTTATAAAACTAGACAAACAAAAGTCAACAATTTATGCCCCTAACTGGAGAATTTCTTAGAGAAATTGAAAATTAGTTCCTATAATATTAACTATTTTACATCATGTGGGTTGTTTTAATTGTAATCAACAATTAGTTGAAACTTTATTAGCATGATAAAACAGCTAGAAGGTGACTCTTTGCAAGTACATAAGGGTACAATGTGATATGCATAAAAAAATAATAATTGTAAAAATATATTGGTTACTGTAACGCAGAGCATTACAAATGTCCCCCAAACAAACAATACAAGTACTAGTGGTATGAATGAAGAATAGTGCGAGAACATAGCAAGAAATAATTAGAGCCCAGTTTTTGACTATCATGTCTAGAGAAGTACCAAATTTCGCCCAAATCGGAGGATTTTTGTATTTTGGTTGTCATTTTGGATTCAAAATGGCCACCATAGCAAACTGAAATGGTCGCAATATGGTGCAGCATGTCTTACTCCCTGTAAATATCCATTTCCATGGAAATCTTTTAATCTTTGAATTTTTAACGATTGTTTTAATTTTTATATTGGTGGCCATTTTGAAAATTTTAAAAACAAAGAGCACAACTTTGAGCAATGGTCTATTTTTGTGTCATGTTTCAAAAGGATCCGCTGTTTGGAGTGAATTTAAAAAATTTTGCACCTTGGTTACCATGGCAACAGCTGCCATTTTGAATTTTTTCATGAAGTTTGATGAAAGGAATCAATTTTTTTATAAATCCCCCCTTTTTTGTTTCCATGGCAACTGCGGCAAAGTTTGTCCAACCGATTCCGATTTTTTGGGCTTATTGATGTGGATGTTGTTCCTATCAAGTTTCATCAATTTCTGTTTGGCGAGTAACCCGCTATGATCATTTTTGTGTTTTTCATTTTTTTTAGCATTTCGGCAATTTCCATGGCAACGGCAGCCATGTTGGAAAAATCAACCCTTAAAGGCACAACTTCACATGGCATATGATAATCCTACAAAGTTTCATCAAGTTTGATTACGGCATCTCTGAGAAATGTGTTGGACAAACTTGACGGAAGAAAGAAAGAAAAAGAAGAATAACTAGAATTGCCATTGCAAAGCAATAGCGGACATCACCCCACCCCATTATTTTGGTACCTCTGTTTCCATGGTAACGACATTTTGAATTTTATCAACACGCCAAAAGCTTCCACACACTACGGTGAATATTCCTACGATGTTTCATGAAGTTTGATGAAAGAAATAAAAAAAAATTTAAATCCCCCCTTTTTTTTATTTCCATGGCAACTGTGGCAAAGTTTGTCCTACCGATTCCAATTTTGTTTCCACTAGATGTGGATGTGACAGGAAACATTACTGCAAAAATTGTTGGAGTCTGGAGTGAATTTAACATTTTTTGCACCTTGGTTACCATGGCAATGGCTGCCATTTTGAATTTTGGCAACCCCCAAAAGGATTCCAAAAATCTTTTAAATCCCCCCTTTTTGGTTTCCATGGCAGCTGCGGCAAAATTTGTCCAAACGATTCCGATTTTTTTGGCTTATCTCGTTCCACTAGATGTGGATGCTGTTCCTATCAAGTTTCATCAATTTCTGTTTGGCGAGTAACCTGCTGTGATCATTTTTGTGTTTTTCAATTTTTTAGCATTTTGGCCATTTCCATGGCAACGGTAGCCATTTTGAAAAAATCAACCCTTAGCATATGATATTCCTACAAGGTTTCACAAATTTTGATCAAGGCATCTCTGAGAAATCGAGCGGACAAAAATGTGTGGAAGAATAATAATAAATAATAGTGAAAATGAAACCTATAATAGCAATACATCAAACTTCGTTTGGGGGACATAAATATGCAACAAATGTAAATAAAACATTATAATAACCATAATTACATGATAAATAAATATTGTCATCAGTTAGAATTCTTCATCTAAAAAATATACCACAAAATATTTGCTTTAACATGTTTAATGACAAGTCAATATTTTTTTTCTTTAAATGCAGTATTTTGGCATACATTCAGTCAGAATATTTTGCATTATATTTTTTAGATGAAGAATGCAAACCAATGACACTATTATCATGATGGACATAAATATATAAATGATATATTTAAAGTAATTTCTAAATAAGATAAATTTTGTGCAAATTTTATATACATTGCAACATTAATAAATAACAACTTTTAAGATTTATAAAATTCATTCTACATATAGATAAAAATGTATGAATAATTATAATTTAAATAAAAAATTACAACAGGCATGGGAGCAAGACAACAGTCACTGAACAGAAGCCATGCCCCATCGTATCATGTTTTGGTAGCAATTAGATGAAATAAGAAATAAAATAAAAATACATTTAGAAAAAATATACATTTTAAGAGACATTTACAGGAAATGTCAATGGAAAATACAGTGTATTAATAAAATGACTTCAAATAGTTACACTCAAAATTTAGAATTATATGCCTGTATTATCCTTGATTTGTTTTACGAAAATAGATTTCTCAGAACAATATCGCATCGAAGGTGAGCCCCGAGATGCGAGTCCATTTTGAGCAAAACATACCATAATTAGTATGTTTATCAAGGATTTGTCATGGTAACTTCAGTGACATTGGTGTGACATGAAAGAGTTAGATAGAAATTAACGATAGTATTTCAGATCATGTTTGTTGCTTGATAATATATATTATCATGTGCAAAGATCAATGTAAAAATTTACATGTCATCAATAAAATAAACTACATAACAACATTTCATTAATTATAGCCAATTAATGGGTAAATAGAAATAATTGTAATGTCAATTGACAGTTTTCCAATGTATTAAAACAAAATGATTAATTTAGTATTAAGAATGGTTTTCTCTTCCTTTAATTTCTATTTATTTTTTTGTATTAAAAACTAACAGTTTCCTGAAGAAAGATTGAAGTGGACTCCAGAAAGTAGACTGGAAAGTGCCATGTATCAATCTGACTATATTATATTTATAAACTAGCATTATAAATGATCTACTTTAACTTATTTTCTCAGGAGCCAGAAATCGCTCACCTGGTTTTCAATTTGACTTCTAAATTTCATAGAATTTTTTTTTAGATGATTCTTTCTTATTTTGCTATTTGATTTGATTTGATTGATTTATTGTGTTTAACACAATTTTCAGCTATATCATGACGACCAGTTTTAGTGGTGGAAGCCGGAGTACCCGGAGAGGACCAATGACCATGGGCGAGCAACTGGTAAACTTTATCACTTGAAGTTGCGAGTCGAGTGCACCTTTTTTTTGTAATTTACAAAGCCGGGCACGAATCCACGCCATATTGGTGATAAGCTTGTATGAGTTGTTAGGTAATCCAACTACCTAACTCATTGAGCCACCTGGGCCCTTGCCATTTGAAATGTCTGGTAATAGTAATAGCAACCATCTTGGATCAATGATGATTTCATCTCAAGTTTCAGAGAAGAAGATTTTAAGGTGATTTTTTTTCTTAACATAATTATGCAAAATCGGCATAAATCGTATTATGAAAGAATAAAAACTACTTATTGCCATACATGTGTATGTATCTCTTATCAAATTTTTTAGCTCATTTTGGTTTTTATGGTTGATCTATGGTTTATGGTGTTTAATGCCATTTTCAAGAATATTTCAGTTATAAAATGACAATCATTTTACTGGAGGAGGAAACCGGAGTACTAGAATAAACCACCACCCTGTCGCAAGTCACTGACAAACTTCATCACATAATGTTGTATCGAGTACACCTTGCCATGAATAGGGTTCGAAATCACACCTTTAGTGGTAATAGGCACTGATTGCACAGGTAGTTAGTAATCCAACTACCATACAATCACGACCACAATGGCCCCTGAGCTCATTTTGACATATAATAAAATAACAAGACAATAATATAATTCTTTATTTTTAGTAACAGCTGCCATCTTGAATGGTGACAGGGCTGCCAGACATCATTTTAAAAGGGGTCCACCCAAGCACCATACCACTAAAATTTGGTTCAGTGGTTTCAGACGAGAAGATTTAAATGTTACCTTTTATCAAATTTGTATAATCTGTATAAATCTGTTGAACAAAATATTTCACAATACAAACCTGAATATATGTTAAACTACTGATTGCCATGTAGCCATGATTTATAATAAAGCATAATGGATATTTGAAGAAATATCTATATTGAGTAACAATAACCATCTTGAAAGGATGGCGGGCTGTCGGACATAATTTTGAAAGGGATCCACCAAAGGACCCTCCCTGCCATGATTGGTTTAATTTATTTTCCAAGGAGAAGCTTTATGACCTACGGCCGACGGACAATGGACACTATGTGATGGCAAAAGCTCACCTGGCCAAAGGCAGGTGAGCTAAAAGCAATGATTCCATTGCTTTTTCCAGATAATTCAACAATGCATGTAGCTGTCCAGTTTGGTTCCAAGTAACAAGATTTGTCACTATGACTAGTGATGGGAATCGACAACATTTTCAAGATCGATGATCGTTATATCAACTTTGACCGATGATCGATCATCGGTGACAATTGCTTGCTAAATGTATTTACTGATTATAATTAATCAAATAGTCTTTATTTCAAGAGTATGATTGACAAAGGTAAAGATATGAATAAAATTGTATCATAAATTTATAAACTATAATTTTTCCATTAGTAAACATTAACTTTAAAATAGAACAAAACAAAAGATTGTTTTCCATATGTGTAACACCTGATATAGATAGATAAATAATAGACTAGTCCAAATATGTGTTTGACAAAAGTAAAGATTTGAATAAAATCAAATTATATATTTACAAACTACAATTTTTCCATTTGTAAACATTAACTTAGAACAAAACAAAAGATCGTTTTCCATATGTAAAATATAAAATGGATTATTCTGGGAAGTAGATAAATGATACAAATACAAATATTTTTATTTTCCAATTAAGGAGCCCTTTCGGGCAGAACAATTAACAAAGAATTTAATACAATAATTATGGATTGATTACATTGATTGGAAGATGACAAAATTTTTATGAAACAATAACAAATCAAAATTTAATCATACCATTGACATAGTAATAGTTGCATTCGAATGTATGCTATATAACAAGCACAGTGACCCATCGGTTGTAAAATAATAATGGTTGAACTTCAGAGAGGATTTATATAAAAAAATATATATACACCATACACATAAGTTTACACTTGAATTCTTTTCATTAAATAGTTATTATTATGTATCATTTATTTATTAACTTATTATTATTATTATTATTTTCTTAAGATTTGTATGTTATGCATATAATTCAATAGGTAAATACTTATAGGTATATGCATAATATATATTATACCACTATATTGGATGTATAATACAATGTGAACTTGGAAGAGAACCCGGAGGACAAACCTCACCCCCAGATAACAATTTAGTTCTAGTTTCTGTTAATGACATCAACAGTTTTATGACTATATTAATAATAATTATATTTTCATTTGAAAGTAACCAAATAAATTTAGATTTGTTATCCAATGAATGAATGATGCAAACATTTTGCAAATATCTGAGATTTGCTGCATAGCTTCAGTTCTAAATTAATTTAAAATGGGACACTGCAGTAAAAAATGTATTTCATCCTCTATTTCTAATTTGCATAGTTTACAAATTCATTCATTCAATGGTATATTCTGGTGTCTCCCCTTTTCAATTTCTAAGAATAGTCCAAATATGTGTATTGACTGAGTGTCAAAAGTACGCTTGGACAAAATTGCCAGATGTTTGTCAGTATGAGGGCAAAAAAATCCTCAGCTGGGATAAAACTGCAATATTTTTGTCAGTATGGAGACAGAAAAAAAAAACCAACCAAAGAACAAAGTTAAGCATATATATCTTAGACACTATAGAATCAGAATCGACCACAAGGCTTAACAATCGATCATCGGATCTTATGATGACGTCCGTCTGATTAATCGATGTTTCCGATGATCGGTACACCACTATCTATGACATAATAAATGACGTTGGGATTATCCTGCCTTTGAATCTTGATTATTTTCATGCCATCTGGGACAATAACTAATCCTGATATTTCTGTCTGGTTGTGAGATAAAGCTGCCAGACATTGCAAAGCACATTGTTCAGTGAACTGATTCAAGGGAGAGTCAAAGGATGTTTGACGTCCATATTTAACATAAAAAGAAACTTCAATAAGTATTTTTCCTGTTACTCCATCATTAATTCTATGGCTATATATATGAATAAAAATGTAAGGAATTTGACAAGTACATAATCATCTGGATTTTGAAGCATATTCTGGATGGTTATAGGTTCTGTTGATTTGGTCTTCTATTTTCCACTTGAAACTGCAAATCACTTACTGGTGATGGGGAACATGATCTAGAACGCGATCTGTTTCCCAAAGCTTTATGAAGTAAAACCCTATGGCGCTGTCTCCCACGATCTTGAAACTGACCTGCACGTGCTAGTTCAAGTTGTTCAGGATTCTATCCATATACAAGACAGTGTACCACTCCATCTTGTAGTGATTTATACTTAGATGTTTCTGCTGGTTCTTGTTTAATTTTTCTTTTGAAGTTTTCTGCATAGATAAATATATTCAAAAGATTACTTAAAAGATTCCCTATTTGTTCTGACCCATCAAAAAAGCCCTTCAGCAAAGTGTCCACTAGTTCCAGACAGACTTCATCATTGACCTGCAATGTAAAAATCGAAAAAGAATCGTAGAAAGAATCATCTATGCAAAAATCATTTTGCTCTTCAGAACAATTAATTAAACTGTGATTGTTCTTGAAAACAAAGTAAGTAAGAGTTAGGCCAAACCTGTCTAAAAAATGCAGGCAGGAGATTTTATAAGAAATAAAACCTATCAAAACTTGAAATAAAAATTCAAAAATTTATGGTGTTGATCCCATTTTGACCACATTCTGGGTTCAACACTAATGCTAGTCCTGACGCCCGAAGCTAGTTAAATTTCTGAAGGACTAGTTTAAAACTCCTTTACCTTGGTAGTCCGCTGGGTGAGTAAAAAGTGGACTGTTGATACATACAATATGTTAGTGTTTGAAATGTTTGGGTGAAAATTGATAATTCTATCAACAAAACTAGTCTGAACCAAACATTATTATTAGACTGTTCTCAATGTTAATCATACACCAGCACAACCAACTTCCAGTAAGTAAATAAACCAGTCGATTAAAATCTATGTCGTATGAGTGTTTGTATACATAACAATTTTTTTTATAGATCTGGAAAGTTTATTTGACACTGAGAAATATCAGATTGCAACAACAATACATGGGAATTCCTTGTTTCTATGATGATGATGAGGAGGAGGAAGACTTGCTTCAGAATTTAAATGACATTCACCAACTACAAATGATATCTCATCAGGTTTTGAAAGATTTGTTATAATAAATGTTGAGTTATGATAAAGTATTAATGATATAATTTCAGCCTGTACAGATATAGTATATATATATGCAGCCATAGAATACATGTAAGTGTGTGATTGTTGTACAATGCCAAATGAGCATTTTTGTTTTTATCTATATTACGGTGTGAAAAAGTTGTATTTGATAAAATGATATGATAAAGAAGAAAAAGTTAACAAGATTGGTTGAAAAATAAATGCTCCACCCACAAAAACAGAAAACACCTCTTTTCACTCTTGTTTCTTTTATCTATTTTAGTCGATCAACAAAAAATAAATTGGATTTTGGAACTGTTTCGACGGTGTAATATATTTTATCTTTCATTCTACGTACCAAGTTTGGTTCCATTTGGCCCAGTGGTTTCAGATTGATTGATTGATTTTTGGTGTTTTAACGCCACTTTCAACAATATTTCAGCTACAATGTATATCATGGCGACCAGTTTTAGTGGTGGAGGAAGCCGGAGTACCCGGAGAGAACCACTGACCATGGGCAAACAACTGGTAATCTTTATCACTTGCGGCTTTTTTTGTAATTTACAAAGCCGGGCGCGAACCCACGCCGTATTGGTTTATACGAGTTGTTAGATCTAACGATCTAACTCATTGAGCCACCCGGTGGTTTCAGAGGAGAGGATTAAAATGTAAATGTCTACGGACGATGACATGAGACTCCAAGTGATAGCCATACCACATATATTATATATGCCCCTTTGGTTTAGGAGATCTAAAAATGCATAAAACCGACCCTTGAACCAAATGCAATCCTCTGTAAACTGAACTAAAATAGTGTCCCAATCTAGGAAATTTTAACACCTGTTTATTCCAAACACAAAAGCTGGTTCCAAGGAGATTCAAATTACACAGATTTCACTCTACCTTTCAAATATGCAAAATTTCTGATATTGGGCCCTTTTTACCCCTGTTTGAAATAAAACAGAAAAAAAAAGATCACGGTCCATCAATAACACATAAAGATGATCCTATTGTAGGCCAGCTCCAGTCAAGTTTATCCCAGAAATCATAAGAGATAGGGTTAGGAATATGGAGGTTAAGGTCGTTTTCAACAATATTTCAGCTACTGTCTTTTGGTACGTATAGAACGTGGTTTTATGCTTTAAAATGATAAGTTGTAGGGGGGGGGGGGGGGGGGTGCGTTTTATGCATAGGAGTAAGTATCAGACACTTTTTTTCAGGTCACGTAGAGAGTTTCCGGTAGCGTAGCTTCTAGTCCACGACTGGCAATATTCCCAATGATCGACGAATTCATGTTCAAATAACACTAATTGTGTTCATTATATATGTGTTATTTAAAATAAAATTGTATAAAAATTGTACTTATTGCTTGTTCATTGCCTTTTTGAAATGTTTGTAAATATGTATTTATTCTCGATGTTTGTCAATAATCATACTTGTTGTGCATCAGTGTTGTTGTTCAGAACTAATTGTCCATACAAATGCAGGAATAACTGTCAAATGTTTGCTATCAGACATGTTTGGTACAATGCATTTGTAAATTTACAATGCATTATCAAGTGCTGCTCTGAAATTATGAAATCATTGCCTGTTTGACCGATAGTTCCATTTGAAGCCACCATATTATTTGTACAGATGATGTATTGGTCATGTGACACCTTTATATTAGGAAAAGTAAACAAGTTTTTCGTGTAGAATGGGTTTCTATTTCGTCTGCCAATTAGAGTGATATTTTACCTTTATGCAATCTCTTTTTTCCCTGCGGTGAAATTACATGTGTTTGGGTATTGAACCTTTGCTTGATTTATCGATTTTTATAGCAGTTGACAAGGTCAAGGACTGTATACTGTATAACAAGGTGTGAAAAGATAATAGAACATACTGGGACACCTGTCAATATTGATGAAAAAGACAATTGAATACTTGTAAATCATTAAATGGTTATATAAACAAATTAAATCAAATGTGTGTTTGTGTATAGGATTTAATCTGTTTATATATCCGTTAACTAAAATAAAAGAAAGCGGATAATTTTTACCTATGATTTTATTCGACATGAATAACAATGCAAGTAATTTAATAACAATAACAAAAGTTTTTTTATAACAGGAGGTACTTCTTAAATTTTAGGAGGTACCTAAAAAATTAGGCCGGGGGTCTGGGGTCCACCTGAGGGCTCAAAGGGGTCCAGGGGGGCTTTGTCCCCCGGAAGCTCCTGAAATCTAGCATTTTGTGGACCAAAAAATGTACTTCAGAGACTGCAAAACATTCAGTGTTTTTGAAAGAAAAATCCCATTAACTTTCTCTTTAGAGTTCAGATTTCACGAAGACCATTGCATAATGGATCCCCCCCCCATTTCGCTATTGAATATTTCAGTTTACAAACTTCAGCCAAGATTATTCATGGATAGTCCGCCATATCTTAAAAAAAACCAAAAGGACCATAAAGAGCTACGATTCCGCAGCTAGGCTTGACCAAGCCATTGTTTTGTTGGCTTTGTCCTTTTCTTTTTCACAATACCTTGGCTTGCATGTTTTTTTACTTTATTACCAGTAATTAAACTCATCAAAGACCATTGACACGACTTAAGTGCAAAAAAAACAAAAACGATTCGCGGGAAGACATTTATTAACATTTGAATCACAAAAGTTAAATTATTTTTGAAAAAAAGTGGGGCCTGCGTTTTGATATTACAATGTAATTCGTATTTGAGTCATGTCCGGTCCTTTTCAAGATTCCTAGTAATTTTCTATCCCTTATCTCCTCGTACCCTCTTTTAAAAATGCTTTTCAGCACACTTTCATTTCTGTGAACAACCGCGGTAGGGCCCCGTCAAAATATGTAAATAAAATTAGCCATGTAGGTTTTTATTTTTTTATACCGGAAGTTAAACAATATGGATGGAGTTAAGCAACAAGACAGTACAGTAAAACCTGTGTAAACCGGCCACCATTGGGACCACATTTCAGGGCCGGTATTGACAGTTGGCCGGTTTATTCAGTGTCTACTTTCTGACTACCATATAAGTGTTTTTTTCACGGGAGCCAAATTTTGCGATTTTTTTCCAAATTGTTTTTTTTTAGCGGTATACTTAATTTTTGCGATCCTGAGTTTTAACCAAAATCAAATTGTCTGAATTGTTTAACTAACAATTCAAAATATGAATTGTTTTGAAATAATTGAGTATCGTAATTTCTTATGCATACTGCACAGGTTTTTGTCCAGATTCTTTATTTTGCAGGAGGGTGCACATTTACTACTGTCTAATATTTTCGTATTTCTTTACTTGTTTGGACACTATTTCACAAAGTCATTAAATGCGTATAATACTTTTTAATTATTCAGAGAATTACATTTATTGTAATACTCTCTAGTGCAGTTGTGTTTTGAACCAATAAACGTTGATACGAAAATAAACTAAAAATAAAAGTGTGACTATATCTAACTGTGCGTAAAATAATCAATAATGCTGTTGATAAGAATGAATATGTGTATGTATGAAAGGTGTCATAATTACTTAGTGTATAATTAGACTGCCAGACTGTGTTTACACAAGCTTTTAATGATTGAAATAAAAAGAAAAAAGGAATCAGATGTATTTGTCATTTGTTATGTCAAGTCTGGAAGTTTGATTACTCCCAGCTGTGAAGACTATAAAGTATAATCCGATTAACAATAAATTATCTCAAGTTATGATTGTATGGCTTGGATGCTAGTTCATCACTTAAATAATAAGGCATTGTTTGTTGTTCATTTATGATCATTGTCAACATATGCATTGTTTTCGGGAAGGATTCCCCCATGTTGGATATTTTAAAAGCGTCCCGGCGAAAAAAACGGGGTATTTCATCTTGATTAAGCTTTCACTTTTTAGGTGTTGATTGCATGTTTGTTTAACATTTAATGAACATTTAAACATTAACCACATGAGTTACCAGTGATCACTAATTACAGGTGTGCTAATATACACACTTCGATAAACACTTTCAATACGTTTCCCCTCGGACGCCCCTTCAATTTACTACCGATCGATATTCACATATATGTAAACACACGGTTGATTGATCTGATCATGACCGGTTTACCGAGATAAATTATAACAGTAATTAGAGAATTGGGACCGCAAGTCAAGGCCGGAATTCGGAATGTGCAGTGCCGGTTTATTCAATGATTTTTGACAAAGATTATTAAGGAAAAAAATGGGGACTTGAAATTTAGATCGGAATGGACACGATTCCGGTTTACTCAGGGTTCGGTTTCATCAGGTTTCACTGTACGCCCCAAAATGATTCGACCCTGGGTTTTAAATGGATAAAAAAAATCGCACAAAATATTGTGTAGTCATATATTCATAATACATAAATAATCATACTTATATTACTGAAGATTACACTAGTTTGTGTTTGAACATAATTTGTAATCGGTCATTTTTTATTTTGAAATGATGTCAGCTTTCTTCCGGTCCGACTTTTACACAAGGATAAAAAGATATTGGGGCGAAAACATCTGTTTACCGCATGCGCAAACTGCTATTTACGATTCTAAGGTAAATTATTTTTAAAAGGCACAGGCTACGAATACGACGGAAACATATTCGTAGCCTGGGTTCTACTAACCTGAATAATCCAGTCGTTATATTACGCTTTGCTATATTAACGCCTGAACGACTTTTTCGATAAAACGTGTCAATCGGAAGCTTCAAATTAGCAATGCATTCTGGGTTTAAACTGCTTGTGGTGACTTTTGACACTAAAAGAAGGAGGAGCTTAAGAAATGTTTGTAAACAAAGGTCAATGGAGCGTTCAGGTGTCAAATGTTTTCATTGTATCCACATGTTTGACCTTACTAATCTAAAAGGTGAAAAGAGAAGAAATGTAGGAAAACTAAATAATGAATTAAACATCGTTAATCAACTTGTCGATCTCCATTTCTTGTTGTTTGTAAACATTACCGGAAATTGAAAGAACCGCCTTGCGCATACTCGGCAAATAATCATCGCTGATTGGCTCTCTCTTTCAGAGAGCAGCTGACGTGTTTTTATCACAAGGAGAGTTCAAGCCCTCATCCAGCGATAGTGCCGATAGAGGGCGCAGTATTATTCGAGTTAGGGTTCTACGAGTACGACGGGCGGAAGTTGTGACTAAATGATCAACCGGTTTCCGGACATGGATACCTATTATACGGAAATTAATCACGTATTGCTAAGACAATAGGTAAATACAATGTATTAAATTAATAATATTTATAGTTATTTTAAGCAATTTCAGCAACACCAATAGGTTTTTTTCGACACAAAACGTAGTCCAATACATCTTAGATGGTACCATACAAAAAGCGCAAACTTGTGTGTTTTATCATATGACTTACGATAGTATTGTAATGACTAAAACATTCTAGAAACATGTATTTGCTGCTATACAGAACATGATTGAAGACATCGCCGCAAAGTTAATATGAAGAACTGCAATCAAAGTGATGATCATTTGCTTATTCAAGGTATATTGTATGTGATTTTACCTTGTGTTTGGGCGTTGACCGCTGGAAATGGAACTACAATTTTTCCCTCCATGAATACAGGAATAATCCAACTCCTTATAAATTAAAAGACCCGCTGCACTTTCTGCAACTTCCATGTTTTTATATTTGGACCCCGTACCAAGCTTCCTTAAGATACGCTTATAAAGTTGGACGTAGTTATTCTCCTGGAATTTTTTTAAGGCACTCTCTAAATCTGTAAAAGATTTATACTTTGCTCCAACACGGAGCGCACTACATCGTCGTCTATTTTGAAAATAATTAATATTGGGAAGTGTGAGTTGTACTCTGAGAAGTACTCATATCAGTGAAATCTATGGGCTTAATCGTGTATTGTAAGACTAGTTGTTCAATGCATCAGATTTTATTGGAATAAAAATAAACTACAAACAGAAAATTATATAAAAAAATTCATAAATTGTCATTTAATGAATTAAATACAATAGAATTAAGAAAATCGAGAAATCCGTCGTATTCGTAGCCTCTAGATGCTAGCAGTACGTGATTAATCTCTGTAAAATAGATGTCCATGTCCGGAAACCGGTTGATCATTTAGTCACAACTTCCGCCCGTCGTACTTGTAGAACCCAGGCTACGAATACGTTTCCGTCGTATTCGTAGCCTGTGCCTTTTCAAAACAGGGAATATCCCGTCAACTTGGTCGTGGCTGAACGCAGTTGTTCGATTTGAATGCGAGAATTCAGCAACTGACGTGATCATTAATTTTTTATGAAAAATATTCCACAAGCCTATCGTTCTTGTGGTTTTGACCACCGCTAATTTTGGGGGGGTTCAGTAATTTCTGCCGGTACTATACACGATCTCAGACGGGTAAAAGTACCGGGTACCGGCCCACTTTGAAACCCCTGTAATCTAATAATGTTCAGTTCAGCACTAAATTAAATATCACTTCTTTTATACAGCACTTTATTAATGTTGTTATTTTTGTATTGTTTTCTCTTTATGAGCTTGGACACGTGCATGTAATATTTGAATCGATAGTAATTACTTCCTATTGCAAGCTTGACTCAAGCTTGCCTATCTTTGATCATATGAACGGTTCATTATTTGATGAATTTACAAATTAAAGATTAAACATATCTAAATATTTATTTTTTAAAACAACCATAATTCGTGTGAAGAATGACAAAAAAACAAAAATTTAACTGCTCCATCCGTATCATTTTCATTGCCGCTTTGAACTTGTTTTCAAATTAAACATTAGTGATAAACTTCCTGCATTCACAAAACAGCTAATTTTTGTTTGCAAAATCTAGAATAATCGGTTTAAACTCTTTTAACAAAACTAATTTAACATTTCTCTATCTAAAGTTTATTAAAAATACATGTATTAACAAATACTTGATCTGTGGTAAGCAGTATTTTGCCGTTTGAACGAGGATTTCTACCGTGCATGTTTTACTGAATCTTCCTATGTTTTATCGATAGGAACTAGAATTTTCACCAGATTTTTTGGGGAGGAAAGGGGGTGCGCTTTATGCACCAGTGCATTTAATAGATACCAAAAGACGGTATATCTAGGTGGTCAGTTTAATTGGTGGTAGCAACCAAAGTAGCCGAGATAAACCACTGACATGTCGCAAGTCATTGTCAAACTTCATCTTACATAATAAAATATAATGTTGTATCGAGTACATCATGTAAGACATAGGAGACATCTGTCGACTAACTAAACCGTAAGCTCTCTGCATAATCAATTCCAAGAAAAAAACACATCAAAATTTGATGAAAAATTTCAATTCTATAAGGGCTATATCTGAGCAATTTGTCATTGGTATTGTATATTTTTGCATTGCTCATTTGGTTAATGCACTATTTGGAATCGAACCAGTTTGTAGTTTTTGCACAAAAAAAATTCATTTATATTCCCATAGTCAAACAATTTACTGTGGTGGTTGCCAACTTGAATTTATGATCCACAAAAAAGACAATGCAATGACAATTCAATTCAATCTATTCTCTAGTATCATAGAGAGATTTTTTTTAATTTTCCCACAGGCTCTTGTATAAATGTATGAAAACTACCATGTGGCACCTATCTTGAATTTCTGATTAACACAAATTAACAGTCATTTTGCAAAGAATCATCCCAGGAACATTCTAGCTAAGTTTGCTTAATAATGGTTCAGTGGTTTCAGATAAGAATACACATGTAATTTTAAAATAATTTCTGATAGGTTCCCATGTTAACTTTGTCCTGCGATGATGGCCATCTTTGATTTTCGATCAACAAAAAAACATATATTTTGTAAAAGACCATTCAATGATTATTCTTGTTCAGTTTATATACCAACCGCTCCTGCATATGGAGTTTATATTTCACAACTCATACATACAAGCTTCAGTTTGTATTCAAATTTTTAACAATGCCACTGTCTTCTGAGAACTAAATGATTAAGTCAAGGAATCCTCTCATTTTATCATTCAAAAAGGTTTTTTCAGAAGATATAGAAACCTTGTTGAAAATTAAAGTATCCTATCACTTGTGCATAGATGACAAAAGATGTTATAGGAAAATAGATTATGGTTCATAGTTGACCACTGTTTCCATACTATATCATTTGATGGCCTTCTATACTATCCAACATTTAAAAGACGCTCTCTTTTATAGAACTAGAGTAGCATTATATATATGACAACGTTTAACTTATTTGTATCACAAAAAATAAATATAATTACATAAAGTTGAAGATTAGGTCTAGAAACAGCTCACCCAGTTATATGTGAGGGTTGGCATTTTACTTGCATGTCGAAAACACTTACATTCCACAAACAGCAGATTTTTGAGCCAGTAATATTTTGGATCTGTTCTGATGGTGCCAAATTTTTTGCTTCTCATTTTTATTAAGTTACAAATATAAATATATATGTAAAGATGAAACATTTACCCAGTGTCAGCCAATAATCAGTTTTATGTCTCTGATTTGACTAAGTTCTGTTGTAGAATGTCGAGAATGCTGATACATGTACCTCCAATCAAAATATCACTAAGTAAGCCTTCATACAAAGATCCAGGAAGATTCCATTTGGAGGCAGCATCTACAATGTAATAAAGAGGATAAATAAAATTAACTATAACATTGAAATCAAAGCTTATCAAAATTAACATATTCTATATACCATGGACATGCAATACTTGACAGAAATGTGCACTGTGACAGATACTTAAAAACCTCCAAATGCAATAACAACCAATCTACGAAACGTAAATTTGTAAAGCATTTAAAATCATTCCAGCCAGGTTTCAAAGAAGACAATGTTTAAAATATTTTCACTATAGAGTTCTAAGTTAAACTATATTCTGTTTGACAATCATGTTGACTTTCTGATTTAGCCATATTTGGTTTCAAAAGGCTTAAAGGTCTTGAGAAGAACTAGAGGCTCACTTGACCCTGCATCATTCATTTGGTTATCAATATACAGTTTGTATTCAATCAAGTCATTTTATTCATTTTCACATAGTTTCACATGTTAAACATTAACCCAATAAAATAGGACTTAAAATAAAATTCTAAATTCTTGATGTTGGTCCCTTTTGATCCACTCCTACATGTATATCAGAAATGGCAAGAGCTTCATAAAAATCTGCTCAAGCATTCCAGAAAGTAAATTTTCAAAGATTTACTGGAAATAGTGTATACAAAATGTCTTGAAATAAAGAATTATCATTTTGGGTGTTGGTACAAAAATGTACCTTTGACCTTTTGGGTCAATTTGACCCCTTTTTTCTCAGAAACCATATGAGGCTGAGCTAGCTAAAATCTAACAAGATGCAGACAGGAAATTGCAAAATGATTCAAAAGAAATAACCTTATCAAAATCTGACTTCAACAAAAATTGTAAATTTTATGCAGTTTAAACCACTCATTTCTTGTAAACAGTAAGAATCATACAACATTTGTTTGAATACAATCTGATCAAAGTCTGACAGATCTCTAACCTGCTCCTTTACTGATATGTCACGGCATGTGAAATCTGATCAGGAAATCCCATTGGCATTACAGGTCACATGCAAGTAACCCTATGAAAGTGTTACTATACTGCCCTGCATGTAACAAGCAATTTGATTGGCTGCAAAAGGTCGGAGCTGTATTTATAATATCATTATATAGTCATGGCAAATGGTCACTCGCATGTGACATCATATCAGTAAAGGATAGAAAGTGAGAGAGCTGATTTTATATGCTATTGTGTGTAAACTTAGCAATTATTTGAGTACATGACATTGCAGTATAAAGACAATATCCTTATATTTTCAGTTTTCCGGTTGTTGACTGATTTTGCCTGTTTATATACTTATGAGTTTTGACTTTCCTTTTGTAAGATTGTTCGGAGTTCGGTAATTTTGTTATTACCCTTATTGTCTTGAAAAATTATTTATACAAGCCTCGAAACAGAAAAGAAAAAATTACTCAGGGTTCAGTAGATAGGACTATAAAGTCTGTCTGGCTTAGGCAGGTTTTTGGTTTACTCATGGTTCGGTAGATGGGACTGTAAAGTCTGTCTGGCTTAGGCAGGTTTTTGGTTTACTCATGGTTCGGTAGATGGGACTGTAAAGTCTGTCTGGCTTAGGCAGGTTTTTGGTTTACTCGGGGTTTGGTAGATGGGACTGTAGTCTGTCTGGCTTAAGCAGGTTTTTGGTTTAATCAGGGTTCGGTAGATGGGACTGCAAAGTCTGTCTGGCTTAGGCAGGTTTTTGGTTTACTCAGGGTTCGGTAGATGGGACTGTAAAGTCTGTCTGGATTAGGCAGGTTTTCGGTTTACTCAGGGTTCAGTAGATGAGACTGTAGTCTGTCTGGTTGAGGCAGGTTTTTGGTTTACTCAGGGTTCAGTAGATAGGACTGTAAATTCTGTCTGGTTTAGGCAGGTTTTTGGTTTACTCAGGGTTCAGTAGATAGGACTGTAAAGTCTGTCTGGTTTAGGCAGGTTTTTGGTTTACTCAGGGTTCGGTTTAGACAGGTTTCACTGTAGTTGTATTACTAACAAAGAAAAATGTGCAAATGTAGTTAGAATGAATTGTTGTTACCCGTCTCATTAATGCCCCTCTCCAGTGCCACATTAAATTACAAAAATCATGCCATTTCTATATAGGTGCAAACACTGGTTCATCTAAGTGAAAATAATCTTGCTGCCTATTCCTGGTTGGAGCATTTTCCCAATTGACTTGGCATCAATTGACATCAACCTTCTGGAAAGATATTCCTGTTATTTCTCCCTTGTTTTCAGCAAAGTTTTGGACAGTCCCATTACCTATTGCAAAGCAAGCATTTTGTCCACCAATCCTGTAAGAAAAATCATAGATCAATAGTTATAGGCCAAGTTGCTTGAGTGAGTGAGAAATTGATGCTTAATGACAATTGAGCAATTATTCAGCTGTATTATTCGACAAGGTACATTTTAATGAGATGATGAAGATGTACAAGTTGAATGCTTAGGTTAAAGTAAAAAAAAATGGTTCCAGGTATATAATGCATTATTTATTAATCATGCTGATGGTTTGATTGAATAGAATTATTTCAAATAGTGTCACTTCACATATACAATATTTCTGCCAAATATCTAAGCAATATCTTGAGTAATACAAAATTTATGCCGAAAAAAGAGGTCAAAATTGTCAGGAGTGCAACACTTTTTTGTGACATTTAAAAAAAAAGACTTTTTTTAAGGTACAGCAAATTGTTATATGAGGGTAGGTACCTTATTTTCTTATTTATTTGATAATTATGATGTCTTAGCCTTAATTTTAGCCAAATATGTAGCTTGTTCATGTAACCGTTTTAATACAGTTATGTTTTGAAAACAGATATTACCATGTCAGGAGTGCAACACAAAATTTAAAATCTGAGAAGTTCAGTGGTTTTTTTTTTTAAATATACACACCCAAATTAAAAGAGAACTAAATTCTGTTTCTTGAATGAAAACTTTATTTACTACATTGTTTATATAAATAATGTGTGTGAGTCTAGTAAATGAGGGTACACTACAAGTGTCAGGAGTGCAACTTTGAAATTTGAAGGCTAACACTTAAGTGTCTGTCTCACAGAAAGCCATGCAAAATCCAAAAAAATGTAACAAAGCTAATTTCAGCAAGAAAAAAAAGTTATACATTTTCTAAATATTTGATGTCTAGTATTTTAAAATATATCATACATATTTCCTATATATTTTCATTTTTGTTGTAAAATGAGGATTTTCATTTTAGCCCTTAACTATTGCAAAAATCCTTAAAAATGGCTAAAAACACCCTTATTTTTGACGGATTATTATTGTTAATATATATCTCAGAAGTAAAAAATCGCATTGTTTCCTCAAAGTATAATGTTTAAAGACAATGATCATCAAAAACACAAAATATGCTATATAGACAAATTTTCAAAATCAGTAAAATTCCTTAATTTTGATGTACAATATTGGAGTTGGGGGAGATTTCTTTGACTTGAAATGAACATTTTTAAACAGACCGATCTAAAAACTAAAATATATCAAAAATCTGCCTTTGGCAAATAATTTGCAAAAAAGTTCTTGCACCCAAAAGTATGGTCATGTGTGCAATTTTAGCTTAAAAGGCATTGCTTAAAATATATGCAAATTTTTGCAATAAACTATTAGTGATTCTTATTAAATGTAATTTGTGTGTTTATTGTAAATAAATTACATATGATATATCATTTTAATTCCCTTTTTCAATCCGGACTTTAATGTTGAGCAAGAAAATACACATGTCTATCTGATAGAGAAAGTGACGAAGTAACCTCCCTTTTCGGAAGTCTTCACTTCTAAGATTATAAAATTAGAAATGGCAGCCTCCAGTGGATAAACAACACCGTGTTATTTTTCTAACTTTTGCAACTTGCCATGCAATTCAAACACTATACATATATTCCAATGTAAAGCTGATGCAGCTTTCCTTATCGTTGGCCTGAAAATATACATGGAAAGGCACTGCCTGAGGCCCTTTTTATATCTTGTACATAGCGGAATTGTCGCCATCGGCATCGAAGACAACGATTCATTGAATCTCAAGATATACCAGAAACAGAGAATACTTTGGGACTAGATGGAAGAGAGGCAAAGTTCTATATGTATATTCAAAGCACAACAATGGAAAGGCCAGATCTAGAGAGGACCATGGAGCAAGTCCTTCCTTATGGAAAGAGTATTACCGGAAAACAACACAAACTATTCAAGTTGGTTCTGGTAACTTACATGTAGGTAAGCTAAATCAAATGCCTCAAGAGAAAAACATTTCTAAGTGATTATTGCTAGAAATCCATTCAGTGAACAAACTTGTTAAGAGACTAACTATTCAACTTGAGAAAAGAGGGCTATGGTTTTTTTTACAAATACTAATTCTAAACAACTATTTTGGTGCAGGAGGTGAAGAAAAAAATAACATTCTGTGATTTCTGATTCATGCATTATAGTATATGAAATAATGATAAATTTAAGAGAAAAAAAAAATTTGTTGCAAAGCGTCAATTATTTTTAACTCTAGGGTAAACAGTTTAAAACCATAGCCCCCCCCCCCCCCCCCCCACTTATACATGTATATAAGTTGAATGCTTCAAACTTGGTCCCTTAGTTTGGTCTGTGAAATACAGGTTTACATTATTATTGTGCAACAATAAATTCCATCCCACTGCACAATATATCTGTTCAATAACTCCCAAACCTCAACTGAATCTTGATTGATTTGAAATTTGGTTATGTTGTAATCAACAATAAAGGACATGTCAAACTTGAATTTTGGGTTTTAAAGTTACGGGAGGCCGGGGCATTTGTATCACATTGACACATTTCTGTTATTTTGGATAATGTTATTTCAGCCGTTGAATTATGCTTTTTCAAGCTTATAAAAAATAAGACCTATTGGCTATTTTGAGTGGAAATGTACATGTAGTGAATCTGAGACAGATGAAATATTTTGTTGTATCTAGAGCAAGGATAAAATTATTTATTTTCATAGAAATCTGGAGTAATATTTGATATATATCCATTTCTGAAAAATATAGAATGAATTAAAGCAAGTCTTAGAAACATGTAGTAACTACTTCCCTATATATTTTAGCTTGAGTATAGTGTATTTTAATCTCGTTGAGATTATATTTCCAAAGAAATTTTCTGCTCTATCTCCAGAAGGTAGCCAATTTAAAAAAAAATTGGTTTATTTTTTCGTCAACAGATTTACTTGACAACAAAGGCATAATTAAAGAAACTAGCAACTCATTAAGAAACCACTTAACATGAACTTCCAACACTGAAGAATAAGGTTGACAAATGCAAATTATGAAGTACGTCATGTATACATGTAATGTATATATCGTAAATCACTTTTATTTTCCAGAAGCGTTCTTACAAGTAAAGAAATTGATGGAAAAAACATATAGTGGAACTGAACAAAATATGTCTGAAAAACAGGGAAAAGGCCAGATTATGTTGCACTTGCCAATGAAGTTCGAAAATCATGTGATGAATAGGGAGAACAAGTTTTTAAGAAGTTGGAGTGGTTGAATCCAAGTCAGATAAAAAGTTACATGGCATCTTTCCTAACAAAGCCGAAGACAAAATCAGAAACTTCTTCGAGTACTCTACAAGTTGAGTTTAAAGAAATTCCCAATAAAGATGTCAGTCAAGATGAAACTCTATCAGAGGTCATTGCAGTGCTAGAAACTAATGATTATAATTCCAATATTGAAAATATTGTAGAAGAAGTGTACACTGCTGTGAACATGTAAATTAGCCATTATATGCAGGGATTCTAATTTATTTTCATTTTTTCAAATTAAAGTTAACTTTGAACACTTCAAGCTTTGCATAGTGGTTAGACAGAATATGTTAAATGTTCACCTGTGAATAAGTATGATATATGTTCAACCTCTTGTTTTTATTTCATTTCATATTGATGGGATATCCTTTTTTTGATAATTATAATATCAACTTGTCAATTTCTTGTCCTATTTACCAAAATGTACAAATCTAACACATTTAAACTTGTAATCTGTGATTATTTAAGAGTATAAGAGAAGGTTTTTGATACAGATCCATGATAGAAGAACCTCAGAATAATAAACGTATTATTGAGAAAAAGTTTCACTATCTCATTTAGGATATATGATGGACAGAGCCAACAAAAAAATCGGCTTATTTTAACACAGTCACATATATATTGTTTTCAATTGTTTAGGAGCTGGCTGCAAATTCATATGCTTATTGTAATGGCATTTATTTTCTTCACTTTTTTTTAACAATAGGATTAACTTAATTTCAATTATTATTTCATTATTCAAACATAAGCTGCATATAAATGATTCAATCCCATACAATAGTATATTTCAGTATGGGGGCATTATAATCATTGCTGTCTGCACTTTGATTAAGATTTGTTTTGGAGTGCACTGTCAAAAAATAAATCATTAGATTATTCTGAAGCTGCTTTGAAAGTTTGATGATCAAATTGACTTTTAACCCTAAAACAATAGGTTATTGGGGGGAAAACAATTGTCTATTTTTTAATAAAGGAAATGGTAGCTTTAGATGGAAAATTAAGCAACAGATATTTTTCATTAAACACTTTAAAAGTATAAAATAGAAAATCGGGGTCACAGACCCTATTCTAAATAATTTGAGAAAATCTGATTTTCCTCTACAAATTATCTCCCCTTATAAAATATGAAATTTCAATAAGTATGAAATACCTCATACAAACTAAAATGAGTTTACTTTTTTTATCTAATTTATCACCAATAAATCTTATTAGATCATTTTGAAAACAAAGTTTTAACTTAAATTCCATTTTAGCCAGATGCACAAAATGGATGCATCGTCCCGCCCACCCCCCAAAACCACAATGTACCTTAATTTTATATCTTCATTAAACTCTTTGTTATACCTCTGGAATACTATACATAACTTCTGTATTGATATTTTGGTACTTATTGAGCATTAACACTGCTCTACTGTTTTTCCTATTCACCTTGTCCATTTTCGGCTAAGTGCACATGTACTAAACTTTTGTCCTTATTTTCACCATTTTATCTTAATTTTTGTATGAAAACAAAGTTATATTGAAATAAATTTGGGATATTTTTATTTTCTCCCCCAAGGGAGATATTTCCTGTTATATATGTACAATTTTTGCATAAAAGGCCATTTACTGATTTATGGGTATATTAAAGTGTGGCCTGTAAAAAATCCATGCGACCAAATATTGTGTATATTATGTTAAATGATACAGTGAAAGTTGATTAATCCTGGATACTATATAAGACAGACACATTTTATGCTATACAAGATATATTGGAGGTTGAAATATTGTAAAATTCATTGTTTTTGCTTCATTATATATTGAAATACTGGATAAATAAAAAAAACATAATAATCCATTCAAATAATAAAATTTGAAAAAAATATTTTGTGTGTTAATTGTACTTGGCCAAAGGTATTTCATGGACAAGATTTCATAAGGTTTTGAAAATATCACTATGTTACGAGTTTGCATGGTTTTCTGTGAGACAGACACTTAAGAAATACCTGAGCCAATATATTGTTCTGCTTTATTATTCAGGAGATAGTTTGCTAGACACAAGATTGCAGCCTTAAAGTGGTCTGATAGACAGTGTATTTCTTTCAGAACAATTTTGTTCATGTCAGGAGTGCAACAGTTTAAAAATGGCATTTTTTAAAACCACCACATTAAGCTTAAAATGACTTGTATGCACCCAAAAGGGTTTCTAATAATATAAGAATTCTTGCTCGAGTTTTCATAAATTCTTTAAGGTCAATTTCAAAGCAGAACTTTATTCATCTAACTTCAGATTGTATAAAGCAATGGTATATGGATAATACATTTTCATGTAACTTCTAAATTTAAGAAGCCAGCTACTTTAAACTTTGTCTTATAATTAACAAATAGCCATATTGCAGTTATAAATTTTTACTAATGTTCCGAGAATTCTGATTAAATGATTTAATAACTGTTTTAACAAACCAGTAATTTTGTTGCACTCCTAACATAATATTCAATTTTTAACTTTTATGCACATTTTGAGTTAATTTTCAGATCTGACCTGTGATAATGGCAAAGATAATTGTAATTGTAATTGAGGACTATTTTGATGATTTATTCCTGTTTTTTATATAGGGAGTGGATGTAGTCGAGTGGTCTAGGGCGCTGGACGTAAGGCTAAGCGAATGGTGCTGCAGTGTAACAATGGTGTGGGTTCAAATCCCGTCGAGGGAAGAACAAAAATTTGACAGCTCTAAAATCTAATTCTAACACTGTTTGGTTTAATTTTCAGACGTATATATATATATATATATATACGTCTTATATATATATACGTCTGAAAATTAAACCAAACAGTGTTAGAATTAGATTTTAGAGCTGTCAAATTTTTGTTCTTCCCTCGACGGGATTTGAACCCACACCATTGTTACACTGCAGCACCATTCGCTTAGCCTTACGTCCAGCGCCCTAGACCACTCGACTACATCCACTCCCTAAAAAAGGAGCTTCAATAGTCGTAGTGTTACCTTGTCTCGTAAGGCAAATCTAGGGATAGGCGTAAGACATGTGTATAAGCGTGTGTAGATGGTACATATATACTTAAATATATGCATTATGTCAGGAGTGTGCAACAAAACAGGAGATTTAAGGTATCTTATTTAGGTGGGTTTTTTTAAACAACAGTTCAGTAAAATTTTCAAATTTATAGGACTTTTATTAAGTTGGCTTACTACAATGCTACCAAGTGTTTTTATTGTAACTACATCCTAATTTATCTGAAAAATGTTTAAAAAAAATAAGTTTAATTATATACTGAAGTACATGAAATGTATCAGGGCTTTTCCAGAAATAAATGTATGGGGGGGGGGGGGTATCGGAAGGCACTTTTATTTTTTACCCACCATGCATCAAATTTTCAAAATCATAACCCCACCCTACACAAAATATAAATTATTACTATACCCACCATGCATCAAATTCAATTGATAACCAAAAGTGTGAAAAACATTTTGGTTGAAAATGTTTTGCTTTTCAAATACTGTTTTCGACCTAATAAGCATCCATGCCCCTAAAAGTATCAGCCAGCAAAGCGACTACATCGTCTGTAGTCCATCCGCTGATGTTGTTTTCCATTCTGGTCATGCTACCGGAAGTGATTTAATTGAGCGAAACGGGAGATAACTCTAGAAGAACTACACTTCCGGTTAGTAGAAAACTGCTGTGGTCACGATTAAAAGACACAAAAATCGTGATTTTTTTTCCATTTACACGAGGTTTTATTCCATTGACACGTTGATTTTACGTTCTTATAAATTTTCAGGATACAAGAAACCCACAATGCATAAAATCGAAATTAATTCATGACTCACCATGGATAATTTTCAAACCGACTTGACCCCCACCGGGCATCAAATTTTAATTGCACTGCCTTCCGACCCCCCTATACATTTATTTCTGGAATAGCCCTCAGATAAAATTTTAAAAATCACCTGATTGATAGCCAAATGTCTTAATTTACAAGTAAAACTTTCATATTGAAAATTGAATATGTATTTATTTGTGATTTATGCATTGTTTGTCAATGTGTATAATATGTCAGGAGTGCAACAAAACAGGAGATTAGAGGTGTCTAATTTAGGTTGTTGTTTTTTTTAATTACAGTTCAGTGAAATTTTCAAATTTATAGGACTTTCATTAAGTTGTAATTGTAATTGAGGACTATTTATTCCTGTTTTATATATACAAATGTAATATGTCAGGAGTGCAACAAAAACAGGAGAAATGGTACACATTTTCAGCTGGACATAACTCCTTTCATTGAAATGATAAATCTACTCTGTTTTTTTTCAGTGAGCTTTAAAAAGGCTAAATTTAGTATGAAATTATTTTTTGGTTAATTTCTTCAGGCTTTTTTTCTTATTCAAAACTTTTTCCTTCAACAAAAAATGCATGCATATAAAAAATGAAGAAAAAAGAATAAAAAAAGAAAAATTCAAGGACAGTTAAATGTTATCTGTGTACCAAAATTAATCCCTATGCCTCTTCCATCAATTAGTGTGAAAAAAATGTTGCTATTTGTTATATGTTGGTTTAAAATTCTATTCTGAAAATCTATACTCAATTCAAATTTGAATGGTGATTCATGTTGAATAAAGGTTCAGAAAATTGTTATCTCTTTATTCTCTGATATGGTCATCTGGATTTATTAACTTCAATGTACAGGGTTTCTGTTTGGCATTGGTCATCAGCCATGGGCCGATAATTTGCATATATGACAGGAAATAATTTTACATTGCTGACAAAATGACCGTTTGTTCCAAAACAAGTGGCCAAAAAGACCGATACATTCTACGTATGCATCGGACACGTGATCGAGTATTTTTGTTAATTAATATGATTCTCTGTCAGTGTCACTAGATCACATTTATTGGTAGAGGAAACTAGAGTACCCATTGAAAACCACTAGATCGCCAAAGCGCTTACGATATCGGTAAAATGACCATGATTTAAAACGTGTACATGACATACCTGTACAGTATGTATAAAATGGCCACCGCCGGTGTGCCCAGTGGAATCATTCTGGTTGTTCATTAAAATCATTTACAGAAATGTTCGCATTTAGCAAACGAAATAAGAGTGATGCAACATTTTTGGCATTACAAAAGCCTTTTTCATATATTTTCTGACCTTCACAGGAAAGTTAGCAAAACCCTGATTTGCAACATCTCTTTGGAAAAAAAAAAAACAAAAAAAAACCAACCTGCCTGTCTGCCCTTAAAAATGTTCCTATGTTAGGGGAAACCAACAATCAATTTTACATGGCCTTAGTAACAATTAATTTGATTGGTCGATCCCCCCCCCCCCCTCCCAATACCCAATCGGAAAATTCTTTAGTGAAAATTTATCTTTCCCTTAACATCATATGTTAAATCATGTTTGATTGGTTCTCTAACCGTACTTCAACCAATGAAATAGCCTGATGCATTAGGTTCGAGGTCATTGTTACGAAACATGCTTCCCATTCATTTATTTCTGTAATAGCCTTTAGCCAGCTTTTGACTTTTTTTTGTAACCTATTTAGGGTAGTTTTCTCTTAAGTCTTTGACTCATTCCTCATTGGGGAATTTGATTTTAATTTTAATCTTTTTTTTTGGAAAGAGATCATAATGGTGACCTCTGAAAACTTGTCTGGCTGTCAATTCCAAATATCATAATAAGTATGCATGTTTGAAACCAATGAATATTAAATTAAGCTCCAGCTGCATCTTAATGAATCAAACCACACCTTAATATATCATTAAGGCCAAAAGAAAATGATTGTCGGTTTCCCCTAACCCAACCGGGTCAAATTTGTACTGCCGGGTCATTATATTTTATTACTAATAAATAAAATAAACACCGGCCGTGTGTCTTCTAACTCAGTGATATGGAGATTTTTGTTATCGTAAACAATTACAGTCGTGCTTTTTCGATGTTTTTTTCCACATGACAAGGTCATTGATCTAGATCGCCAAAGCGCTTACGATATCGATAAAATGACCATGATCTAAAACGTGTACGTGACATACAGTATGTATAAAATTAAGACTGATGCTAAATTTTTTCGCAAAACCTTTATGATATATTTTCTGACCTTCACGGGAAAGATAGCAAAACCCTGATTTGCAATATCTCTTGAGAAAGAAAAAATAAAAAAAATAAAAAATAAAATAAAAACCTGCCGGCCCTTAAAAATTTCCATATGTTAGGGGAAACCAACAATCAATTTTACTTGGCCTAAATGACCTATAAGTTTTAGGCAAATTAGGACACAATTGACCAATTGAATAAGTGCACTTCAGGACAAAAGGCCTGAGGAATTTATACGAGTTAGGTAATTTGACCTTAGTATAATAAAATCCAGCTGAAACCCTGATGTATAGTTATCAAGATGCAACAAAAGAAAATATGCATAAACCAACTTGAAATTTGGTCAAAATATTAATAACTGGAACCATTTTTTTTTACTTTACCCTTTATAGAGCTAGTAATAAAATGATGGTTGTTTATAGTGTTAATTCACTGACATTACACTCCAAGACAGATGTCGCTCCACTTGGATACTATCCTGATTTCGAGCCAACCAGTCCTTGTTCTTACTCTATAATGATGGGTGCTTAACAGTGATTCAGATAGTAGTAAAGGTAATACCAATTTCATAGTTTATGCAGTTCACAGTTGAGGCAACAATCATTCAATTTTACGTTTTTGTTTGTAAAATGTCACAAAAGGCATATTTCAGAGAAGATTAAAATGTGAAAAGTTAATGGACGACAGATGACGGAAGACGGATGCCAAGTGATGGCAAAAGCTCACATTGCCTTTGGCAAGGTGAGCTACTAAAAAAGGTGTTAAACTACATCTGCCTCACCCTGTATGATGATTTGTTGGTCACTTTATACAATCAAACCTGTCTATAGTGGTCACCTGGGGGAGATTGACAAAATGACCACTATATACAGGTGACTTTTATATGAAGGGTTTTGATTTTTCGACAAAATAGTGCACGCTAGTTGTAAATAAACATTTTTCATTACATCTTATGTTTTTAATAATGTTTTACTTGTTATTTAGTTCCTGTCGTAATATTACTCTTGTTTACATTTATTGTTGATGAAATTATCTCAATATGATAATAAATAAATAAATAAAGATATTTAATAAACAAAAGTACAATTTCCAGTAAGACGACTTTGAACTGGAAGCATTGTTTTCAAAATCGTCAAAGAATCTCACGTTTTCTTTTAAGAATGTTCATTATCTGGGTACGACCAACACTCATCTCCTCGCCCACAGCCTGACAACTTTTCCCAACATCACAATGATTTATCGTTTTCACTTTGTTGTCTAATTTCAAAGCTTTCCTATTTACCGATGTTGATGATTTTGACATGATGTACTAGATACAAAATATTTTTGGTGAGTGAATTTCTACTCTCGTCGTAATGAATAAAAATCTCCAATAACACCCGGGGATAAACTGTCTTTTATGTAATTTACTATTCACAAAATTCATGGTGTTTGTTTATTTAGTTAATTAAATTAATCAATATATTTTGTAGCACCTCAGGATTTTTGGTACATTTGAGAAAAATACCGATCTTCCGAAATCACTTCTGGTATTATTTTTAAAATAAATTTACCGCTATACAAAGGTTTTACGCTGAAAATTACATATAAACGGTGACCGCTGACCACATTGAACAGGTGACCGCTATATCGAATTAAAATATATAGTAAAATGCACCAGGAGAACACGAAAGTGACCGCTATGAGCAGGTGACCATTATACAAAGGTGACTGTTAAGACAGGTTTGACTGTACTTGGTTTCACTTTTGAAGGAAGCCAAATGGGGACCAATGTGGTCGTGATCACATGGTAGTTGGATTTACAACTACCTAGAAATGTAATCAGTGCCTATCACCACTTACATTGCGAGTTTGAACACCACTCATGGCAGGGTGTTCTCGATACATTATATGATAAACTTTGTCAGTGACTTGCGACAGGTTGGTTGTTTTTTCCTCCACCAATAAAACTTACCACCACGATATAACCGAAATATTGTTGAAAGTGGCATTAAACACCATAAACCTAAACCTTGAAGCCAAATGTTATGTTGTAAACATCTTATTAAGATACTATTATGTTACTGAAAATTACCAATAAATAATCGAGTACTCAAATTACTATTACAAATATTCCACATTGATGTACTTACTCCTTTTTTAGACCTGCTCTTTCTAGTATCAAGAAGTTCTTCCAGTTTATCATAACATTCCTCACATTCCTCATCATTAACACTATCAGAGTCTGTTGAGTCCTCTGGAAAATATATTTTGTCATTTTCTGAACAAAAATCTATTGATATGTGAATAATCTGGTGTAAATTGTTTAAAGTATTATTTATTAGTTAGGAAAAATCAAATGTTCTCATCTTAAAAGAGATTACTTAAATATTAGTCTAGGGTAATGGTATATCAGAGGAAGTCATCTGATTAAAACATGTTTCGTTGAATAGCTGAAGCTCTTGTCTCCATTGACCATTTTAAATATGAACATTACGTGGAATAGTAGGTGTTTAAATATTCATAGCACCTAGTTACACTCATATTTTGTAGGGATGTGTTTTCTATTTGGCTTGTCTTGTTTTCAACTGGATGCCTGTACTGCTGGTTTTCATCTTTTAAATTTTTTATTTATTATAGTTTTACATAATGTTGTTATTCTACCTTTACTACATTGTATATTGTCAATATTCATCGATAACATTTTTAATCTTTCATATACAGGTATATCTCTAAATAATAACAATTTAACTCTTTAATGTATGACCTTCTCCACTGTCGCCATCAGATTCATCATTGCCTGAGTACGTTTGCACAGATTGACTACCATTGCTTGGCACTATAAAAAAAAAGAAATTACCATAAGAGTTTGGTTAGTTATAATACTCACCATTTACTATAACAAACTATTTTTATTCAATAAGAGAAAACTATTTGATAATTTGTGTGTGTATTAATTACGATGTAATACATACTGTTCATAGCACAGTTCTTTAATTTCTTATACAAATATATTAGTGATATCAGCTCTAGTATTTACAAAATTAAGACAATACTGACAATCATATATTCTCCTACGTAAACTAGTACTGTTATATTGATAGCAATTAGCACTTCAACTTGCAGTTTGAAGGACAAACAGTTACAAAATTGTTAAATTTGAAAGCCCCCTGTCAGGTTTCCATTGTAACGGCAGTCATATTTGTCCAACCGATGAAGATTTTCTGGAATTCACTTCATATAAGATTTTGCTATATTCTCTCTTTTTTTTAGATTTGTGTATGCTTTGTATCAGGATTGTCCCTTTTTGCCAATATCCCATTCTACCAATGGTACACTGCAGGGCTGTTTAAAAAAAAATGGCTCCAACATGTGAAAATAATGTCCAAATTAAACTCACTCCTAAAAACTTTCTGCAAATATACCAGTATCTAGGTATATTTGTTTTACCAGAAACAAGTGACTGTGATATAAATAAAGCAAAGTATTTTATTTAAATTCACAGAGAAACACAAATTTTAGTGGATCTTTTCAACCAGATCAGGAAAAAGCTTGTAATATTTGTCCATTTCAAGGTTTCAATATTTCCCAAAAGCCTAAATCAAGTCCTCTATCGTATTTTGCACAAAAGACAAGATTAAATTTGGCGCCAAATTAATATCCGATAATTTTTAAGTGTCCATTCCGGAGTGATTCTTGTTCTTATATTTCAAATATTGATATTTCCGTTCATTAAAGCGTTTCTGAGATTGTGACTTTAATTTTGTCAATGTCCTTGAACTTCATATGGAGGAACGATAAATGATACAATAAAAGAGTTTTGATCTGGCGTTTCACTTTAGTTTTAATCAAAATGAATTATGGACAAATTGGATTCAGGAGATCAAACGGGGCTCTTTTATACAACAAACCCAGTATTTTATACCTGTGGAAATAGATTTGTCCGTCGTACCGGCACGCTTGGGAATCTCTGATTTTTTCACTTGTTCCGTCGAACAACCGTAATACAAGATCTACATGTATTTGTCCGACGTTAGTTTTCACTGGTACCGGACAATCGGACAAACGTTAATGTTAAGGCCTGATCTCCAATAGCTAATGAACCTAGAAAACATGTTCCCTTGTCAGAGAATGTCTCTAGTATTAATACCTAATAGATATTAAAGCATGAGACCATTTAAAATGAACAAAAATGCTTTATTACATAAAAGCACATAAAATGCTATTGGCACTTTTAATTTTTTCAAACATTATTCTAAACTTGACAGAATCTCATTTTATTTAAATCATCCATATAAAAAGCTATAATTTAGACTGTGTAGAAGATCACTTAAAACTAGTTGCACTCCTGACATCAATCAAATGCTTCTGTGAGAGATATTTTATGTATCTCAAACAGGTAAATGGGTTTTATCTGTTATCTTGGTCAGTCTCTGTTGAAATAGAAAGACAAATGTGATTTTAGTTACATTTAAAAGAAAATATGACTAAGAAAATATCAAATGTTGCACTCCTGACATTTGAGGGTGCTGCCTTTAATGTGACATTCTTGGCCTTACTACTGATTTTATTGTATCCTTTAACTATGGTGTTGAAGCAGCAATGATGTATTAAGATTTATTTATACCCCATATCTTTGAAAACTAAAAGACAACATTTCTACAATGTAATTTAGGAAAACTTGCATAATTAATGTTTGTTGCACTCCTGACTAGGTACATCTTTTTTACAAAGCCATATTTTTATGCAATAATAAATGTAAAACATGATCTATTGCTACTGTATCTTAAAGTATGTCAACATGTCAAAGTTTGTGATGAAATAGATTTTGATAACATATTGTTTGATTTAGCATTGTGGTAGGTTGTTGAAAATTAAGGATTTTTTAAAGTGTCACAAAAAAGGGTTGCATTCCTGACAAATTTGACATGTTTTCTGGACATATTTTTTTTGTTATTCTAGATATCTTAAAGATTTTTTGCAGTAACAAACATTAAATCATTACAGATCTTTTGAACTACATGTATTTAGATCCAATAAAATCATAGAAATGAGTAAATTAAACAGCTATAGCAGTAGGAGCCATTTTTTTTAAAACTGCCCTGCAATGTCATAATACAAACAAAATGCATTTAAGCAATAAAAACATTTGTTACAATATCCTAACAAAAAACTACCATTCTTCTCACCTTTTCTCATCATTTGTTTTTGACGTAATATTTGCTGTTTCTTTTCAACATCCACCTGACCACTGCCAACTGAAATTATAAATTATGTCTATACCGTTACATAGTGACAGTGTGACTTCATACATGTATGAGTGATCCACTAGTGTACGAAATGTCCTAAGGACAAACACAAATATATTTTCACAAGAAATGATATTTCGGAACTAGAGGCTCAGTGGGCTGAGCCTGTGTCTCTCACCTTTCATTCTGCTTTGAGGAAACTTTATACAGAATCTTCCATAGGTGCTTCCACCAAATTTCGGTTCATTTGCCTACTCGGTTTCAGAGAAGATTATTTAGAAATCGACCAATAGAAAACAAGAATTACCTACATGTATGGTGGCCATGTTTGTTAACTGAACAGGACTAAATTAGCAATCTTGATAGAAGACCTTCCATAGATGCTTCCTACCAAGTTTCGGTTCATTTGACCAAGCAGTTTCAGAGGAAAAGATTGTTTAGAATCGACCAACCAGAAAAAAGAATTGCCTGTGGCAGCCATGTTTGTAATCGGATCGGGACGAAATGAGCAAGCTTTATAAAGGACCTTCAATAGATGCTGCCTACCAGGTTTCGATTCATTTGGCAAAGCGGTTTCAGATCAGAAGAGAAGATTGTTTAGAAATCAACCAATCAGAAACAAGAATTCCCTGAGGCAGCCATGCTTCCTAACGGATCGGAACGAAATGAGCATTCTTTATAGAGGACCTTCCAAGGATGCTTCCTACCAAATTTCGATTCATTTGGCCAAGTGGTTACAGAGAAGATTTTTTAGAAATCAACCAATCAGAAACAAGAATTGCCTGTGGTGGCCATGTTTGTCAACGTATCGCGACGAAATGAGCATTCTTTATAGAGGATATGCCATAGATGCTTCCTACTAAGTTTCGGTACATTTGGCCAATTGGTTTCCGAGAAGATTTAAAAAAATAGTCCAATCATAAACAAGAATTGCCTGTGGCGGCCATATTTGTTAACGGATCGGAACAAAATGACCAATCTTTATAGAGGACATGCCATAGATGCTTCCTACCAAGTTTCAGTTCATTTGGCTAAGCGGTTTCAGAGGGAAATATTTTTTAGAATCGACCAACCAGAAATAAGAATTGCCTGCGGCAGCCGTTTGTAATCGGATCGGGATGAAATGAGAAAGCTTTATAAAGGACCTTCAATAGATGCTGCCTACCAGGTTTTGATTCATTTGGCACAGCGGTTTCAGATCAGAAGAGAAGATTGTTTAGAAATCAACCAATCAGAAACAAGAATTGCCTGTGGCAGCCATGTTTGTTAACGGATTGGAATGAAATGAGCATTCTTTATAGAGGACCTTCCAAGGATGCTTCCTACCAAATTTCGATGCATTTGGCCAAGTGGTTACAGAAGAGAAGATTTTTTAGAAATCAACCAATCAGAAACAAGAATTGCCTGTGGTGGCCAAACATGTTAACGGATCGCGACGAAATGAGCAATCTTTATAGAGGACATGCCATAGATGCTTCCTAATAAGTTTCGGTACATTTGCCAGAGTTACGAGTAAATCTTGTGAAAACACTACAAGTTCCAATATTTTATTCATCATATCCATGAATATTTAAATAATATTTTAAATTTAAATACAACTTTTATTTTTTAATTATTCTTTTCCATTTGATATAAGGCCGGATTTGCCGTAGGCCGCATAAATATATGATAAGGCCGGAACATCCATTTGATATAAGGCCGGATTTACATAAGGCCGCATCTGTCATAAGGCCGAATCAACTTGTAAGGGAAGTTTTTATGTTTTAATCTAAATTTGCTGAAATATCGCATCTAACATGTATGTGGGACAATAAAAGTGACTTTTTATGATTATTGTTAGCATTATTGTATATCTTTAATTTATTCTCATACAGCACTCGTGGTACGGAATTACTACCCCCTTTCTGAGTACTTATTTATTTTCAATAAAATTTCTTTATTATTTCATCTCTTTTTCCTGAATTTATTGTGGATAATAGGGTCGACACACGTAACTTGCCGTTAACATAAGATTGTATAAATATGGATATGCACAAGTTAAATTAAGGAAAATAGTATAAAATAATAAAGAAATTTGATTGAAAATAAATATGTAAACAGAAAGCTGATTAAATTAAAATGATTTTTAATACAATTTATTAAGAAATACCCATCACAATATCGTTATTTAGGTAAATACTTATTAGACTGATTTTTTTTAAAACCATTTTTGTCTTTTTAGTTGATAACTGACCCAAGTTAGCCTAAATAAATGAAATGTGACTTAATGTGTTAATTATATAAATCCTTGCCTTCTATAAATTTTAATTTCTTATCCAATTCTTATTCTTATTATGTAACAATATGGTCAAGTTGTTATTTTCATTGAATGGCATCTCAAAATAGATGGCTTCACAGTAGGAGCTCTTTCTGTATATTGGTTACATCCTGTATATTACAACTGACAGCTAATGAATGACAAACAATTTTAATCAGCCATCAGTAAAAAAAAATTTTTTTTAATCTTTATTAAATGAAATTAAAAAATCATTATAAGGGTTGAATTCAATTCAAGCTTTTATTTACTTTCCAACTTTGAAATAAAATTCAATATGTTTTAATATTTAAAAAATAGTAATTATTCATTTAAGTTTTATTTCATGTTTGGTTGTATTTATCAGGATATGTGTATTGCATACAGCATTACATCATCTGATCGCTCCATTGAACATTATTTACAAACACTTTATCTCCTCCTATTTTATGTCGTAATACCCATAAGTCATAGCGATTTACTATTTCCGGTTTGACAGATTTTTTCAATGAATGCATCCAGGCGTTAATGCAGCGACTAGCGGGAGAGTAATATAACGACTGGATTATTCGGGTTAGATGCGGCCTTACGCAAATCCGGCCGTGAGATATATTTAGTATACGCTGTTATAAACAACTACGCCAATATATTTTTGTGATTATGATTTTAGGGGAAAGAATAATTAAAAAGTAAAGGTTGTATTTAAAATAAAAATATTATTTAAGGGACCGACCATTTAACTTGTAGGGGGGGGGTGGGGTGGGGGTGGGTATGGTTTTTTTTTTCCGGACAACACAAGTTAGAATATTTATTTTTTTTGTCGTGCAAAGGCAAAGCACAATTTTTTTTTCCATAATTTAACATAAGTTATATGACAAAAACTCTGAATCAGATTATTATTTTTTTCCTCCACCAAAATCAGAATTTTTTTTCAGCAACATTGGGAATCAGAATATTTTTTTAGAAAAAAAACCATACCCCCTCCCCTTCAAGGTAAATGGTCATTCCCCGAGGCCAAAAAAAAAAATAGGTGTGTTTCCGATTGCATAGTCTTCAACATTAGGGTCGGTAGGTCTAGATTTTTTTTTTTTAACCTGCAAGTATACTCCTTCCTCTAAAATCACACCAACTTGTTTCTTTTTTTCTTACTACAGCTTATTAATTATTTGACATGCGTACTGGTTCAAAACATCGATCAAATGTACAAGGAAATGAAGAAAATTGTTGAAGTCAGAAACAAACACGGAAATGGAGACGAATTTCCGGATTTTGCCAATCTATTTTTTTTTGGCATAAAAAATGTTAGGGTCGGTCGGTCGATCGGAAACACACCTATTTTTTTGGATATGATGAATAAAATAATGTATTCAGATTATTAGCATAAATATTCATGACATATTGGAACATGTAGTGTTTTCACAAGATATACTCGAAATAATATACATATAGATATATATATATTTATCGTATGAAAGGTTTCCATCAATATAAATACGATATACTATGTTATATAAGCAATCCCGCCTCAACGATAAGCTGCCTTCGGAACTCCTCATAACAGATAAATAAGTAAACAACGACTACCTGCCTGGGACAAAAAAAAACATGCTCAGGGACGTAGCTACCCCAAAATGAAGTGTACTCAAATCTGTTTAAAAGTCTGGTAGAGGGTCACGAAACCCTCCCCCACCTCACAGAGGTGGTCTTATGGCAGGGGGTCTGGGGTAAATGGTGCAAAATCCTGCATTCTTGCACTATCCTGGCACTAAAAATGATCCCACGGAAACCCAATTTTCATGAGCAACAAGTCAACTTTTGAACATAAATTTTGAGAAATAAAATATTAAGTAGAGCAAAATAATACAAATATGTAGTTGACTTAGAAATTTTATTTTGTCAAATGTGTAGTGGATTAAGCTTGATTTGGAATCGAATACAATTAACATATATGGACCAAAGAATCTACACGGTGCACAGTAGACACTATCTTGAGTTTTTGAATATTTCATCCAAGTGTGTTCAAGAAACAATTTAGCCTTTGCTCTCCTTGTAGAATTCGAGATTACCCTGGAAAAAATATTAGCTAGTCTTCACTATTTTTACGCAAATTTTATTTCAAAGGAACATTTCTCAAATAGAAATAATTTATACTCTCTGTCAATGGTATGAAAATGTATAAACATGATAAACTGTAATCTCAATCAATACGAAACGATGTCGATGTGCACCGGCTGTACAGACTGGAAAATGCAAATTCCATCCGCGTTAAACCAATACTTTTTTTCTTATTCCGGTTCGTTCTATATGATGCGTATCCAGGTTACCAGAGGATTTTAAAAGTTTACTATAAGTAAACTAATATCAATATGCTTCCAATAACGTTAACGATCCCATGTGCTCTTTGTTTTTGGGTGTGCGATGTGGTTTTCCTTTAAAAAGAAATACGAATAGTTTGTTTGTTCAAGCAAGATTAAAAAAAAATCATACCTTAACGACAAATCCCCCACCCCAAACTCCATTCCTAAAACATGTGCACAACCATCGATAGGCATTGCACTTATATAACACGCACCGTTCTATGCTGATTCCGTAAATGATAAGCGTAGTTTCCGAAATTGAATATAGGTACATTAAGTAATTATTAACATGTTTGTATTTGTTTGAATTTGATTTAGTTTTATTCTACCTTATGTCCTAGATTTACCATGTTTTCATTTTTGTCAAAATTTTCGATGTGTACGCAACTGCGTTTTTGCATACGGGTTGCTACGCGCCTGATAGACAAATTAATTAATTAATTATTTATTTACTCAAATCATCACAATGTGTCGTTTTATCGTATGTATCGTATATATCCATAGCTACACATCATTCTTAACTGAGGTCGCATTAACCAAGGCCGTATCAACTAAGGCAGCATTTGTTTAAGGCCGGATCATCTCGAAAGCAAAACTTCAAAAAATGATTAAACAGTATTATTTTTTTAAATCTTTAAAGATTTGTGAATCTATGGCAATTTAAATCATAATTATGAGAATAAAGGTGTATTTGTTTTCTAAATATGCAAAGGCACGTGCACAATCATTCTCCGTGTTTGTTTTGTCAATATTTACAAACGGAAGTAAAGGAAGTCACTGATATATTGGTTACATCCTGTATATTACAACTGACATTTGATTGGTCGGCTGAACCAGCCAGCAGCCGACGCATTTTTACCATTAAGAGCGTTCAAGACCTCATCCAGCGATAGTGCCGATAGAGGGCACAGTATTATTCAAGTTAGGCCGCATCTGTCATAAAGACATAATGGATCCCCGATCAGCGTGCACTCTCTTTTATGAAAATTCATTTCGTAGGTAAATCGTTATGGGTCATGCACAATAATAATGGGGTGAAACAAAGGTTTCTCGCCTGCTTCTTAAAAATATTGGATAAAAACGTAAAAATTGGCGAGAATTACTCGCTGACCAGTACAAGATATTACTTTACTTAGCACAAGCCATTTAAAAAAAATAACAGATAACAGATATGAACACAAAAGGGTGTTGCCATTCTTTTAAAGTCAACTCTGGTTTCTGTAAAGCATGCATGTTTATACCCGTTCAAATATTCAAACTGCTTAAAAACGTCATACTGTGGATACACATGAAGACATTGTTCGTCGACAGATTTAACAAATCTGTTATTATTTTTTGCGCCATTTTGATAAAAAAAATAAGTCGGTCTTTTTCCGGTATTTCGTACCTAAAACTGGGATGTCAAATCCGGGTCCAAATCGCCGAGATTACAGAATAATCAATTATTCATATTAAAGCCATAACATGACACCTCGATGTAATGTGTAACACTTTTGTGTGGAAAATGTCAAATTGGGTCTGTTGTAACTCTCCTATGAAAATATGTTGGTTAAAAGCTCAACAGAGCTTATGTTGTATGTTGTTTTAACCATGCCGACTCTAAATAAAGCTTATTTATTTATTATTTATTTAATATGAGCATGCTATCCACAAAAAGGAGTTTTCTTGTTATTTGCCTATTTTAAAAGCAATATGAACTCTAAAAAAATATCTTATTTTTTGTTTTTGCTAACTTATATTCTCATACCAATTTTTTGATGGAAATAGTCACCCTAGTATATTGAAAATTAAGAACAATACACAACATAATACACTGTTTGATTTTAAACCTACAGATATTGACACTATAAACAAACTGGTTAGCAAAATAAACACCAAGAAAGCTACTGGTGTAGATCAGATCTCATCTAAACTTTTACGTGCTGGTGCACCTGTACTTAACAAGCATATAACAACACTTGTTAATAACACTATCAAAACCAGTGTTTTTCCAACCAGGTTAAAAGAAGCTCAGGTTGTTCCACTACATAAAAAAAATGACCCTTTAGACAAAAAGAATTACCGGCCAGTTAGCATCTTACCCACAATTTCTAAAGTTTATGAAATGGTTTTATCTGACCAACTAACTGATTTATTTGAAAATATTTTTCATACTTTTTTATGCGCTTTTAGAAAGGGTCATGGTTGTCAGACAACTTTGCTGAGACTCCTTGAAGATTGGAAAACAGCTCTAGATAAAAATCAATATGTGGCAGCAATTCTTATGGATCTTTCGAAGGCTTTTGACTGTCTGCCACATGACATTCTCCTTTGTAAGCTGTCTGCATACGGCCTATCTCCAAAATCTGTGGAATTACTTAGAAATTATTTAACTGGTCGTAAACAACAAATCAAACTTCAGGGAGATCTCAGCAGTTGGGCTGATATACAAAAAGGGGTACCTCAAGGCTCTATACTTGGCTCCTTGTTATTTAAAATTTTTATTAACGACATCTTTTATTTTATTGAATATGGTACATTGTATAATTATGCTGATGATAACACCTTGTCTTATGTAAATGATAATTATGAGAAATTAATTGATATACTTGAAAAAGAAAGCTCAGTATTGATAGACTGGTTCAAATTCAATTGTATGCAGGCTAATCCAGATAAGTTTCAAGCCATTGCAGTTGGCAATAAGACACATGCCAAGACACCAGTATTTAAAATAGATTCAGCTGAAATTACTTGTGATGAAGTGGTAAAATTACTAGGAATAGATATTGATTACCAACTTAATTTCAATTATCATATTAAAAATATATGTCGTAAAGCTTCTCAACAGTTGAATGCTTTAAAGCGCATTGGTTGTTTCCTTTCAAAATTAAATAAATTAACAATTTTTCATACTTTCATTTTGTCTAATTTTAATTTTTGTCCTTTGGCGTGGCATTTTTGCAATAAAAGTAATACCTCTAAATTAGGAAAAATCCAGGCGAGGGCTTTACGATTTATATACGAGGACTATGAGAGCACATATGATGAGTTATTAGAAAAAGCTAAAGTTCCATCTCTCTGAAAGTTAGAAGAATGCGTACCATGGCTATTGAATGTTTTAAGATTTTAAACAAACTTTCACCATCTTGTTTACATGATTTAGTTGTTTTTAAAGATTGTAAATATAATTTTAGATATTCCAATATTGTAGATATACCTAGGGTACGAACATCTACCTACGGTAAGAATAGTTTTAAATATGCAGCAGCTGTTTTAAGAATATCTTAAAATCTTGGAATGGAAATGTTTGTAAATGTTCAGCTTGTGCTGACTTTTAAATTTGTTTAAATTTCTACCATCTAGGTCATATCCAGTTTTTATTTATTGTGCTTATAAAACTTTTATGCTTTGCTCATAATATCAGCTTTTAGTTGTTTATAGTTTGCTACATTAGCTCTTGGTATGCTTAGCTTATAACATCAGCTTTTAATCTGCTTTTTTGCTTATCTTATAACTGTTAGTATTTTACATGTAGTGCTTACTTAGTCTTGTATTTTAGCTGTATGTTGCATGCTTGTTATTTGTTATTTATTATGTGTCTGTGTATGTCGGTTAAAAGCTCAACAGAGCTTATGTTGTATGTTGTTTTAACCATGCCGACTCTAAATAAAGCTTATTTATTTATTATTTATTTATTTATTTATTTATCGCCAACTAAAAATTATATAAGGCGTGTGACAGTCCAATATTGTAAGAATTAATGGCTATACACATAGGTACATTTGTGTACCCACCATAAAGCTATTAACGAAAAATCTGAATTTTCAGCTGTTGAGTTTAGATTGTGAAAAAAATCATTAAACTTACTTTTTTAACACAATATAAAATTTCATTTGTACATGTATTTAACATCTGATTAATGTGACAATTTTGCATTTAGACACCCCCTTCTTTGCCAATTGGGAATGAGCTCACGGTATATTAAACTGTTAATTCATACTGGGATTTTCATTGTACTCGTAAACATTTTTTCAGAACCTTCCTCAGTAAAAATATTTTCTTCTCCTAAGAAGGTAAGCAAAAATTGTTTTCCCATTATGTGGAACAGAAATACATTTTTCCATAAAAATAATATTGACTACTCAAATTCAGCAGGGCAATATTTTTTTATCTAGCCGGGGACAGCATACATTTTTTTTCAGCTACAATGCAAAATCTAAATAGTTTTTCGGTCAGCTAGGGCATTGAAATATTTTTTTCAAAAAAATCCCAGACCAACCCCCCAGATAAGAAAATGGTTGTTGCCTAAGACATAAAATCCACAATGTGAAAAATTAAAATTAAATATTGAGAGGCCAATTTTCCTCGGTCATTATTTATCTCCAAGGGGGGGGGGGGGTGGCAAAAAGGTAATGGGGGGTCAAGAAAAAATTGGAAATTGATAGAGGGGGTTCACTGCTTTTCTGGTTGATCAAGCAGGAGGGGTCATGATTTTTTTTAAACATACACTATAGATAAAATCTATTTGCATGTTAAATGAAAATAAATATATTTCAGCCGAAAAAAATGTCTCCTTGTCATACATTTTGCCAAATATCAAACTCTCGCTATATATAAATAAATATATATGTATAGAGTACATAGGAACGAGGCTTTCTGATTCACTACATTACAGTTCCAGAGTCAACCCAGAGAGATAGATCAATGCATGAACATAGGGTATGCAGTGTTCTCTCAAGGCCCATATAGCACCATGGTACCATGGTGCTATATTTTCTACCATGGTACTATTTTGTGAAATTTTATAATAGAATGTATTAGGGCAATGGTGCTTTAATTTTCAGAAAACCTGTGCTACCTTAATTTCCATGGTACTATTTGAAAATCCTTGGGAGAACCACTGATATGTTTTCTTGACAAAAAATGTTTTTGATAGTATATTCTTTTCAAAGGAAACACCAAGATGGGCTTCCTTTCAACATCTCAAACATGAAAAAAAACCATGGTTTTAAAGGTAACTATTTGATTTCTAAAAACAAATCTGAAACACTTTAATAACTTTCAAATTTCAATCCAGAGGAATAGAAAAACTGACTAGGTAGTAATAAATTCATATGTATAATACTGCACTTACACCAATTAAATAGTTCTGACTAGATTATGAAGCTTGTTAAAATTAAATGCATCACAAAATAACAAAATGTGCTGTCCAGCAAAAATATAAATAAAACAAATTAGAACAGTTTTGTATTGTATGCTTAAAATAAAGTATCATAGCCACTGATGCACTTTAGCAAGAAACAACTCCTGTTTGAAAATCAAATAAAAGCAATCATCTGATTATTTAATGAGGAGTTTTAAACAAATAAAAAACTAACAATAAAAAATAATGGATGGAATTGAAGGAAAATGGGACTTATAAATAATAAAGATATAAACAAAAATGTAAGTTAAAAATATCAATTGACAAATGTTTTGCGGTAACAAAAATAAAATAAACATGTATTCACACTCTCAATAACAGTACCAATGTACATGTATGTATAGGACAACAAAACAACCAAATCAAATCAGTGTTCTCCCCAGAAATTTCAGATAGCATCCTGGTATCTTAAAATTTTGAAATAGCATATTATGCTTTGAAATTATAGCATCACATTTATATACATTCAATGGGAAATGATTTCAGACAGCATCACATTTGAACAATATAGCTTTGATTGAAATTTGATTTGGCCTCTTAACTTCTTTCTGCATTTTTTCCTATTTTTTTCCCTTTTTTGGTTGTGTGTAATACTATTCATTGAACTGTTTTGGAAAAAACTTTGGTGTTGGAATAAACCCATAAAGGGAAATTTGGCCTTAAAATACATTATCTTTTGATAATTTTGGCACTATGAATACTTTCTCAATTGTTTTGTTGTATTATAAAGTATTTTTTAATTTGGAAATTTCTGTTATCATAAAACTGTTGATTTGAGATTAATTGTGAAACTGATGATTAAAATACTATTTTAATATATTAAAAAAAAACTATTGTTATAGTACATTGTATTTATAGCAAAAATTCAAGATGCAGCTTCTTTAAATAGTGGACTCCTGGCTTGCTGAAGACTGTGAAGACAAAAAATTACAACAAAGTGACTTAAGGGTATCCTTTGCATTAGATGTGGTTGTGGTTGCCTTCATGAACACAGAGGGACCTGTTGTTCCATTTCCTATGAGCTACTATCCTTGCTAAAAGAAATTTATAGCAACATATGAAATTAGAAGCCTTTCAACAATAATCAGGAAAGGGAGGGGGTCAAAAGATTTAAAGTAGTTAATTTTTTTTAACACAACTTTAAAAGGAGGGGGGGGGGGGGGGTCAGTTATGTTTGCTCATTCCAAATTTTTTAATTCGAGCTTTATTCTTTCAATTATCGTTCGGACATAATGGGCAATTATTGTGTCGCGCTAATTAATAGCATTTTCATCAATTATGTAACATGTTGCTTTTGAAACTTGTCACTCTTTGTTTCAATATTAATTAATTTCATTCATTGTGTCAATTTCGGCAAGTCCTTTCATGTACAATATTATTATATGAATGATTGTGTTTTGATTGAGAAAAGGATGTTGGAAACCGACAGGCACTTTGTACGGACTCTGTATATTTTAGTGACATTGTTATACTGTAAGGCACATTTTAAACGGATAACCGTATTTGCTTGTATTGTTGTATTATACCGCATGTGTGTACTTATTCGTCTATTTTGTAATATACAACTTGTACAGTAACATTTTGGGTTTTATTTAGTTTAAGTTTGTGAGCTTCCTCCGAACATTAATAGTAGCGGAGTCGTCCAAATTTACCGCCGTTACAAATATTGTTTCATAATTACATTTTACACATATAACTAAAACTATCAAAATGCATAAATAAAAATTTGTAGGAATAGAAAATCTTCAAAAATGATATCACAATATATCATATTTGAAGTCAACCAAATGCAACAGCAGAAAATTATTAATATTCTTAATTTTCCATCAAAATTCATAATTAAGGTTTTGAATAATATATTTTTCATCTAAAGGAATCATTATGCACACAAAAAAAAACATTCCTTCATGTCCTTGTTGGCAGTTTTTATAGTCTAAGTGCACTAAGACGGTCTTAGCGGTGTTTAAACGTACCGCAAAAATGGGCGAATTACATTTCCGCAAATTTTGAAATTTTCCATGTTTACGTTTCCGCAAATTGTAGCATTACGTTTCCGCTATTTACCTGTAATTTACCTGTAGTAAATGATACAGAGTCAGGCATTGTGATTGTTTTCGTGCCGTTTAAATTTGGAATGCCTCTGTAATGACACGAAAGACAGTTTTATTGATGGAACATTCAAGTATTGTCCCAAATACTTTTATCAGTTATATTCATTCCACGGTTGCAAGAATGGCAATGCTATTGCTTTGGTTTTTGCTCTGCTTCCTGCTAAAAGTGAGGATTGTTATATTAAGATGTGGGACCTTCTTATTGCTGCTTGTCGAGAGAGGAATTTAGTTTTACAACCTGAAGTGTTCCATATAGATTTCGAATATGCAATGCATAGTGCAATTTTAACAAAGTTTCCAAATTCTACTATTAGTTGCTGTCGTTTTCATTTAGGACAAAGTTGGTGGCGCAAGGTTCAAGCAGTCGGTTTAAGTGTAGAATATAAAGACAAGTCGTCCGAAATAGGGAAATGGCTGACTATTTTTTTTTGGACTAGCATTTTTACCAACAAATGACATCGAGGATTGTTTTGTTGACTTGATGGCAGATGCACCGCTAAATGATAAATGTTCTAGATTTGTTGACTACATTCTAGAAAATTATGTTACTGTAAATTCGAAGTTTCCACCCACCATTTGGGCAGCTCCCCCAGATCCAGACACTAAAAGAACCACAAACGGTCCTGAGTCGTTCCACTCTCACCTAAATGCGCAATTTTACGCGTGTCATCCTAGCATTTTCATCTTCTTAGATGGTCTTCTTAAAATACAAACAACGTCGTACATAAAAAATAAGAACATTACATATACAGGCTGCGACAAGAAAAAATGAAAAAGAAAGGCTAGACTTTGCTATCGAAACATGTGAAAAGTGTGTTGCGGGTGAACGATCAAAGATTGAATTTGTAAAAACCGTTGGTTACAAATATTCTGCTAGAACAGATATATGATTTTTAGTACTGATGTTATATCTACATGTACTTACCTGTTCTTTTATAGTGCTTTTATAGTGTAAATATATTTTAATGCTGACTTTTATATAAATAAACATTATCCTGCTCTAAGTCCTACTTCCACATCCCCGTTGGTGAGCAGGGGGCAACAGGTAATTTTATCTGGCTAACGATAGGGGAAATTAGCGGAAACGTAATGTATAAATTTGCGGAAACGTAACTTTTTTCTTGCGGAAAAGTAATGCCAATTTGCGGAAACGTACAACGTGATGAGAAGACAATACTAATTTTCTTTTTTTCCCCGTATACTGCCCACATTCAACATACTGAATATTTCAGCTTAATTGGTTTAAAAAAAATTTCTTTATCTAGAAACATTTTTTTATAGTATTAAAAGTAGAAATATTATATTTCAAATTGAGATATTTTTTTTTATTTTTTGGAAGTTATTTTTAAACATTCAATTTCAGAAAATGTTAGATGTCGATTTAAGATAAGATTTTGGAAAATATTTGTCAGTGTTTAACCTTTACCGAGGCCACTAAGGTTCAAATCGTAGTTTGCATTGCAGCTGATTAATGACTTTTATTGTTTCTGTTCTCAAACTAAATTGAGGTCAATGATAACGGTGTCATTTTATTGTCATTACAGTGATATAGTCTGGTTTTGTTATAGAATTGTACAAAAGTGATTATAATCGTTAGTTATACGCTTTAAGATCACACAAAAGAAGTCATAGTGGTCGCGATCGTTTGATAGTTGGAAACCCCAAAAATTGCTTTCTTTTTTTCCTTTTTAATTATTTATTTTTTTGATTTTTTTGATTTTTGTTGTTTTGCATTTATTTATATTTTGCTTGAGTTTTCAAAACTACCTCCACACTTTTAGTACATGTCTTCTAAAGTTTGTCTCTCACACCTTTAGTACCGATGTGGTCGTGATCGTATGGTAGTTGGATTTACAACTACCTATGCAATCAGTACATACTACCACTGATGTTGCGAGTTCGAATCTCGATTAAGCCGAGGTATGCAGCATTATGTGATAAAGTCTGTCGGTGACTCCTTTACACAAACTGTATTACACACAGGAATGTGATCACATCTTTAGTGGTGATGGGTGCTCATTAACATGTATATGAAAATCCACTTACCATGCGACCGCGGCAACGACGATTACAATTCTACAATAAATGTTTTCACTGTATTATATGATTCACAATGCATACCTTCAAATTGATTGCAATCCAAATCTACGATTTTTCTATTATATTTTAAAACTGTTCCGACAGTGTGGTATTTTTTTCATTGTATTGCCTAACATGAATCAGAAGAAACTTATTCTATAGACACACACGTATTCGTATGTGGAATTCTGTGTTGAGTGAATTTTGTGTTATTTGGTTTATCCATTTTTAGATATGTCGATCGCATTTGGATCGTGACTGTATGTAGAGTTCCCACTATTTGGTCTTTAACTTCATCTTATAATTCTAATTATAGTCTGTACCATTTTGGGTAAAGATTGTGCTTTGTTTTACAGATTTAAAATCTGAACATGAGTATGACACATTAGCTTACCCCTGATTTAAGTGTGGCTAGTGTTGCACAGACTTTTGTTTTCAATAATGTTTTGTAGATCTGGACTTGTCATTTAGTCTTTTTCTTTTCTTTTGGTAATTGTGTTATCTGGCCTTTTTCGATGTACAGTTTCTGATTATCACTTTGGTTTATCCAAGTTTTTCTCAGTACATAGGTGATACTTATTAATAGATTTAAAGGGGGATTGTATGTTATTTGCATGCTGAAAGAGATCAAGGGATCAACAGTGTTAAAAACATTTACACTTCATTAAACACTAATATAAAATAAAAAAAAAAGAGGAAGTCTAGATATAATTTTAGTATGAATCATAATTCAAAGAAACCGGATGAAAGTCAAGTAAAACGATATATGAGATATTAACAAGATCTACACAAAGTACATCAATGTTATATGCACTTTACATTTCTTTTTACTAGATAACAATATTAGAATGATATATATATATATATATATCATTATCCTATACAATATATTAAAAATTGCTGAGTTAGATTGCTGTCAAATTATAATATTAAGTATATATGTACCATCTACACACGCTTATACACATGTCTTACGTCTATCCCTAGATTTGCCTTACGAGAAAAGGTAACACTACGATTATTGAAGCTCCTTTTTAAGGGGGTGGATGTAGTCGAGTGGTCTAGGGCGCTGGACGTAAGGCTAAGCGAATGGTGCTGCAGTGTATCAATGGTGTGAGTTCAAATCCCGTCTAGGGAAGAACAACATTTTGACAGCTCTAAAATCTAATTCTAACACTGTTTGGTTTAATTTTCAGACGTATATATATATATATATATATATATGATAAAAAAGGCTATTTTCCATCCATTTTGTGGCGATGAAAATAGCAAAGCTAATTCAGTTCGAATATAACACATATAACCTATGCATATTAAATATGTCAACAGTGTCAGTTAACCAACATGTTTTATCTTCCTAGCTAGTATAGACAGTTAACAAGTGAGCATTCATTGACTCATTGTTCGTGTTGTTGATGTTACTGATATTTTTAACCATCTGTTTAAAAAAAAAGTCATACATTTTCAATTTCTGTCTCCTATCCGTTCTAAGACATATGTCCCCTGGAAACATTAGAAACTCGTCATAAGCATTAAATTAAACCAATTGCTTATTCAATCTATGATTTACTAGTATATACAGACACAATCTTCCCTGATCAATCTTGACTTTTCTGTGTTTGACTATATCATTGTTTGTTTCGTTTTTATTCGACAGCTTTTGATTACGATTACTCAAACTTGTCTTTGAAAATAAATTCACGAGACGGTGTCGTGCATAGACCTGGTATGGCCCACTGATTCGTGCTGTCCGATGTTTGTTATTTTATTTCTTCTTGGTGTGGTTTTTCATTCTTCAGTTGTATCTTTCTGGAATATGGATCTCTGCTTATACCATTTGTTTAGTAATTAACGTCAGCAATGGCCGCATTTTGACTGCGAGAGAACTGTAGATTAGTTTAAGGAAGATAAAATAGCCCTTCGCAGCAGCTACAGTGCGTGTTTTCGAATTCTACATAAAGGGTATTTAACATGCATGAATATTGATTTGATTTATTTTGATTTATTGTATTTAACGCCACTTTCAGCAATATATCAGCTATATCGTGACGACCAGTTTTAGTGCTGGAGGAAGCCCCAGTACCCGGAGAGAACCACCGACCATGGGCAAGCAACTGGCAAACTTTATCACTTGAGGCTGCACCTTTTTTGTAATATACAAAGTCGGGCGCGAACCCACGCCGTATTGGTGATAGGCTTGTATCAGTTGTTAGGTAATCCAGCTACCTAGCTCAATGAGCCACCTGGGCCTCTGCATGAAAATTGCCAATCTGTAAACATGACACTCGCTTAGGTCTATGGTCCTGATTTCCGCATCAAATTCTGACACCACCCAATCATGCATCCCCTATACGCCACATTAGCAGGTTCTGTGTGGTGTTACCATGAGAACCGTCACAGTGCACAGGTATTGATAATAAGTAATAGTAAATCAAACATACAAATGACGTGTTTTCTGACTTGAGTGTTTCAGGAAAAATAGCTTCCCACAAAGCAGAAGTAGTAAAAGTATTCATTTTGTTATGTTTAATGATATACAAAATATATTCAATTTGGAGACGACAGAAAATTGTTTTGGTTGGGCTATTTAATTTGTTCTATAATAAACGGTAGAGAAAACCAGAGAGACAATCATCAAAAATGGACAATTGAAAGGTAAAGGCAGAGAGGTAAGACAAACAAAAGAAAAACAAAATAGAGAAAACTAATAAGATGAGCGACACCGAAGAAAAAAGAAAACGGGGGCTGAATCCAAGATCTGTCGAATGGTAGCCAGTTCTTGTTTCTCAAAAGGCAATTTCAGCAATTACAACAATACTAAAAACATAACATCTATTTCTGACATCAAATCATTAAAAAAAATAAAAAAATAAATAAAAAGACCAAAGCACTATGTTATAATAATCATAATCAAAACGCCTTAATGGTGTAATATACACTGTAAACTAATTTCCATACTATGCTGTCTATGTTTAAAAAACACTTATCGAAATACTAAATTGATCATAATAATGTGTGTGTCCATGTTATTTTCCGATGGGAAAGCACCTTAGCTATTTCTTGGTAACGTAATAACATAGTTTTGAATTAATATTCTAAGTGAAACATCTGTCGTTAACTCATTCGTAAATACATCCTGTTTCTCTTCTGTGTCTTATAACAGCTATTTTAAACTGTATTTACTGATAAATGGTGTAGTGGTTACTGTGCATGTCCACATGTGGTAAATCGTGGGTTCGAGTCCCAGTAAGGTTAAACCAAAGACTATGAAATGAGTAGTTGCTGCTTCTCTTGCTAGGTACGCAACAGTATGGAGAAAGAGTAAAGACTGGTTGGTTCGGATTCAGGAGAATGTCTCCGACTGTTGTAACATCATCTCAACAACATGAAGCTTGTCTTAGACATGATATATTTGAAGAAAAACATGTATGCATACTTGGTGTTAAACAACAATCACCTTAAGCATATAGTTTATCAATATCGCTATGAAAGAAGAAATATACATTGCTTAAGTCTTATTTCTGTTTTCTGTTGATATAATTAAACCCAACCAACACTTGCGGTATTTCATTTATTTGTAGGGCCCGGGTGGCTCAATGAGTTAGGTAGGTGGATTACCTAACAACTCATACAATCCTATCACCAATACGGCGTGGGTTCGCTTCCGGCTTTGTACATTTCAAAAAGGGTGCACTCGACTCACAGCTGCAAGTGATAAAGCTTACCAATGGGGTTTACCTACGATTTTTACGCTAATAGGTGGCGCATGTGTTCTATCAGTTATTACTTTCGGAACTCCTCGGCTAGCATCAATAACGTAACTAATGTAAACTACGATATTGATTTATATGTATTCGTGTAAAATGCCACAAATGCTGTACTTAACAAGATGAGGGTAGCTATCAAGAAGACTGACCATGCAACGAGAGGTCCGTGGACGCCAGGGAAATACGACGTGTTTTGCTTGGCACATAATGACATTTCAAGCACATCGTCATCGGCTTCTCAGTGTCGTAATTATTATGTTAGATGTCATCCAGTGTTGATTGAATAAAAAGTTTATATTACTTTTACTTAAGGAATGGCTCCTCTAATCATCGTGTTCAATATATTTAATAAGACATAAAGCACTAACCATTTTACTACTGAGGGGGGGGGGGGATTTTTCTTAGAATAAAAATCGTTTATTGTCCAAATATTAAAGTAGACCTGAATACACCTCAGCCCTAAAAAATATTGCTTGATGAAATTGGACCAAATCAGGATAGTGAGCTGTTATATGTACCAATGGTATATTTGCTCTGTTTCTATGACTTTGCAATTTAATTTTGGAATCGCTCGGACAAGTGTGATATTTTTCTTTATTTTCACTTCATTTTAAATCTTATTTGAAGCTCATGCATCAGACTAAAGATGATCACTTTTCTCTACTATACTATATGACAGAGGTTTTACAAACTCCCATGGTATGGATGAAGGTCAACAAATATACTCTCTACTGCATAACTGAAAATATTCGCGGCTGTTTTATTTTCGCTATTTTCACGGATGAATGACATTCGGAAAAATAAAACTGCCGCGAATATTTGACTGTATTTAAACTACAGTGAAAACTGCTTAAACTGAACCCTGAGTAAACCGAAAACCTGCTTAAACCGAACCCTGAGTAAACCGAAAATCTGTCTAAACTGAACCCTGAGTAAACTGAAGACCTGCCTAAATCGAACCCTGAGTAAACCGAAAATCTGTTTAACCTGAACCCTGTGTAAACCAAAAACCTGCCTAAACCGAATTCTGAGTAAACCGAAAACCTGCTTAAACCGAACCCTTAGTAAACCGAAAATCTGTCTAAACTGAACCCAGAGTAAACCAAAAACCTGCCTAAGCTGAACCTTAATAAATCGAAAATCTGTCTAAGCTGAACCCTGAGTAAACCGAAAACCTGCCTAATCCGAACCCTGAGTAAACCTAAAATCTGTCTAAACTGAACCATGAGTAAACCGAAAATCAGTCTAAGCTGAACCCTGAGTAAACCGAAAATCTACCTAAACCGAACCCTGAGTAAACCGAAAATCCGCCTAAGCCAGACAGATTTTACAGTCCCATCTACTAAATGTCTATTTAATTTGAACCTGTGTAAACCAAACACCTGTTTCAACTTAGCAAATTCCTCAGTCCCAAAGGGGTTCGGTTTAGACAGGTTTTACTGTATAATGATATGCCATTACAGAAGATTCAAACCCGCGAGATTACAACTGCGGGAAGTTAGATTAAGTCGGTAGACGGTGAAAGTAGCACAGCGCGAACATTTCCTGGTGTACAGTATACATAAACATGTACCAGGAAGTGACAACTAGATTTCACACGTTACTTGTCATCAATTGCTTCCCACCACTGACCCATTTCATATTAACTTTCTAATTATTTCGCTTACAATAAAACAACTACAGCGACCTAATTTGATATGCTGAATTTATATGTTAGCTAGGTACTGCGCTCAATACTCTTACCTGCCCAGCTTACCCTCGTGTGGATGATAACAGCTGCCCTCTCGATGGGGGAATTTTCAAGTTATAATACGGAAAGCATGACCATGGTCCATATTTAGTAGAGTGCAGGAATATTCAACGTTTCCTACATGCTAAATATCACATTGTAGAGTTCAAAGAATGTAACAGTTACAAAAGGAGTTCATACCCAACTCTCTGATCATCTAGTGAAGGTCAAAATTCGCTACCCTTTGTAAAATATATATCTCATGTCTGCATAGATTTTGCCGTCTGAAAGCTGCTACACACACAAATTATAACAGCAGCGCAAGATGAATAAAAAAAATATACGGAAATATGTCAGCGTTCTTGGAGAACTCGTAGTTTTAATATTTTCCGCTGTTTGGCAGTTTGTACATTAGTTGTTTTCTGCTGCTTAGCAGTTTGTACATTAGATGTTTTCTGCTGCTTGGCAGTTTGTACATTAGATGTTTTCTGCTGCTTGGCAGTTTGTACATTAGTTGTTTTCTGCTGCTTGGCAGTTTGTACATTAGATGTTTTCTGCTGCTTGGCAGTTTGTAAATTAGTTGTTTTCTGCTGCTTAGCAGTTTGTACATTAGATGTTTTCTGCTGTTTGGCAGTTTGTACATTCGTTGTTTTCTGCTGCTTGGCAGTTTGTACATTAGTTGTTTTCTGCTGCTTAGCAGCTTGTACATTAGATGTTTTCTGCTGCTTAGCAGTTTGTACATTAGTTGTTTTCTGCTGCTTGGCAGTTTGTACATTAGATGTTTTCCGCTGTTTGGCAGTTTGTACATTAGTTGTTTTCTGCTGCTTGGCAGTTTGTACATTAGATGTTTTCTGCTGTTTGGCAGTTTGTACATTAGTTGTTTTCTGCTGCTTGGCAGTTTGTACATTAGATGTTTTCTGCTGCTTGGCAGTTTGTACATTAGTTGTTTTCTGCTGCTTAGCAGTTTGTACATTAGATGTTTTCTGCTGCTTAGCAGTTTGTACATTAGTTGTTTTCTGCTGTTTGGCAGTTTGTACATTCGTTGTTTTCTGCTGCTTGGCAGTTTGTACATTAGTTGTTTTCTGCTGCTTAGCAGTTTGTACATTAGTTGTTTTCTGCTGCTTGGCAGTTTGTACATTAGATGTTTTCCGCTGTTTGGCAGTTTGTACATTAGTTGTTTTCTGCTGCTTGGCAGTTTGTACATTAGATGTTTTCTGCTGCTTGGCAGTTTGTACATTAGTTGTTTTCTGCTGTTTGGCAGTTTGTACATTAGATGTTTTCTGCTGCTTGGCAGTTTGTACATTAGTTGTTTTCTGCTGCTTGGCAGTTTGTACATTAGTTGTTTTCTGCTGCTTGGCAGTTTGTACATTAGTTGGATTCAAAAGTTCGCTGACTGTGCGTAAGGTTTATAGAATGTATTTGTCCAAACAAAAATCAAGTAGTTTGAATAGTAATTGCGACAGCAGTTTCCATTGTGGGCGTCGCTATTTGTTACGTTATTAAAACATGAATGGTCAATATTATTTGCACTGTGATGTGTTTGACTGAGTGGTCATATTAAGGAACAGTTACCAAACGCACGTAATCTGGACTGTCTACCCTTCACGACCTTATATAAGATGTTATTAGATCCTGGTGTATCTATACCATTAATACTTTCAGATACAAATTAAGATGTTTGTAATGTTATAGTAGACTGCTCGTTGTTAATCATCTTTTACGCTATATGTCAGCGGATGCATTTTTGTCTGTGTTTCTACTATTTTACCTGTGTTCAGATACGTCAGTAACCAGTAATTGTATTTGGTAAAAACAATACATCTACCAAATTAGTAATCATAAATGCTATGAATATACATTTTGATAAGTTTATTAGTATATACATCGCCCACGTCCACAAATCTATGTTAAAGAAAACAATTGTGGGTTTACACAATAATATCAAATCGAAATCAGATGAAAATGATGTTTTTATTGCTTTTCTATTTTGTAGTTAAGACGTACAAAAGACAAAAATACATATAGAATCTAACACCGGCAAAAGTGCAAGACAGGGAAATCTCCGACACTCGAGTCAGCAAACAATTGAAATCTTACCCGAGTGTGTCGGAGATTTCCCTGTCTTGCACTTTTTGCCGGTGTTTGATTTTATTTCTCACTTTTATCAGTAGTTGTGTATTGTTTGACAGCTATGTACTTTTAGCAGACGATCATGTAAATAATGTGAGTTATTTCCCCTTCATGTCAATCAAAAAAGTAATTCGGTATTTTTGTATATTGCGTGAAGGTTATTATGTAATAATATGGCTGATTTTTAGGATTTGCGTGTTTATAAAAGATTGAAAACTTATATACAGTGAATAAAGGTAATAACAAAATTACCGAACTCCGAACAATCTTACAAAGGGAAAGTCAAAACTCATAATTATATAAACAGACAAAATCAGTCAACAACCGGAAAACTGTGAAAACCGTAATGACCCTGACTTGGTACAGGCATTTCTAAAGAAATGGTGGGTTGAATCAGATTTTAAGGCGCCAAACCTCCCGCTCTCATTGAATTGTTTATTTTAAAAAGGAAAAACATGGAGAATTCGGGGGGCAGTTGACATAAACTGTACAGCATGTATTTGCCGGTAAAACGCACGTGATTTTTTTTGTCTTGCACTAGTGCAAGATAAGAAAATCTCACATCGCTAAAAACAGGAACTGGTCTGTCTCAAAAGTGAGAAAAACAATTCTCTTAGCCAAGATAAGACGTACAAAAGACAAAAAGACAAACAATTCTCCACAAAATACTGCACAGAAAATGAAACTGGCTGTTAAATGTTGGACACCAGTATAAACACGTGTTACGTAAATATACAATATTGGTGTATTGGCGGTAAATTATATACTATTCACCGTCTACACACCAATATTGTATTTATCCTTCAATACAATTTGCAATAAAAAATGCTATTTAATTTAATAATAAAATAAAAAGATAACGGGAACCCACTTGGTACCTCAGTAGTAGTTCCGGTAAGGACATACACACGAATGGTTCAGTGTGCGGGTGTGACTGTAAATCAGTTGTAAAAAAGAGATGAAATTAAATAATTTTACATTCTAAATTGCTTACTAAATCGAAAGTGGCAGCAAAATAAGGAAAACTTGTGGAAAAAAGAAACATAACACCTTTAAACCGCTAAAATATAACTTGTTTAATTTTTAAATCTTTTATGAATTTGTTTACATACTGATACTGACCAAATCGTTGGAAACTACGAGTTTTCCAAGGACGCTGACATATTTCTGTATATTTCTTTTTATTCATCTTGCGCTGCTGCTATACAAAAAATCTTGTAGCTTTCAAACGGCAAAATCTATGCAGACATGAGATATATATTATACAAAGAGTAGAGAATTCTGACCTTCACTAGATGATCAGAGAGTTGGGTATGAACTCCTTTTGTAACTGTTACATTCTTTAAAACCCGCTGATGGCGATGCGTATTCGATACAACCCTATGTGGTATGTTTGTTAGTGACCTACGGCAGGTCAGTGGGTTTCTGTCGGTACTCCAATAAGACTGACCGCCACGATATAACTGAAATATTGTTAAACATGGCGTTAAGCACCATAATCCTATATATATATATATATATATATTTATAAACTTGAATAAACCTTCCTTTGATCCATTTTATTAGAGAACGGTGTTCTGATAGGTATCTAGTGTCAGTCATTGCTTTCGTCATTTTTTTAATTGCAAAATCTTTGACCACCCATTTCTTATTTTATTTAAAAAATAACTGTTATATCTTAAAGGGGCATTATATGCCAACATCGTAAATTTGTGCTACCCATAAAAACTATCAGATATGATTGATAAAACGTGTTTCTGTAACTTATAAATGTTATGACATGTACGCGCATCGGGGAAAAAAGGTGCAACTGCCAGAGTTTTGAGATCGATCAAGAAATGGACGCCATCTTATCAATTATCGGCATTGTTTACGGAGTTTGCCGAATCGTCATTAAATCAGTACAACAATGCACTTATTTCTTATTTTCTGTGAATCTGCTTTTAGTCGGAGTTAATTACGGACAAAGAACCATGCAAGTTTGCAGTTAATAAGCGACAAAATACAAATTATTCGTTTTAACCTGTCACTAGTAAGGTCAGTTGCATACGGAGAAAGCGAGGTCAAATTATTTGCTTGCAAGGAAATAATAAATCGATGGTAATTTACGTTCTCAAAATTATTATTTACATTATTGAGGAATTGTAAATTTCATGTAGAAATATATATAATTAATCATGTCAGTTCCTAATCATTCTGGGATTCGGAGGTTAAGGTTAGCCCGAGAAGTATTAAAGTGTTGGCAAGTGTTGTTTATTAGAGAAGCTGCATTTAACGTTAAGAAAAACAAAGTAGCGAAAGATTACATGAACACCGGTTTTACTGAAGATTAGCTATCAATTGAGATTCACAGCGATACAAACATACATCACCAATGAGGTGAAACTGAGCGTTTACATTAGAATTCCAACAAACCAGTTCATAGCAAAAATATAAATGTTATCGAACAAAACATTTACAGTATAATTCATGTTCGTAAAAGTCCAATAGCAATAAACATTTTTTTATATATCTCTTTCACACAGAAATATATTCAAATTGTCTCATTGCAAGAGCATGTGAGTACAATGCAATAGAGGGCCTGTCTACAATATGGTGTGTGTCTACAATAGAGGGCGTGTCTACAATATGGTGTGTGTCTACAATAGAGGGCGTGTCTACAATATAGGGCGTGTCTACAATAGAGGGCGTATCTACGATAGAGGGTGTGCTTTTTTCACAAATTTTTCATGAAAAGAAGACCAACTCATATACAGTCAAACCTGTATTAAGATGTCACATTTGGGACAAAGAACAAGTGGCCTCATAGGACAGGTGACCTCTTAAAAGAGGTTCAATTGATATGCAATTTTATATGACCATACAAGAAAAAGGTAACCTTTTAATACAGGTAACTGCTTAATAGAGGTGACCACATGGGCAGGTTTGACTGTATATTCAACTGGTATTAATCGACTACGATTTGAAGTTAACAAGTCACACCTTATTATTTTTAACAAATACAAAAGAGGGAAAGATTAAACACAGAATCTTAAATTAATAATATTTCAAAAATAGAATATCTAAAATAATTGCAGAAAATAATTTTTGATTAATAGTATGTGTATTAACAGATTAATGATATGAAATGAAAGAAAAGTTTGAAGATACCAAAGTGGTAATGAGAATCAAAGAAGGACGGGCAACACAATGGCCAAACAGAAAGAATAAAGAGACAACCAACGATCTACAAAACACTACACAGAAAACTAAAGATAGAATAACATGAACCATCACTACAACTGGGGGTGAACTCAGGTGCTCCGGAACGGAAAGCAATTCTTGCACCCACAAGAAAACAAAGATATTACACTGTTTGAACAGTTTCATGATGTAATAGAAATATTGTAGAAAAAAAAGACAAACTCGAATAACTACTTAATACAGAAATTTTAGGAAATGATTGTGTCAAGCATTAATAAATGTTAGATAAAAAGCTATTTTGTAAATGGTCGTCTTAGGAAATACATTGTACAAACGTGACTGTACAAGGTAGATGGAGACTCATTTGAAAATAATGGCAGACATACGGTCATTTCAAACCACGTGAAAGTACTACTAATTAGGGGTAATCTCGTACGCAACTCTGACTAGACAGTATATCATAGTGATAAAATGCAGATTTTGTAGTGAAAAGAGAAGACGAAAATGTCTATAAAAAAATGATATATCGGACATAATTGCAGAATAAATTTGAAAAAAAAGTGAAATCATTGTCTTGGTTACTGCCATCTGAATATAATCAACTTTAGAATTAAACATAAAACTTATCAAACAACCCATCAGACATTTAAACAAACAATGACTTTATCTTAAATGTAACATAATATATTATTATACCTCAGTATCTTTTTTCAATAGAAAATCAAGTGTAATATTTTAACTAATAAATCCTAAATTCCTTGTTTTCTTTATTTCACCGGTCATTAGTTTTTTACTAATGACCGGGGAAACAATGATCTAGATCGCCAAAGCGCTTACGATATAGGTAAAATGACCATGATCTAAAACGTGTACGTGACGTAAGTATGTATAAAATGACCACCGCCGGTGTGCCCAGTGGAACCATTCTGGCTGTTCATTTACAGAAATGTTCGCATTTATCAAATTTTTTTTTGGCATCGAGTTTCACTATAATAAAACAATTAATGCCTGCAAAAGCCCGAGGGAAAACAACATCCCAAGGGTGAACAATTATGATGTTCATCTTAAGTGCAGATATTAATTGTATACTGTACGACGAAACCTTTCTCATGACCGGGAACAAAATAATTAACGATTGCTGTGCTATGTTTTTGGTATATGTTAAGAACAAATTAAACTTCATATTAAATATATTAAATATCATGAAGTTTCATTTATTCTGCTTGATTTCCATCGCGCAGCACATGGTTTGAGCATGTGACACGTGCATATAACATGCATAGTTTGGTACAGGTGTTATTCTTAGGGTATAATGCCCTTAAGCATAAGCGCAAGAGAAAAGAGAAAGATCAACGAAGAATGGAGAGTCTAGAGAAACCGGGATTATTGAGTACAAGACACAAAGCGAAGACAAACAGAGTAAAGACATACAAATAATAACTCTATTAAAAAATGAGAATGCGAGCAACAAGGACCAGAAAAAAAACAAAAAAAAAACGAAACAACAACAAAAAATTGATTAACCCAGGTGGTATCGAAAGGATGAACACTTTCTTATAAGAATACTGTCATGTTACTCAACATTAAGTGCGGTAAAAGTCATGTCGGTAATAAAGCAATGAAAATAACCTATGTAAAGATAAGCTTTCTTGAATCAAAATCAGATCTTCTGTTGTGAATTGAAAGAGTGTGTCTTCATTTTGTGCGTTGTACCCAATGTTTTCGGTATCTCCAGATTGTTTCTTCCGCATTGTCCTTTCGGTTTTCTTTTACGCTTATGCGAACGGGCATTATACCTCAGGAAGAACAACAGTACCAAGCTGTACATGCTATATGCATGTATAACACGTTTAAATCACATGCTTTGCTTTGGTAATTAGGTCGAATCAATGTAACTTCATGACATTTAACATAGTTGACATAAAGTGTAATTTATTCTTATTAAAACCTCACACTTCGCGCAGGCAGCGTTTGATTAATATTAGAGAAGGAAAGTTCAAACAGTGATGGTCAACAATTCATCAATATCACGAAAAAGAACAATCACCTCTCCGGTTGTTGACTTTCCCTTTGTAAGATTGTTCGGAGTTCGGTAATTTTGTTATTACCCTTCACTCACTGAACACAAAAAAAAAAAGACAAAAAAAGACAAAAGCAACGACATCTGACGTTTGAAATCCAGACCCTGGCTAGGGAGATACACACATATTCGAAGGTCTTTAAAACTTGAATGTCTTATTTTATAGAAGACAACGCAATTATGTTTGTTGCTTTTATGTAGTAACAAGTATGTAAGGTATATCAATATTTATCATTCTCAATCATGACTCCAATTAAGATTCAAAATATAAGTTGATAACATTAATATAAATGATTGTAATTATTTTTACAATATTTGAAATATAGAAGAAAATTAGAAGTAAAGACAGAAACTCAATATATAATCTAACTAGCTACAGTATAAGTAGTGGATATATCAATAAATAATTAAAAAAAAATTCTGGATTCTCTATTTATTTCTGTTTCACATTGGGTCGCGCACACTCAATTATATAACAACGTGTTCATTGTCATTGAATTAATTATATTCAGATGACATTAATCAAGAAAATTGAATAATTTTCGCTTTATTTCGCAATCATGTGCGATATGTCATTTTGTTATGGATATCTAAATAAAAGTGAATTTCATCCTCTCTTTCCACTACAAAGTCTGCATATTATTATTGCGATACACATTCTTGTCAATCCTGCGTACCATATCACCCTTATGTTGTAATAGTGTGTACATTCACCTGGCTTCAACTGTCCGTCTGTGATCATTCCCAAATGAGTTCCCATCTGTCATGTGCAGTCACGTTTATACAATGCATTTCCTTTGTATGTTTTCTTACAATTATTCATTTTCTAAATTGCTCTAAAATACCGTAAAGTCAATTATGGTTGATAAAAAAACACTACACAGAACACTAAAGATCGAATAACCTGAACCTCACTAAAACTGGGGATGAACTCCGGAACGGTAGGCAGTTCTTGCACCCACAAGAAACCAATGATTTTATAGTTTGAACAGTTCCACAATGTAATAGAAAAATCGGAGGAAAAAGACAAAATCGAATTACTACTTAATACAGAATATTAGAAAATGATTGTGTCAAACATTAATAAATACATAAAATAAAACAAAAATATTTGGTAAATGCTCGTTTTAGGAAATACATTGTATAAAAGTGACTGCGCCGACAGATGTGGACTCATTTGATAATGATCACAGATAGACGGACAGATGAAACCAGGTGAATGTACTCCTATGTAAGGGCGATCTCGTTTGTGTATTGTACCCATTGTTTCTGACATTTCTAGATTGTTCCTTTTGCATTGTCCTTCATGATATTTAACATAGTTAATATTAAGCTTAATTTGTTCTTAAAATATACACCACACTTCGCATTGGCAGCGATAATTATTTTATTCCCAGGTCATGAGACAGGTTACATTGTACAGTATATGTTACATTGAAGATAAAGTCATTGTTTGTTTCATAAGTAATTCAAAATATAATCTAACTAGCTACACTATAAGTAGTTGATAAATCAGTATAAAATATAAAAAAAATCTGGATTTCTATTTATTTCTTTTTCATAAGTATTGTGGAAAGAAAGTTTGAACAGTGATAGTCAACAATTCCACCAATATCACGACAAATAGCAATCACCTCTCACCTTCACTCAGTGACAACACAAATAAAACACGACATATAACATTGGAAATCCATGCCCTGGCTACTAAATATGATATCTGTGTTTTTGTTAAATTATAGAAGAAAAACACAGAAGGAAAGGCGGTGACTCAATATATAATCTCACTAGCTACCAACGTGCTCAGTACCATTAACTTGATTAATATATATTCAGATGACATTAATCAAGTTGTTTTCGCTTTCTTCTGCAATTATGTGCGATACGTCATTGTTTACGGACATTTTTAATAAAAAGTGAATTGCATCCCCCCTTTGCCCTACAAAGCCTGCATATTATCATTATGATATACAGTCAAGTAAAACCTGCCTACGAGATCACCCCCACTGTCCGTATGTCTGTGATCATTTTCAAATGAGTCTCCATCTGACTGGTGCAGTCACGTTTATACAATGTATTTCCAAAAACGAGCATTTACCATAATTATATCTTTGTAGTTTATGTAAGATTTATTAATGTTGAACACCATCGTTTTGTTAAATTTCTCTATTAAGTTATTATTGGATTTTGTCTCGTTTTGGATTATATTTTGGGGTACCTGCGTTCACCCTGGTTTTTAGTGAGGTTCGTGTTACTCGATCTTGAGTTTTATGTGTATGTTTTGTAGATCATTGTTTGTCCTTTGTCCTTTTTCTTTTGGCCATTTGAGGTGTCTGTCCTTCTTCTATTTACAGATTCTCATTATCACTTTGGTATCTTTAAACACTGTAAACAAACTGAATTTAATCAAAATTAATTTTCTTCAATTATATTAGAAATACTATTTTTTAAATATTATTAATTCAGGATTCTATTTTCAACCTAAGTTATCATAGTGCATGCTTTAATAGCAAAGGTATTCCTTTTTAGTTTCAAAACGATTAATACAAGTTGAATGTATATCAATTGGTATTCTTTTCATGGAATTTTTGTAGACACACCCTCTATTGTAGACACACCCTCTACTGTGGACACACCCTCTATTGTAGACAGACCCTCTATTGTAGTCACACCCTCTATTGTAGACAGGCCCTCTATTGTAGACACACCCTCTATTGTAGACACGCCCTCTTTTGTAGACACACCCTCTATTGTGGACAGACCCTCTATTGTAGACACACCCTCTACTGTGGACACACCCTCTATTGTAGACAGACCCTCTATTGTAGTCACACCCTCTATTGTAGACAGGCCCTCTATTGTAGACACACCCTCTATTGTAGACACGCCCTCTTTTGTAGACACACCCTCTATTGTGGACAGACCCTCTATTGTAGACACACCCTCTATTGTAGACAAGCCCTCTATTGTATTGTACTCACATGCTGTTACAATCAGACAACTTGAATATATTTCTGTGTGAAAGAGATATATAAATTTTACGAACATGAATTATACTGTAAATGAATTCCTTTTTGGCGATAAACTGGTTTGTAAAATTGATGAAATTTTAATGCAAAAGAAGAGTGACCACGGAAAACACGGGAAAGTGCGATAGCACTGGCGACAAAAAAGAAAAAAGCATGTGTACGCATTAAATAAGTTAAAACATGAAATTAAACATTAATACCCCCCCCCCCCCCCCCAACTGCAAATAAACTCATTTGTTTTATGAAAATGTAACATGGGATGGGAATATTAAGAAAAAAATTAGGACGATATACAATTGTAAACATTGTATTGCAGTTGATCTGATTTTAAAACATAACCAAAAGGTCACGATGTTGGGAAGAGTCAACATTTATTTATCTATTCAACTAACATGATCTGACTGCGTGACGTCACATGAAGAGGTGTCATGGCCGCTTACACTACGACAGGAAATTCCAAATATTCATATTTTTAAATGTGCATATTAATGTTAATAAAGGTGTTTTTTGTTTAATAATTAGTTATTTACAAATAAAAAGTTACAATGTATTGAATTATAACAATTGTTCAACTGACTGGCCTTTTCCTTTAAGCAATAACTGATAATATGTGACCATTATCGAAGTGTCCCTTCACACAGCATGTCACATCACTTTAACTTATGTAGCGGCCATCCGTCCTATGCGACCTTAGTTCAATGTTCCTTTGAAATGTCACATATGTCATGTTTTACTTTATCTTCAAACAATTCCTGTATTTTATTATGACATCACAATAAATGTTGATTGATTGATTGAAGTTTACCGACAGATCCAGAGACAAATATATAGAACTTAACTAATTGTTTCATTAATAGTATTTTTCAAAATAAGTGGATGAACACCATTAATTTTGCTATGATGAAATGAAGGTGATGGTCAACAACTCCACCAATATCAGCATACCAAACAATTACCTCTCATATCCACACACACAAAACAAAAGAAAAGGACAACGACATAGCAGGTTGGAAATCCAAGTAATGGCTTGGATTAGGGTTATTGTGTTTAACGCCACTTTCAACAATTTTTCAGTGATATCGTGGCCGTCAGTTTTACTTTTATTGGTGGAGGAAAACGGAGAATCCGGAGAAAACCACCGACCTGCCGCAAGCTACTTAGAAACTTTATCACATAATATTGTATCTAGCACACCTCGCCATAAACGGGGTTCGAACTCACAAGGTTAGTGGTAATAGGTATATAGAATAACGTTTTACTCAATATTCTAAATATACATGTAATTAGAGAACACAAAAGATGAACGCAAAACGGAATTAATTTCGTCAAAAAAACAATACAATGATATCCCCTAAGTAAATAAGGACTTGAAGTCTGTATTTAAATAATGAGGATTTGAAGAAAAAGACAAGTGTGTAATAAGTATTTGCAATTTACTCCTAGAAACTGCATATTTTTCTACTCCTGTTGATTAAAAACAATTATCAATATCAGACTTGAATCGACTTGATAATAGTATCGGAACGAGCCCGATAGGATAAGTTGTCGTACTGGTGAACATGCATGTCGAGAGCTTCTAAACTGACGCTACTGTTTTTATCGGAAGTAATTGTTATTTGCCTCTAACAGCGTATTGATGGTGTAATGGTTGGCATTGAGTGTGGTAGGTCGTGGGTTCGGTCCCGGGATGGGTAAAACCTAAATTTATAAACTTGGTATGTACTGCTTCTCCGCTAAGTACATATCATAAAGGAGTAAAATCAAGGATTATGCGCCTCGGAGTCATGCTCATGTGTCACAGTGGAGCGATATTTCAGATATATCGTGGCGGTCAGTTTTTTTTTGGTGGAGGAAACTGGAGTACCTGGAGAAAACGACCGACCTGTCGCAAGCCACTGGTAAACTTTATCACGTAAAGTTGTATCGCCATGAACGGGCTTCGAACTCACAACTTTAGTGGTGATATGCACTCATTGCATAGATAGTTGTAAATCCAACTGCTATACGATGACCACCACTACGGCCACTCTAGGAATGAATATGTTAACTGAAATATTGACTTAAATTTAAACAACAAGCACTCGATACATCTTTGTATCTTTTGATGTAAATATACATGTATGCAATTTTTCTCCGAAGAAAATATGCCACTTGATTTCATTGGATGCCCCCATTTTCTACAAATACAATTCATAATCAGTGACTCGGGATACATATTTAACAATCAAATAGGAAATTTCTTTGAGAAAAAATGTAAAATGATTTTAAAGGAATTGTTTATAGTGAGAAGTCAATGAAACTGGTTTTGGTTAGAATTATTTTAGCGTAAGGCTAGACCTAGATTGAATTGTATATGATACACTTCATGCATGCATCTCATTAATTTGAATACGCATTTATTAAATAATTGTATTTTAAATCGATTACGAATTTTAAGTTATATTCGCTATGTTAATTATTTTTCATACGTATTTATTGAATAAGTTTACTTTAAATCGTGAACGAATTTTATGTGATATTTGCTCTAGAAAATTTCCACGCGTTTTATGAAACTCGTCTCTTAGAGTTCACTATGTTGTTAGACATTATATTATATGTAAAGTTGGAATAGTTTTCTTTTAAGATTTGTATATTGTATTGTGCTTTACCTACATGTATTTTGTAAATATTGATAATTCTGGACGCAAACACTAAGCACCCCGTTAGTGGTTGCCACAATGCAAAAGGGTTAGTTTTCCTAATGAAATATATATTTGATTTGAATTATAATCTAGTTTTCAAATAACTTGAAATTTTTCTTGTCTTTTTAGAAAATTACCATTTACATAAATATTCGTAATTAAATTTTTGGAAAAACAACTTCTCGTAATAAAACCAAATCCTGGATAATCGACTTAGACACGAACACATGACCGAACATCCGCTTTTCCGCTATCTTGTACATCTTACAATTTCATTTTAAGAAGAGGGCGGAAACTGGTCATCAGGGGCTCTTATCATATTTACGTATATATAATAACACTTCCTTATAAAACAAATTGGCCGACACAAAGAGACTTACTATGGATGATACGAAATTGTTTACATAAGTTTAAAATTCAGTTGTGTGTCAGTTTTTTGGATATGATTATTTATATTATGAATTAATATGGCTTTGTATCGTTGGTGTTTTGTGCTATTTTGTATTCTTCTGCCAGATAATTTCGGTAAGTTTTTATTTATACTGTATAGACATTAGACACTCATGTAGTATACCATAGGTCGGTGGTTTTCTCCGGTTTCATCCACCTATAAAACTGAACGTCACTATCACTGTATAACTGAAATATTGTTGAAAGTGGCGTTAAACACCGTAAAACAATCTGTAGTATACGAATTAACTTGAGATATCTGCAAAAAGTTATGAATAAAATCAAAATCGCTTAAACATTTTTGACAGGATTGAAATCAATGTATAAGATATATTTAGTCTAGAGAAGATTTGTCTTAATTGACGGGAAAATGACAAGATATATCTAGAAATAATCGTGTTTGTTATCTTGCTGGTTCATGCAAACTCGGGGATGAATATCAATATGTCATGGCATGGCCAAGTCAACAAATACTTTCAGCTCCTTTAATCCAGCTAAAATACATAATTTAAAAAATATTTTAAAGCCACAATGTCCCCCTCCCCCTCCCAATATATTAGATTATTTTTGTGTATGTAGAAGATTGAAATGTGGAAAGCTAACAGATAATGATGATGATGATGGTGACCATAGCTCACATGACCCTTCGATTCAGGTGATCTTAAAAAAAGGGTCTAGCTTTAAGTTATGGGGGCATAGATCGTCACCCTTTTATCTAATCACTTCAATTATTGTAGATGGGGTTACAGCGATCTAGAATTTGCTTTTAGGATGGCCTAACGTCATGACCAATATACAGTATTTCAAAATGAAAACTACAAAACATAATTATTCATATAACATGAAGCTTGTCAGTGACTTGCGACAGGTCGGTGGTTTTCTCCGGTTTCCTCCACCAATAAAGCTGACCGCCACGATTTTATGCCGTTCTTATTACGCTGCCACTGCGTTCGTGCTACGTGTATCAAGTTTTCATTACGTCCAGACCAAGTTTCTACGAAGACTGTGGTAAGTTCACACTACGTTGTCAAAGACTGTGATAAGTTCGTAGTACGTTGTAGAAGACTGCAGTACGACCCTATCACGATCTCCAAGTTCTTGATACGTTTATGCAACGTTTTCAACAGGTTCCCAGTACGTATGTACTATTGACACGTATTCTGTATAAAAACTGAATTCAGATAATCATTTTTCATCAAAAAGTTGAAAAATGAGTCACGAATACATGCTTTTTGATTTGCTACTTCAAGGACAACTTGCAAGCCCTTCTAGATGCATAACTTGTTATTTTATTGTTAAGGACACAGACACTCGACGTCTGGATCCCCCCTTTTCCCGGTTGACCCCCCCTTTTTCCACAAAGTTGAATTACACATATCTAAGGGAAAAAAAATAAATTTAGTGAAATTCAACTTTGTGGAAAAAAAGGGGGGTGTCAACCGGGAAAAGGGGGGTCCAAACCCACGTATTTAAGGGAAGCAAATTAATTTAGTGAAATTCAACATTGACGTGACAGGAACGTACTAAGGACGTAGTGCAAATTGTATGGTCGTATTGAGGAAGTAGCCAAAACGTGATGCACGTACTTAGAACTTGATCCAGCACGTAGTAATAACCTACAACGAACGTGGTAAACGTGGTGAAAACTTAACTTGGTCGTAGTATGAACTGGAAAGCGAGATTTATTTTCAAATTTAAGCAAATTTCTGCTACGTTTATTAGAACTTCTAGGACGTACTGCATTCTGCGTGGTCTTTGTCTGAGTGTGACGGGTCATAACTGTTTTATTTTCAGGGGAAGCAAAAATCGGTAATATTGCCTAAATTTAGGAAATCTTCTCGTTGAAAACTATACTGTCATGTTTCTCTTTTTCTTTGTATCTTTAAGGATAATTATAAAAAAAACATATATTGTTTTCCATTAGAAAACATAGACTCCCCCGATCCACATCCAACCCTTATCCACGTAAAAAGTCGGTCTCTTACAATCCAAATAAAAAATACAGATTTCCTGAAATATTAAAAAACAGATTCATCAAAATTATAAATGTGAAAATCACTCCTCCAGGTTAGTTAAGTATTACACACTTATTGACACATGATTACTGTAATATTTACTTTGGTTAGTAAGAAAGGACACGGATGATGTAAATAAGTTACAACGCTGTTATCTTATGAGAATAAAGTACAGTCATTCATTTATTTATGATAAAATGGGGAAAAAATATCACACTTCCGGAAGAATTTCAAAATCCATCACCATGAAATAGCTGATATATTGCTGAAAGTGTCGTTAAACACCAACAATCAAATCATTAAATCAAAAGCCAATATAGAAAAATCGTAGAAAAGGGCAAATTCGATACCCCTAGATGACCACTCACTTTCCTTGCTTGGTAGAGGCACTCCAATAATAAAAGTGGCGGGGTTAAGCTAGTTTTATAGGCTCAAACCTCACCTCTCAGTGAGGACATTTCGGTCATGTAAGTGCTTTCCAGATGCGAGTAAAATACCAATCTTTTGACATTTGTTGATTCATTGATTCTTGTTGAAAGTCACGTGAACAGTTCGTTTATTTAAATTACGTTCATGATGGTTACAAGTTTACAAACAATGAATAGCATGTACGTAAATAGACGGGATTGTGAGATATGCCTCTGAACAGTATATTAATTACTACAACGGAGGCATAGGAATAAAGATGTAAGAACAAACTGAATTTGTAGAATGGAAGCAATACAAAATATTGTCTGTTTTTGCTTTGTTTTTGTTTTTTTTATATTTTTTCTTTGTTGGATAGTTTAAAAACTTGCATCACAACTGTCCATTCCTCTGATAAAACTTGCCCCCTCCAACAGACTGTACTAGCAACAATGGTTTATTATGAATGGGGTTGTAGTTGTAAATGTTTGTCTTGCAGCGGGTAATCAACGACCTCTCCTACAAAGACAATACATTCAGATAAATACACAGAATACATGCCCTAGATAGCTAAATAATCTGATTAAGCTTCAATATTGTGTATTAAAGTATGTTACTGTAAGAAGCGAAGGGATTGTAGAAATTTGACACATTGATATGTCATATCTGAAAAGGCCACATCTATTTATAGATTGGTGTGGAAAATCTACGACCAACTCATATATTTTAAAGCTGAAATAATCGGTCCATCCATCCCAAACGGCACGTTTATATATACATCTATATAGGAAGTAATCCTTGTCATAAGATGTTGCTCAATCAGGTTATAATTTGCATTTTGGTACTGGTAACCAGTTTCATCCCGTCTTAAGGGTGAATTGTGTATTTGTTTCTTCCTGATTAACTAGTGAGAGCCCTCTATCGGAGTTATTGTAACCCACAGCAGATAATCTACGTTCTGTATACCCCGTGGGAATCCCCCATAGAGCAAACTAGTCAAATATATCCAGAACATAACATTAGAAGGTAATAGGACACTGAAGTATGTTTCCTCCTATCTTTGGTGGTTATAATTTTTGTACTTGTAAAAAGAAAGTTTAAGCAGTGATGGTCAACATATCCACCAATATCGCACACCACAATCACACACCAACATCACACACGAAAACCATTAAAACTCAGCTTGGAAATCAATGTTACTGGACACAAAAGATGGCACAGTAAAAATTATGGTGGGGCATTTGTTTACTAGTGCTCTTTATTCAATCCGGATCGAGGATCCGGGTGGCTCAATGCATTATATAGATGGATTGCTTAACAACTCATACAAGCCTATCACCAATACGGCGTGGGTTCGAGTCCGGTTTTGTAAATTACAATAAAGGTGCACTCAACTCGCAGCCGCAAGTGATAACTTTTACCAGTTGCTTGCCCATGGTCGGTGGTTCTCTCCGGGTACTCCGGCTTCTTCCACCACTCAAAATTGTCGCCATGACATAGCTGAAATATTGCTGAAAGTGGCGTTAATCACCAAAAATCAAAAATCAAAATCAGTCCGGATCGTGGTTGTATGGTACTGTCCATAATAACTAATATTTTCCCGTTATTTCATTTGTATACTTTTTGTCTGATAAATATAGTTGAACGATACCTCGCTGAAACAACAACAGGAATAACGCACGCACACACGCACGCACGCACGTTTATTTACAGTTTCTGTGGATTCTCCGTTTTTGATTGCCCCTTCGGTATTTTGTAACGTTTATTTACAGTTTTTCTGGATTCTACGTTTCTGATTGCCCCTTCGGTATTTTGTAACGTTTATTTACAGTTTCTGTGGATTCTCCGTTCTTGATTGCCCCTTCGGTATTTTGTAACATTTATTTACAGTTTCTCTGAATTCTACGTTTTTGATTGCCCCTTCGGTATTTTGTAACGTTTATTGACAGTTTCTCTGGATTCTCCGCTTTTGATTGCCCCTTCGGTATTTTGTAACGTTTATTTACAGTTTCTCTGGATCCTACGTTTTTGATTGCCCCTTCGGTATTTTGTAACGTTAATTTACAGTTTCTGTGGATTCTCCGTTTTTGATTGCCCCTTCGGTATTTTGTAACGTTTATTTACAGTTTCTCTGGATTCTACGTTTTTGATTGCCCCTTCGGTATTTTGTAACGTTAATTTACAGTTTCTCTGGATTCTCCGTTTTTGATTGCCCCATCGGTATTTTGTAACGTTTATTTACAGTTTCTCTGGATTCTACGTTTTTGATTGCCCCTTCGGTATTTTGTAACGTTTATTTACAGTTGCTCTGGATTCTATGTTTTTGATTGCCACTTCGGTATTTTGTAACTTTTATTTACAGTTTCTCTGGATTCTACGTTTTTGATTGCCCCTTCGGTATTTTGTAACGTTTATTTACAGTTTCTGTGGATTCTCCGTTTTTGATTGCCCCTTCGGTATTTTGTAACGTTTATTTACAGTTTCTGTGGATTCTCCGTTCTTGATTGCCCCTTCGGTATTTTGTAACGTTTATTTACAGTTTTTTCTGGATTCTACGTTTTTGATTGCCCCTTTGGTATTTTGTAACGTTTATTTACAGTTTCTCTGGATTCAACGTTTTTGATTCCCCCTTCGGTATTTTGTCAAGTTTATTTACAGTTTCTGTGGATTCTCCGTTTTTGATTGCCCCTTCGGTATTTTGTAACGTTTATTTACAGTTTTTCTGGATTTTCCGTTTTTGATTGCCCCTTCGGTATTTTGTAACGTTTATTTACAGTTTTTCTGGATTCTACGTTTTTGATTGCCCCTTCGGTATTTTGTAACGTTTATTTACAGTTTCTCTGGATTCAACGTTTTTGATTCCCCCTTCGGTATTTTGTAACGTTTATTTACATTTTCTGTGGATTCTCCGTTTTTGATTGCCCCTTCGGTATTTTGTAACGTTTATTTACAGTTTTTCTGGATTCTATGTTTTTGATTGCCCCTTCGGTATTTTGTAACGTTTATTTACAGTTTCTGTGGATTCTCCGTTCTTGATTGCACCTTCGGTATTTTGTAACGTTTATTTACAGTTTTTCTGGATTCTACGTTTTTGATTGCCCCTTCGGTATTTTGTAACGTTTATTTACAGTTTCTCTGGATTCTCCGTTCTTGATTGCACCTTCGGTATTTTGTAACGTTTATTTACAGTTTTTCTGGATTCTCCGTTTTTGATTGCCCCTTCGGTATTTTGTAACGTTTCTTTACAGTTTTTCTGGATTCTACGTTTTTGATTGCCCCTTCGGTATTTTGTAACGTTTATTTAGAGTTTCTCTGGATTCTCCGTTTTTGATTGCCCCTTCGGTATTTTGTAACGTTTATTTACAGTTTCTCTGGATTCTACGTTTTTGATTGCCCCTTTGGTATTTTGTAACGTTTATTTACAGTTTCTCTGGATTCTACGTTTTTGATTTCCCTTCGGTATTATGTAACGTTTATTTACAGTTTCTGTGGATTCTCCGTTTTTGATTGCCCCTTCGGTATTTTGTAACTTTTATTTACAGTTTTTCTGGATTCTACGTTTCTGATTGCCCCTTCGGTATTTTGTAACGTTTATTTACAGTTTCTGTGGATTCTCCGTTCTTGATTGCCCCTTCGGTATTTTGTAACGTTTATTGACAGTTTCTCTGGATTCTCCGTTTTTGATTGCCCCTTTGGTATTTTGTAACGTTTATTTACAGTTTCTCTGGATTCAACGTTTTTGATTCCCCCTTCGGTATTTTGTAACGTTTATTTAAATTTTCTGTGGATTCTCCGTTTTTGATTGCCCCTTCGGTATTTTGTAACGTTTATTTCCAATTTCTGTGGATTCTCCGTTCTTGATTGCACCTTCGGTATTTTGTAACGTTTATTTACAGTTTTTCTGGATTCTACGTTTTTGATTGCCCCTTCGGTATTTTGTAACGTTTATTTACAGTTTCTCTGGATTCTCCGTTCTTGATTGCACCTTCGGTATTTTGTAACGTTTATTTACAGTTTTTCTGGATTCTACGTTTTTGATTGCCCCTTCGGTATTTTGTAACGTTTATTTACAGTTTTTCTGGATTCTACGTTTTTGATTGCCCCTTCGGTATTTTGTAACGTTTATTTACAGTTTCTCTGGATTCTCCGTTTTTGATTGCCCCTTCGATATTTTGTAACGTTTATTTACAGTTTCTGTGGATTCTCCGTTTTTGATTGCCCCTTCGGTATTTTGTAACGTTTATTTACAGTTTTTCTGGATTCTACGTTTTTGATTGCCCCTTCGGTATTTTGTAACGTTTATTTAGAGTTTCTCTGGATTCTCCGTTTTTGATTGCCCCTTCGGTATTTTGTAACGTTTATTTACAGTTTTTCTGGATTCTACGTTTTTGATTGCCCCTTTGGTATTTTGTAACGTTTATTTACAGTTTCTGTGGATTCTACGTTTTTGATTGCCCCTTCGGTATTTTGTAACGTTTATTTACAGTTTCTGTGGATTCTCCGTTTTTGATTGCCCCTTCGGTATTTTGTAACGTTTATTTACAGTTTTTCTGGATTCTACGTTTCTGATTGCCCCTTCGGTATTTTGTAACGTTTATTTCCAATTTCTGTGGATTCTCCGTTCTTGATTGCACCTTCGGTATTTTGTAACGTTTATTTACAGTTTTTCTGGATTCTACGTTTTTGATTGCCCCTTCGGTATTTTGTAACGTTTATTTACAGTTTCTCTGGATTCTCCGTTCTTGATTGCACCTTCGGTATTTTGTAACGTTTATTTACAGTTTTTCTGGATTCTACGTTTTTGATTGCCCCTTCGGTATTTTGTAACGTTTATTTACAGTTTCTCTGGATTCTCCGTTTTTGATTGCCCCTTCGATATTTTGTAACGTTTATTTACAGTTTCTGTGGATTCTCCGTTTTTGATTGCCCCTTCGGTATTTTGTAACGTTTATTTACAGTTTTTCTGGATTCTACGTTTTTGATTGCCCCTTCGGTATTTTGTAACGTTTATTTAGAGTTTCTCTGGATTCTCCGTTTTTGATTGCCCCTTCGGTATTTTGTAACGTTTATTTACAGTTTTTCTGGATTCTACGTTTTTGATTGCCCCTTTGGTATTTTGTAACGTTTATTTACAGTTTCTGTGGATTCTACGTTTTTGATTGCCCCTTCGGTATTTTGTAACGTTTATTTACAGTTTCTGTGGATTCTCCGTTTTTGATTGCCCCTTCGGTATTTTGTAACGTTTATTTACAGTTTTTCTGGATTCTACGTTTCTGATTGCCCCTTCGGTATTTTGTAACGTTTATTTACAGTTTCTGTGGATTCTCCGTTCTTGATTGCCCCTTCGGTATTTTGTAACGTTTATTGACAGTTTCTCTGGATTCTCCGTTTTTGATTGCCCCTTCGGTATTTTGTAACGTTTATTTACAGTTTCTCTGGATTCAACGTTTTTGATTGCCCCTTCGGTATTTTGTAACGTTTATTTACAGTTTCTGTGGATTCTATGTTTTTGATTGCCCCTTCGGTATTTTGTAACGTTTATTTACAGTTTCTGTGGATTCTCCGTTCTTGATTGCACCTTCGGTATTTTGTAACGTTTATTTACAGTTTTTCTGGACTCTACGTTTTTGATTGCCCCTTCGGTATTTTGTAACGTTTATTTACAGTTTCTCTGGATTCTCCGTTTTTGATTGCCCCTTCGATATTGTGTAACGTTTATTTACAGTTTCTGTGGATTCTCCGTTTTTGATTGCCCCTTCGGTATTTTGTAACGTTTATTTACAGTTTTTCTGGATTCTACGTTTTTGATTGCCCCTTCGGTATTTTGTAACGTTTATTTACAGTTTCTGTGGATTCTCCGTTTTTGATTGCCCCTTCGGTATTTTGTAACGTTTATTTACAGTTTTTCTGGATTCTACGTTTTTGATTGCCCCTTTGGTATTTTGCAACGTTTATTTACAGTTTCTGTGGATTCTACGTTTTTGATTGCCCCTTCGGTATTTTGTAACGTTTATTTACAGTTTCTGTGGATTCTCCGTTTTTGATTGCCCCTTCGGTATTTTGTAACGTTTATTTACAGTTTTTCTGGATTCTACGTTTCTGATTGCCCCTTCGGTATTTTGTAACGTTTATTTACAGTTTCTGTGGATTCTCCGTTCTTGATTGCCCCTTCGGTATTTTGTAACGTTTATTGACAGTTTCTCTGGATTCTCCGTTTTTGATTGCCCCTTCGGTATTTTGTAACGTTTATTTACAGTTTCTTTGGATTCTACGTTTTTGATTGCCCCTTCGGTATTTTGTAACGTTTATTTACAGTTTCTCTCGATTCAACGTTTTTGATTCCCCCTTCGGTATTTTGTAACGTTTATTTACAGTTTCTGTGGATTCTCCGTTTTTGATTGCCCCTTCGGTATTTTGTAACGTTTATTGACAGTTTCTCTGGATTTTCCGTTTTTGATTGCCCCTTCGGTATTTTGTAACGTTTATTTACAGTTTCTCTGGATTCTACGTTTTTGATTGCCCCTTCGGTATTTTGTAACGTTTATTTACAGTTTCTCTGGATTCAACGTTTTTGATTCCCCCTTCGGTATTTTGTAACGTTTATTTACAGTTTCTGTGGATTCTCCGTTTTTGATTGCCCCTTCGGTATTTTGTAACGTTTATTTACAGTTTTTCTGGATTCTACGTTTTTGATTGCCCCTTCGGTATTTTGTAACGTTTATTTACAGTTTCTGTGGATTCTCCGTTCTTGATTGCCCCTTCGGTATTTTGTAACGTTTATTTACAGTTTTTCTGGATTCTACGTTTTTGATTGCCCCTTGGGTATTTTGTAACGTTTATTTACAGTTTCTCTGGATTCTCCGTTTTTGATTGCCCTTCGATATTTTGTAACGTTTATTTACAGTTTCTGTGGATTCTCCGTTTTTGATTGCCCCTTCGGTATTTTGTAACGTTTATTTACAATTTTTCTGTATTCTACGTTTTTGATTGCCCCTTCGGTATTTTGTAACGTTTATTTAAATTTTCTGTGGATTCTCCGTTTTTGATTGCCCCTTCGGTATTTTGTAACGTTTATTTCCAATTTCTGTGGATTCTCCGTTCTTGATTGCACCTTCGGTATTTTGTAACGTTTATTTACAGTTTTTCTGGATTCTACGTTTTTGATTGCCCCTTCGGTATTTTGTAACGTTTATTTACAGTTTCTCTGGATTCTCCGTTCTTGATTGCACCTTCGGTATTTTGTAACGTTTATTTACAGTTTTTCTGGATTCTACGTTTTTGATTGCCCCTTCGGTATTTTGTAACGTTTATTTACAGTTTCTCTGGATTCTCCGTTTTTGATTGCCCCTTCGATATTTTGTAACGTTTATTTACAGTTTCTGTGGATTCTCCGTTTTTGATTGCCCCTTCGGTATTTTGTAACGTTTATTTACAGTTTTTCTGGATTCTACGTTTTTGATTGCCCCTTCGGTATTTTGTAACGTTTATTTAGAGTTTCTCTGGATTCTCCGTTTTTGATTGCCCCTTCGGTATTTTGTAACGTTTATTTACAGTTTTTCTGGATTCTACGTTTTTGATTGCCCCTTTGGTATTTTGTAACGTTTATTTACAGTTTCTGTGGATTCTACGTTTTTGATTGCCCCTTCGGTATTTTGTAACGTTTATTTACAGTTTCTGTGGATTCTCCGTTTTTGATTGCCCCTTCGGTATTTTGTAACGTTTATTTACAGTTTTTCTGGATTCTACGTTTCTGATTGCCCCTTCGGTATTTTGTAACGTTTATTTCCAATTTCTGTGGATTCTCCGTTCTTGATTGCACCTTCGGTATTTTGTAACGTTTATTTACAGTTTTTCTGGATTCTACGTTTTTGATTGCCCCTTCGGTATTTTGTAACGTTTATTTACAGTTTCTCTGGATTCTCCGTTCTTGATTGCACCTTCGGTATTTTGTAACGTTTATTTACAGTTTTTCTGGATTCTACGTTTTTGATTGCCCCTTCGGTATTTTGTAACGTTTATTTACAGTTTCTCTGGATTCTCCGTTTTTGATTGCCCCTTCGATATTTTGTAACGTTTATTTACAGTTTCTGTGGATTCTCCGTTTTTGATTGCCCCTTCGGTATTTTGTAACGTTTATTTACAGTTTTTCTGGATTCTACGTTTTTGATTGCCCCTTCGGTATTTTGTAACGTTTATTTAGAGTTTCTCTGGATTCTCCGTTTTTGATTGCCCCTTCGGTATTTTGTAACGTTTATTTACAGTTTTTCTGGATTCTACGTTTTTGATTGCCCCTTTGGTATTTTGTAACGTTTATTTACAGTTTCTGTGGATTCTACGTTTTTGATTGCCCCTTCGGTATTTTGTAACGTTTATTTACAGTTTCTGTGGATTCTCCGTTTTTGATTGCCCCTTCGGTATTTTGTAACGTTTATTTACAGTTTTTCTGGATTCTACGTTTCTGATTGCCCCTTCGGTATTTTGTAACGTTTATTTACAGTTTCTGTGGATTCTCCGTTCTTGATTGCCCCTTCGGTATTTTGTAACGTTTATTGACAGTTTCTCTGGATTCTCCGTTTTTGATTGCCCCTTCGGTATTTTGTAACGTTTATTTACAGTTTCTCTGGATTCAACGTTTTTGATTGCCCCTTCGGTATTTTGTAACGTTTATTTACAGTTTCTGTGGATTCTATGTTTTTGATTGCCCCTTCGGTATTTTGTAACGTTTATTTACAGTTTCTGTGGATTCTCCGTTCTTGATTGCACCTTCGGTATTTTGTAACGTTTATTTACAGTTTTTCTGGACTCTACGTTTTTGATTGCCCCTTCGGTATTTTGTAACGTTTATTTACAGTTTCTCTGGATTCTCCGTTTTTGATTGCCCCTTCGATATTGTGTAACGTTTATTTACAGTTTCTGTGGATTCTCCGTTTTTGATTGCCCCTTCGGTATTTTGTAACGTTTATTTACAGTTTTTCTGGATTCTACGTTTTTGATTGCCCCTTCGGTATTTTGTAACGTTTATTTACAGTTTCTGTGGATTCTCCGTTTTTGATTGCCCCTTCGGTATTTTGTAACGTTTATTTACAGTTTTTCTGGATTCTACGTTTTTGATTGCCCCTTTGGTATTTTGCAACGTTTATTTACAGTTTCTGTGGATTCTACGTTTTTGATTGCCCCTTCGGTATTTTGTAACGTTTATTTACAGTTTCTGTGGATTCTCCGTTTTTGATTGCCCCTTCGGTATTTTGTAACGTTTATTTACAGTTTTTCTGGATTCTACGTTTCTGATTGCCCCTTCGGTATTTTGTAACGTTTATTTACAGTTTCTGTGGATTCTCCGTTCTTGATTGCCCCTTCGGTATTTTGTAACGTTTATTGACAGTTTCTCTGGATTCTCCGTTTTTGATTGCCCCTTCGGTATTTTGTAACGTTTATTTACAGTTTCTTTGGATTCTACGTTTTTGATTGCCCCTTCGGTATTTTGTAACGTTTATTTACAGTTTCTCTCGATTCAACGTTTTTGATTCCCCCTTCGGTATTTTGTAACGTTTATTTACAGTTTCTGTGGATTCTCCGTTTTTGATTGCCCCTTCGGTATTTTGTAACGTTTATTGACAGTTTCTCTGGATTTTCCGTTTTTGATTGCCCCTTCGGTATTTTGTAACGTTTATTTACAGTTTCTCTGGATTCTACGTTTTTGATTGCCCCTTCGGTATTTTGTAACGTTTATTTACAGTTTCTCTGGATTCAACGTTTTTGATTCCCCCTTCGGTATTTTGTAACGTTTATTTACAGTTTCTGTGGATTCTCCGTTTTTGATTGCCCCTTCGGTATTTTGTAACGTTTATTTACAGTTTTTCTGGATTCTACGTTTTTGATTGCCCCTTCGGTATTTTGTAACGTTTATTTACAGTTTCTGTGGATTCTCCGTTCTTGATTGCCCCTTCGGTATTTTGTAACGTTTATTTACAGTTTTTCTGGATTCTACGTTTTTGATTGCCCCTTGGGTATTTTGTAACGTTTATTTACAGTTTCTCTGGATTCTCCGTTTTTGATTGCCCTTCGATATTTTGTAACGTTTATTTACAGTTTCTGTGGATTCTCCGTTTTTGATTGCCCCTTCGGTATTTTGTAACGTTTATTTACAATTTTTCTGTATTCTACGTTTTTGATTGCCCCTTCGGTATTTTGTAACGTTTATTAACAGTTTCTGTGGATTCTCCGTTTTTGATTGCCCCTTCGTTATTTTGTAACGTTTATTTACAGTTTTTCTGGATTCTACGTTTTTGATTGCCCCTTCGGTATTTTGTAACGTTTATTTACAGTTTCTGTAGATTCAACGTTTTTGATTGCCCCTTCGGTATTTTGTAACGTTTATTTACAGTTTTTCTGGATTCTACGTTTTTGATTACCCCTTCGGTATTTTGTAACGTTAATTTACAGTTTCTCTGGATTCTCCGTTTTTGATTGCCACTTCGGTATTTTGTAACGTTTATTTACAGTTTCTCTGGATTCTACGTTTTTGATTGCCCCTTCGGTATTTTGTAACGTTTATTTACAGTTGCTCTGGATTCTATGTTTTTGATTGCCACTTCGGTATTTTGTAACTTTTATTTACAGTTTCTCTGGATTCTACGTTTTTGATTGCCCCTTTGGTATTTTGTAAAATTTATTTACAGTTTCTCTGGATTCTTCGTTTTTGATTGCCCCTTCGGTATTTTGTAACGTTTATTTACAGTTGCTCTGGATTCTCCGTTTTTGATTGCCCCTTCGGTATTTTGTAACGTTTATTTACAGTTTTTCTGGATTCTACGTTTCTGATTGCCCCTTCGGTATTTTGTAACGTTTATTTACAGTTTCTGTGGATTCTCCGTTCTTGATTGCCCCTTCGGTATTTTGTAACGTTTATTGACAGTTTCTCTGGATTCTCCGTTTTTGATTGCCCCTTCGGTATTTTGTAACGTTTATTTACAGTTTCTCTGGATTCAACGTTTTTGATTGCCCCTTCGGTATTTTGTAACGTTTATTTACAGTTTCTGTGGATTCTATGTTTTTGATTGCCCCTTCGGTATTTTGTAACGTTTATTTACAGTTTCTGTGGATTCTCCGTTCTTGATTGCACCTTCGGTATTTTGTAACGTTTATTTACAGTTTTTCTGGATTCTACGTTTTTGATTGCCCCTTCGGTATTTTGTAACGTTTATTTACAGTTTCTTTGGATTCTACGTTTTTGATTGCCCCTTCGGTATTTTGTAACGTTTATTTACAGTTTCTCTCGATTCAACGTTTTTGATTCCCCCTTCGGTATTTTGTAACGTTTATTTACAGTTTCTGTGGATTCTCCGTTTTTGATTGCCCCTTCGGTATTTTGTAACGTTTATTGACAGTTTCTCTGGATTTTCCGTTTTTGATTGCCCCTTCGGTATTTTGTAACGTTTATTTACAGTTTCTCTGGATTCTACGTTTTTGATTGCCCCTTCGGTATTTTGTAACGTTTATTTACAGTTTCTCTGGATTCAACGTTTTTGATTCCCCCTTCGGTATTTTGTAACGTTTATTTACAGTTTCTGTGGATTCTCCGTTTTTGATTGCCCCTTCGGTATTTTGTAACGTTTATTTACAGTTTTTCTGGATTCTACGTTTTTGATTGCCCCTTCGGTATTTTGTAACGTTTATTTACAGTTTCTGTGGATTCTCCGTTCTTGATTGCCCCTTCGGTATTTTGTAACGTTTATTTACAGTTTTTCTGGATTCTACGTTTTTGATTGCCCCTTGGGTATTTTGTAACGTTTATTTACAGTTTCTCTGGATTCTCCGTTTTTGATTGCCCTTCGATATTTTGTAACGTTTATTTACAGTTTCTGTGGATTCTCCGTTTTTGATTGCCCCTTCGGTATTTTGTAACGTTTATTTACAATTTTTCTGTATTCTACGTTTTTGATTGCCCCTTCGGTATTTTGTAACGTTTATTAACAGTTTCTGTGGATTCTCCGTTTTTGATTGCCCCTTCGTTATTTTGTAACGTTTATTTACAGTTTTTCTGGATTCTACGTTTTTGATTGCCCCTTCGGTATTTTGTAACGTTTATTTACAGTTTCTGTAGATTCAACGTTTTTGATTGCCCCTTCGGTATTTTGTAACGTTTATTTACAGTTTTTCTGGATTCTACGTTTTTGATTACCCCTTCGGTATTTTGTAACGTTAATTTACAGTTTCTCTGGATTCTCCGTTTTTGATTGCCACTTCGGTATTTTGTAACGTTTATTTACAGTTTCTCTGGATTCTACGTTTTTGATTGCCCCTTCGGTATTTTGTAACGTTTATTTACAGTTGCTCTGGATTCTATGTTTTTGATTGCCACTTCGGTATTTTGTAACTTTTATTTACAGTTTCTCTGGATTCTACGTTTTTGATTGCCCCTTTGGTATTTTGTAAAATTTATTTACAGTTTCTCTGGATTCTTCGTTTTTGATTGCCCCTTCGGTATTTTGTAACGTTTATTTACAGTTGCTCTGGATTCTCCGTTTTTGATTGCCCCTTCGGTATTTTGTAACGTTTATTTACAGTTTTTCTGGATTCTACGTTTCTGATTGCCCCTTTATATGTATATTGGGAGGGGATGCTTTTCTAATTCTAAAATACATCTATTATGTTTTTATATGAAGGCTAATTAGGAACCAAAATACTACTTAAGCAATCCCCCCAACCCCCCCAAACCCCCCCCCAAAAAAAAAATATCATAAAAAAACAAGCGAAGCAAAATGTCAAACCGTGAAGAACTTTGTCAAGTCGGAAATCAAAGTTTATGCTAATAAATAGAAAAACACAAATATACCTCAAATTCAGAACAGTTCATAATAAATCGAAAACTCGTAGAAGTAAATATAATGGTTAGAAACACCGCTAACTCAATAATACATGACAAAACAGATCAAAAACCCAATTTGAAAATAGTAGAATCAGATGTATGAAGAGTTTGAAAATACCAAAGGGGTATTCAGAATCCGTATATCGAAAAAGAACAGACAACACCATGGCCAACAGAAAAGGACAACCAACAATCTACAAAATATAAACATAAAATTAAAGATCAAATAACACGAACGGGGGTTAAGTCAAGTCCTCCGGGAGGGTAAGCAGTTCCTGCACCACTAGTGGAACCCGTCGTGTTACAAACCCGGTGACAAGCCATGAATGAGGAAAGGACCAGGAGATGGTTACGACAAGTTGAACATATCCGTAGTCACTTGTGACACAGATATTCGATAACGGTCAACCAAGTCATGGTGGCGACCGAAAATCAACAAATTACACATGTAATCACAACCTCCCACTCTCTTTCCGCAGCTGTTTCGAGGTGGACTTGATACAATCCTTTGATACGTTTTCGCGTTTGTGCGAAATGATTCTACATTGTAATTACCATTTTAAGTGGGTAATACTGTGTTCCTCTTTTTATTTGACCAATACATGGCATTTTAAGGTTAAACCTGCCCACTCCTGTACACGTATTATTGTTTTAGACGAAAATGTCTAAATAAAGACTGACTACCCCTGCCCTAGAACCCTTTCAACTATTAGAACCGCACATGTTCACAGTGGATACATATTTCTAATAGCTTTTATTTTGTCTCAGAAAAGTAGTTACAAATTATCACCTATGTGAATGAACTTATGAATTTCTAAATAACAATAACTTACGTATAATAAATAAAATAGTGGGTATGTAGATCAATCTTATGATTACCAAATATGACCTCTCTAGGCATGTAGATCAATGTTAGGATTGACAAAAGGTGATCTCCCTAGGCATGCATATCATGTATATAGTATATAGTTTACGAAAGATAAAACAATTCCACAATTCAATCGAATAATAGTAGAACCAATAGCAACATCGATACCTCTAAAACACATATACCATGACGGCTCGTGGCTATGGATTGGTACCTGAAGATTCAATTAAACTTGGCGAAGACGAGCTAGTTGTATGTCCCTAACATCCTCTAAGTGAAATGATGCCGTTATGCAATCAATGTTGAAGGAAATTTTGAGCTATGACCTTTCTATTTATACCATTTTTATTCTAGGGTTAGGGTTAATATGTTTAGCTTCACCTTCAAAAATATTCATGTTATATCGTGGCGGTCAGTTTTATTGGTGGAGGAAACCGGAGTACCCAGAGAAAATCACCAACCTACTACACTTTACTAAAAACTTTATCACATACACCCCGCCCGAGCGCGATTCGAACATATTTATTCCATAAAGTTGTCATATCTATATATGTATTAGACCAGTTCCATAAATGAGAACTGATGACCTTAATGAACATTTAAATTAAACCGATTTGATATTGGATACATACTTGGCTTTACTGTGCTTTTATTCACTTTTGATGATGTAAGTTGTCGCGGATTGGCAGAAACTGGGACATTGTCTAATGTTCGAATTCGTGGTTTGGATACTCGAAGATGTCTTTCCATGTTCACTTAGCTGCATGGTGGCTAGATTGATTCAACAAAAACCCAGTAAATAGTAGGCAACGAGTAAATATGAATTCATAGTATAAGTATGTACCGTTGAACTAACCGATTAATCGGGGTATCAAGGCAGTTGCGCTGGTCGAAGTAACGGAGTATTCGAGATATATATATATATTTTTGCTAATGTTTGTTTTTTGTTTGTTTGTTTGTTTGTTTGTTTTGTTGTTTGTTTGTTTGTCTTGTTGTTGTTTGTTTGTTTTTATTTTGCTTTGTTTTGTATTTTTGTTAATTTTCATCATATACAATCTCCGGCATATTATTTGTCCTGTTGAAGGCGGTCAATACTTATCACAGGTAGTAAGTAGTACATGCAGATCCACTATTTTTGTTTTGATCTTTTAATTCATTATATTCCATTGGGTTTTTTTTCAGAAAACACAAAATTCGTTCTTAGTATAAATTCTAATGAACTCACAGGAGCTTTGCAGTCACATAACGAATATATGATAAATGAAACCAGTTCAGCAGTGAACAATACATATAATGGTAAACATAAATGAATAAGCTGACATTAATATGCAAAATAAAAGTAATATAAGCAAGAACTATTTAAGCTTGTGTTGATACATTGTCACAATTGGTTGATTGTGCTGCTTAACGCCGACTGATCAGCAGTCAACTCCCTCACCCTTTCCTCTTATTATCGGATGCTTAAACAGAGTAGCATGACGGATGCCACTAGTGGGATATGAACTTCTTACCCGTTAGAAGTAGCTGAGTTCACTCTCAGTTTGTTCGTGTTGCTAAATCTTTCGTTTTCTGTGTGCTTGTCTATTTGTCTTTTCTTGGTTCTTGTATTGTCTGTCCTCCTTCTGATTACATACATACATTTTATGTAGCTATAATTATTTAAAAAACAATTAACAACCAACGAATCCCACAATGTGATCATTTGGATAGATGTCTTGACTACCATAACTAGAAGTCGTAATGATGGATAAGGTCGGTATATTGTGTAATATGTATAAAGATCATGATTACAACTCAGTATTCTTTAGGGGGTCGTCTTGGCCGTGATCGTATGATAGTTGGATTTACAATTATCTATGCAATCAGTGCCTATCACCACTGATGCTGTAAGTTTGAATCAGGGTGATACAGTTTGTCAGTGACTTGGGACACGCCACCAATACAACTAACCGCCACGATATAATTGAAATATTGTTGAAAGTGGCGTTAAGCAAACAACAAACAACATTATTCTTTACAACAACCTACTCATCGCTCATTTCCCCATTTATGACTTATTACCGGGTTTGTAACAAGAGTAACGCAACGGGTGTCACACATGGAACAGAAACGGTTTACTCTTCCGGAACACAGGGGTTTACCAGCGTCCGTGTTATTCATCTTTTTCTGTGTTGTGTTGCGTATTTTTTATTTGTTTGTATGTTTGTTTGTTTTTGTTTGCTTTTTTGTGGGGGGGGGGGGGGGTTGCTTTGTTTGTCGTTTTTCTGTATCTTGTATGCTCAATGTTGCTAGTGGCTCTAGGTTGTTCATTCGTGAATGCCTTTTCAGTTTTCTCTAAAAAAAATTGTTTATTGGAATTCATTCAAGGAGGAGCTGTAGTCGGGACATATCTACCCATTAATACAACAGAAAGAACCATTTATGTTGTATAATATGGAAAACCCGCCAAATATTTGGTTCAAAGATTAAAATTGGACTTTCACAACGGTTTTGATAACTTACACCACTCGTAAGTAATAAAGTCAGCAAATAAATACCACAGTTTCGATAACGCAATTTATTAAAAGGGGTGTGCATCTCCATCAGGCATAATACAGGTACCTTCTGTGGATCATCGTTATTCTTCAGACTGCAGCATTCACACACTTATTGTTATTTTCCTTATCATGTGAGTTTATTTCTACGTATGATATTTTACATTTTGGGTTTTATTCAAGGTCCGTATACTATTTTCAAATACAGGGACAACATATGGGGACCTGAATAGCAATGAAACAACTTTTGTTGACATCAATAGCACATCACTACTGGAAGTAAGCACGTCATTACCGGAAACAAGTACATCATTAAAGGAAGCCATCACACGGTCCGAGGGAAGAGCTATTTCTGCAGAATCGGATGGCATAGTGACAGAAACAACCAATTTTAATTCCAATGACACTACTCCGCCATTCCTTTCACCAATAACGAAGCTGGGCAATAGAAGTGAGTATTTTCGGCATTTTGTGATTCTCGCAACTACAAAACAAAACTCGATTGTTGCTGGTACATGAATATAAAGCCAAAATAAAAGGTTATTGGTGTCTAGCACCAGAAAAAGGCACCAACTTATCGTAATTGTACTCCTCAAAAGTAGTAACATAACGTTGCTTTGAGTACCTTGCCATTATGAAAAGAAAGTTTAAGCCATAACTCATTTAGCACAAAATTAAAAGATCACGACATATGACCTTGTAAATCCAGATCCTGAAGGCAGGGTTCGTAGTGATTAAGTTGAAGTTATGACTTCGAAAGATCTACAGTCACCATCAGTACTTGGTTAACCGACATGGAATATCGGTGTCACAAATCACCACGGAGATGTTTCTTGTTTTCATGATCACAATCCAGTCCATTCCTCGTTCTGACCTGCCTTATCACTGTGGATTTAACATGGGTAATACCATGAGTGTCACTATTGAATCAGGACCTGTTTAACCGTCCGGAGCATCCGATTTCACTCTCAGTTGTGTTCGTGTTACCCAATATTTAGGTTTCTGTGTACTGCTTCGGTCCTCATCATTTGTACTTTTTGTTTTTAGCCTATGCATTGCCTTCTACTATTTACGGATTATGATTGTCATTTAGGATACTCCTCAAAATAAAATATATAAATAAGAAAATACAAAATTAATAAAGGGGACCACGGGATATGACGTTGGAAATCCATGACCTGGCTTGGGACAAGCACAACAATGTGACAGGCTTAAACCAGTTAATGGGACCTGGATCACCAACGTAATATTAATGTATATATATATATAAACAACCGATAAAAAACCTGCACAGATTAGCTTCCATTCAAATTAATCCTCATACTATCACACAAATAATTACAGCATAAATATGGAGTGTGTAATATCAGTGTAAATGAATGTTTACTAGCTAATAAGGTATAATCTATTGGCGCATCATTACTCGTAGAACAAAAAAAGATCATAGTTGATACTTAACATATTTACTTTCAATGTCATGAATATCGAAAGGAATGTTGACCTTCGTGAGAGAAGAGGATTATTAGGTTATCAGTTTGAAATCATGAATTAATTGATTTATTGTGCTTAACATCACTTTCAGCAATATTTCAGCTATATCATGGCGACCAGTTTTAGTGGTGGAAGAAGCTGGAGTACCCGGAGAAAACCATCGACGCTCGACTCGCAGCCGCAAGTGATAAAGTTTACCAGTTGCTTGCCCATGGTCAGTGGTTCTCTCCGGGTACTCCGGCTTCTTCCATCACTAAAACTGGTCGCCATCCATAATATAGCTAGAATATTGCTGAAAGTGGCGTTAAAACACCAAAATTCAAAAATCAAATTAAATAATTCTTTAAACAGGCTAGCTAAGCTGATATAATGTAAATACTAATCTGATCATTTTTTTAAAGTATCTGCTTCACGCGATTGGGGCTTGAACCTCTATTCCGCAGTCTATGGTTTTGGCTTAGAAGTATATCATTTCATTAAGAGGGGAGGTTTGAGAACATAAAACTTTCTTAATCCGCCACACTTTTTTGGCTATGCCAAGCGAGGAAAGTGAGCGATCTTCTATTTATTTGTTAGTGGTATCGATTTTGCCTTTTTCTACGATTTTTCTATATAATTAAATTCTGGAAATAATTGAATAGTATGACATTGTTTTTGTTCAGTTTTATCATAATAAAAATAATTGAACACTTGAAAGACATCACATGGAGGGTGTATTTATGGTTATCCTGTTTACGTGCTCGAAACAAGTTTTAATTTGTTTGATTGTCCAATCTTTTCTCTATATACTTACGTTTTATTGACCGCTATTGATACACAAAATGTGATTTTTAATGACGCATTAACACAGAAATATATGTATTCAATCCATTAATTAAATATAGCAATCTGTGAATCTTTTTAAACGCTGGCACAGTTGGAAATGTCACAGGAACATGTTGGATGTAAATGTAATAGATGACTTTGGAATGTCAATGAAGTAGTAAACCCACTCAGTGGACTAGTAAGACAGAAAACATGGGTTACAAAATGCACATTATCTACTTTAATGACGTAAAACACGATCTTATTCAGTAACCTATTGATGTGACCGAGTTTATGGAAAATCTGTGTCACAAATAACCACGGATATCTTCCACTTGTCGTAAGCAATTCTCATTCCTTTCCTCACTCATGAGTTATCAACAGGTTTGTAACTAGATTAACATGACGGGTGCCACTAGTGGAGCAGGAACTGCTTACCCTTCCGGAGCATCAGAGTTCACCCCGTATTTTAGTGGAGTTCGTGTTACTCGATCTTTAGTTATATGTGTATGCTTTGTAGATCCTTGTTTGTCCTTTTATTCTTTTTCTTTTGGCCATTGTGTTGTCTGTTCTTCTTCGATATACAGAGTATGATTACCCCTTTGTTATCTTCAAAACACTTCATACATGCTGATAAAGATTTACAATACCATGTTTAATCATGTAATATTTTTAGAATTTCGCGGTAACCCAAATCCCTAAATTATGATCGCGCTCGAAAATATTGAACACATGTGTATACTTATTTTACATTTGTTTTACAGATACCAGCATGGAGGACAACTATACTTTCAGAAATATATTAATTGTCGATCCAGATCATGCAGATTTCCCTGATGTAATACCTGATGTAGATGCAGGTGTAGTATCCATATTTATATTTCTAATATTTGTGTTGTTTACATTGGCTGTTGGGGTTAGTAGTTGTAAGTGTTGTTTGTATCTTTGTGTTGCTTTATCCTGAATATAAATTTTTAGTGTTATTTCTAATATATTTTGATCATTAGTTGTTAGTGCTGTTATCATTTTTATGTTGTTTTCTAATGGCTATTGGTAAATACTTGTTGGTGTTGTTTTTATTTTTGGTTTGTTTTCCATTGATTATTAGTTGTTAGTGCTGTTTATATTTTTCTGTTGTTTTCTAATGGCTATTGGTAAATACTCGGTGTTGTTTCTATTTTTGTTTTGTTTTCCATTGATTATTAGTTGTTAGTGTTGTTTTTATTTTTCTCTTGTCTTCTAATGGCTATTGGTAAATACTTGTTGGTGTTGTTTTAATTTTTGCTTTGTCTTCCATTGATTATTAGTTGTTAATGCTGTTTTTATTTTTCTGTTGTTTTCTAATGGCTATTGGTAAATACTTGGTGTTGTTTCTATTTTTGTTTTGTTTTCCATTGATTATTAGTTGTTAGTGCTTTTTATATTTTTCTGTTGTTTTCTAATGGCTATTGGTAAATACTTGTTGGTGTTGTTTTTATGTTTGTTTTGTTTTCCATTGATTATTAGTTGTTAGTGCTGTTTTTATTTTTCTCTTGTCTTCTAATGGCTATTGGTAAATACTTGTTGGTGTTGTTTTTATTTTTGCTTTGTCTTCCATTGATTATTGGTTGTTAATGCTGTTTTTATTTTTCTGTTGTTTTCTAATGGCTATTGGTAAATACTTGTTGGTGTTGTTTCTATTTTTGTTTTGTTTTCCATTGATTATTAGTTGTTAGTGCTTTGTTTTATTTTTCTGTTGTTTTCTAATGGCTATTGGTTACTACTTGTTGGTGTTGTTTTTATTTTTGTTTTGTCTTCCATTGATTATTAGTTGTTAGTGCTGTTTTTATTTTTCGGCTATTGGTAAATACTTGTTGGTGTTGTTTCTATTTTTGTTTTGTTTTCCATTGATTATTAGTTGTTAGTGCTGTTTTTTATTTTTCTGTTGTTTTCAAATGGCTATTGGTAAATACATGTTGGTGTTGTTTTTATTTTTGTTTTGTCTTCCATTGATTATTAGTTATTAGTGCTGTTTATATTTTTCTGTTGTTTTCTAATGGCTATTGGTTAATACTTGTTGGTGTTGTCCCTATTTTTGTTTTGTCTTCCATTGATTATTAGTTGTTAGTGCTGTTTTTATTTTTTCTGTTGTTTTGTAATGGCTATTGGTAAATACTTGTTGGTGTTGTTTTTATTTTTGCTTTGTCTTCCATTGATTATTAGTTGTTAAAGCTGTTTTTATTTTTCTGTTGTTTTCTAATGGCTATTGGTAAATACTCGGTGTTCTTTCTATTTTTGTTTTGTTTTCCATTGATTATTAGTTGTTAGTGCTGTTTTTATTTTTCCGTTGTTTTCTAATGGCTATTGGTAAATACTTGTTGGTGTTGTTTCTATTTTTGTTTTGTTTTCCATTGATTATTAGTTGTTAGTGCTCTTTTTTATTGTTCTGTTGTTTTCTAATGGCTATTGGTAAATACTTGTTGGTGTTGTTTTTATTTTTGCTTTGTCTTCCATTGATTATTAGTTGTTAGTGCTGTTTTTATTTTTCTGTTGTTTTCTAGTGGCTATTGGTAAATACTTGTTGGTGTTGTTTCTATTTTTTTTTGTTTTCCATTGATTATTAGTTGTTAGTGCTGTTTTTATTTTTCTGTTGTCTTCTAATGGCTATTTTTTATATTTTTCTGTTGTTTTCTAATGGCTATTGGTGAATACTTGGTGTTGTTTCTATTTTTGTTTTGTCTTCCATTGATTATTAGTTGTTAGTGCAGTTTATATTTTTCTGTTGTTTTCTAGTGGCTATTGGTAAATACTTGTTGGTGTTGTTTCTATTTTTGTTTTGTTTTCCATTGATTATTAGTTGTTAGTGCTTTGTTTTATTTTTCTGTTGTTTTCTAATGGCTATTGGTAAATACTTGTTGGTGTTGTTTTTATTTTTGTTTTGTCTTCCATTGATTATTAGTTGTTAGTGCTGTTTTTATTTTTCGGCTATTGGTAAATACTTGTTGGTGTTGTTTCTATTTTTGTTTTTTTTTCCATTGATTATTAGTTGTTAGTGCTGTTTTTATTTTTCTGTTGTTTTCTAATGGCTATTGGTAAATACATGTTGGTGTTGTTTTTATTTTTGTTTTGTCTTCCATTGATTATTAGTTGTTAGTGCTGTTTTTATTTTTCGGCTATTGGTAAATACTTGTTGGTGTTGTTTCTATTTTTGTTTTTTTTTCCATTGATTATTAGTTGTTAGTGCTGTTTTTATTTTTCTGTTGTTTTCTAAAGGCTATTGGTAAATACTTGGTGTTGTTTCTCTTTTTGTTTTGTCTTCCAATGATTATTAGTTGTTAGTGCTGTTTATATTTTTCTGTTGTTTTCTAGTGGCTATTGGTAACTACTTGTTGGTGTTGTTTTTATTTTTGTTTTGTCTTCCATTGATTATTAATTGTTAATGCTGTTTTTATTTTTCTGTTGTTTTCTAATGGCTATTGATTAATACTCGGTGTTGTTTTTATTTTTGTTTTGTTTTCCATTGATTATTAGTTGTTAGTGCTGTTTGTATTCCTCTGGTGTCTTCTAATGGCTATTGGTAAATACTTGTTGGTGTTGTTTTTATTTTTGTTTTGTCTTCCATTGATTATTAGTTGTTACTGCTGTTTTTATTTTTCTGTTGTTTTCTAATGGCTATTGTTAAATAGTTGTTGGTGTTGTTTTTATTTTTGTTTTGTCTACTATTGATTATTAGTTGTTGGTGCTGTTTATATTTTTCTGTTGTTTTCTAGTGGCTATTGGTAACTACTTGTTGGTGTTGTTTTTATTTTTGTTTTGTCTTCCATTGATTATTAGTTGTTAATGCTGTTTTTATTTTTCTGTTGTTTTCTAATGGCTATTGGTAAATACTTGTTGGTGTTGTTTCTATTTTTGTTTTGTTTTCCATTGATTATTAGTTGTTAGTGCTCTTTTTTATTGTTCTGTTGTTTTCTAATGGCTATTGGTAAATACTTGTTGGTGTTGTTTTTATTTTTGCTTTGTCTTCCATTGATTATTAGTTGTTAGTGCTGTTTTTATTTTTCTGTTGTTTTCTAGTGGCTATTGGTAAATACTTGTTGGTGTTGTTTCTATTTTTTTTTGTTTTCCATTGATTATTAGTTGTTAGTGCTGTTTTTATTTTTCTGTTGTCTTCTAATGGCTATTTTTTATATTTTTCTGTTGTTTTCTAATGGCTATTGGTGAATACTTGGTGTTGTTTCTATTTTTGTTTTGTCTTCCATTGATTATTAGTTGTTAGTGCAGTTTATATTTTTCTGTTGTTTTCTAGTGGCTATTGGTAAATACTTGTTGGTGTTGTTTCTATTTTTGTTTTGTTTTCCATTGATTATTAGTTGTTAGTGCTTTGTTTTATTTTTCTGTTGTTTTCTAATGGCTATTGGTAAATACTTGTTGGTGTTGTTTTTATTTTTGTTTTGTCTTCCATTGATTATTAGTTGTTAGTGCTGTTTTTATTTTTCGGCTATTGGTAAATACTTGTTGGTGTTGTTTCTATTTTTGTTTTTTTTTCCATTGATTATTAGTTATTAGTGCTGTTTTTATTTTTCTGTTGTTTTCTAATGGCTATTGGTAAATACATGTTGGTGTTGTTTTTATTTTTGTTTTGTCTTCCATTGATTATTAGTTGTTAGTGCTGTTTTTATTTTTCGGCTATTGGTAAATACTTGTTGGTGTTGTTTCTATTTTTGTTTTTTTTTCCATTGATTATTAGTTGTTAGTGCTGTTTTTATTTTTCTGTTGTTTTCTAAAGGCTATTGGTAAATACTTGGTGTTGTTTCTCTTTTTGTTTTGTCTTCCAATGATTATTAGTTGTTAGTGCTGTTTATATTTTTCTGTTGTTTTCTAGTGGCTATTGGTAACTACTTGTTGGTGTTGTTTTTATTTTTGTTTTGTCTTCCATTGATTATTAATTGTTAATGCTGTTTTTATTTTTCTGTTGTTTTCTAATGGCTATTGATTAATACTCGGTGTTGTTTTTATTTTTGTTTTGTTTTCCATTGATTATTAGTTGTTAGTGCTGTTTGTATTCCTCTGGTGTCTTCTAATGGCTATTGGTAAATACTTGTTGGTGTTGTTTTTATTTTTGTTTTGTCTTCCATTGATTATTAGTTGTTACTGCTGTTTTTATTTTTCTGTTGTTTTCTAATGGCTATTGTTAAATAGTTGTTGGTGTTGTTTTTATTTTTGTTTTGTCTACTATTGATTATTAGTTGTTGGTGCTGTTTATATTTTTCTGTTGTTTTCTAGTGGCTATTGGTAACTACTTGTTGGTGTTGTTTTTATTTTTGTTTTGTCTTCCATTGATTATTAGTTGTTAATGCTGTTTTTATTTTTCTGTTGTTTTCTTGGCTATTGGTTATTACTCGGTGTTGTTTCTATTTTTGTTTTTGCTTTGTCTTCCATTGATTATTAGTTGTTAATGCTGTTTTTATTTTTCTGTTGTTTTCTAATGGCTATTGGTAAATACTTGGTGTTGTTTCTATTTTTGTTTTGTCTTTCATTGATTATTAGTTGTTAGTGCTGTTTATATTTTTCTGTTGTTTTCTAATGGCTTTTGGTAAATACTTGTTTGTATTGTTTTCATTTTTGTTTTGTCTTTCATTGATTATTAGTTTTTAGTGCTGTTTTTATTTTTCTGTTGTTTTCTACTTGCTATTGGTAAATAATTGTTGGTGTTGTTTCTATTTTTGTTTTGTTTTCCATTGATTATTACTTGTTAGTGCTGTTTTTATTTTTCTGTTGTTTTCTAATGGTTATTGGTAAATACTTGTTGGTGTTGTTTTTATTTTTATTTTATCTTCCATTGATTATTAGTTGTTAATGCTGTTTTTATTTTTCTGTTGTTTTCTAATGGTTATTGGTAAATACTGGTGTTGTTTCTATTTTTGTTTTGTTTTCCATTGATTATTAGTTGTTAGTGCTGCTTTTATTTTTCTGTTGTCTTCTAATGGCTATTGGTAAATACTTGTTGGTGTTGTTTTTATTTTTGTTTTGTCTTCCATTGATTATTAGTTGTTAATGCTGTTTTTATTTTTCTGTTGTTTTCTAATGGCTATTGATTAATACTCGGTGTTGTTTTTATTTTTGTTTTGTTTTCCATTGATTATTAGTTGTTAGTGCTGTTTGTATTCCTCTGGTGTCTTCTAATGGCTATTGGTAAATACTTGTTGGTGTTGTTTTTATTTTTGTTTTGTCTTCCATTGATTATTAGTTGTTAATGCTGTTTTTATTTTTCTGTTGTTTTCTAATGGCTATTGTTAAATAGTTGTTGGTGTTGTTTTTATTTTTGTTTTGTCTTCTATTGATTATTAGTTGTTAGTGCTGTTTATATTTTTCTGTTGTTTTCTAGTGGCTATTGGTAACTACTTGTTGGTGTTGTTTTTATTTTTGTTTTGTCTTCCATTGATTATTAGTTGTTAATGCTGTTTTTATTTTTCTGTTGTTTTCTAATGGCTATTGTTAAATAGTTGTTGGTGTTGTTTTTATTTTTGTTTTGTCTTCTATTGATTATTAGTTGTTAGTGCTGTTTATATTTTTCTGTTGTTTTCTAATGGCTATTGTTAAATAGTTGTTGGTGTTGTTTTTATTTTTGTTTTGTCTTCTATTGATTATTAGTTGTTAGTGCTGTTTATATTTTTCTGTTGTTTTCTAGTGGCTATTGGTAACTACTTGTTGGTGTTGGTTTTATTTTTGTTTTGTCTTCCATTGATTATTAGTTGTTAATGCTGTTTTTATTTTTCTGTTGTTTTCTAATGGCTATTGGTTATTACTCGGTGTTGTTTCTATTTTTGTTTTGTTTTCCATTGAATATTAGTTGTTAGTGCTGTTTATATTTTTCTGTTGTTTTCTAGTGGCTATTGGTAACTACTTGTTGGTGTTGTTTCTATTTTTGCTTTGTCTTTCATTGATTATTAGTTGTTAGTGCTGTTTTTATTTTTCTGTTGTTTTCTAATGGCTATTGGTAACTACTTGTTGGTGTTGTTTTTATTTTTGTTTTGTCTTTCAATGATTATTAGTTGTTAATGTTGTTTTTATTTTTCTGTTGTTTTCTAATGGCTATTGGTAAATACTTGGTGTTGTTTCTATTTTTGTTTTGTCTTTCATTGATTATTAGTTGTTAGTGCTGTTTACATTTTTCTGTTGTTTTCTAATGGCTTTTGGTAAATACTTGTTTGTATTGTTTTCATTTTTGTTTTGTCTTTCATTGATTATTAGTTTTTAGTGCTGTTTTTATTTTTCTGTTGTTTTCTACTTGCTATTGGTAAATAATTGTTGGTGTTGTTTCTATTTTTGTTTTGTTTTCCATTGATTATTACTTGTTAGTGCTGTTTTTATTTTTCTGTTGTTTTCTAATGGCTATTGGTAAATACTTGTTGGTGTTGTTTTTATTTTTATTTTGTCTTCCATTGATTATTAGTTGTTAATGCTGTTTTTATTTTTCTGTTGTTTTCTAATGGTTATTGGTAAATACTGGTGTTGTTTCTATTTTTGTTTTGTTTTCCATTGATTATTAGTTGTTAGTGCTGCTTTTATTTTTCTGTTGTCTTCTAATGGCTATTGGTAAATACTTGTTGGTGTTGTTTTTATTTTTGTTTTGTCTTCCATTGATTATTAGTTGTTAATGCTGTTGTTTTCTAATGGCTATTGTTAAATAGTTGTTGGTGTTGTTTTTATTTTTGTTTTGTCTTCCATTGATTATTAGTTGTTAGTGCTGTTTATATTTTTCTGTTGTTTTCTAGTGGCTATTGGTAACTACTTGTTGGTGTTGTTTTTATTTTTGCTTTGTCTTTCATTGATTATTAGTTGTTAGTGCTGTTTTTATTTTTCTGTTGTTTTCTAATGGCTATTGGTAACTACTTGTTGGTGTTGTTTTTATTTTTGTTTTGTCTTTCAATGATTATTAGTTGTTAATGCTGTTTTTATTTTTCTGTTGTTTTCTAATGGCTATTGGTAAATACTTGGTGTTGTTTCTATTTTTGTTTTGTCTTTCATTGATTATTAGTTGTTAGTGCTGTTTATATTTTTCTGTTGTTTTCTAATGGCTTTTGGTAAATACTTGTTTGTATTGGTTTCATTTTTGTTTTGTCTTTCATTGATTATTAGTTTTTAGTGCTGTTTTTATTTTTCTGTTGTTTTCTACTTGCTATTGGTAAATAATTGTTGGTGTTGTTTCTATTTTTGTTTTGTTTTCCATTGATTATTACTTGTTAGTGCTGTTTTTATTTTTCTGTTGTTTTCTAATGGCTATTGGTAAATACTTGTTGGTGTTGTTTTTATTTTTATTTTGTCTTCCATTGATTATTAGTTGTTAATGCTGTTTTTATTTTTCTGTTGTTTTCTAATGGTTATTGGTAAATACTGGTGTTGATTCTATTTTTGTTTTGTTTTCCATTGATTATTAGTTGTTAGTGCTGCTTTTATTTTTCTGTTGTCTTCTAATGGCTATTGGTAAATACTTGTTGGTGTTGTTTTTATTTTTGTTTTGTCTTCCATTGATTATTAGTTGTTAATGCTGTTTTTATTTTTCTGTTGTTTTCTAATGGCTATTGATTAATACTGGGTGTTGTTTTTATTTTTGTTTTGTTTTCCATTGATTATTAGTTGTTAGTGCTGTTTGTATTCCTCTGGTGTCTTCTAATGGCTATTGGTAAATACTTGTTGGTGTTGTTTTTATTTTTGTTTTGTCTTCCATTGATTATTAGTTGTTAATGCTGTTTTTATTTTTCTGTTGTTTTCTAATGGCTATTGTTAAATAGTTGTTGGTGTTGTTTTTATTTTTGTTTTGTCTTCTATTGATTATTAGTTGTTAGTGCTGTTTATATTTTTCTGTTGTTTTCTAGTGGCTATTGGTAACTACTTGTTGGTGTTGTTTTTATTTTTGTTTTGTCTTCCATTGATTATTAGTTGTTAATGCTGTTTTTATTTTTCTGTTGTTTTCTAATGGCTATTGGTTATTACTCGGTGTTGTTTCTATTTTTGTTTTGTTTTCCATTGATTATTAGTTGTTAGTGCTGCTTTTATTTTTCTGTTGTCTTCTAATGGCTATTGGTAAATACTTGTTGGTGTTGTTTTTATTTTTGTTTTGTCTTCCATTGATTATTAGTTGTTAATGCTGTTTTTATTTTTCTGTTGTTTTCTAATGGCTATTGGTTAATACTCGGTGTTGTTTCTATTTTTGTTTTGTTTTCCATTGATTATTAGTTGTTAGTGCTGCTTTTATTTTTCTGTTGTCTTCTAATGGCTATTGGTAATTACTTGTTGGTGTTGTTTTTATTTTTGTTTTGTCTTCCATTGATTATTAGTTGTTAATGCTGTTTTTATTTTTCTGTTGTTTTCTAATGGCTATTGTTAAATACTTGTTGGTGTTTTTTTTATTTTTGTTTTGTCTTCCATTGATTATTAGTTGTTAGTGCTGTTTATATTTTTCTGTTGTTTTCTAGTGGCTATTGGTAACTACTTGTTGGTGTTGTTTTTATTTTTGCTTTGTCTTTCATTGATTATTAGTTGTTAGTGCTGTTTATATTTTTCTGTTGTTTTCTAATGGCTATTGGTAAATACTTGTTGGTATTGTTTTTATTTTTGTTTTGTCTTTCATTGATTATTAGTTTTTAGTGCTGTTTTTATTTTTCTGTTGTTTTCTAATGGCTATTGGTAACTACTTGTTGGTGTTGTTTTTATTTTTGTTTTGTCTTTCAATGATTATAAGTTGTTAATGCTGTTTTTATTTTTCTGTTGTTTTCTAATGGCTATTGGTAAATACTTGGTGTTGTTTCTATTTTTGTTTTGTCTTTCATTGATTATTAGTTGTTAGTGCTGTTTATATTTTTCTGTTGTTTTCTAATGGCTTTTGGTAAATACTTGTTTGTATTGTTTTTATTTTTGTTTTGTCTTTCATTGATTATTAGTTTTTAGTGCTGTTTTTATTTTTCTGTTGTTTTCTAGTGGCTATTGGTAAATACTTGTTGGTGTTGTTTCTATTTTTGTTTTGTTTTCCATTGATTATTACTTGTTAGTGCTGTTTTTATTTTTCTGTTGTTTTCTAATGGCTATTGGTAAATACTTGTTGGTGTTGTTTTTATTTTTGTTTTGTCTTCCATTGATTATTAGTTGTTAGTGCTGTTTTTATTTTTTTGTTGTTTTCTAGTGGCTATTGGTAAATACTTTTTGGTGTTGTTTCTATTTTTGTTTTGTTTTCCATTGATTATTAGTTGTTAATGCTGTTTTTATTTTTCTGTTGTTTTCTAATGGCTATTGGTAAATACTTGTTGCTGTTGTTTTTATATTTATTTTGTCTTCCATTGATTATTAGTTGTTAATGCTGTTTATATTTTTCTGTTGTTTTCTAGTGGCTATTGGTAACTACTTGTTGGTGTTGTTTTTATTTTTGGTTGTCTTTCATTGATTATTAGTTGTTAGTGCTGTTTATATTTTTCTGTTGTTTTCTAGTGGCTATTGGTAACTACTTGTTGGTGTTGTTTTTATTTTTGTTTTGTCTTCCATTGATTATTAGTTGTTAATGCTGTTTTTATTTTTCTGTTGTTTTCTAATGGCTATTGGTTATTACTCGGTGTTGTTTCTACTTTTGTTTTGTTTTCCATTGAATATTAGTTGTTAGTGCTGTTTATATTTTTCTGTTGTTTTCTAGTGGCTATTGGTAACTACTTGTTGGTGTTGTTTTTATTTTTGTTTTGTCTTCCATTGATTATTAGTTGTTAATGCTGTTTTTATTTTTCTGTTGTTTTCTAATGGCTATTGTTAAATACTTGTTGGTGTTTTTTTTATTTTTGTTTTGTCTTCCATTGATTATTAGTTGTTAGTGCTGTTTATATTTTTCTGTTGTTTTCTAGTGGCTATTGGTAACTACTTGTTGGTGTTGTTTTTATTTTTGCTTTGTCTTTCATTGATTATTAGTTGTTAGTGCTGTTTATATTTTTCTGTTGTTTTCTAATGGTTATTGGTAAATACTGGTGTTGATTCTATTTTTGTTTTGTTTTCCATTGATTATTAGTTGTTAGTGCTGCTTTTATTTTTCTGTTGTCTTCTAATGGCTATTGGTAAATACTTGTTGGTGTTGTTTTTATTTTTGTTTTGTCTTCCATTGATTATTAGTTGTTAATGCTGTTTTTATTTTTCTGTTGTTTTCTAATGGCTATTGATTAATACTGGGTGTTGTTTTTATTTTTGTTTTGTTTTCCATTGATTATTAGTTGTTAGTGCTGTTTGTATTCCTCTGGTGTCTTCTAATGGCTATTGGTAAATACTTGTTGGTGTTGTTTTTATTTTTGTTTTGTCTTCCATTGATTATTAGTTGTTAATGCTGTTTTTATTTTTCTGTTGTTTTCTAATGGCTATTGTTAAATAGTTGTTGGTGTTGTTTTTATTTTTGTTTTGTCTTCTATTGATTATTAGTTGTTAGTGCTGTTTATATTTTTCTGTTGTTTTCTAGTGGCTATTGGTAACTACTTGTTGGTGTTGTTTTTATTTTTGTTTTGTCTTCCATTGATTATTAGTTGTTAATGCTGTTTTTATTTTTCTGTTGTTTTCTAATGGCTATTGGTTATTACTCGGTGTTGTTTCTATTTTTGTTTTGTTTTCCATTGATTATTAGTTGTTAGTGCTGCTTTTATTTTTCTGTTGTCTTCTAATGGCTATTGGTAAATACTTGTTGGTGTTGTTTTTATTTTTGTTTTGTCTTCCATTGATTATTAGTTGTTAATGCTGTTTTTATTTTTCTGTTGTTTTCTAATGGCTATTGGTTAATACTCGGTGTTGTTTCTATTTTTGTTTTGTTTTCCATTGATTATTAGTTGTTAGTGCTGCTTTTATTTTTCTGTTGTCTTCTAATGGCTATTGGTAATTACTTGTTGGTGTTGTTTTTATTTTTGTTTTGTCTTCCATTGATTATTAGTTGTTAATGCTGTTTTTATTTTTCTGTTGTTTTCTAATGGCTATTGTTAAATACTTGTTGGTGTTTTTTTTATTTTTGTTTTGTCTTCCATTGATTATTAGTTGTTAGTGCTGTTTATATTTTTCTGTTGTTTTCTAGTGGCTATTGGTAACTACTTGTTGGTGTTGTTTTTATTTTTGCTTTGTCTTTCATTGATTATTAGTTGTTAGTGCTGTTTATATTTTTCTGTTGTTTTCTAATGGCTATTGGTAAATACTTGTTGGTATTGTTTTTATTTTTGTTTTGTCTTTCATTGATTATTAGTTTTTAGTGCTGTTTTTATTTTTCTGTTGTTTTCTAATGGCTATTGGTAACTACTTGTTGGTGTTGTTTTTATTTTTGTTTTGTCTTTCAATGATTATAAGTTGTTAATGCTGTTTTTATTTTTCTGTTGTTTTCTAATGGCTATTGTTAAATAGTTGTTGGTGTTGTTTTTATTTTTGTTTTGTCTTCTATTGATTATTAGTTGTTAGTGCTGTTTATATTTTTCTGTTGTTTTCTAGTGGCTATTGGTAACTACTTGTTGGTGTTGTTTTTATTTTTGTTTTGTCTTCCATTGATTATTAGTTGTTAATGCTGTTTTTATTTTTCTGTTGTTTTCTAATGGCTATTGGTTATTACTCGGTGTTGTTTCTATTTTTGTTTTGTTTTCCATTGATTATTAGTTGTTAGTGCTGCTTTTATTTTTCTGTTGTCTTCTAATGGCTATTGGTAAATACTTGTTGGTGTTGTTTTTATTTTTGTTTTGTCTTCCATTGATTATTAGTTGTTAATGCTGTTTTTATTTTTCTGTTGTTTTCTAATGGCTATTGGTTAATACTCGGTGTTGTTTCTATTTTTGTTTTGTTTTCCATTGATTATTAGTTGTTAGTGCTGCTTTTATTTTTCTGTTGTCTTCTAATGGCTATTGGTAATTACTTGTTGGTGTTGTTTTTATTTTTGTTTTGTCTTCCATTGATTATTAGTTGTTAATGCTGTTTTTATTTTTCTGTTGTTTTCTAATGGCTATTGTTAAATACTTGGTGTTGTTTCTATTTTTTTTTGTCCTCCATTGATTATTAGTTGTTAGTGCTGTTTTTATTTTTCTGTTGTTTTCTAATGGCTATTGTTAAATACTTGTTGGTGTTTTTTTTATTTTTGTTTTGTCTTCCATTGATTATTAGTTGTTAGTGCTGTTTATATTTTTCTGTTGTTTTCTAGTGGCTATTGGTAACTACTTGTTGGTGTTGTTTTTATTTTTGCTTTGTCTTTCATTGATTATTAGTTGTTAGTGCTGTTTATATTTTTCTGTTGTTTTCTAATGGCTATTGGTAAATACTTGTTGGTATTGTTTTTATTTTTGTTTTGTCTTTCATTGATTATTAGTTTTTAGTGCTGTTTTTATTTTTCTGTTGTTTTCTAATGGCTATTGGTAACTACTTGTTGGTGTTGTTTTTATTTTTGTTTTGTCTTTCAATGATTATAAGTTGTTAATGCTGTTTTTATTTTTCTGTTGTTTTCTAATGGCTATTGGTAAATACTTGGTGTTGTTTCTATTTTTGTTTTGTCTTTCATTGATTATTAGTTGTTAGTGCTGTTTATATTTTTCTGTTGTTTTCTAATGGCTTTTGGTAAATACTTGTTTGTATTGTTTTTATTTTTGTTTTGTCTTTCATTGATTATTAGTTTTTAGTGCTGTTTTTATTTTTCTGTTGTTTTCTAGTGGCTATTGGTAAATACTTGTTGGTGTTGTTTCTATTTTTGTTTTGTTTTCCATTGATTATTACTTGTTAGTGCTGTTTTTATTTTTCTGTTGTTTTCTAATGGCTATTGGTAAATACTTGTTGGTGTTGTTTTTATTTTTGTTTTGTCTTCCATTGATTATTAGTTGTTAGTGCTGTTTTTATTTTTTTGTTGTTTTCTAGTGGCTATTGGTTAATACTCGGTGTTGTTTCTATTTTTGTTTTGTTTTCCATTGATTATTAGTTGTTAATGCTGTTTTTATTTTTCTGTTGTTTTCTAATGGCTATTGGTAAATACTTGTTGCTGTTGTTTTTATATTTATTTTGTCTTCCATTGATTATTAGTTGTTAATGCTGTTTATATTTTTCTGTTGTTTTCTAGTGGCTATTGGTAACTACTTGTTGGTGTTGTTTTTATTTTTTTTTGTCCTCCATTGATTATTAGTTGTTAGTGCTGTTTATATTTTTCTGTTGTTTTCTAGTGGCTATTGGTAACTACTTGTTGGTGTTGTTTTTATTTTTGTTTTGTCTTCCATTGATTATTAGTTGTTAATGCTGTTTTTATTTTTCTGTTGTTTTCTAATGGCTATTGGTTATTACTCGGTGTTGTTTCTACTTTTGTTTTGTTTTCCATTGAATATTAGTTGTTAGTGCTGTTTATATTTTTCTGTTGTTTTCTAGTGGCTATTGGTAACTACTTGTTGGTGTTGTTTTTATTTTTGTTTTGTCTTCCATTGATTATTAGTTGTTAATGCTGTTTTTATTTTTCTGTTGTTTTCTAGTGGCTATTGGTAACTACTTGTTGGTGTTGTTTTTATTTTTGTTTTGTCTTCCATTGATTATTAGTTGTTAATGCTGTTTTTATTTTTCTGTTGTTTTCTAATGGCTATTGTTAAATAGTTGTTGGTGTTGTTTTTATTTTTGTTTTGTCTTCCATTGATTATTAGTTGTTAGTGCTGTTTATATTTTTCTGTTGTTTTCTAGTGGCTATTGGTAACTACTTGTTGGTGTTGTTTTTATTTTTGTTTTGTCTTTCAATGATTATTAGTTGTTAATGCTGTTTTTATTTTTCTGTTGTTTTCTAATGGCTATTGGTAAATACTTGGTGTTGTTTCTATTTTTGTTTTGTCTTTCATTGATTATTAGTTGTTAGTGCTGTTTATATTTTTCTGTTGTTTTCTAATGGCTTTTGGTAAATACTTGTTTGTATTGGTTTCATTTTTGTTTTGTCTTTCATTGATTATTAGTTGTTAGTGCTGCTTTTATTTTTCTGTTGTCTTCTAATGGCTATTGGTAAATACTTGTTGGTGTTGTTTTTATTTTTGTTTTGTCTTCCATTGATTATTAGTTGTTAATGCTGTTTTTATTTTTCTGTTGTTTTCTAATGGCTATTGGTTAATACTCGGTGTTGTTTCTATTTTTGTTTTGTTTTCCATTGATTATTAGTTGTTAGTGCTGCTTTTATTTTTCTGTTGTCTTCTAATGGCTATTGGTAATTACTTGTTGGTGTTGTTTTTATTTTTGTTTTGTCTTCCATTGATTATTAGTTGTTAATGCTGTTTTTATTTTTCTGTTGTTTTCTAATGGCTATTGTTAAATACTTGGTGTTGTTTCTATTTTTTTTTGTCCTCCATTGATTATTAGTTGTTAGTGCTGTTTTTATTTTTCTGTTGTTTTCTAATGGCTATTGTTAAATACTTGTTGGTGTTTTTTTTATTTTTGTTTTGTCTTCCATTGATTATTAGTTGTTAGTGCTGTTTATATTTTTCTGTTGTTTTCTAGTGGCTATTGGTAACTACTTGTTGGTGTTGTTTTTATTTTTGCTTTGTCTTTCATTGATTATTAGTTGTTAGTGCTGTTTATATTTTTCTGTTGTTTTCTAATGGCTATTGGTAAATACTTGTTGGTATTGTTTTTATTTTTGTTTTGTCTTTCATTGATTATTAGTTTTTAGTGCTGTTTTTATTTTTCTGTTGTTTTCTAATGGCTATTGGTAACTACTTGTTGGTGTTGTTTTTATTTTTGTTTTGTCTTTCAATGATTATAAGTTGTTAATGCTGTTTTTATTTTTCTGTTGTTTTCTAATGGCTATTGGTAAATACTTGGTGTTGTTTCTATTTTTGTTTTGTCTTTCATTGATTATTAGTTGTTAGTGCTGTTTATATTTTTCTGTTGTTTTCTAATGGCTTTTGGTAAATACTTGTTTGTATTGTTTTTATTTTTGTTTTGTCTTTCATTGATTATTAGTTTTTAGTGCTGTTTTTATTTTTCTGTTGTTTTCTAGTGGCTATTGGTAAATACTTGTTGGTGTTGTTTCTATTTTTGTTTTGTTTTCCATTGATTATTACTTGTTAGTGCTGTTTTTATTTTTCTGTTGTTTTCTAATGGCTATTGGTAAATACTTGTTGGTGTTGTTTTTATTTTTGTTTTGTCTTCCATTGATTATTAGTTGTTAGTGCTGTTTTTATTTTTTTGTTGTTTTCTAGTGGCTATTGGTTAATACTCGGTGTTGTTTCTATTTTTGTTTTGTTTTCCATTGATTATTAGTTGTTAATGCTGTTTTTATTTTTCTGTTGTTTTCTAATGGCTATTGGTAAATACTTGTTGCTGTTGTTTTTATATTTATTTTGTCTTCCATTGATTATTAGTTGTTAATGCTGTTTATATTTTTCTGTTGTTTTCTAGTGGCTATTGGTAACTACTTGTTGGTGTTGTTTTTATTTTTTTTTGTCCTCCATTGATTATTAGTTGTTAGTGCTGTTTATATTTTTCTGTTGTTTTCTAGTGGCTATTGGTAACTACTTGTTGGTGTTGTTTTTATTTTTGTTTTGTCTTCCATTGATTATTAGTTGTTAATGCTGTTTTTATTTTTCTGTTGTTTTCTAATGGCTATTGGTTATTACTCGGTGTTGTTTCTACTTTTGTTTTGTTTTCCATTGAATATTAGTTGTTAGTGCTGTTTATATTTTTCTGTTGTTTTCTAGTGGCTATTGGTAACTACTTGTTGGTGTTGTTTTTATTTTTGTTTTGTCTTCCATTGATTATTAGTTGTTAATGCTGTTTTTATTTTTCTGTTGTTTTCTAGTGGCTATTGGTAACTACTTGTTGGTGTTGTTTTTATTTTTGTTTTGTCTTCCATTGATTATTAGTTGTTAATGCTGTTTTTATTTTTCTGTTGTTTTCTAATGGCTATTGTTAAATAGTTGTTGGTGTTGTTTTTATTTTTGTTTTGTCTTCCATTGATTATTAGTTGTTAGTGCTGTTTATATTTTTCTGTTGTTTTCTAGTGGCTATTGGTAACTACTTGTTGGTGTTGTTTTTATTTTTGTTTTGTCTTTCAATGATTATTAGTTGTTAATGCTGTTTTTATTTTTCTGTTGTTTTCTAATGGCTATTGGTAAATACTTGGTGTTGTTTCTATTTTTGTTTTGTCTTTCATTGATTATTAGTTGTTAGTGCTGTTTATATTTTTCTGTTGTTTTCTAATGGCTTTTGGTAAATACTTGTTTGTATTGGTTTCATTTTTGTTTTGTCTTTCATTGATTATTAGTTTTTAGTGCTGTTTTTATTTTTCTGTTGTTTTCTACTTGCTATTGGTAAATAATTGTTGGTGTTGTTTCTATTTTTGTTTTGTTTTCCATTGATTATTACTTGTTAGTGCTGTTTTTATTTTTCTGTTGTTTTCTAATGGCTATTGGTAAATACTTGTTGGTGTTGTTTTTATTTTTATTTTGTCTTCCATTGATTATTAGTTGTTAATGCTGTTTTTATTTTTCTGTTGTTTTCTAATGGTTATTGGTAAATACTGGTGTTGTTTCTATTTTTGTTTTGTTTTCCATTGATTATTAGTTGTTAGTGCTGCTTTTATTTTTCTGTTGTCTTCTAATGGCTATTAGTAAATACTTGTTGGTGTTGTTTTTATTTTTGTTTTGTCTTCCATTGATTATTAGTTGTTAATGCTGTTTTTATTTTTCTGTTGTTTTCTAATGGCTATTGATTAATACTGGGTGTTGTTTTTATTTTTGTTTTGTTTTCCATTGATTATTAATTGTTAGTGCTGTTTGTATTCCTCTGGTGTCTTCTAATGGCTATTGGTAAATACTTGTTGGTGTTGTTTTTATTTTTGTTTTGTCTTCCATTGATTATTAGTTGTTAATGCTGTTTTTATTTTTCTGTTGTTTTCTAATGGCTATTGTTAAATAGTTGTTGGTGTTGTTTTTATTTTTGTTTTGTCTTCTATTGATTATTAGTTGTTAGTGCTGTTTATATTTTTCTGTTGTTTTCTAGTGGCTATTGGTAACTACTTGTTGGTGTTGTTTTTATTTTTGTTTTGTCTTCCATTGATTATTAGTTGTTAATGCTGTTTTTATTTTTCTGTTGTTTTCTAATGGCTATTGGTTATTACTCGGTGTTGTTTCTATTTTTGTTTTGTTTTCCATTGATTATTAGTTGTTAGTGCTGCTTTTATTTTTCTGTTGTCTTCTAATGGCTATTGGTAAATACTTGTTGGTGTTGTTTTTATTTTTGTTTTGTCTTCCATTGATTATTAGTTGTTAATGCTGTTTTTATTTTTCTGTTGTTTTCTAATGGCTATTGGTTAATACTCGGTGTTGTTTCTATTTTTGTTTTGTTTTCCATTGATTATTAGTTGTTAGTGCTGCTTTTATTTTTCTGTTGTCTTCTAATGGCTATTGGTAATTACTTGTTGGTGTTGTTTTTATTTTTGTTTTGTCTTCCATTGATTATTAGTTGTTAATGCTGTTTTTATTTTTCTGTTGTTTTCTAATGGCTATTGTTAAATACTTGGTGTTGTTTCTATTTTTTTTTGTCCTCCATTGATTATTAGTTGTTAGTGCTGTTTTTATTTTTCTGTTGTTTTCTAATGGCTATTGTTAAATACTTGTTGGTGTTTTTTTTATTTTTGTTTTGTCTTCCATTGATTATTAGTTGTTAGTGCTGTTTATATTTTTCTGTTGTTTTCTAGTGGCTATTGGTAACTACTTGTTGGTGTTGTTTTTATTTTTGCTTTGTCTTTCATTGATTATTAGTTGTTAGTGCTGTTTATATTTTTCTGTTGTTTTCTAATGGCTATTGGTAAATACTTGTTGGTATTGTTTTTATTTTTGTTTTGTCTTTCATTGATTATTAGTTTTTAGTGCTGTTTTTATTTTTCTGTTGTTTTCTAATGGCTATTGGTAACTACTTGTTGGTGTTGTTTTTATTTTTGTTTTGTCTTTCAATGATTATAAGTTGTTAATGCTGTTTTTATTTTTCTGTTGTTTTCTAATGGCTATTGGTAAATACTTGGTGTTGTTTCTATTTTTGTTTTGTCTTTCATTGATTATTAGTTGTTAGTGCTGTTTATATTTTTCTGTTGTTTTCTAATGGCTTTTGGTAAATACTTGTTTGTATTGTTTTTATTTTTGTTTTGTCTTTCATTGATTATTAGTTTTTAGTGCTGTTTTTATTTTTCTGTTGTTTTCTAGTGGCTATTGGTAAATACTTGTTGGTGTTGTTTCTATTTTTGTTTTGTTTTCCATTGATTATTACTTGTTAGTGCTGTTTTTATTTTTCTGTTGTTTTCTAATGGCTATTGGTAAATACTTGTTGGTGTTGTTTTTATTTTTGTTTTGTCTTCCATTGATTATTAGTTGTTAGTGCTGTTTTTATTTTTTTGTTGTTTTCTAGTGGCTATTGGTTAATACTCGGTGTTGTTTCTATTTTTGTTTTGTTTTCCATTGATTATTAGTTGTTAATGCTGTTTTTATTTTTCTGTTGTTTTCTAATGGCTATTGGTAAATACTTGTTGCTGTTGTTTTTATATTTATTTTGTCTTCCATTGATTATTAGTTGTTAATGCTGTTTATATTTTTCTGTTGTTTTCTAGTGGCTATTGGTAACTACTTGTTGGTGTTGTTTTTATTTTTTTTTGTCCTCCATTGATTATTAGTTGTTAGTGCTGTTTATATTTTTCTGTTGTTTTCTAGTGGCTATTGGTAACTACTTGTTGGTGTTGTTTTTATTTTTGTTTTGTCTTCCATTGATTATTAGTTGTTAATGCTGTTTTTATTTTTCTGTTGTTTTCTAATGGCTATTGGTTATTACTCGGTGTTGTTTCTACTTTTGTTTTGTTTTCCATTGAATATTAGTTGTTAGTGCTGTTTATATTTTTCTGTTGTTTTCTAGTGGCTATTGGTAACTACTTGTTGGTGTTGTTTTTATTTTTGTTTTGTCTTCCATTGATTATTAGTTGTTAATGCTGTTTTTATTTTTCTGTTGTTTTCTAGTGGCTATTGGTAACTACTTGTTGGTGTTGTTTTTATTTTTGTTTTGTCTTCCATTGATTATTAGTTGTTAATGCTGTTTTTATTTTTCTGTTGTTTTCTAATGGCTATTGTTAAATAGTTGTTGGTGTTGTTTTTATTTTTGTTTTGTCTTCCATTGATTATTAGTTGTTAGTGCTGTTTATATTTTTCTGTTGTTTTCTAGTGGCTATTGGTAACTACTTGTTGGTGTTGTTTTTATTTTTGTTTTGTCTTTCAATGATTATTAGTTGTTAATGCTGTTTTTATTTTTCTGTTGTTTTCTAATGGCTATTGGTAAATACTTGGTGTTGTTTCTATTTTTGTTTTGTCTTTCATTGATTATTAGTTGTTAGTGCTGTTTATATTTTTCTGTTGTTTTCTAATGGCTTTTGGTAAATACTTGTTTGTATTGGTTTCATTTTTGTTTTGTCTTTCATTGATTATTAGTTTTTAGTGCTGTTTTTATTTTTCTGTTGTTTTCTACTTGCTATTGGTAAATAATTGTTGGTGTTGTTTCTATTTTTGTTTTGTTTTCCATTGATTATTACTTGTTAGTGCTGTTTTTATTTTTCTGTTGTTTTCTAATGGCTATTGGTAAATACTTGTTGGTGTTGTTTTTATTTTTATTTTGTCTTCCATTGATTATTAGTTGTTAATGCTGTTTTTATTTTTCTGTTGTTTTCTAATGGTTATTGGTAAATACTGGTGTTGTTTCTATTTTTGTTTTGTTTTCCATTGATTATTAGTTGTTAGTGCTGCTTTTATTTTTCTGTTGTCTTCTAATGGCTATTAGTAAATACTTGTTGGTGTTGTTTTTATTTTTGTTTTGTCTTCCATTGATTATTAGTTGTTAATGCTGTTTTTATTTTTCTGTTGTTTTCTAATGGCTATTGATTAATACTGGGTGTTGTTTTTATTTTTGTTTTGTTTTCCATTGATTATTAATTGTTAGTGCTGTTTGTATTCCTCTGGTGTCTTCTAATGGCTATTGGTAAATACTTGTTGGTGTTGTTTTTATTTTTGTTTTGTCTTCCATTGATTATTAGTTGTTAATGCTGTTTTTATTTTTCTGTTGTTTTCTAATGGCTATTGTTAAATAGTTGTTGGTGTTGTTTTTATTTTTGTTTTGTCTTCTATTGATTATTAGTTGTTAGTGCTGTTTATATTTTTCTGTTGTTTTCTAGTGGCTATTGGTAACTACTTGTTGGTGTTGTTTTTATTTTTGTTTTGTCTTCCATTGATTATTAGTTGTTAATGCTGTTTTTATTTTTCTGTTGTTTTCTAATGGCTATTGGTTATTACTCGGTGTTGTTTCTATTTTTGTTTTGTTTTCCATTGATTATTAGTTGTTAGTGCTGCTTTTATTTTTCTGTTGTCTTCTAATGGCTATTGGTAAATACTTGTTGGTGTTGTTTTTATTTTTGTTTTGTCTTCCATTGATTATTAGTTGTTAATGCTGTTTTTATTTTTCTGTTGTTTTCTAATGGCTATTGGTTAATACTCGGTGTTGTTTCTATTTTTGTTTTGTTTTCCATTGATTATTAGTTGTTAGTGCTGCTTTTATTTTTCTGTTGTCTTCTAATGGCTATTGGTAAATACTTGTTGGTGTTGTTTTTATTTTTGTTTTGTCTTCCATTGATTATTAGTTGTTAATGCTGTTTTTATTTTTCTGTTGTTTTCTAATGGCTATTGGTAAATACTTGGTGTTGTTTCTATTTTTTTTTGTCCTCCATTGATTATTAGTTGTTAGTGCTGTTTTTATTTTTCTGTTGTTTTCTAATTGCTATTGTTAAATACTTGTTGGTGTTTTTTTATTTTTGTTTTGTCTTCCATTGATTATTAGTTGTTAGTGCTGTTTATATTTTTCTGTTGTTTTCTAGTGGCTATTGGTAACTACTTGTTGGTGTTGTTTTTATTTTTGCTTTGTCTTTCATTGATTATTAGTTGTTAGTGCTGTTTATATTTTTCTGTTGTTTTCTAATGGCTATTGGTAAATACTTGTTGGTATTGTTTTTATTTTTGTTTTGTCTTTCATTGATTATTAGTTTTTAGTGCTGTTTTTATTTTTCTGTTGTTTTCTAATGGCTATTGGTAACTACTTGTTGGTGTTGTTTTTATTTTTGTTTTGTCTTTCAATGATTATTAGTTGTTAATGCTGTTTTTATTTTTCTGTTGTTTTCTAATGGCTATTGGTAAATACTTGGTGTTGTTTCTATTTTTGTTTTGTCTTTCATTGATTATTAGTTGTTAGTGCTGTTTATATTTTTCTGTTGTTTTCTAATGGCTTTTGGTAAATACTTGTTTGTATTGTTTTTATTTTTGTTTTGTCTTTCATTGATTATTAGTTTTTAGTGCTGTTTTTATTTTTCTGTTGTTTTCTAGTGGCTATTGGTAAATACTTGTTGGTGTTGTTTCTATTTTTGTTTTGTTTTCCATTGGTTATTACTTGTTAGTGCTGTTTTTATTTTTCTGTTGTTTTCTAATGGCTATTGGTAAATACTTGTTGGTGTTGTTTTTATTTTTGTTTTGTCTTCCATTGATTATTAGTTGTTAGTGCTGTTTTTATTTTTTTGTTGTTTTCTAGTGGCTATTGGTAAATACTTTTTGGTGTTGTTTCTATTTTTGTTTTGTTTTCCATTGATTATTAGTTGTTAATGCTGTTTTTATTTTTCTGTTGTTTTCTAATGGCTATTGGTAAATACTTGTTGCTGTTGTTTTTATATTTATTTTGTCTTCCATTGATTATTAGTTGTTAGTGCTGTTTATATTTTTCTGTTGTTTTCTAGTGGCTATTGGTAACTACTTGTTGGTGTTGTTTTTATTTTTGTTTTGTCTTTCATTGATTATTAGTTTTTAGTGCTGTTTTTATTTTTCTGTTGTTTTCTAGTGGCTATTGGTAAATACTTGTTGGTGTTGTTTCTATTTTTGTTTTGTTTTCCATTGGTTATTACTTGTTAGTGCTGTTTTTATTTTTCTGTTGTTTTCTAATGGCTATTGGTAAATACTTGTTGGTGTTGTTTTTATTTTTGTTTTGTCTTCCATTGATTATTAGTTGTTAGTGCTGTTTTTATTTTTTTGTTGTTTTCTAGTGGCTATTGGTAAATACTTTTTGGTGTTGTTTCTATTTTTGTTTTGTTTTCCATTGATTATTAGTTGTTAATGCTGTTTTTATTTTTCTGTTGTTTTCTAATGGCTATTGGTAAATACTTGTTGCTGTTGTTTTTATATTTATTTTGTCTTCCATTGATTATTAGTTGTTAGTGCTGTTTATATTTTTCTGTTGTTTTCTAGTGGCTATTGGTAACTACTTGTTGGTGTTGTTTTTATTTTTGGTTGTCTTTCATTGATTATTAGTTGTTAGTGCTGTTTATATTTTTCTGTTGTTTTCTAGTGGCTATTGGTAACTACTTGTTGGTGTTGTTTTTATTTTTGTTTTGTCTTCCATTGATTATTAGTTGTTAATGCTGTTTTTATTTTTCTGTTGTTTTCTAATGGCTATTGGTTATTACTCGGTGTTGTTTCTATTTTTGTTTTGTTTTCCATTGAATATTAGTTGTTAGTGCTGTTTATATTTTTCTGTTGTTTTCTAGTGGCTATTGGTAACTACTTGTTGGTGTTGTTTTTATTTTTGTTTTGTCTTCCATTGATTATTAGTTGTTAATGCTGTTTTTATTTTTCTGTTGTTTTCTAGTGGCTATTGGTAACTACTTGTTGGTGTTGTTTTTATTTTTGTTTTGTCTTCCATTGATTATTAGTTGTTAATGCTGTTTTTATTTTTCTGTTGTTTTCTAATGGCTATTGTTAAATAGTTGTTGGTGTTGTTTTTATTTTTGTTTTGTCTTCCATTGATTATTAGTTGTTAGTGCTGTTTATATTTTTCTGTTGTTTTCTAGTGGCTATTGGTAACTACTTGTTGGTGTTGTTTTTATTTTTGCTTTGTCTTTCATTGATTATTAGTTGTTAGTGCTGTTTTTATTTTTCTGTTGTTTTCTAATGGCTATTGGTAACTACTTGTTGGTGTTGTTTTTATTTTTGTTTTGTCTTTCAATGATTATTAGTTGTTAATGCTGTTTTTATTTTTCTGTTGTTTTCTAATGGCTATTGGTAAATACTTGGTGTTGTTTCTATTTTTGTTTTGTCTTTCATTGATTATTAGTTGTTAGTGCTGTTTATATTTTTCTGTTGTTTTCTAATGGCTTTTGGTAAATACTTGTTTGTATTGGTTTCATTTTTGTTTTGTCTTTCATTGATTATTAGTTTTTAGTGCTGTTTTTATTTTTCTGTTGTTTTCTACTTGCTATTGGTAAATAATTGTTGGTGTTGTTTCTATTTTTGTTTTGTTTTCCATTGATTATTACTTGTTAGTGCTGTTTTTATTTTTCTGTTGTTTTCTAATGGCTATTGGTAAATACTTGTTGGTGTTGTTTTTATTTTTATTTTGTCTTCCATTGATTATTAGTTGTTAATGCTGTTTTTATTTTTCTGTTGTTTTCTAATGGTTATTGGTAAATACTGGTGTTGTTTCTATTTTTGTTTTGTTTTCCATTGATTATTAGTTGTTAGTGCTGCTTTTATTTTTCTGTTGTCTTCTAATGGCTATTGGTAAATACTTGTTGGTGTTGTTTTTATTTTTGTTTTGTCTTCCATTGATTATTAGTTGTTAATGCTGTTTTTATTTTTCTGTTGTTTTCTAATGGCTATTGATTAATACTCGGTGTTGTTTTTATTTTTGTTTTGTTTTCCATTGATTATTAGTTGTTAGTGCTGTTTGTATTCCTCTGGTGTCTTCTAATGGCTATTGGTAAATACTTGTTGGTGTTGTTTTTATTTTTGTTTTGTCTTCCATTGATTATTAGTTGTTAATGCTGTTTTTATTTTTCTGTTGTTTTCTAATGGCTATTGTTAAATAGTTGTTGGTGTTGTTTTTATTTTTGTTTTGTCTTCTATTGATTATTAGTTGTTAGTGCTGTTTATATTTTTCTGTTGTTTTCTAGTGGCTATTGGTAACTACTTGTTGGTGTTGTTTTTATTTTTGTTTTGTCTTCCATTGATTATTAGTTGTTAATGCTGTTTTTATTTTTCTGTTGTTTTCTAATGGCTATTGGTTATTACTCGGTGTTTTTTCTATTTTTGTTTTGTTTTCCATTGAATATTAGTTGTTAGTGCTGTTTATATTTTTCTGTTGTTTTCTAGTGGCTATTGGTAACTACTTGTTGGTGTTGTTTTTATTTTTGTTTTGTCTTCCATTGATTATTAGTTGTTAATGCTGTTTTTATTTTTCTGTTGTTTTCTAGTGGCTATTGGTAACTACTTGTTGGTGTTGATTTTATTTTTGTTTTGTCTTCCATTGATTATTAATTGTTAATGCTGTTTTTATTTTTCTGTTGTTTTCTAATGGCTATTGTTAAATAGTTGTTGGTGTTGTTTTTATTTTTGTTTTGTCTTCCATTGATTATTAGTTGTTAGTGCTGTTTATATTTTTCTGTTGTTTTCTAGTGGCTATTGGTAACTACTTGTTGGTGTTGTTTTTATTTTTGGTTGTCTTTCATTGATTATTAGTTGTTAGTGCTGTTTATATTTTTCTGTTGTTTTCTAATGGCTTTTGGTAAATACTTGTTTGTATTGGTTTCATTTTTGTTTTGTCTTTCATTGATTATTAGTTTTTAGTGCTGTTTTTATTTTTCTGTTGTTTTCTACTTGCTATTGGTAAATAATTGTTGGTGTTGTTTCTATTTTTGTTTTGTTTTCCATTGATTATTACTTGTTAGTGCTGTTTTTATTTTTCTGTTGTTTTCTAATGGCTATTGGTAAATACTTGTTGGTGTTGTTTTTATTTTTATTTTGTCTTCCATTGATTATTAGTTGTTAATGCTGTTTTTATTTTTCTGTTGTTTTCTAATGGTTATTGGTAAATACTGGTGTTGTTTCTATTTTTGTTTTGTTTTCCATTGATTATTAGTTGTTAGTGCTGCTTTTATTTTTCTGTTGTCTTCTAATGGCTATTGGTAAATACTTGTTGGTGTTGTTTTTATTTTTGTTTTGTCTTCCATTGATTATTAGTTGTTAATGCTGTTTTTATTTTTCTGTTGTTTTCTAATGGCTATTGATTAATACTCGGTGTTGTTTTTATTTTTGTTTTGTTTTCCATTGATTATTAGTTGTTAGTGCTGTTTGTATTCCTCTGGTGTCTTCTAATGGCTATTGGTAAATACTTGTTGGTGTTGTTTTTATTTTTGTTTTGTCTTCCATTGATTATTAGTTGTTAATGCTGTTTTTATTTTTCTGTTGTTTTCTAATGGCTATTGTTAAATAGTTGTTGGTGTTGTTTTTATTTTTGTTTTGTCTTCTATTGATTATTAGTTGTTAGTGCTGTTTATATTTTTCTGTTGTTTTCTAGTGGCTATTGGTAACTACTTGTTGGTGTTGTTTTTATTTTTGTTTTGTCTTCCATTGATTATTAGTTGTTAATGCTGTTTTTATTTTTCTGTTGTTTTCTAATGGCTATTGGTTATTACTCGGTGTTGTTTCTATTTTTGTTTTGTTTTCCATTGAATATTAGTTGTTAGTGCTGTTTATATTTTTCTGTTGTTTTCTAGTGGCTATTGGTAACTACTTGTTGGTGTTGTTTTTATTTTTGTTTTGTCTTCCATTGATTATTAGTTGTTAATGCTGTTTTTATTTTTCTGTTGTTTTCTAGTGGCTATTGGTAACTACTTGTTGGTGTTGATTTTATTTTTGTTTTGTCTTCCATTGATTATTAATTGTTAATGCTGTTTTTATTTTTCTGTTGTTTTCTAATGGCTATTGTTAAATAGTTGTTGGTGTTGTTTTTATTTTTGTTTTGTCTTCCATTGATTATTAGTTGTTAGTGCTGTTTATATTTTTCTGTTGTTTTCTAGTGGCTATTGGTAACTACTTGTTGGTGTTGTTTTTATTTTTGGTTGTCTTTCATTGATTATTAGTTGTTAGTGCTGTTTTTATTTTTCTGTTGTTTTCTAATGGCTATTGGTAACTACTTGTTGGTGTTGTTTTTATTTTTGTTTTGTCTTTCAATGATTATTAGTTGTTAATGCTGTTTTTATTTTTCTGTTGTTTTCTAATGGCTATTGGTAAATACTTGGTGTTGTTTCTATTTTTGTTTTGTCTTTCATTGATTATTAGTTATTAGTGCTGTTTATATTTTTCTGTTGTTTTCTAATGGCTTTTGGTAAATACTTGTTTGTATTGTTTTCATTTTTGTTTTGTCTTTCATTGATTATTAGTTTTTAGTGCTGTTTTTATTTTTCTGTTGTTTTCTACTTGCTATTGGTAAATAATTGTTGGTGTTGTTTCTATTTTTGTTTTGTTTTCCATTGATTATTACTTGTTAGTGCTGTTTTTATTTTTCTGTTGTTTTCTAATGGCTATTGGTAAATACTTGTTGGTGTTGTTTTTATTTTTATTTTGTCTTCCATTGATTGTTAGTTGTTAATGCTGTTTTTAATTTTCTGTTGTTTTCTAATGGTTATTGGTAAATACTGGGTGTTGTTTCTATTTTTGTTTTGTTTTCCATTGATTATTAGTTGTTAGTGCTGCTTTTATTTTTCTGTTGTCTTCTAATGGCTATTGGTAAATACTTGTTGGTGTTGTTTTTATTTTTGTTTTGTCTTCCATTGATTATTAGTTGTTAATGCTGTTTTTATTTTTCTGTTGTTTTCTAATGGCTATTGGTTAATACTCGGTGTTGTTTCTATTTTTGTTTTGTTTTCCATTGATTATTAGTTGTTAGTGCTGCTTTTATTTTTCTGTTGTCTTCTAATGGCTATTGGTAAATACTTGTTGGTGTTGTTTTTATTTTTGTTTTGTCTTCCATTGATTATTAGTTGTTAATGCTGTTTTTATTTTTCTGTTGTTTTCTAATGGCTATTGGTAAATACTTGGTGTTGTTTCTATTTTTTTTTGTCTTCCATTGATTATTAGTTGTTAGTGCTGTTTTTATTTTTCTGTTGTTTTCTAATGGCTATTGTTAAATACTTGTTGGTGTTTTTTTTATTTTTGTTTTGTCTTCCATTGATTATTAGTTGTTAGTGCTGTTTATATTTTTCTGTTGTTTTCTAGTGGCTATTGGTAACTACTTGTTGGTGTTGTTTTTATTTTTGCTTTGTCTTTCATTGATTATTAGTTGTTAGTGCTGTTTATATTTTTCTGTTGTTTTCTAATGGCTATTGGTAAATACTTGTTGGTATTGTTTTTATTTTTGTTTTGCCTTTCATTGATTATTAGTTTTTAGTGCTGTTTTTATTTTTCTGTTGTTTTCTAATGGCTATTGGTAACTACTTGTTGGTGTTGTTTTTATTTTTGTTTTGTCTTTCAATGATTATTAGTTGTTAATGCTGTTTTTATTTTTCTGTTGTTTTCTAATGGCTATTGGTAAATACTTGGTGTTGTTTCTATTTTTGTTTTGTCTTTCATTGATTATTAGTTGTTAGTGCTGTTTATATTTTTCTGTTGTTTTCTAATGGCTTTTGGTAAATACTTGTTTGTATTGTTTTTATTTTTGTTTTGTCTTTCATTGATTATTAGTTTTTAGTGCTGTTTTTATTTTTCTGTTGTTTTCTAGTGGCTATTGGTAAATACTTGTTGGTGTTGTTTCTATTTTTGTTTTGTCTTTCATTGATTATTAGTTGTTAGTGCTGTTTATATTTTTCTGTTGTTTTCTAGTGGCTATTGGTAACTACTTGTTGGTGTTGTTTTTATTTTTGGTTGTCTTTCATTGATTATTAGTTGTTAGTGCTGTTTATATTTTTCTGTTGTTTTCTAGTGGCTATTGGTAACTACTTGTTGGTGTTGTTTTTATTTTTGTTTTGTCTTCCATTGATTATTAGTTGTTAATGCTGTTTTTATTTTTCTGTTGTTTTCTAATGGCTATTGGTTATTACTCGGTGTTGTTTCTATTTTTGTTTTGTTTTCCATTGAATATTAATTGTTAGTGCTGTTTATATTTTTCTGTTGTTTTCAAGTGGCTATTGGTAACTACTTGTTGGTGTTGTTTTTATTTTTGTTTTGTCTTCCATTGATTATTAGTTGTTAATGCTGTTTTTATTTTTCTGTTGTTTTCTAGTGGCTATTGGAAACTACTTGTTGGTGTTGTTTTTATTTTTGTTTTGTCTTCCATTGATTATTAGTTGTTAATGCTGTTTTTATTTTTCTGTTGTTTTCTAATGGCTATTGTTAAATAGTTGTTGGTGTTGTTTTTATTTTTGTTTTGTCTTCCATTGATTATTAGTTGTTAGTGCTGTTTATATTTTTCTGTTGTTTTCTAGTGGCTATTGGTAACTACTTGTTGGTGTTGTTTTTATTTTTGCTTTGTCTTTCATTGGTTATTAGTTGTTAGTGCTGTTTTTATTTTTCTGTTGTTTTCTAATGGCTATTGGTAACTACTTGTTGGTGTTGTTTTTATTTTTGTTTTGTCTTTCAATGATTATTAGTTGTTAATGCTGTTTTTATTTTTCTGTTGTTTTCTAATGGCTATTGGTAAATACTTGGTGTTGTTTCTATTTTTGTTTTGTCTTTCATTGATTATTAGTTGTTAGTGCTGTTTATATTTTTCTGTTGTTTTCTAATGGCTTTTGGTAAATACTTGTTTGTATTGGTTTCATTTTTGTTTTGTCTTTCATTGATTATTAGTTTTTAGTGCTGTTTTTATTTTTCTGTTGTTTTCTACTTGCTATTGGTAAATAATTGTTGGTGTTGTTTCTATTTTTGTTTTGTCTTTCATTGATTATTAGTTGTTAGTGCTGTTTATATTTTTCTGTTGTTTTCTAGTGGATATTGGTAACTACTTGTTGGTGTTGTTTTTATTTTTGGTTGTCTTTCATTGATTATTAGTTGTTAGTGCTGTTTATATTTTTCTGTTGTTTTCTAGTGGCTATTGGTAACTACTTGTTGGTGTTGTTTTTATTTTTGTTTTGTCTTCCATTGATTATTAGTTGTTAATGCTGTTTTTATTTTTCTGTTGTTTTCTAATGGCTATTGGTTATTACTCGGTGTTGTTTCTATTTTTGTTTTGTTTTCCATTGAATATTAATTGTTAGTGCTGTTTATATTTTTCTGTTGTTTTCTAGTGGCTATTGGTAACTACTTGTTGGTGTTGTTTTTATTTTTGTTTTGTCTTCCATTGATTATTAGTTGTTAATGCTGTTTTTATTTTTCTGTTGTTTTCTAGTGGCTATTGGTAACTACTTGTTGGTGTTGTTATTATTTTTGTTTTGTCTTCCATTGATTATTAGTTGTTAATGCTGTTTTTATTTTTCTGTTGTTTTCTAATGGCTATTGTTAAATAGTTGTTGGTGTTGTTTTTATTTTTGTTTTGTCTTCCATTGATTATTAGTTGTTAGTGCTGTTTATATTTTTCTGTTATTTTCTAATGGCTATTGGTAATTACTTGTTGGTGTTGTTTTTATTTTTGCTTTGTCTTTCATTGATTATTAGTTGTTAGTGCTGTTTTTATTTTTCTGTTGTTTTCTAATGTCTATTGGTAACTACTTGTTGGTGTTGTTTTTATTTTTGTTTTGTCTTTCAATGATTATTAGTTGTTAATGCTGTTTTTATTTTTCTGTTGTTTTCTAATGGCTATTGGTAAATACTTGGTGTTGTTTCTATTTTTGTTTTGTCTTTCATTGATTATTAGTTGTTAGTGCTGTTTATATTTTTCTGTTGTTTTCTAATGGCTATTGGTAAATACTTGTTGGTATTGTTTTTATTTTTGTTTTGTCTTTCATTGATTATTAGTTTTTAGTGCTGTTTTTATTTTTCTGTTGTTTTCTAATGGCTATTGGTAACTACTTGTTGGTGTTGTTTTTATTTTTGTTTTGTCTTTCAATGATTATTAGTTGTTAATGCTGTTTTTATTTTTCTGTTGTTTTCTAATGGCTATTGGTAAATACTTGGTGTTGTTTCTATTTTTGTTTTGTCTTTCATTGATTATTAGTTGTTAGTGCTGTTTATATTTTTCTGTTGTTTTCTAATGGCTTTTGGTAAATACTTGTTTGTATTGTTTTTATTTTTGTTTTGTCTTTCATTGATTATTAGTTTTTAGTGCTGTTTTTATTTTTCTGTTGTTTTCTAGTGGCTATTGGTAAATACTTGTTGGTGTTGTTTCTATTTTTGTTTTGTTTTCCATTGATTATTACTTGTTAGTGCTGTTTTTATTTTTCTGTTGTTTTCTAATGGCTATTGGTAAATACTTATTGGTGTTGTTTTTATTTTTGTTTTGTCTTCCATTGATTATTAGTTGTTAGTGCTGCTTTTATTTTTCTGTTGTTTTCTAATGGCTTTTGGTAAATACTTGTTTGTATTGGTTTCATTTTTGTTTTGTCTTTCATTGATTATTAGTTTTTAGTGCTGTTTTTATTTTTCTGTTGTTTTCTACTTGCTATTGGTAAATAATTGTTGGTGTTGTTTCTATTTTTGTTTTGTCTTTCATTGATTATTAGTTGTTAGTGCTGTTTATATTTTTCTGTTGTTTTCTAGTGGCTATTGGTAACTACTTGTTGGTGTTGTTTTTATTTTTGGTTGTCTTTCATTGATTATTAGTTGTTAGTGCTGTTTATATTTTTCTGTTGTTTTCTAGTGGCTATTGGTAACTACTTGTTGGTGTTGTTTTTATTTTTGTTTTGTCTTCCATTGATTATTAGTTGTTAATGCTGTTTTTATTTTTCTGTTGTTTTCTAATGGCTATTGGTTATTACTCGGTGTTGTTTCTATTTTTGTTTTGTTTTCCATTGAATATTAATTGTTAGTGCTGTTTATATTTTTCTGTTGTTTTCTAGTGGCTATTGGTAACTACTTGTTGGTGTTGTTTTTATTTTTGTTTTGTCTTCCATTGATTATTAGTTGTTAATGCTGTTTTTATTTTTCTGTTGTTTTCTAGTGGCTATTGGTAACTACTTGTTGGTGTTGTTATTATTTTTGTTTTGTCTTCCATTGATTATTAGTTGTTAATGCTGTTTTTATTTTTCTGTTGTTTTCTAATGGCTATTGTTAAATAGTTGTTGGTGTTGTTTTTATTTTTGTTTTGTCTTCCATTGATTATTAGTTGTTAGTGCTGTTTATATTTTTCTGTTATTTTCTAGTGGCTATTGGTAACTACTTGTTGGTGTTGTTTTTATTTTTGCTTTGTCTTTCATTGATTATTAGTTGTTAGTGCTGTTTTTATTTTTCTGTTGTTTTCTAATGTCTATTGGTAACTACTTGTTGGTGTTGTTTTTATTTTTGTTTTGTCTTTCAATGATTATTAGTTGTTAATGCTGTTTTTATTTTTCTGTTGTTTTCTAATGGCTATTGGTAAATACTTGGTGTTGTTTCTATTTTTGTTTTGTCTTTCATTGATTATTAGTTGTTAGTGCTGTTTATATTTTTCTGTTGTTTTCTAATGGCTATTGGTAAATACTTGTTGGTATTGTTTTTATTTTTGTTTTGTCTTTCATTGATTATTAGTTTTTAGTGCTGTTTTTATTTTTCTGTTGTTTTCTAATGGCTATTGGTAACTACTTGTTGGTGTTGTTTTTATTTTTGTTTTGTCTTTCAATGATTATTAGTTGTTAATGCTGTTTTTATTTTTCTGTTGTTTTCTAATGGCTATTGGTAAATACTTGGTGTTGTTTCTATTTTTGTTTTGTCTTTCATTGATTATTAGTTGTTAGTGCTGTTTATATTTTTCTGTTGTTTTCTAATGGCTTTTGGTAAATACTTGTTTGTATTGTTTTTATTTTTGTTTTGTCTTTCATTGATTATTAGTTTTTAGTGCTGTTTTTATTTTTCTGTTGTTTTCTAGTGGCTATTGGTAAATACTTGTTGGTGTTGTTTCTATTTTTGTTTTGTTTTCCATTGATTATTACTTGTTAGTGCTGTTTTTATTTTTCTGTTGTTTTCTAATGGCTATTGGTAAATACTTATTGGTGTTGTTTTTATTTTTGTTTTGTCTTCCATTGATTATTAGTCGTTAGTACTGTTTATATTTTTCTGTTGTTTTCTAATGGCTATTGGTAAATGCTTGTTGGTGTTGTTTTTATTTTTGTTTTGTCTTTCAATGATTATTAGTTGTTAATGCTGTTTTTATTTTTCTGTTGTTTTCTAATGGCTATTGGTAAATACTTGGTGTTGTTTCTATTTTTGTTTTGTCTTTCATTGATTATTAGTTGTTAGTGCTGTTTATATTTTTCTGTTGTTTTCTAATGGCTTTTGGTAAATACTTGTTTGTATTGTTTTTATTTTTGTTTTGTCTTTCATTGATTATTAGTTTTTAGTGCTGTTTTTATTTTTCTGTTGTTTTCTAGTGGCTATTGGTAAATACTTGTTGGTGTTGTTTCTATTTTTGTTTTGTTTTCCATTGATTATTACTTGTTAGTGCTGTTTTTATTTTTCTGTTGTTTTCTAATGGCTATTGGTAAATACTTATTGGTGTTGTTTTTATTTTTGTTTTGTCTTCCATTGATTATTAGTTGTTAGTGCTGCTTTTATTTTTCTGTTGTTTTCTAATGGCTTTTGGTAAATACTTGTTTGTATTGGTTTCATTTTTGTTTTGTCTTTCATTGATTATTAGTTTTTAGTGCTGTTTTTATTTTTCTGTTGTTTTCTACTTGCTATTGGTAAATAATTGTTGGTGTTGTTTCTATTTTTGTTTTGTCTTTCATTGATTATTAGTTGTTAGTGCTGTTTATATTTTTCTGTTGTTTTCTAGTGGCTATTGGTAACTACTTGTTGGTGTTGTTTTTATTTTTGGTTGTCTTTCATTGATTATTAGTTGTTAGTGCTGTTTATATTTTTCTGTTGTTTTCTAGTGGCTATTGGTAACTACTTGTTGGTGTTGTTTTTATTTTTGTTTTGTCTTCCATTGTTTATTAGTTGTTAATGCTGTTTTTATTTTTCTGTTGTTTTCTAATGGCTATTGGTTATTACTCGGTGTTGTTTCTATTTTTGTTTTGTTTTCCATTGAATATTAATTGTTAGTGCTGTTTATATTTTTCTGTTGTTTTCTAGTGGCTATTGGTAACTACTTGTTGGTGTTGTTTTTATTTTTGTTTTGTCTTCCATTGATTATTAGTTGTTAATGCTGTTTTTATTTTTCTGTTGTTTTCTAGTGGCTATTGGTAACTACTTGTTGGTGTTGTTATTATTTTTGTTTTGTCTTCCATTGATTATTAGTTGTTAATGCTGTTTTTATTTTTCTGTTGTTTTCTAATGGCTATTGTTAAATAGTTGTTGGTGTTGTTTTTATTTTTGTTTTGTCTTCCATTGATTATTAGTTGTTAGTGCTGTTTATATTTTTCTGTTATTTTCTAGTGGCTATTGGTAACTACTTGTTGGTGTTGTTTTTATTTTTGCTTTGTCTTTCATTGATTATTAGTTGTTAGTGCTGTTTTTATTTTTCTGTTGTTTTCAAATGTCTATTGGTAACTACTTGTTGGTGTTGTTTTTATTTTTGTTTTGTCTTCCATTGATTATTAGTTGTTAATGCTGTTTTTATTTTTCTGTTGTTTTCTAATGGCTATTGGTTATTACTCGGTGTTGTTTCTACTTTTGTTTTGTTTTCCATTGAATATTAGTTGTTAGTGCTGTTTATATTTTTCTGTTGTTTTCTAGTGGCTATTGGTAACTACTTGTTGGTGTTGTTTTTATTTTTGTTTTGTCTTCCATTGATTATTAGTTGTTAATGCTGTTTTTATTTTTCTGTTGTTTTCTAGTGGCTATTGGTAACTACTTGTTGGTGTTGTTTTTATTTTTGTTTTGTCTTCCATTGATTATTAGTTGTTAATGCTGTTTTTATTTTTCTGTTGTTTTCTAATGGCTATTGGTTATTACTCGGTGTTGTTTCTATTTTTGTTTTGTTTTCCATTGAATATTAATTGTTAGTGCTGTTTATATTTTTCTGTTGTTTTCTAGTGGCTATTGGTAACTACTTGTTGGTGTTGTTTTTATTTTTGTTTTGTCTTCCATTGATTATTAGTTGTTAATGCTGTTTTTATTTTTCTGTTGTTTTCTAGTGGCTATTGGTAACTACTTGTTGGTGTTGTTATTATTTTTGTTTTGTCTTCCATTGATTATTAGTTGTTAATGCTGTTTTTATTTTTCTGTTGTTTTCTAATGGCTATTGTTAAATAGTTGTTGGTGTTGTTTTTATTTTTGTTTTGTCTTCCATTGATTATTAGTTGTTAGTGCTGTTTATATTTTTCTGTTATTTTCTAGTGGCTATTGGTAACTACTTGTTGGTGTTGTTTTTATTTTTGCTTTGTCTTTCATTGATTATTAGTTGTTAGTGCTGTTTTTATTTTTCTGTTGTTTTCAAATGTCTATTGGTAACTACTTGTTGGTGTTGTTTTTATTTTTGTTTTGTCTTTCAATGATTATTAGTTGTTAATGCTGTTTTTATTTTTCTGTTGTTTTCTAATGGCTATTGGTAAATACTTGGTGTTGTTTCTATTTTTGTTTTGTCTTTCATTGATTATTAGTTGTTAGTGCTGTTTATATTTTTCTGTTGTTTTCTAATGGCTATTGGTAAATACTTGTTGGTATTGTTTTTATTTTTGTTTTGTCTTTCATTGATTATTAGTTTTTAGTGCTGTTTTTATTTTTCTGTTGTTTTCTAATGGCTATTGGTAACTACTTGTTGGTGTTGTTTTTATTTTTGTTTTGTCTTTCAATGATTATTAGTTGTTAATGCTGTTTTTATTTTTCTGTTGTTTTCTAATGGCTATTGGTAAATACTTGGTGTTGTTTCTATTTTTGTTTTGTTTTCCATTGATTATTACTTGTTAGTGCTGTTTTTATTTTTCTGTTGTTTTCTAATGGCTATTGGTAAATACTTATTGGTGTTGTTTTTATTTTTGTTTTGTCTTCCATTGATTATTAGTTGTTAGTGCTGTTTTTATTTTTTTGTTGTTTTCTAGTGGCTATTGGTAAATACTTTTTGGTGTTGTTTCTATTTTTGTTTTGTTTTCCATTGATTATTAGATGTTAATGCTGTTTTTATTTTTCTGTTGTTTTCTAATGGCTATTGGTAAATACTTGTTGCTGTTGTTTTTATATTTATTTTGTCTTCCATTGATTATTAGTTGTTAGTGCTGTTTATATTTTTCTGTTGTTTTCTAGTGGCTATTGGTAACTACTTGTTGGTGTTGTTTTTATTTTTGGTTGTCTTTCATTGATTATTAGTTGTTAGTGCTGTTTATATTTTTCTGTTGTTTTCTAGTGGCTATTGGTAACTACTTGTTGGTGTTGTTTTTATTTTTGTTTTGTCTTCCATTGATTATTAGTTGTTAATGCTGTTTTTATTTTTCTGTTGTTTTCTAGTGGCTATTGGAAACTACTTGTTGGTGTTGTTTTTATTTTTGTTTTGTCTTCCATTGATTATTAGTTGTTAATGCTGTTTTTATTTTTCTGTTGTTTTCTAATGGCTATTGTTAAATAGTTGTTGGTGTTGTTTTTATTTTTGTTTTGTCTTCCATTGATTATTAGTTGTTAGTGCTGTTTATATTTTTCTGTTGTTTTCTAGTGGCTATTGGTAACTACTTGTTGGTGTTGTTTTTATTTTTGCTTTGTCTTTCATTGGTTATTAGTTGTTAGTGCTGTTTTTATTTTTCTGTTGTTTTCTAATGGCTATTGGTAACTACTTGTTGGTGTTGTTTTTATTTTTGTTTTGTCTTTCAATGATTATTAGTTGTTAATGCTGTTTTTATTTTTCTGTTGTTTTCTAATGGCTATTGGTAAATACTTGGTGTTGTTTCTATTTTTGTTTTGTCTTTCATTGATTATTAGTTGTTAGTGCTGTTTATATTTTTCTGTTGTTTTCTAATGGCTTTTGGTAAATACTTGTTTGTATTGGTTTCATTTTTGTTTTGTCTTTCATTGATTATTAGTTTTTAGTGCTGTTTTTATTTTTCTGTTGTTTTCTACTTGCTATTGGTAAATAATTGTTGGTGTTGTTTCTATTTTTGTTTTGTCTTTCATTGATTATTAGTTGTTAGTGCTGTTTATATTTTTCTGTTGTTTTCTAGTGGATATTGGTAACTACTTGTTGGTGTTGTTTTTATTTTTGGTTGTCTTTCATTGATTATTAGTTGTTAGTGCTGTTTATATTTTTCTGTTGTTTTCTAGTGGCTATTGGTAACTACTTGTTGGTGTTGTTTTTATTTTTGTTTTGTCTTCCATTGATTATTAGTTGTTAATGCTGTTTTTATTTTTCTGTTGTTTTCTAATGGCTATTGGTTATTACTCGGTGTTGTTTCTATTTTTGTTTTGTTTTCCATTGAATATTAATTGTTAGTGCTGTTTATATTTTTCTGTTGTTTTCTAGTGGCTATTGGTAACTACTTGTTGGTGTTGTTTTTATTTTTGTTTTGTCTTCCATTGATTATTAGTTGTTAATGCTGTTTTTATTTTTCTGTTGTTTTCTAGTGGCTATTGGTAACTACTTGTTGGTGTTGTTATTATTTTTGTTTTGTCTTCCATTGATTATTAGTTGTTAATGCTGTTTTTATTTTTCTGTTGTTTTCTAATGGCTATTGTTAAATAGTTGTTGGTGTTGTTTTTATTTTTGTTTTGTCTTCCATTGATTATTAGTTGTTAGTGCTGTTTATATTTTTCTGTTATTTTCTAATGGCTATTGGTAACTACTTGTTGGTGTTGTTTTTATTTTTGCTTTGTCTTTCATTGATTATTAGTTGTTAGTGCTGTTTTTATTTTTCTGTTGTTTTCTAATGTCTATTGGTAACTACTTGTTGGTGTTGTTTTTATTTTTGTTTTGTCTTTCAATGATTATTAGTTGTTAATGCTGTTTTTATTTTTCTGTTGTTTTCTAATGGCTATTGGTAAATACTTGGTGTTGTTTCTATTTTTGTTTTGTCTTTCATTGATTATTAGTTGTTAGTGCTGTTTATATTTTTCTGTTGTTTTCTAATGGCTATTGGTAAATACTTGTTGGTATTGTTTTTATTTTTGTTTTGTCTTTCATTGATTATTAGTTTTTAGTGCTGTTTTTATTTTTCTGTTGTTTTCTAATGGCTATTGGTAACTACTTGTTGGTGTTGTTTTTATTTTTGTTTTGTCTTTCAATGATTATTAGTTGTTAATGCTGTTTTTATTTTTCTGTTGTTTTCTAATGGCTATTGGTAAATACTTGGTGTTGTTTCTATTTTTGTTTTGTCTTTCATTGATTATTAGTTGTTAGTGCTGTTTATATTTTTCTGTTGTTTTCTAATGGCTTTTGGTAAATACTTGTTTGTATTGTTTTTATTTTTGTTTTGTCTTTCATTGATTATTAGTTTTTAGTGCTGTTTTTATTTTTCTGTTGTTTTCTAGTGGCTATTGGTAAATACTTGTTGGTGTTGTTTCTATTTTTGTTTTGTTTTCCATTGATTATTACTTGTTAGTGCTGTTTTTATTTTTCTGTTGTTTTCTAATGGCTATTGGTAAATACTTATTGGTGTTGTTTTTATTTTTGTTTTGTCTTCCATTGATTATTAGTTGTTAGTGCTGCTTTTATTTTTCTGTTGTTTTCTAATGGCTTTTGGTAAATACTTGTTTGTATTGGTTTCATTTTTGTTTTGTCTTTCATTGATTATTAGTTTTTAGTGCTGTTTTTATTTTTCTGTTGTTTTCTACTTGCTATTGGTAAATAATTGTTGGTGTTGTTTCTATTTTTGTTTTGTCTTTCATTGATTATTAGTTGTTAGTGCTGTTTATATTTTTCTGTTGTTTTCTAGTGGCTATTGGTAACTACTTGTTGGTGTTGTTTTTATTTTTGGTTGTCTTTCATTGATTATTAGTTGTTAGTGCTGTTTATATTTTTCTGTTGTTTTCTAGTGGCTATTGGTAACTACTTGTTGGTGTTGTTATTATTTTTGTTTTGTCTTCCATTGATTATTAGTTGTTAATGCTGTTTTTATTTTTCTGTTGTTTTCTAATGGCTATTGTTAAATAGTTGTTGGTGTTGTTTTTATTTTTGTTTTGTCTTCCATTGATTATTAGTTGTTAGTGCTGTTTATATTTTTCTGTTATTTTCTAGTGGCTATTGGTAACTACTTGTTGGTGTTGTTTTTATTTTTGCTTTGTCTTTCATTGATTATTAGTTGTTAGTGCTGTTTTTATTTTTCTGTTGTTTTCTAATGTCTATTGGTAACTACTTGTTGGTGTTGTTTTTATTTTTGTTTTGTCTTTCAATGATTATTAGTTGTTAATGCTGTTTTTATTTTTCTGTTGTTTTCTAATGGCTATTGGTAAATACTTGGTGTTGTTTCTATTTTTGTTTTGTCTTTCATTGATTATTAGTTGTTAGTGCTGTTTATATTTTTCTGTTGTTTTCTAATGGCTATTGGTAAATACTTGTTGGTATTGTTTTTATTTTTGTTTTGTCTTTCATTGATTATTAGTTTTTAGTGCTGTTTTTATTTTTCTGTTGTTTTCTAATGGCTATTGGTAACTACTTGTTGGTGTTGTTTTTATTTTTGTTTTGTCTTTCAATGATTATTAGTTGTTAATGCTGTTTTTATTTTTCTGTTGTTTTCTAATGGCTATTGGTAAATACTTGGTGTTGTTTCTATTTTTGTTTTGTCTTTCATTGATTATTAGTTGTTAGTGCTGTTTATATTTTTCTGTTGTTTTCTAATGGCTTTTGGTAAATACTTGTTTGTATTGTTTTTATTTTTGTTTTGTCTTTCATTGATTATTAGTTTTTAGTGCTGTTTTTATTTTTCTGTTGTTTTCTAGTGGCTATTGGTAAATACTTGTTGGTGTTGTTTCTATTTTTGTTTTGTTTTCCATTGATTATTACTTGTTAGTGCTGTTTTTATTTTTCTGTTGTTTTCTAATGGCTATTGGTAAATACTTATTGGTGTTGTTTTTATTTTTGTTTTGTCTTCCATTGATTATTAGTCGTTAGTACTGTTTATATTTTTCTGTTGTTTTCTAATGGCTATTGGTAAATGCTTGTTGGTGTTGTTTTTATTTTTGTTTTGTCTTTCAATGATTATTAGTTGTTAATGCTGTTTTTATTTTTCTGTTGTTTTCTAATGGCTATTGGTAAATACTTGGTGTTGTTTCTATTTTTGTTTTGTCTTTCATTGATTATTAGTTGTTAGTGCTGTTTATATTTTTCTGTTGTTTTCTAGTGGCTATTGGTAACTACTTGTTGGTGTTGTTTTTATTTTTGTTTTGTCTTCCATTGATTATTAGTTGTTAATGCTGTTTTTATTTTTCTGTTGTTTTCTAGTGGCTATTGGAAACTACTTGTTGGTGTTGTTTTTATTTTTGTTTTGTCTTCCATTGATTATTAGTTGTTAATGCTGTTTTTATTTTTCTGTTGTTTTCTAATGGCTATTGTTAAATAGTTGTTGGTGTTGTTTTTATTTTTGTTTTGTCTTCCATTGATTATTAGTTGTTAGTGCTGTTTATATTTTTCTGTTGTTTTCTAGTGGCTATTGGTAACTACTTGTTGGTGTTGTTTTTATTTTTGCTTTGTCTTTCATTGGTTATTAGTTGTTAGTGCTGTTTTTATTTTTCTGTTGTTTTCTAATGGCTATTGGTAACTACTTGTTGGTGTTGTTTTTATTTTTGTTTTGTCTTTCAATGATTATTAGTTGTTAATGCTGTTTTTATTTTTCTGTTGTTTTCTAATGGCTATTGGTAAATACTTGGTGTTGTTTCTATTTTTGTTTTGTCTTTCATTGATTATTAGTTGTTAGTGCTGTTTATATTTTTCTGTTGTTTTCTAATGGCTTTTGGTAAATACTTGTTTGTATTGGTTTCATTTTTGTTTTGTCTTTCATTGATTATTAGTTTTTAGTGCTGTTTTTATTTTTCTGTTGTTTTCTACTTGCTATTGGTAAATAATTGTTGGTGTTGTTTCTATTTTTGTTTTGTCTTTCATTGATTATTAGTTGTTAGTGCTGTTTATATTTTTCTGTTGTTTTCTAGTGGATATTGGTAACTACTTGTTGGTGTTGTTTTTATTTTTGGTTGTCTTTCATTGATTATTAGTTGTTAGTGCTGTTTATATTTTTCTGTTGTTTTCTAGTGGCTATTGGTAACTACTTGTTGGTGTTGTTTTTATTTTTGTTTTGTCTTCCATTGATTATTAGTTGTTAATGCTGTTTTTATTTTTCTGTTGTTTTCTAATGGCTATTGGTTATTACTCGGTGTTGTTTCTATTTTTGTTTTGTTTTCCATTGAATATTAATTGTTAGTGCTGTTTATATTTTTCTGTTGTTTTCTAGTGGCTATTGGTAACTACTTGTTGGTGTTGTTTTTATTTTTGTTTTGTCTTCCATTGATTATTAGTTGTTAATGCTGTTTTTATTTTTCTGTTGTTTTCTAGTGGCTATTGGTAACTACTTGTTGGTGTTGTTATTATTTTTGTTTTGTCTTCCATTGATTATTAGTTGTTAATGCTGTTTTTATTTTTCTGTTGTTTTCTAATGGCTATTGTTAAATAGTTGTTGGTGTTGTTTTTATTTTTGTTTTGTCTTCCATTGATTATTAGTTGTTAGTGCTGTTTATATTTTTCTGTTATTTTCTAATGGCTATTGGTAACTACTTGTTGGTGTTGTTTTTATTTTTGCTTTGTCTTTCATTGATTATTAGTTGTTAGTGCTGTTTTTATTTTTCTGTTGTTTTCTAATGTCTATTGGTAACTACTTGTTGGTGTTGTTTTTATTTTTGTTTTGTCTTTCAATGATTATTAGTTGTTAATGCTGTTTTTATTTTTCTGTTGTTTTCTAATGGCTATTGGTAAATACTTGGTGTTGTTTCTATTTTTGTTTTGTCTTTCATTGATTATTAGTTGTTAGTGCTGTTTATATTTTTCTGTTGTTTTCTAATGGCTATTGGTAAATACTTGTTGGTATTGTTTTTATTTTTGTTTTGTCTTTCATTGATTATTAGTTTTTAGTGCTGTTTTTATTTTTCTGTTGTTTTCTAATGGCTATTGGTAACTACTTGTTGGTGTTGTTTTTATTTTTGTTTTGTCTTTCAATGATTATTAGTTGTTAATGCTGTTTTTATTTTTCTGTTGTTTTCTAATGGCTATTGGTAAATACTTGGTGTTGTTTCTATTTTTGTTTTGTCTTTCATTGATTATTAGTTGTTAGTGCTGTTTATATTTTTCTGTTGTTTTCTAATGGCTTTTGGTAAATACTTGTTTGTATTGTTTTTATTTTTGTTTTGTCTTTCATTGATTATTAGTTTTTAGTGCTGTTTTTATTTTTCTGTTGTTTTCTAGTGGCTATTGGTAAATACTTGTTGGTGTTGTTTCTATTTTTGTTTTGTTTTCCATTGATTATTACTTGTTAGTGCTGTTTTTATTTTTCTGTTGTTTTCTAATGGCTATTGGTAAATACTTATTGGTGTTGTTTTTATTTTTGTTTTGTCTTCCATTGATTATTAGTTGTTAGTGCTGCTTTTATTTTTCTGTTGTTTTCTAATGGCTTTTGGTAAATACTTGTTTGTATTGGTTTCATTTTTGTTTTGTCTTTCATTGATTATTAGTTTTTAGTGCTGTTTTTATTTTTCTGTTGTTTTCTACTTGCTATTGGTAAATAATTGTTGGTGTTGTTTCTATTTTTGTTTTGTCTTTCATTGATTATTAGTTGTTAGTGCTGTTTATATTTTTCTGTTGTTTTCTAGTGGCTATTGGTAACTACTTGTTGGTGTTGTTTTTATTTTTGGTTGTCTTTCATTGATTATTAGTTGTTAGTGCTGTTTATATTTTTCTGTTGTTTTCTAGTGGCTATTGGTAACTACTTGTTGGTGTTGTTTTTATTTTTGTTTTGTCTTCCATTGATTATTAGTTGTTAATGCTGTTTTTATTTTTCTGTTGTTTTCTAATGGCTATTGGTTATTACTCGGTGTTGTTTCTATTTTTGTTTTGTTTTCCATTGAATATTAATTGTTAGTGCTGTTTATATTTTTCTGTTGTTTTCTAGTGGCTATTGGTAACTACTTGTTGGTGTTGTTTTTATTTTTGTTTTGTCTTCCATTGATTATTAGTTGTTAATGCTGTTTTTATTTTTCTGTTGTTTTCTAGTGGCTATTGGTAACTACTTGTTGGTGTTGTTATTATTTTTGTTTTGTCTTCCATTGATTATTAGTTGTTAATGCTGTTTTTATTTTTCTGTTGTTTTCTAATGGCTATTGTTAAATAGTTGTTGGTGTTGTTTTTATTTTTGTTTTGTCTTCCATTGATTATTAGTTGTTAGTGCTGTTTATATTTTTCTGTTATTTTCTAGTGGCTATTGGTAACTACTTGTTGGTGTTGTTTTTATTTTTGCTTTGTCTTTCATTGATTATTAGTTGTTAGTGCTGTTTTTATTTTTCTGTTGTTTTCTAATGTCTATTGGTAACTACTTGTTGGTGTTGTTTTTATTTTTGTTTTGTCTTTCAATGATTATTAGTTGTTAATGCTGTTTTTATTTTTCTGTTGTTTTCTAATGGCTATTGGTAAATACTTGGTGTTGTTTCTATTTTTGTTTTGTCTTTCATTGATTATTAGTTGTTAGTGCTGTTTATATTTTTCTGTTGTTTTCTAATGGCTATTGGTAAATACTTGTTGGTATTGTTTTTATTTTTGTTTTGTCTTTCATTGATTATTAGTTTTTAGTGCTGTTTTTATTTTTCTGTTGTTTTCTAATGGCTATTGGTAACTACTTGTTGGTGTTGTTTTTATTTTTGTTTTGTCTTTCAATGATTATTAGTTGTTAATGCTGTTTTTATTTTTCTGTTGTTTTCTAATGGCTATTGGTAAATACTTGGTGTTGTTTCTATTTTTGTTTTGTCTTTCATTGATTATTAGTTGTTAGTGCTGTTTATATTTTTCTGTTGTTTTCTAATGGCTTTTGGTAAATACTTGTTTGTATTGTTTTTATTTTTGTTTTGTCTTTCATTGATTATTAGTTTTTAGTGCTGTTTTTATTTTTCTGTTGTTTTCTAGTGGCTATTGGTAAATACTTGTTGGTGTTGTTTCTATTTTTGTTTTGTTTTCCATTGATTATTACTTGTTAGTGCTGTTTTTATTTTTCTGTTGTTTTCTAATGGCTATTGGTAAATACTTATTGGTGTTGTTTTTATTTTTGTTTTGTCTTCCATTGATTATTAGTCGTTAGTACTGTTTATATTTTTCTGTTGTTTTCTAATGGCTATTGGTAAATGCTTGTTGGTGTTGTTTTTATTTTTGTTTTGTCTTTCAATGATTATTAGTTGTTAATGCTGTTTTTATTTTTCTGTTGTTTTCTAATGGCTATTGGTAAATACTTGGTGTTGTTTCTATTTTTGTTTTGTCTTTCATTGATTATTAGTTGTTAGTGCTGTTTATATTTTTCTGTTGTTTTCTAATGGCTTTTGGTAAATACTTGTTTGTATTGTTTTTATTTTTGTTTTGTCTTTCATTGATTATTAGTTTTTAGTGCTGTTTTTATTTTTCTGTTGTTTTCTAGTGGCTATTGGTAAATACTTGTTGGTGTTGTTTCTATTTTTGTTTTGTTTTCCATTGATTATTACTTGTTAGTGCTGTTTTTATTTTTCTGTTGTTTTCTAATGGCTATTGGTAAATACTTATTGGTGTTGTTTTTATTTTTGTTTTGTCTTCCATTGATTATTAGTTGTTAGTGCTGCTTTTATTTTTCTGTTGTTTTCTAATGGCTTTTGGTAAATACTTGTTTGTATTGGTTTCATTTTTGTTTTGTCTTTCATTGATTATTAGTTTTTAGTGCTGTTTTTATTTTTCTGTTGTTTTCTACTTGCTATTGGTAAATAATTGTTGGTGTTGTTTCTATTTTTGTTTTGTCTTTCATTGATTATTAGTTGTTAGTGCTGTTTATATTTTTCTGTTGTTTTCTAGTGGCTATTGGTAACTACTTGTTGGTGTTGTTTTTATTTTTGGTTGTCTTTCATTGATTATTAGTTGTTAGTGCTGTTTATATTTTTCTGTTGTTTTCTAGTGGCTATTGGTAACTACTTGTTGGTGTTGTTTTTATTTTTGTTTTGTCTTCCATTGTTTATTAGTTGTTAATGCTGTTTTTATTTTTCTGTTGTTTTCTAATGGCTATTGGTTATTACTCGGTGTTGTTTCTATTTTTGTTTTGTTTTCCATTGAATATTAATTGTTAGTGCTGTTTATATTTTTCTGTTGTTTTCTAGTGGCTATTGGTAACTACTTGTTGGTGTTGTTTTTATTTTTGTTTTGTCTTCCATTGATTATTAGTTGTTAATGCTGTTTTTATTTTTCTGTTGTTTTCTAGTGGCTATTGGTAACTACTTGTTGGTGTTGTTATTATTTTTGTTTTGTCTTCCATTGATTATTAGTTGTTAATGCTGTTTTTATTTTTCTGTTGTTTTCTAATGGCTATTGTTAAATAGTTGTTGGTGTTGTTTTTATTTTTGTTTTGTCTTCCATTGATTATTAGTTGTTAGTGCTGTTTATATTTTTCTGTTATTTTCTAGTGGCTATTGGTAACTACTTGTTGGTGTTGTTTTTATTTTTGCTTTGTCTTTCATTGATTATTAGTTGTTAGTGCTGTTTTTATTTTTCTGTTGTTTTCAAATGTCTATTGGTAACTACTTGTTGGTGTTGTTTTTATTTTTGTTTTGTCTTCCATTGATTATTAGTTGTTAATGCTGTTTTTATTTTTCTGTTGTTTTCTAATGGCTATTGGTTATTACTCGGTGTTGTTTCTACTTTTGTTTTGTTTTCCATTGAATATTAGTTGTTAGTGCTGTTTATATTTTTCTGTTGTTTTCTAGTGGCTATTGGTAACTACTTGTTGGTGTTGTTTTTATTTTTGTTTTGTCTTCCATTGATTATTAGTTGTTAATGCTGTTTTTATTTTTCTGTTGTTTTCTAGTGGCTATTGGTAACTACTTGTTGGTGTTGTTTTTATTTTTGTTTTGTCTTCCATTGATTATTAGTTGTTAATGCTGTTTTTATTTTTCTGTTGTTTTCTAATGGCTATTGGTTATTACTCGGTGTTGTTTCTATTTTTGTTTTGTTTTCCATTGAATATTAATTGTTAGTGCTGTTTATATTTTTCTGTTGTTTTCTAGTGGCTATTGGTAACTACTTGTTGGTGTTGTTTTTATTTTTGTTTTGTCTTCCATTGATTATTAGTTGTTAATGCTGTTTTTATTTTTCTGTTGTTTTCTAGTGGCTATTGGTAACTACTTGTTGGTGTTGTTATTATTTTTGTTTTGTCTTCCATTGATTATTAGTTGTTAATGCTGTTTTTATTTTTCTGTTGTTTTCTAATGGCTATTGTTAAATAGTTGTTGGTGTTGTTTTTATTTTTGTTTTGTCTTCCATTGATTATTAGTTGTTAGTGCTGTTTATATTTTTCTGTTATTTTCTAGTGGCTATTGGTAACTACTTGTTGGTGTTGTTTTTATTTTTGCTTTGTCTTTCATTGATTATTAGTTGTTAGTGCTGTTTTTATTTTTCTGTTGTTTTCAAATGTCTATTGGTAACTACTTGTTGGTGTTGTTTTTATTTTTGTTTTGTCTTTCAATGATTATTAGTTGTTAATGCTGTTTTTATTTTTCTGTTGTTTTCTAATGGCTATTGGTAAATACTTGGTGTTGTTTCTATTTTTGTTTTGTCTTTCATTGATTATTAGTTGTTAGTGCTGTTTATATTTTTCTGTTGTTTTCTAATGGCTATTGGTAAATACTTGTTGGTATTGTTTTTATTTTTGTTTTGTCTTTCATTGATTATTAGTTTTTAGTGCTGTTTTTATTTTTCTGTTGTTTTCTAATGGCTATTGGTAACTACTTGTTGGTGTTGTTTTTATTTTTGTTTTGTCTTTCAATGATTATTAGTTGTTAATGCTGTTTTTATTTTTCTGTTGTTTTCTAATGGCTATTGGTAAATACTTGGTGTTGTTTCTATTTTTGTTTTGTTTTCCATTGATTATTACTTGTTAGTGCTGTTTTTATTTTTCTGTTGTTTTCTAATGGCTATTGGTAAATACTTATTGGTGTTGTTTTTATTTTTGTTTTGTCTTCCATTGATTATTAGTTGTTAGTGCTGTTTTTATTTTTTTGTTGTTTTCTAGTGGCTATTGGTAAATACTTTTTGGTGTTGTTTCTATTTTTGTTTTGTTTTCCATTGATTATTAGATGTTAATGCTGTTTTTATTTTTCTGTTGTTTTCTAATGGCTATTGGTAAATACTTGTTGCTGTTGTTTTTATATTTATTTTGTCTTCCATTGATTATTAGTTGTTAGTGCTGTTTATATTTTTCTGTTGTTTTCTAGTGGCTATTGGTAACTACTTGTTGGTGTTGTTTTTATTTTTGGTTGTCTTTCATTGATTATTAGTTGTTAGTGCTGTTTATATTTTTCTGTTGTTTTCTAGTGGCTATTGGTAACTACTTGTTGGTGTTGTTTTTATTTTTGTTTTGTCTTCCATTGATTATTAGTTGTTAATGCTGTTTTTATTTTTCTGTTGTTTTCTAATGGCTATTGGTTATTACTCGGTGTTGTTTCTATTTTTGTTTTGTTTTCCATTGAATATTAGTTGTTAGTGCTGTTTATATTTTTCTGTTGTTTACTAGTGGCTATTGGTAACTACTTGTTGGTGTTGTTTTTATTTTTGTTTTGTCTTCCATTGATTATTAGTTGTTAATGCTGTTTTTATTTTTCTGTTGTTTTCTAGTGGCTATTGGTAACTACTTGTTGGTGTTGTTTTTATTTTTGTTTTGTCTTCCATTGATTATTAGTTGTTAATGCTGTTTTTATTTTTCTGTTGTTTTCTAATGGCTATTGTTAAATAGTTGTTGGTGTTGTTTTTATTTTTGTTTTGTCTTCCATTGATTATTAGTTGTTAGTGCTGTTTATATTTTTCTGTTGTTTTCTAGTGGCTATTGGTAACTACTTGTTGGTGTTGTTTTTATTTTTGCTTTGTCTTTCATTGATTATTAGTTGTTAGTGCTGTTTTTATTTTTCTGTTGTTTTCTAATGGCTATTGGTAACTACTTGTTGGTGTTGTTTTTATTTTTGTTTTGTCTTTCAATGATTATTAGTTGTTAATGCTGTTTTTATTTTTCTGTTGTTTTCTAATGGCTATTGGTAAATACTTGGTGTTGTTTCTATTTTTGTTTTGTCTTTCATTGATTATTAGTTGTTAGTGCTGTTTATATTTTTCTGTTGTTTTCTAATGGCTTTTGGTAAATACTTGTTTGTATTGGTTTCATTTTTGTTTTGTCTTTCATTGATTATTAGTTTTTAGTGCTGTTTTTATTTTTCTGTTGTTTTCTACTTGCTATTGGTAAATAATTGTTGGTGTTGTTTCTATTTTTGTTTTGTTTTCCATTGATTATTACTTGTTAGTGCTGTTTTTATTTTTCTGTTGTTTTCTAATGGCTATTGGTAAATACTTGTTGGTGTTGTTTTTATTTTTATTTTGTCTTCCATTGATTATTAGTTGTTAATGCTGTTTTTATTTTTCTGTTGTTTTCTAATGGTTATTGGTAAATACTGGTGTTGTTTCTATTTTTGTTTTGTTTTCCATTGATTATTAGTTGTTAGTGCTGCTTTTATTTTTCTGTTGTCTTCTAATGGCTATTGGTAAATACTTGTTGGTGTTGTTTTTATTTTTGTTTTGTCTTCCATTGATTATTAGTTGTTAATGCTGTTTTTATTTTTCTGTTGTTTTCTAATGGCTATTGATTAATACTCGGTGTTGTTTTTATTTTTGTTTTGTTTTCCATTGATTATTAGTTGTTAGTGCTGTTTGTATTCCTCTGGTGTCTTCTAATGGCTATTGGTAAATACTTGTTGGTGTTGTTTTTATTTTTGTTTTGTCTTCCATTGATTATTAGTTGTTAATGCTGTTTTTATTTTTCTGTTGTTTTCTAATGGCTATTGTTAAATAGTTGTTGGTGTTGTTTTTATTTTTGTTTTGTCTTCTATTGATTATTAGTTGTTAGTGCTGTTTATATTTTTCTGTTGTTTTCTAGTGGCTATTGGTAACTACTTGTTGGTGTTGTTTTTATTTTTGTTTTCTCTTCCATTGATTATTAGTTGTTAATGCTGTTTTTATTTTTCTGTTGTTTTCTAATGGCTATTGGTTATTACTCGGTGTTGTTTCTATTTTTGTTTTGTTTTCCATTGAATATTAGTTGTTAGTGCTGTTTATATTTTTCTGTTGTTTTCTAGTGGCTATTGGTAACTACTTGTTGGTGTTGTTTTTATTTTTGTTTTGTCTTCCATTGATTATTAGTTGTTAATGCTGTTTTTATTTTTCTGTTGTTTTCTAGTGGCTATTGGTAACTACTTGTTGGTGTTGATTTTATTTTTGTTTTGTCTTCCATTGATTATTAGTTGTTAATGCTGTTTTTATTTTTCTGTTGTTTTCTAATGGCTATTGTTAAATAGTTGTTGGTGTTGTTTTTATTTTTGTTTTGTCTTCCATTGATTATTAGTTGTTAGTGCTGTTTATATTTTTCTGTTGTTTTCTAGTGGCTATTGGTAACTACTTGTTGGTGTTGTTTTTATTTTTGGTTGTCTTTCATTGATTATTAGTGGTTAGTGCTGTTTTTATTTTTCTGTTGTTTTCTAATGGCTATTGGTAACTACTTGTTGGTGTTGTTTTTATTTTTGTTTTGTCTTTCAATGATTATTAGTTGTTAATGCTGTTTTTATTTTTCTGTTGTTTTCTAATGGCTATTGGTAAATACTTGGTGTTGTTTCTATTTTTGTTTTGTCTTTCATTGATTATTAGTTATTAGTGCTGTTTATATTTTTCTGTTGTTTTCTAATGGCTTTTGGTAAATACTTGTTTGTATTGTTTTCATTTTTGTTTTGTCTTTCATTGATTATTAGTTTTTAGTGCTGTTTTTATTTTTCTGTTGTTTTCTACTTGCTATTGGTAAATAATTGTTGGTGTTGTTTCTATTTTTGTTTTGTTTTCCATTGATTATTACTTGTTAGTGCTGTTTTTATTTTTCTGTTGTTTTCTAATGGCTATTGGTAAATACTTGTTGGTGTTGTTTTTATTTTTATTTTGTCTTCCATTGATTATTAGTTGTTAATGCTGTTTTTATTTTTCTGTTGTTTTCTAATGGTTATTGGTAAATACTGGTGTTGTTTCTATTTTTGTTTTGTTTTCCATTGATTATTAGTTGTTAGTGCTGCTTTTATTTTTCTGTTGTCTTCTAATGGCTATTGGTAAATACTTGTTGGTGTTGTAATACTTGGTGTTGTTTCTATTTTTTTTTGTCTTCCATTGATTATTAGTTGTTAGTGCTGTTTTTATTTTTCTGTTGTTTTCTAATGGCTATTGTTAAATACTTGTTGGTGTTTTTTTTATTTTTGTTTTGTCTTCCATTGATTATTAGTTGTTAGTGCTGTTTATATTTTTCTGTTGTTTTCTAGTGGCTATTGGTAACTACTTGTTGGTGTTGTTTTTATTTTTGCTTTGTCTTTCATTGATTATTAGTTGTTAGTGCTGTTTATATTTTTCTGTTGTTTTCTAATGGCTATTGGTAAATACTTGTTGGTATTGTTTTTATTTTTGTTTTGCCTTTCATTGATTATTAGTTTTTAGTGCTGTTTTTATTTTTCTGTTGTTTTCTAATGGCTATTGGTAACTACTTGTTGGTGTTGTTTTTATTTTTGTTTTGTCTTTCAATGATTATTAGTTGTTAATGCTGTTTTTATTTTTCTGTTGTTTTCTAATGGCTATTGGTAAATACTTGGTGTTGTTTCTATTTTTGTTTTGTCTTTCATTGATTATTAGTTGTTAGTGCTGTTTATATTTTTCTGTTGTTTTCTAATGGCTTTTGGTAAATACTTGTTTGTATTGTTTTTATTTTTGTTTTGTCTTTCATTGATTATTAGTTTTTAGTGCTGTTTTTATTTTTCTGTTGTTTTCTAGTGGCTATTGGTAAATACTTGTTGGTGTTGTTTCTATTTTTGTTTTGTCTTTCATTGATTATTAGTTGTTAGTGCTGTTTATATTTTTCTGTTGTTTTCTAGTGGCTATTGGTAACTACTTGTTGGTGTTGTTTTTATTTTTGGTTGTCTTTCATTGATTATTAGTTGTTAGTGCTGTTTATATTTTTCTGTTGTTTTCTAGTGGCTATTGGTAACTACTTGTTGGTGTTGTTTTTATTTTTGTTTTGTCTTCCATTGATTATTAGTTGTTAATGCTGTTTTTATTTTTCTCTTGTTTTCTAATGGCTATTGTTAAATAGTTGTTGGTGTTGTTTTTATTTTTGTTTTGTCTTCCATTGATTATTAGTTGTTAGTGCTGTTTATATTTTTCTGTTATTTTCTAGTGGCTATTGGTAACTACTTGTTGGTGTTGTTTTTATTTTTGCTTTGTCTTTCATTGATTATTAGTTGTTAGTGCTGTTTTTATTTTTCTGTTGTTTTCAAATGTCTATTGGTAACTACTTGTTGGTGTTGTTTTTATTTTTGTTTTGTCTTCCATTGATTATTAGTTGTTAATGCTGTTTTTATTTTTCTGTTGTTTTCTAATGGCTATTGGTTATTACTCGGTGTTGTTTCTATTTTTGTTTTGTTTTCCATTGAATATTAATTGTTAGTGCTGTTTATATTTTTCTGTTGTTTTCTAGTGGCTATTGGTAACTACTTGTTGGTGTTGTTTTTATTTTTGTTTTGTCTTCCATTGATTATTAGTTGTTAATGCTGTTTTTATTTTTCTGTTGTTTTCTAGTGGCTATTGGTAACTACTTGTTGGTGTTGTTATTATTTTTGTTTTGTCTTCCATTGATTATTAGTTGTTAATGCTGTTTTTATTTTTCTGTTGTTTTCTAATGGCTATTGTTAAATAGTTGTTGGTGTTGTTTTTATTTTTGTTTTGTCTTCCATTGATTATTAGTTGTTAGTGCTGTTTATATTTTTCTGTTATTTTCTAGTGGCTATTGGTAACTACTTGTTGGTGTTGTTTTTATTTTTGCTTTGTCTTTCATTGATTATTAGTTGTTAGTGCTGTTTTTATTTTTCTGTTGTTTTCAAATGTCTATTGGTAACTACTTGTTGGTGTTGTTTTTATTTTTGTTTTGTCTTTCAATGATTATTAGTTGTTAATGCTGTTTTTATTTTTCTGTTGTTTTCTAATGGCTATTGGTAAATACTTGGTGTTGTTTCTATTTTTGTTTTGTCTTTCATTGATTATTAGTTGTTAGTGCTGTTTATATTTTTCTGTTGTTTTCTAATGGCTATTGGTAAATACTTGTTGGTATTGTTTTTATTTTTGTTTTGTCTTTCATTGATTATTAGTTTTTAGTGCTGTTTTTATTTTTCTGTTGTTTTCTAATGGCTATTGGTAACTACTTGTTGGTGTTGTTTTTATTTTTGTTTTGTCTTTCAATGATTATTAGTTGTTAATGCTGTTTTTATTTTTCTGTTGTTTTCTAATGGCTATTGGTAAATACTTGGTGTTGTTTCTATTTTTGTTTTGTTTTCCATTGATTATTACTTGTTAGTGCTGTTTTTATTTTTCTGTTGTTTTCTAATGGCTATTGGTAAATACTTATTGGTGTTGTTTTTATTTTTGTTTTGTCTTCCATTGATTATTAGTTGTTAGTGCTGTTTTTATTTTTTTGTTGTTTTCTAGTGGCTATTGGTAAATACTTTTTGGTGTTGTTTCTATTTTTGTTTTGTTTTCCATTGATTATTAGATGTTAATGCTGTTTTTATTTTTCTGTTGTTTTCTAATGGCTATTGGTAAATACTTGTTGCTGTTGTTTTTATATTTATTTTGTCTTCCATTGATTATTAGTTGTTAGTGCTGTTTATATTTTTCTGTTGTTTTCTAGTGGCTATTGGTAACTACTTGTTGGTGTTGTTTTTATTTTTGGTTGTCTTTCATTGATTATTAGTTGTTAGTGCTGTTTATATTTTTCTGTTGTTTTCTAGTGGCTATTGGTAACTACTTGTTGGTGTTGTTTTTATTTTTGTTTTGTCTTCCATTGATTATTAGTTGTTAATGCTGTTTTTATTTTTCTGTTGTTTTCTAATGGCTATTGGTTATTACTCGGTGTTGTTTCTATTTTTGTTTTGTTTTCCATTGAATATTAGTTGTTAGTGCTGTTTATATTTTTCTGTTGTTTACTAGTGGCTATTGGTAACTACTTGTTGGTGTTGTTTTTATTTTTGTTTTGTCTTCCATTGATTATTAGTTGTTAATGCTGTTTTTATTTTTCTGTTGTTTTCTAGTGGCTACTGGTAACTACTTGTTGGTGTTGTTTTTATTTTTGTTTTGTCTTCCATTGATTATTAGTTGTTAATGCTGTTTTTATTTTTCTGTTGTTTTCTAATGGCTATTGTTAAATAGTTGTTGGTGTTGTTTTTATTTTTGTTTTGTCTTCCATTGATTATTAGTTGTTAGTGCTGTTTATATTTTTCTGTTGTTTTCTAGTGGCTATTGGTAACTACTTGTTGGTGTTGTTTTTATTTTTGCTTTGTCTTTCATTGATTATTAGTTGTTAGTGCTGTTTTTATTTTTCTGTTGTTTTCTAATGGCTATTGGTAACTACTTGTTGGTGTTGTTTTTATTTTTGTTTTGTCTTTCAATGATTATTAGTTGTTAATGCTGTTTTTATTTTTCTGTTGTTTTCTAATGGCTATTGGTAAATACTTGGTGTTGTTTCTATTTTTGTTTTGTCTTTCATTGATTATTAGTTGTTAGTGCTGTTTATATTTTTCTGTTGTTTTCTAATGGCTTTTGGTAAATACTTGTTTGTATTGGTTTCATTTTTGTTTTGTCTTTCATTGATTATTAGTTTTTAGTGCTGTTTTTATTTTTCTGTTGTTTTCTACTTGCTATTGGTAAATAATTGTTGGTGTTGTTTCTATTTTTGTTTTGTTTTCCATTGATTATTACTTGTTAGTGCTGTTTTTATTTTTCTGTTGTTTTCTAATGGCTATTGGTAAATACTTGTTGGTGTTGTTTTTATTTTTATTTTGTCTTCCATTGATTATTAGTTGTTAATGCTGTTTTTATTTTTCTGTTGTTTTCTAATGGTTATTGGTAAATACTGGTGTTGTTTCTATTTTTGTTTTGTTTTCCATTGATTATTAGTTGTTAGTGCTGCTTTTATTTTTCTGTTGTCTTCTAATGGCTATTGGTAAATACTTGTTGGTGTTGTTTTTATTTTTGTTTTGTCTTCCATTGATTATTAGTTGTTAATGCTGTTTTTATTTTTCTGTTGTTTTCTAATGGCTATTGATTAATACTCGGTGTTGTTTTTATTTTTGTTTTGTTTTCCATTGATTATTAGTTGTTAGTGCTGTTTGTATTCCTCTGGTGTCTTCTAATGGCTATTGGTAAATACTTGTTGGTGTTGTTTTTATTTTTGTTTTGTCTTCCATTGATTATTAGTTGTTAATGCTGTTTTTATTTTTCTGTTGTTTTCTAATGGCTATTGTTAAATAGTTGTTGGTGTTGTTTTTATTTTTGTTTTGTCTTCTATTGATTATTAGTTGTTAGTGCTGTTTATATTTTTCTGTTGTTTTCTAGTGGCTATTGGTAACTACTTGTTGGTGTTGTTTTTATTTTTGTTTTCTCTTCCATTGATTATTAGTTGTTAATGCTGTTTTTATTTTTCTGTTGTTTTCTAATGGCTATTGGTTATTACTCGGTGTTGTTTCTATTTTTGTTTTGTTTTCCATTGAATATTAGTTGTTAGTGCTGTTTATATTTTTCTGTTGTTTTCTAGTGGCTATTGGTAACTACTTGTTGGTGTTGTTTTTATTTTTGTTTTGTCTTCCATTGATTATTAGTTGTTAATGCTGTTTTTATTTTTCTGTTGTTTTCTAGTGGCTATTGGTAACTACTTGTTGGTGTTGATTTTATTTTTGTTTTGTCTTCCATTGATTATTAGTTGTTAATGCTGTTTTTATTTTTCTGTTGTTTTCTAATGGCTATTGTTAAATAGTTGTTGGTGTTGTTTTTATTTTTGTTTTGTCTTCCATTGATTATTAGTTGTTAGTGCTGTTTATATTTTTCTGTTGTTTTCTAGTGGCTATTGGTAACTACTTGTTGGTGTTGTTTTTATTTTTGGTTGTCTTTCATTGATTATTAGTGGTTAGTGCTGTTTTTATTTTTCTGTTGTTTTCTAATGGCTATTGGTAACTACTTGTTGGTGTTGTTTTTATTTTTGTTTTGTCTTTCAATGATTATTAGTTGTTAATGCTGTTTTTATTTTTCTGTTGTTTTCTAATGGCTATTGGTAAATACTTGGTGTTGTTTCTATTTTTGTTTTGTCTTTCATTGATTATTAGTTATTAGTGCTGTTTATATTTTTCTGTTGTTTTCTAATGGCTTTTGGTAAATACTTGTTTGTATTGTTTTCATTTTTGTTTTGTCTTTCATTGATTATTAGTTTTTAGTGCTGTTTTTATTTTTCTGTTGTTTTCTACTTGCTATTGGTAAATAATTGTTGGTGTTGTTTCTATTTTTGTTTTGTTTTCCATTGATTATTACTTGTTAGTGCTGTTTTTATTTTTCTGTTGTTTTCTAATGGCTATTGGTAAATACTTGTTGGTGTTGTTTTTATTTTTATTTTGTCTTCCATTGATTATTAGTTGTTAATGCTGTTTTTATTTTTCTGTTGTTTTCTAATGGTTATTGGTAAATACTGGTGTTGTTTCTATTTTTGTTTTGTTTTCCATTGATTATTAGTTGTTAGTGCTGCTTTTATTTTTCTGTTGTCTTCTAATGGCTATTGGTAAATACTTGTTGGTGTTGTAATACTTGGTGTTGTTTCTATTTTTTTTTGTCTTCCATTGATTATTAGTTGTTAGTGCTGTTTTTATTTTTCTGTTGTTTTCTAATGGCTATTGTTAAATACTTGTTGGTGTTTTTTTTATTTTTGTTTTGTCTTCCATTGATTATTAGTTGTTAGTGCTGTTTATATTTTTCTGTTGTTTTCTAGTGGCTATTGGTAACTACTTGTTGGTGTTGTTTTTATTTTTGCTTTGTCTTTCATTGATTATTAGTTGTTAGTGCTGTTTATATTTTTCTGTTGTTTTCTAATGGCTATTGGTAAATACTTGTTGGTATTGTTTTTATTTTTGTTTTGCCTTTCATTGATTATTAGTTTTTAGTGCTGTTTTTATTTTTCTGTTGTTTTCTAATGGCTATTGGTAACTACTTGTTGGTGTTGTTTTTATTTTTGTTTTGTCTTTCAATGATTATTAGTTGTTAATGCTGTTTTTATTTTTCTGTTGTTTTCTAATGGCTATTGGTAAATACTTGGTGTTGTTTCTATTTTTGTTTTGTCTTTCATTGATTATTAGTTGTTAGTGCTGTTTATATTTTTCTGTTGTTTTCTAATGGCTTTTGGTAAATACTTGTTTGTATTGTTTTTATTTTTGTTTTGTCTTTCATTGATTATTAGTTTTTAGTGCTGTTTTTATTTTTCTGTTGTTTTCTAGTGGCTATTGGTAAATACTTGTTGGTGTTGTTTCTATTTTTGTTTTGTCTTTCATTGATTATTAGTTGTTAGTGCTGTTTATATTTTTCTGTTGTTTTCTAGTGGCTATTGGTAACTACTTGTTGGTGTTGTTTTTATTTTTGGTTGTCTTTCATTGATTATTAGTTGTTAGTGCTGTTTATATTTTTCTGTTGTTTTCTAGTGGCTATTGGTAACTACTTGTTGGTGTTGTTTTTATTTTTGTTTTGTCTTCCATTGATTATTAGTTGTTAATGCTGTTTTTATTTTTCTGTTGTTTTCTAATGGCTATTGTTAAATAGTTGTTGGTGTTGTTTTTATTTTTGTTTTGTCTTCCATTGATTATTAGTTGTTAGTGCTGTTTATATTTTTCTGTTATTTTCTAGTGGCTATTGGTAACTACTTGTTGGTGTTGTTTTTATTTTTGCTTTGTCTTTCATTGATTATTAGTTGTTAGTGCTGTTTTTATTTTTCTGTTGTTTTCAAATGTCTATTGGTAACTACTTGTTGGTGTTGTTTTTATTTTTGTTTTGTCTTCCATTGATTATTAGTTGTTAATGCTGTTTTTATTTTTCTGTTGTTTTCTAATGGCTATTGGTTATTACTCGGTGTTGTTTCTACTTTTGTTTTGTTTTCCATTGAATATTAGTTGTTAGTGCTGTTTATATTTTTCTGTTGTTTTCTAGTGGCTATTGGTAACTACTTGTTGGTGTTGTTTTTATTTTTGTTTTGTCTTCCATTGATTATTAGTTGTTAATGCTGTTTTTATTTTTCTGTTGTTTTCTAGTGGCTATTGGTAACTACTTGTTGGTGTTGTTTTTATTTTTGTTTTGTCTTCCATTGATTATTAGTTGTTAATGCTGTTTTTATTTTTCTGTTGTTTTCTAATGGCTATTGGTTATTACTCGGTGTTGTTTCTATTTTTGTTTTGTTTTCCATTGAATATTAATTGTTAGTGCTGTTTATATTTTTCTGTTGTTTTCTAGTGGCTATTGGTAACTACTTGTTGGTGTTGTTTTTATTTTTGTTTTGTCTTCCATTGATTATTAGTTGTTAATGCTGTTTTTATTTTTCTGTTGTTTTCTAGTGGCTATTGGTAACTACTTGTTGGTGTTGTTATTATTTTTGTTTTGTCTTCCATTGATTATTAGTTGTTAATGCTGTTTTTATTTTTCTGTTGTTTTCTAATGGCTATTGTTAAATAGTTGTTGGTGTTGTTTTTATTTTTGTTTTGTCTTCCATTGATTATTAGTTGTTAGTGCTGTTTATATTTTTCTGTTATTTTCTAGTGGCTATTGGTAACTACTTGTTGGTGTTGTTTTTATTTTTGCTTTGTCTTTCATTGATTATTAGTTGTTAGTGCTGTTTTTATTTTCCTGTTGTTTTCAAATGTCTATTGGTAACTACTTGTTGGTGTTGTTTTTATTTTTGTTTTGTCTTTCAATGATTATTAGTTGTTAATGCTGTTTTTATTTTTCTGTTGTTTTCTAATGGCTATTGGTAAATACTTGGTGTTGTTTCTATTTTTGTTTTGTCTTCCATTGATTATTAGTTGTTAGTGCTGTTTATATTTTTCTGTTGTTTTCTAGTGGCTATTGGTAACTACTTGTTGGTGTTGTTTTTATTTTTGCTTTGTCTTTCATTGATTATTAGTTGTTAGTGCTGTTTATATTTTTCTGTTGTTTTCTAATGGCTATTGGTAAATACTTGTTGGTATTGTTTTTATTTTTGTTTTGCCTTTCATTGATTATTAGTTTTTAGTGCTGTTTTTATTTTTCTGTTGTTTTCTAATGGCTATTGGTAACTACTTGTTGGTGTTGTTTTTATTTTTGTTTTGTCTTTCAATGATTATTAGTTGTTAATGCTGTTTTTATTTTTCTGTTGTTTTCTAATGGCTATTGGTAAATACTTGGTGTTGTTTCTATTTTTGTTTTGTCTTTCATTGATTATTAGTTGTTAGTGCTGTTTATATTTTTCTGTTGTTTTCTAATGGCTTTTGGTAAATACTTGTTTGTATTGTTTTTATTTTTGTTTTGTCTTTCATTGATTATTAGTTTTTAGTGCTGTTTTTATTTTTCTGTTGTTTTCTAGTGGCTATTGGTAAATACTTGTTGGTGTTGTTTCTATTTTTGTTTTGTCTTTCATTGATTATTAGTTGTTAGTGCTGTTTATATTTTTCTGTTGTTTTCTAGTGGCTATTGGTAACTACTTGTTGGTGTTGTTTTTATTTTTGGTTGTCTTTCATTGATTATTAGTTGTTAGTGCTGTTTATATTTTTCTGTTGTTTTCTAGTGGCTATTGGTAACTACTTGTTGGTGTTGTTTTTATTTTTGTTTTGTCTTCCATTGATTATTAGTTGTTAATGCTGTTTTTATTTTTCTGTTGTTTTCTAATGGCTATTGTTAAATAGTTGTTGGTGTTGTTTTTATTTTTGTTTTGTCTTCCATTGATTATTAGTTGTTAGTGCTGTTTATATTTTTCTGTTATTTTCTAGTGGCTATTGGTAACTACTTGTTGGTGTTGTTTTTATTTTTGCTTTGTCTTTCATTGATTATTAGTTGTTAGTGCTGTTTTTATTTTTCTGTTGTTTTCAAATGTCTATTGGTAACTACTTGTTGGTGTTGTTTTTATTTTTGTTTTGTCTTCCATTGATTATTAGTTGTTAATGCTGTTTTTATTTTTCTGTTGTTTTCTAATGGCTATTGGTTATTACTCGGTGTTGTTTCTACTTTTGTTTTGTTTTCCATTGAATATTAGTTGTTAGTGCTGTTTATATTTTTCTGTTGTTTTCTAGTGGCTATTGGTAACTACTTGTTGGTGTTGTTTTTATTTTTGTTTTGTCTTCCATTGATTATTAGTTGTTAATGCTGTTTTTATTTTTCTGTTGTTTTCTAGTGGCTATTGGTAACTACTTGTTGGTGTTGTTTTTATTTTTGTTTTGTCTTCCATTGATTATTAGTTGTTAATGCTGTTTTTATTTTTCTGTTGTTTTCTAATGGCTATTGGTTATTACTCGGTGTTGTTTCTATTTTTGTTTTGTTTTCCATTGAATATTAATTGTTAGTGCTGTTTATATTTTTCTGTTGTTTTCTAGTGGCTATTGGTAACTACTTGTTGGTGTTGTTTTTATTTTTGTTTTGTCTTCCATTGATTATTAGTTGTTAATGCTGTTTTTATTTTTCTGTTGTTTTCTAGTGGCTATTGGTAACTACTTGTTGGTGTTGTTATTATTTTTGTTTTGTCTTCCATTGATTATTAGTTGTTAATGCTGTTTTTATTTTTCTGTTGTTTTCTAATGGCTATTGTTAAATAGTTGTTGGTGTTGTTTTTATTTTTGTTTTGTCTTCCATTGATTATTAGTTGTTAGTGCTGTTTATATTTTTCTGTTATTTTCTAGTGGCTATTGGTAACTACTTGTTGGTGTTGTTTTTATTTTTGCTTTGTCTTTCATTGATTATTAGTTGTTAGTGCTGTTTTTATTTTTCTGTTGTTTTCAAATGTCTATTGGTAACTACTTGTTGGTGTTGTTTTTATTTTTGTTTTGTCTTTCAATGATTATTAGTTGTTAATGCTGTTTTTATTTTTCTGTTGTTTTCTAATGGCTATTGGTAAATACTTGGTGTTGTTTCTATTTTTGTTTTGTCTTTCATTGATTATTAGTTGTTAGTGCTGTTTATATTTTTCTGTTGTTTTCTAATGGCTATTGGTAAATACTTGTTGGTATTGTTTTTATTTTTGTTTTGTCTTTCATTGATTATTAGTTTTTAGTGCTGTTTTTATTTTTCTGTTGTTTTCTAATGGCTATTGGTAACTACTTGTTGGTGTTGTTTTTATTTTTGTTTTGTCTTTCAATGATTATTAGTTGTTAATGCTGTTTTTATTTTTCTGTTGTTTTCTAATGGCTATTGGTAAATACTTGGTGTTGTTTCTATTTTTGTTTTGTTTTCCATTGATTATTACTTGTTAGTGCTGTTTTTATTTTTCTGTTGTTTTCTAATGGCTATTGGTAAATACTTATTGGTGTTGTTTTTATTTTTGTTTTGTCTTCCATTGATTATTAGTTGTTAGTGCTGTTTTTATTTTTTTGTTGTTTTCTAGTGGCTATTGGTAAATACTTTTTGGTGTTGTTTCTATTTTTGTTTTGTTTTCCATTGATTATTAGATGTTAATGCTGTTTTTATTTTTCTGTTGTTTTCTAATGGCTATTGGTAAATACTTGTTGCTGTTGTTTTTATATTTATTTTGTCTTCCATTGATTATTAGTTGTTAGTGCTGTTTATATTTTTCTGTTGTTTTCTAGTGGCTATTGGTAACTACTTGTTGGTGTTGTTTTTATTTTTGGTTGTCTTTCATTGATTATTAGTTGTTAGTGCTGTTTATATTTTTCTGTTGTTTTCTAGTGGCTATTGGTAACTACTTGTTGGTGTTGTTTTTATTTTTGTTTTGTCTTCCATTGATTATTAGTTGTTAATGCTGTTTTTATTTTTCTGTTGTTTTCTAATGGCTATTGGTTATTACTCGGTGTTGTTTCTATTTTTGTTTTGTTTTCCATTGAATATTAGTTGTTAGTGCTGTTTATATTTTTCTGTTGTTTACTAGTGGCTATTGGTAACTACTTGTTGGTGTTGTTTTTATTTTTGTTTTGTCTTCCATTGATTATTAGTTGTTAATGCTGTTTTTATTTTTCTGTTGTTTTCTAGTGGCTATTGGTAACTACTTGTTGGTGTTGTTTTTATTTTTGTTTTGTCTTCCATTGATTATTAGTTGTTAATGCTGTTTTTATTTTTCTGTTGTTTTCTAATGGCTATTGTTAAATAGTTGTTGGTGTTGTTTTTATTTTTGTTTTGTCTTCCATTGATTATTAGTTGTTAGTGCTGTTTATATTTTTCTGTTGTTTTCTAGTGGCTATTGGTAACTACTTGTTGGTGTTGTTTTTATTTTTGCTTTGTCTTTCATTGATTATTAGTTGTTAGTGCTGTTTTTATTTTTCTGTTGTTTTCTAATGGCTATTGGTAACTACTTGTTGGTGTTGTTTTTATTTTTGTTTTGTCTTTCAATGATTATTAGTTGTTAATGCTGTTTTTATTTTTCTGTTGTTTTCTAATGGCTATTGGTAAATACTTGGTGTTGTTTCTATTTTTGTTTTGTCTTTCATTGATTATTAGTTGTTAGTGCTGTTTATATTTTTCTGTTGTTTTCTAATGGCTTTTGGTAAATACTTGTTTGTATTGGTTTCATTTTTGTTTTGTCTTTCATTGATTATTAGTTTTTAGTGCTGTTTTTATTTTTCTGTTGTTTTCTACTTGCTATTGGTAAATAATTGTTGGTGTTGTTTCTATTTTTGTTTTGTTTTCCATTGATTATTACTTGTTAGTGCTGTTTTTATTTTTCTGTTGTTTTCTAATGGCTATTGGTAAATACTTGTTGGTGTTGTTTTTATTTTTATTTTGTCTTCCATTGATTATTAGTTGTTAATGCTGTTTTTATTTTTCTGTTGTTTTCTAATGGTTATTGGTAAATACTGGTGTTGTTTCTATTTTTGTTTTGTTTTCCATTGATTATTAGTTGTTAGTGCTGCTTTTATTTTTCTGTTGTCTTCTAATGGCTATTGGTAAATACTTGTTGGTGTTGTTTTTATTTTTGTTTTGTCTTCCATTGATTATTAGTTGTTAATGCTGTTTTTATTTTTCTGTTGTTTTCTAATGGCTATTGATTAATACTCGGTGTTGTTTTTATTTTTGTTTTGTTTTCCATTGATTATTAGTTGTTAGTGCTGTTTGTATTCCTCTGGTGTCTTCTAATGGCTATTGGTAAATACTTGTTGGTGTTGTTTTTATTTTTGTTTTGTCTTCCATTGATTATTAGTTGTTAATGCTGTTTTTATTTTTCTGTTGTTTTCTAATGGCTATTGTTAAATAGTTGTTGGTGTTGTTTTTATTTTTGTTTTGTCTTCTATTGATTATTAGTTGTTAGTGCTGTTTATATTTTTCTGTTGTTTTCTAGTGGCTATTGGTAACTACTTGTTGGTGTTGTTTTTATTTTTGTTTTCTCTTCCATTGATTATTAGTTGTTAATGCTGTTTTTATTTTTCTGTTGTTTTCTAATGGCTATTGGTTATTACTCGGTGTTGTTTCTATTTTTGTTTTGTTTTCCATTGAATATTAGTTGTTAGTGCTGTTTATATTTTTCTGTTGTTTTCTAGTGGCTATTGGTAACTACTTGTTGGTGTTGTTTTTATTTTTGTTTTGTCTTCCATTGATTATTAGTTGTTAATGCTGTTTTTATTTTTCTGTTGTTTTCTAGTGGCTATTGGTAACTACTTGTTGGTGTTGATTTTATTTTTGTTTTGTCTTCCATTGATTATTAGTTGTTAATGCTGTTTTTATTTTTCTGTTGTTTTCTAATGGCTATTGTTAAATAGTTGTTGGTGTTGTTTTTATTTTTGTTTTGTCTTCCATTGATTATTAGTTGTTAGTGCTGTTTATATTTTTCTGTTGTTTTCTAGTGGCTATTGGTAACTACTTGTTGGTGTTGTTTTTATTTTTGGTTGTCTTTCATTGATTATTAGTGGTTAGTGCTGTTTTTATTTTTCTGTTGTTTTCTAATGGCTATTGGTAACTACTTGTTGGTGTTGTTTTTATTTTTGTTTTGTCTTTCAATGATTATTAGTTGTTAATGCTGTTTTTATTTTTCTGTTGTTTTCTAATGGCTATTGGTAAATACTTGGTGTTGTTTCTATTTTTGTTTTGTCTTTCATTGATTATTAGTTATTAGTGCTGTTTATATTTTTCTGTTGTTTTCTAATGGCTTTTGGTAAATACTTGTTTGTATTGTTTTCATTTTTGTTTTGTCTTTCATTGATTATTAGTTTTTAGTGCTGTTTTTATTTTTCTGTTGTTTTCTACTTGCTATTGGTAAATAATTGTTGGTGTTGTTTCTATTTTTGTTTTGTTTTCCATTGATTATTACTTGTTAGTGCTGTTTTTATTTTTCTGTTGTTTTCTAATGGCTATTGGTAAATACTTGTTGGTGTTGTTTTTATTTTTATTTTGTCTTCCATTGATTATTAGTTGTTAATGCTGTTTTTATTTTTCTGTTGTTTTCTAATGGTTATTGGTAAATACTGGTGTTGTTTCTATTTTTGTTTTGTTTTCCATTGATTATTAGTTGTTAGTGCTGCTTTTATTTTTCTGTTGTCTTCTAATGGCTATTGGTAAATACTTGTTGGTGTTGTAATACTTGGTGTTGTTTCTATTTTTTTTTGTCTTCCATTGATTATTAGTTGTTAGTGCTGTTTTTATTTTTCTGTTGTTTTCTAATGGCTATTGTTAAATACTTGTTGGTGTTTTTTTTATTTTTGTTTTGTCTTCCATTGATTATTAGTTGTTAGTGCTGTTTATATTTTTCTGTTGTTTTCTAGTGGCTATTGGTAACTACTTGTTGGTGTTGTTTTTATTTTTGCTTTGTCTTTCATTGATTATTAGTTGTTAGTGCTGTTTATATTTTTCTGTTGTTTTCTAATGGCTATTGGTAAATACTTGTTGGTATTGTTTTTATTTTTGTTTTGCCTTTCATTGATTATTAGTTTTTAGTGCTGTTTTTATTTTTCTGTTGTTTTCTAATGGCTATTGGTAACTACTTGTTGGTGTTGTTTTTATTTTTGTTTTGTCTTTCAATGATTATTAGTTGTTAATGCTGTTTTTATTTTTCTGTTGTTTTCTAATGGCTATTGGTAAATACTTGGTGTTGTTTCTATTTTTGTTTTGTCTTTCATTGATTATTAGTTGTTAGTGCTGTTTATATTTTTCTGTTGTTTTCTAATGGCTTTTGGTAAATACTTGTTTGTATTGTTTTTATTTTTGTTTTGTCTTTCATTGATTATTAGTTTTTAGTGCTGTTTTTATTTTTCTGTTGTTTTCTAGTGGCTATTGGTAAATACTTGTTGGTGTTGTTTCTATTTTTGTTTTGTCTTTCATTGATTATTAGTTGTTAGTGCTGTTTATATTTTTCTGTTGTTTTCTAGTGGCTATTGGTAACTACTTGTTGGTGTTGTTTTTATTTTTGGTTGTCTTTCATTGATTATTAGTTGTTAGTGCTGTTTATATTTTTCTGTTGTTTTCTAGTGGCTATTGGTAACTACTTGTTGGTGTTGTTTTTATTTTTGTTTTGTCTTCCATTGATTATTAGTTGTTAATGCTGTTTTTATTTTTCTGTTGTTTTCTAGTGGCTATTGGTAACTACTTGTTGGTGTTGTTTTTATTTTTGTTTTGTCTTCCATTGATTATTAGTTGTTAATGCTGTTTTTATTTTTCTGTTGTTTTCTAATGGTTATTGTTAAATAGTTGTTGGTGTTGTTTTTATTTTTGTTTTGTCTTCCATTGATTATTAGTTGTTAGTGCTGTTTATATTTTTCTGTTGTTTTCTAGTGGCTATTGGTAACTACTTGTTGGTGTTGTTTTTATTTTTGCTTTGTCTTTCATTGGTTATTAGTTGTTAGTGCTGTTTTTATTTTTCTGTTGTTTTCTAATGGCTATTGGTAACTACTTGTTGGTGTTGTTTTTATTTTTGTTTTGTCTTTCAATGATTATTAGTTGTTAATGCTGTTTTTATTTTTCTGTTGTTTTCTAATGGCTATTGGTAAATACTTGGTGTTGTTTCTATTTTTGTTTTGTCTTTCATTGATTATTAGTTGTTAGTGCTGTTTATATTTTTCTGTTGTTTTCTAATGGCTTTTGGTAAATACTTGTTTGTATTGGTTTCATTTTTGTTTTGTCTTTCATTGATTATTAGTTTTTAGTGCTGTTTTTATTTTTCTGTTGTTTTCTACTTGCTATTGGTAAATAATTGTTGGTGTTGTTTCTATTTTTGTTTTGTTTTCCATTGATTATTACTTGTTAGTGCTGTTTTTATTTTTCTGTTGTTTTCTAATGGCTATTGGTAAATACTTGTTGGTGTTGTTTTTATTTTTATTTTGTCTTCCATTGATTATTAGTTGTTAATGCTGTTTTTATTTTTCTGTTGTTTTCTAATGGTTATTGGTAAATACTGGTGTTGTTTCTATTTTTGTTTTGTTTTCCATTGATTATTAGTTGTTAGTGCTGCTTTTATTTTTCTGTTGTCTTCTAATGGCTATTGGTAAATACTTGTTGGTGTTGTTTTTATTTTTGTTTTGTCTTCCATTGATTATTAGTTGTTAATGCTGTTTTTATTTTTCTGTTGTTTTCTAATGGCTATTGATTAATACTCGGTGTTGTTTTTATTTTTGTTTTGTTTTCCATTGATTATTAGTTGTTAGTGCTGTTTGTATTCCTCTGGTGTCTTCTAATGGCTATTGGTAAATACTTGTTGGTGTTGTTTTTATTTTTGTTTTGTCTTCCATTGATTATTAGTTGTTAATGCTGTTTTTATTTTTCTGTTGTTTTCTAATGGCTATTGTTAAATAGTTGTTGGTGTTGTTTTTATTTTTGTTTTGTCTTCTATTGATTATTAGTTGTTAGTGCTGTTTATATTTTTCTGTTGTTTTCTAGTGGCTATTGGTAACTACTTGTTGGTGTTGTTTTTATTTTTGTTTTGTCTTCCATTGATTATTAGTTGTTAATGCTGTTTTTATTTTTCTGTTGTTTTCTAATGGCTATTGGTTATTACTCGGTGTTGTTTCTATTTTTGTTTTGTTTTCCATTGAATATTAGTTGTTAGTGCTGTTTATATTTTTCTGTTGTTTTCTAGTGGCTATTGGTAACTACTTGTTGGTGTTGTTTTTATTTTTGTTTTGTCTTCCATTGATTATTAGTTGTTAATGCTGTTTTTATTTTTCTGTTGTTTTCTAGTGGCTATTGGTAACTACTTGTTGGTGTTGTTTTTATTTTTGTTTTGTCTTCCATTGATTATTAGTTGTTAATGCTGTTTTTATTTTTCTGTTGTTTTCTAATGGCTATTGTTAAATAGTTGTTGGTGTTGTTTTTATTTTTGTTTTGTCTTTCATTGATTATTAGTTGTTAGTGCTGTTTATATTTTTCTGTTGTTTTCTAATGGCTTTTGGTAAATACTTGTTTGTATTGTTTTTATTTTTGTTTTGTCTTTCATTGATTATTAGTTTTTAGTGCTGTTTTTATTTTTCTGTTGTTTTCTAGTGGCTATTGGTAAATACTTGTTGGTGTTGTTTCTATTTTTGTTTTGTCTTTCATTGATTATTAGTTGTTAGTGCTGTTTATATTTTTCTGTTGTTTTCTAGTGGCTATTGGTAACTACTTGTTGGTGTTGTTTTTATTTTTGTTTTGTCTTCCATTGATTATTAGTTGTTAATGCTGTTTTTATTTTTCTGTTGTTTTCTAATGGCTATTGGTTATTACTCGGTGTTGTTTCTATTTTTGTTTTGTTTTCCATTGAATATTAGTTGCTAGTGCTGTTTATATTTTTCTGTTGTTTTCTAGTGGCTATTGGTAACTACTTGTTGGTGTTGTTTTTATTTTTGTTTTGTCTTCCATTGATTATTAGTTGTTAATGCTGTTTTTATTTTTCTGTTGTTTTCTAGTGGCTATTGGTAACTACTTGTTGGTGTTGTTTTTATTTTTGTTTTGTCTTCCATTGATTATTAGTTGTTAATGCTGTTTTTATTTTTCTGTTGTTTTCTAATGGCTATTGTTAAATAGTTGTTGGTGTTGTTTTTATTTTTGTTTTGTCTTCCATTGATTATTAGTTGTTAGTGCTGTTTATATTTTTCTGTTGTTTTCTAGTGGCTATTGGTAACTACTTGTTGGTGTTGTTTTTATTTTTGCTTTGTCTTTCATTGATTATTAGTTGTTAGTGCTGTTTTTATTTTTCTGTTGTTTTCTAATGGCTATTGGTAAATACTTGTTGGTATTGTTTTTATTTTTGTTTTGTCTTTCATTGATTATTAGTTTTTAGTGCTGTTTTTATTTTTCTGTTGTTTTCTAATGGCTATTGGTAACTACTTGTTGGTGTTGTTTTTATTTTTGTTTTGTCTTTCAATGATTATTAGTTGTTAATGCTGTTTTTATTTTTCTGTTGTTTTCTAATGGCTATTGGTAAATACTTGGTGTTGTTTCTATTTTTGTTTTGTCTTTCATTGATTATTAGTTGTTAGTGCTGTTTATATTTTTCTGTTGTTTTCTAATGGCTTTTGGTAAATACTTGTTTGTATTGTTTTTATTTTTGTTTTGTCTTTCATTGATTATTAGTTTTTAGTGCTGTTTTTATTTTTCTGTTGTTTTCTAGTGGCTATTGGTAAATACTTGTTGGTGTTGTTTCTATTTTTGTTTTGTCTTTCATTGATTATTAGTTGTTAGTGCTGTTTATATTTTTCTGTTGTTTTCTAGTGGCTATTGGTAACTACTTGTTGGTGTTGTTTTTATTTTTGGTTGTCTTTCATTGATTATTAGTTGTTAGTGCTGTTTATATTTTTCTGTTGTTTTCTAGTGGCTATTGGTAACTACTTGTTGGTGTTGTTTTTATTTTTGTTTTGTCTTCCATTGATTATTAGTTGTTAATGCTGTTTTTATTTTTCTGTTGTTTTCTAATGGCTATTGGTTATTACTCGGTGTTGTTTCTATTTTTGTTTTGTTTTCCATTGAATATTAATTGTTAGTGCTGTTTATATTTTTCTGTTGTTTTCTAGTGGCTATTGGTAACTACTTGTTGGTGTTGTTTTTATTTTTGTTTTGTCTTCCATTGATTATTAGTTGTTAATGCTGTTTTTATTTTTCTGTTGTTTTCTAATGGCTATTGTTAAATAGTTGTTGGTGTTGTTTTTATTTTTGTTTTGTCTTCCATTGATTATTAGTTGTTAGTGCTGTTTATATTTTTCTGCTATTTTCTAGTGGCTATTGGTAACTACTTGTTGGTGTTGTTTTTATTTTTGCTTTGTCTTTCATTGATTATTAGTTGTTAGTGCTGTTTTTATTTTTCTGTTGTTTTCTAATGGCTATTGGTAACTACTTGTTGGTGTTGTTTTTATTTTTGTTTTGTCTTTCAATGATTATTAGTTGTTAATGCTGTTTTTATTTTTCTGTTGTTTTCTAATGGCTATTGGTAAATACTTGGTGTTGTTTCTATTTTTGTTTTGTCTTTCATTGATTATTAGTTGTTAGTGCTGTTTATATTTTTCTGTTGTTTTCTAGTGGCTATTGGTAACTACTTGTTGGTGTTGTTTTTATTTTTGTTTTGTCTTCCATTGATTATTAGTTGTTAATGCTGTTTTTATTTTTCTGTTGTTTTCTAATGGCTATTGGTTATTACTCGGTGTTGTTTCTATTTTTGTTTTGTTTTCCATTGAATATTAGTTGTTAGTGCTGTTTATATTTTTCTGTTGTTTTCTAGTGGCTATTGGTAACTACTTGTTGGTGTTGTTTTTATTTTTGTTTTGTCTTCCATTGATTATTAGTTGTTAATGCTGTTTTTATTTTTCTGTTGTTTTCTAGTGGCTATTGGTAACTACTTGTTGGTGTTGTTTTTATTTTTGTTTTGTCTTCCATTGATTATTAGTTGTTAATGCTGTTTTTATTTTTCTGTTGTTTTCTAATGGCTATTGTTAAATAGTTGTTGGTGTTGTTTTTATTTTTGTTTTGTCTTTCATTGATTATTAGTTGTTAGTGCTGTTTATATTTTTCTGTTGTTTTCTAATGGCTTTTGGTAAATACTTGTTTGTATTGTTTTTATTTTTGTTTTGTCTTTCATTGATTATTAGTTTTTAGTGCTGTTTTTATTTTTCTGTTGTTTTCTAGTGGCTATTGGTAAATACTTGTTGGTGTTGTTTCTATTTTTGTTTTGTCTTTCATTGATTATTAGTTGTTAGTGCTGTTTATATTTTTCTGTTGTTTTCTAGTGGCTATTGGTAACTACTTGTTGGTGTTGTTTTTATTTTTGTTTTGTCTTCCATTGATTATTAGTTGTTAATGCTGTTTTTATTTTTCTGTTGTTTTCTAATGGCTATTGGTTATTACTCGGTGTTGTTTCTATTTTTGTTTTGTTTTCCATTGAATATTAGTTGTTAGTGCTGTTTATATTTTTCTGTTGTTTTCTAGTGGCTATTGGTAACTACTTGTTGGTGTTGTTTTTATTTTTGTTTTGTCTTCCATTGATTATTAGTTGTTAGTGCTGTTTATATTTTTCTGTTGTTTTCTAATGGCTTTTGGTAAATACTTGTTTGTATTGTTTTTATTTTTGTTTTGTCTTTCATTGATTATTAGTTTTTAGTGCTGTTTTTATTTTTCTGTTGTTTTCTAGTGGTTATTGGTAAATACTTGTTGGTGTTGTTTCTATTTTTGTTTTGTCTTTCATTGATTATTAGTTGTTAGTGCTGTTTATATTTTTCTGTTGTTTTCTAGTGGCTATTGGTAACTACTTGTTGGTGTTGTTTTTATTTTTGGTTGTCTTTCATTGATTATTAGTTGTTAGTGCTGTTTATATTTTTCTGTTGTTTTCTAGTGGCTATTGGTAACTACTTGTTGGTGTTGTTTTTATTTTTGTTTTGTCTTCCATTGATTATTAGTTGTTAATGCTGTTTTTATTTTTCTGTTGTTTTCTAATGGCTATTGGTTATTACTCGGTGTTGTTTCTATTTTTGTTTTGTTTTCCATTGAATATTAATTGTTAGTGCTGTTTATATTTTTCTGTTGTTTTCTAGTGGCTATTGGTAACTACTTGTTGGTGTTGTTTTTATTTTTGTTTTGTCTTCCATTGATTATTAGTTGTTAATGCTGTTTTTATTTTTCTGTTGTTTTCAAGTGGCTATTGGTAACTACTTGTTGGTGTTGTTATTATTTTTGTTTTGTCTTCCATTGATTATTAGTTGTTAATGCTGTTTTTATTTTTCTGTTGTTTTCTAATGGCTATTGTTAAATAGTTGTTGGTGTTGTTTTTATTTTTGTTTTGTCTTCCATTGATTATTAGTTGTTAGTGCTGTTTATATTTTTCTGCTATTTTCTAGTGGCTATTGGTAACTACTTGTTGGTGTTGTTTTTATTTTTGCTTTGTCTTTCATTGATTATTAGTTGTTAGTGCTGTTTTTATTTTTCTGTTGTTTTCTAATGGCTATTGGTAACTACTTGTTGGTGTTGTTTTTATTTTTGTTTTGTCTTTCAATGATTATTAGTTGTTAATGCTGTTTTTATTTTTCTGTTGTTTTCTAATGGCTATTGGTAAATACTTGGTGTTGTTTCTATTTTTGTTTTGTCTTTCATTGATTATTAGTTGTTAGTGCTGTTTATATTTTTCTGTTGTTTTCTAATGGCTTTTGGTAAATACTTGTTTGTATTGGTTTCATTTTTGTTTTGTCTTTCATTGATTATTAGTTTTTAGTGCTGTTTTTATTTTTCTGTTGTTTTCTACTTGCTATTGGTAAATAATTGTTGGTGTTGTTTCTATTTTTGTTTTGTTTTCCATTGATTATTACTTGTTAGTGCTGTTTTTATTTTTCTGTTGTTTTCTAATGGCTATTGGTAAATACTTGTTGGTGTTGTTTTTATTTTTATTTTGTCTTCCATTGATTATTAGTTGTTAATGCTGTTTTTATTTTTCTGTTGTTTTCTAATGGTTATTGGTAAATACTGGTGTTGTTTCTATTTTTGTTTTGTTTTCCATTGATTATTAGTTGTTAGTGCTGCTTTTATTTTTCTGTTGTCTTCTAATGGCTATTGGTAAATACTTGTTGGTGTTGTTTTTATTGTTGTTTTGTCTTCCATTGATTATTAGTTGTTAATGCTGTTTTTATTTTTCTGTTGTTTTCTAATGGCTATTGATTAATACTCGGTGTTGTTTTTATTTTTGTTTTGTTTTCCATTGATTATTAGTTGTTAGTGCTGTTTGTATTCCTCTGGTGTCTTCTAATGGCTATTGGTAAATACTTGTTGGTGTTGTTTTTATTTTTGTTTTGTCTTCCATTGATTATTAGTTGTTAATGCTGTTTTTATTTTTCTGTTGTTTTCTAATGGCTATTGTTAAATAGTTGTTGGTGTTGTTTTTATTTTTGTTTTGTCTTCTATTGATTATTAGTTGTTAGTGCTGTTTATATTTTTCTGTTGTTTTCTAGTGGCTATTGGTAAATACTTGTTGGTGTTGTTTTTATTTTTGTTTTGTCTTCCATTGATTATTAATTGTTAATGCTGTTTTTATTTTTCTGTTGTTTTCTAATGGCTATTGGTTATTACTCGGTGTTGTTTCTATTTTTGTTTTGTTTTCCATTGAATATTAGTTGTTAGTGCTGTTTATATTTTTCTGTTGTTTTCTAGTGGCTATTGGTAACTACTTGTTGGTGTTGTTTTTATTTTTGTTTTGTCTTCCATTGATTATTAGTTGTTAATGCTGTTTTTATTTTTCTGTTGTTTTCTAGTGGCTATTGGTAACTACTTGTTGGTGTTGTTTTTATTTTTGTTTTGTCTTCCATTGATTATTAGTTGTTAATGCTGTTTTTATTTTTCTGTTGTTTTCTAATGGCTATTGTTAAATAGTTGTTGGTGTTGTTTTTATTTTTGTTTTGTCTTCCATTGATTATTAGTTGTTAGTGCTGTTTATATTTTTCTGTTGTTTTCTAGTGGCTATTGGTAACTACTTGTTGGTGTTGTTTTTATTTTTGTTTTGTCTTTCATTGATTATTAGTTTTTAGTGCTGTTTTTATTTTTCTGTTGTTTTCTAGTGGCTATTGGTAAATACTTGTTGGTGTTGTTTCTATTTTTGTTTTGTCTTTCATTGATTATTAGTTGTTAGTGCTGTTTATATTTTTCTGTTGTTTTCTAGTGGCTATTGGTAACTACTTGTTGGTGTTGTTTTTATTTTTGGTTGTCTTTCATTGATTATTAGTTGTTAGTGCTGTTTATATTTTTCTGTTGTTTTCTAGTGGCTATTGGTAACTACTTGTTGGTGTTGTTTTTATTTTTGTTTTGTCTTCCATTGATTATTAGTTGTTAATGCTGTTTTTATTTTTCTGTTGTTTTCTAATGGCTATTGGTTATTACTCGGTGTTGTTTCTATTTTTGTTTTGTTTTCCATTGAATATTAGTTGTTAGTGCTGTTTATATTTTTCTGTTGTTTACTAGTGGCTATTGGTAACTACTTGTTGGTGTTGTTTTTATTTTTGTTTTGTCTTCCATTGATTATTAGTTGTTAATGCTGTTTTTATTTTTCTGTTGTTTTCTAGTGGCTATTGGTAACTACTTGTTGGTGTTGTTTTTATTTTTGTTTTGTCTTCCATTGATTATTAGTTGTTAATGCTGTTTTTATTTTTCTGTTGTTTTCTAATGGCTTTTGGTAAATACTTGTTTGTATTGTTTTTATTTTTGTTTTGTCTTTCATTGATTATTAGTTTTTAGTGCTGTTTTTATTTTTCTGTTGTTTTCTAGTGGCTATTGGTAAATACTTGTTGGTGTTGTTTCTATTTTTGTTTTGTCTTTCATTGATTATTAGTTGTTAGTGCTGTTTATATTTTTCTGTTGTTTTCTAGTGGCTATTGGTAACTACTTGTTGGTGTTGTTTTTATTTTTGGTTGTCTTTCATTGATTATTAGTTGTTAGTGCTGTTTATATTTTTCTGTTGTTTTCTAGTGGCTATTGGTAACTACTTGTTGGTGTTGTTTTTATTTTTGTTTTGTCTTCCATTGATTATTAGTTGTTAATGCTGTTTTTATTTTTCTGTTGTTTTCTAGTGGCTATTGGTAACTACTTGTTGGTGTTGTTTTTATTTTTGTTTTGTCTTCCATTGATTATTAGTTGTTAATGCTGTTTTTATTTTTCTGTTGTTTTCTAATGGCTATTGTTAAATAGTTGTTGGTGTTGTTTTTATTTTTGTTTTGTCTTCCATTGATTATTAGTTGTTAGTGCTGTTTATATTTTTCTGTTGTTTTCTAGTGGCTATTGGTAACTACTTGTTGGTGTTGTTTTTATTTTTGCTTTGTCTTTCATTGGTTATTAGTTGTTAGTGCTGTTTTTATTTTTCTGTTGTTTTCTAATGGCTATTGGTAACTACTTGTTGGTGTTGTTTTTATTTTTGTTTTGTCTTTCAATGATTATTAGTTGTTAATGCTGTTTTTATTTTTCTGTTGTTTTCTAATGGCTATTGGTAAATACTTGGTGTTGTTTCTATTTTTGTTTTGTCTTTCATTGATTATTAGTTGTTAGTGCTGTTTATATTTTTCTGTTGTTTTCTAATGGCTTTTGGTAAATACTTGTTTGTATTGGTTTCATTTTTGTTTTGTCTTTCATTGATTATTAGTTTTTAGTGCTGTTTTTATTTTTCTGTTGTTTTCTACTTGCTATTGGTAAATAATTGTTGGTGTTGTTTCTATTTTTGTTTTGTTTTCCATTGATTATTACTTGTTAGTGCTGTTTTTATTTTTCTGTTGTTTTCTAATGGCTATTGGTAAATACTTGTTGGTGTTGTTTTTATTTTTATTTTGTCTTCCATTGATTATTAGTTGTTAATGCTGTTTTTATTTTTCTGTTGTTTTCTAATGGTTATTGGTAAATACTGGTGTTGTTTCTATTTTTGTTTTGTTTTCCATTGATTATTAGTTGTTAGTGCTGCTTTTATTTTTCTGTTGTCTTCTAATGGCTATTGGTAAATACTTGTTGGTGTTGTTTTTATTTTTGTTTTGTCTTCCATTGATTATTAGTTGTTAATGCTGTTTTTATTTTTCTGTTGTTTTCTAATGGCTATTGATTAATACTCGGTGTTGTTTTTATTTTTGTTTTGTTTTCCATTGATTATTAGTTGTTAGTGCTGTTTGTATTCCTCTGGTGTCTTCTAATGGCTATTGGTAAATACTTGTTGGTGTTGTTTTTATTTTTGTTTTGTCTTCCATTGATTATTAGTTGTTAATGCTGTTTTTATTTTTCTGTTGTTTTCTAATGGCTATTGTTAAATAGTTGTTGGTGTTGTTTTTATTTTTGTTTTGTCTTCTATTGATTATTAGTTGTTAGTGCTGTTTATATTTTTCTGTTGTTTTCTAGTGGCTATTGGTAACTACTTGTTGGTGTTGTTTTTATTTTTGTTTTGTCTTCCATTGATTATTAGTTGTTAATGCTGTTTTTATTTTTCTGTTGTTTTCTAATGGCTATTGGTTATTACTCGGTGTTGTTTCTATTTTTGTTTTGTTTTCCATTGAATATTAGTTGTTAGTGCTGTTTATATTTTTCTGTTGTTTTCTAGTGGCTATTGGTAACTACTTGTTGGTGTTGTTTTTATTTTTGTTTTGTCTTCCATTGATTATTAGTTGTTAATGCTGTTTTTATTTTTCTGTTGTTTTCTAGTGGCTATTGGTAACTACTTGTTGGTGTTGTTTTTATTTTTGTTTTGTCTTCCATTGATTATTAGTTGTTAATGCTGTTTTTATTTTTCTGTTGTTTTCTAATGGCTATTGTTAAATAGTTGTTGGTGTTGTTTTTATTTTTGTTTTGTCTTTCATTGATTATTAGTTGTTAGTGCTGTTTATATTTTTCTGTTGTTTTCTAATGGCTTTTGGTAAATACTTGTTTGTATTGTTTTTATTTTTGTTTTGTCTTTCATTGATTATTAGTTTTTAGTGCTGTTTTTATTTTTCTGTTGTTTTCTAGTGGCTATTGGTAAATACTTGTTGGTGTTGTTTCTATTTTTGTTTTGTCTTTCATTGATTATTAGTTGTTAGTGCTGTTTATATTTTTCTGTTGTTTTCTAGTGGCTATTGGTAACTACTTGTTGGTGTTGTTTTTATTTTTGTTTTGTCTTCCATTGATTATTAGTTGTTAATGCTGTTTTTATTTTTCTGTTGTTTTCTAATGGCTATTGGTTATTACTCGGTGTTGTTTCTATTTTTGTTTTGTTTTCCATTGAATATTAGTTGTTAGTGCTGTTTATATTTTTCTGTTGTTTTCTAGTGGCTATTGGTAACTACTTGTTGGTGTTGTTTTTATTTTTGTTTTGTCTTCCATTGATTATTAGTTGTTAATGCTGTTTTTATTTTTCTGTTGTTTTCTAGTGGCTATTGGTAACTACTTGTTGGTGTTGTTTTTATTTTTGTTTTGTCTTCCATTGATTATTAGTTGTTAATGCTGTTTTTATTTTTCTGTTGTTTTCTAATGGCTATTGTTAAATAGTTGTTGGTGTTGTTTTTATTTTTGTTTTGTCTTCCATTGATTATTAGTTGTTAGTGCTGTTTATATTTTTCTGTTGTTTTCTAGTGGCTATTGGTAACTACTTGTTGGTGTTGTTTTTATTTTTGCTTTGTCTTTCATTGATTATTAGTTGTTAGTGCTGTTTATATTTTTCTGTTGTTTTCTAGTGGCTATTGGTAACTACTTGTTGGTGTTGTTTTTATTTTTGGTTGTCTTTCATTGATTATTAGTTGTTAGTGCTGTTTATATTTTTCTGTTGTTTTCTAGTGGCTATTGGTAACTACTTGTTGGTGTTGTTTTTATTTTTGTTTTGTCTTCCATTGATTATTAGTTGTTAATGCTGTTTTTATTTTTCTGTTGTTTTCTAATGGCTATTGGTTATTACTCGGTGTTGTTTCTATTTTTGTTTTGTTTTCCATTGAATATTAGTTGTTAGTGCTGTTTATATTTTTCTGTTGTTTACTAGTGGCTATTGGTAACTACTTGTTGGTGTTGTTTTTATTTTTGTTTTGTCTTCCATTGATTATTAGTTGTTAATGCTGTTTTTATTTTTCTGTTGTTTTCTAGTGGCTATTGGTAACTACTTGTTGGTGTTGTTTTTATTTTTGTTTTGTCTTCCATTGATTATTAGTTGTTAATGCTGTTTTTATTTTTCTGTTGTTTTCTAATGGCTTTTGGTAAATACTTGTTTGTATTGTTTTTATTTTTGTTTTGTCTTTCATTGATTATTAGTTTTTAGTGCTGTTTTTATTTTTCTGTTGTTTTCTAGTGGCTATTGGTAAATACTTGTTGGTGTTGTTTCTATTTTTGTTTTGTCTTTCATTGATTATTAGTTGTTAGTGCTGTTTATATTTTTCTGTTGTTTTCTAGTGGCTATTGGTAACTACTTGTTGGTGTTGTTTTTATTTTTGGTTGTCTTTCATTGATTATTAGTTGTTAGTGCTGTTTATATTTTTCTGTTGTTTTCTAGTGGCTATTGGTAACTACTTGTTGGTGTTGTTTTTATTTTTGTTTTGTCTTCCATTGATTATTAGTTGTTAATGCTGTTTTTATTTTTCTGTTGTTTTCTAGTGGCTATTGGTAACTACTTGTTGGTGTTGTTTTTATTTTTGTTTTGTCTTCCATTGATTATTAGTTGTTAATGCTGTTTTTATTTTTCTGTTGTTTTCTAATGGCTATTGTTAAATAGTTGTTGGTGTTGTTTTTATTTTTGTTTTGTCTTCCATTGATTATTAGTTGTTAGTGCTGTTTATATTTTTCTGTTGTTTTCTAGTGGCTATTGGTAACTACTTGTTGGTGTTGTTTTTATTTTTGCTTTGTCTTTCATTGGTTATTAGTTGTTAGTGCTGTTTTTATTTTTCTGTTGTTTTCTAATGGCTATTGGTAACTACTTGTTGGTGTTGTTTTTATTTTTGTTTTGTCTTTCAATGATTATTAGTTGTTAATGCTGTTTTTATTTTTCTGTTGTTTTCTAATGGCTATTGGTAAATACTTGGTGTTGTTTCTATTTTTGTTTTGTCTTTCATTGATTATTAGTTGTTAGTGCTGTTTATATTTTTCTGTTGTTTTCTAATGGCTTTTGGTAAATACTTGTTTGTATTGGTTTCATTTTTGTTTTGTCTTTCATTGATTATTAGTTTTTAGTGCTGTTTTTATTTTTCTGTTGTTTTCTACTTGCTATTGGTAAATAATTGTTGGTGTTGTTTCTATTTTTGTTTTGTTTTCCATTGATTATTACTTGTTAGTGCTGTTTTTATTTTTCTGTTGTTTTCTAATGGCTATTGGTAAATACTTGTTGGTGTTGTTTTTATTTTTATTTTGTCTTCCATTGATTATTAGTTGTTAATGCTGTTTTTATTTTTCTGTTGTTTTCTAATGGTTATTGGTAAATACTGGTGTTGTTTCTATTTTTGTTTTGTTTTCCATTGATTATTAGTTGTTAGTGCTGCTTTTATTTTTCTGTTGTCTTCTAATGGCTATTGGTAAATACTTGTTGGTGTTGTTTTTATTTTTGTTTTGTCTTCCATTGATTATTAGTTGTTAATGCTGTTTTTATTTTTCTGTTGTTTTCTAATGGCTATTGATTAATACTCGGTGTTGTTTTTATTTTTGTTTTGTTTTCCATTGATTATTAGTTGTTAGTGCTGTTTGTATTCCTCTGGTGTCTTCTAATGGCTATTGGTAAATACTTGTTGGTGTTGTTTTTATTTTTGTTTTGTCTTCCATTGATTATTAGTTGTTAATGCTGTTTTTATTTTTCTGTTGTTTTCTAATGGCTATTGTTAAATAGTTGTTGGTGTTGTTTTTATTTTTGTTTTGTCTTCTATTGATTATTAGTTGTTAGTGCTGTTTATATTTTTCTGTTGTTTTCTAGTGGCTATTGGTAACTACTTGTTGGTGTTGTTTTTATTTTTGTTTTGTCTTCCATTGATTATTAGTTGTTAATGCTGTTTTTATTTTTCTGTTGTTTTCTAATGGCTATTGGTTATTACTCGGTGTTGTTTCTATTTTTGTTTTGTTTTCCATTGAATATTAGTTGTTAGTGCTGTTTATATTTTTCTGTTGTTTTCTAGTGGCTATTGGTAACTACTTGTTGGTGTTGTTTTTATTTTTGTTTTGTCTTCCATTGATTATTAGTTGTTAATGCTGTTTTTATTTTTCTGTTGTTTTCTAGTGGCTATTGGTAACTACTTGTTGGTGTTGTTTTTATTTTTGTTTTGTCTTCCATTGATTATTAGTTGTTAATGCTGTTTTTATTTTTCTGTTGTTTTCTAATGGCTATTGTTAAATAGTTGTTGGTGTTGTTTTTATTTTTGTTTTGTCTTTCATTGATTATTAGTTGTTAGTGCTGTTTATATTTTTCTGTTGTTTTCTAATGGCTTTTGGTAAATACTTGTTTGTATTGTTTTTATTTTTGTTTTGTCTTTCATTGATTATTAGTTTTTAGTGCTGTTTTTATTTTTCTGTTGTTTTCTAGTGGCTATTGGTAAATACTTGTTGGTGTTGTTTCTATTTTTGTTTTGTCTTTCATTGATTATTAGTTGTTAGTGCTGTTTATATTTTTCTGTTGTTTTCTAGTGGCTATTGGTAACTACTTGTTGGTGTTGTTTTTATTTTTGTTTTGTCTTCCATTGATTATTAGTTGTTAATGCTGTTTTTATTTTTCTGTTGTTTTCTAATGGCTATTGGTTATTACTCGGTGTTGTTTCTATTTTTGTTTTGTTTTCCATTGAATATTAGTTGTTAGTGCTGTTTATATTTTTCTGTTGTTTTCTAGTGGCTATTGGTAACTACTTGTTGGTGTTGTTTTTATTTTTGTTTTGTCTTCCATTGATTATTAGTTGTTAATGCTGTTTTTATTTTTCTGTTGTTTTCTAGTGGCTATTGGTAACTACTTGTTGGTGTTGTTTTTATTTTTGTTTTGTCTTCCATTGATTATTAGTTGTTAATGCTGTTTTTATTTTTCTGTTGTTTTCTAATGGCTATTGTTAAATAGTTGTTGGTGTTGTTTTTATTTTTGTTTTGTCTTCCATTGATTATTAGTTGTTAGTGCTGTTTATATTTTTCTGTTGTTTTCTAGTGGCTATTGGTAACTACTTGTTGGTGTTGTTTTTATTTTTGCTTTGTCTTTCATTGATTATTAGTTGTTAGTGCTGTTTTTATTTTTCTGTTGTTTTCTAATGGCTATTGGTAAATACTTGTTGGTATTGTTTTTATTTTTGTTTTGTCTTTCATTGATTATTAGTTTTTAGTGCTGTTTTTATTTTTCTGTTGTTTTCTAATGGCTATTGGTAACTACTTGTTGGTGTTGTTTTTATTTTTGTTTTGTCTTTCAATGATTATTAGTTGTTAATGCTGTTTTTATTTTTCTGTTGTTTTCTAATGGCTATTGGTAAATACTTGGTGTTGTTTCTATTTTTGTTTTGTCTTTCATTGATTATTAGTTGTTAGTGCTGTTTATATTTTTCTGTTGTTTTCTAATGGCTTTTGGTAAATACTTGTTTGTATTGTTTTTATTTTTGTTTTGTCTTTCATTGATTATTAGTTTTTAGTGCTGTTTTTATTTTTCTGTTGTTTTCTAGTGGCTATTGGTAAATACTTGTTGGTGTTGTTTCTATTTTTGTTTTGTCTTTCATTGATTATTAGTTGTTAGTGCTGTTTATATTTTTCTGTTGTTTTCTAGTGGCTATTGGTAACTACTTGTTGGTGTTGTTTTTATTTTTGGTTGTCTTTCATTGATTATTAGTTGTTAGTGCTGTTTATATTTTTCTGTTGTTTTCTAGTGGCTATTGGTAACTACTTGTTGGTGTTGTTTTTATTTTTGTTTTGTCTTCCATTGATTATTAGTTGTTAATGCTGTTTTTATTTTTCTGTTGTTTTCTAATGGCTATTGGTTATTACTCGGTGTTGTTTCTATTTTTGTTTTGTTTTCCATTGAATATTAATTGTTAGTGCTGTTTATATTTTTCTGTTGTTTTCTAGTGGCTATTGATAACTACTTGTTGGTGTTGTTTTTATTTTTGTTTTGTCTTCCATTGATTATTAGTTGTTAATGCTGTTTTTATTTTTCTGTTGTTTTCTAGTGGCTATTGGTAACTACTTGTTGGTGTTGTTATTATTTTTGTTTTGTCTTCCATTGATTATTAGTTGTTAATGCTGTTTTTATTTTTCTGTTGTTTTCTAATGGCTATTGTTAAATAGTTGTTGGTGTTGTTTTTATTTTTGTTTTGTCTTCCATTGATTATTAGTTGTTAGTGCTGTTTATATTTTTCTGCTATTTTCTAGTGGCTATTGGTAACTACTTGTTGGTGTTGTTTTTATTTTTGCTTTGTCTTTCATTGATTATTAGTTGTTAGTGCTGTTTTTATTTTTCTGTTGTTTTCTAATGGCTATTGGTAACTACTTGTTGGTGTTGTTTTTATTTTTGTTTTGTCTTTCAATGATTATTAGTTGTTAATGCTGTTTTTATTTTTCTGTTGTTTTCTAATGGCTATTGGTAAATACTTGGTGTTGTTTCTATTTTTGTTTTGTCTTTCATTGATTATTAGTTGTTAGTGCTGTTTATATTTTTCTGTTGTTTTCTAGTGGCTATTGGTAACTACTTGTTGGTGTTGTTTTTATTTTTGTTTTGTCTTCCATTGATTATTAGTTGTTAATGCTGTTTTTATTTTTCTGTTGTTTTCTAATGGCTATTGGTTATTACTCGGTGTTGTTTCTATTTTTGTTTTGTTTTCCATTGAATATTAGTTGTTAGTGCTGTTTATATTTTTCTGTTGTTTTCTAGTGGCTATTGGTAACTACTTGTTGGTGTTGTTTTTATTTTTGTTTTGTCTTCCATTGATTATTAGTTGTTAATGCTGTTTTTATTTTTCTGTTGTTTTCTAGTGGCTATTGGTAACTACTTGTTGGTGTTGTTTTTATTTTTGTTTTGTCTTCCATTGATTATTAGTTGTTAATGCTGTTTTTATTTTTCTGTTGTTTTCTAATGGCTATTGTTAAATAGTTGTTGGTGTTGTTTTTATTTTTGTTTTGTCTTTCATTGATTATTAGTTGTTAGTGCTGTTTATATTTTTCTGTTGTTTTCTAATGGCTTTTGGTAAATACTTGTTTGTATTGTTTTTATTTTTGTTTTGTCTTTCATTGATTATTAGTTTTTAGTGCTGTTTTTATTTTTCTGTTGTTTTCTAGTGGCTATTGGTAAATACTTGTTGGTGTTGTTTCTATTTTTGTTTTGTCTTTCATTGATTATTAGTTGTTAGTGCTGTTTATATTTTTCTGTTGTTTTCTAGTGGCTATTGGTAACTACTTGTTGGTGTTGTTTTTATTTTTGTTTTGTCTTCCATTGATTATTAGTTGTTAATGCTGTTTTTATTTTTCTGTTGTTTTCTAATGGCTATTGGTTATTACTCGGTGTTGTTTCTATTTTTGTTTTGTTTTCCATTGAATATTAGTTGTTAGTGCTGTTTATATTTTTCTGTTGTTTTCTAGTGGCTATTGGTAACTACTTGTTGGTGTTGTTTTTATTTTTGTTTTGTCTTCCATTGATTATTAGTTGTTAATGCTGTTTTTATTTTTCTGTTGTTTTCTAGTGGCTATTGGTAACTACTTGTTGGTGTTGTTTTTATTTTTGTTTTGTCTTCTATTGATTATTAGTTGTTAATGCTGTTTTTATTTTTCTGTTGTTTTCTAATGGCTATTGTTAAATAGTTGTTGGTGTTGTTTTTATTTTTGTTTTGTCTTCCATTGATTATTAGTTGTTAGTGCTGTTTATATTTTTCTGTTGTTTTCTAGTGGCTATTGGTAACTACTTGTTGGTGTTATTTTTATTTTTGCTTTGTCTTTCATTGATTATTAGTTGTTAGTGCTGTTTTTATTTTTCTGTTGTTTTCTAATGGCTATTGGTAAATACTTGTTGGTATTGTTTTTATTTTTGTTTTGTCTTTCATTGATTATTAGTTTTTAGTGCTGTTTTTATTTTTCTGTTGTTTTCTAATGGCTATTGGTAACTACTTGTTGGTGTTGTTTTTATTTTTGTTTTGTCTTTCAATGATTATTAGTTGTTAATGCTGTTTTTATTTTTCTGTTGTTTTCTAATGGCTATTGGTAAATACTTGGTGTTGTTTCTATTTTTGTTTTGTCTTTCATTGATTATTAGTTGTTAGTGCTGTTTATATTTTTCTGTTGTTTTCTAATGGCTTTTGGTAAATACTTGTTTGTATTGTTTTTATTTTTGTTTTGTCTTTCATTGATTATTAGTTTTTAGTGCTGTTTTTATTTTTCTGTTGTTTTCTAGTGGCTATTGGTAAATACTTGTTGGTGTTGTTTCTATTTTTGTTTTGTCTTTCATTGATTATTAGTTGTTAGTGCTGTTTATATTTTTCTGTTGTTTTCTAGTGGCTATTGGTAACTACTTGTTGGTGTTGTTTTTATTTTTGGTTGTCTTTCATTGATTATTAGTTGTTAGTGCTGTTTATATTTTTCTGTTGTTTTCTAGTGGCTATTGGTAACTACTTGTTGGTGTTGTTTTTATTTTTGTTTTGTCTTCCATTGATTATTAGTTGTTAATGCTGTTTTTATTTTTCTGTTGTTTTCTAATGGCTATTGGTTATTACTCGGTGTTGTTTCTATTTTTGTTTTGTTTTCCATTGAATATTAATTGTTAGTGCTGTTTATATTTTTCTGTTGTTTTCTAGTGGCTATTGGTAACTACTTGTTGGTGTTGTTTTTATTTTTGTTTTGTCTTCCATTGATTATTAGTTGTTAATGCTGTTTTTATTTTTCTGTTGTTTTCTAGTGGCTATTGGTAACTACTTGTTGGTGTTGTTATTATTTTTGTTTTGTCTTCCATTGATTATTAGTTGTTAATGCTGTTTTTATTTTTCTGTTGTTTTCTAATGGCTATTGTTAAATAGTTGTTGGTGTTGTTTTTATTTTTGTTTTGTCTTCCATTGATTATTAGTTGTTAGTGCTGTTTATATTTTTCTGCTATTTTCTAGTGGCTATTGGTAACTACTTGTTGGTGTTGTTTTTATTTTTGCTTTGTCTTTCATTGATTATTAGTTGTTAGTGCTGTTTTTATTTTTCTGTTGTTTTCTAATGGCTATTGGTAACTACTTGTTGGTGTTGTTTTTATTTTTGTTTTGTCTTTCAATGATTATTAGTTGTTAATGCTGTTTTTATTTTTCTGTTGTTTTCTAATGGCTATTGGTAAATACTTGGTGTTGTTTCTATTTTTGTTTTGTCTTTCATTGATTATTAGTTGTTAGTGCTGTTTATATTTTTCTGTTGTTTTCTAATGGCTTTTGGTAAATACTTGTTTGTATTGGTTTCATTTTTGTTTTGTCTTTCATTGATTATTAGTTTTTAGTGCTGTTTTTATTTTTCTGTTGTTTTCTACTTGCTATTGGTAAATAATTGTTGGTGTTGTTTCTATTTTTGTTTTGTTTTCCATTGATTATTACTTGTTAGTGCTGTTTTTATTTTTCTGTTGTTTTCTAATGGCTATTGGTAAATACTTGTTGGTGTTGTTTTTATTTTTATTTTGTCTTCCATTGATTATTAGTTGTTAATGCTGTTTTTATTTTTCTGTTGTTTTCTAATGGTTATTGGTAAACACTGGTGTTGTTTCTATTTTTGTTTTGTTTTCCATTGATTATTAGTTGTTAGTGCTGCTTTTATTTTTCTGTTGTCTTCTAATGGCTATTGGTAAATACTTGTTGGTGTTGTTTTTATTGTTGTTTTGTCTTCCATTGATTATTAGTTGTTAATGCTGTTTTTATTTTTCTGTTGTTTTCTAATGGCTATTGATTAATACTCGGTGTTGTTTTTATTTTTGTTTTGTTTTCCATTGATTATTAGTTGTTAGTGCTGTTTGTATTCCTCTGGTGTCTTCTAATGGCTATTGGTAAATACTTGTTGGTGTTGTTTTTATTTTTGTTTTGTCTTCCATTGATTATTAGTTGTTAATGCTGTTTTTATTTTTCTGTTGTTTTCTAATGGCTATTGTTAAATAGTTGTTGGTGTTGTTTTTATTTTTGTTTTGTCTTCTATTGATTATTAGTTGTTAGTGCTGTTTATATTTTTCTGTTGTTTTCTAGTGGCTATTGGTAACTACTTGTTGGTGTTGTTTTTATTTTTGTTTTGTCTTCCATTGATTATTAGTTGTTAATGCTGTTTTTATTTTTCTGTTGTTTTCTAATGGCTATTGGTTATTACTCGGTGTTGTTTCTATTTTTGTTTTGTTTTCCATTGAATATTAGTTGTTAGTGCTGTTTATATTTTTCTGTTGTTTTCTAGTGGCTATTGGTAACTACTTGTTGGTGTTGTTTTTATTTTTGTTTTGTCTTCCATTGATTATTAGTTGTTAATGCTGTTTTTATTTTTCTGTTGTTTTCTAGTGGCTATTGGTAACTACTTGTTGGTGTTGTTTTTATTTTTGTTTTGTCTTCCATTGATTATTAGTTGTTAATGCTGTTTTTATTTTTCTGTTGTTTTCTAATGGCTATTGTTAAATAGTTGTTGGTGTTGTTTTTATTTTTGTTTTGTCTTCCATTGATTATTAGTTGTTAGTGCTGTTTATATTTTTCTGTTGTTTTCTAGTGGCTATTGGTAACTACTTGTTGGTGTTGTTTTTATTTTTGTTTTGTCTTTCATTGATTATTAGTTTTTAGTGCTGTTTTTATTTTTCTGTTGTTTTCTAGTGGCTATTGGTAAATACTTGTTGGTGTTGTTTCTATTTTTGTTTTGTCTTTCATTGATTATTAGTTGTTAGTGCTGTTTATATTTTTCTGTTGTTTTCTAGTGGCTATTGGTAACTACTTGTTGGTGTTGTTTTTATTTTTGTTTTGTCTTCCATTGATTATTAGTTGTTAATGCTGTTTTTATTTTTCTGTTGTTTTCTAATGGCTATTGGTTATTACTCGGTGTTGTTTCTATTTTTGTTTTGTTTTCCATTTAATATTAGTTGTTAGTGCTGCTTATATTTTTCTGTTGTTTTCTAGTGGCTATTGGTAACTACTTGTTGGTGTTGTTTTTATTTTTGTTTTGTCTTCCATTGATTATTAGTTGTTAATGCTGTTTTTATTTTTCTGTTGTTTTCTAGTGGCTATTGGTAACTACTTGTTGGTGTTGTTTTTATTTTTGGTTGTCTTTCATTGATTATTAGTTGTTAGTGCTGTTTATATTTTTCTGTTGTTTTCTAGTGGCTATTGGTAACTACTTGTTGGTGTTGTTTTTATTTTTGTTTTGTCTTCCATTGATTATTAGTTGTTAATGCTGTTTTTATTTTTCTGTTGTTTTCTAATGGCTATTGGTTATTACTCGGTGTTGTTTCTATTTTTGTTTTGTTTTCCATTGAATATTAGTTGTTAGTGCTGTTTATATTTTTCTGTTGTTTTCTAGTGGCTATTGGTAACTACTTGTTGGTGTTGTTTTTATTTTTGTTTTGTCTTCCATTGATTATTAGTTGTTAATGCTGTTTTTATTTTTCTGTTGTTTTCTAGTGGCTATTGGTAACTACTTGTTGGTGTTGTTTTTATTTTTGTTTTGTCTTCCATTGATTATTAGTTGTTAATGCTGTTTTTATTTTTCTGTTGTTTTCTAATGGCTATTGTTAAATAGTTGTTGGTGTTGTTTTTATTTTTGTTTTGTCTTCCATTGATTATTAGTTGTTAGTGCTGTTTATATTTTTCTGTTGTTTTCTAGTGGCTATTGGTAACTACTTGTTGGTGTTGTTTTTATTTTTGCTTTGTCTTTCATTGATTATTAGTTGTTAGTGCTGTTTATATTTTTCTGTTGTTTTCTAATGGCTATTGGTAACTACTTGTTGGTGTTGTTTTTATTTTTGTTTTGTCTTTCAATGATTATTAGTTGTTAATGCTGTTTTTATTTTTCTGTTGTTTTCTAATGGCTATTGGTAAATACTTGGTGTTGTTTCTATTTTTGTTTTGTCTTTCATTGCTGTTTATATTTTTCTGTTGTTTTCTAATGGCTTTTGGTAAATACTTGTTTGTATTGGTTTCATTTTTGTTTTGTCTTTCATTGATTATTAGTTTTTAGTGCTGTTTTTATTTTTCTGTTGTTTTCTACTTGCTATTGGTAAATAATTGTTGGTTTTGTTTCTATTTTAGTTTTGTTTTCCATTGATTATTAATTGTTAGTGCTGTTTTTATTTTTCTGTTGTTTTCTAATGGCTATTGGTAAATACTTGTTGGTGTTGTTTTTATTTTTATTTTGTCTTCCATTGATTATTAGTTGTTAATGCTGTTTTTATTTTTCTGTTGTTTTCTAATGGTTATTGGTAAATACTGGTGTTGTTTCTATTTTTGTTTTGTTTTCCATTGATTATTAGTTGTTAGTGCTGCTTTTATTTTTCTGTTGTCTTCTAATGGCTATTGGTAAATACTTGTTGGTGTTGTTTTTATTTTTGTTTTGTCTTCCATTGATTATTAGTTGTTAATGCTGTTTTTATTTTTCTGTTGTTTTCTAATGGCTATTGATTAATACTCGGTGTTGTTTTTATTTTTGTTTTGTTTTCCATTGATTATTAGTTGTTAGTGCTGTTTGTATTCCTCTGGTGTCTTCTAATGGCTATTGGTAAATACTTGTTGGTGTTGTTTTTATTTTTGTTTTGTCTTCCATTGATTATTAGTTGTTAATGCTGTTTTTATTTTTCTGTTGTTTTCTAATGGCTATTGTTAAATAGTTGTTGGTGTTGTTTTTATTTTTGTTTTGTCTTCTATTGATTATTAGTTGTTAGTGCTGTTTATATTTTTCTGTTGTTTTCTAGTGGCTATTGGTAACTACTTGTTGGTGTTGTTTTTATTTTTGTTTTGTCTTCCATTGATTATTAGTTGTTAATGCTGTTTTTATTTTTCTGTTGTTTTCTAATGGCTATTGGTTATTACTCGGTGTTGTTTCTATTTTTGTTTTGTTTTCCATTGAATATTAGTTGTTAGTGCTGTTTATATTTTTCTGTTGTTTTCTAGTGGCTATTGGTAACTACTTGTTGGTGTTGTTTTTATTTTTGTTTTGTCTTCCATTGATTATTAGTTGTTAATGCTGTTTTTATTTTTCTGTTGTTTTCTAGTGGCTATTGGTAACTACTTGTTGGTGTTGTTTTTATTTTTGTTTTGTCTTCCATTGATTATTAGTTGTTAATGCTGTTTTTATTTTTCTGTTGTTTTCTAATGGCTATTGTTAAATAGTTGTTGGTGTTGTTTTTATTTTTGTTTTGTCTTCTATTGATTATTAGTTGTTAGTGCTGTTTATATTTTTCTGTTGTTTTCTAGTGGCTATTGGTAACTACTTGTTGGTGTTGTTTTTATTTTTGTTTTGTCTTCCATTGATTATTAGTTGTTAATGCTGTTTTTATTTTTCTGTTGTTTTCTAATGGCTATTGGTTATTACTCGGTGTTGTTTCTATTTTTGTTTTGTTTTCCATTTAATATTAGTTGTTAGTGCTGCTTATATTTTTCTGTTGTTTTCTAGTGGCTATTGGTAACTACTTGTTGGTGTTGTTTTTATTTTTGTTTTGTCTTCCATTGATTATTAGTTGTTAATGCTGTTTTTATTTTTCTGTTGTTTTCTAGTGGCTATTGGTAACTACTTGTTGGTGTTGTTTTTATTTTTGTTTTGTCTTCCATTGATTATTAGTTGTTAATGCTGTTTTTATTTTTCTGTTGTTTTCTAATGGCTATTGTTAAATAGTTGTTGGTGTTGTTTTTATTTTTGTTTTGTCTTCCATTGATTATTAGTTGTTAGTGCTGTTTATATTTTTCTGTTGTTTTCTAGTGGCTATTGGTAACTACTTGTTGGTGTTGTTTTTATTTTTGTTTTGTCTTTCATTGATTATTAGTTTTTAGTGCTGTTTTTATTTTTCTGTTGTTTTCTAGTGGCTATTGGTAAATACTTGTTGGTGTTGTTTCTATTTTTGTTTTGTCTTTCATTGATTATTAGTTGTTAGTGCTGTTTATATTTTTCTGTTGTTTTCTAGTGGCTATTGGTAACTACTTGTTGGTGTTGTTTTTATTTTTGGTTGTCTTTCATTGATTATTAGTTGTTAGTGCTGTTTATATTTTTCTGTTGTTTTCTAGTGGCTATTGGTAACTACTTGTTGGTGTTGTTTTTATTTTTGTTTTGTCTTCCATTGATTATTAGTTGTTAATGCTGTTTTTATTTTTCTGTTGTTTTCTAATGGCTATTGGTTATTACTCGGTGTTGTTTCTATTTTTGTTTTGTTTTCCATTGAATATTAGTTGTTAGTGCTGTTTATATTTTTCTGTTGTTTTCTAGTGGCTATTGGTAACTACTTGTTGGTGTTGTTTTTATTTTTGTTTTGTCTTCCATTGATTATTAGTTGTTAGTGCTGTTTATATTTTTCTGTTGTTTTCTAGTGGCTATTGGTAACTACTTGTTGGTGTTGTTTTTATTTTTGGTTGTCTTTCATTGATTATTAGTTGTTAGTGCTGTTTTTATTTTTCTGTTGTTTTCTAATGGCTATTGGTAACTACTTGTTGGTGTTGTTTTTATTTTTGTTTTGTCTTTCAATGATTATTAGTTGTTAATGCTGTTTTTATTTTTCTGTTGTTTTCTAATGGCTATTGGTAAATACTTGGTGTTGTTTCTATTTTTGTTTTGTCTTTCATTGATTATTAGTTATTAGTGCTGTTTATATTTTTCTGTTGTTTTCTAATGGCTTTTGGTAAATACTTGTTGGTATTGTTTTCATTTTTGTTTTGTCTTTCATTGATTATTAGTTTTTAGTGCTGTTTTTATTTTTCTGTTGTTTTCTACTTGCTATTGGTAAATACTTGTTGGTGTTGTTTCTATTTTTGTTTTGTTTTCCATTGATTATTACTTGTTAGTGCTGTTTTTATTTTTCTGTTGTTTTCTAATGGCTATTGGTAAATACTTGTTGGTGTTGTTTTTATTTTTATTTTGTCTTCCATTGATTATTAGTTGTTAATGCTGTTTTTATTTTTCTGTTGTTTTCTAATGGTTATTGGTAAATACTGGTGTTGTTTCTATTTTTGTTTTGTTTTCCATTGATTATTAGTTGTTAGTGCTGCTTTTATTTTTCTGTTGTCTTCTAATGGCTATTGGTAAATACTTGTTGGTGTTGTTTTTATTTTTGTTTTGTCTTCCATTGATTATTAGTTGTTAATGCTGTTTTTATTTTTCTGTTGTTTTCTAATGGCTATTGGTTAATACTCGGTGTTGTTTCTATTTTTGTTTTGTTTTCCATTGATTATTAGTTGTTAGTGCTGCTTTTATTTTTCTGTTGTCTTCTAATGGCTATTGGTAAATACTTGTTGGTGTTGTTTTTATTTTTGTTTTGTCTTCCATTGATTATTAGTTGTTAATGCTGTTTTTATTTTTCTGTTGTTTTCTAATGGCTATTGATTAATACTCGGTGTTGTTTTTATTTTTGTTTTGTTTTCCATTGATTATTAGTTGTTAGTGCTGTTTGTATTCCTCTGGTGTCTTCTAATGGCTATTGGTAAATACTTGTTGGTGTTGTTTTTATTTTTGTTTTGTCTTCCATTGATTATTAGTTGTTAATGCTGTTTTTATTTTTCTGTTGTTTTCTAATGGCTATTGTTAAATAGTTGTTGGTGTTGTTTTTATTTTTGTTTTGTCTTCTATTGATTATTAGTTGTTAGTGCTGTTTATATTTTTCTGTTGTTTTCTAGTGGCTATTGGTAACTACTTGTTGGTGTTGTTTTTATTTTTGTTTTGTCTTCCATTGATTATTAGTTGTTAATGCTGTTTTTATTTTTCTGTTGTTTTCTAATGGCTATTGGTTATTACTCGGTGTTGTTTCTATTTTTGTTTTGTTTTCCATTGAATATTAGTTGTTAGTGCTGTTTATATTTTTCTGTTGTTTTCTAGTGGCTATTGGTAACTACTTGTTGGTGTTGTTTTTATTTTTGTTTTGTCTTCCATTGATTATTAGTTGTTAATGCTGTTTTTATTTTTCTGTTGTTTTCTAGTGGCTATTGGTAACTACTTGTTGGTGTTGTTTTTATTTTTGTTTTGTCTTCCATTGATTATTAGTTGTTAATGCTGTTTTTATTTTTCTGTTGTTTTCTAGTGGCTATTGGTAACTACTTGTTGGTGTTGTTTTTATTTTTGGTTGTCTTTCATTGATTATTAGTTGTTAATGCTGTTTTTATTTTTCTGTTGTTTTCTAATGGCTATTGGTAAATACTTGGTGTTGTTTCTATTTTTGTTTTGTCTTTCATTGATTATTAGTTATTAGTGCTGTTTATATTTTTCTGTTGTTTTCTAATGGCTTTTGGTAAATACTTGTTGGTATTGTTTTCATTTTTGTTTTGTCTTTCATTGATTATTAGTTTTTAGTGCTGTTTTTATTTTTCTGTTGTTTTCTACTTGCTATTGGTAAATACTTGTTGGTGTTGTTTCTATTTTTGTTTTGTTTTCCATTGATTATTACTTGTTAGTGCTGTTTTTATTTTTCTGTTGTTTTCTAATGGCTATTGGTAAATACTTGTTGGTGTTGTTTTTATTTTTATTTTTTCTTCCATTGATTATTAGTTGTTAATGCTGTTTTTATTTTTCTGTTGTTTTCTAATGGTTATTGGTAAATACTGGTGTTGTTTCTATTTTTGTTTTGTTTTCCATTGATTATTAGTTGTTAGTGCTGCTTTTATTTTTCTGTTGTCTTCTAATGGCTATTGGTAAATACTTGTTGGTGTTGTTTTTATTTTTGTTTTGTCTTCCATTGATTATTAGTTGTTAATGCTGTTTTTATTTTTCTGTTGTTTTCTAATGGCTATTGGTTAATACTCGGTGTTGTTTCTATTTTTGTTTTGTTTTCCATTGATTATTAGTTGTTAGTGCTGCTTTTATTTTTCTGTTGTCTTCTAATGGCTATTGGTAAATACTTGTTGGTGTTGTTTTTATTTTTGTTTTGTCTTCCATTGATTATTAGTTGTTAATGCTGTTTTTATTTTTCTGTTGTTTTCTAATGGCTATTGGTTAATACTCGGTGTTGTTTCTATTTTTGTTTTGTTTTCCATTGATTATTAGTTGTTAGTGCTGCTTTTATTTTTCTGTTGTCTTCTAATGGCTATTGGTAAATACTTGTTGGTGTTGTTTTTATTTTTGTTTTGTCTTCCATTGATTATTAGTTGTTAATGCTGTTTTTATTTTTCTGTTGTTTTCTAGTGGCTATTGGTAACTACTTGTTGGTGTTGTTTTTATTTTTGGTTGTCTTTCATTGATTATTAGTTGTTAGTGCTGTTTTTATTTTTCTGTTGTTTTCTAATGGCTATTGGTAACTACTTGTTGGTGTTGTTTTTATTTTTGTTTTGTCTTTCAATGATTATTAGTTGTTAATGCTGTTTTTATTTTTCTGTTGTTTTCTAATGGCTATTGGTAAATACTTGGTGTTGTTTCTATTTTTGTTTTGTCTTTCATTGATTATTAGTTATTAGTGCTGTTTATATTTTTCTGTTGTTTTCTAATGGCTTTTGGTAAATACTTGTTTGTATTGTTTTCATTTTTGTTTTGTCTTTCATTGATTATTAGTTTTTAGTGCTGTTTTTATTTTTCTGTTGTTTTCTACTTGCTATTGGTAAATAATTGTTGGTGTTGTTTCTATTTTTGTTTTGTTTTCCATTGATTATTACTTGTTAGTGCTGTTTTTATTTTTCTGTTGTTTTCTAATGGCTATTGGTAAATACTTGTTGGTGTTGATTTTATTTTTATTTTGTCTTCCATTGATTATTAGTTGTTAATGCTGTTTTTATTTTTCTGTTGTTTTCTAATGGTTATTGGTAAATACTGGTGTTGTTTCTATTTTTGTTTTGTTTTCCATTGATTATTAGTTGTTAGTGCTGCTTTTATTTTTCTGTTGTCTTCTAATGGCTATTGGTAAATACTTGTTGGTGTTGTTTTTATTTTTGTTTTGTCTTCCATTGATTATTAGTTGTTAATGCTGTTTTTATTTTTCTGTTGTTTTCTAATGGCTATTGGTTAATACTCGGTGTTGTTTCTATTTTTGTTTTGTTTTCCATTGATTATTAATTGTTAGTGCTGCTTTTATTTTTCTGTTGTCTTCTAATGGCTATTGGTAAATACTTGTTGGTGTTGTTTTTATTTTTGTTTTGTCTTCCATTGATTATTAGTTGTTAATGCTGTTTTTATTTTTCTGTTGTTTTCTAATGGCTATTGGTAAATACTTGGTGTTGTTTCTATTTTTTTGTTGTCTTCCATTGATTATTAGTTGTTAGTGCTGTTTTTATTTTTCTGTTGTTTTCTAATGGCTATTGCTAAATACTTGTTGGTGTTTTTTTTATTTTTGTTTTGTCTTCCATTGATTATTAGTTGTTAGTGCTGTTTATATTTTTCTGTTGTTTTCTAGTGGCTATTGGTAACTACTTGTTGGTGTTGTTTTTATTTTTGCTTTGTCTTTCATTGATTATTAGTTGTTAGTGCTGTTTATATTTTTCTGTTGTTTTCTAATGGCTATTGGTAAATACTTGTTGGTATTGTTTTTATTTTTGTTTTGTCTTTCATTGATTATTAGTTTTTAGTGCTGTTTTTATTTTTCTGTTGTTTTCTAATGGCTATTGGTAACTACTTGTTGGTGTTGTTTTTATTTTTGTTTTGTCTTTCAATGATTATTAGTTGTTAATGCTGTTTTTATTTTTCTGTTGTTTTCTAATGGCTATTGGTAAATACTTGGTGTTGTTTCTATTTTTGTTTTGTCTTTCATTGATTATTAGTTGTTAGTGCTGTTTATATTTTTCTGTTGTTTTCTAATGGCTTTTGGTAAATACTTGTTTGTATTGTTTTTATTTTTGTTTTGTCTTTCATTGATTATTAGTTTTTAGTGCTGTTTTTATTTTTCTGTTGTTTTCTAGTGGCTATTGGTAAATACTTGTTGGTGTTGTTTCTATTTTTGTTTTGTTTTCCATTGATTATTACTTGTTAGTGCTGTTTTTATTTTTCTGTTGTTTTCTAATGGCTATTGGTAAATACTTGTTGGTGTTGTTTTTATTTTTGTTTTGTCTTCCATTGATTATTAGTTGTTAGTGCTGTTTTTATTTTTTTGTTGTTTTCTAGTGGCTATTGGTAAATACTTGTTGGTGTTGTTTCTATTTTTGTTTTGTTTTCCATTGATTATTAGTTGTTAATGCTGTTTTTATTTTTCTGTTGTTTTCTAATGGCTATTGGTAACTACTTGTTGGTGTTGTTTTTATTTTTGTTTTGTCTTCCATTGATTATTAGTTGTTAATGCTGTTTTTATTTTTCTGTTGTTTTCTAGTGGCTATTGGTAACTACTTGTTGGTGTTGTTTTTATTTTTGTTTTGTCTTCCATTGATTATTAGTTGTTAATGCTGTTTTTATTTTTCTGTTGTTTTCTAATGGCTATTGTTAAATAGTTGTTGGTGTTGTTTTTATTTTTGTTTTGTCTTCCATTGATTATTAGTTGTTAGTGCTGTTTATATTTTTCTGTTGTTTTCTAGTGGCTATTGGTAACTACTTGTTGGTGTTGTTTTTATTTTTGGTTGTCTTTCATTGATTATTAGTTGTTAGTGCTGTTTTTATTTTTCTGTTGTTTTCTAATGGCTATTGGTAACTACTTGTTGGTGTTGTTTTTATTTTTGTTTTGTCTTTCAATGATTATTAGTTGTTAATGCTGTTTTTATTTTTCTGTTGTTTTCTAATGGCTATTGGTAAATACTTGATGTTGTTTCTATTTTTGTTTTGTCTTTCATTGATTATTAGTTATTAGTGCTGTTTATATTTTTCTGTTGTTTTCTAATGGCTTTTGGTAAATACTTGTTTGTATTGTTTTCATTTTTGTTTTGTCTTTCATTGATTATTAGTTTTTAGTGCTGTTTTTATTTTTCTGTTGTTTTCTACTTGCTATTGGTAAATAATTGTTGGTGTTGTTTCTATTTTTGTTTTGTTTTCCATTGATTATTACTTGTTAGTGCTGTTTTTATTTTTCTGTTGTTTTCTAATGGCTATTGGTAAATACTTGTTGGTGTTGTTTTTATTTTTATTTTGTCTTCCATTGATTATTAGTTGTTAATGCTGTTTTTATTTTTCTGTTGTTTTCTAATGGTTATTGGTAAATACTGGTGTTGTTTCTATTTTTGTTTTGTTTTCCATTGATTATTAGTTGTTAGTGCTGCTTTTATTTTTCTGTTGTCTTCTAATGGCTATTGGTAAATACTTGTTGGTGTTGTTTTTATTTTTGTTTTGTCTTCCATTGATTATTAGTTGTTAATGCTGTTTTTATTTTTCTGTTGTTTTCTAATGGCTATTGGTTAATACTCGGTGTTGTTTCTATTTTTGTTTTGTTTTCCATTGATTATTAATTGTTAGTGCTGCTTTTATTTTTCTGTTGTCTTCTAATGGCTATTGGTAAATACTTGTTGGTGTTGTTTTTATTTTTGTTTTGTCTTCCATTGATTATTAGTTGTTAATGCTGTTTTTATTTTTCTGTTGTTTTCTAATGGCTATTGATAAATACTTGGTGTTGTTTCTATTTTTTTGTTGTCTTCCATTGATTATTAGTTGTTAGTGCTGTTTTTATTTTTCTGTTGTTTTCTAATGGCTATTGTTAAATACTTGTTGGTGTTTTTTTTATTTTTGTTTTGTCTTCCATTGATTATTAGTTGTTAGTGCTGTTTATATTTTTCTGTTGTTTTCTAGTGGCTATTGGTAACTACTTGTTGGTGTTGTTTTTATTTTTGCTTTGTCTTTCATTGATTATTAGTTGTTAGTGCTGTTTATATTTTTCTGTTGTTTTCTAATGGCTATTGGTAAATACTTGTTGGTATTGTTTTTATTTTTGTTTTGTCTTTCATTGATTATTAGTTTTTAGTGCTGTTTTTATTTTTCTGTTGTTTTCTAATGGCTATTGGTAACTACTTGTTGGTGTTGTTTTTATTTTTGTTTTGTCTTTCAATGATTATTAGTTGTTAATGCTGTTTTTATTTTTCTGTTGTTTTCTAATGGCTATTGGTAAATACTTGGTGTTGTTTCTATTTTTGTTTTGTCTTTCATTGATTATTAGTTGTTAGTGCTGTTTATATTTTTCTGTTGTTTTCTAATGGCTTTTGGTAAATACTTGTTTGTATTGTTTTTATTTTTGTTTTGTCTTTCATTGATTATTAGTTTTTAGTGCTGTTTTTATTTTTCTGTTGTTTTCTAGTGGCTATTGGTAAATACTTGTTGGTGTTGTTTCTATTTTTGTTTTGTTTTCCATTGATTATTACTTGTTAGTGCTGTTTTTATTTTTCTGTTGTTTTCTAATGGCTATTGGTAAATACTTGTTGGTGTTGTTTTTATTTTTGTTTTGTCTTCCATTGATTATTAGTTGTTAGTGCTGTTTTTATTTTTTTGTTGTTTTCTAGTGGCTATTGGTAAATACTTGTTGGTGTTGTTTCTATTTTTGTTTTGTTTTCCATTGATTATTAGTTGTTAATGCTGTTTTTATTTTTCTGTTGTTTTCTAATGGCTATTGGTAAAAACTTGTTGCTGTTGTTTTTATTTTTATTTTGTCTTCCATTGATTATTAGTTGTTAATGCTGTTTTTATTTTTCTGTTGTTTTCTAATGGTTATTGGTAAATACTGGTGTTGATTCTATTTTTGTTTTGTTTTCCATTGATTATTAGTTGTTAGTGCTGTTTTTATTTTTCTGTTGTCTTCTAATGGCTATTGGTAAATACTTGTTGGTGTTGTTTTTATTTTTGTTTTGTCTTCCATTGATTATTAGTTGTTAATGCTGTTTTTATTTTTCTGTTGTTTTCTAAAGGCTATCAGTAAATACTTGGTGTTGTTTCTCTTTTTGTTTTGTCTTCCAATGATTATTAGTTGTTAGTGCTGTTTATAATTTTCTGTTGTTTTCTAGTGGCTATGGGTAACTACTTGTTGGTGTTGTTTTTATTTTTGTTTTGTCTTCCATTGATTATTAGTTGTTAATGCTGTTTTTATTTTTCTGTTGTTTTCTAATGGCTATTGTTAAATACTTGTTGGTGTTTTTTTTATTTTTGTTTTGTCTTCCATTGATTATTAGTGGTTAATGCTGTTTTTATTTTTCTGTTGTTTTCTAATGGCTATTGGTAAATACTTGGTGTTGTTTCTATTTTTTTTTTGTCTTCCATTGATTATTAGTTGTTAGTGCTGTTTTTATTTTTCTGTTGTTTTCTAATGGCTATTGTTAAATACTTGTTGGTGTTGTTTTTATTTTTGTTTTGTCTTCCATTGATTATTAGTTGTTAGTGCTGTTTATATTTTTCTGTTGTTTTCTAGTGGCTATTGGTAACTACTTGTTGGTGTTGTTTTTATTTTTGCTTTGTCTTTCATTGATTATTAGTTGTTAGTGCTGTTTATATTTTTCTGTTGTTTTCTAATGGCTATTGGTAAATACTTGTTGGTATTGTTTTTATTTTTGTTTTGTCTTTCATTGATTATTAGTTTTTAGTGCTGTTTTTATTTTTCTGTTGTTTTCTAATGGCTATTGGTAACTACTTGTTGGTGTTGTTTTTATTTTTGTTTTGTCTTTCAATGATTATTAGTTGTTAATGCTGTTTTTATTTTTCTGTTGTTTTCTAATGGCTATTGGTAAATACTTGGTGTTGTTTCTATTTTTGCTTTGTCTTTCATTGATTATTAGTTGTTAGTGCTGTTTATATTTTTCTGTTGTTTTCTAATGGCTTTTGGTAAATACTTGTTGGTATTGTTTTTATTTTTGATTTGTCTTCCATTGATTATTAGTTGTTAATGCTGTTTTTTATTTTTCTGTTGTTTTCTAATGGCTATTGGTAAATACTTGGTGGTGTTTTTTTTATTTTTGTTTTGTCTTCCATTGATTATTAGTTGTTAGTGCTGTTTATATTTTTCTGTTGTTTTCTAGTGGCTATTGGTAACTACTTGTTGGTGTTGTTTTTATTTTTGTTTTGTCTTCCATTGATTATTAGTTGTTAGTGCTGTTTATATTTTTCTGTTGTTTTCTAGTGGCTATTGGTAACTACTTGTTGGTGTTGTTTTTATTTTTGCTTTGTCTTTCATTGATTATTAGTTGTTAGTGCTGTTTTTATTTTTCTGTTGTTTTCTAATGGCTATTGGTAACTACTTGTTGGTGTTGTTTTTATTTTTGTTTTGTCTTTCAATGATTATTAGTTGTTAATGCTGTTTTTATTTTTCTGTTGTTTTCTAATGGCTATTGGTAAATACTTGGTGTTGTTTCTATTTTTGTTTTGTCTTTCATTGATTATTAATTGTTAGTGCTGTTTATATTTTTCTGTTGTTTTCTAATGGCTTTTGGTAAATACTTGTTTGTATTGTTTTCATTTTTGTTTTGTCTTTCATTGATTATTAGTTTTTAGTGCTGTTTTTATTTTTCTGTTGTTTTCTACTTGCTATTGGTAAATAATTGTTGGTGTTGTTTCTATTTTTGTTTTGTTTTCCATTGATTATTACTTGTTAGTGCTGTTTTTATTTTTCTGTTGTTTTCTAATGGCTATTGGTAAATACTTGTTGGTGTTGTTTTTATTTTTATTTTGTCTTCCATTGATTATTAGTTGTTAATGCTGTTTTTATTTTTCTGTTGTTTTCTAATGGTTATTGGTAAATACTGGTGTTGTTTCTATTTTTGTTTTGTTTTCCATTGATTATTAGTTGTTAGTGCTGCTTTTATTTTTCTGTTGTCTTCTAATGGCTATTGGTAAATACTTGTTGGTGTTGTTTTTATTTTTGTTTTGTCTTCCATTGATTATTAGTTGTTAATGCTGTTTTTATTTTTCTGTTGTTTTCTAATGGCTATTGGTTAATACTCGGTGTTGTTTCTATTTTTGTTTTGTTTTCCATTGATTATTAATTGTTAGTGCTGCTTTTATTTTTCTGTTGTCTTCTAATGGCTATTGGTAAATACTTGTTGGTGTTGTTTTTATTTTTGTTTTGTCTTCCATTGATTATTAGTTGTTAATGCTGTTTTTATTTTTCTGTTGTTTTCTAATGGCTATTGATAAATACTTGGTGTTGTTTCTATTTTTTTGTTGTCTTCCATTGATTATTAGTTGTTAGTGCTGTTTTTATTTTTCTGTTGTTTTCTAATGGCTATTGTTAAATACTTGTTGGTGTTTTTTTTATTTTTGTTTTGTCTTCCATTGATTATTAGTTGTTAGTGCTGTTTATATTTTTCTGTTGTTTTCTAGTGGCTATTGGTAACTACTTGTTGGTGTTGTTTTTATTTTTGCTTTGTCTTTCATTGATTATTAGTTGTTAGTGCTGTTTATATTTTTCTGTTGTTTTCTAATGGCTATTGGTAAATACTTGTTGGTATTGTTTTTATTTTTGTTTTGTCTTTCATTGATTATTAGTTTTTAGTGCTGTTTTTATTTTTCTGTTGTTTTCTAATGGCTATTGGTAACTACTTGTTGGTGTTGTTTTTATTTTTGTTTTGTCTTTCAATGATTATTAGTTGTTAATGCTGTTTTTATTTTTCTGTTGTTTTCTAATGGCTATTGGTAAATACTTGGTGTTGTTTCTATTTTTGTTTTGTCTTTCATTGATTATTAGTTGTTAGTGCTGTTTATATTTTTCTGTTGTTTTCTAATGGCTTTTGGTAAATACTTGTTTGTATTGTTTTTATTTTTGTTTTGTCTTTCATTGATTATTAGTTTTTAGTGCTGTTTTTATTTTTCTGTTGTTTTCTAGTGGCTATTGGTAAATACTTGTTGGTGTTGTTTCTATTTTTGTTTTGTTTTCCATTGATTATTACTTGTTAGTGCTGTTTTTATTTTTCTGTTGTTTTCTAATGGCTATTGGTAAATACTTGTTGGTGTTGTTTTTATTTTTGTTTTGTCTTCCATTGATTATTAGTTGTTAGTGCTGTTTTTATTTTTTTGTTGTTTTCTAGTGGCTATTGGTAAATACTTGTTGGTGTTGTTTCTATTTTTGTTTTGTTTTCCATTGATTATTAGTTGTTAATGCTGTTTTTATTTTTCTGTTGTTTTCTAATGGCTATTGGTAAAAACTTGTTGCTGTTGTTTTTATTTTTATTTTGTCTTCCATTGATTATTAGTTGTTAATGCTGTTTTTATTTTTCTGTTGTTTTCTAATGGTTATTGGTAAATACTGGTGTTGATTCTATTTTTGTTTTGTTTTCCATTGATTATTAGTTGTTAGTGCTGTTTTTATTTTTCTGTTGTCTTCTAATGGCTATTGGTAAATACTTGTTGGTGTTGTTTTTATTTTTGTTTTGTCTTCCATTGATTATTAGTTGTTAATGCTGTTTTTATTTTTCTGTTGTTTTCTAAAGGCTATCAGTAAATACTTGGTGTTGTTTCTCTTTTTGTTTTGTCTTCCAATGATTATTAGTTGTTAGTGCTGTTTATAATTTTCTGTTGTTTTCTAGTGGCTATGGGTAACTACTTGTTGGTGTTGTTTTTATTTTTGTTTTGTCTTCCATTGATTATTAGTTGTTAATGCTGTTTTTATTTTTCTGTTGTTTTCTAATGGCTATTGTTAAATACTTGTTGGTGTTTTTTTTATTTTTGTTTTGTCTTCCATTGATTATTAGTGGTTAATGCTGTTTTTATTTTTCTGTTGTTTTCTAATGGCTATTGGTAAATACTTGGTGTTGTTTCTATTTTTTTTTTGTCTTCCATTGATTATTAGTTGTTAGTGCTGTTTTTATTTTTCTGTTGTTTTCTAATGGCTATTGTTAAATACTTGTTGGTGTTGTTTTTATTTTTGTTTTGTCTTCCATTGATTATTAGTTGTTAGTGCTGTTTATATTTTTCTGTTGTTTTCTAGTGGCTATTGGTAACTACTTGTTGGTGTTGTTTTTATTTTTGCTTTGTCTTTCATTGATTATTAGTTGTTAGTGCTGTTTATATTTTTCTGTTGTTTTCTAATGGCTATTGGTAAATACTTGTTGGTATTGTTTTTATTTTTGTTTTGTCTTTCATTGATTATTAGATTTTAGTGCTGTTTTTATTTTTCTGTTGTTTTCTAATGGCTATTGGTAACTACTTGTTGGTGTTGTTTTTATTTTTGTTTTGTCTTTCAATGATTATTAGTTGTTAATGCTGTTTTTATTTTTCTGTTGTTTTCTAATGGCTATTGGTAAATACTTGGTGTTGTTTCTATTTTTGCTTTGTCTTTCATTGATTATTAGTTGTTAGTGCTGTTTATATTTTTCTGTTGTTTTCTAATGGCTTTTGGTAAATACTTGTTGGTATTGTTTTTATTTTTGATTTGTCTTCCATTGATTATTAGTTGTTAATGCTGTTTTTTATTTTTCTGTTGTTTTCTAATGGCTATTGGTAAATACTTGGTGGTGTTTTTTTTATTTTTGTTTTGTCTTCCATTGATTATTAGTTGTTAGTGCTGTTTATATTTTTCTGTTGTTTTCTAGTGGCTATTGGTAACTACTTGTTGGTGTTGTTTTTATTTTTGTTTTGTCTTCCATTGATTATTAGTTGTTAGTGCTGTTTATATTTTTCTGTTGTTTTCTAGTGGCTATTGGTAACTACTTGTTGGTGTTGTTTTTATTTTTGCTTTGTCTTTCATTGATTATTAGTTGTTAGTGCTGTTTTTATTTTTCTGTTGTTTTCTAATGGCTATTGGTAACTACTTGTTGGTGTTGTTTTTATTTTTGTTTTGTCTTTCAATGATTATTAGTTGTTAATGCTGTTTTTATTTTTCTGTTGTTTTCTAATGGCTATTGGTAAATACTTGGTGTTGTTTCTATTTTTGTTTTGTCTTTCATTGATTATTAATTGTTAGTGCTGTTTATATTTTTCTGTTGTTTTCTAATGGCTTTTGGTAAATACTTGTTTGTATTGTTTTCATTTTTGTTTTGTCTTTCATTGATTATTAGTTTTTAGTGCTGTTTTTATTTTTTTGTTGTTTTCTACTTGCTATTGGTAAATAATTGTTGGTGTTGTTTCTATTTTTGTTTTGTTTTCCATTGATTATTACTTGTTAGTGCTGTTTTTATTTTTCTGTTGTTTTCTAATGGCTATTGGTAAATACTTGTTGGTGTTGTTTTTATTTTTATTTTGTCTTCCATTGATTATTAGTTGTTAATGCTGTTTTTATTTTTCTGTTGTTTTCTAATGGTTATTGGTAAATACTGGTGTTGTTTCTATTTTTGTTTTGTTTTCCATTGATTATTAGTTGTTAGTGCTGCTTTTATTTTTCTGTTGTCTTCTAATGGCTATTGGTAAATACTTGTTGGTGTTGTTTTTATTTTTGTTTTGTCTTCCATTGATTATTAGTTGTTAATGCTGTTTTTATTTTTCTGTTGTTTTCTAATGGCTATTGATTAATACTCGGTGTTGTTTTTATTTTTGTTTTGTTTTCCATTGATTATTAGTTGTTAGTGCTGTTTGTATTCCTCTGGTGTCTTCTAATGGCTATTGGTAAATACTTGTTGGTGTTGTTTTTATTTTTGTTTTGTCTTCCATTGATTATTAGTTGTTAATGCTGTTTTTATTTTTCTGTTGTTTTCTATTGGCTATTGTTAAATAGTTGTTGGTGTTGTTTTTATTTTTGTTTTGTCTTCTATTGATTATTAGTTGTTAGTGCTGTTTATATTTTTCTGTTGTTTTCTAGTGGCTATTGGTAACTACTTGTTGGTGTTGTTTTTATTTTTGTTTTGTCTTCCATTGATTATTAGTTGTTAATGCTGTTTTTATTTTTCTGTTGTTTTCTAATGGCTATTGGTTATTACTCGGTGTTGTTTCTATTTTTGTTTTGTTTTCCATTGAATATTAGTTGTTAGTGCTGTTTATATTTTTCTGTTGTTTTCTAGTGGCTATTGGTAACTACTTGTTGGTGTTGTTTTTATTTTTGTTTTGTCTTCCATTGATTATTAGTTGTTAATGCTGTTTTTATTTTTCTGTTGTTTTCTAGTGGCTATTGGTAACTACTTGTTGGTGTTGTTTTTATTTTTGTTTTGTCTTCCATTGATTATTAGTTGTTAATGCTGTTTTTATTTTTCTGTTGTTTTCTAATGGCTATTGTTAAATAATTGTTGGTGTTGTTTTTATTTTTGTTTTGTCTTCCATTGATTATTAGTTGTTAGTGCTGTTTATATTTTTCTGTTGTTTTCTAGTGGCTATTGGTAACTACTTGTTGGTGTTGTTTTTATTTTTGCTTTGTCTTTCATTGATTATTAGTTGTTAGTGCTGTTTTTATTTTTCTGTTGTTTTCTAATGGCTATTGGTAACTACTTGTTGGTGTTGTTTTTATTTTTGTTTTGTCTTTCAATGATTATTAGTTGTTAATGCTGTTTTTATTTTTCTGTTGTTTTCTAATGGATATTGGTAAATACTTGGTGTTGTTTCTATTTTTGTTTTGTCTTTCATTGATTATTAGTTGTTAGTGCTGTTTATATTTTTCTGTTGTTTTCTAATGGCTTTTGGTAAATACTTGTTTGTATTGTTTTCATTTTTGTTTTGTCTTTCATTGATTATTAGTTTTTAGTGCTGTTTTTATTTTTCTGTTGTTTTCTAATGGCTATTGGTAACTACTTGTTGGTGTTGTTTTTATTTTTGTTTTGTCTTTCAATGATTATTAGTTGTTAATGCTGTTTTTATTTTTCTGTTGTTTTCTAATGGCTATTGGTAAATACTTGGTGTTGTTTCTATTTTTGCTTTGTCTTTCATTGATTATTAGTTGTTAGTGCTGTTTATATTTTTCTGTTGTTTTCTAATGGCTTTTGGTAAATACTTGTTGGTATTGTTTTTATTTTTGATTTGTCTTCCATTGATTATTAGTTGTTAATGCTGTTTTTTATTTTTCTGTTGTTTTCTAATGGCTATTGGTAAATACTTGGTGGTGTTTTTTTTATTTTTGTTTTGTCTTCCATTGATTATTAGTTGTTAGTGCTGTTTATATTTTTCTGTTGTTTTCTAGTGGCTATTGGTAACTACTTGTTGGTGTTGTTTTTATTTTTGTTTTGTCTTCCATTGATTATTAGTTGTTAGTGCTGTTTATATTTTTCTGTTGTTTTCTAGTGGCTATTGGTAACTACTTGTTGGTGTTGTTTTTATTTTTGCTTTGTCTTTCATTGATTATTAGTTGTTAGTGCTGTTTTTATTTTTCTGTTGTTTTCTAATGGCTATTGGTAACTACTTGTTGGTGTTGTTTTTATTTTTGTTTTGTCTTTCAATGATTATTAGTTGTTAATGCTGTTTTTATTTTTCTGTTGTTTTCTAATGGCTATTGGTAAATACTTGGTGTTGTTTCTATTTTTGTTTTGTCTTTCATTGATTATTAATTGTTAGTGCTGTTTATATTTTTCTGTTGTTTTCTAATGGCTTTTGGTAAATACTTGTTTGTATTGTTTTCATTTTTGTTTTGTCTTTCATTGATTATTAGTTTTTAGTGCTGTTTTTATTTTTTTGTTGTTTTCTACTTGCTATTGGTAAATAATTGTTGGTGTTGTTTCTATTTTTGTTTTGTTTTCCATTGATTATTACTTGTTAGTGCTGTTTTTATTTTTCTGTTGTTTTCTAATGGCTATTGGTAAATACTTGTTGGTGTTGTTTTTATTTTTATTTTGTCTTCCATTGATTATTAGTTGTTAATGCTGTTTTTATTTTTCTGTTGTTTTCTAATGGTTATTGGTAAATACTGGTGTTGTTTCTATTTTTGTTTTGTTTTCCATTGATTATTAGTTGTTAGTGCTGCTTTTATTTTTCTGTTGTCTTCTAATGGCTATTGGTAAATACTTGTTGGTGTTGTTTTTATTTTTGTTTTGTCTTCCATTGATTATTAGTTGTTAATGCTGTTTTTATTTTTCTGTTGTTTTCTAATGGCTATTGATTAATACTCGGTGTTGTTTTTATTTTTGTTTTGTTTTCCATTGATTATTAGTTGTTAGTGCTGTTTGTATTCCTCTGGTGTCTTCTAATGGCTATTGGTAAATACTTGTTGGTGTTGTTTTTATTTTTGTTTTGTCTTCCATTGATTATTAGTTGTTAATGCTGTTTTTATTTTTCTGTTGTTTTCTATTGGCTATTGTTAAATAGTTGTTGGTGTTGTTTTTATTTTTGTTTTGTCTTCTATTGATTATTAGTTGTTAGTGCTGTTTATATTTTTCTGTTGTTTTCTAGTGGCTATTGGTAACTACTTGTTGGTGTTGTTTTTATTTTTGTTTTGTCTTCCATTGATTATTAGTTGTTAATGCTGTTTTTATTTTTCTGTTGTTTTCTAATGGCTATTGGTTATTACTCGGTGTTGTTTCTATTTTTGTTTTGTTTTCCATTGAATATTAGTTGTTAGTGCTGTTTATATTTTTCTGTTGTTTTCTAGTGGCTATTGGTAACTACTTGTTGGTGTTGTTTTTATTTTTGTTTTGTCTTCCATTGATTATTAGTTGTTAATGCTGTTTTTATTTTTCTGTTGTTTTCTAGTGGCTATTGGTAACTACTTGTTGGTGTTGTTTTTATTTTTGTTTTGTCTTCCATTGATTATTAGTTGTTAATGCTGTTTTTATTTTTCTGTTGTTTTCTAATGGCTATTGTTAAATAATTGTTGGTGTTGTTTTTATTTTTGTTTTGTCTTCCATTGATTATTAGTTGTTAGTGCTGTTTATATTTTTCTGTTGTTTTCTAGTGGCTATTGGTAACTACTTGTTGGTGTTGTTTTTATTTTTGCTTTGTCTTTCATTGATTATTAGTTGTTAGTGCTGTTTTTATTTTTCTGTTGTTTTCTAATGGCTATTGGTAACTACTTGTTGGTGTTGTTTTTATTTTTGTTTTGTCTTTCAATGATTATTAGTTGTTAATGCTGTTTTTATTTTTCTGTTGTTTTCTAATGGATATTGGTAAATACTTGGTGTTGTTTCTATTTTTGTTTTGTCTTTCATTGATTATTAGTTGTTAGTGCTGTTTATATTTTTCTGTTGTTTTCTAATGGCTTTTGGTAAATACTTGTTTGTATTGTTTTCATTTTTGTTTTGTCTTTCATTGATTATTAGTTTTTAGTGCTGTTTTTATTTTTCTGTTGTTTTCTACTTGCTATTGGTAAATAATTGTTGGTGTTGTTTCTATTTTTGTTTTGTTTTCCATTGATTATTACTTGTTAGTGCTGTTTTTATTTTTCTGTTGTTTTCTAATGGCTATTGGTAAATACTTGTTGGTGTTGTTTTTATTTTTATTTTGTCTTCCATTGATTATTAGTTGTTAATGCTGTTTTTATTTTTCTGTTGTTTTCTAATGGTTATTGGTAAATACTGGTGTTGTTTCTATTTTTGTTCTGTTTTCCATTGATTATTAGTTGTTAGTGCTGCTTTTATTTTTGTGTTGTCTTCTAATGGCTATTGGTAAATACTTGTTGGTGTTGTTTTTATTTTTGTTTTGTCTTCCATTGATTATTAGTTGTTAATGCTGTTTTTATTTTTCTGTTGTTTTCTAATGGCTATTGATTAATACTCGGTGTTGTTTTTATTTTTGTTTTGTTTTCCATTGATTATTAGTTGTTAGTGCTGTTTGTATTCCTCTGGTGTCTTCTAATGGCTATTGGTAAATACTTGTTGGTGTTGTTTTTATTTTGTTTTGTCTTCCATTGATTATTAGTTGTTAATGCTGTTTTTATTTTTCTGTTGTTTTCTAATGGCTATTGTTAAATAGTTGTTGGTGTTGTTTTTATTTTTGTTTTGTCTTCTATTGATTATTAGTTGTTAGTGCTGTTTATATTTTTCTGTTGTTTTCTAGTGGCTATTGGTAACTACTTGTTGGTGTTGTTTTTATTTTTGTTTTGTCTTCCATTGATTATTAGTTGTTAATGCTGTTTTTATTTTTCTGTTGTTTTCTAATGGCTATTGGTTATTACTCGGTGTTGTTTCTATTTTTGTTTTGTTTTCCATTGAATATTAGTTGTTAGTGCTGTTTATATTTTTCTGTTGTTTTCTAGTGGCTATTGGTAACTACTTGTTGGTGTTGTTTTTATTTTTGTTTTGTCTTCCATTGATTATTAGTTGTTAATGCTGTTTTTATTTTTCTGTTGTTTTCTAGTGGCTATTGGTAACTACTTGTTGGTGTTGTTTTTATTTTTGTTTTGTCTTCCATTGATTATTAGTTGTTAATGCTGTTTTTATTTTTCTGTTGTTTTCTAATGGCTATTGTTAAATAGTTGTTGGTGTTGTTTTTATTTTTGTTTTGTCTTCCATTGATTATTAGTTGTTAGTGCTGTTTATATTTTTCTGTTGTTTTCTAGTGGCTATTGGTAACTACTTGTTGGTGTTGTTTTTATTTTTGGTTGTCTTTCATTGATTATTAGTTGTTAGTGCTGTTTTTATTTTTCTGTTGTTTTCTAATGGCTATTGGTAACTACTTGTTGGTGTTGTTTTTATTTTTGTTTTGTCTTTCAATGATTATTAGTTGTTAATGCTGTTTTTATTTTTCTGTTGTTTTCTAATGGCTATTGGTAAATACTTGGTGTTGTTTCTATTTTTGTTTTGTCTTTCATTGATTATTAGTTATTAATGCTGTTTATATTTTTCTGTTGTTTTCTAATGGCTTTTGGTAAATACTTGTTTGTATTGTTTTCATTTTTGTTTTGTCTTTCATTGATTATTAGTTTTTAGTGCTGTTTTTATTTTTCTGTTGTTTTCTACTTGCTATTGGTAAATAATTGTTGGTGTTGTTTCTATTTTTGTTTTGTTTTCCATTGATTATTACTTGTTAGTGCTGTTTTTATTTTTCTGTTGTTTTCTAATGGCTATTGGTAAATACTTGTTGGTGTTGTTTTTATTTTTATTTTGTCTTCCATTGATTATTAGTTGTTAATGCTGTTTTTATTTTTCTGTTGTTTTCTAATGGTTATTGGTAAATACTGGTGTTGTTTCTATTTTTGTTTTGTTTTCCATTGATTATTAGTTGTTAGTGCTGCTTTTATTTTTCTGTTGTCTTCTAATGGCTATTGGTAAATACTTGTTGGTGTTGTTTTTATTTTTGTTTTGTCTTCCATTGATTATTAGTTGTTAATGCTGTTTTTATTTTTCTGTTGTTTTCTAATGGCTATTGGTTAATACTCGGTGTTGTTTCTATTTTTGTTTTGTTTTCCATTGATTATTAGTTGTTAGTGCTGCTTTTATTTTTCTGTTGTCTTCTAATGGCTATTGGTAAATACTTGTTGGTGTTGTTTTTATTTTTGTTTTGTCTTCCATTGATTATTAGTTGTTAATGCTGTTTTTATTTTTCTGTTGTTTTCTAATGGCTATTGGTAAATACTTGGTGTTGTTTCTATTTTTTTTTTGTCTTCCATTGGTTATTAGTTGTTAGTGCTGTTTTTATTTTTCTGTTGTTTTCTAATGGCTATTGTTAAATACTTGTTGGTGTTTTTTTTATTTTTGTTTTGTCTTCCATTGATTATTAGTTGTTAGTGCTGTTTATATTTTTCTGTTGTTTTCTAGTGGCTATTGGTAACTACTTGTTGGTGTTGTTTTTATTTTTGCTTTGTCTTTCATTGATTATTACTTGTTAGTGCTGTTTATATTTTTCTGTTGTTTTCTAATGGCTATTGGTAAATACTTGTTGGTATTGTTTTTATTTTTGTTTTGTCTTTCATTGATTATTAGTTTTTAGTGCTGTTTTTATTTTTCTGTTGTTTTCTAATGGCTATTGGTAACTACTTGTTGGTGTTGTTTTTATTTTTGTTTTGTCTTTCAATGATTATTAGTTGTTAATGCTGTTTTTATTTTTCTGTTGTTTTCTAATGGCTATTGGTAAATACTTGGTGTTGTTTCTATTTTTGTTTTGTCTTTCATTGATTATTAGTTGTTAGTGCTGTTTATATTTTTCTGTTGTTTTCTAATGGCTATTGTTAAATACTTGTTTGTATTGTTTTTATTTTTGTTTTGTCTTTCATTGATTATTAGTTTTTAGTGCTGTTTTTATTTTTCTGTTGTTTTCTAGTGGCTATTGGTAAATACTTGTTGGTGTTGTTTCTATTTTTGTTTTGTTTTCCATTGATTATTAGTTGTTAATGCTGTTTTTATTTTTCTGTTGTTTTCTAAAGGCTATCAGTAAATACTTGGTGTTGTTTCTCTTTTTGTTTTGTCTTCCAATGATTATTAGTTGTTAGTGCTGTTTATAATTTTCTGTTGTTTTCTAGTGGCTATGGGTAACTACTTGTTGGTGTTGTTTTTATTTTTGTTTTGTCTTCCATTGATTATTAGTTGTTAATGCTGTTTTTATTTTTCTGTTGTTTTCTAATGGCTATTGATTAATACTCGGTGTTGTTTTTATTTTTGTTTTGTTTTCCATTGATTATTAGTTGTTAGTGCTGTTTGTATTCCTCTGGTGTCTTCTAATGGCTATTGGTAAATACTTGTTGGTGTTGTTTTTATTTTGTTTTGTCTTCCATTGATTATTAGTTGTTAATGCTGTTTTTATTTTTCTGTTGTTTTCTAATGGCTATTGTTAAATAGTTGTTGGTGTTGTTTTTATTTTTGTTTTGTCTTCTATTGATTATTAGTTGTTAGTGCTGTTTATATTTTTCTGTTGTTTTCTAGTGGCTATTGGTAACTACTTGTTGGTGTTGTTTTTATTTTTGTTTTGTCTTCCATTGATTATTAGTTGTTAATGCTGTTTTTATTTTTCTGTTGTTTTCTAATGGCTATTGGTTATTACTCGGTGTTGTTTCTATTTTTGTTTTGTTTTCCATTGAATATTAGTTGTTAGTGCTGTTTATATTTTTCTGTTGTTTTCTAGTGGCTATTGGTAACTACTTGTTGGTGTTGTTTTTATTTTTGTTTTGTCTTCCATTGATTATTAGTTGTTAATGCTGTTTTTATTTTTCTGTTGTTTTCTAGTGGCTATTGGTAACTACTTGTTGGTGTTGTTTTTATTTTTGTTTTGTCTTCCATTGATTATTAGTTGTTAATGCTGTTTTTATTTTTCTGTTGTTTTCTAATGGCTATTGTTAAATAGTTGTTGGTGTTGTTTTTATTTTTGTTTTGTCTTCCATTGATTATTAGTTGTTAGTGCTGTTTATATTTTTCTGTTGTTTTCTAGTGGCTATTGGTAACTACTTGTTGGTGTTGTTTTTATTTTTGGTTGTCTTTCATTGATTATTAGTTGTTAGTGCTGTTTTTATTTTTCTGTTGTTTTCTAATGGCTATTGGTAACTACTTGTTGGTGTTGTTTTTATTTTTGTTTTGTCTTTCAATGATTATTAGTTGTTAATGCTGTTTTTATTTTTCTGTTGTTTTCTAATGGCTATTGGTAAATACTTGGTGTTGTTTCTATTTTTGTTTTGTCTTTCATTGATTATTAGTTATTAATGCTGTTTATATTTTTCTGTTGTTTTCTAATGGCTTTTGGTAAATACTTGTTTGTATTGTTTTCATTTTTGTTTTGTCTTTCATTGATTATTAGTTTTTAGTGCTGTTTTTATTTTTCTGTTGTTTTCTACTTGCTATTGGTAAATAATTGTTGGTGTTGTTTCTATTTTTGTTTTGTTTTCCATTGATTATTACTTGTTAGTGCTGTTTTTATTTTTCTGTTGTTTTCTAATGGCTATTGGTAAATACTTGTTGGTGTTGTTTTTATTTTTATTTTGTCTTCCATTGATTATTAGTTGTTAATGCTGTTTTTATTTTTCTGTTGTTTTCTAATGGTTATTGGTAAATACTGGTGTTGTTTCTATTTTTGTTTTGTTTTCCATTGATTATTAGTTGTTAGTGCTGCTTTTATTTTTCTGTTGTCTTCTAATGGCTATTGGTAAATACTTGTTGGTGTTGTTTTTATTTTTGTTTTGTCTTCCATTGATTATTAGTTGTTAATGCTGTTTTTATTTTTCTGTTGTTTTCTAATGGCTATTGGTTAATACTCGGTGTTGTTTCTATTTTTGTTTTGTTTTCCATTGATTATTAGTTGTTAGTGCTGCTTTTATTTTTCTGTTGTCTTCTAATGGCTATTGGTAAATACTTGTTGGTGTTGTTTTTATTTTTGTTTTGTCTTCCATTGATTATTAGTTGTTAATGCTGTTTTTATTTTTCTGTTGTTTTCTAATGGCTATTGGTAAATACTTGGTGTTGTTTCTATTTTTTTTTTGTCTTCCATTGGTTATTAGTTGTTAGTGCTGTTTTTATTTTTCTGTTGTTTTCTAATGGCTATTGTTAAATACTTGTTGGTGTTTTTTTTATTTTTGTTTTGTCTTCCATTGATTATTAGTTGTTAGTGCTGTTTATATTTTTCTGTTGTTTTCTAGTGGCTATTGGTAACTACTTGTTGGTGTTGTTTTTATTTTTGCTTTGTCTTTCATTGATTATTACTTGTTAGTGCTGTTTATATTTTTCTGTTGTTTTCTAATGGCTATTGGTAAATACTTGTTGGTATTGTTTTTATTTTTGTTTTGTCTTTCATTGATTATTAGTTTTTAGTGCTGTTTTTATTTTTCTGTTGTTTTCTAATGGCTATTGGTAACTACTTGTTGGTGTTGTTTTTATTTTTGTTTTGTCTTTCAATGATTATTAGTTGTTAATGCTGTTTTTATTTTTCTGTTGTTTTCTAATGGCTATTGGTAAATACTTGGTGTTGTTTCTATTTTTGTTTTGTCTTTCATTGATTATTAGTTGTTAGTGCTGTTTATATTTTTCTGTTGTTTTCTAATGGCTATTGTTAAATACTTGTTTGTATTGTTTTTATTTTTGTTTTGTCTTTCATTGATTATTAGTTTTTAGTGCTGTTTTTATTTTTCTGTTGTTTTCTAGTGGCTATTGGTAAATACTTGTTGGTGTTGTTTCTATTTTTGTTTTGTTTTCCATTGATTATTAGTTGTTAATGCTGTTTTTATTTTTCTGTTGTTTTCTAAAGGCTATCAGTAAATACTTGGTGTTGTTTCTCTTTTTGTTTTGTCTTCCAATGATTATTAGTTGTTAGTGCTGTTTATAATTTTCTGTTGTTTTCTAGTGGCTATGGGTAACTACTTGTTGGTGTTGTTTTTATTTTTGTTTTGTCTTCCATTGATTATTAGTTGTTAATGCTGTTTTTATTTTTCTGTTGTTTTCTAATGGCTATTGTTAAATACTTGTTGGTGTTTTTTTTATTTTTGTTTTGTCTTCCATTGATTATTAGTTGTTAGTGCTGTTTATATTTTTCTGTTGTTTTCTAGTGGCTATTGGTAACTACTTGTTGGTGTTGTTTTTATTTTTGCTTTGTCTTTCATTGATTATTAGTTGTTAGTGCTGTTTATATTTTTCTGTTGTTTTCTAATGGCTATTGGTAAATACTTGTTGGTATTGTTTTTATTTTTGTTTTGTCTTTCATTGATTATTAGTTTTTAGTGCTGTTTTTATTTTTCTGTTGTTTTCTAATGGCTATTGGTAAATACTTGTTGGTATTGTTTTTATTTTTGTTTTGTCTTTCATTGATTATTAGTTTTTAGTGCTGTTTTTATTTTTCTGTTGTTTTCTAATGGCTATTGGTAACTACTTGTTGGTGTTGTTTTTATTTTTGTTTTGTCTTTCAATGATTATTAGTTGTTAATGCTGTTTTTATTTTTCTGTTGTTTTCTAATGGCTATTGGTAAATACTTGGTGTTGTTTCTATTTTTGTTTTGTCTTTCATTGATTATTAGGTGTTAGTGCTGTTTATATTTTTCTGTTGTTTTCTAATGGCTTTTGGTAAATACTTGTTTGTATTGTTTTTATTTTTGTTTTGTCTTTCATTGATTATTAGTTTTTAGTGCTGTTTTTATTTTTCTGTTGTTTTCTAGTGGCTATTGGTAAATACTTGTTGGTGTTGTTTCTATTTTTGTTTTGTTTTCCATTGATTATTACTTGTTAGTGCTGTTTTTATTTTTCTGTTGTTTTCTAATGGCTATTGGTAAATACTTGTTGGTGTTGTTTTTATTTTTGTTTTGTCTTCCATTGATTATTAGTTGTTAGTGCTGTTTTTATTTTTTTGTTGTTTTCTAGTGGCTATTGGTAAATACTTTTTGGTGTTGTTTCTATTTTTGTTTTGTTTTCCATTGATTATTAGTTGTTAATGCTGTTTTTATTTTTCTGTTGTTTTCTAATGGTTATTGGTAAATACTGGTGTTGATTCTATTTTTGTTTTGTTTTCCATTGATTATTAGTTGTTAGTGCTGTTTTTATTTTTCTGTTGTCTTCTAATGGCTATTGGTAAATACTTGTTGGTGTTGTTTTTATTTTTGTTTTGTCTTCCATTGATTATTAGTTGTTAATGCTATTTTTATTTTTCTGTTGTTTTCTAAAGGCTATCAGTAAATACTTGGTGTTGTTTCTCTTTTTGTTTTGTCTTCCAATGATTATTAGTTGTTAGTGCTGTTTATAATTTTCTGTTGTTTTCTAGTGGCTATGGGTAACTACTTGTTGGTGTTGTTTTTATTTTTGTTTTGTCTTCCATTGATTATTAGTTGTTAATGCTGTTTTTATTTTTCTGTTGTTTTCTAATGGCTATTGTTAAATAGTTGTTGGTGTTGTTTTTATTTTTGTTTTGTCTTCCATTGATTATTAGTTGTTAATGCTGTTTTTATTTTTCTGTTGTTTTCTAATGGCTATTGGTTAATACACGGTGTTGTTTCTATTTTTGTTTTGTTTTCCATTGATTATTAGTTGTTAGTGCTGCTTTTATTTTTCTGTTGTCTTCTAATGGCTATTGGTAAATACTTGTTGGTGTTGTTTTTATTTTTGTTTTGTCTTCCATTGATTATTAGTTGTTAATGCTGTTTTTATTTTTCTGTTGTTTTCTAATGGCTATTGGTAAATACTTGGTGTTGTTTCTATTCTTTTTTTGTCTTCCATTGATTATTAGTTGTTAGTGCTGTTTTTATTTTTCTGTTGTTTTCTAATGGCTATTGTTAAATACTTGTTGGTGTTTTTTTTATTTTTGTTTTGTCTTCCATTGATTATTAGTTGTTAGTGCTGTTTATATTTTTCTGTTGTTTTCTAGTGGCTATTGGTAACTACTTGTTGGTGTTGTTTTTATTTTTGCTTTGTCTTTCATTGATTATTAGTTGTTAGTGCTGTTTATATTTTTCTGTTGTTTTCTAATGGCTATTGGTAAATACTTGTTGGTATTGTTTTTATTTTTGTTTTGTCTTTCATTGTTTATTAGTTTTTAGTGCTGTTTTTATTTTTCTGTTGTTTTCTAATGGCTATTGGTAACTACTTGTTGGTGTTGTTTTTATTTTTGTTTTGTCTTTCAATGATTATTAGTTGTTAATGCTGTTTTTATTTTTCTGTTGTTTTCTAATGGCTATTGGTAAATACTTGGTGTTGTTTCTATTTTTGCTTTGTCTTTCATTGATTATTAGTTGTTAGTGCTGTTTATATTTTTCTGTTGTTTTCTAATGGCTTTTGGTAAATACTTGTTTGTATTGTTTTTATTTTTGTTTTGTCTTTCATTGATTATTAGTTTTTAGTGCTGTTTTTATTTTTCTGTTGTTTTCTAGTGGCTATTGGTAAATACTTGTTGGTGTTGTTTCTATTTTTGTTTTGTTTTCCATTGATTATTACTTGTTAGTGCTGTTTTTATTTTTCTGTTGTTTTCTAATGGCTATTGGTAAATACTTGTTGGTGTTGTTTTTATTTTTGTTTTGTCTTCCATTGATTATTAGTTGTTAGTGCTGTTTTTATTTTTTTGTTGTTTTCTAGTGGATATTGGTAAATACTTTTTGGTGTTGTTTCTATTTTTGTTTTGTTTTCCATTGATTATTAGTTGTTAATGCTGTTTTTATTTTTCTGTTGTTTTCTAATGGCTATTGGTAAATACTTGTTGCTGTTGTTTTTATTTTTATTTTGTCTTCCATTGATTATTAGTTGTTAATGCTGTTTTTATTTTTCTGTTGTTTTCTAATGGTTATTGGTAAATACTGGTGTTGATTCTATTTTTGTTTTGTTTTCCATTGATTATTAGTTGTTAGTGCTGTTTTTATTTTTCTGTCGTCTTCTAATGGCTATTGGTAAATACTTGTTGGTGTTGTTTTTATTTTTGTTTTGTCTTCCATTGATTATTAGTTGTTAATGCTGTTTTTATTTTTCTGTTGTTTGCTAAAGGCTATCAGTGAATACTTGGTGTTGTTTCTCTTTTTGTTTTGTCTTCCAATGATTATTAGTTGTTAGTGCTGTTTATAATTTTCTGTTGTTTTCTAGTGGCTATGGGTAACTACTTGTTGGTGTTGTTTTTATTTTTGTTTTGTCTTCCATTGATTATTAGTTGTTAATGCTGTTTTTATTTTTCTGTTGTTTTCTAATGGCTATTGCTAAATACTTGTTGGTGTTGTTTTTATTTTTGTTTTGTCTTCCATTGATTATTAGTTGTTAGTGCTGTTTATATTTTTCTGTTGTTTTCTAGTCGCTATTGGTAACTACATGTTGGTGTTGTTTTTATTTTTGTTTTGTCTTCCATTGATTATTAGTTGTTAATGCTGTTTTTATTTTTCTGTTGTTTTCTAATGGCTATTGGTTAATTCTCGGTGTTGTTTCTATTTTTGTTTTGTTTTCCATTGATTATTAGTTGTTAGTGCTGTTTTTATTCCTCTGTTGTCTTCTAATGGCTATTGGTAAATACTTGTTGGTGTTGTTTTTATTTTTGATTTGTCTTCCATTGATTATTAGTTGTTAATGCTGTTTTTATTTTTCTGTTGTTTTCTAATGGCTATTGGTAAATACTTGGTGGTGTTTTTTTAATTTTTGTTTTGTCTTCCATTGATTATTAGGTGTTAGTGCTGTTTATATTTTTCTGTTGTTTTCTAGTGGCTATTGGTAACTACTTGTTGGTGTTGTTTTTATTTTTGTTTTGTCTTCCATTGATTATTAGTTGTTAATGCTGTTTTTATTTTTCTGTTGTTTTCTAATGGCTATTGGTAAATACTCGGTGTTGTTTCTATTTTTGTTTTGTTTTCCATTGATTATTAGTTGTTAGTGCTGTTTTTATTTCTCTGTTGTCTTCTAATGGCTATTGATAAATACTTGTTGGTTCTGTTATAGATACAAATAGATACAAGTCAACCTACCTAAGATTCGCGGCCACGACAACCCACTATTAGATTTGCTATCACATTGAATAGTATAGAGTGATTTTCCCCTTAGGTGACCACCGAACCCTCTGAAAGGGGGCGATTGCATACATTATGTACTGTACAATCAGACAAGGATCCAGGATTTTGCGCTTGGTTTATGGTACCTCATTGTTTCACAACAGGTACAAGGATAGGCCATTGAGGAGGACGCGTTGAAAAAAAATCGACTTTGAAGTTCCGTGATTTTTTAGGATTTACTGCTATTACTTGTAATTTGCGTCATATATACTTTGTATATTTCAGCGTACGACCATTACAACACCTCTAAGTCCACGTCTGACGATCGTGGCCGCAATGACATATTCACTAGATGTTTTGCTAATAGATAATGTGAAAAGGTTATATAAAACCGAATTGGCAATCAAGAATGGACAAGCCAGAGACATTGGTAACATTGGACACATATCAAACACACCAGGGTAATACCCAGATGCTGGCAAAGAATAAGCAAGTTCTGCCTCTAATAAAACACCCGTCATGCTACTCATATAGTCATAGGGCACCACTATTCACAATAAAACAAACTAAATTATAATTCATGTTCTTCTTTGTTACAGGTTTAGTGGCAGGAATGTCACTGTTGGTTGTTGGATTATTTGCTAGCTGTATATTTTTTGCCTTTGCCAGGTAATTATGTAAAAACATGTATTTGTGTTTGCTTTTGCACAATCATTACCTAAAAGCTATACATTTTGCTTTTGTCAGATAATTATGTTTTTTTTTGGTTTCTTCCAGGTAAGATAAATACATCTTTTTTTCGGATAACCTTTTGTTTTGTTTTTTGCAAAGTAAAAGTTTTGTTTTTCCTTTTGCATTTGGTAGGTAATTGGTTTGCTTTCTATCTAGAAACGAACTAAATTGATCATTCACGTTACCTTCAGTTGCTATATGATTGATTGGTTGATTTTTGGTGTTTAGCGCCACTTTCAGCAATTCAGTTGCTATAGTTGACTATTAGATCAGAGGACTATATATTAGAAAGATGAATATATATTCCTACATGTAGCAAATAGACAAGGTAGGAAGATAACAGAACATATTTACGATAAAAAAATAGCCAAAACACGAAAACGCAAAGAAAGGTGTGCTCGAATATTTGACAAAATATCGCAATACCTGATTAGAAGTTTTGTGTCAAAAGTTGTAAAAATGTAATAAATACCTCTTATGAATAAAAATAGAATCATCAAGATGGTCACTGTTGGTAGCATTTTAAATTTTACACATCTTTATATAAGGTTAAATATGTGGCGTGATCACATTCAATACTAGAAACTATTTAATATAAATTATGGCGAGGTAGCAGGTCACTTTGAACTGTTTCTGGGAAGTCGTTTTAACTAGCATTTAACATTGCGTCATTATTGAACAAAATATATTATTGGAACAATTTAGTAATATGTTTGTGGGCGGACCTTTATTGTACCATTGATTGATATTAACGGGGAAATGAACATTGTCTAACATTTGTTTTTGTTTTGTTTTGTTTTTGTTTGTTTGTATGTTTGTTTGTTTTGTTTGTTTTGCTGGTATTACTTTGACGGTAAACTATACTAATTAATTTACAACAGATAAAGTATATACTCAATATTATAAGACGTATATTCATTGATTTACTGTCATATAACGGTCGCATATGGTTCTCATATTCCACAATCTTGACCAATCAGAACAATTTATTCTGATTGGACATAATTCGTGCGCAAATACCAAGCTCTTATTTATATTGGTCCAGTCAAGCTGCTTAATAGAGTGTTTTGTGTTTTATGACCGTACGCCTAGACCAGTTTATAGTTAAAATCATCATACAGATATATATATATAAGAACAATTAAACATTGTTAAGCTGTTTCTATCCCTAAATATTGTTCAACGAAAATATGAATTTTGACAACTATTCATTGATTAATGAATATATTCGTTGCTTTTTGTACTTACATATGTAGTCAATCTTTGCTTAGAAAATTGAAAATGCATAGCTCATCACAACGTTTGCCTTTACATCAGCAAACAACCAAAGGATAAATGTGGTATAATTGGTTCCTGTTGAAAAATGCTAATAAATACGTTTACATATTTTTTCCTTTAATATGTTACCAAGCAACATGCAAAGACAAATATATAATGAACTATCAGAAACGTTTAATTAAATTCCACGATATACAAATATTAACTACTTTCTCTGAGGCGTGACAGAAACCGTCCGATATGAACATTTACTTGTTGTATGCGGTGCGATTGAAATACGCAATTTGTCCTTAAAATGGGATTAAGTCACCATTTTAGGAGAATTCGACGGTGTTCAAACGCATAGTCAACTTGTCTTTATCAGCACCATACATTCACTAACTTACTCGGACTGACTGTTGGTGATATATTGCTAAACAGATGTTATCTAAAATATCCAATATTTCCTTCTTTAAGAAGAGTTTGAGGATACCAAAGGGGAAATCAGAATCCGTATATCGAAGAAGAACAGACAACACAATGGCCAAAAGAAAAACTGTAATTGTATGCCTATATGGCCAACTACTTCACGAAGAGGGAGTGTCGGTGCCAATAAATCTAATTTAACACAGTTGTTTTTTATTGAAAGTATGTGTTAGAGGTGTCGTTTTTGTTCTCTTTCCATTATATTCTGGATTTTTTTAATCATTCAATTAACCATTCATATAAGGGCCGTCGTAGTCATGAGCAAATGGTAGTTGAATCAGTGCATATCTCCACTAACGTTGTGAGTTCAAATCCCGCTCATGACGACGTGTATTTGATACAACATTATGTGATAAAGTATATCAATGACAAATGGCAGGTCTGTGGTTTTCTCCGGTGTCTTCCTCCAATAAAATGGACGATCGCGATATAGCTTGAATATTGTTGAAAGTGACGTTAAACCCCATAACCATAACCCTAATCAATCATATAAACAATATGTGTTATTGTTTTAGGAGGTGTTACAGGAAGAGACGACATAAAGGGGAAAATGCATTATATGAAGAAGTAGAAGATGCTGCTACATCATGTTCTATTGAGGGATCCAGCAATGTCAAATTCTTAATTGCAAGAGGACGAAATATTAACAAATCAAGAATTGAACAAATTAATGAAGAATGGAAGACGGGCAAGCCATTGATAAAGCCAGAGTGTTCCGAATCGAAATCAGATGCAAATCCCCTGCCATTACAAGAACACAACAACACGGAATTCTCAAAATCTTCAATAAAGAGTCAATCAAGAAAGATTATTGAGGACAACGAGGATAGCGAGTATGCCACTGCTGAGCCAGACGAGGATCTGTATAGTCTCGTGGGTGATGGTGATCAAGATGATATGTATGATAAAACGACATTTACTAATCATAAAAACAACTCGCTTCCTGTTGTTGCAAGCGTTTCTCGATTGGCGCAAATAAAATTGCAAAGATCATTTGCTTTTGATGATGGAGGTGAAGATCCGTACGAGGAAACACCGAACGACCAGTATGACCAATTAGACATCCCTCGGAGTCATCGGATGTTATTTACTTCCGGTGATGGATGTTGTGACGGTAAAAAAGATGAAGATCTGTATGACTTGACCGATGATTGTGAGTATGATATTGCTGATAATACACGAAGACATGTTGGCGAGTCTTTACATCGGTCACAATCACAAGATAGATTAACGGGAACAATAAATGGTGGAGAAACAATCTCAAAAAGTGATTCAACGTCCAAATTGTATAGTGACAGCTTTGAATGTGATTATGATGTTTTGAATAAGCCGAGATTTCGTGTTACGATTTCCAGTGATAATTATGATACTGTAAAGTTGCCATGGGAATGTGATGAAGAACGGAATGAAAATAACAACAAATGTGAGGTCGTTGAAACAACCTTTGAAAGTTTAGAAAATTGTCAAAAAGCGCAAGGTAATGTGTACTCTGATATAGATACTTTATTGGAAGTGAATACAGACACGAACGCGAATGAAAGAGAAACGATTGTTCGGGAAGAGCAGTCAGGAAAACATAATGAAAATGAAACGGTTGTAGACGAAGTTAATGGGAACATATTTGACAGTGAGAATGATTCCTCGAAACACGTTGATAGCATTGAGCTTGAAACTATGGGTTGTTCTCATCGTAGCTATATACCGGATGAGAGGCCTTGTTCGCTTGAAACCTCGTGCAATTCCAAATTTTCTGATAATTCCAACGGTCCATGTTCAGCGGAATTGATGTCTGATGAACATGTTTTACAATCTACCTGTGACAATGCGGTTTTCATTCAACATAAATGTGATGGCTACAAAATAGAAAACGGTAATATTCTGGATAACAACGTAAATGGATTGAACGTCGATGAATTTCTGGAAGGCGAAATGAATAATTCAGCACAACTCTATTAGCTAAAATCAGTCACTTGTTGGATATTCATGTACGTCAAAATTGGACCCTGACACGTGTGTCATACATAAAAGCCATCGTTTATGTGTCGGAAGTCTTGTGTTAGCGACGACGATGTAAGCTGTGATTCAAAATTGCAATTAATTTGATAAAATATTCTAAAATTTGAACATTTACCGAGGTCAATCTAGCATTGGACCGTCGAATTTACTTAGCAGCATTCATTAAAACATTGATTGTGTATCAATTTTGGAACATACAATCACTAAATGACATCGTCATATATTTAAAAGCCAAAAAATCCGATAACGAAAGTGTAGCTACCTAAGTGAGTGCACACGACACTTTCTTAATGTCATTAAGTAGGCTTAATGTGTGAAATGTATTGAGCCAATTGTATTACAAAGAAGACTATATCAGTTTCAAGTGGTTACGTATAAAGTTGCCAGGATATGTTGTCTAGAATAAAATTGAGCTTCCTTATTTCTGGTACATTACATGTATATTACATGTATGTGGAATTAAAACAATATTATAAAATATTTTATGCAATATTGAAAATTATCTGGTTTTTTTTATGTAGAATATTACAAAAAAACCGTTATGCTCTCAATATACAAACAACCCTCACTACGGGTGAAAGCATTAGTTGAAAGTAAAGTGAGAATATGCCACGAGCGTGACCAATAGCCATACATATGCTTGAATCCATAAAACTAGTTTAACATCGCCACCTTTTATTTGAAGTGCATGTAACAAGCAAGGAAAATGAGCTGTCAGTGCTTTGTGTGTAGGGAGCACCGATATTGTATCTCTATACTATGTGTGTCTATCGGATTGTGAAACTGCACGGACAGTGTAGTATTTTTGTTAATCATTTTATCAATAGTAAACAAAAGAACAATAGTAAAAACAAATAAGATACAAAAAATAGAGAATCAAAATAATTCAAAAAGCATAAGCCCAGAAAACTAAAAACAAGTACCTCAAAACCCATTCAAAAAAGCAGCCATGTTTTAGCTTAGTCCCCATTGGCGACATGATGCCTAATTAACGTCACTAAACTGTTAATCTATTATATGAGGTTCTGTGTCGATGCAAGGAGGCGATGCAAGGACAATCAACAAACCGTTTCTTTATTCATTGAGGTTAAAAAGAAAGCTGACTAGTAGAGTTCAGAAAGATGACATAATAAATAAACGTTTATTTCTTAAACTTAGACTTGCTAACATAGGTCTTGATATAGATTCTGAAAAACAATTATGAAGATCTGTTAGAGTACTGTATATGCAATCAAGATCACTCTCGTCATGCCATAGTATTACAACATGTGAATTCTCTACCCTCTACACAATTATTCCGCGCTCAAATCTAAAAGGCAGAATAACAATATTAGTCCAGAAAAGTTTGAAGATACCAAAGGGGCAATCATAATCCGTATATCGAAGAAGAACCGAAAACAGAATTGCCAAACGCACGAAAGGACAAACAACGATCTACAAAACATGCATATAAAACTAAAGATCGAGTAACGCGAACCCCACTAGAAACCGGGAATGTCAGCACACAGTCGGCATTATACAATTATGCCTGTGCATTTCTTCTGTGATTCTCTTCTCGCCGACGTTTTTGTGTGTATTAGTATCAGTCAGAATTATACACGGTGTTATCTGACTATGGCATTGGGGAACAATATATATCTTATTTTATTCTTGGCTTCTTTGACCATGGACAACAACATAAAATCACAAAACCGCAACGGAGCAACTCGTATTTTCCGTATCACAAATACATCACATTACTAAAAGTATTTCTATTCCAGATTCATCCTCAAGAATATAGCAAGGGGTTTTCAGGAAAAACGAAACCAAGATAGTCCGGTCATTTATTTTCACTTTCAGCTACATGCATGATGTCCTTTCACTAAATAATTATAATTTTGTTGATTGTGTTGATCGCATCAATCCCGTACTGAAATAAAGATTATCGCAGATACAGCTAGGTCTGCTTCTGCTGGACCTACCCCTGAAATATGACAGTGAGGGCTGGCTAAGAATGAATTCTTACGACAAAGGAGATGGTTTAAATTTTCCCATTGTTAACTTTCCATTTATATGTAGCAACATTCCAATAGCAACTGCATATGGTATTTATATATATATATATATATATATATCAGTTCATACGATATTCCAGAGCTTATGGTTTCTATTATGAATTCATTGATAGTGGATTGCTGCCAACAAAAAAACAAATTAGTCTAGTGGTTAAAATGAAGTAATCACTCCAAAGGTTTTAAGGGCGCCACTGTGATAGGTTAACCGTTAGGAATATCTGTATAGCAAATGACCACGGATATCTTCCGCTTGTCGCATTCACAATGCGATCATTTTCTCCATTTATGACTAAACATCGGATTTGTCACAAGAGTAACACAACGGGTCAGGACAGGAACAGCTACCCGCGTTCACCCCCGATTTTTAGTGGGGTTAGTGTTTGCTCATTTTTTAGATTTCTGTGTAGTGTTTTATGTATCATTGCTGGTCATTTTGTTCTTCTTTTCTTTTTGACATTACATTGTACGTCATTGCATGTCATTCGTTGACACCTTCAGCCTACCACGTTGGTATCTTGAAACTGTGATCAACATTGAAAATATATATGGCGTATGTTAACATGTGTAACCGGAAATAGTTCACTCGATATGTTGGTTGTTGAAATATGGAAATTGAATCGATTGGAATCGTTATTTCTTGTCCCTCAAATTATAAGTAAAAGGTTGTATGAGTGCTAGATATACTGACAGGCATGGTTATCTAACTTGAATTAGAAATAGAGGTGATCAGTGAAATACTCCGAAACGACAAAATCCCTGTTCACGAAAAGGGGAGGTTTTGGCCTATAAGATTAGTTCCATCCCGGTAGTCTTCATTGGAATGCATGTACCAAGCCAGGAAAGTGGGGACTAGGGTTGTATTTCAATTATATCGTGGTGGTTAGTTTCATTGGTGGAGAAAACTGTAGTACCCGGAGAAAACCACCGACAAGTCACTGACAAACGTTATCACATAATGTTGTATCGAGTACACTTTGCTTGAGTGGGATTCGAACTTCTTATAAGACACACGCCGTGTTGTTCATATATACAGAGAATTCCGGTAAAAGTCTTGGCAGTAATGGAGGAAAGAAAACATGCGCGTAAAGAGTAAAAGATCCATTGTCATCTAAGATAAGGATATTTCGTAACGGTCAATCAGATTGTGATGACGACCGTATAATTTTTGTATTAATGACTTCAACCTAGGAACAAGGTAGCCTTGCTTAGGAAACTTTCGCGTCAGCAGCTGAGCACTGTGCAGAAAATCACTGTACTGGTTTACACATTCAGTTTCTCGCTTTGGTATCTTGAAACTCTCCGTTGATCAAAAAAAAAAAAGAAAGAAAACAAATGATATATAAGGTTTATATTAACGTCTGTAACCGAAAATACTTCACTCGAAGGTTGTCGTTTCATATGAAGAAGAAATCTACTTGAATTACTTTTTAGTCTCTAAAAGTTAAAGCAAAAGATTGCATTTGTTCTACAATGTAGGTGTGTATATCTCGGTCAACATCCGATCAAAAAATATGTCATAAATAAGATTCAAGTAACACATTTAGCAAACTATTATCGTCCCAAATTAGATTATCCCGTTTTCCCAAATAAAGTTCCATCTCAACCTCACTCACTTCAATTGATTTCAGTTTCTTCATACATACATTGTTAATTGTTATTGTAGGATTCCATTTCACTGCAGCATTAAATATTGAGTACAATATCTTAACAATATTAAATATTGAGTACAATATCTCAACATCATTAAATATTGAGTAAACCATCTCACCAACACTAAATATTGAGTAAACCATCTCACCAGCATTAACTATTGAGTAAAACATTTCAACAACATTAAATATTGAGTAAACCATCTCACCAGCATTACATATTGAGCAAACCATCTCACCAACACTAAATATTGAGTAAGCCATCTCAACAGAATTAAATATTGAGTAAACCATCTAACCAGAATTAAATATTGAGTAAACCATCTCACCAGCATTACATATTGAGTACAACATCTCCATAACATTAAATATTGAGTAAAGCATCTCACCAACACTAAATATTGAGTAAGCCATCTCACCAAAACTAAATATTGAGTTAACCATCTCACCAGCATTAAATATTGAGTAAACCATCTCAACAGCATTAAATATTGAACAAACCATCTCACCAACACTAAATATTGAGTAAGCCATCTCAACAGCATTAAATATTGAGTAAAGCATCTCAACAGCATTAAATATTGAGTAAGCCATCTAACCAGAATTAAATATTGAGTAAAGCATCTCAACAGCATTAAATATTGAGTAAACCATCTCACCAATATAAATATTGAGTAAGCCATCTCGCCAGCATTGAATATTGAGTAAGACATCTCAACATAATTAAATATTGAGTAAAACATTTCAACAGCATTAAATATTGAGTAAGCCACCTCAACAGCATTACATATTGAGTAAACCATCTCAACAGCATTAAATATTGAGTAAAACATCTCAACAACATTAAATATTGAGTAAAGCATCTCAACAACATTAAATATTGAGTAAAACATCTCAACAACATTACATATTGAGTAAACCATCTCAACAGCATTAAATATTGAGTGAAACATCTCAACAACATTAAATATTGGGTAAAGCATCTCAACAAAATTAAATATTGAGTAAAGCATCTCAACAACATTAAATATTGAGTATAACATCTCACCAACACTAAATATTGAGTAAAACATCTCAACAACATTACATATTGAGTAAGGCATCTGAACAACATTAAATATTGAGTAAACCATCTCAATAACATTAAATATTGAGCAAACCATCTCACCAACACTAAATATTGAGTAAGCCATCTCAACAATATTAAATATTGAGTAAAACATCTCAACAACATTAAATATTGAGTAAAACATCTCAACAACATTAAATATTGAACAAACCATCTCACCAACACTAAATATTGAGTAAGCCATCTCAACAGCATTAAATATTGAGTAAGCCATCTAACCAGAATTAAATATTGAGTAAAGCATCTCAACAGCATTAAATATTGAGTAAACCATCTCACCAATATAAATATTGAGTAAGCCATCTCGCCTGCATTGAATATTGAGTAAGACATCTCAACATAATTAAATATTGAGTAAAACATTTCAACAGCATTAAATATTGAGTAAGCCATCTCAACAGCATTACATATTGAGTAAACCATCTCAACAGCATTAAATATTGAGTAAAACATCTCAACAACATTAAATATTGAGTAAAGCATCTCAACAACATTAAATATTGAGTAAAACATCTCAACAACATTACATATTGAGTAAACCATCTCAACAGCATTAAATATTGAGTGAAACATCTCAACAACATTAAATATTGGGTAAAGCATCTCAACAAAATTAAATATTGAGTAAAGCATCTCAACAACATTAAATATTGAGTATAACATCTCACCAACACTAAATATTGAGTAAAACATCTCAACAACATTACATATTGAGTAAGGCATCTGAACAACATTAAATATTGAGTAAACCTTCTCAATAACATTAAATATTGAGCAAACCATCTCACCAACACTAAATATTGAGTAAGCCATCTCAACAATATTAAATATTGAGTAAAACATCTCAACAACATTAAATATTGAGTAAAACATCTCAACAACATTAAATATTGAACAAACCATCTCACCAACACTAAATATTGAGTAAGCCATCTCAACAGCATTAAATATTGAGTAAAGCATCTCAACAACATTAAATATTGAGTAAACCATCTAACCAGAATTAAATATTGAGTAAAGCATCTCAACAGCATTAAATATTGAGTAAACCATCTCACCAATATAAATATTGAGTAAGCCAACTCGCCAGCATTGAATATTGAGTAAGACATCTCAACATAATTAAATATTGAGTAAACCATCTCAGTAGCATTATATATAGAGTAAACCAACTCACCAGCATTAAATATTGAGTAGACCATCTCATCAGCATTACATATTGAGTAAAACATTTCAACAGCATTAAATATTGAGTAAGCCATCTCAACAGCATTACATATTGTGTAAACCATCTCAACAGCATTAAATATTGAGGAAAACATCTCAACAACATTACATATTGAGTAAACCATCTCAACAGCATTAAATATTGAGTAAAACATCTCAACAACATTACATATTGAGTAAACAATCTCAACAGCATTACATATTGAGTAAAGCATCTCAAGAGCATTAAATATTGAGTAAAACATCTCAAGAGCATTATATATTGAGTAAAACATCTCAACAACATTAAATATTGAGTAAAACATCTCAATAACATTACATATTGAGTAAAACATCTCAACAACACTAATATATTGAGAAAAAACATCTCAACAACATTAAATATTGAGTAAAACATCTCAACAACATTAATTATTGAGTAAAACATCTCAACAACATTAAATATTGAATAAACCATCTCAACAGCATTAAATATTGAGTAAAACATCTCAACAACATTAAATATTGGGTAAACCATCTCAACAACATTACATAATGTGTAAACCATCTCAACAGCATTAAATATTGAGTAAAACATCTCAACAACATTAAATATTGAGTAAAGCATCTCAACAACATTAAATATTGAGTAAAACATCTCAACAACATTACATATTGAGTAAACCATCTCAACAGCATTAAATATTGAGTAAAACATCTCAACAACATTAAATATTGAGTAAAGCATCTCAACAACATTAAATATTGAGTAAAGCATCTCAACAACATTAAATATTGAGTATAACATCTCACCAACACTAAATATTGAGTAAAACATCTCAACAACATTACATATTGAGTAAGGCATCTGAACAACATTAAATATTGAGTAAACCATCTCAATAACATTAAATATTGAGCAAACCATCTCACCAACACTAAATATTGAGTAAGCCATCTCAACAACATTAAATATTGAGTAAAACATCTCATCAACATTAAATATTGAGTAAAACATCTCAACAACATTAAATATTGAGTAAACCATCTCAATAACATTAAATATTGAGCAAACCATCTCACCAACACTAAATATTGAGTAAGCCATCTCAACAACATTAAATATTGAGTAAAACATCTCATCAACATTACATATTGAGTAAAACATCTCAACAACACTACATATTGAGTAAAACATCTCAACAACATTAAATATTGAGTAAACCATCTCAACAGAATTTAATATTGAGTAAAACATCTCAACAACATTAAATATTGAGTAAACCATCTCAACAACATTAAATATTGAGTAAAACATCTCAACAACACTAAATATTGAGTAAAACATCTCAACAAAATTAAATATTGAGTAAACCATCTCAACAACACTAAATATTGAGTAAACCATCTCAACAGCATTACATATTGAGTAAAACATCTCAACAACATTAAATATTGAGTAAGCCATCTCAACAGGATTAAATATTGAGTAAAACATCTCAAAAACATTAAATATTGAGTAAAACATTTCAACAACATTAAATATTGAGTAAAACATCTCAACAACATTAAATATTGAGTAAACCATCTCAACAGCATTAAATATTGAGTAAACCATCTCAACAGCATTAAATATTGAGTAAGACATCTCAACAACATTAAATATTGAGTAAAAAATCTCAACAACATTAAATATGGAGTAAACCATCTCAACAGCATTATATATTGAGTAGAACATCTCAACAACATTACATATTGAGTAAAACATCTCAACAGCATTAAATATTGAGTAAAACATCTCAACAACACTAAATATTGATTAAAACATCTCAACAACATTAAATATTGAGTAAACAATCTCAACAGCATTACATATTGAGTAAAACATCTCAACAACATTACATATTGAGTAAAACATCTCAACAACATTAAATATTGAGTAAAACATCTCAACAACATTAAATATTGAGTAAACCATCTCAGAAGCATTAAATATTGAGTAAACCATCTCAAAAGCATTAAATATTGAGTAGAAAATCTCAACAACATTACATATTGAGTAAAACATCTCAACAGCATTAAATATTGAGTAAAACGTCTCAACAACATTAAATATTGAGTAAAACATCTCAACAACATTAAATATTGAGTAAACCATCTCAACAGCATTAAATATTGAGTAAAACATCTCAACAACATTACATATTGAGTAAAATATCTCAACAGCATTAAATATTGAGTAAAACATCTCAACAACATTACATATTGAGTAAAACATCTCAACAACATTAAATATTGAGTAAACCATCTCACCAACACTAAATATTGAGTAAACCATCTCAACAGCATTAAATACTGAGTAAAACATATCAAAAACACTAAATATTGAGTAAACCATCTCAACAGCATTACATATTGAGTAAAGCATCTCAGCAACATTACATATTGCATAAAACATCTCAACAACACTAAATATTGAGTAAGCCATCTCAACAGCATTAAATATTGAGTAAACCATCTCAACAGCATTACATATTGAGTAAAACATCTCAACGACATTAAATATTGAGCAAACCATCTCACCAACACTAAATATTGAGTAAGCCATCTCAACAACATTAAATATTGAGTAAACCATCTCAACAGCATTACATATTGAGTAAGCCATCTCAACAGCATTAAATATTGAGTAAAACATCTCAACAACATTAAATATTGAGTAAAACATCTCAACACCATTAAATATTGAGTAAACCATCTCACCAACATTAAATATTGAGTAAACCATCTCAACAACATTAAATATTGAGTAATCCATCTCAACAGCATTAAATATTGAGTAAAGCATCTCAACAACATTACATATTGTGGAAAATATCTCAACGACATTAAATATTGAGTAAAACATATCAACAACATTACATTTTGAATAAAACATCTCAACAACATTAAATATTGAGTAAAGCATCTCACCAACACTAAATATTGAGTAAGCCATCTCAACAACATTAAATATTGAGTAAACCATCTCAACAGCATTACATATTGACTAAGCCATCTCAACAGCATTTAGCATTGAACATAACACAACACCAATAGTCATTGAGTACAATAATTCATTATTAATTTGATCATTACAAAGTTTTTCAACGGTTCTTTCATTCTTATTGTAATATATGTGCAAAAATCAATATCAGAATTATAATACAAGTAACAAATGAAATTAGAAGATACTCCTGTCATTGCTTAGAGGAATCTTTGCGCATCCAAAATTTCAATATTTTGAAAAGAAAGTTTAAAGAGTGATGGCCAACAATTCCAAAATATCAACAAAACGTACAATAACCATCACCTTAAACCATTGAACACAAGACAGGTTACGATATTTGATCTTGGAAAACCAGATCCTGGCTTTGAACAGGCATCAGAATGTGGCGGGTCATTTACAAAAAAGTGTAATTTTAGTTTCAATTAATTCGTCTTTCCATATTAATTCCAATAAATTTGGCATTTTCAATTTTGCCAGAAGTGCCTTTGTAACATGGCTGAAGTAAAAATGTAAGTGTACCATTTGGTCTTTTAAGATTACTTTCATATGGTATTGCATGGAATATTTGTGGCTATTCACTGGACAAAGATGAACAATACTTTGCTTAGATAATATGTACGTAACCGCTGTCTCGCATTTGAACAACTAATTAGCTACCTCACCACTGTATAAGGAGTTGTCCCGTGGAAATAAAATGTTTCCAGTATTTTAAATATTGGCCGAGATTCGGGTTCAAACAGCTTTTGACGGAGTCAGATTTGCTAATCATGTCTGCTTGCGCTTGTTATTCTTACAAAAAGAAAAATGAAAAACTTTGATGGTCAACAATTGCTCAAAAATCAGGCAAGCCATCAACCACCTCCAACCTCAAACTATAAAACACAAAAACACGAGTTGACAATTCAGGTACTGATGATGACAATCAAACATGTGATGAGGTTTGACTTGTTAGTTAAGCTTTATTTCTTCCTACTTGATAATTGAATTTAAAACCTAACAAAAATGGCATCCATTGTATGTGTTGGTGTGTAGATCTCTGTCAATATCCGATCATAAAATATGGCATAATTAAGCTTCAATTAACATGTTTTACAAACTAATATCGTCTCAACTATATCACCCCGTTTTCCTAAAGAATATTCCCTTTCAGCTTCACACGGTTCAAAGGGGTATTTGCCGTTAATTTTTATGGTGAGGTGACTAAGATAGTTATATAGTTTAATTCTTACACATCTAAACTTGTGAACTCCTTGAACAAAATCGCATTCGTAAAGCCTATAACTTAGACATTAAAATTCACTCTTTGTGGCTGATTTACCTTCGTATAATATGGAAAATCTACAGGTTATATATCCATACACGTACATATAAAATACAAATAAAACTACTTGTTTTGGCGACTAGCACGTCAAGATTCATACCTATATGTTTAGTATGTGTCAATTGACAAACGACTAGACTGTGATTTACCACTAGTGGAGCAGGAATTACTTATCCTTCCGGAACACCTGCGTTTACCCCCGATTTCTAGTGGGGTTCGTGTTACTCGATCTTTAGTGTTATGTGTATGTTTTGTGGATCGGTGTATGTCCATTTGTCCTTTTTTGGGAGATTGTGTTGTCTGTTCTTCTTCGATTTACGGATTCTGATCTTCAAACTCTTCCCACCATTTAATTTAGTTTCATTACAAGATTATTGCTTTGGTTGAGGAAACCACGAACACACATATTTTGCTATTGATATTAGGTGAAGTTTGAGGATACAACATGATAATTATAAGCTGAAAATGGCAACCGGACAGACAATACAATAGTTAAATGAAACAAGACAAAGGGATCTGCAAAAAACTACACAACAACTACAAATGAACGCGAATCCCACTAAAACCGGGGATGAACTCGGGTGCTTCAGACTGAAAATCAGTTCCTGCTCCACTAGTGGCACAAACACGCGAGAAAATTTGCTGTTGACATTACACCAACAATTTTCACATTTTAAGCGTTAGTAAGCAAAATCATCATTTAACATTTCGTATCTCCGTAACATTTTCAATCCCTTTCCCCCCACATATCTGGACAAAATGGTATCAGACTGTGTTGTTTTTTCAATATTGTAAAGGCCCGGGTGGCTCAATGAGTTAGGTAGTTGGAATACCTAAAAACGCATACAAGCCTATCACCAATACGGCGTGGGTTCACGTCCGACTTTGTAAATTACAAAAATGGTGCACTCGACTCGCAGCCGCAAGTGATCAAGTTTACCAGTTGCTTGCACATGGTCGGTGGTTCTCTCCGGGTACTCCGGCCTCTTCCACCACTAAAGCTGGTCTACATTATATAGCTGAAATATTGCTGAAAGGGGCGTCAACAACAAATCAAAATCAAATCAATATTATATGCTGTTTTTGTTTGGCTGTAAAGATTGATCAGCTATGTTTTTGTTCTCAAAATACCACATTATGTGATAGAAATATATCTTGATTGGATTATTTCTTACATTACCAGGTGTAAAGTGTACAAATTGATATGTTTTCTTAGAAACTACCCGCTTAATTTAAATCAAACTGTATATTAATACACATTTATCGCCTTTAATGTGTAGCAAACATATAGCATGTCCTTCAACGAGAACAAATCTAACAGAGAAGCATTTATTTTTAAAGCATACTCGCTGATTTTGTGTATTGTCCGATCAATCTTTTATTTTCAATACGTTAAAAAAAAAAATATATATTTTGAAGAGTTTTTACTTGATATTTATTTACATTTTTAAATTGAAAAATAACAAATTGTCAAAATTAATTGCTCAATATCTTAACTAAAATAAAAAAAAAATGGAATTTTGAATTTTTTTGCTTAATATGTAATTTTCATTTTAATAGTGAAGATAACAATTTGTTCAAAATTCATCCATTTTTCGAAAATTCTAAAATCATGAGAGCTACATGCAATTTGTAATCTCATGTGAATGATTTGTCCAATTAGAGTTTCTTTATACATTTTGACTTATAATAGGACTTGAGAGATGAAGAAGACCTATTATATCTTATGGGTGTGATTTCGCTGATCCATAATCATACAGTAGAGGGTAGAAAATAATAATAATAAAAAATTGTCCTAGTACGTACTAGGGTGATACTTACGGTCTATGCAATATTGTAGTTATGAATATTCTTATATTTATGGGTTCCATTGCACTAAGTAAAGAGGCACGAGACCAGTTTGTAAGCATCTTACTTTTCATTGCCTTACATATCACTGTATCACATGCTCTACTAAAATCTAGAATTAATGAATTGAATCAGCGTTGCTTCTCAAAGAAGGCATCATTATCTTGTTATTGGTAGAGACACAACTAACTTTGTCAAAAGCCATTCAAAATCTAATAATAAATATAAACAGGACGATATCATTCAAATGTTATATTTTTCATTCGACAACATATTTGGCCTCTTTGGTGGACGGGTGTTTCAACAAACGAATGGTATTGCAATGAGTACGAACTGTGCTCCGCTACTCGCCGATTTGTTTCTACATGCGTATGAGGCAGACTTCATTCAAGGGCTTCTCAATAATAAAGATAGTACTTATTCCCAGAACAGTGGTTTTCTGGACAGAGCTCAGCTGCTGATGTAAAATCTACTAAACCAAGACTACCGTGCTCCTATGTTGAATTCATAGTGTTACGTTAAGTTTTTTTTATTGAATATTCCAATAACAGAAAGAAACAACCAACAATCTATTAAGTTTATATACTTTAATAAAATAACAAAAATGACTTAATAGTACTATGCAATTACACAATAAGATTTATAAATTTAGCAACTGGTCTGTCAATGTTCAACGTTTTCTTTTCCTTTCCGGTATAATCGTTCGATCATTTCCTAGGAAATTGAATTCCTGTTGAATTAAAATATCCTTTAGTTCCATTCCACAAAGTTTCCAAATATTGTCCGTTGAATATTGGTTATAGTTCACAGTTAATGCACGTGATTTCATTGAAGTAAATATATTCAAATACAATGCTATAAATTCCAGCTGCTATATAAATCCTAAATTTCCGACTGGCTGCTCTCAAACTTGCTGATCCTTATATAGTTATTAACAAAACCTGGAACATTCTAGAAATCTGTATCTTGATTAATCAATATAAAATACAGGTCAAATATTAAAACATGTAAACAGCTGTTTCTATTTTTAATAACTTATGATGATGATGTAATTAATATCGTTATCTTTGTGAACAACAAATATTTTGCAAATATATAAGCAAACTAATACATCAAATGTATTACATACACATGACAATAACTACAAAAAATGTACGGTCGTCATCACAATAATTATATTTGACTGTTACGCAATATCTATATCTTTATGACAAAGGATCTTTTACTTTTTACCTAGATTTTTACTTTCGTCTCTCACTGCGAAGACTTTTACCGGACTTGATTGTATATAGGAGTAACACGGCGGATGTCCTATCAGAATCAGGAACCGCTTATCCTTCGCAATCACCTCAGTTCATCCCCGGGTTTTTTGGTGAGTTCCATGTTGCTCATCTTTTTATTTTTTTATGTTGTCATATTATGTGTATTTACGTTCGGAGTTCCATGTTGTGATGTCCGTTACGATTTCCGCATAAAATGATGTTCGGTTCGTCTTTACCGCAGTAGGAGGGCGCATTGTCCTATTTATTTTATTTTTGTTTGTTTGCGAATAATGGTGTCCAAGACATTTTGTGTTTTGTTTCTGCTTTGTTTGTCTTCGTCTTGTTGCACGTTTCCCTGAATTGCCCATTTTTGAAGGTCCCTTCGGTATTAAATAACGTTTATTTGTGATGTTCTCATCTTGTCTCCCAAGTCCGTCTCTATAGATTTTAATTATATAAATTTAAACTAACCGAGTTCCCCCAGTGACGACAAAACAAATACAGCAGCTAAAACCTTTAATCTCACTTTCAAAGCACCACATAGAAAACCAACGATTCAGAATCAACACTTTGCTAATTGGATTCCATTAATATACCTCGAAGAACTTGAGGTATAACATATAAGAGACACAACTACCTCTTCCTCCTTTCTTGATATTTACATCCCATTTGACATCGATATTCAACTTCCTGCCAGACACTGTGACTTCAATTTTCCCATTATACATTTTTTACACCACCTTGATAATAATAGACAACCCACTCACGCGTATGGAGTTTAAATTTCACACCTCGCACGCTATGCTCGAGCTTGCAGTTTGTATTCAGATTGTTTTACAGTTTGCAATATCGTCGTAAACTATGATATGACATTCTGTGTTACGAAGATTAATTATATTATATATAATGTTTAGATTATAGCTTTCTTTGTAATTACACTGTTCGGTCGGTTATATGTGTGGATTAACATTTTACTCACATGTGAAACATACACTTTCATGACTGCATCATTTCACTAAAGGTGGATGGTTGGGCCCAGCAAACTATTTTAATCTGCCATTTTTTATTGAAGTACCTGTACTTAGCCAGGAGAGTGAGATATCATGTATTAGTATTATGGGAGTCGATTTTCCTCTGTCTACCTGTTTGCCCATTGGATATTGAAAATCGTCTGAGAGCAAGGCATTTTTTTTATTATTATTTTATGATATTTTGTATGCTCTATGGCTTGTCAAATTATGGTCATATGTTCTTGAACATTACATTTTAGCTATATATATATATAGTGTTGCATTTTCATTAACTTTATATTCCAAAAAAAAAAATGACGCGCGGGATGTATATTGCTGCTTTGTATTCTTTTATAAAACTAGTTGAACCCCGCCACGTTTCATCTCAGTGCCTGTACTAAGCCAGGAAAGTGAGCGACAATTATTTGTGCGTTATGCCTCTTCCTATGATTTTCATATTGGATTTTGACAATTTTTTGTTCTCCCTAACTCGGGATATATGTTGATATTTTGTCCTCTTTCAGGCCTTTTAAATTGTAACAATATTTTCTTTTCTTTATTTTTTATTTTTTATTTGTTTTTCTTATATTTTTCGTCTACTTAAATTGCCGCAACAAAACATTAAAATAATCAGCAATTACCCTTTTAGTTTTTCTTTTACTGTTCTGAAATGTGTCGCATCCATACAGGTACGGAAAAGCCTGTAGTGACATATTTTACAAACAAATACACATAAAATTCTTCAAATACAAAAAGAAATTGATGAAGTGCGTACATGTCCCGATTAACTACTAAAACTCCTATAAGAAAGGAACAATTAAAAACTGTAAAACGACGAAGGACAGACAACATAATGTCCAGAGAAAAACATAAAATGAACAAACAATGATCCGCCAATCACTGCACAAAACAAACAACGAGCCAGCAATACGAACCCTACCAAATACAGAGGTGAAAGCAGTAGTTATTCCGAATGAGTAGCAGTTCCTGCTCCACTAGTGACACCCGTAGTGTTACTGTTAAAAGACACGGACGTCATCTGTCATGGAAATAGTGTTAGATACCTATATACGTAAATAAAGACAAATAACATTAATAAAACATCAATTTCCAACAAAATAAATGGGAGCGAAGACGAACTGATTATGGAAATCACCATGTTTCATGCATTTCCCATTTTAGTGACTTCTACGTAATAGTGTGGGACATATAGAATCTAACACCGGGGAGAGTACAAGATAGGGAAATCTCCGACACCCGAGGGTAAGATTTCAATCGTTCTCTTTACGAGGCTTGCCGAGTTAGAGAACGATTGTAATCTTACCCAAGGGTGTCGGAGATTTCCCTATATTGTACTTTGTCCGGTGTTTGATTTTATTTCTCACTAAACACCTAATTGTTTTTGTTTACATTCCATCGAGCATTTTCCCGCAATTTATTTTTCCATTGCTGAAGTAAATATTCGTTTTATCCATATGCAACCGTATCTCGGCAGTATATCAAATGTATTTCATCATAAAGTACAACGTATTTAATAAATATATTATAAATGTTACTACAACATAGATAAATACCCGTAAACAATATTTTAATATGGTCAAAGGGAGGTAATTTCTTTCTTTACGTTAGTTACTAACAAGGGAGAGCACTCTATTATTTACTCAAAGTAAACAAACATTGACTGGAAGAGAGCCTGAAAAAAGAATCAAACACCGTGAAAGGTTCACGTTAGCTAGCAGAATATAATACATAAATGAATTTAAAAATACTTATGTAGTAGAATCGTGGTTAATTGTTTTTTTTTAGAAAGGAAAAGCATGGAGATATTGGGGGACAGTGGACATAAACTGCACAGCGTGCATTTGCCGGTAAAACGCACGTGATATTTTTGTCTTGCACTAGTGCAAGATAAGAAAATCTCACATGGCTAAAAATAGGTACTGGTCGGTCTCAACAGTGAGAAAATATAATTATAACTTTACCATTAAGAAGACATTATACTATATATACAGGTTATCGAATGCCTGTTATAAAGGTGTAATTGTGAGCTAATGTGTACCTACATGTTATATATAATTGGGGCGAAAGTGTTAATTTCAACTAGCATCTTTGAACGCGCCCTCATATTTTATTAATTTTGCGGAGGATGTGAAATACTATAAAATTCACACTCGGAATATCTATGATTAAATATTATAACATACGATCATCTATTAGCATGTCGATAGTATTACCGTTCACATCATTCTTCCCTGTAGAAGATTTATGTAGAGAGGTCGTATCTTCTGTTGTCAATACGGTGAGCAAAAATATCAGACTAGTGCGGAAACTTTCACCAACTTTTACGCCACCTTTCAAATTTTCAACAACGACGAAAGGCAAGAAATAACTGGAATAAACATTACTGTGAAACTGAGACATTTGTGCGTGTAAAAGACTTCTGATTGTAGAGGTATTACTCGTAACATTTGCCATATATATTGTTGTATTTGTGCGTGTAGCAAAGCATGTTTAACGGACGAAAACTCTGATCGTTGTATCATATTGTAAGTTGCTGATGTAAAATTGTAGTAATATACTCGTAAATAACAATGACTTAGTTAAAACAAACTCGTTAAAGACAAAGATAGAGAAGATTCTACTGTGATTGTTTCAACACACAAAAAAGGTTCAGCTACCATCCATTGTAGAGCATTATGGTACAGCTTAATACCAAAGAAAAAGTAAACGTATGTTAGACGATGATGAACTAAATGTAGAAGAATGGTAGAAAGACATTTCAATCTGTACTCATGTTAAGTTTACAGTGGAGGAGAACAATCATTTATTACTATCATGTCATGTAAATATTATGTTATTTGTAAAATATAGTTAACTATGTAGTTAATGTATGTCAATTTTGATTTGTTTTGTAATTAATTCAATTATTAGCTCAATTAGTTAAGTGCATAGTGTACGACTGGTGAACAATTGAAAGGAAAATTTGAATTGAATGAATGAATGAATGAATGAATGAATGAATGAATTGTATTCTCATAAACCAAATACATATAGTTACAGAGAAGTAAATAATAACATACAACATATTAAGTTTTGTACATGTGTGGAAAAATTGCAATTACACTAACCAGGAGGTGGGACTTTTATATTAATAATCTTTATAAATTTATCAAATTGATATCAGAAAATTATGACGATCATATATTTTCATTACATTTGCTGTTTTAGACAAAAGTATGAGAAAACTAAGCGACAAGTAATCGAAATGAAGCGGACACAATTAATGACAAATATAGGGCAACATTTTATTATATTCATGATCCATTATTGTTTATGCTTACGGCATCCATTTCCTCTCTTACTGAAATAAGGAATAGTTATTGCAGAATGTTAATAATGCTTTCAAATGAGTTTTATCGACAGTTTAGAAAATATAAACTGTTTTTTTAATGTTTTGGAAAAAAATACGCATTGGTCCCTTTTCTCAAATAACTGTTTTAATTATTCTTATAGATAGCCAATCACAGGCTTAAGAACGTAAGTCGAGATGTATTTGATCTTATGCATAACAGGCTATATGGAAGTAAATAGGTAACTATCACGTACATATACACAAAAAAGTGTCGCTTTCTTAATATCAATGTTCTGGACGTAATTTATTTGCGTCAGAAAAGGGAAAGCAATATTTAAATTTAGTTCATTGTATATTATATAAAAAAAATTATTTCTTGGAAATTATTTTGTTATTTATTTTTACTTTGGATTCGTCGGTTTTTATCATGTGTTTTGTTATTCGGGTTTTCTTGGTTTGTTTTTGATATGGTGAAAATCGTTATCAGTACAGTTCAGACATCCAGGATCCATTACAAAGAAAACTACCACGAATCCTCTCAATTATTTAATTCGGTCTATCATATGAAATGACTGATCCGCTGACGAGACTGTGATGTTGGGCCATATATAAAGACAGAATCTAACTTCCATTTTCTGACTGATTCGCTCACGAGACTATGAGTTTGGGTTAAATATAAAAAGAAAATCTAGCTTCCATTATTCTTTTTGTTGTATTATTGACACCCCCCGTTAAACATGGGAACCACAGTTTCAGCTAATTGGACACATTCGGATTTCTGGTCTACGTACCTCTATTATGGTCGTCATTTTTCTTTGGTTCGCACAGTGTACCAAAACAAATAAAGTGTGTCTCACGTTAAGAGGATGATGACTGGATGCGTGGACGAGACAGATTGTTAAGCATCTGTTAATAGCTGGTAGCAAATTTGTTAGACGACTTGGTATTATTGTTGTCCGAGTCTTTTGTTCCTATTTGATTTGAAATGATTTATTGTGTTTTAACGCCACTTTCAGCAATATTTCAGCTATATCATGGCCACCAGTTTTAGTGGTGGAGGAAGCCGAAGTACCCGGAGAGAACCACCGACCATGGGAAAGCAACTGGTAAACTGTATCACTTGCGTTGCGAATCGAGAGAATCCACGCCGTATTGGTGATAGGCTTGCATGGATTGCTAGGTAATCCAACTACCTAACTAATTGAGCCACGCGTGCCCCTCTCTTTGGTTCCTATGTTTCCATTTTAGTTGTGTATATACTGTGCATTGGTGGTGTGCTCTGTATCGTATCATGGTCGTGCCGTGTAGCTCCATTGACGTAGGTAATACATGTTTGTTCGTCATAGTATCTCAGCAGTCTTTATCTGTTATATGTTATCAGGATATTGACCAGAATCAGTCATATTAATGACGGACAACAGTTACCGTAGATCCCCGTTGTGTTTTGTTTGCTGTATTTTCAGGTGTATTTCTGTAGCATTCTGAAGGTGATGATTGTGAGGAAAAACATGTATATATCACCTTCGATTGTTAATTTGTTTTCACTAGGATTATTGATAACAGGATTGTCTTTCGTACTGTTTTAGCCAGGGTAAGTAAGTCATCTACTCAGTCATGTAGATTGCTTCGCATTGTAGAATGTTGTTTGCTTTTGCAATTGGCAAAACAGCTTTCCATTTTGATATTTTACCTTTCTAACCGATATCTGATTCAAATTCAGGTAATTGAAATTAGATTAATTCTTAAAATAACACAATAAAAGGTGAATAATATCTACCTTGTTTCATTAAGTGCTACGTTTGGCTAGGAGAGGCCCTCATTCCCACAGCAATTCAATTATTACTACAACGTAATATTGTTTTTATTTTTGCTACTGATGAATGTTTACGTACATGTGTGTCTGTAGTTATAAACCGTATGTCATAGTTTATGATAATTGGTGATGATGTGACGTTTGTCGCTGAGGAGTATAAATAATTTAAAAAAAAATCAAGAATAAAATTTCGATAAATTTCTGCTGTACATTATGTTGTCAACACATTGTTTGAAACGAGATTGATTGTTTCATATAACAGGCAAAATTCAAAATCGTATGGTATGTTGAATACTTTGTAGCAATACATGTTTTGTGAATACTCATATTGTCATAAATTTTTTAAACATCAACTATCAAATTCATACAAAGAGGAAAACATTGATAGCAGTAACACACAAATATATGACCGCGCACTAGCCTGGCTTTGTACAGGCACTGCAATAAAAAAAAATGGCGGTGGGGGTGGGAGTGGGTTGCTAGTTGCATGTGTCCAAACCTCTTCCTCTTAGTAACAGAAATTTTAAGCAGTGAAGGTCAAAATGCCATTAATGTCATACCATGGCGAGGTCAAACTGGTTAATTATACCCCAACCCTCATCATCTTGTTGAATGGTTCTGCAACTGCAATACATATACAAACCATAAACAAATCCTGCAGATATTCGCTTCCTCTCAAAAGACACAATGAAAGACATGAGTGAGTGAGTGTGTGATTGTTGTCTAGTGCCAATGAAGTCCGCTTTGTACTAGACCAACACGCTTAGTTGGATTTTAATAGTACTAGGTCACTGAAACAGCAGTCCTCGGATAGACATGTCGCCCCATTCTCCTGATTCTGGGCCAACCCATCTTTCCTCTTTCTCCTTAGTGCTGCGGGCTTAGCAGCAACTACCAATTTTATAGTCTTTGGTTGACCCGAGCGAGGCAAGAACCCACGATCTTCCGCACTTGAGGTCAGCATTCTAACCATTAAACAATACCACCGGTTTAATGGTTAGAATATGGACATTATAATAGTAGGGTAAATGAATGCTCGTAGTCTACTAACTACTAGCTAATAAGTTAGAATATGTTGGTCAATGACGATTACTATTATGACCAACAGTATAACTGATACTTGTAACATAATTAATATCAATTAGGCATGAACTAAAGATTAAATGGATGCATGACTCTGTCACTTGTGAATTAGATGGACAAGTCTACACTATAAGCACACATTAAGCAAGACTACATTCTGACTATGAGAGAGCATCCCAATCTAATAAACAATATGTCTTAGATTGGTGGCTCCTTTTCTGATATGTTGCCCATACAAAGAATTTGAAGACAGTAAAGGGGTAATGAGAAATCGTAAATCAAAGAAGGGCAGATAATACAAGAAAAGGACAAGAAGACTAACAGCGGAATACAAAACATAACACAGAAAACGCAAGGTCGAGCAACACCAACAACAGTGGTAAAAACAGGCGCTCTGGAAAGGCTAGTAGTTCCTACTCCACCTGTGACACCCATTCCATTAGGATACTAACTTCATCTGATATGGGAATCGTGTTGTACACCAGAATGACATTTAGCCATATATATAAGTGAACAAACACATGTTCTACATGAACAGTACTATGAATAAAAAAATGTCAAAGTGAAACAGATGACGAATATGAAAAGAAAGTTTATGCGGTGGTATTTAACTATTATCCCACTAATAACGACAAAATGAACAACCACCTCTCATCTGAAATCACGGAACACAAAAAGGCCACGGCATGCTGACACTATATGGTGTTGTAAATCAAAGAATTGACTTGGGACGGGCATAATCACGTGGCGTTACTAAATAGTAAAAGCTATATCACTCTCAACTGAGCCTTTCATTTCAGAGAAGGAAATTTATATACTATTATAATTAGCATATTCATCTAAGCACAGATAGAATGTTAGCACAATAAATGTACGACCACGTTTTCCAACATACTGAGTGTAAAGCATAATTAGAAACGAGTCTATTGGTCTGAAGTCGAGCTAAAATTTGATGGTATATAGATAACACATGTTGTGTATAGGCACAACAGCCATTGGTAAATTCTGTATATTTGTTCTGCTTTCCACTTTTTCTCCTGCAAATTAAATACCCATGCCTATTATTAGTGTCAGAAGTCAACTACGGTTACCACTCGCCCACCTATGTGCTTTAGGGTACATTGTATATTAGTCTATTGTATTTGAAGGCTAATTCATTTCAAGTCATTAACGTTTTACTGTCGACATTTATTAAATACTGAAAATATTTGTAAATTTAAGGATTGACTTGGGACAAGGAAAATCACGTGGAGGTACTAAATATGTTTTCGAATATATCGTGAACATTGTTATCGAGGCAGTAATAAAATGAAAAAAAACCCAATATATACAATAGAAAAATAATAGAAAAGAACAATATTGATATCATTAACGCACATGGCTATTATTTACATTCCTATCGAACGTATGGATTTAATTTTGTGGGTAGTTACATTGGTACTGACTTTCTCTACAGGAATTAAACATCGGTTTTTCTTGGTAGATACCATCATATTTTGTTGAGGTTCTTTAATGTTTTATAATAACTATTGTTGCTCGGATAATGTGCGAGTAAAACGAGTATCTGGGTTCCCATTTTTCCACTTGCACATTTTGGTGTTTCCTGTACCTATTGCTACTTTTTGATGCATCTTATGAATATGTTATCATTTACCTTTTTATTTAAAAATGTAGTTTCCGCTATGGAATACCATTTAAAACCTCTTTTTGCCAGAAAATAAAGTGGGCGTGTCTCTCCTTATAAGGAACACTTTGTCTGAGGTGACATTTTTGACCATCAATCTATGCATCTTTAGAAAGCTTATTAAACAAGGCAGTATGCTTGTGACGCACGGCAAATCTCATAAATCTTTTTACATCAGCGACAACCCACGCCTTATTAAACCCGTCATAATTTTTAGTTTGTTCCATAACTGATCTGTATTTAGTTATTTCCATAGCAACAAGTTTCGTTGTTGATAGACAGATTGCACAGACGACGAAAGATGTGATTGTAATATGATTTTAAGTTTTTCCTTTGTTGTTTTTTTAGTTCATTTTATTCTAATCACAAATAACTACAGAGAAGAACAACAACTGATAAATTTCCTAGTCATTTCACTTCTCGTGATGGTGCGTACAAGCCCCTGTAGACAATACAGTAGATGGGAGGGGCTAAATCCAGTGTATTCCCTGATCCGATACCACACAGTTACAGCTTACCTAGGCCCCGTCCCCTGACAATTTGATGTGTGATTCTTATTGCAGAAAATTCAGAAATGAAACTGCTCGTGCAGACCCATCGTAGTAAATCATTCCGCAGTCAATGACAACATTTAATTGGCTAAAACGTGTTGTTTATATCACAAATCATGCATAGCCACCCCTTACTGATAGATATGTTTAATGCATTCAACGCTTACCGAATTTCTACAGGCATATTGATAAAAAGGTGGCGGGGTTAAACTAGTGCTATGACACAACAGAAGTCAACGGAGGTCACCACTCGCCCACCTAGTTGCTTTCAGTGCATATTAAATATGTTTTTATTGTATTTCTAGATTAATTCATTTCAAATCATTAACACTCTACTGCCGACATTTACTAAATAAAAGATCAAAACAACAACCGAAGTGATATCAAAGGAATACATGATGAGTGGAATCAACGCAATGTTCATGACAATGATTAGTGGAATAGGTGTTAATTAATCCAATAACCTTATGGTCATTTTCATGACTGTTTCTCTAGTGTATCACATCAATAGAGCAATGCAAATAAGCGCTTCAGAAAGCCGAAAGGAAAACCTAACATGGAAAAGCCAGGGATACAGAGAACATTTTGAACATTCACAGAGCGAATGCAAAAAAAACAAAAACAAAAAAAACTGAAAACAAAAAACAAAACAACAACACAGAAAACAAAAACGATGGCAACACCTACACTAGCAAAAAACCTGAGGGTGTACCCAGGTGCTCCCAATAGTATAGAGAAGCCAGGGATACAGAGAACATTGTGCATAAGGACAAACACAACACAGAAAACAAAAACGATGAAAACACCGACACTACCAAGAAACCTGAGGGTGTACCCAGGTGCTCCCAATAATATGGAGAAGCCAGGGATACAGAGAACATTGTGCATAAGGACAAACAAAGCACAGAAAACTAAAACGATGGCAACACCGACACTACCAAGAAACCTGAGGGTGTACCCAGGTGCTCCCAACACTATGGAGAAGCCAGGGTTGCAGCGAACATTGTGCATAAGGATAAACAAAACACAGAAAACTAAAACGATGGCAACACCGACACTACCAAGAAACCTGAGGGTGTACCCAGGTGCTCCCAATAATATGGAGAAGCCAGGGATACAGAGAACATTGTGCATAAGGAAAAACAAATAAAAAAATACCATACAATCAAAACTTTTCAAATATCCAACAGAAAAAAACGTAAAAAGAGGCAAACTCAGTACCACTAACAATAACCGCTCACTTTAATGGCTTGGCACAGGCACTTCTTAGAAAAGTGACGGGGTTAAAGTAATTTTAGGGGCCACAAAATCCCCCTCCTTGCCAACAAAAATAATAGTCATGGAAGCTGTTAAAAAAACACATTGAATCACTCGATGGAGTCATAATACCCGTCGTAAAATACTTATTTCAAATATAGAGTATTTGACAAATTATGTGTAAGGGAATGACAAAAAGGAAATATCTGTAAACGGATAGAATATACACATTTTATTGAGATTCGATATATGTTATACTACCAAATCCAAACATTTCTTGATTATAATTCGATAAAATTAACCATGTTCGAAAAACGTGCATAACGAATTAGAGTAAACAAATCAAACGCCACAAAAGAGTTATGTTATACGTTTATTGTTTATTAAGTATATCACCTCAGGCAGGAACTTAATATTTAACATTGCTGTAAGCATCTGGGTCAACAGTCGAGTTTTGTTTTCGTTCCTGTGATTTTTTTGGGTCTAAAAAATTGTTTTGTCATATTTTGTTGTTGATTTTGTACCCCCCTCTGTGTTCACACTGGGCCTTCGTTTTGTGCTGGTTTTTTTAGTTTTTGTTTGTTTGTTTGTGTTTTTTATTTTGTTTGTTCGTTGTTAGTTTTGTTTTGTTTTTGTTTTAGGTTTTGTCTTGTTTTTTTATTATTGTTGCTGGTGTTGTCTTTGTGTATTTTGGGTAGGGACCGTGTTGCTCATCTATTTAGCTTTCAACGTTGTTTCTTTACTTTTGCTTTGTTTGACTGCTTTCTGTGTTTTATGCCAGTGTTGCCTGTATCCCTGTATAGTCCATTCTTGATTTTCCGTTTCGATTTTCTGTAACGTTTATTAGCCATTGATATGAGACACTATATATTCGATGAACATGTAAATCAGACTAATGTATAAATATCCTCCAAATTAAAAGACACAACTGAGGGCGAGTAACGGAAAAGTGATTACATATGACATGAATCATTATTGCTATAGCAGATTGAAGAAGCTAGTGTGGATGGGTAAAATCATATTATTAAAATAAAACATGTGACGCTATATATTCCTGTTGTGTCATTTCACCATAACGGGAGGATTGGGAACATAACACTAGTTTAGCCCCGCCAGGTGGACGAGTGCTACAGAGACGACCTTTGCCTTCTGACACCAATACCACAATGAGTACTATATACACTGACAGACATGGTTATCTAACGTGGATTAGAAAAAGTGGTAACCAGAAAACTACCAAATCGATGTTGTGCTAGGACGAATCATTCTGCGAAAAGGGAAATTTGTCCCGTAATACTAGTTCAATTCCGCTACTCTTCCATGAAATGTCTGTACCATGACAGGAAAGTGAGGGTTATTGTGTTTATTACCATTTTCAACAATAAGTTAATTATATCGTGGTTGTCAGTTTTATTGGTGGCTGAAACCGAGTATCCGGATAAAACCACCGACTTGTCGATAGTCACTGACAAATTTTATCACATCATATTGTATCGAGTACACCTCCCCTGAGGGTCATTCGAACTTACACCATCATTGGTGATTAACACCGATTGGACAGGTACCCAGTACATTGAACGATTATTTATTTGTGTGGTAAGTGTATCGGGTTTATCTCTTTTTAATGATTGATTGATTAATATTTGATGTTTAACGCCAATTTCAGCTATATTTGAGCTATATCACGGCGACCAGCTTTCGTGGTGGAAGAAGCCGGAGTACCCGGAGAGAACCACCGACAATGGACAAGCAACTGGTAAACTTTATCACTTGCGGCTGCGAGTTGATTGCACCCTTTTTGTAATTTAAAAAACCGGGCGCGAACCCACGCCGTATTGATGATAGGCTTGTATGAGTTGTTAGGTAATCCAAATACCTAACTCATTGGGCCACCCGGGCCCTTATCTCTTTTTAAAAGATTTTCTATTTAATGTTGGGAATATTCCAGCTGTGTGGTAATTCTTCCTTTTCACGAAATGCGTTTTATTTATATATATCATCTAACGACAACGGAACTTTCTCCCGACCAATAAACTTTTTGCTAATTACGATTGACAATCATTATGTTAGAAAATCTGCAGTTCATTATAAGATCTTAGTGGGAACATAATAGTGGTCTAATATATTACCTGTCAGCAATACAAACAAGTTTATCAACTAGAAGTATACCCCATACAACATATAACGTCAGATACGTGTGTATATATATAGTCGTAGTTCACATATTGCATTGCTATCCTCCTTTGTTGTTATCTCCTCTTTAAAGAAGTGCATGTACCCAGCCTGCCAGCCAGGAAAACGAAAGGTCATGCATATGTGTGCTAGGGGCATACATTTTAGCTCTGTTTCCGTGATTTTTGTATTTGATTTTGGAATTCTCTCGGCAGTTTGAATTTTTTTTCTTTTCGCTTAATCAAGCCTTTTCTGGGAAATTGATTTCACTCCTTGCAATTTGCGTTATTTTGTACGACATTTACTTATACATATGTTATTTTGTTTTTAGCTTTGCCTCTATCTACGATTGATGGATCTAACCTATGAATTTCCGGCAGTGTGAATTTATTTTCTTGTTATTATTATTCATCCTTCGTTATATGGATTTCATGAAAAGAAATCATTTATATTCGCAAGATAACGGTCGCAAAAAACATGACTGTGTGTCAATGAATTTCAAGAAGTTGACACACATAATGTTCAATTACTTTACATTTACCAAGAAGGAGGCTGAAATGCTATTTACCAGACCTGGATGTCAAATGTCATGCTTTTTTTTCAGTTCAGCGGAGTTCAGTTGATGAGAACGGATTGTTCATTATGTTGATATAGGCCATGATCATCACTGTATCCACTTTCTTTTCATAACCTAAAATAGATCACAATCCCAAACAAAAAATATATGAAGTGCTTAATAACTCATAATTAACTCAAAAGGTCGAAAAAACAATATGTAAAGATAATCAACTTAATACGCCCAGCAGTAAAAGATTATGCAACCTATTTGTAATTCGTTGGGCGATATTGTTAATTTAAACCAGCATCATAGAATGCGCGCAGTTACTTAATTTTTGCGAGGGCTGTTAAATACTATAAAACTAATATTTTATAAACATATTCTTGTAACAGTATATGATCATCATTTAGTATGTCTATACTTTTACCACTCACGTCAATCTTCAGTGTAGAGGATTTGTCTAGAGAGGTAGCATATACTGTGATCAATACGGTGAAGGGAAATATAAGACTTGTGAGGAAACTTTCACAAACCTTTACTCAGCCATTCAATTTGTCAGCACTGATTCCGAAAAAGGACAAGAAATAGCTGCATTGTTTCTTGAAACCAAAACTTTTGTGTATACAAACTTCTTCAAATCGGGGTGATATTTTACAGACATATCTATGACATTTACCATGCTTATGGTTGTATTTATGGCATCGATTGCTAAACGGACAATGGTGGTGATATTATTGATTTTATATTGTATTAAGTTGCTACCCAAATTGACCTTAAAAGAAAATCGTTCAAGACAATGGCATATGAGAATCGAACACCAGAGTGCTGTAAAGAGGTATTATAACAGTCAACGTAGAATTCTGTAGAACAATTTAACGTTATAGGAAACCTTTAAGAATGAACTAAGACCGTATAATCTGATAAAAAGATAAAAGATAAAATCATAATTGTAATCCTTTATCCTGTCCTCTGTTCTTTAAACATTTTGTAATTGTAAAATGTAGCTTATTATAAGGTTAAGATGTTTATTTATAGAAAGTTAAAATATTTATTTATTGTGAGGTAAAATGTTTATTTATTTTTACTGGTAATTGGGTAAACTAATTACCAGAATGAATGTGGCACAGTAAATGTTAAAATATGAAAAAAATACTATTTTTCAATTACGATGTTCACAAGTTGTCTATCGACAGTTACCCACAACTGATCACACTTCGATTACTCTCCACTCATCTGCTGTGTGTCAACTCTGTTTTTTACGATGCTTGATGGCATACAATTTGGTCTTCCGTTATTGGGTGTGTGTGTGCTGTTTTTTTTATTTTTCTTATTTGTTGTATGTTTTATATTCACGCCTCACGCCTTACTCCTATATATTAATGAATGAACTCAGCGCTCACCCGGCTTCGTACAGAAATGCCAATAAAGTTAGCAAGCCCAATCCTTCCCTCTTAGTGAACTGATGCGGTCGTGGAGACAAACATCAAGAATATATAACGTCAAAAGTTGTATTTTAGTAATATGCTTTAAGCCATACACACTAGGTTCTCCACATGTAAACATTTCAATTGCTCTCAAAATAATGATTCGTGTCATATGTGATTACTTTTCTGTTACTCGCCCTCAGTTGTTTCTTTTATTTTGGAGGAGATTTATAAATTAGTCTGATTTACATCTAAGTTCTAGTGTCTCATATCAATGGCTAATAAACGCTACAGAAAACCAAAATGGAAAATCATCGAATGGGCAATCCAGGGATACAAGGCAACATTGGCACAAGCCACATATTGAAAGCAAACAAATACAAACCCACAACGCTATAAGCTAAATAGACCACCAACACTGGCTCTAACCAAGAAAAGAGGAAAATACCAAAAACTAGAAAAGAAGTATGCCCCCGCACTTGATAATTATGGACAAAATTGTTTTGTTAGGAGTGATTTTAAAAAAATATTTGAAGTGTGTCTGTAAGACATACATGATGCCCCCGTTTGACAATTGAAAATTATAAACAAGTCAACCTCCATTATGTGTATAAACATGATGCAAAATATTAAAGCTGTACCTCCAAAACGTATTTATATCCGGACCGACGAACAAAATGCCTAAATCCAACTACCTGTCATTTTGAGAATATTTGATGAAAATCAAAATCCGGTTGACAGGTACACCTCCATTATATGTATAAAGATCCTGCAAAATATTAAAGCTCTAGCTCCAAATCTGTATGAGGAGACAGCCGGACAAACCATGTATCTGTATCCGAACGCACGGACAAACCAACGGACGGACGGACGAACGGACGGACAGGGGTAGATTAATAAGCCCCCCAACTCTTTGTCGCGTGGGAAAAAAGAGGAAAAAAATCAAACAGACAAAACAAAACAAAACATATAAACAACAAAGCAAAATAACAGTGTCTCACATCGATGGAAAATAAACGTGACAGAAAATAGTAATGGAAATGAAAAATGGACAATCCAGGTATACAGAAAACATTGGCACAGACCACAAAATGTAATCAAGCAAAATAAAAATAAAGCACAACGCTGACAACTAACTAGATGAGAAATATGGACTCTACCAAGAATAGGAGGGTGGGGCACAAAAAACAAAAATAAAAAAGGCGAAACATTGTTAGGCACAAAAAACAGCAAAAAACAAAACAAAAAATCGATTGTGAACCCAGATCCTGACAACAATATTAAATATTAAGTTCCTGCCTTAGGTGATATACTTAGTAAACAATAAACGTATAACCTCGCCATTTGTTGTGTTTTAATGTGATTTACATATTGATCTACTAAAATTTGATATACAAGGTTTTCGAACATGATCAATTTTATTGCATTAGAACCAAGCAACTTTTTGATTTGTTGGTAAAATATATATTGAACCACCTTAGAAGGATGTGTGTGGTCTAACCGTTTACAGACATTTAATGGGTGAATGCCTGAAGCATTTTCTTTTTAAACATAATTTGTCCATTCCCCCTATATTTATATTTAGTATTGTATGACGGCTGATGTGACTCCATCGGGTGATGCAATGTTCCTTTACCATCAGTGTCATCACCGTATTTTATGCAACAAAGAAGGTAAGTTCCGGCCCATTACATTAGTTTATTCCCGCAAATTTTCTAAGAAGTGCGTGTCAAGTAATTAAAGTGAGCCTTCATATATTTGTATGCTTGTGTATCCACATACAATATGATTTTAATTTATTGATTGGCAGGTGATTTAAAATTAGAGACTCATTGATAACTTACCAAGAATAAAAAAATATATTTTACAAATAACTGTTTTCACTTTCTTTGTAAAGGACATGGCTACAACCAACAATTATCTGATCAGATTATGGAATTTTTCTAAATAAATTAATTGTGTAAAAATTAAATATTAAATGTAGTTTCATGTACATTGTATAAAATCCCTTTACATTGTAGTTCCAATTATTTAAACCTTCCTCCATAATTTCTTCCCCAAGTTAAATTTTTGAAAATTTATGTTAACCAAAAAGAAAACCCGAGTTTTCCGACATCCTGTACAATCCGACACATTTCCTGGGTCCCTTGGTGTGTCGGATTAGACAGGTTCCACTGTATCTCTATTTGTAACACAACAGATTAAATAGAATAATTATTGCAGACTTTAAGCCTGTTATGAAAATAATGTTTAAATAGCGGTTATCAACTATTCCACCAACATGAGAAAAGTTTGAAGATATCAAAGGGGTAATCATAATTAGTAAATAGAAGATACCAAGGGGTAATCATAATTAGTAAATAGAAGATACCAAAGGGGTAATCATAATTAGTTAATAAAAGATACCAAAGGGGTAATCATAATTAGTAAATAGAAGATATCAAAGGGGTAATCATAATTGGTAAATAGAAGATACCAAAGGGGTAATCATAATTAGTAAATAGAAGATACCAAAGGGGTAATCATAATTAGTAAATAGAAGATACCAAAGGGGTAATCATAATTAGTAAATAGAAGATACCAAAGGGGTAATCATAATTGGTAAATAAAAGATACCAAAGGGGTAATCATAATTAGTAAATAGAAGATATCAAAGGGGTAATCATAATTAGTAAATAGAAGATATCAAAGGGTAATCATAATTAGTAAATAGAAGGAGAGACAGCACAATGAACAAAAGAATAAAGATTAAAGGACAAACAACGATCTACAAAACATACAGATAAAACTAAAGATCAAGCAACACGATCCCACCAAAAACCGGGGGTGAACTTAGGTGCTCCGGAAGGGTAGGCATTTCTTGCTCCGCTAGTGACACCCGTCTTGTTAATTTAGTTAAAAACCCAGTGATAAGTCAAGAATGGGGAAAGGACCTGGAAGTGTTTACGAACAATCACACCTCAACCCGATTCGCTGAACACATAATAAGAACAAGGCATATGACGTTTGAAATACAGACCCTGGTTTGGGACATGCGCGACAATATGGCGAGATTAAATCCATTCATATATCACTCGACATTTCTATTCATAATTCGAAGAAAGACTCAGTTTGTACCACATATTGCTTATCAAAATACTGTAGACAAAACAACTTGCAAACCACAAAATATCCAAATGCCACATACAGTTGGTCACTCAAAAAAGGAAGCACAAACTACGAACTATTACATGATCACAAGTGGTCGTCAGCGTGATATCTTAAACGGATGAAAAGTCATAAATAAGGAAATGACAGGACTGTGATCGGTAGTTATTAACGACAAACGGAATACAACAAACAATCTCTTTGCAATACATGTTTATAACACACCAGCATAGAATTGATTGATATTAAGAACAACAAATTTGGTATTTGTTTACATGATTTTGTTTTCCACAGCTGAATTGGTAGCAGTGAATATGATTAGTCTACAAAGACAGGTCGTCATAAACAAACATTGAGCAACTTAACAGTTGCATAAACATTGTTGTCATGAATACTGCTTGACCAATCAAATTAACACTAAGGCGGTTTAACGTGATAGATTTTATTGATACAAATATTTACTTCATAGAAATTATTTCTTTCTCAAAGTTTCAAAAGGTCAACCTTCCTTTGTCATTTGATAAATGGATATTTCGTAGCGATTACGTCAAGTTAAAGGCTGCCAGGATTGATTTTTTTTAATATTAAAAGTTGCCAATATTCGATGTTTTATACCAATTGTAGTTGAAGTTTTCCATGATATCATACGTAAATAGCCTAGAACGATGGAAATACGTCGTTGTTTGATTTTCTTACCTCCCGTAAAGAATTTAATGTTGACCCGCGCATATTCATGCGACCTGACATTGAATTCATTCGGGAAAGCGGTTATGCATGTGCGAAATTGATTGTTAACGAAGAAGCACATGGCACACTGAATCGAATCGTGGAATTAAATAAAACATTGACGGATTCTATACGAAAACGACACAAAAAGGAGGATTCAGCTTTGTGTCAAAATTAAAACAAAATGTTATGCCGATATACTCCATGTTCCAACACGTAAGCATAATTTTTTTTTTCGGCCAAATCATATTTTAACAGTAGAATTGCGTCGTATTTTTAATATATTCTTTTTTTTTCAGGAGAAAACGCTAGGTGATATTTCTTTCAAATTAGAAACTAAAATAATGAGCTTCATGTCTGTTTTTTTCTAAAAAAATATAATCAAGTCAACTCAAGTGTTGTCAGTAATATGCAATACAATTTGTTTACAATTTTCCCTTTATCGGGCCCCTTTGCAGAGTTTGGGTTTGTTTTTTATTGATTTCGTCACGTATTTTCGGTTTTAAGTGTCATTCTTACCAACTACCATTATATAATATTAACTGATTACCCCGGGGTCCAATTTCATAGATATATTTCTTAAATTATGTTAATTCTAACCAATATTTACCTGTGCATGCTTTCTGGTTATTAATAGCAGTTATCAGTGTCCGGTAAGCTTCGGAAAAGAAGCCGACTTATCATTAGGTGTGTTAATGGCGATTTCAACAACAGACATTCGAATTCTTTTCACTAATTACGACATTATAACATATTTTTTAAACCTGGCTTCTTGTTCAGAACATTTTATTAGTATAAAACATCGAATATTGGCAACTTTTGATATAAACAAAAAAAAATCAATTCTGACAGTTTGTATGCCTTTAAGAACATTGTAATCTCGTCCGGGTAACTTTTACTTTTGGGCACGATGAGTAGAATACCACATGAGCTGTAAAATGTAAATTCCAATAGCGGGTTTAGTAATTAAATGAAAAACAAATATTTGCACACTGTAGAAACAATTCAAAAGTCTAATAAATAAATCATGAAAGGAGGCAAAATCGATTCCTCTAACAAACAAATACATGACCACTCACTGGACACAAGCACTTCAATTAGAAGTGGAGGAGAGGATTAAAATAGATTGATAGGCCCAAAGATCCCCTCTGAGTATAATTGAATCTCCTGTTGAAAGACATTATGAGTCTGATGAAATATCTTAATAGTAATATACCAATCTTTGTTTAGTATGGTGTTTATACTTTATACGCTATTCACCAAAATTTAGTTTGTATTAGGCCTTTATCAAAGTCACCGTCTTTTGAGTATTAAACTATTTCATTCCAAGATCTTTGAAGAATCGGGTGATAATATCTTTCTAAGCGTGTCTAGAAAGATAACAACATCTTATGGAAATAAAATGATAGATATCTAATTTGGTGCACACGAAGCGCTTCTGTAATAACCTTCATCTATTATATTTTGATTCACAGTTGACCAGTGTTTCTCTATTATGTCTTCCCCTGCCATTGTACACTACCTAATTTACCTGTTCTCTTTTATAAAACGACTATTATACATATATTATGTATACATTCCGATATTTTGTTTTACAACACTGCACAAAACAAACAACGAGCCAGCAATACGAACCCTACCAAATACAGAGGTGAAAGCAGTAGTTATTCCGAATGAGTAGCAGTTCCTGCTCCACTAGTGACACCCGTAGTGTTACTGTTAAAAGACACGGACGTCATCTGTCATGGAAATAGTGTTAGATACCTATATACGTAAATAAAGACAAATAACATTAATAAAACATCAATTTCCAACAAAATAAATGGGAGCGAAGACGAACTGATTATGGAAATCACCATGTTTCATGCATTTCCCATTTTAGTGACTTCTACGTAATAGTGTGGGACATATAGAATCTAACACCGGGGAGAGTACAAGATAGGGAAATCTCCGACACCCGAGGGTAAGATTTCAATCGTTCTCTTTACGAGGCTTGCCGAGTTAGAGAACGATTGTAATCTTACCCAAGGGTGTCGGAGATTTCCCTATATTGTACTTTGTCCGGTGTTTGATTTTATTTCTCACTAAACACCTAATTGTTTTTGTTTACATTCCATCGAGCATTTTCCCGCAATTTATTTTTCCATTGCTGAAGTAAATATTCGTTTTATCCATATGCAACCGTATCTCGGCAGTATATCAAATGTATTTCATCATAAAGTACAACGTATTTAATAAATATATTATAAATGTTACTACAACATAGATAAATACCCGTAAACAATATTTTAATTTGGTCAAAGGGAGGTAATTTCTTTCTTTACGTTAGTTACTAACAAGGGAGAGCACTCTATTATTTACTCAAAGTAAACAAACATTGACTGGAAGAGAGCCTGAAAAAAGAATCAAACACCGTGAAAGGTTCACGTTAGCTAGCAGAATATAATACATAAATGAATTTAAAAATACTTATGTAGTAGAATCGTGGTTAATTGTTTTTTTTAAAAAGGAAAAGCATGGAGATATTGGGGGACAGTGGACATAAACTGCACAGCGTGCATTTGCCGGTAAAACGCACGTGATTTTTTTGTCTTGCACTAGTGCAAGATAAGAAAATCTCACATGGCTAAAAATAGGTACTGGTCGGTCTCAACAGTGAGAAAATATAATTATAACTTTACCATTAAGAAGACATTATACTATATATACAGGTTATCGAATGCCTGTTATAAAGGTGTAATTGTGAGCTAATGTGTACCTACATGTTATATATAATTGGGGCGAAAGTGTTAATTTCAACTAGCATCTTTGAACGCGCCCTCATATTTTATTAATTTTGCGGAGGATGTGAAATACTATAAAATTCACACTCGGAATATCTATGATTAAATATTATAACATACGATCATCTATTAGCATGTCGATAGTATTACCGTTCACATCATTCTTCCCTGTAGAAGATTTATGTAGAGAGGTCGTATCTTCTGTTGTCAATACGGTGAGCAAAAATATCAGACTAGTGCGGAAACTTTCACCAACTTTTACGCCACCTTTCAAATTTTCAACAACGACGAAAGGCAAGAAATAACTGGAATAAACATTACTGTGAAACTGAGACATTTGTGCGTGTAAAAGACTTCTGATTGTAGAGGTATTACTCGTAACATTTGCCATATATATTGTTGTATTTGTGCGTGTAGCAAAGCATGTTTAACGGACGAAAACTCTGATCGTTGTATCATATTGTAAGTTGCTGATGTAAAATTGTAGTAATATACTCGTAAATAACAATGACTTAGTTAAAACAAACTCGTTAAAGACAAAGATAGAGAAGATTCTACTGTGATTGTTTCAACACACAAAAAAGGTTCAGCTACCATCCATTGTAGAGCATTATGGTACAGCTTAATACCAAAGAAAAAGTAAACGTATGTTAGACGATGATGAACTAAATGTAGAAGAATGGTAGAAAGACATTTCAATCTGTACTCATGTTAAGTTTACAGTGGAGGAGAACAATCATTTATTACTATCATGTCATGTAAATATTATGTTATTTGTAAAATATAGTTAACTATGTAGTTAATGTATGTCAATTTTGATTTGTTTTGTAATTAATTCAATTATTAGCTCAATTAGTTAAGTGCATAGTGTACGACTGGTGAACAATTGAAAGGAAAATTTGAATTGAATGAATGAATGAATGAATGAATGAATGAATGAATTGTATTCTCATAAACCAAATACATATAGTTACAGAGAAGTAAATAATAACATACAACATATTAAGTTTTGTACATGTGTGGAAAAATTGCAATTACACTAACCAGGAGGTGGGACTTTTATATTAATAATCTTTATAAATTTATCAAATTGATATCAGAAAATTATGACGATCATATATTTTCATTACATTTGCTGTTTTAGACAAAAGTATGAGAAAACTAAGCGACAAGTAATCGAAATGAAGCGGACACAATTAATGACAAATATAGGGCAACATTTTATTATATTCATGATCCATTATTGTTTATGCTTACGGCATCCATTTCCTCTCTTACTGAAATAAGGAATAGTTATTGCAGAATGTTAATAATGCTTTCAAATGAGTTTTATCGACAGTTTAGAAAATATAAACTGTTTTTTTAATGTTTTGGAAAAAAATACGCATTGGTCCCTTTTCTCAAATAACTGTTTTAATTATTCTTATAGATAGCCAATCACAGGCTTAAGAACGTAAGTCGAGATGTATTTGATCTTATGCATAACAGGCTATATGGAAGTAAATAGGTAACTATCACGTACATATACACAAAAAAGTGTCGCTTTCTTAATATCAATGTTCTGGACGTAATTTATTTGCGTCAGAAAAGGGAAAGCAATATTTAAATTTAGTTCATTGTATATTATATAAAAAAAATTATTTCTTGGAAATTATTTTGTTATTTATTTTTACTTTGGATTCGTCGGTTTTTATCATGTGTTTTGTTATTCGGGTTTTCTTGGTTTGTTTTTGATATGGTGAAAATCGTTATCAGTACAGTTCAGACATCCAGGATCCATTACAAAGAAAACTACCACGAATCCTCTCAATTATTTAATTCGGTCTATCATATGAAATGACTGATCCGCTGACGAGACTGTGATGTTGGGCCATATATAAAGACAGAATCTAACTTCCATTTTCTGACTGATTCGCTCACGAGACTATGAGTTTGGGTTAAATATAAAAAGAAAATCTAGCTTCCATTATTCTTTTTGTTGTATTATTGACACCCCCCGTTAAACATGGGAACCACAGTTTCAGCTAATTGGACACATTCGGATTTCTGGTCTACGTACCTCTATTATGGTCGTCATTTTTCTTTGGTTCGCACAGTGTACCAAAACAAATAAAGTGTGTCTCACGTTAAGAGGATGATGACTGGATGCGTGGACGAGACAGATTGTTAAGCATCTGTTAATAGCTGGTAGCAAATTTGTTAGACGACTTGGTATTATTGTTGTCCGAGTCTTTTGTTCCTATTTGATTTGAAATGATTTATTGTGTTTTAACGCCACTTTCAGCAATATTTCAGCTATATCATGGCCACCAGTTTTAGTGGTGGAGGAAGCCGAAGTACCCGGAGAGAACCACCGACCATGGGAAAGCAACTGGTAAACTGTATCACTTGCGTTGCGAATCGAGAGAATCCACGCCGTATTGGTGATAGGCTTGCATGGATTGCTAGGTAATCCAACTACCTAACTAATTGAGCCACGCGTGCCCCTCTCTTTGGTTCCTATGTTTCCATTTTAGTTGTGTATATACTGTGCATTGGTGGTGTGCTCTGTATCGTATCATGGTCGTGCCGTGTAGCTCCATTGACGTAGGTAATACATGTTTGTTCGTCATAGTATCTCAGCAGTCTTTATCTGTTATATGTTATCAGGATATTGACCAGAATCAGTCATATTAATGACGGACAACAGTTACCGTAGATCCCCGTTGTGTTTTGTTTGCTGTATTTTCAGGTGTATTTCTGTAGCATTCTGAAGGTGATGATTGTGAGGAAAAACATGTATATATCACCTTCGATTGTTAATTTGTTTTCACTAGGATTATTGATAACAGGATTGTCTTTCGTACTGTTTTAGCCAGGGTAAGTAAGTCATCTACTCAGTCATGTAGATTGCTTCGCATTGTAGAATGTTGTTTGCTTTTGCAATTGGCAAAACAGCTTTCCATTTTGATATTTTACCTTTCTAACCGATATCTGATTCAAATTCAGGTAATTGAAATTAGATTAATTCTTAAAATAACACAATAAAAGGTGAATAATATCTACCTTGTTTCATTAAGTGCTACGTTTGGCTAGGAGAGGCCCTCATTCCCACAGCAATTCAATTATTACTACAACGTAATATTGTTTTTATTTTTGCTACTGATGAATGTTTACGTACATGTGTGTCTGTAGTTATAAACCGTATGTCATAGTTTATGATAATTGGTGATGATGTGACGTTTGTCGCTGAGGAGTATAAATAATTTAAAAAAAAATCAAGAATAAAATTTCGATAAATTTCTGCTGTACATTATGTTGTCAACACATTGTTTGAAACGAGATTGATTGTTTCATATAACAGGCAAAATTCAAAATCGTATGGTATGTTGAATACTTTGTAGCAATACATGTTTTGTGAATACTCATATTGTCATAAATTTTTTAAACATCAACTATCAAATTCATACAAAGAGGAAAACATTGATAGCAGTAACACACAAATATATGACCGCGCACTAGCCTGGCTTTGTACAGGCACTGCAATAAAAAAAAATGGCGGTGGGGGTGGGAGTGGGTTGCTAGTTGCATGTGTCCAAACCTCTTCCTCTTAGTAACAGAAATTTTAAGCAGTGAAGGTCAAAATGCCATTAATGTCATACCATGGCGAGGTCAAACTGGTTAATTATACCCCAACCCTCATCATCTTGTTGAATGGTTCTGCAACTGCAATACATATACAAACCATAAACAAATCCTGCAGATATTCGCTTCCTCTCAAAAGACACAATGAAAGACATGAGTGAGTGAGTGTGTGATTGTTGTCTAGTGCCAATGAAGTCCGCTTTGTACTAGACCAACACGCTTAGTTGGATTTTAATAGTACTAGGTCACTGAAACAGCAGTCCTCGGATAGACATGTCGCCCCATTCTCCTGATTCTGGGCCAACCCATCTTTCCTCTTTCTCCTTAGTGCTGCGGGCTTAGCAGCAACTACCAATTTTATAGTCTTTGGTTGACCCGAGCGAGGCAAGAACCCACGATCTTCCGCACTTGAGGTCAGCATTCTAACCATTAAACAATACCACCGGTTTAATGGTTAGAATATGGACATTATAATAGTAGGGTAAATGAATGCTCGTAGTCTACTAACTACTAGCTAATAAGTTAGAATATGTTGGTCAATGACGATTACTATTATGACCAACAGTATAACTGATACTTGTAACATAATTAATATCAATTAGGCATGAACTAAAGATTAAATGGATGCATGACTCTGTCACTTGTGAATTAGATGGACAAGTCTACACTATAAGCACACATTAAGCAAGACTACATTCTGACTATGAGAGAGCATCCCAATCTAATAAACAATATGTCTTAGATTGGTGGCTCCTTTTCTGATATGTTGCCCATACAAAGAATTTGAAGACAGTAAAGGGGTAATGAGAAATCGTAAATCAAAGAAGGGCAGATAATACAAGAAAAGGACAAGAAGACTAACAGCGGAATACAAAACATAACACAGAAAACGCAAGGTCGAGCAACACCAACAACAGTGGTAAAAACAGGCGCTCTGGAAAGGCTAGTAGTTCCTACTCCACCTGTGACACCCATTCCATTAGGATACTAACTTCATCTGATATGGGAATCGTGTTGTACACCAGAATGACATTTAGCCATATATATAAGTGAACAAACACATGTTCTACATGAACAGTACTATGAATAAAAAAATGTCAAAGTGAAACAGATGACGAATATGAAAAGAAAGTTTATGCGGTGGTATTTAACTATTATCCCACTAATAACGACAAAATGAACAACCACCTCTCATCTGAAATCACGGAACACAAAAAGGCCACGGCATGCTGACACTATATGGTGTTGTAAATCAAAGAATTGACTTGGGACGGGCATAATCACGTGGCGTTACTAAATAGTAAAAGCTATATCACTCTCAACTGAGCCTTTCATTTCAGAGAAGGAAATTTATATACTATTATAATTAGCATATTCATCTAAGCACAGATAGAATGTTAGCACAATAAATGTACGACCACGTTTTCCAACATACTGAGTGTAAAGCATAATTAGAAACGAGTCTATTGGTCTGAAGTCGAGCTAAAATTTGATGGTATATAGATAACACATGTTGTGTATAGGCACAACAGCCATTGGTAAATTCTGTATATTTGTTCTGCTTTCCACTTTTTCTCCTGCAAATTAAATACCCATGCCTATTATTAGTGTCAGAAGTCAACTACGGTTACCACTCGCCCACCTATGTGCTTTAGGGTACATTGTATATTAGTCTATTGTATTTGAAGGCTAATTCATTTCAAGTCATTAACGTTTTACTGTCGACATTTATTAAATACTGAAAATATTTGTAAATTTAAGGATTGACTTGGGACAAGGAAAATCACGTGGAGGTACTAAATATGTTTTCTAATATATCGTGAACATTGTTATCGAGGCAGTAATAAAATGAAAAAAAAACCAATATATACAATAGAAAAATAATAGAAAAGAACAATATTGATATCATTAACGCACATGGCTATTATTTACATTCCTATCGAACGTATGGATTTAATTTTGTGGGTAGTTACATTGGTACTGACTTTCTCTACAGGAATTAAACATCGGTTTTTCTTGGTAGATACCATCATATTTTGTTGAGGTTCTTTAATGTTTTATAATAACTATTGTTGCTCGGATAATGTGCGAGTAAAACGAGTATCTGGGTTCCCATTTTTCCACTTGCACATTTTGGTGTTTCCTGTACCTATTGCTACTTTTTGATGCATCTTATGAATATGTTATCATTTACCTTTTTATTTAAAAATGTAGTTTCCGCTATGGAATACCATTTAAAACCTCTTTTTGCCAGAAAATAAAGTGGGCGTGTCTCTCCTTATAAGGAACACTTTGTCTGAGGTGACATTTTTGACCATCAATCTATGCATCTTTAGAAAGCTTATTAAACAAGGCAGTATGCTTGTGACGCACGGCAAATCTCATAAATCTTTTTACATCAGCGACAACCCACGCCTTATTAAACCCGTCATAATTTTTAGTTTGTTCCATAACTGATCTGTATTTAGTTATTTCCATAGCAACAAGTTTCGTTGTTGATAGACAGATTGCACAGACGACGAAAGATGTGATTGTAATATGATTTTAAGTTTTTCCTTTGTTGTTTTTTTAGTTCATTTTATTCTAATCACAAATAACTACAGAGAAGAACAACAACTGATAAATTTCCTAGTCATTTCACTTCTCGTGATGGTGCGTACAAGCCCCTGTAGACAATACAGTAGATGGGAGGGGCTAAATCCAGTGTATTCCCTGATCCGATACCACACAGTTACAGCTTACCTAGGCCCCGTCCCCTGACAATTTGATGTGTGATTCTTATTGCAGAAAATTCAGAAATGAAACTGCTCGTGCAGACCCATCGTAGTAAATCATTCCGCAGTCAATGACAACATTTAATTGGCTAAAACGTGTTGTTTATATCACAAATCATGCATAGCCACCCCTTACTGATAGATATGTTTAATGCATTCAACGCTTACCGAATTTCTACAGGCATATTGATAAAAAGGTGGCGGGGTTAAACTAGTGCTATGACACAACAGAAGTCAACGGAGGTCACCACTCGCCCACCTAGTTGCTTTCAGTGCATATTAAATATGTTTTTATTGTATTTCTAGATTAATTCATTTCAAATCATTAACACTCTACTGCCGACATTTACTAAATAAAAGATCAAAACAACAACCGAAGTGATATCAAAGGAATACATGATGAGTGGAATCAACGCAATGTTCATGACAATGATTAGTGGAATAGGTGTTAATTAATCCAATAACCTTATGGTCATTTTCATGACTGTTTCTCTAGTGTATCACATCAATAGAGCAATGCAAATAAGCGCTTCAGAAAGCCGAAAGGAAAACCTAACATGGAAAAGCCAGGGATACAGAGAACATTTTGAACATTCACAGAGCGAATGCAAAAAAAACAAAAACAAAAAAAACTGAAAACAAAAAACAAAACAACAACACAGAAAACAAAAACGATGGCAACACCTACACTAGCAAAAAACCTGAGGGTGTACCCAGGTGCTCCCAATAGTATAGAGAAGCCAGGGATACAGAGAACATTGTGCATAAGGACAAACACAACACAGAAAACAAAAACGATGAAAACACCGACACTACCAAGAAACCTGAGGGTGTACCCAGGTGCTCCCAATAATATGGAGAAGCCAGGGATACAGAGAACATTGTGCATAAGGACAAACAAAGCACAGAAAACTAAAACGATGGCAACACCGACACTACCAAGAAACCTGAGGGTGTACCCAGGTGCTCCCAACACTATGGAGAAGCCAGGGTTGCAGCGAACATTGTGCATAAGGATAAACAAAACACAGAAAACTAAAACGATGGCAACACCGACACTACCAAGAAACCTGAGGGTGTACCCAGGTGCTCCCAATAATATGGAGAAGCCAGGGATACAGAGAACATTGTGCATAAGGAAAAACAAATAAAAAAATACCATACAATCAAAACTTTTCAAATATCCAACAGAAAAAAACGTAAAAAGAGGCAAACTCAGTACCACTAACAATAACCGCTCACTTTAATGGCTTGGCACAGGCACTTCTTAGAAAAGTGACGGGGTTAAAGTAATTTTAGGGGCCACAAAATCCCCCTCCTTGCCAACAAAAATAATAGTCATGGAAGCTGTTAAAAAAACACATTGAATCACTCGATGGAGTCATAATACCCGTCGTAAAATACTTATTTCAAATATAGAGTATTTGACAAATTATGTGTAAGGGAATGACAAAAAGGAAATATCTGTAAACGGATAGAATATACACATTTTATTGAGATTCGATATATGTTATACTACCAAATCCAAACATTTCTTGATTATAATTCGATAAAATTAACCATGTTCGAAAAACGTGCATAACGAATTAGAGTAAACAAATCAAACGCCACAAAAGAGTTATGTTATACGTTTATTGTTTATTAAGTATATCACCTCAGGCAGGAACTTAATATTTAACATTGCTGTAAGCATCTGGGTCAACAGTCGAGTTTTGTTTTCGTTCCTGTGATTTTTTTGGGTCTAAAAAATTGTTTTGTCATATTTTGTTGTTGATTTTGTACCCCCCTCTGTGTTCACACTGGGCCTTCGTTTTGTGCTGGTTTTTTTAGTTTTTGTTTGTTTGTTTGTGTTTTTTATTTTGTTTGTTCGTTGTTAGTTTTGTTTTGTTTTTGTTTTAGGTTTTGTCTTGTTTTTTTATTATTGTTGCTGGTGTTGTCTTTGTGTATTTTGGGTAGGGACCGTGTTGCTCATCTATTTAGCTTTCAACGTTGTTTCTTTACTTTTGCTTTGTTTGACTGCTTTCTGTGTTTTATGCCAGTGTTGCCTGTATCCCTGTATAGTCCATTCTTGATTTTCCGTTTCGATTTTCTGTAACGTTTATTAGCCATTGATATGAGACACTATATATTCGATGAACATGTAAATCAGACTAATGTATAAATATCCTCCAAATTAAAAGACACAACTGAGGGCGAGTAACGGAAAAGTGATTACATATGACATGAATCATTATTGCTATAGCAGATTGAAGAAGCTAGTGTGGATGGGTAAAATCATATTATTAAAATAAAACATGTGACGCTATATATTCCTGTTGTGTCATTTCACCATAACGGGAGGATTGGGAACATAACACTAGTTTAGCCCCGCCAGGTGGACGAGTGCTACAGAGACGACCTTTGCCTTCTGACACCAATACCACAATGAGTACTATATACACTGACAGACATGGTTATCTAACGTGGATTAGAAAAAGTGGTAACCAGAAAACTACCAAATCGATGTTGTGCTAGGACGAATCATTCTGCGAAAAGGGAAATTTGTCCCGTAATACTAGTTCAATTCCGCTACTCTTCCATGAAATGTCTGTACCATGACAGGAAAGTGAGGGTTATTGTGTTTATTACCATTTTCAACAATAAGTTAATTATATCGTGGTTGTCAGTTTTATTGGTGGCTGAAACCGAGTATCCGGATAAAACCACCGACTTGTCGATAGTCACTGACAAATTTTATCACATCATATTGTATCGAGTACACCTCCCCTGAGGGTCATTCGAACTTACACCATCATTGGTGATTAACACCGATTGGACAGGTACCCAGTACATTGAACGATTATTTATTTGTGTGGTAAGTGTATCGGGTTTATCTCTTTTTAATGATTGATTGATTAATATTTGATGTTTAACGCCAATTTCAGCTATATTTGAGCTATATCACGGCGACCAGCTTTCGTGGTGGAAGAAGCCGGAGTACCCGGAGAGAACCACCGACAATGGACAAGCAACTGGTAAACTTTATCACTTGCGGCTGCGAGTTGATTGCACCCTTTTTGTAATTTAAAAAACCGGGCGCGAACCCACGCCGTATTGATGATAGGCTTGTATGAGTTGTTAGGTAATCCAAATACCTAACTCATTGGGCCACCCGGGCCCTTATCTCTTTTTAAAAGATTTTCTATTTAATGTTGGGAATATTCCAGCTGTGTGGTAATTCTTCCTTTTCACGAAATGCGTTTTATTTATATATATCATCTAACGACAACGGAACTTTCTCCCGACCAATAAACTTTTTGCTAATTACGATTGACAATCATTATGTTAGAAAATCTGCAGTTCATTATAAGATCTTAGTGGGAACATAATAGTGGTCTAATATATTACCTGTCAGCAATACAAACAAGTTTATCAACTAGAAGTATACCCCATACAACATATAACGTCAGATACGTGTGTATATATATAGTCGTAGTTCACATATTGCATTGCTATCCTCCTTTGTTGTTATCTCCTCTTTAAAGAAGTGCATGTACCCAGCCTGCCAGCCAGGAAAACGAAAGGTCATGCATATGTGTGCTAGGGGCATACATTTTAGCTCTGTTTCCGTGATTTTTGTATTTGATTTTGGAATTCTCTCGGCAGTTTGAATTTTTTTTCTTTTCGCTTAATCAAGCCTTTTCTGGGAAATTGATTTCACTCCTTGCAATTTGCGTTATTTTGTACGACATTTACTTATACATATGTTATTTTGTTTTTAGCTTTGCCTCTATCTACGATTGATGGATCTAACCTATGAATTTCCGGCAGTGTGAATTTATTTTCTTGTTATTATTATTCATCCTTCGTTATATGGATTTCATGAAAAGAAATCATTTATATTCGCAAGATAACGGTCGCAAAAAACATGACTGTGTGTCAATGAATTTCAAGAAGTTGACACACATAATGTTCAATTACTTTACATTTACCAAGAAGGAGGCTGAAATGCTATTTACCAGACCTGGATGTCAAATGTCATGCTTTTTTTTCAGTTCAGCGGAGTTCAGTTGATGAGAACGGATTGTTCATTATGTTGATATAGGCCATGATCATCACTGTATCCACTTTCTTTTCATAACCTAAAATAGATCACAATCCCAAACAAAAAATATATGAAGTGCTTAATAACTCATAATTAACTCAAAAGGTCGAAAAAACAATATGTAAAGATAATCAACTTAATACGCCCAGCAGTAAAAGATTATGCAACCTATTTGTAATTCGTTGGGCGATATTGTTAATTTAAACCAGCATCATAGAATGCGCGCAGTTACTTAATTTTTGCGAGGGCTGTTAAATACTATAAAACTAATATTTTATAAACATATTCTTGTAACAGTATATGATCATCATTTAGTATGTCTATACTTTTACCACTCACGTCAATCTTCAGTGTAGAGGATTTGTCTAGAGAGGTAGCATATACTGTGATCAATACGGTGAAGGGAAATATAAGACTTGTGAGGAAACTTTCACAAACCTTTACTCAGCCATTCAATTTGTCAGCACTGATTCCGAAAAAGGACAAGAAATAGCTGCATTGTTTCTTGAAACCAAAACTTTTGTGTATACAAACTTCTTCAAATCGGGGTGATATTTTACAGACATATCTATGACATTTACCATGCTTATGGTTGTATTTATGGCATCGATTGCTAAACGGACAATGGTGGTGATATTATTGATTTTATATTGTATTAAGTTGCTACCCAAATTGACCTTAAAAGAAAATCGTTCAAGACAATGGCATATGAGAATCGAACACCAGAGTGCTGTAAAGAGGTATTATAACAGTCAACGTAGAATTCTGTAGAACAATTTAACGTTATAGGAAACCTTTAAGAATGAACTAAGACCGTATAATCTGATAAAAAGATAAAAGATAAAATCATAATTGTAATCCTTTATCCTGTCCTCTGTTCTTTAAACATTTTGTAATTGTAAAATGTAGCTTATTATAAGGTTAAGATGTTTATTTATAGAAAGTTAAAATATTTATTTATTGTGAGGTAAAATGTTTATTTATTTTTACTGGTAATTGGGTAAACTAATTACCAGAATGAATGTGGCACAGTAAATGTTAAAATATGAAAAAAATACTATTTTTCAATTACGATGTTCACAAGTTGTCTATCGACAGTTACCCACAACTGATCACACTTCGATTACTCTCCACTCATCTGCTGTGTGTCAACTCTGTTTTTTACGATGCTTGATGGCATACAATTTGGTCTTCCGTTATTGGGTGTGTGTGTGCTGTTTTTTTTATTTTTCTTATTCGTTGTATGTTTTATATTCACGCCTCACGCCTTACTCCTATATATTAATGAATGAACTCAGCGCTCACCCGGCTTCGTACAGAAATGCCAATAAAGTTAGCAAGCCCAATCCTTCCCTCTTAGTGAACTGATGCGGTCGTGGAGACAAACATCAAGAATATATAACGTCAAAAGTTGTATTTTAGTAATATGCTTTAAGCCATACACACTAGGTTCTCCACATGTAAACATTTCAATTGCTCTCAAAATAATGATTCGTGTCATATGTGATTACTTTTCTGTTACTCGCCCTCAGTTGTTTCTTTTATTTTGGAGGAGATTTATAAATTAGTCTGATTTACATCTAAGTTCTAGTGTCTCATATCAATGGCTAATAAACGCTACAGAAAACCAAAATGGAAAATCATCGAATGGGCAATCCAGGGATACAAGGCAACATTGGCACAAGCCACATATTGAAAGCAAACAAATACAAACCCACAACGCTATAAGCTAAATAGACCACCAACACTGGCTCTAACCAAGAAAAGAGGAAAATACCAAAAACTAGAAAAGAAGTATGCCCCCGCACTTGATAATTATGGACAAAATTGTTTTGTTAGGAGTGATTTTAAAAAAATATTTGAAGTGTGTCTGTAAGACATACATGATGCCCCCGTTTGACAATTGAAAATTATAAACAAGTCAACCTCCATTATGTGTATAAACATGATGCAAAATATTAAAGCTGTACCTCCAAAACGTATTTATATCCGGACCGACGAACAAAATGCCTAAATCCAACTACCTGTCATTTTGAGAATATTTGATGAAAATCAAAATCCGGTTGACAGGTACACCTCCATTATATGTATAAAGATCCTGCAAAATATTAAAGCTCTAGCTCCAAATCTGTATGAGGAGACAGCCGGACAAACCATGTATCTGTATCCGAACGCACGGACAAACCAACGGACGGACGGACGAACGGACGGACAGGGGTAGATTAATAAGCCCCCCAACTCTTTGTCGCGTGGGCAAAAAGAGGAAAAAAATCAAACAGACAAAACAAAACAAAACATATAAACAACAAAGCAAAATAACAGTGTCTCACATCGATGGAAAATAAACGTGACAGAAAATAGTAATGGAAATGAAAAATGGACAATCCAGGTATACAGAAAACATTGGCACAGACCACAAAATGTAATCAAGCAAAATAAAAATAAAGCACAACGCTGACAACTAACTAGATGAGAAATATGGACTCTACCAAGAATAGGAGGGTGGGGCACAAAAAACAAAAATAAAAAAGGCGAAACATTGTTAGGCACAAAAAACAGCAAAAAACAAAACAAAAAATCGATTGTGAACCCAGATCCTGACAACAATATTAAATATTAAGTTCCTGCCTTAGGTGATATACTTAGTAAACAATAAACGTATAACCTCGCCATTTGTTGTGTTTTAATGTGATTTACATATTGATCTACTAAAATTTGATATACAAGGTTTTCGAACATGATCAATTTTATTGCATTAGAACCAAGCAACTTTTTGATTTGTTGGTAAAATATATATTGAACCACCTTAGAAGGATGTGTGTGGTCTAACCGTTTACAGACATTTAATGGGTGAATGCCTGAAGCATTTTCTTTTTAAACATAATTTGTCCATTCCCCCTATATTTATATTTAGTATTGTATGACGGCTGATGTGACTCCATCGGGTGATGCAATGTTCCTTTACCATCAGTGTCATCACCGTATTTTATGCAACAAAAAAGGTAAGTTCGGCCCATTACATTAGTTTATTCCCGCAAATTTTCTAAGAAGTGCGTGTCAAGTAATTAAAGTGAGCCTTCATATATTTGTATGCTTGTGTATCCACATACAATATGATTTTAATTTATTGATTGGCAGGTGATTTAAAATTAGAGACTCATTGATAACTTACCAAGAATAAAAAAATATATTTTACAAATAACTGTTTTCACTTTCTTTGTAAAGGACATGGCTACAACCAACAATTATCTGATCAGATTATGGAATTTTTCTAAATAAATTAATTGTGTAAAAATTAAATATTAAATGTAGTTTCATGTACATTGTATAAAATCCCTTTACATTGTAGTTCCAATTATTTAAACCTTCCTCCATAATTTCTTCCCCAAGTTAAATTTTTGAAAATTTATGTTAACCAAAAAGAAAACCCGAGTTTTCCGACATCCTGTACAATCCGACACATTTCCTGGGTCCCTTGGTGTGTCGGATTAGACAGGTTCCACTGTATCTCTATTTGTAACACAACAGATTAAATAGAATAATTATTGCAAACTTTAAGCCTGTTATGAAAATAATGTTTAAATAGCGGTTATCAACTATTCCACCAACATGAGAAAAGTTTGAAGATATCAAAGGGGTAATCATAATTAGTAAATAGAAGATACCAAGGGGTAATCATAATTAGTAAATAGAAGATACCAAAGGGGTAATCATAATTAGTTAATAAAAGATACCAAAGGGGTAATCATAATTAGTAAATAGAAGATATCAAAGGGGTAATCATAATTGGTAAATAGAAGATACCAAAGGGGTAATCATAATTAGTAAATAGAAGATACCAAAGGGGTAATCATAATTAGTAAATAGAAGATACCAAAGGGGTAATCATAATTAGTAAATAGAAGATACCAAAGGGGTAATCATAATTGGTAAATAAAAGATACCAAAGGGGTAATCATAATTAGTAAATAGAAGATATCAAAGGGGTAATCATAATTAGTAAATAGAAGATATCAAAGGGTAATCATAATTAGTAAATAGAAGGAGAGACAGCACAATGAACAAAAGAATAAAGATTAAAGGACAAACAACGATCTACAAAACATACAGATAAAACTAAAGATCAAGCAACACGATCCCACCAAAAACCGGGGGTGAACTTAGGTGCTCCGGAAGGGTAAGCATTTCTTGCTCCGCTAGTGACACCCGTCTTGTTAATTTAGTTAAAAACCCAGTGATAAGTCAAGAATGGGGAAAGGACCTGGAAGTGTTTACGAACAATCACACCTCAACCCGATTCGCTGAACACATAATAAGAACAAGGCATATGACGTTTGAAATACAGACCCTGGTTTGGGACATGCGCGACAATATGGCGAGATTAAATCCATTCATATATCACTCGACATTTCTATTCATAATTCGAAGAAAGACTCAGTTTGTACCACATATTGCTTATCAAAATACTGTAGACAAAACAACTTGCAAACCACAAAATATCCAAATGCCACATACAGTTGGTCACTCAAAAAAGGAAGCACAAACTACGAACTATTACATGATCACAAGTGGTCGTCAGCGTGATATCTTAAACGGATGAAAAGTCATAAATAAGGAAATGACAGGACTGTGATCGGTAGTTATTAACGACAAACGGAATACAACAAACAATCTCTTTGCAATACATGTTTATAACACACCAGCATAGAATTGATTGATATTAAGAACAACAAATTTGGTATTTGTTTACATGATTTTGTTTTCCACAGCTGAATTGGTAGCAGTGAATATGATTAGTCTACAAAGACAGGTCGTCATAAACAAACATTGAGCAACTTAACAGTTGCATAAACATTGTTGTCATGAATACTGCTTGACCAATCAAATTAACACTAAGGCGGTTTAACGTGATAGATTTTATTGATACAAATATTTACTTCATAGAAATTATTTCTTTCTCAAAGTTTCAAAAGGTCAACCTTCCTTTGTCATTTGATAAATGGATATTTCGTAGCGATTACGTCAAGTTAAAGGCTGCCAGGATTGATTTTTTTTAATATTAAAAGTTGCCAATATTCGATGTTTTATACCAATTGTAGTTGAAGTTTTCCATGATATCATACGTAAATAGCCTAGAACGATGGAAATACGTCGTTGTTTGATTTTCTTACCTCCCGTAAAGAATTTAATGTTGACCCGCGCATATTCATGCGACCTGACATTGAATTCATTCGGGAAAGCGGTTATGCATGTGCGAAATTGATTGTTAACGAAGAAGCACATGGCACACTGAATCGAATCGTGGAATTAAATAAAACATTGACGGATTCTATACGAAAACGACACAAAAAGGAGGATTCAGCTTTGTGTCAAAATTAAAACAAAATGTTATGCCGATATACTCCATGTTCCAACACGTAAGCATAATTTTTTTTTTCGGCCAAATCATATTTTAACAGTAGAATTGCGTCGTATTTTTAATATATTCTTTTTTTTTCAGGAGAAAACGCTAGGTGATATTTCTTTCAAATTAGAAACTAAAATAATGAGCTTCATGTCTGTTTTTTTCTAAAAAAATATAATCAAGTCAACTCAAGTGTTGTCAGTAATATGCAATACAATTTGTTTACAATTTTCCCTTTATCGGGCCCCTTTGCAGAGTTTGGGTTTGTTTTTTATTGATTTCGTCACGTATTTTCGGTTTTAAGTGTCATTCTTACCAACTACCATTATATAATATTAACTGATTACCCCGGGGTCCAATTTCATAGATATATTTCTTAAATTATGTTAATTCTAACCAATATTTACCTGTGCATGCTTTCTGGTTATTAATAGCAGTTATCAGTGTCCGGTAAGCTTCGGAAAAGAAGCCGACTTATCATTAGGTGTGTTAATGGCGATTTCAACAACAGACATTCGAATTCTTTTCACTAATTACGACATTATAACATATTTTTTAAACCTGGCTTCTTGTTCAGAACATTTTATTAGTATAAAACATCGAATATTGGCAACTTTTGATATAAAAAAAAAAAAATCAATTCTGACAGTTTGTATGCCTTTAAGAACATTGTAATCTCGTCCGGGTAACTTTTACTTTTGGGCACGATGAGTAGAATACCACATGAGCTGTAAAATGTAAATTCCAATAGCGGGTTTAGTAATTAAATGAAAAACAAATATTTGCACACTGTAGAAACAATTCAAAAGTCTAATAAATAAATCATGAAAGGAGGCAAAATCGATACCTCTAACAAACAAATACATGACCACTCACTGGACACAAGCACTTCAATTAGAAGTGGAGGAGAGGATTAAAATAGATTGATAGGCCCAAAGATCCCCTCTGAGTATAATTGAATCTCCTGTTGAAAGACATTATGAGTCTGATGAAATATCTTAATAGTAATATACCAATCTTTGTTTAGTATGGTGTTTATACTTTATACGCTATTCACCAAAATTTAGTTTGTATTAGGCCTTTATCAAAGTCACCGTCTTTTGAGTATTAAACTATTTCATTCCAAGATCTTTGAAGAATCGGGTGATAATATCTTTCTAAGCGTGTCTAGAAAGATAACAACATCTTATGGAAATAAAATGATAGATATCTAATTTGGTGCACACGAAGCGCTTCTGTAATAACCTTCATCTATTATATTTTGATTCACAGTTGACCAGTGTTTCTCTATTATGTCTTCCCCTGCCATTGTACACTACCTAATTTACCTGTTCTCTTTTATAAAACGACTATTATACATATATTATGTATACATTCCGATATTTTGTTTTACAACACTGCACAAAACAAACAACGAGCCAGCAATACGAACCCTACCAAATACAGAGGTGAAAGCAGTAGTTATTCCGAATGAGTGGCAGTTCCTGCTCCACTAGTGACACCCGTAGTGTTACTGTTAAAAGACACGGACGTCATCTGTCATGGAAATAGTGTTAGATACCTATATACGTAAATAAAGACAAATAACATTAATAAAACATCAATTTCCAACAAAATAAATGGGAGCGAAGACGAACTGATTATGGAAATCACCATGTTTCATGCATTTCCCATTTTAGTGACTTCTACGTAATAGTGTGGGACATATAGAATCTAACACCGGGGAGAGTACAAGATAGGGAAATCTCCGACACCCGAGGGTAAGATTTCAATCGTTCTCTTTACGAGGCTTGCCGAGTTAGAGAACGATTGTAATCTTACCCAAGGGTGTCGGAGATTTCCCTATATTGTACTTTGTCCGGTGTTTGATTTTATTTCTCACTAAACACCTAATTGTTTTTGTTTACATTCCATCGAGCATTTTCCCGCAATTTATTTTTCCATTGCTGAAGTAAATATTCGTTTTATCCATATGCAACCGTATCTCGGCAGTATATCAAATGTATTTCATCATAAAGTACAACGTATTTAATAAATATATTATAAATGTTACTACAACATAGATAAATACCCGTAAACAATATTTTAATTTGGTCAAAGGGAGGTAATTTCTTTCTTTACGTTAGTTACTAACAAGGGAGAGCACTCTATTATTTACTCAAAGTAAACAAACATTGACTGGAAGAGAGCCTGAAAAAAGAATCAAACACCGTGAAAGGTTCACGTTAGCTAGCAGAATATAATACATAAATGAATTTAAAAATACTTATGTAGTAGAATCGTGGTTAATTGTTTTTTTTTAAAAAGGAAAAGCATGGAGATATTGGGGGACAGTGGACATAAACTGCACAGCGTGCATTTGCCGGTAAAACGCACGTGATTTTTTTGTCTTGCACTAGTGCAAGATAAGAAAATCTCACATGGCTAAAAATAGGTACTGGTCGGTCTCAACAGTGAGAAAATATAATTATAACTTTACCATTAAGAAGACATTATACTATATATACAGGTTATCGAATGCCTGTTATAAAGGTGTAATTGTGAGCTAATGTGTACCTACATGTTATATATAATTGGGGCGAAAGTGTTAATTTCAACTAGCATCTTTGAACGCGCCCTCATATTTTATTAATTTTGCGGAGGATGTGAAATACTATAAAATTCACACTCGGAATATCTATGATTAAATATTATAACATACGATCATCTATTAGCATGTCGATAGTATTACCGTTCACATCATTCTTCTCTGTAGAATATTTATGTAGAGAGGTCGTATCTTCTGTTGTCAATACGGTGAGCAAAAATATCAGACTAGTGCGGAAACTTTCACCAACTTTTACGCCACCTTTCAAATTTTCAACAACGACGAAAGGCAAGAAATAACTGGAATAAACATTACTGTGAAACTGAGACATTTGTGCGTGTAAAAGACTTCTGATTGTAGAGGTATTACTCGTAACATTTGCCATATATATTGTTGTATTTGTGCGTGTAGCAAAGCATGTTTAACGGACGAAAACTCTGATCGTTGTATCATATTGTAAGTTGCTGATGTAAAATTGTAGTAATATACTCGTAAATAACAATGACTTAGTTAAAACAAACTCGTTAAAGACAAAGATAGAGAAGATTCTACTGTGATTGTTTCAACACACAAAAAAGGTTCAGCTACCATCCATTGTAGAGCATTATGGTACAGCTTAATACCAAAGAAAAAGTAAACGTATGTTAGACGATGATGAACTAAATGTAGAAGAATGGTAGAAAGACATTTCAATCTGTACTCATGTTAAGTTTACAGTGGAGGAGAACAATCATTTATTACTATCATGTCATGTAAATATTATGTTATTTGTAAAATATAGTTAACTATGTAGTTAATGTATGTCAATTTTGATTTGTTTTGTAATTAATTCAATTATTAGCTCAATTAGTTAAGTGCATAGTGTACGACTGGTGAACAATTGAAAGGAAAATTTGAATTGAATGAATGAATGAATGAATGAATGAATGAATGAATGAATTGTATTCTCATAAACCAAATACATATAGTTACAGAGAAGTAAATAATAACATACAACATATTAAGTTTTGTACATGTGTGGAAAAATTGCAATTACACTAACCAGGAGGTGGGACTTTTATATTAATAATCTTTATAAATTTATCAAATTGATATCAGAAAATTATGACGATCATATATTTTCATTACATTTGCTGTTTTAGACAAAAGTATGAGAAAACTAAGCGACAAGTAATCGAAATGAAGCGGACACAATTAATGACAAATATAGGGCAACATTTTATTATATTCATGATCCATTATTGTTTATGCTTACGGCATCCATTTCCTCTCTTACTGAAATAAGGAATAGTTATTGCAGAATGTTAATAATGCTTTCAAATGAGTTGTATCGACAGTTTAGAAAATATAAACTGTTTTTTTAATGTTTTGGAAAAAAATACGCATTGGTCCCTTTTCTCAAATAACTGTTTTAATTATTCTTATAGATAGCCAATCACAGGCTTAAGAACGTAAGTCGAGATGTATTTGATCTTATGCATAACAGGCTATATGGAAGTAAATAGGTAACTATCACGTACATATACACAAAAAAGTGTCGCTTTCTTAATATCAATGTTCTGGACGTAATTTATTTGCGTCAGAAAAGGGAAAGCAATATTTAAATTTAGTTCATTGTATATTATATAAAAAAAATTATTTCTTGGAAATTATTTTGTTATTTATTTTTACTTTGGATTCGTCGGTTTTTATCATGTGTTTTGTTATTCGGGTTTTCTTGGTTTGTTTTTGATATGGTGAAAATCGTTATCAGTACAGTTCAGACATCCAGGATCCATTACAAAGAAAACTACCACGAATCCTCTCAATTATTTAATTCGGTCTATCATATGAAATGACTGATCCGCTGACGAGACTGTGATGTTGGGCCATATATAAAGACAGAATCTAACTTCCATTTTCTGACTGATTCGCTCACGAGACTATGAGTTTGGGTTAGATATAAAAAGAAAATCTAGCTTCCATTATTCTTTTTGTTGTATTATTGACACCCCCCGTTAAACATGGGAACCACAGTTTCAGCTAATTGGACACATTCGGATTTCTGGTCTACGTACCTCTATTATGATCGTCAATTTTCTTTGGTTCGCACAGTGTACCAAAACAAATAAAGTGTGTCTCACGTTAAGAGGATGATGACTGGATGCGTGGACGAGACAGATTGTTAAGCATCTGTTAATAGCTGGTAGCAAATTTGTTAGACGACTTGGTATTATTGTTGTCCGAGTCTTTTGTTCCTATTTGATTTGAAATGATTTATTGTGTTTTAACGCCACTTTCAGCAATATTTCAGCTATATCATGGCCACCAGTTTTAGTGGTGGAGGAAGCCGAAGTACCCGGAGAGAACCACCGACCATGGGAAAGCAACTGGTAAACTGTATCACTTGCGTTGAGAATCGAGAGAATCCACGCCGTATTGGTGATAGGCTTGCATGGATTGCTAGGTAATCCAACTACCTAACTAATTGAGCCACGCGTGCCCCTCTCTTTGGTTCCTATGTTTCCATTTTAGTTGTGTATATACTGTGCATTGGTGGTGTGCTCTGTATCGTATCATGGTCGTGCCGTGTAGCTCCATTGACGTAGGTAATACATGTTTGTTCGTCATAGTATCTCAGCAGTCTTTATCTGTTATATGTTATCAGGATATTGACCAGAATCAGTCATATTAATGACGGACAACAGTTACCGTAGATCCCCGTTGTGTTTTGTTTGCTGTATTTTCAGGTGTATTTCTGTAGCATTCTGAAGGTGATGATTGTGAGGAAAAACATGTATATATCACCTTCGATTGTTAATTTGTTTTCACTAGGATTATTGATAACAGGATTGTCTTTCGTACTGTTTTAGCCAGGGTAAGTAAGTCATCTACTCAGTCATGTAGATTGCTTCGCATTGTAGAATGTTGTTTGCTTTTGCAATTGGCAAAACAGCTTTCCATTTTGATAGTTTACCTTTCTAACCGATATCTGATTCAAATTCAGGTAATTGAAATTAGATTAATTCTTAAAATAACACAATAAAAGGTGAATAATATCTACCTTGTTTCATTAAGTGCTACGTTTGGCTAGGAGAGGCCCTCATTCCCACAGCAATTCAATTATTACTACAACGTAATATTGTTTTTATTTTTGCTACTGATGAATGTTTACGTACATGTGTGTCTGTAGTTATAAACCGTATGTCATAGTTTATGATAATTGGTGATGATGTGACGTTTGTCGCTGAGGAGTATAAATAATTTAAAAAAAAATCAAGAATAAAATTTCGATAAATTTCTGCTGTACATTATGTTGTCAACACATTGTTTGAAACGAGATTGATTGTTTCATATAACAGGCAAAATTCAAAATCGTATGGTATGTTGAATACTTTGTAGCAATACATGTTTTGTGAATACTCATATTGTTATAAATTTTTTAAACATCAACTATCAAATTCATACAAAGAGGAAAACATTGATAGCAGTAACACACAAATATATGACCGCGCACTAGCCTGGCTTTGTACAGGCACTGCAATAAAAAAAAATGGCGGTGGGGGTGGGAGTGGGTTGCTAGTTGCATGTGTCCAAACCTCTTCCTCTTAGTAACAGAAATTTTAAGCAGTGAAGGTCAAAATGCCATTAATGTCATACCATGGCGAGGTCAAACTGGTTAATTATACCCCAACCCTCATCATCTTGTTGAATGGTTCTGCAACTGCAATACATATACAAACCATAAACAAATCCTGCAGATATTCGCTTCCTCTCAAAAGACACAATGAAAGACATGAGTGAGTGAGTGTGTGATTGTTGTCTAGTGCCAATGAAGTCCGCTTTGTACTAGACCAACACGCTTAGTTGGATTTTAATAGTACTAGGTCACTGAAACAGCAGTCCTCGGATAGACATGTCGCCCCATTCTCCTGATTCTGGGCCAACCCATCTTTCCTCTTTCTCCTTAGTGCTGCGGGCTTAGCAGCAACTACCAATTTTATAGTCTTTGGTTGACCCGAGCGAGGCAAGAACCCACGATCTTCCGCACTTGAGGTCAGCATTCTAACCATTAAACAATACCACCGGTTTAATGGTTAGAATATGGACATTATAATAGTAGGGTAAATGAATGCTCGTAGTCTACTAACTACTAGCTAATAAGTTAGAATATGTTGGTCAATGACGATTACTATTATGACCAACAGTATAACTGATACTTGTAACATAATTAATATCAATTAGGCATGAACTAAAGATTAAATGGATGCATGACTCTGTCACTTGTGAATTAGATGGACAAGTCTACACTATAAGCACACATTAAGCAAGACTACATTCTGACTATGAGAGAGCATCCCAATCTAATAAACAATATGTCTTAGATTGGTGGCTCCTTTTCTGATATGTTGCCCATTCAAAGAATTTGAAGACAGTAAAGGGGTAATGAGAAATCGTAAATCAAAGAAGGGCAGATAATACAAGAAAAGGACAAGAAGACTAACAGCGGAATACAAAACATAACACAGAAAACGCAAGGTCGAGCAACACCAACAGCAGTGGTAAAAACAGGCGCTCTGGAAAGGCTAGTAGTTCCTACTCCACCTGTGACACCCATTCCATTAGGATACTAACTTCATCTGATATGGGAATCGTGTTGTACACCAGAATGACATTTAGCCATATATATAAGTGAACAAACACATGTTCTACATGAACAGTACTATGAATAAAAAAATGTCAAAGTGAAACAGATGACGAATATGAAAAGAAAGTTTATGCGGTGGTATTTAACTATTATCCCACTAATAACGACAAAATGAACAACCACCTCTCATCTGAAATCACGGAACACAAAAAGGCCACGGCATGCTGACACTATATGGTGTTGTAAATCAAAGAATTGACTTGGGACGGGCATAATCACGTGGCGTTACTAAATAGTAAAAGCTATATCACTCTCAACTGAGCCTTTCATTTCAGAGAAGGAAATTTATATACTATTATAATTAGCATGTTCATCTAAGCACAGATAGAATGTTAGCACAATAAATGTACGACCACGTTTTCCAACATACTGAGTGTAAAGCATAATTAGAAACGAGTCTATTGGTCTGAAGTCGAGCTAAAATTTGATGGTATATAGATAACACATGTTGTGTATAGGCACAACAGCCATTGGTAAATTCTGTATATTTGTTCTGCTTTCCACTTTTTCTCCTGCAAATTAAATACCCATGCCTATTATTAGTGTCAGAAGTCAACTACGGTTACCACTCGCCCACCTATGTGCTTTAGGGTACATTGTATATTAGTCTATTGTATTTGAAGGCTAATTCATTTCAAGTCATTAACGTTTTACTGTCGACATTTATTAAATACTAAAAATATTTGTAAATTTAAGGATTGACTTGGGACAAGGAAAATCACGTGGAGGTACTAAATATGTTTTCGAATATATCGTGAACATTGTTATCGAAGCAGTAATAAAATGAAAAAAAAACCAATATATACAATAGAAAAATAATAGAAAAGAACAATATTGATATCATTAACGCACATGGCTATTATTTACATTCCTATCGAACGTATGGATTTAATTTTGTGGGTAGTTACATTGGTACTGACTTTCTCTACAGGAATTAAACATCGGTTTTTCTTGGTAGATACCATCATATTTTGTTGAGGTTCTTTAATGTTTTATAATAACTATTGTTGCTCGGATAATGTGCGAGTAAAACGAGTATCTGGGTTCCCATTTTTCCACTTGCACATTTTGGTGTTTCCTGTACCTATTGCTACTTTTTGATGCATCTTATGAATATTTTATCATTTACCTTTTTATTTAAAAATGTAGTTTCCGCTATGGAATACCATTTAAAACCTCTTTTTGCCAGAAAATAAAGTGGGCGTGTCTCTCCTTATAAGGAACACTTTGTCTGAGGTGACATTTTTGACCATCAATCTATGCATCTTTAGAAAGCTTATTAAACAAGGCAGTATGCTTGTGACGCACGGCAAATCTCATAAATCTTTTTACATCAGCGACAACCCACGCCTTATTAAACCCGTCATAATTTTTAGTTTGTTCCATAACTGATCTGTATTTAGTTATTTCCATAGCAACAAGTTTCGTTGTTGATAGACAGATTGCACAGACGACGAAAGATGTGATTGTAATATGATTTTAAGTTTTTCCTTTGTTGTTTTTTTAGTTCATTTTATTCTAATCACAAATAACTACAGAGAAGAACAACAACTGATAAATTTCCTAGTCATTTCACTTCTCGTGATGGTGCGTACAAGCCCCTGTAGACAATACAGTAGATGGGTGGGGCTAAATCCATTGTATTCCCTGATCCGATACCACACAGTTACAGCTTACCTAGGCCCCGTCCCCTGACAATTTGATGTGTGATTCTTATTGCAGAAAATTCAGAAATGAAACTGCTCGTGCAGACCCATCGTAGTAAATCATTCCGCAGTCAATGACAACATTTAATTGGCTAAAACGTGTTGTTTATATCACAAATCATGCATAGCCACCCCTTACTGATAGATATGTTTAATGCATTCAACGCTTACCGAATTTCTACAGGCATATTGATAAAAAGGTGGCGGGGTTAAACTAGTGCTATGACACAACAGAAGTCAACGGAGGTCACCACTCGCCCACCTAGTTGCTTTCAGTGCATATTAAATATGTTTTTATTGTATTTCTAGATTAATTCATTTCAAATCATTAACACTCTACTGCCGACATTTACTAAATAAAAGATCAAAACAACAACCGAAGTGATATCAAAGGAATACATGATGAGTGGAATCAACGCAATGTTCATGACAATGATTAGTGGAATAGGTGTTAATTAATCCAATAACCTTATGGTCATTTTCATGACTGTTTCTCTAGTGTATCACATCAATAGAGCAATGCAAATAAGCGCTTCAGAAAGCCGAAAGGAAAACCTAACATGGAAAAGCCAGGGATACAGAGAACATTTTGAACATTCACAGAGCGAATGCAAAAAAAAAAAAAAAAAAAAAAATGAAAACAAAAAACAAAACAACAACACAGAAAACAAAAACGATGGCAACACCTACACTAGCAAAAAACCTGAGGGTGTACCCAGGTGCTCCCAATAGTATAGAGAAGCCAGGGATACAGGGAACATTGCGCATAAGGACAAACACAACACAGAAAACAAAAACGATGAAAACACCGACACTACCAAGAAACCTGAGGGTGTACCCAGGTGCTCCCAACACTATGGAGAAGCCAGGGTTGCAGCGAACATTGTGCATAAGGATAAACAAAACACAGAAAACTAAAACGATGGCAACACCGACACTATCAAGAAACCTGAGGGTGTACCCAGGTGCTCCCAATAATATGGAGAAGCCAGGGATACAGAGAACATTGTGCATAAGGAAAAACAAATAAAAAAATACCATACAATCAAACCTTTTCAAATATCCAACAGAAAAAAACGTAAAAAGAGGCAAACTCAGTACCACTAACAATAACCGCTCACTTTAATGGCTTGGCACAGGCACTTCTTAGAAAAGTGACGGGGTTAAAGTAATTTTAGGGGCCACAAAATCCCCCTCCTTGCCAACAAAAATAATAGTCATGGAAGCTGTTAAAAAAACACATTGAATCACTCGATGGAGTCATAATACCCGTCGTAAAATACTTATTTCAAATATAGAGTATTTGACAAATTATGTGTAAGGGAATGACAAAAAGGAAATATCTGTAAACGGATAGAATATACACATTTTATTGAGATTCGATATATGTTATACTACCAAATCCAAACATTTCTTGATTATAATTCGATAAAATTAACCATGTTCGAAAAACGTGCATAACGAATTAGAGTAAACAAATCAAACGCCACAAAAGAGTTATGTTATACGTTTATTGTTTATTAAGTATATCACCTCAGGCAGGAACTTAATATTTAACATTGCTGTAAGCATCTGGGTCAACAGTCGAGTTTTGTTTTCGTTCCTGTGATTTTTTTGGGTCTAAAAAATTGTTTTGTCATATTTTGTTGTTGATTTTGTACCCCCCTCTGTGTTCACAATGGGCCTTCGTTTTGTGCTGGTTTTTTTAGTTTTTGTTTGTTTGTTTGTGTTTTTTATTTTGTTTGTTCGTTGTTAGTTTTGTTTTGTTTTTGTTTTAGGTTTTGTCTTGTTTTTTTATTATTGTTGCTGGTGTTGTCTTTGTGTATTTTGGGTAGGGACCGTGTTGCTCATCTATTTAGCTTTCAACGTTGTTTCTTTACTTTTGCTTTGTTTGACTGCTTTCTGTGTTTTATGCCAGTGTTGCCTGTATCCCTGTATAGTCCATTCTTGATTTTCCGTTTCGATTTTCTGTAACGTTTATTAGCCATTGATATGAGACACTATATATTCGATGAACATGTAAATCAGACTAATGTATAAATATCCTCCAAATTAAATGACACAACTGAGGGCGAGTAACGGAAAAGTGATTACATATGACATGAATCATTATTGCTATAGCAGATTGAAGAAGCTAGTGTGGATGGGTAAAATCATATTATTAAAATAAAACATGTGACGCTATATATTCCTGTTGTGTCATTTCACCATAACGGGAGGATTGGGAACATAACACTAGTTTAGCCCCGCCACTTTTTATGGACACGTATGTACCAAGCCGGGGAAAGTGAGCGCTGAGTTCATTAAATATATCTATGAGTAAGGCGTGTCTATGAAAACACAACAAATACACAGATACAACAAACGAAAAACAAATTGTATTTCATCATTGATCGTCGATAAGAGAGTTTACACTCGGGCGATGAGTGGAGAGAAGTTTACACTCGGGCGATGAGTGGAGATAAGTTTACACTCGGGCGATGAGTGGAGATAAGTTTACACTCGGACGATGATTGTAGAGAAGTTTACACTCGGGCGATGAGTGGAGATAAGTTTACACTCGGACGATGAGTGGAGAGAGCTTACACTCGGAAGATGAGTGGAGAGAGCTTACACGCGGGCGATGAGTGGAGAGAGTTCACACTCGGGCGATGAGTGGAGAGAAGTTTACACTCGGGCGATGAGTGGAGAGAGTTTATACTCGGGCGATGAGTGGAGAGTAATCGAAGTGTGATCAGCTGTGGGTAACTGACGATAGACAACTTGTGAACATCGTAATTGAAAAATAATAATACACGCATTGTTTATTTTGATATCTTAACATTTATTGTGCCACATTCATTCTGGTAACTATTGTTTTCCTAATTACAAGAGAAAATGAATATATATTGTATCTTACAATTATAAATAAACATTTTAACTTACAACAAATACACATTTCACTTTATATTAAATAAACATTTTATCTTACAATAAATAAACATTTTAACTTACAATAAAAATACATTTTAATCTTATAGTATGCTACGATTACAAAATGTGGAAATAACACGACAGTCATTCATGCTTTTTCCTCTCCTCTCTAACACAGCATGGTAAAAGATTACAATCCGTCTACTTCTTTTTATCAGATTATACAGTCTTACTTCATTCTTTAAATTTTCATATGAGATTAAGTTATTGCCATGCCTCCTTCCAGTACAACAGTGTTCAATTCTCCCACATCTTCGTGTTGAAGGATTTGTCTTAAAGGTCCTGTAGGGTAACACGATAGTACAAAATAGCATCAAACTGATCACCACCATTGCCGTTTAGCAATCGATACTATAAATAATATCACAATAATGGTAAATGTCACAGATATTTTTTTTCAAAATATCTCCCTGATTTAAGGTAGTCTATATGCACAAGTGTTTTATTTTCGTGGTAATAAACAATGCGGCTATTTCTTGTCCTTTAGCGGAATCAGTGCTGACAAATTGGATGGCTGAGTAATAGTTTGTGAAAGCTTCCTCACAAGTCTTATATTTTCTCTCACCGTATTGATCACAGTAGATGCTACCTCTCTAGATAAATCCTCTACACTGAAGAATGACGAGAGTGGTAAAACTATTGACATACTAAATGAGGATCCTATAAAGTTACAAGAATATGCTTATGAAATGTTAGTTTATAGTATTTAACAGCCCTCGCAAAAATAAGAAAGCGCACGCATTCTATGATGATAGTGTAATTTAACACTATCGCCTAACGAATTACAAATAGGTTTCATGGTTCTATACTGCTGGACGTACTGGGTTGTTGACCTTTGGTTTAAAGAACACGCTATAGTGGCGACCATATTTATTGTGGAAGAAATCGGAGTACCGCATAAAATCACCGACCTGTCGCAAGTCACCGACAACACTCAGATAATCGAATGCACATCGCCTGAGCGGGATTCGAACTCTCAACGTTAGTGGTGTTAGGTACTGATTGCATATGAAGTTGTAAAACCAACTACCATACGATCACGACCAGTACGAAACTCGTAATGTGTTGAAAAGTTGATTCTTTCTGTAGATCTATGTTGTTTATTGTATGGCTGTAATCTATGATTGTGTTGTCTGGAAAACGTTTTGTTATGTGGAGGACATTTTTACTTATCTTAAAATAACAATCCTTTATTTTAAATATGGGATATCAAATGCAATACGAATTCTACATTTTTATTCTGAACGAACCGCATCGGTTGCGTAATGGTTAGCGTTCTCGCCTGCAGTGTGGTACATTGTGGGTTCGAGCTTCGGTCAGGTCAAACCAAAGAATATACAATTTGTATTTGTTGCTTGTCCGCTAAGCACGAAGCATTAAGGAGAAAGAGCAAAGACTGGTTGGATAGGAATCAGAATACTGTGTCCGACTGGAGCGACATGTCTATCCACGGACGGGTGTTTCAGTGAACAAGCTCTATTACAATTCAAGGGTGTTGATCTAGTACAATGTGGACCTCATCATCATCTCATTGAAAATTAATTTGTTCTCGCCATTTTGATTGACGATCCTGTTTGTACCTCTGACACTCTATGTTTTGTTGCAACAATGTATTTTCAGCTCAATCACTTTTTGATTTGAAATGCCTGTGCAAAGTCAAAACAATGGACAGTCATGTATATGTGTCATAGGAGTATCGATTTCGACATCCTGTACAATCCGAGACATTTACCTGGTCCCTTGGTGTATCGGATTGGACAGGTTTCACTGCATATATATTTTATTTGGTTGTATTATTAAATAATGCATCCTGCATGATGTGGATATCTTGAAAACAATCAATTTTGGTTCGTAAGATTATCGACACAACAACATGACTATTTGGCAATTATCCTCAAGGAGTTAATATTTTCAGTTACTTTACATTAACCAAGAGTTGGAGTTCCTTTGATCAGTTTAAGGGAGAAGTATGTTCGTGTCCTTCCGAAGTCAGGACATTGATGTCCAACATCATATGCCGTGGAGTTTTATTGGTGTTCAGTGAGTTCAGTTAAGATGATATGGGGTTGTTCATTTTGTTGATATTGGTGGCATCGAAGACCATTGTTATTTAAACTTTCTTTTCGTAACCATAAATAAATGATATTATACAAATATACAAATACAGCATGCTTACTATATCATCATTAACTCAAAATAGATGATATTTCTAACACAGATACAAATATAAAGTGTTTATTAGCTCAACAGGTGGTTAGCTCATACCTAAATGTGATCAACGTAATACGCTCAGCAGTGAAAGACCATGTAACGTATTTATAATTCGTTGGGCGATAGTGTTAATTTGCATTAGCATCATAGTATGCGTGCGCTTTATTACTTTTCTTGAGGGCTGTTGGATACTATAAAACTAACATTTTATAAACATATTGTTGCAATAGCATAGGATCATCATTTAGTATGTCTATAGTTTTACCACTCACATCGTTCCTCAGTGTAGAGGATTTATCTGCAGAGGTAGCATCTACTGTGATCAATACGGTGAGAGGACATATAAGACTTGTGAGGAAACTTTCACAAACCTTTATTCATTCATTCAATTTGTCAGCACTGATTCCGACAAAGGACAAGAAATAGCTGTATTGTTTCTTATCGCTAAAAACATACATTTTTTCATATAGACTACTTTAAACCGGGGAGACATCTTGCAAATATGTCATTCACATTTACCATGTTTATGGTCGTATTTATGGCATCAATAGCTAAACGAACATTGGTGGCAATATTTGTGATGTTATACTGTATTATGTTGTGTTCCAACACTATTGTACTGGAAGGAGGTATGGTAACAGCAATGTAAAACGTAGAACAAAACAAATTTCATAGGAAAGACCGCATAATTGTAATTTTGTATCATGTTGTGTCACAGGGGAGGAGAGAAAGCATCAATGACTAGTCATTTGTTTACACACATTTTGAAATTGTAGGATATAGCTTCATGAAGTTAAACTGTCTGCTTTTTGAAAGTTAAGCTGTTTATTTATTGTAAGTTGAAAGGTTTATTTATTGAAAGTTAAAATGTTTATTTATTGTACCTTAAAATGTTTATTTATTGTATATTAAAATGCTTATTTTACGTAAGTTAAAATGTTTATTTATTGTAAGTTAGAATGTATAATTATTTTCACTGGTAATTAGAAATAAAATTGTTACCAGAATTAATGTGGTACAATACATGTTAAAATATAAAACCAATATACGTGTATTATTATTTTTTTCAATTAGATGTTCACAAGTTGTCTATCGGGGGTTACATACAGCTGATCACACTTAGATTACTCTCCACTCCTCGCCCGAGTGTCAACTGTGTAATCGATGATTCACGATGACATATAATTTTGACAAAAGACACAAGACACAGAAAAAAATCAAGCATAGTAAAAAAACACAATAGTTAAAGTTAACTAGATGAGCAAAAGGACCCTACCCAAAAAGGGGGGAAATACAAAATCAGAAAATAACGAAAAAAAAAACGAAAAAAAACAACAGCAAAAAAACTGAGTCTGAACCCATGTGCTTACAAAATAATAAGAATTGAAATTCTACACATGCTGATGTTCTTGTAAAATAAATAATAAACTAATAACACCTCTCTTTTGTTGGGTTTGAATGTGAATCAACTATATATCTAATAGAATTCCATATGGAAGTTTGTCAAGCATTGTTAATTTTATCGCATTTGAACCAAACAATTTTTGGATTTGGTAGTAAAACATATATTGAACCTTAATAGAATGTGTATGTTCTAACCGTGTACAGACATGTTCCCGGTATATATACTAAGAAGTGTTTGAAGATATCAAAGAGGTAATCAGTATATGTCAATCGAAGAAGGACAGACAACACAATGTCCAAAGGAAAAAGGACAAAAGGGCAAACAACGATCTAAAAAACATACACAAAAAACTATATATCGAGCAACACGAACCCCACTAAGAATCGAGGATGAAATCAAGTGTTCTGGAAAGGTATGTAGTTCCTGCTCCACTATTGGCACCCGTCGTGTTAATATAGTTACAAACCAGTCATGAATGAGGAAAGGACCGGTAAGTGTTTACGACAACTGGAACCTATCTGTGGTCATTTGTGACATAGATATTCAATAACGGTCAACCAAATTATGGTGGTGACTTTAAAACTTTGTCTCCTTTAACCCAATTTGTCCAATACACTAAATTTGAAATTGATATTTTATGACGGGTGTTGTGACTCCATCGGGTGATTCATTGTTCTTTTAGCTTCACTTCCATGACCGTATTTATTTTTGGCAAAAAGGGGTAAGTGTTGGCCCATAAAATTAGATCAATCCGCTACTTTTCTAAGAAGTGCCTGTGTCAAGCAATTAAAGTGAGCGGTCATGTATGTGTGGTAAGGGTATCTATCTTGTCTTCTTCTAGAATTTTTCGTTATGATTTTAGAAATGTTCCGACAGTGGCAGCCAACACAATGGTGGTGTAATCCCTTTGCTATTTACCATACAGGTATATCAACTTGAGTAGTAACTTAATATTTAATATTGTTTTGAGCACCTGGGATCACCATCGTATGCTTTAGTAGGATCCGTACTGCTTATCCTTGATTGTTTTCTGTGTTATGTGATTAATTTTATTTTTGTTCGTGTCTTGCACCTAATATAGTCTCTAATTCTTGATTGTTAATCCCTGATTTCCCTTCCGTTTTCCCTAACATCTATTTACCATGATCACAAGGTTTTTATGGGATAAATTAACATATATTTCCCTCATAGCTGTCATAAACTATGCACTGATTCTCTCTCAGCATGATGTCTGTCAGGAAATCACACCGTTTGCTGCTTTTGTTTACAAAAAATGACGACAGTAAAGGGCCAAGGTGGACGAGTGCTACAGAGACGGCCTTTGCCTTTTGACACCAATACCACAATGAGTACTATATACACTGACAGACATGGTTATCTAACGTGGATTAGAAAAAGTGGTAACCAGAAAACTACCAAATCGATGTTGTGCTAGGACGAATCATTCTGCGAAAAGGGAAATTTGTCCCGTAATACTAGTTCAATTCCGCTACTCTTCCATGAAATGTCTGTACCATGACAGGAAAGTGAGGGTTATTGTGTTTATTACCATTTTCAACAATAAGTTAATTATATCGTGGTTGTCAGTTTTATTGGTGGCTGAAACCGAGTATCCGGATAAAACCACCGACTTGTCGATAGTCACTGACAAATTTTATCACATCATATTGTATCGAGTACACCTCCCCTGAGGGTCATTCGAACTTACACCATCATTGGTGATTAACACCGATTGGACAGGTACCCAGTACATTGAACGATTATTTATTTGCGTGGTAAGTGTATCGGGTTTATCTCTTTTTAATGATTAATTGATTAATTTTTGATGTTTAACGCCAATTTCAGCTATATTTGAGCTATATCACGGCGACCAGCTTTCGTGGTGGAAGAAGCCGGAGTACCCGGAGAGAACCACCGACAATGGACAAGCAACTGGTAAACGTTATCACTTGCGGCTGCGAGTTGATTGCACCCTTTTTGTAATTTACAAAACCGGGCGCGAACCCACGCCGTATTGATGATAGGCTTGTATGAGTTGTTAGGTAATCCAACTACCTAACTCATTGGGCCACCCGGGCCCTTATCTCTTTTTAAAAGATGTTCTATTTAATGTTGGGAATATTCCAGCTGTGTGGTAATTCTTCCTTTTCACGAAATGCGTTTTTTTTATATATATCATCTAACGACAACGGAACTTTCTCCCGACCAATAAACTTTTTGCTAATTACGATTGACAATCATTATGTTAGAAAATCTGCAGTTCATTATAAGATCTTAGTGGGAACAAATAGTGGTCTAATATATTTCCTGTCAGCTATACAAACAAGTTTATCAACTAGAAGTATACCCCATACAACATATAACGTCAGATACGTGTGTATATATATAGTCGTAGTTCACATATTGCATTGCTATCCTCCTTTGTTGTTATCTCCTCTTTAAAGAAGTGCATGTACCCAGCCTGCCAGCCAGGAAAACGAAAGGTCACGCATATGTGTGCTAGGGGCATACATTTTAGCTCTGTTTCCGTGATTTTTGTATTTGATTTTGGAATTCTCTCGGCAGTTTGATTTTTTTTTCTTTTCGCTTAATCAAGCCTTTTCTGGGAAATTGATTTCACTCCTTGCAATTTGCGTTATTTTGTACGACATTTACTTATACATATGTTATTTTGTTTTTAGCTTTGCCTCTATCTACGATTGATGGATCTAACCTATGAATTTCCGGCAGTGTGAATTTATTTTCTTGTTATTATTATTCATCCTTCGTTATATGGATTTCATGAAAAGAAATCATTTATATTCGCAAGATAACGGTCGCAAAAAACATGACTGTGTGTCAATGAATTTCAAGAAGTTGACACACATAATGTTCAATTACTTTACATTTACCAAGAAGGAGGCTGAAATGCTATTTACCAGACCTGGATGTCAAATGTCATGCTTTTTTTTCAGTTCAGCGGAGTTCAGTTGATGAGAACGGATTGTTCATTATGTTGATATAGGCCATGATCATCACTGTATCCACTTTCTTTTCATAACCTAAAATAGATCACAATCCCAAACAAAAAATATATGAAGTGCTTAATAACTCATAATTAACTCAAAAGGTCGAAAAAACAATATGTAAAGATAATCAACTTAATACGCCCAGCAGTAAAAGATTATGCAACCTATTTGTAATTCGTTGGGCGATATTGTTAATTTAAACCAGCATCATAGAATGCGCGCAGTTACTTAATTTTTGCGAGGGCTGTTAAATACTATAAAACTAATATTTTATAAACATATTCTTGTAACAGTATATGATCATCATTTAGTATGTCTATACTTTTACCACTCACGTCAATCTTCAGTGTAGAGGATTTGTCTAGAGAGGTAGCATATACTGTGATCAATACGGTGAAGGGAAATATAAGACTTGTGAGGAAACTTTCACAAACCTTTACTCAGCCATTCAATTTGTCAGCACTGATTCCGAAAAAGGACAAGAAATAGCTGCATTGTTTCTTGAAACCAAAACCTTTGTGTATACAAACTTCTTCAAATCGGGGTGATATTTTACAGACATATCTATGACATTTACCATGCTTATGGTTGTATTTATGGCATCGATTGCTAAACGGACAATGGTGGTGATATTATTGATTTTATATTGTATTAAGTTGCTACCCAAATTGACCTTAAAAGAAAATCGTTCAAGACAATGGCATATGAGAATCGAACACCAGAGTGCTGTAAAGAGGTATTATAACAGTCAACGTAGAATTCTGTAGAACAATTTAACGTTATAGGAAACCTTTAAGAATGAACTAAGACCGTATAATCTGATAAAAAGATAAAAGATAAAATCATAATTGTAATCCTTTATCCTGTCCTCTGTTCTTTAAACATTTTGTAATTGTAAAATGTAGCTTATTATAAGGTTAAGATGTTTATTTATAGAAAGTTAAAATATTTATTTATTGTGAGGTAAAATGTTTATTTATTTTTACTGGTAATTGGGTAAACTAATTACCAGAATGAATGTGGCACAGTAAATGTTAAAATATGAAAAAAATACTATTTTTCAATTACGATGTTCACAAGTTGTCTATCGACAGTTACCCACAACTGATCACACTTCGATTACTCTCCACTCATCTGCTGTGTGTCAACTCTGTTTTTTACGATGCTTGATGGCATACAATTTGGTCTTCCGTTATTGGGTGTGTGTGTGCTGTTTTTTTTATTTTTCTTATTTGTTGTATGTTTTATTTTCACGCCTCACGCCTTACTCCTATATATTAATGAATGAACTCAGCGCTCACCCGGCTTCGTACAGACATGCCAATAAAGTTAGCAGGCCCAATCCTTCCCTCTTAGTGAACTGATGCGGTCGTGGAGACAAACATCAAGAATATATAACGTCAAAAGTTGTATTTTAGTAATATGCTTTAAGCCATACATACTAGGTTCTCCACATGTAAACATTTCAATCTGCTCTCAAAATAATGATTCGTGTCATATGTGATTACTTTTCAGTTACTCGCCCTCAGTTGTTTCTTTTATTTTGGAGGAGATTTATAAATTAGTCTGATTTACATCTAAGTTCTAGTGTCTCATATCAATGGCTAATAAACGCTACAGAAAACCAAAATGGAAAATCATCGAATGGGCAATCCAGGGATACAAGGCAACATTGGCACAAGCCACATATTGAAAGCAAACAAATACAAACCCACAACGCTATAAGCTAAATAGACCACCAACACTGGCTCTAACCAAGAAAAGAGTAAAATACCAAAAACTAGAAAAGAAGTATGCCCCCGCACTTGATAATTATGGACAAAATTGTTTTGTTAGGAGTGATTTAAAAAAAATATTTGAAGTGTGTCTGTAAGACATACATGATGCCCCCGTTTGACCATTGAAAATTATAAACAAGTCAACCTCCATTATGTGTATAAACATGATTCAAAATATTAAAGCTGTACCTCCAAAACTGTAGGAGGAGATAGCCGGATAATCCACGTATTTATATCCGGACCGACGAACAAAATGCCTAAATCCAACTACCTGTCATTTTGAGAATATTTGATGAAAATCAAAATCCGGTTGACAGGTACACCTCCATTATATGTATAAAGATCCTGCAAAATATTAAAGCTCTAGCTCCAAATCTGTATGAGGAGACAGCCGGACAAACCATGTATCTATATCCGGACGCACGGACAAACCAACGGACGGACGGACGAACGGACGGACAGGGGTAGATTAATAAGCCCCCCAACTCGCGTGGGCAAAAAGAGGAAACAAATCAAACAGACAAAACAAAACAAAACATATAAACGCACCAACACAAACAACAAAGCAAAATAACAGTGTCTCACATCAATGGAAAATAAACGTGACAGAAAATAGTAATGGAAATGAAAAATGGACAATCCAGGTATACAGAAAACATTGGCACAGACCACAGAATGTAATCAAGCAAAATAAAAATAAAGCACAACGCTGACAGCTAACTAGATGAGAAATATGGACTCTACCAAGAATAGGAGGGTGGGGCACAAAAAACAAAAATAAAAAAGGCGAAACATTGTTAGGCCCAAAAAACAGCAAAAAACAAAACAAAAAATCGATTGTGAACCCAGATCCTGACAACAATATTAAATATTAAGTTCCTGCCTTAGGTGATATACTTAGTAAACAATAAACGTATAACTTCGCCATTTGTTGTGTTTTAATGTGATTTACATATTGATCTACTAAAATTTGATATACAAGGTTTTCGAACATGATCAATTTTATTGCATTAGAACCAAGCAACTTTCTGATTTGTTGGTAAAATATATATTGAACCACCTTAGAAGGATGTGTGTGGTCTAACCGTTTACAGACATTTAATGGGTGAATGCCTGAAGCATTTTCTTTTTAAACATAATTTGTCCATTCCCCCTATATTTATATTTAGTATTGTATGACTGCTGATGTGACTCCATCGGGTGATGCAATGTTCCTTTAGCATCAGTGTCATCACCGTATTTTATGCAACAAAGAAGGTAAGTTCCGGCCCATTACATTAGTTTATTCCCGCAAATTTTCTAAGAAGTGCGTGTCAAGTAATTAAAGTGAGCCTTCATATATTTGTATGCTTGTGTATCCACATACAATATGATTTTAATTTATTGATTGGCAGGTGATTTAAAATTAGAGACTCATTGATAACTTACCAAGAATAAAAAAATATATTATACAAATAACTGTTTTCACTTTCTTTGTAAAGGACATGGCTACAACCAACAATTATCTGATCAGATTATGGAATTTTTCTAAATAAATTAATTGTGTAAAAATTTAATATTAAATGTATTTTCATGTACATTGTATAAAATCCCTTTACATTGTAGTTCCAATTATTTAAACCTTCCTCCATAATTTCTTCCCCAAGTTAAATTTTTGAAAATTTATGTTAACCAAAAAGAAAACCCGAGTTTTCCGACATCCTGTACAATCCGACACATTTCCTGGGTCCCTTGGTGTGTCGGATTAGACAGGTTCCCCTGTATCTCTATTTGTAACACAACAGATTAAATAGAATAATTATTGCAGACTTTAAGCCTGTTATGAAAATAATGTTTAAATAGCGGTTATCAACTATTCCACCAACATGAGAAAAGTTTGAAGATATCAAAGGGGTAATCATAATTAGTAAATAGAAGATACCAAAGGGGTAATCATAATTAGTAAATAGAAGATACCAAGGGGTAATCATAATTAGTAAATAGAAGATACCAAAGGGGTAATCATAATTAGTTAATAAAAGATACCAAAGGGGTAATCATAATTAGTAAATAGAAGATATCAAAGGGGTAATCATAATTGGTAAATAGAAGATACCAAAGGGGTAATCATAATTAGTAAATAGAAGATACCAAAGGGGTAATCATAATTAGTAAATAGAAGATACCAAAGGGGTAATCATAATTAGTAAATAGAAGATACCAAAGGGTAATCATAATTAGTAAATAGAAGATACCAAAGGGTAATCATAATTAGTAAATAGAAGATACCAAAGGGGTAATCATAATTAGTAAATAGAAGATACCAAAGGGTAATCATAATTAGTAAATAGAAGATACCAAAGGGTAATCATAATTAGTAAACAGAAGATACCAAAGGGTAATCATAATTAGTAAACAGAAGATACCAAAGGGTAATCATAATTAGTAAATAGAAGATACCAAAGGGTAATCATAATTAGTAAATAGAAGATACCAAAGGGTAATCATAATTAGTAAATAGAAGGAGAGACAGCACAATGAACAAAAGAATAAAGATTAAAGGACAAACAACGATCTTCAAAACATACAGATAAAACTAAAGATCAAGCAACACGATCCCACCAAAAACCGGGGGTGAACTTAGGTGCTCCGGAAGGGTAAGCATTTCTTGCTCCGCTAGTGACACCCGTCTTGTTAATTTAGTTAAAAACCCAGTGATAAGTCAAGAATGGGGAAAGGACCTGGAAGTGTTTACGAACAATCACACCTCAACCCGATTCGCTGAACACATAATAAGAACAAGGCATATGACGTTTGAAATACAGACCCTGGTTTGGGACATGCGCGACAATATGGCGAGATTAAATCCATTCATATATCACTCGACATTTCTATTCATAATTCGAAGAAAGACTCAGTTTGTACCACATATTGCTTATCAAAATACTGTAGACAAAACAACTTGCAAACCACAAAATATCCAAATGCCACATACAGTTGGTCACTCAAAAAAGGAAGCACAAACTACGAACTATTACATGATCACAAGTGGTCGTCAGCGTGATATCTTAAACGGATGAAAAGTCATAAATAAGGAAATGACAGGACTGTGATCGGTAGTTATTAACGACAAACGGAATACAACAAACAATCTCTTTGCAATACATGTTTATAACACACCAGCATAGAATTGATTGATATTAAGAACAACAAATTTGGTATTTGTTTACATGATTTTGTTTTCCACAGCTGAATTGGTAGCAGTGAATATGATTAGTCTACAAAGACAGGTCGTCATAAACAAACATTGAGCAACTTAACAGTTGCATAAACATTGTTGTCATGAATACTGCTTGACCAATCAAATTAACACTAAGGCGGTTTAACGTGATAGATTTTATTGATACAAATATTTACTTCATAGAAATTATTTCTTTCTCAAAGTTTCAAAAGGTCAACCTTCCTTTGTCATTTGATAAATGGATATTTCGTAGCGATTACGTCAAGTTAAAGGCTGCCAGGATTGATTTTTTTTAATATTAAAAGTTGCCAATATTCGATGTTTTATACCAATTGTAGTTGAAGTTTTCCATGATATCATACGTAAATAGCCTAGAACGATGGAAATACGTCGTTGTTTGATTTTCTTACCTCCCGTAAAGAATTTAATGTTGACCCGCGCATATTCATGCGACCTGACATTGAATTCATTCGGGAAAGCGGTTATGCATGTGCGAAATTGATTGTTAACGAAGAAGCACATGGCACACTGAATCGAATCGTGGAATTAAATAAAACATTGACGGATTCTATACGAAAACGACACAAAAAGGAGGATTCAGCTTTGTGTCAAAATTAAAACAAAATGTTATGCCGATATACTCCATGTTCCAACACGTAAGCATAATTTTTTTTTTCGGCCAAATCATATTTTAACAGTAGAATTGCGTCGTATTTTTAATATATTCTTTTTTTTTCAGGAGAAAACGCTAGGTGATATTTCTTTCAAATTAGAAACTAAAATAATGAGCTTCATGTCTGTTTTTTTCTAAAAAAATATAATCAAGTCAACTCAAGTGTTGTCAGTAATATGCAATACAATTTGTTTACAATTTTCCCTTTATCGGGCCCCTTTGCAGAGTTTGGGTTTGTTTTTTATTGATTTCGTCACGTATTTTCGGTTTTAAGTGTCATTCTTACCAACTACCATTATATAATATTAACTGATTACCCCGGGGTCCAATTTCATAGATATATTTCTTAAATTATGTTAATTCTAACCAATATTTACCTGTGCATGCTTTCTGGTTATTAATAGCAGTTATCAGTGTCCGGTAAGCTTCGGAAAAGAAGCCGACTTATCATTAGGTGTGTTAATGGCGATTTCAACAACAGACATTCGAATTCTTTTCACTAATTACGACATTATAACATATTTTTTAAACCTGGCTTCTTGTTCAGAACATTTTATTAGTATAAAACATCGAATATTGGCAACTTTTGATATAAACAAAAAAAAATCAATTCTGACAGTTTGTATGCCTTTAAGAACATTGTAATCTCGTCCGGGTAACTTTTACTTTTGGGCACGATGAGTAGAATACCACATGAGCTGTAAAATGTAAATTCCAATAGCGGGTTTAGTAATTAAATGAAAAACAAATATTTGCACACTGTAGAAACAATTCAAAAGTCTAATAAATAAATCATGAAAGGAGGCAAAATCGATACCTCTAACAAACAAATACATGACCACTCACTGGACACAAGCACTTCAATTAGAAGTGGAGGAGAGGATTAAAATAGATTGATAGGCCCAAAGATCCCCTCTGAGTATAATTGAATCTCCTGTTGAAAGACATTATGAGTCTGATGAAATATCTTAATAGTAATATACCAATCTTTGTTTAGTATGGTGTTTATACTTTATACGCTATTCACCAAAATTTAGTTTGTATTAGGCCTTTATCAAAGTCACCGTCTTTTGAGTATTAAACTATTTCATTCCAAGATCTTTGAAGAATCGGGTGATAATATCTTTCTAAGCGTGTCTAGAAAGATAGCAACATCTTATGGAAATAAAATGATAGATATCTAATTTGGTGCACACGAAGCGCTTCTGTAATAACCTTCATCTATTATATTTTGATTCACAGTTGACCAGTGTTTCTCTATTATGTCTTCCCCTGCCATTGTACACTACCTAATTTACCTGTTCTCTTTTATAAAACGACTATTATACATATATTATGTATACATTCCGATATTTTGTTTTACAACACTGCACAAAACAAACAACGAGCCAGCAATACGAACCCTACCAAATACAGAGGTGAAAGCAGTAGTTATTCCGAATGAGTAGCAGTTCCTGCTCCACTAGTGACACCCGTAGTGTTACTGTTAAAAGACACGGACGTCATCTGTCATGGAAATAGTGTTAGATACCTATATACGTAAATAAAGACAAATAACATTAATAAAACATCAATTTCCAACAAAATAAATGGGAGCGAAGACGAACTGATTATGGAAATCACCATGTTTCATGCATTTCCCATTTTAGTGACTTCTACGTAATAGTGTGGGACATATAGAATCTAACACCGGGGAGAGTACAAGATAGGGAAATCTCCGACACCCGAGGGTAAGATTTCAATCGTTCTCTTTACGAGGCTTGCCGAGTTAGAGAACGATTGTAATCTTACCCAAGGGTGTCGGAGATTTCCCTATATTGTACTTTGTCCGGTGTTTGATTTTATTTCTCACTAAACACCTAATTGTTTTTGTTTACATTCCATCGAGCATTTTCCCGCAATTTATTTTTCCATTGCTGAAGTAAATATTCGTTTTATCCATATGCAACCGTATCTCGGCAGTATATCAAATGTATTTCATCATAAAGTACAACGTATTTAATAAATATATTATAAATGTTACTACAACATAGATAAATACCCGTAAACAATATTTTAATTTGGTCAAAGGGAGGTAATTTCTTTCTTTACGTTAGTTACTAACAAGGGAGAGCACTCTATTATTTACTCAAAGTAAACAAACATTGACTGGAAGAGAGCCTGAAAAAAGAATCAAACACCGTGAAAGGTTCACGTTAGCTAGCAGAATATAATACATAAATGAATTTAAAAATACTTATGTAGTAGAATCGTGGTTAATTGTTTTTTTTTAGAAAGGAAAAGCATGGAGATATTGGGGGACAGTGGACATAAACTGCACAGCGTGCATTTGCCGGTAAAACGCACGTGATTTTTTTGTCTTGCACTAGTGCAAGATAAGAAAATCTCACATGGCTAAAAATAGGTACTGGTCGGTCTCAACAGTGAGAAAATATAATTATAACTTTACCATTAAGAAGACATTATACTATATATACAGGTTATCGAATGCCTGTTATAAAGGTGTAATTGTGAGCTAATGTGTACCTACATGTTATATATAATTGGGGCGAAAGTGTTAATTTCAACTAGCATCTTTGAACGCGCCCTCATATTTTATTAATTTTGCGGAGGATGTGAAATACTATAAAATTCACACTCGGAATATCTATGATTAAATATTATAACATACGATCATCTATTAGCATGTCGATAGTATTACCGTTCACATCATTCTTCTCTGTAGAAGATTTATGTAGAGAGGTCGTATCTTCTGTTGTCAATACGGTGAGCAAAAATATCAGACTAGTGCGGAAACTTTCACCAACTTTTACGCCACCTTTCAAATTTTCAACAACGACGAAAGGCAAGAAATAACTGGAATAAACATTACTGTGAAACTGAGACATTTGTGCGTGTAAAAGACTTCTGATTGTAGAGGTATTACTCGTAACATTTGCCATATATATTGTTGTATTTGTGCGTGTAGCAAAGCATGTTTAACGGACGAAAACTCTGATCGTTGTATCATATTGTAAGTTGCTGATGTAAAATTGTAGTAATATACTCGTAAATAACAATGACTTAGTTAAAACAAACTCGTTAAAGACAAAGATAGAGAAGATTCTACTGTGATTGTTTCAACACACAAAAAAGGTTCAGCTACCATCCATTGTAGAGCATTATGGTACAGCTTAATACCAAAGAAAAAGTAAACGTATGTTAGACGATGATGAACTAAATGTAGAAGAATGGTAGAAAGACATTTCAATCTGTACTCATGTTAAGTTTACAGTGGAGGAGAACAATCATTTATTACTATCATGTCATGTAAATATTATGTTATTTGTAAAATATAGTTAACTATGTAGTTAATGTATGTCAATTTTGATTTGTTTTGTAATTAATTCAATTATTAGCTCAATTAGTTAAGTGCATAGTGTACGACTGGTGAACAATTGAAAGGAAAATTTGAATTGAATGAATGAATGAATGAATGAATGAATGAATGAATTGTATTCTCATAAACCAAATACATATAGTTACAGAGAAGTAAATAATAACATACAACATATTAAGTTTTGTACATGTGTGGAAAAATTGCAATTACACTAACCAGGAGGTGGGACTTTTATATTAATAATCTTTATAAATTTATCAAATTGATATCAGAAAATTATGACGATCATATATTTTCATTACATTTGCTGTTTTAGACAAAAGTATGAGAAAACTAAGCGACAAGTAATCGAAATGAAGCGAACACAATTAATGACAAATATAGGGCAACATTTTATTATATTCATGATCCATTATTGTTTATGCTTACGGCATCCATTTCCTCTCTTACTGAAATAAGGAATAGTTATTGCAGAATGTTAATAATGCTTTCAAATGAGTTGTATCGACAGTTTAGAAAATATAAACTGTTTTTTTAATGTTTTGGAAAAAAATACGCATTGGTCCCTTTTCTCAAATAACTGTTTTAATTATTCTTATAGATAGCCAATCACAGGCTTAAGAACGTAAGTCGAGATGTATTTGATCTTATGCATAACAGGCTATATGGAAGTAAATAGGTAACTATCACGTACATATACACAAAAAAGTGTCGCTTTCTTAATATCAATGTTCTGGACGTAATTTATTTGCGTCAGAAAAGGGAAAGCAATATTTAAATTTAGTTCATTGTATATTATATAAAAAAAATTATTTCTTGGAAATTATTTTGTTATTTATTTTTACTTTGGATTCGTCGGTTTTTATCATGTGTTTTGTTATTCGGGTTTTCTTGGTTTGTTTTTGATATGGTGAAAATCGTTATCAGTACAGTTCAGACATCCAGGATCCATTACAAAGAAAACTACCACGAATCCTCTCAATTATTTAATTCGGTCTATCATATGAAATGACTGATCCGCTGACGAGACTGTGATGTTGGGCCATATATAAAGACAGAATCTAACTTCCATTTTCTGACTGATTCGCTCACGAGACTATGAGTTTGGGTTAGATATAAAAAGAAAATCTAGCTTCCATTATTCTTTTTGTTGTATTATTGACACCCCCCGTTAAACATGGGAACCACAGTTTCAGCTAATTGGACACATTCGGATTTCTGGTCTACGTACCTCTATTATGGTCGTCAATTTTCTTTGGTTCGCACAGTGTACCAAAACAAATAAAGTGTGTCTCACGTTAAGAGGATGATGACTGGATGCGTGGACGAGACAGATTGTTAAGCATCTGTTAATAGCTGGTAGCAAATTTGTTAGACGACTTGGTATTATTGTTGTCCGAGTCTTTTGTTCCTATTTGATTTGAAATGATTTATTGTGTTTTAACGCCACTTTCAGCAATATTTCAGCTATATCATGGCCACCAGTTTTAGTGGTGGAGGAAGCCGAAGTACCCGGAGAGAACCACCGACCATGGGAAAGCAACTGGTAAACTGTATCACTTGCGTTGCGAATCGAGAGAATCCACGCCGTATTGGTGATAGGCTTGCATGGATTGCTAGGTAATCCAACTACCTAACTAATTGAGCCACGCGTGCCCCTCTCTTTGGTTCCTATGTTTCCATTTTAGTTGTGTATATACTGTGCATTGGTGGTGTGCTCTGTATCGTATCATGGTCGTGCCGTGTAGCTCCATTGACGTAGGTAATACATGTTTGTTCGTCATAGTATCTCAGCAGTCTTTATCTGTTATATGTTATCAGGATATTGACCAGAATCAGTCATATTAATGACGGACAACAGTTACCGTAGATCCCCGTTGTGTTTTGTTTGCTGTATTTTCAGGTGTATTTCTGTAGCATTCTGAAGGTGATGATTGTGAGGAAAAACATGTATATATCACCTTCGATTGTTAATTTGTTTTCACTAGGATTATTGATAACAGGATTGTCTTTCGTACTGTTTTAGCCAGGGTAAGTAAGTCATCTACTCAGTCATGTAGATTGCTTCGCATTGTAGAATGTTGTTTGCTTTTGCAATTGGCAAAACAGCTTTCCATTTTGATATTTTACCTTTCTAACCGATATCTGATTCAAATTCAGGTAATTGAAATTAGATTAATTCTTAAAATAACACAATAAAAGGTGAATAATATCTACCTTGTTTCATTAAGTGCTACGTTTGGCTAGGAGAGGCCCTCATTCCCACAGCAATTCAATTATTACTACAACGTAATATTGTTTTTATTTTTGCTACTGATGAATGTTTACGTACATGTGTGTCTGTAGTTATAAACCGTATGTCATAGTTTATGATAATTGGTGATGATGTGACGTTTGTCGCTGAGGAGTATAAATAATTTAAAAAAAAATCAAGAATAAAATTTCGATAAATTTCTGCTGTACATTATGTTGTCAACACATTGTTTGAAACGAGATTGATTGTTTCATATAACAGGCAAAATTCAAAATCGTATGGTATGTTGAATACTTTGTAGCAATACATGTTTTGTGAATACTCATATTGTCATAAATTTTTTAAACATCAACTATCAAATTCATACAAAGAGGAAAACATTGATAGCAGTAACACACAAATATATGACCGCGCACTAGCCTGGCTTTGCACAGGCACTGCAATAAAAAAAAAATGGCGGTGGGGGTGGGAGTGGGTTGCTAGTTGCATGTGTCCAAACCTCTTCCTCTTAGTAACAGAAATTTTAAGCAGTGAAGGTCAAAATGCCATTAATGTCATACCATGGCGAGGTCAAACTGGTTAATTATACCCCAACCCTCATCATCTTGTTGAATGGTTCTGCAACTGCAATACATATACAAACCATAAACAAATCCTGCAGATATTCGCTTCCTCTCAAAAGACACAATGAAAGACATGAGTGAGTGAGTGTGTGATTGTTGTCTAGTGCCAATGAAGTCCGCTTTGTACTAGACCAACACGCTTAGTTGGATTTTAATAGTACTAGGTCACTGAAACAGCAGTCCTCGGATAGACATGTCGCCCCATTCTCCTGATTCTGGGCCAACCCATCTTTCCTCTTTCTCCTTAGTGCTGCGGGCTTAGCAGCAACTACCAATTTTATAGTCTTTGGTTGACCCGAGCGAGGCAAGAACCCACGATCTTCCGCACTTGAGGTCAGCATTCTAACCATTAAACAATACCACCGGTTTAATGGTTAGAATATGGACATTATAATAGTAGGGTAAATGAATGCTCGTAGTCTACTAACTACTAGCTAATAAGTTAGAATATGTTGGTCAATGACGATTACTATTATGACCAACAGTATAACTGATACTTGTAACATAATTAATATCAATTAGGCATGAACTAAAGATTAAATGGATGCATGACTCTGTCACTTGTGAATTAGATGGACAAGTCTACACTATAAGCACACATTAAGCAAGACTAAATTCTGACTATGAGAGAGCATCCCAATCTAATAAACAATATGTCTTAGATTGGTGGCTCCTTTTCTGATATGTTGCCCATACAAAGAATTTGAAGACAGTAAAGGGGTAATGAGAAATCGTAAATCAAAGAAGGGCAGATAATACAAGAAAAGGACAAGAAGACTAACAGCGGAATACAAAACATAACACAGAAAACGCAAGGTCGAGCAACACCAACAGCAGTGGTAAAAACAGGCGCTCTGGAAAGGCTAGTAGTTCCTACTCCACCTGTGACACCCATTCCATTAGGATACTAACTTCATCTGATATGGGAATCGTGTTGTACACCAGAATGACATTTAGCCATATATATAAGTGAACAAACACATGTTCTACATGAACAGTACTATGAATAAAAAAATGTCAAAGTGAAACAGATGACGAATATGAAAAGAAAGTTTATGCGGTGGTATTTAACTATTATCCCACTAATAACGACAAAATGAACAACCACCTCTCATCTGAAATCACGGAACACAAAAAGGCCACGGCATGCTGACACTATATGGTGTTGTAAATCAAAGAATTGACTTGGGACGGGCATAATCACGTGGCGTTACTAAATAGTAAAAGCTATATCACTCTCAACTGAGCCTTTCATTTCAGAGAAGGAAATTTATATACTATTATAATTAGCATATTCATCTAAGCACAGATAGAATGTTAGCACAATAAATGTACGACCACGTTTTCCAACATACTGAGTGTAATGCATAATTAGAAACGAGTCTATTGGTCTGAAATCGAGCTAAAATTTGATGGTATATAGATAACACATGTTGTGTATAGGCACAACAGCCATTGGTAAATTCTGTATATTTGTTCTGCTTTCCACTTTTTCTCCTGCAAATTAAATACCCATGCCTATTATTAGTGTCAGAAGTCAACTACGGTTACCACTCGCCCACCTATGTGCTTTAGGGTACATTGTATATTAGTCTATTGTATTTGAAGGCTAATTCATTTCAAGTCATTAACGTTTTACTGTCGACATTTATTAAATACTGAAAATATTTGTAAATTTAAGGATTGACTTGGGACAAGGAAAATCACGTGGAGGTACTAAATATGTTTTCGAATATATCGTGAACATTGTTATCGAGGCAGTAATAAAATGAAAAAAAAACCAATATATACAATAGAAAAATAATAGAAAAGAACAATATTGATATCATTAACGCACATGGCTATTATTTACATTCCTATCGAACGTATGGATTTAATTTTGTGGGTAGTTACATTGGTACTGACTTTCTCTACAGGAATTAAGCATCGGTTTTTCTTGGTAGATACCATCATATTTTGTTGAGGTTCTTTAATGTTTTATAATAACTATTGTTGCTCGGATAATGTGCGAGTAAAACGAGTATCTGGGTTCCCATTTTTCCACTTGCACATTTTGGTGTTTCCTGTACCTATTGCTACTTTTTGATGCATCTTATGAATATTTTATCATTTACCTTTTTATTTAAAAATGTAGTTTCCGCTATGGAATACCATTTAAAACCTCTTTTTGCCAGAAAATAAAGTGGGCGTGTCTCTCCTTATAAGGAACACTTTGTCTGAGGTGACATTTTTGACCATCAATCTATGCATCTTTAGAAAGCTTATTAAACAAGGCAGTATGCTTGTGACGCACGGCAAATCTCATAAATCTTTTTACATCAGCGACAACCCACGCCTTATTAAACCCGTCATAATTTTTAGTTTGTTCCATAACTGATCTGTATTTAGTTATTTCCATAGCAACAAGTTTCGTTGTTGATAGACAGATTGCACAGACGACGAAAGATGTGATTGTAATATGATTTTAAGTTTTTCCTTTGTTGTTTTTTTAGTTCATTTTATTCTAATCACAAATAACTACAGAGAAGAACAACAACTGATAAATTTCCTAGTCATTTCACTTCTCGTGATGGTGCGTACAAGCCCCTGTAGACAATACAGTAGATGGGTGGGGCTAAATCCAGTGTATTCCCTGATCCGATACCACACAGTTACAGCTTACCTAGGCCCCGTCCCCTGACAATTTGATGTGTGATTCTTATTGCAGAAAATTCAGAAATGAAACTGCTCGTGCAGACCCATCGTAGTAAATCATTCCGCAGTCAATGACAACATTTAATTGGCTAAAACGTGTTGTTTATATCACAAATCATGCATAGCCACCCCTTACTGATAGATATGTTTAATGCATTCAACGCTTACCGAATTTCTACAGGCATATTGATAAAAAGGTGGCGGGGTTAAACTAGTGCTATGACACAACAGAAGTCAACGGAGGTCACCACTCGCCCACCTAGTTGCTTTCAGTGCATATTAAATATGTTTTTATTGTATTTCTAGATTAATTCATTTCAAATCATTAACACTCTACTGCCGACATTTACTAAATAAAAGATCAAAACAACAACCGAAGTGATATCAAAGGAATACATGATGAGTGGAATCAACGCAATGTTCATGACAATGATTAGTGGAATAGGTGTTAATTAATCCAATAACCTTATGGTCATTTTCATGACTGTTTCTCTAGTGTATCACATCAATAGAGCAATGCAAATAAGCGCTTCAGAAAGCCGAAAGGAAAACCTAACATGGAAAAGCCAGGGATACAGAGAACATTTTGAACATTCACAGAGCGAATGCAAAAAAAAAACAAAAAAAAAAAAATGAAAACAAAAAACAAAACAACAACACAGAAAACAAAAACGATGGCAACACCTACACTAGCAAAAAACCTGAGGGTGTACCCAGGTGCTCCCAATAGTATAGAGAAGCCAGGGATACAGGGAACATTGTGCATAAGGACAAACACAACACAGAAAACAAAAACGATGAAAACACCGACACTACCAAGAAACCTGAGGGTGTACCCAGGTGCTCCCAACACTATGGAGAAGCCAGGGTTGCAGCGAACATTGTGCATAAGGATAAACAAAACACAGAAAACTAAAACGATGGCAACACCGACACTACCAAGAAACCTGAGGGTGTACCCAGGTGCTCCCAATAATATGGAGAAGCCAGGGATACAGAGAACATTGTGCATAAGGAAAAACAAATAAAAAAATACCATACAATCAAAACTTTTCAAATATCCAACAGAAAAAAACGTAAAAAGAGGCAAACTCAGTACCACTAACAATAACCGCTCACTTTAATGGCTTGGCACAGGGGTTAAAGTAATTTTAGGGGCCACAAAATCCCCCTCCTTGCCAACAAAAATAATAGTCATGGAAGCTGTTAAAAAAACACATTGAATCACTCGATGGAGTCATAATACCCGTCGTAAAATACTTATTTCAAATATAGAGTATTTGACAAATTATGTGTAAGGGAATGACAAAAAGGAAATATCTGTAAACGGATAGAATATACACATTTTATTGAGATTCGATATATGTTATACTACCAAATCCAAACATTTCTTGATTATAATTCGATAAAATTAACCATGTTCGAAAAACGTGCATAACGAATTAGAGTAAACAAATCAAACGCCACAAAAGAGTTATGTTATACGTTTATTGTTTATTAAGTATATCACCTCAGGCAGGAACTTAATATTTAACATTGCTGTAAGCATCTGGGTCAACAGTCGAGTTTTGTTTTCGTTCCTGTGATTTTTTTGGGTCTAAAAAATTGTTTTGTCATATTTTGTTGTTGATTTTGTACCCCCCTCTGTGTTCACACTGGGCCTTCGTTTTGTGCTGGTTTTTTTAGTTTTTGTTTGTTTGTTTGTGTTTTTTATTTTGTTTGTTCGTTGTTAGTTTTGTTTTGTTTTTGTTTTAGGTTTTGTCTTGTTTTTTTATTATTGTTGCTGGTGTTGTCTTTGTGTATTTTGGGTAGGGACCGTGTTGCTCATCTATTTAGCTTTCAACGTTGTTTCTTTACTTTTGCTTTGTTTGACTGCTTTCTGTGTTTTATGCCAGTGTTGCCTGTATCCCTGTATAGTCCATTCTTGATTTTCCGTTTCGATTTTCTGTAACGTTTATTAGCCATTGATATGAGACACTATATATTCGATGAACATGTAAATCAGACTAATGTATAAATATCCTCCAAATTAAAAGACACAACTGAGGGCGAGTAACGGAAAAGTGATTACATATGACATGAATCATTATTGCTATAGCAGATTGAAGAAGCTAGTGTGGATGGGTAAAATCATATTATTAAAATAAAACATGTGACGCTATATATTCCTGTTGTGTCATTTCACCATAACGGGAGGATTGGGAACATAACACTAGTTTAGCCCCGCCACTTTTTATGGACACGTATGTACCAAGCCGGGGAAAGTGAGCGCTGAGTTCATTAAATATATCTATGAGTAAGGCGTGTCTATGAAAACACAACAAATACACAGATACAACAAACGAAAAACAAATTGTATTTCATCATTGATCGTCGATAAGAGAGTTTACACTCGGGCGATGAGTGGAGAGAAGTTTACACTCGGGCGATGAGTGGAGATAAGTTTACACTCGGGCGATGAGTGGAGATAAGTTTACACCCGGACGATGATTGTAGAGAAGTTTACACTCGGGCGATGAGTGGAGATAAGTTTACACTCGGACGATGAGTGGAGAGAGCTTACACTCGGAAGATGAGTGGAGAGAGCTTACACGCGGGCGATGAGTGGAGAGAGTTCACACTCGGGCGATGAGTGGAGAGAAGTTTACACTCGGGCGATGAGTGGAGAGAGTTTATACTCGGGCGATGAGTGGAGAGTAATCGAAGTGTGATCAGCTGTGGGTAACTGACGATAGACAACTTGTGAACATCGTAATTGAAAAATAATAATACACGCATTGTTTATTTTGATATCTTAACATTTATTGTGCCACATTCATTCTGGTAACTATTGTTTTCCTAATTACAAGAGAAAATGAATATATATTGTATCTTACAATTATAAATAAACATTTTAACTTACAACAAATACACATTTCACTTTATATTAAATAAACATTTTATCTTACAATAAATAAACATTTTAACTTACAATAAAAATACATTTTAATCTTATAGTATGCTACGATTACAAAATGTGGAAATAACACGACAGTCATTCATGCTTTTTCCTCTCCTCTCTAACACAGCATGGTAAAAGATTACAATCCGTCTACTTCTTTTTATCAGATTATACAGTCTTACTTCATTCTTTAAATTTTCATATGAGATTAAGTTATTGCCATGCCTCCTTCCAGTACAACAGTGTTCAATTCTCCCACATCTTCGTGTTGAAGGATTTGTCTTAAAGGTCCTGTAGGGTAACACGATAGTACAAAATAGCATCAAACTGATCACCACCATTGCCGTTTAGCAATCGATACTATAAATAATATCACAATAATGGTAAATGTCACAGATATTTTTTTTCAAAATATCTCCCTGATTTAAGGTAGTCTATATGCACAAGTGTTTTATTTTCGTGGTAATAAACAATGCGGCTATTTCTTGTCCTTTAGCGGAATCAGTGCTGACAAATTGGATGGCTGAGTAATAGTTTGTGAAAGCTTCCTCACAAGTCTTATATTTTCTCTCACCGTATTGATCACAGTAGATGCTACCTCTCTAGATAAATCCTCTACACTGAAGAATGACGAGAGTGGTAAGACTATTGACATACTAAATGAGGATCCTATAAAGTTACAAGAATATGCTTATGAAATGTTAGTTTATAGTATTTAACAGCCCTCGCAAAAATAAGAAAGCGCACGCATTCTATGATGATAGTGTAATTTAACACTATCGCCTAACGAATTACAAATAGGTTTCATGGTTCTATACTGCTGGACGTACTGGGTTGTTGACCTTTGGTTTAAAGAACACGCTATAGTGGCGACCATATTTATTGTGGAAGAAATCGGAGTACCCGCATAAAATCACCGACCTGTCGCAAGTCACCGACAACACTCAGATAATCGAATGCACATCGCCTGAGCGGGATTCGAACTCTCAACGTTAGTGGTGTTAGGTACTGATTGCATATGAAGTTGTAAAACCAACTACCATACGATCACGACCACTACGAAACTCGTAATGTGTTGAAAAGTTGATTCTTTCTGTAGATCTATGTTGTTTATTGTATGGCTGTAATCTATGATTGTGTTGTCTGGAAAACGTTTTGTTATGTGGAGGACATTTTTACTTATCTTAAAATAACAATCCTTTATTTTAAATATGGGATATCAAATGCAATACGAATTCTACATTTTTATTCTGAACGAACCGCATCGGTTGCGTAATGGTTAGCGTTCTCGCCTGCAGTGTGGTACATTGTGGGTTCGAGCTTCGGTCAGGTCAAACCAAAGAATATACAATTTGTATTTGTTGCTTGTCCGCTAAGCACGAAGCATTAAGGAGAAAGAGCAAAGACTGGTTGGATAGGAATCAGAATACTGTGTCCGACTGGAGCGACATGTCTATCCACGGACGGGTGTTTCAGTGAACAAGCTCTATTACAATTCAAGGGTGTTGATCTAGTACAATGTGGACCTCATCATCATCTCATTGAAAATTAATTTGTTCTCGCCATTTTGATTGACGATCATGTTTGTACCTCTGACACTCTATGTTTTGTTGCAACAATGTATTTTCAGCTCAATCACTTTTTGATTTGAAATGCCTGTGCAAAGTCAAAACAATGGACAGTCATGTATATGTGTCATAGGAGTATCGATTTCGACATCCTGTACAATCCGAGACATTTACCTGGTCCCTTGGTGTATCGGATTGGACAGGTTTCACTGCATATATATTTTATTTGGTTGTATTATTAAATAATGCATCCTGCATGATGTGGATATCTTGAAAACAATCAATTTTGGTTCGTAAGATTATCGACACAACAACATGACTATTTGGCAATTATCCTCAAGGAGTTAATATTTTCAGTTACTTTACATTAACCAAGAGTTGGAGTTCCTTTGATCAGTTTAAGGGAGAAGTATGTTCGTGTCCTTCCGAAGTCAGGACATTGATGTCCAACATCATATGCCGTGGAGTTTTATTGGTGTTCAGTGAGTTCAGTTAAGATGATATGGGGTTGTTCATTTTGTTGATATTGGTGGCATCGAAGACCATTGTTATTTAAACTTTCTTTTCGTAACCATAAATAAATGATATTATACAAATATACAAATACAGCATGCTTACTATATCATCATTAACTCAAAATAGATGATATTTCTAACACAGATACAAATATAAAGTGTTTATTAGCTCAACAGGTGGTTAGCTCATACCTAAATGTGATCAACGTAATACGCTCAGCAGTGAAAGACCATGTAACGTATTTATAATTCGTTGGGCGATAGTGTTAATTTGCATTAGCATCATAGTATGCGTGCGCTTTATTACTTTTCTTGAGGGCTGTTGGATACTATAAAACTAACATTTTATAAACATATTGTTGCAATAGCATAGGATCATCATTTAGTATGTCTATAGTTTTACCACTCACATCGTTCCTCAGTGTAGAGGATTTATCTGCAGAGGTAGCATCTACTGTGATCAATACGGTGAGAGGACATATAAGACTTGTGAGGAAACTTTCACAAACCTTTATTCATTCATTCAATTTGTCAGCACTGATTCCGACAAAGGACAAGAAATAGCTGTATTGTTTCTTATCGCTAAAAACATACATTTTTTCATATAGACTACTTTAAACCGGGGAGACATCTTGCAAATATGTCATTCACATTTACCATGTTTATGGTCGTATTTATGGCATCAATAGCTAAACGAACATTGGTGGCAATATTTGTGATGTTATACTGTATTATGTTGTGTTCCAACACTATTGTACTGGAAGGAGGTATGGTAACAGCAATGTAAAACGTAGAACAAAACAAATTTCATAGGAAAGACCGCATAATTGTAATTTTGTATCATGTTGTGTCACAGGGGAGGAGAGAAAGCATCAATGACTAGTCATTTGTTTACACACATTTTGAAATTGTAGGATATAGCTTCATGAAGTTAAACTGTCTGCTTTTTGAAAGTTAAGCTGTTTATTTATTGTAAGTTGAAATGTTTATTTATTGAAAGTTAAAATGTTTATTTATTGTACCTTAAAATGTTTATTTATTGTATATTAAAATGCTTATTTTACGTAAGTTAAAATGTTTATTTATTGTAAGTTAGAATGTATAATTATTTTCACTGGTAATTAGAAATAAAATTGTTACCAGAATTAATGTGGTACAATACATGTTAAAATATAAAACCAATATACGTGTATTATTATTTTTTTCAATTAGATGTTCACAAGTTGTCTATCGGGGGTTACATACAGCTGATCACACTTAGATTACTCTCCACTCCTCGCCCGAGTGTCAACTGTGTAATCGATGATTCACGATGACATATAATTTTGACAAAAGACACAAGACACAGAAAAAAATCAAGCATAGTAAAAAAACACAATAGTTAAAGTTAACTAGATGAGCAAAAGGACCCTACCCAAAAAGGGGGGAAATACAAAATCAGAAAATAACGAAAAAAAAAACGAAAAAAAACAACAGCAAAAAAACTGAGTCTGAACCCATGTGCTTACAAAATAATAAGAATTGAAATTCTACACATGCTGATGTTCTTGTAAAATAAATACTAAACTAATAACACCTCTCTTTTGTTGGGTTTGAATGTGAATCAACTATATATCTAATAGAATTCCATATGGAAGTTTGTCAAGCATTGTTAATTTTATCGCATTTGAACCAAACAATTTTTGGATTTGGTAGTAAAACATATATTGAACCTTAATAGAATGTGTATGTTCTAACCGTGTACAGACATGTTCCCGGTATATATACAAAGAAGTGTTTGAAGATATCAAAGAGGTAATCAGTATATGTCAATCGAAGAAGGACAGACAACACAATGTCCAAAGGAAAAAGGACAAAAGGGCAAACAACGATCTAAAAAACATACACAAAAAACTATATATCGAGCAACACGAACCCCACTAAGAATCGAGGATGAAATCAAGTGTTCTGGAAAGGTATGTAGTTCCTGCTCCACTATTGGCACCCGTCGTGTTAATATAGTTACAAACCAGTCATGAATGAGGAAAGGACCGGTAAGTGTTTACGACAACTGGAACCTATCTGTGGTCATTTGTGACATAGATATTCAATAACGGTCAACCAAATTATGGTGGTGACTTTAAAACTTTGTCTCCTTTAACCCAATTTGTCCAATACACTAAATTTGAAATTGATATTTTATGACGGGTGTTGTGACTCCATCGGGTGATTCATTGTTCTTTTAGCTTCACTTCCATGACCGTATTTATTTTTGGCAAAAAGGGGTAAGTGTTGGCCCATAAAATTAGATCAATCCGCTACTTTTCTAAGAAGTGCCTGTGTCAAGCAATTAAAGTGAGCGGTCATGTATGTGTGGTAAGGGTATCTATCTTGTCTTCTTCTAGAATTTTTCGTTATGATTTTAGAAATGTTCCGACAGTGGCAGCCAACACAATGGTGGTGTAATCCCTTTGCTATTTACCATACAGGTATATCAACTTGAGTAGTAACTTAATATTTAATATTGTTTTGAGCACCTGGGATCACCATCGTATGCTTTAGTAGGATCCGTACTGCTTATCCTTGATTGTTTTCTGTGTTATGTGATTAATTTTATTTTTGTTCGTGTCTTGCACCTAATATAGTCTCTAATTCTTGATTGTTAATCCCTGATTTCCCTTCCGTTTTCCCTAACATCTATTTACCATGATCACAAGGTTTTTATGGGATAAATTAACATATATTTCCCTCATAGCTGTCATAAACTATGCATTGATTCTCTCTCAGCATGATGTCTGTCAGGAAATCACACCGTTTGCTGCTTTTGTTTACAAAAAATGACGACAGTAAAGGGCCAAGGTGGACGAGTGCTACAGAGACGGCCTTTGCCTTTTGACACCAATACCACAATGAGTACTATATACACTGACAGACATGGTTATCTAACGTGGATTAGAAAAAGTGGTAACCAGAAAACTACCAAATCGATGTTGTGCTAGGACGAATCATTCTGCGAAAAGGGAAATTTGTCCCGTAATACTAGTTCAATTCCGCTACTCTTCCATGAAATGTCTGTACCATGACAGGAAAGTGAGGGTTATTGTGTTTATTACCATTTTCAACAATAAGTTAATTATATCGTGGTTGTCTGTTTTATTGGTGGCTGAAACCGAGTATCCGGATAAAACCACCAACTTGTCGATAGTCACTGACAAATTTTATCACATCATATTGTATCGAGTACACCTCCCCTGAGGGTCATTCGAACTTACACCATCATTGGTGATTAACACCGATTGGACAGGTACCCAGTACATTGAACGATTATTTATTTGCGTGGTAAGTGTATCGGGTTTATCTCTTTTTAATGATTAATTGATTAATTTTTGATGTTTAACGCCAATTTCAGCTATATTTGAGCTATATCACGGCGACCAGCTTTCGTGGTGGAAGAAGCCGGAGTACCCGGAGAGAACCACCGACAATGGACAAGCAACTGGTAAACGTTATCACTTGCGGCTGCGAGTTGATTGCACCCTTTTTGTAATTTACAAAACCGGGCGCGAACCCACGCCGTATTGATGATAGGCTTGTATGAGTTGTTAGGTAATCCAACTACCTAACTCATTGGGCCACCCGGGCCCTTATCTCTTTTTAAAAGATTTTCTATTTAATGTTGGGAATATTCCAGCTGTGTGGTAATTCTTCCTTTTCACGAAATGCGTTTTTTTTATATATATCATCTAACGACAACGGAACTTTCTCCCGACCAATAAACTTTTTGCTAATTACGATTGACAATCATTATGTCAGAAAATCTGCAGTTCATTATAAGATCTTAGTGGGAACAAATAGTGGTCTAATATATTTCCTGTCAGCTATACAAACAAGTTTATCAACTAGAAGTATACCCCATACAACATATAACGTCAGATACGTGTGTATATATATAGTCGTAGTTCACATATTGCATTGCTATCCTCCTTTGTTGTTATCTCCTCTTTAAAGAAGTGCATGTACCCAGCCTGCCAGCCAGGAAAACGAAAGGTCACGCATATGTGTGCTAGGGGCATACATTTTAGCTCTGTTTCCGTGATTTTTGTATTTGATTTTGGAATTCTCTCGGCAGTTTGATTTTTTTTTCTTTTCGCTTAATCAAGCCTTTTCTGGGAAATTGATTTCACTCCTTGCAATTTGCGTTATTTTGTACGACATTTACTTATACATATGTTATTTTGTTTTTAGCTTTGCCTCTATCTACGATTGATGGATCTAACCTATGAATTTCCGGCAGTGTGAATTTATTTTCTTGTTATTATTATTCATCCTTCGTTATATGGATTTCATGAAAAGAAATCATTTATATTCGCAAGATAACGGTCGCAAAAAACATGACTGTGTGTCAATGAATTTCAAGAAGTTGACACACATAATGTTCAATTACTTTACATTTACCAAGAAGGAGGCTGAAATGCTATTTACCAGACCTGGATGTCAAATGTCATGCTTTTTTTTCAGTTCAGCGGAGTTCAGTTGATGAGAACGGATTGTTCATTATGTTGATATAGGCCATGATCATCACTGTATCCACTTTCTTTTCATAACCTAAAATAGATCACAATCCCAAACAAAAAATATATGAAGTGCTTAATAACTCATAATTAACTCAAAAGGTCGAAAAAACAATATGTAAAGATAATCAACTTAATACGCCCAGCAGTAAAAGATTATGCAACCTATTTGTAATTCGTTGGGCGATATTGTTAATTTAAACCAGCATCATAGAATGCGCGCAGTTACTTAATTTTTGCGAGGGCTGTTAAATACTATAAAACTAATATTTTATAAACATATTCTTGTAACAGTATATGATCATCATTTAGTATGTCTATACTTTTACCACTCACGTCAATCTTCAGTGTAGAGGATTTGTCTAGAGAGGTAGCATATACTGTGATCAATACGGTGAAGGGAAATATAAGACTTGTGAGGAAACTTTCACAAACCTTTACTCAGCCATTCAATTTGTCAGCACTGATTCCGAAAAAGGACAAGAAATAGCTGCATTGTTTCTTGAAACCAAAACCTTTGTGTATACAAACTTCTTCAAATCGGGGTGATATTTTACAGACATATCTATGACATTTACCATGCTTCTGGTTGTATTTATGGCATCGATTGCTAAACGGACAATGGTGGTGATATTATTGATTTTATATTGTATTAAGTTGCTACCCAAATTGACCTTAAAAGAAAATCGTTCAAGACAATGGCATATGAGAATCGAACACCAGAGTGCTGTAAAGAGGTATTATAACAGTCAACGTAGAATTCTGTAGAACAATTTAACGTTATAGGAAACCTTTAAGAATGAACTAAGACCGTATAATCTGATAAAAAGATAAAAGATAAAATCATAATTGTAATCCTTTATCCTGTCCTCTGTTCTTTAAACATTTTGTAATTGTAAAATGTAGCTTATTATAAGGTTAAGATGTTTATTTATAGAAAGTTAAAATATTTATTTATTGTGAGGTAAAATGTTTATTTATTTTTACTGGTAATTGGGTAAACTAATTACCAGAATGAATGTGGCACAGTAAATGTTAAAATATGAAAAAAATACTATTTTTCAATTACGATGTTCACAAGTTGTCTATCGACAGTTACCCACAACTGATCACACTTCGATTACTCTCCACTCATCTGCTGTGTGTCAACTCTGTTTTTTACGATGCTTGATGGCATACAATTTGGTCTTCCGTTATTGGGTGTGTGTGTGCTGTTTTTTTTATTTTTCTTATTTGTTGTATGTTTTATTTTCACGCCTCACGCCTTACTCCTATATATTAATGAATGAACTCAGCGCTCACCCGGCTTCGTACAGACATGCCAATAAAGTTAGCAGGCCCAATCCTTCCCTCTTAGTGAACTGATGCGGTCGTGGAGACAAACATCAAGAATATATAACGTCAAAAGTTGTATTTTAGTAATATGCTTTAAGCCATACATACTAGGTTCTCCACATGTAAACATTTCAATCTGCTCTCAAAATAATGATTCGTGTCATATGTGATTACTTTTCAGTTACTCGCCCTCAGTTGTTTCTTTTATTTTGGAGGAGATTTATAAATTAGTCTGATTTACATCTAAGTTCTAGTGTCTCATATCAATGGCTAATAAACGCTACAGAAAACCAAAATGGAAAATCATCGAATGGGCAATCCAGGGATACAAGGCAACATTGGCACAAGCCACATATTGAAAGCAAACAAATACAAACCCACAACGCTATAAGCTAAATAGACCACCAACACTGGCTCTAACCAAGAAAAGAGTAAAATACCAAAAACTAGAAAAGAAGTATGCCCCCGCACTTGATAATTATGGACAAAATTGTTTTGTTAGGAGTGATTTAAAAAAAATATTTGAAGTGTGTCTGTAAGACATACATGATGCCCCCGTTTGACCATTGAAAATTATAAACAAGTCAACCTCCATTATGTTTATAAACATGATTCAAAATATTAAAGCTGTACCTCCAAAACTGTAGGAGGAGATAGCCGGATAATCCACGTATTTATATCCGGACCGACGAACAAAATGCCTAAATCCAACTACCTGTCATTTTGAGAATATTTGATGAAAATCAAAATCCGGTTGACAGGTACACCTCCATTATATGTATAAAGATCCTGCAAAATATTAAAGCTCTAGCTCCAAATCTGTATGAGGAGACAGCCGGACAAACCATGTATCTATATCCGGACGCACGGACAAACCAACGGACGGACGGACGAACTGACGGACAGGGGTAGATTAATAAGCCCCCCAACTCGCGTGGGCAAAAAGAGGAAACAAATCAAACAGACAAAACAAAACAAAACATATAAACGCACCAACACAAACAACAAAGCAAAATAACAGTGTCTCACATCAATGGAAAATAAACGTGACAGAAAATAGTAATGGAAATGAAAAATGGAGAATCCAGGTATACAGAAAACATTGGCACAGACCACAGAATGTAATCAAGCAAAATAAAAATAAAGCACAACGCTGACAGCTAACTAGATGAGAAATATGGACTCTACCAAGAATAGGAGGGTGGGGCACAAAAAACAAAAATAAAAAAGGCGAAACATTGTTAGGCCCAAAAAACAGCAAAAAACAAAACAAAAAATCGATTGTGAACCCAGATCCTGACAACAATATTAAATATTAAGTTCCTGCCTTAGGTGATATACTTAGTAAACAATAAACGTATAACCTCGCCATTTGTTGTGTTTTAATGTGATTTACATATTGATCTACTAAAATTTGATATACAAGGTTTTCGAACATGAGCAATTTTATTGCATTAGAACCAAGCAACTTTTTGATTTGTTGGTAAAATATATATTGAACCACCTTAGAAGGATGTGTGTGGTCTAACCGTTTACAGACATTTAATGGGTGAATGCCTGAAGCATTTTCTTTTTAAACATAATTTGTCCATTCCCCCTATATTTATATTTAGTATTGTATGACGGCTGATGTGACTCCATCGGGTGATGCAATGTTCCTTTAGCATCAGTGTCATCACCGTATTTTATGCAACAAAGAAGGTAAGTTCCGGCCCATTACATTAGTTTATTCCCGCAAATTTTCTAAGAAGTGCGTGTCAAGTAATTAAAGTGAGCCTTCATATATTTGTATGCTTGTGTATCCACATACAATATGATTTTAATTTATTGATTGGCAGGTGATTTAAAATTAGAGACTCATTGATAACTTACCAAGAATAAAAAAATATATTATACAAATAACTGTTTTCACTTTCTTTGTAAAGGACATGGCTACAACCAACAATTATCTGACCAGATTATGGAATTTTTCTAAATAAATTAATTGTGTAAAAATTAAATATTAAATGTATTTTCATGTACATTGTATAAAATCCCTTTACATTGTAGTTCCAATTATTTAGACCTTCCTCCATAATTTCTTCCCCAAGTTAAATTTTTGAAAATTTATGTTAACCAAAAAGAAAACCCGAGTTTTCCGACATCCTGTACAATCCGACACATTTCCTGGGTCCCTTGGTGTGTCGGATTAGACAGGTTCCCCTGTATCTCTATTTGTAACACAACAGATTAAATAGAATAATTATTGCAGACTTTAAGCCTGTTATGAAAATAATGTTTAAATAGCGGTTATCAACTATTCCACCAACATGAGAAAAGTTTGAAGATACCAAAGGGGTAATCATAATTGGTAAATAGAAGATACCAAAGGGGTAATCATAATTAGTAAATAGAAGATACCAAAGGGGTAATCATAATTAGTAAATAGAAGATACCAAAGGGTAATCATAATTAGTAAATAGAAGATACCAAAGGGGTAATCATAATTAGTAAATAGAAGATACCAAAGGGTAATCATAATTAGTAAATAGAAGATACCAAAGGGTAATCATAATTAGTAAATAGAAGATACCAAAGGGTAATCATAATTAGTAAATAGAAGATACCAAAGGGGTAATCATAATTAGTAAATAGAAGATACCAAAGGGGTAATCATAATTAGTAAATAGAAGATACCAAAGGGTAATCATAATTAGTAAATAGAAGATACCAAAGGGGTAATCATAATTAGTAAATAGAAGATACCAAAGGGGTAATCATAATTAGTAAATAGAAGATACCAAAGGGTAATCATAATTAGTAAATAGAAGATACCAAAGGGGTAATCATAATTAGTAAACAGAAGATACCAAAGGGTAATCATAATTAGTAAATAGAAGATACCAAAGGGTAATCATAATTAGTAAATAGAAGATACCAAAGGGGTAATCATAATTAGTAGATAGAAGATACCAAAGGGTAATCATAATTAGTAAATAGAAGATACCAAAGGGTAATCATAATTAGTAAATAGAAGATACCAAAGGGGTAATCATAATTAGTAAATAGAAGATACCAAAGGGTAATCATAATTAGTAAATAGAAGATACCAAAGGGTAATCATAATTAGTAAATAGAAGATACCAAAGGGGTAATCATAATTAGTAAATAGAAGATACCAAAGGGGTAATCATAATTAGTAAATAGAAGATACCAAAGGGGTAATCATAATTGGTAAACAGAAGAAGAAACAGCACAATGAACAAAAGAATAAAGATTAAAGGACAAACAACGATCTTCAAAACATACAGATAAAACTAAAGATCAAGCAACACGATCCCACCAAAAACCGGGGGTGATCTTAGGTGTTCCGGAAGAGTGAGCATTTCTTGCTCCGCTAGTGACACCCGTCTTGTTAATTTAGTTAAAAACCCAGTGATAAGTCAAGAATGGGGAAAGGACCTGGAAGTGTTTACGAACAATCACACCTCAACCCGATTCGCTGAACACATAATAAGAACAAGGCATATGACGTTTGAAATACAGACCCTGGTCTGGGACATGCGCGACACTATGGCGAGATTAAATCCATTCATATATCACTCGACATTTCTATTCATAATTCGAAGAAAGACTCAGTTTGTACCACATATTGCTTATCAAAATACTGTAGACAAAACAACTTGCAAACCACAAAATGTCCAAATGCCACATACAGTTGGTCACTCAAAAAAGGAAGCACAAACTACGAACTATTACATGATCACAAGTGGTCGTCAGCGTGATATCTTAAACGGATGAAAAGTCATAAATAAGGAAATGACAGGACTGTGATCGGTAGTTATTAACGACAAACGGAATACAACAAACAATCTCTTTGCAATACATGTTTATAACACACCAGCATAGAATTGATTGATATTAAGAACAACAAATTTGGTATTTGTTTACATGATTTTGTTTTCCACAGCTGAATTGGTAGCAGTGAATATGATTAGTCTACAAAGACAGGTCGTCATAAACAAACATTGAGCAACTTAACAGTTGCATAAACATTGTTGTCATGAATACTGCTTGACCAATCAAATTAACACTAAGGCGGTTTAACGTGATAGATTTTATTGATACAAATATTTACTTCATAGAAATTATTTCTTTCTCAAAGTTTCAAAAGGTCAACCTTCCTTTGTCATTTGATAAATGGATATTTCGTAGCGATTACGTCAAGTTAAAGGCATATAGGCTGTCAGAATTGATTTTTTTTTATATTAAAAGTTGCCAATATTCGATGTTTTATACTAATTGTAGTTGAAATTTGTCATGATATCATACGTAAATAGCCTAGAACGAAGGAAATACGTCGTTGTTTGATTTTCTTACCTCCCGTAAAGAATTTAATGTTGACCCGCGCATATTCATGCGACCTGACATTGAATTCATTCGGAAAAGCGTTTATGCATGTGCGAAATTGATTGATAACGAAGAAGCACATGGCACACTGAATCGAATCGTGGAATTGAATATAACATTGACGGATTCTATACGAAAACGACACAAAAAGGAGGATTCAGCTTTGTGTCAAAATTAAAAAAAAATGTTATTCCGATATACTCCATGTACCAACACGTAAGCATAATTTATTATTTTTTTTTCGGCCAAATCATATTTTAGCAGTAGAATTGCGTCGTATTTTTTAATATATTCTTTTTTTTCAGGAGAAAACGCTAGTTGATATTTCTTTCAAATTCGAAACTAAAATAATGAGCTTCATGTCTGTTTTTTTTTCTTTAAATAAAATCAAGTCAACTCAAGTGTTGTCAGTAATATGCAATACAATTTGTTTACAATTTTCCCTTTATCGGGCCCCTTTGCAGAGTTTGGGTTTGTTTTTTATTGATTTCGTCACGTATTTTCGGTTTTAAGTGTCATTCTCACTAAATACCATTATATAATATTAACTGATTACCCCGGGGTCCAATTTCATAGATATATTTCTGGTTATTAATAGCAGTCATCAGTGTCCGGTAAGCTTCGGAAAAGAAGCCGACTTATCAATAGGTGTGTTAATGGCGATTTCAACAACAGACATTCGAATTCTTTTCACTAATTACGACATTATAACATATTTTTTTAAACCTGGCTTCTTGTTCAGAACATTTTATTAGTTTAAAACATCGAATATTGGCAACTTTTGATATAAACCAAAAAAAAACAATTCTGACAGTTTGTATGCCTTTAAGAACATTGTAATCTCGTCCGGGTAACTTTTACTTTTGGGCACGATAAGTAGAATACCATATGAGCTGTAAAATGTAAATTCCAATAGCGGGCTTAGTGATTAAATGAAAAACAAACATTTGCACACTGTAGAAACAATTCAAAAGTCTAATAAATAAATCATGAAAGGAGGCAAAATCGATACCTCTAACAAACAAATACATGACCACTCACTGGACACAAGAACTTCAATTAGAAGTGGAGGAGAGGATTAAAGTAGATTAATAGGCTCAAAGATCCCCTCTGAGTATAATTGAATCTCCTGTTGAAAGACATTATGAGTCTGATGAAATATCTCCATAGTAATATACCAATCTTTGTTTAGTATGTGTTTATACTTTATACGCTATTCACCAAATTTTAGTTTGTATTAGGCCTTTTATCAAAGTCGCCGTCTTTTGAGTATTAAACTATTTCATTCCAAGATCTTTGAAGAATCGGGTGATAATATCTTTCTTAGCGTGTCTAGGAAGATAATAACATCTTATGGAAATAAAATGATAGATATCTAATTTGGTGCAAATGAAGCGCTTCTGTAATAACGTTCATCTATTATATTTTGATTCACAGTTGACCAGTGTTTCTCTATTATGTTTTCCCCTGCCATTGTACACTACCTAATTTACCTGTTCTCTTTTATAAAACGACTATTATACATATATTATTTATAAATTCCGATATTTTGTTTTACAACACAGCAGATCATACAGTTATAATAAACATAGGTAATGCTAAAACATTAAACCAGAGATTACGACGTACCGAGAAATCTTCTCAATGTCGACAGAAAAGAATAAGTAAACGTTAGAGAATACCAAAGGGGCAATCAAAAATGGACAATCCAGTGACACTGGCAGCATTGGGTACACAAGACGAAGACAAACAAAACAAAACATAACACCATATATGTTGGACACCACTATACAAAAGCAAACACAAATAACGCAAATAAGACATGCAACTTCCTACAAACAACTAGAGGTAAAGACGAACCGAATACCGTTTTAATGCGGAAATCATAACGCACTTCACGACACTGAACTGAGAAGGTAAAGACACAAAACACTAAAAAGATGAGCAACACGGACACCACAAAAAAAACCAACAACATAAAAACCAGGAGTGAACTCAGGTGCTCGCGAAGGGCAGACAGTTGCTGTTTCTTATAAGACACCTGTCATGCTACTCATACATACATTCAACTCCGGTAAAATACATCTACGTAAAATGTAAAAGATCCATAAATCACATTCAATTGAAGAAAAAGAAATAAAGAATTTAGAAAATCAATTATCAAAATACCTAACAGATTTTTATCAAGTATTCATACAAAAATCAGGGCCCGTCGTGGCCGTGAACGTATGGTAGTTGGATTTACAACTATACCTATGTAATCAGTGCATATCACCAATGATGTTGTGAGTTCGAATCGCGATCAGGGTGAGTTGTAGTCGATATAACATTAGGTGATAACGTTTATCAGTGACTTGCGGCAGGTCGGTGGTTTTCTCCCGGTCCTCCAGTTTCCTCCACCAATAAAACTGACCGCCACGATATAACTGAAATATTGTTGAAAGTGGCGCTAAGCACCATCAAGCCAACCAACCATACACAAATTATATAAAACAGAAGCTGCTGAAGATATTGGATTGCTTAGCGGAAATATTTAAACATAAAACAGTAACACAAATATTTCGACGTTCCCAGAAAGCTTCCCATTTTGGTCAGAAAAGAATAATTAAACACTAGAGAATGCCGAAGGGGCAATCAAAAATGGACAATCCAGAGAAACTGGCATCATAGGGTACACAAGACGAGAACAAACAAAGAAAAAATATAACACAATATGTGTTGGACACCACTATACACAAGCAAACACAAATAACGCTAATAAGACATGGACCCTCCTACAAAAAATTAGTGGTAAAGACGAACCGAACACCGTTTTAATGCGAAAATCATAACTTACTTCACGACACTAAACTGAGAAGGTAAAGACACATAATAGGACAACACAAAAAACTGAAAAGATGAGCAACACGGATACCAAAAAAACCAACATAAAAACCGGGAGTGAACTCAGGTGCTCGCGAAGAGCAGGCAGTTGCTGTTTCTTATAAAACACCTGCCATGTTACTCATAAATACAGTCAAGTCCGGTAAGAGAACAATCTACGTAAAATAAAAAAGATCCATAGTCAGTTGAGATGTGGATATTTCGTAACGGTCAACCAGATTGTGATGTCGACCGTAGAATTATTGTAGAGGTGACTTCAACCTAGGAGCAACGTAACCTTGTTTGAATAACTTTTGCGTTAGCGTCTGAGTTCTGTCCAGAAAATCACTGTACTGGACACCAGCTCTAGAATAATGTAAGAGTTGTCAAATGTAATCTCCATACGCTGGTAATGCTGGAATATTGCTACTAGTGAAAGGAAAGTTGACTAATGGAAAAGTGAAGTCATCGCGTTTGTCGTAGAAGGTAGAAGATACCGATATTCAAACTAAATTTCGCAACCAAGCTAGGACAATCTAGGAAATTAAAATATACATTCATTTTACTATCTGAGATATTTATAAGACCAAAATACTCAGGAATATTTTTTTATTATTAAAACCGAAGAATTCGAAGATTAAAGAAATAACAAAAGGTAATACATTTAAAAAAAATATATAATAGATACAATGATTTTAGTATAGTGTCTTACCTCTGATATTTTTAAGTAGGAACGAAAACACATTGTTTATATATTGGTCATTATCACAAAAAAGGAGGAATGGAATTCCGCCGCCTTTTTTCTGAAATTAATCTGTGTTGGCCTTCTTTTAAACCCAGAAAAGTTAAATATGATGATGTTCTTTTTATTCAAAAACAGTTGTTATATATGTTCAACTTTCTCAGAAAAAAATATACATATAGTTGTATGCTCTATTTTGTGGGTAAGACAGGTTTCCCAATACAGGGGATACTAACTTCCAATGCATTTTCCTTCAATTTGAAAATATGTATATATATTTACGTAGAACATAAATATCCAGAGAGAAGAACTATTTGATATTTTACATCATATTTATATCACATATACAATTATAAAGAATACACATTTTGAAATTAAGAATGTAATACCATACGATCACCACCACTGTATGGAGAGATGTGCATATCGTTATTTCTAATATACAAATATAAGTTTGTTTTTACCTTATCATTTAAAAACAGTATAGTTACTAACTTGATATGATTTTGTTTCAGCATTCTCATTAACAACATTTGCAGACGAACTTAATACATGTGTAGTTATATTTTATAATTACACAATATTCACATTACATGGAAATAATAAATGCTTGCTCTCCTCTTCTGCCAATCTACATGAATACAGATTGTAATCAGAATATGTGGTTTTCTTACATTCTTTAACTTTTCCTGTGATATTAAGCTGTTTTAGGCTTTTCGTGGATATCGCAACTCACCTTGCACATGGCGCATTCCAAATTAAAATACCCAATTGGGCTACTGTCCGAAAATGTGCATGGAATCCATTATTGGTGGTATTGGGCTCCTGTTAAACTTCATCCTCGTATGTAAGGCTAATGCAACGATGTTTGTTGTAAAATATCACTCCAGGAGTATATTACATGCACACATGGATTGACATCGCGGAAATATTCATTGTAGCTATTTCTTGGTATAAGTAGAAATCACTGTTGATGATTTGAAAGGTGGACGTACAAGCTTGTGAAATTTTACTCTCAATGTTCAACAGGTGACAGCGAATTACGGTATGATATAAAGGTCACTGTGATCTTCCGTTAACAAGCACAGCAATAGATAAAGCCGTATATATGGTAAATGTTGCAAGTCTTTGTACAATATCTCTTCAAATAAATATATAAAATATATATATTAAATGTACAAATGTTTTGACATCGCGGTAATATTCACTGCAACTATTTCTTGCTTTGTTTCGGAATCAATGTTGATGATTGAAAAGGTGGACATAAGGCTTGTGATATTTTCCTCACGAGTTTTATATTTTCCCTCAGCGTGTTGATGACACTAGATACGACTACTTCTCTAGATAAATCCTCTACATGGAAGAATTGTAAAAGCGGTAACACTATAGACATGGTAATGTATTAGTGTATGCCATCGACATACATCTACATGAGTTTTATAGTATTGTTCAACCCACGTATCACCTATGCAAATGTGCTCACGTTATGATGCTCAATGGCAATGCATTTTACTGCTAATTAGCCTTTATATTTGTTCTACCAACTTTTGAAATTAATGGTAATGTTATTTACACTTTATTATTGACATTCTACCAATATCAACCAAACGAACAATCACCTCTCACTTTTATTTACCGAACTTTAATATACGGGTGAACAATGACGTATGATGTTGGAAATTCACCTCCTGGCTTGGGAAAGGCACACACATCTATCAGTTCTGTCGTACAAACAGAAACAAATCGATACCCATAGCACACATGTACATGGCCACACACTTGCCTGGGATGGTACATGAACTTCAAAGTAATAAAAGCATAGATATAAATTTAGTATGCACGACGCGTCTCTGGAATTCCTTTATCAGGTACGCTCATAATCAAAGATTAAAAAGTAAAATAGCTTAAAAGTCTTTGAGAGCAAATAAGCCAAAGGGTCTAAAGATGATAGCAAAAATCGGCTAAGCTCACCCTTGTCCTGAGTGAGGAGAACCTTAGTTTTCACATATTACTTAATTTAGAAACTGTAAATTTCGACAAACAACGTGGCCGTGATAAGCTAGTTTTATGTCCCCGAATATCATCTCCTTGATGAAAGGTTGTCGTCATGTAAGTTTATTCTGTATGTGGATAAAATGTAAATCCTCATTTATGTTTAAATATTTCCGCTAAACAATCCAATATCCCAACTTCTCTTTTCATATATATCTTCGGCAACTTCTGTTTTATATAATTTGTGAATGGCTGATTGGTTTGATGGTGTTTAACGCCACTTTCAACAATATGTGAATTGTACTTATGAAACAATATAAGGCTGTAGAAAGCAGTTTTAATTGAAAATTTTGTTATAAAAACTTGGTAATATAAGCCATCTCAGGAAAATTATATTGACTGCTGAGCATTTTCTGTTAATTTTTCAAATTGTCAATTTGGATTTCATGTTTTAGAGTATTATTTGGCTGTAACAGTACATTTGAACATCCAGCTTTCTTAAACAGTGGGAAAAAATTATGTGGAAGCATATATTTATTGAGTTTTGGGGGAAATTATAGTTTTGCAACATACGAAATTCCAAGACTTGAATATCAATAAATCATATTTTTGCATATTTGATGGAATTAGAAGGAATTTCAACTGAAGATCTATATACAAAACTTATTGTATGCCTTAAACTTCATAATTTATGGGGTTAAAGCATGAATTAACAAAATTAAGAATGATGTGAACTCATTTTATGGGACAAAAAAAGGGGAGGCTAAATGCAAACATTTCATAGTATTTTGCTACTAAATATACAACTGAGGCATATATATGTGTAAAAATTTTTTATTATGATAACAAATAGCTTAATAACTGTAATATATTAGAGAATAAGTAAGTGGTGGTATATTACACAATCTGAACTCAACAGCTGTAAATGAAGATATTTTCATTAAAAACCTTCAAATGGGTACCTTTGCATTTGCACACTCATTCTTACAAATATGAGACAGCCACATACCTTAAAAGGTTTGTTGTGGTTGATATTGCCTAAGGAATAGAAATAAGGCCAAACAAAGGGTTAGAGAAGCAAGTTTTGTTGCTCTTTATAAATCAATAAAAAAAGTGTGTCTATCAAACAGGACTAATTATAATGTTGCTATCTGTATGTTATATTAAATGTATTGTAGCAAAAACAGTTTTTGTTGAACCACAGATTTTAATTGATCATTTATTTCTTCAACATACTTGACCCTATCTCCTGTTATGCTTGGAAATTAAATTTTGATATACAGTGGAACCTGTGCGATCCGACACCTGAGTTTTCCGACATCCTGTGACTTCCGACAAGAATTTCAGGTCCCAAAATATTTCTTTTACATTCTTTGTAAAAAAAAACCTTGAGTATTCCGCAACCTGTTACTTCCGACATCCAACACTGTTTTACGGTCCCAGTGTTGTTAAGTACACTTAATTAATCCTGTTTTATCCGACCCTTTGATCTGCTCATTAATAAATTATCACCCTTTCATATCTTTAAATATAAACCATTAACAAATTGACAGGCTTAGCTCACAAATAAATTGTGATTTTAACTAATTGATTGGCAGGTAATTAGAGGCTCATAAGTAAAAGTTAAAAGTTAGTTTACAAAGAATACATATGTAATAATTAAAATTTTACAGTTATATTTAACTGTTTTCACTTCTTTGTAAAGGAAATGGCTACAAACATTATCTGATATATTATGAAATTGTTCTATGATTGTGTACACACATAAATTATGATTTGAATTTATTGATTGGCAGGTGATTTAAAATTAAAGACTCATTGATAACTTACCAAGAATAAAAAAAAATATATTTTACAAATAACTGTTTTCACTTTCTTTGTAAAGGACAAATCTACAACCAACAATTATCTGATCAGATTATGGAATTGTTCGAAATAAATTAATTGTGTAAAAATTAAATATTAAATGTATTTTCTTGTACATTGTATAAAATCCCTTTACATTGTAGTTCCAATTATTTAAACCTTCCTCCATAATTTCTTCCCCAAGTTAAATTTTTTAAAATTTATGTCAACCAAAAAGAAAACCCGAGTTTTCCGACATCCTGTACAATCCGACACATTTCCTGGGTCCCTTGGTGTGTCGGATTAGACAGGTTCCACTGTATCTGTATTTGTAACACAACAGATTAAATAAAATAAATATTGCAGACTTTAAGCCTGTTATGAAAATAATGTTTAAATAGCGGTTATCAACTAATCCACCAACATGAGAAAAGTTTGAAGATACCAAAGGGGTAATCATAATTGGTAAATAGAAGGAGAGACAGCACAATGAACTAAAGAAAAAAGATTAAAGGACAAACAACGATCTTCAAAACATACAGATAAAACTAAAGATCGAGTAGCACATCCCACCAAAAACAGGGAGTGAACATAGGTGCTCCGGAAGGGTAAGCATTTCTTGCTCCGCTAGTGACACCCGTCTTGTTAATTTAGTTAACAACCCAGTGATAAGTCAAGAATGGGGAAAGGACCTGGAAGTGTTTACGAACAATCACACCTCAACCCGATTCGCTGAACACATAATAAGAACAGGACATATGACGTTTGAAATACAGCCCCTGGTTTGGGACATGCGCGACAATATGGCGGGATTAAATCCATTCATATATCACTCGACATTTCTATTCATAATTCGAAGAAAGACTCAGTTTGTACCACATATTGCTTATCAAAATAATGTAGACAAAACAACTTGCAAACCACAAAATGTCCAAATGCCACATACAGTTGGTCACTCAAAAAAGGAAGCACAAACTACGAACTAATATATGATCACAAGTGGTCGTCAGCGTGATATTTTAAACGGATGAAAAGTCATAAATAAGGAAATGACAGGACTGTGATCGGTAGTTATTAACGACAAACGGAATACAACAAACAATCTCTTTGCAATACATGTTTATAACACACCAGCATATAATTGATTGACATTAAGAACAACAAATTTGGTATTTGTTTACATGATTTTGTTTTCCACAGCTGAATTAGTAGCAGTGAATATGATTAGTCTACAAAAACAGGTCGTCATAAAAAAACATTGAGCAACTTAACAGTTGCATAAACATTGTTGTCATGAATACTGCTTGACCAATCAAATTAACACTAAGGCGGTTTAACGTGATATATTTTATGGATACAAATATTTACTTCATAGAAATTATTTCTTTCTCAAAGTTTCAAAAGGTCAACCTTCCTTTGTCATTTGATAAATGGATATTTCGTAGCGATTACGTCAAGTTAAAGGCATATAGGCTGTCAGAATTGATTTTTTTAAATATTAAAAGTTGCCAATATTCGATGTTTTATACTAATTGTAGTTGAAATGTTTCATGATATCATACGTAAATAGCATAGAACGAAGGAAATACGTCGTTGTTTGATTTTCTTACCTCCCGTAAAGAATTTAATGTTGACCCGCGCATATTCATGCGACCTGACATTGAATTCATTCGGGAAAGCGTTTATGCATATGCGAAATTGATTGTTGACGAAGAAACACATGGCACACTGAATCGAATCGTGGAATTGAATAAAACATTGACGGATTCTATACGAAAACGACACAAAAAGGAGGATTCAGCTTTGTGTAAAAATTAAAAAAAGATGTTATGCCGATATACTCCATTTTTTCAACACGTAAGCATAATTTAGTATTTTCTTTTTCCGGCCAAATCATATTTTAGCAGTAGAATTGCGTCGTATTTTTTAATATATTCTTTTTTTTTCAGGAGAAAACGCTAGGTGATATTTCTTTCAAATTAAAAAATTAAATAATGAGCTTCATGTCTGTTTTTTTTTTGTTTAAATATAATTAAGTCAACTCAAGTGTTGTCAGTAATATGCAATACAATTTGTTTACAATTTTCCCTTTATCGGGCCCCTTTGCAGAGTTTGGGTTTGTTTTTTGTTGATTTCGTCACGTATTTTCGGTGTTAAGTGTCATTCTTACTAAATACCATTATATAATATTAACTGATTACCCCGAGGTCCAATTTCATAGATATATATCTTAAATTATATTAATTCTAACCAATATTTACCTGTGCATGCTTTCTGGTTATTAATAGCAGTTATCAGTGTCCGGTAAGATTCGGAAAAGAAGCCGACTTATCATTAGGTGTGTTAATGGCGATTTCAACAACAGACATTCGAATTCTTTTCACTAATTACGACATTATAACATATTTTTTTAAACCTGGCTTCTTGTTCAGAACATTTTATTAGCATAAAACATCGCATATTGTCAACTTTTGATAAAAACAAAACAAAATCAATTCTGACAGTATGTATGCCTTTAAGAACATTGTAATCTCGTCCGGGTAACTTTTACGTTTGGGCACGATAAGTAGAATACCATATGAGCTGTAAAATGTAAATTCCAATAGCGGGTTTAGTGATTAAATGAAAAACAAACATTTGCACACTGTCGAAACAATTCAAAAGTCTAATAAATAAATCATGAAAGGAGGCAAAATCGATACCTCTAACACACAAATACATGACCACTCACTGGACACAAGAACTTCAATTAGAAGTGGAGGAGAGGATTAAAGTAGATTAATAGGCTCAAAGATCCCCTCTGAGTATAATTGAATCTCCTGTTGAAAGACATTATGAGTCTGATGAAATATCTCCATAGTAATATACCAATCTTTGTTTAGTATGGTGTTTATACTTTATACGCTATTCACCAAAATTTAGTTTGTATTAGGCCGTTTATCAAAGTCACCGTCTATTCAGTATTAAACTATTTCATTCCAAGATATTTGAAGAATCCGGTGATAATATCTTTCTTAGCGTGTCTAGGAAGATAACAACATCTTATGGAAATAAAATGATAGATATCTAATTTGGTGCACAAGAAACGCTTCTGTAATAACGTTCATCTATTATATTTTGATTCACAGTTGACCAGTGTTTCCCTATTATGTCTTCCCCTACCTAATTTACCTGTTCTCTTTTATAAAACGACTATTATACATATATTATATATAAATTCCGATATATTTTTTTACAACACAGCAGATCATACAGTTATAATAAACATAGGTAATGCTAAAACAGAAAACCAGATATTACGACGTACCGAGAAATCTTCTCAATGTTTCCTCCACCAATAAAACTGACCGCCAAGATATAGCTGAAATATTGTTGAAAGTGGCATTAATCACCATCAAGCCAACCAACCATACACAAATTATATAAAACAGAAGCTGCTGAAGATATTGGATTGCTTAGCGGAAATATTTAAACATAAAACAGTAACACAAATATTTTGACGTTCCCAGAAAGCTTCCCAATGTGGACAGAAAAGAATAATTAAAAACTAGAGAATGCCGAAGGGGCAATCAAAAAATGGACAATCCAGAGAAATTGGCATAGGGTACACAAGACGAGAACAAACAAAACAAAAACATAACACAATATGTGTTGGACACCACTATACACAAGCAAACACAAATAACGCAACTAAGACATGGACCCTCCTACAAATAATTAGAGGTAAAGACGAACCGAACACCGTTTTAATGCGGAAATCATAACATACTTCACGACACTAAACTGAGAAGGTAAAGACACATAATAGGACAACACAAAAAACTGAAAAGATGAGCAACACGGATACCACAAAAAACAACATAAAAACCGGTGGTTAACTCAGGTGCTCGCGAAGAGAAGGCAGTTGCTGTTTCTTATAAGACACCTGGCATGTTAATCATGAATACAGTCAAGTCCGGTAAGAAAACAATCTACGTAAAATGTAAAAGATCCATAGTCAGTTGAGATGTGGATATTTCGTAACTGTCAACCAGATTGTGATGTCGATCGTAGAATTATTGTAGAGGTAACATCAACCTAGGAGCAACGTAACCTTGTTTGAATAACTTTTGCGTTAGCGTCTGAGTCCTGTCCAGAAAATCACTGTACTGGACACCAGCTCTAGAATAATGTAAGAGTTGTCAAATGTAAACTCCATACGCTGGTAATGCTGGAATATTGCTACTAGTGAAAGGAAAGTTGACCAATGGTAAAGTGAAGTCATCGCGTTTGTCGTAGAGGGTAGAAGATACCGATATTCAAACTAAATTTCGCAACCAAGCTAGGACAATCCAGGAAATTAAAATATACATTCATTTTACTATCTGAGATATTTATAAGACCAAAATACTCAGGAATATTTTTTTATTAATAAAACCGAAGAATTCGAAGACTAAAGAAATAACAAAAGGTAATACATTTAAAAAAAAAATATAATAGATACAATGATTTTAGTATAGTGTCTTACCTCTGATATGTTTAAGTAGGAACGAAAACACATTGTTTATATATTGGTCATTATCACAAAAAAGGAGGAATGGAATTCCGCCGCCTTTTTTCTGAAATTAATCTGTGTTGGCCTTCTTTTAAACCCAGAAAAGTTAAATATGATGATGTTCTTTTATTCAAACATAGTTATTATACATGTTCAACTTTCTCAGAAAAAAATATACATAGTTGTATGCTCTATTTTATGGGTAAGACAGGTTTCCCAATACAGGGGATACTAACTTCCAATGCATTTTCCTTCAATTTGAAAATCTGTATATATATTTACGTAGAACATAAATATCCAGAGAGAAGATCTATTTGATATTTTACATCATATTTATATCACATATAAAATTTTAAAGAATACACATTTTGAAACAAAGAATGTAATACCATACGATCACCACCACTGCATGGAGAGATGTGCATATCGTTATTTCTAATATACAAATATAAGTTTGTTTGTACCTCATCATTTAAAAACAGTATAGTTACTAACTTGATATGATTTTGTTTCAGCATTCTCATTAACAACATTTGCAGACGAACTTAATACATGTGTAGTTATATTTTACCATTACTGAATATTCAAATGACATGGAAATAATAAATGCTTGCTCTGCTCTTCTGCCAATCTACATGAATACAGATTGTAATCAGAATATATGGTTTTCTTACATTCTTTAACTGTTCCTGTGATATTAAGCTGTTCTAGGCTTTTCGTGGAAATCGCAACTCACTTTGCACATGGCGCATTCCAAATTAAAATACCCTATTGGGCTACTGTCTGAAAATGTTCAGGAATCCATGCCAATTAGTGGTCTTGAGATAGTAGGCCCCTGTTAAACTCCATCTCGTATGTAAGGCTAATGCAACGATGTTTGTTGTAAAATATCACTCCAGTAGTATATTACATGCACAAATGGATTGACATCGCGGAAATATTCATTGTAGCTATTTCTTGATATTTGTAGAAATCACTGTTGATGATTTGAAAGGTGAACGTAAAAGGTTGTGAAAATTTCCTCTCAATGTTCAACAGGTGACAGCGAATTACGGTATGATATAAAGGTCACTGCGATCTTCCGTTAACAGGCACAGCAATAGGTAAAGCCGTATATAAGGTAAATGTTGCACGCCTTTGTACAATATCTCTTCAAATAAATATATATATTAAATGTACAAATGTTTTGATATCGCGGTAATATTCACTACAGCTATTTCTACATTTGTTTCGGAATCAATGTTGATGATTCAAAAGGTGAACATAAGGCTTGTGATATTTTCCTCACGAGTTTTATATTTTCACTCAGCGTGTTGATGACACTAGATACAACTTCTCTAGATAAATTCTCTACATGGAAGAAACGTAAAATGTAAAAGATCCATAGTCAGTTGAGATGTGGATATTTCGTAACTGTCAACCAGATTGTGATGTCGACCGTAGCATTATTGTAGAGGTGATTTCAACCTAGGAGCAACGTAACCTTGTTTGAGTGGCTTTTTCGTTAACGTCTGCGTTCTGTCCAGAAAATCACTGTACTGGACACCAGCTCTAGAATAATGTACGAGTTGTGAAATGTAAACTCCATACTTGGTAATGCTGGAATATTGCTACTACTGAAAGGAAAGTTGACTAATGGAAAAGTGAAGTCATCGCGTTTGTCGTAGAAGGTAGGAGATACCGATTTCAAACTACATTTCGCAACCAATCTAGGACAATCAAGGAAGTTAAAATCTACATTCATTTTACTATCTGATATATTCATAAGACCAAAATGCTCACGATTTTTTTTAATATTAAAACCGAAGAATTCGAAGACTAAAGCAATAACAAATGGTAATACATTAAAAAAATATATAATAAATACAATGATTGTAGCATAGTGTCTTACCTGTGATATTTTTTAAGTAGGAACGAAAACGCATTGTTTATATATTGGTCATTATCACAAAAAAGGTGGAATGGAATTCCTCCGCCTTTTTACTGAAATTAATCTGTGTTGGCCTTCTTTTAAACCCAGAAAAGTTAAATATGATGATGTTCTTTTATTCAAACACAGTTATTATATATGTTCAGCTTTCTCAGAAAAAAATATACATATAGTTGTATGTTCTATTTTGTGGGTAAGACAGGTGTCCCAGTACAGGGGATACTAACTTCCAATGCAGTTTCTTTAAATTTGAGAATCTGTATATATATTTACGTAGCACATAAATATCCAGAGAGAAGAACTATTTGATATTTTACATCAAATTTATATCACAAAGAATACGCATTTTGAAATAAGGAATGTAATACCATAAGATGACCACTAATGTATGGAGAGATGTGCATATCGTTATTTCTAATATACAAATATAAGCTTGTTTGTACCTCATCATTTAAAAACAGTATAATTACTAAATTGATATGATTTTGTTTCAGCATTCTCATTAACAACATTTGCAGACGAACTTAATACATGTGTAGTTATATTTTACAATTATAGAATATTCACATTACATGGAATTAATAAATGCTTGCTCTCCTCTTCTGCCAATCTACATGAATACAGATTGTAGTCAGAATATACGGTATTCTTACATTCTTTAACTTTTTCTGTGATATTAAGCTGTTCTAGTCTTTTCGTGGATATCGCAACTCACTTTTCACATGGCGGATTCAAAATTAAAATACCCTATTGGGCTACTGCAACTATTTCTTGCTTTGTTTCGGAATCAATGTTGATGATTGAAAAGGTGAACATAAGGCTTGTGATATTTTCCTCACGAGTTTTATATTTTCACTCATGGAAAAATTGTAAAAGCGGTAACACTATAGACATGATAATTTATTAGTGTATGCCATCGACATGCATCTGCATGAGTTTAATAGTATTGTTCAACCCACGTATCACCTATGCAAATGTGCTCTCGTTATGATGCTCAATGACAATGCATCTTCACTACTACTTAACCTTTATATTTGTTCTACCAACTTTTGAAATTAATGGTAATATTATTTACACTTTATTATTGACATTCTACCAATATCAACCAAAGGAACAATCACCTTTCACTTTTATTTACCGAACTTTAATATACGGGAGAACAATGAATATGATGCTGGAAATTCACGTCCAAACAAAAACAAATTGATACCCATAGCACACATGTACATGGCCACACACTTGCCTGGGATGGTACATGAACTTCAAAGTAATAAACGCATAGATATTAAATTTAGTATGCACGACGCGTCTCTGGAATTCCTTTATCAGGTACGTTCATAATCAAAAGATTAAAAAGTTAAATAGCTTAACAGTCTTTGAGAGCAAGTAAGCAAAGGGCCTAAAGATGATAGCAAAAATCGTCTAGGTTCACCCTTGTCCTGAGTGAGGAGAACCTTAGTTTTCACATATTACTTAATTTAGAAACTGTAAATTTCGACAAACAACGTGGCCGTGATAAGTTAGTTTTATGTCCCCGAATATTATCTCCTTGATGAAAGGTTGTCGTCATGTAAGTTTATTCTATAAGTGAATAAAATGAAAATCCTCATTTATGTTAAATATTTCCGCTAAACAATCCAATATCCCAACTTCTCTTTTCATATATATCTTCAGCAACTTCTGTTTATATAATTTGTGTATGGCTGGTTGGTTTGATGGTTTTTAACGCCACATTCAACAATATTTCATGTCTATCGTGGCAGTCAGTTTTATTGGTGGAGGAAACCAGAGAACCCGGAGAAAACCACCGACCTGTCGCAAGTCACTGACAAACTTGATCACCTAATATTATATCGAGTACACCTCGCCCTGATCGAGATTCGAACTCACAATATCAGTGGTAATAGGCATTAATTACATAGGTATAGTTGTAAATCCATCTACCATACGTTGTCGGTCACGACGGCCCCTAATTTATGTATGGATCCTTGATACAAATCTCTTAGGTGTTTTTGTCATTGTTTTTCTAAATCCTTTGTTTCTTTTTCTTCAATTAGATGTGTTTTTTAATAATATTAATTTCTATTGTACACTTGTCAGGTATATTTGTGTCAACAACAGTCGCTGCTTCAATTCCTAATCCAAACAATATATTTTCTTTCAGTTTAATGTTCTTGTCTGTTGGGTTCTTTATCAGTCTCTGGTCTTACTCCTAAATGTTGGGTGTTTAACGGGGATGCATTCAATGCCATGTTCATAGTCTTTGCTTTGACCGACTAGGGCAATACTCACGATCTACCTCACACGAGACCAGCATGATTCACACTGGACGGGGACTCTAGCCATTACATCATCGATGCCGTTGCAGCAACATTGTTTGACAATAAACAACATTGTGATATATATATAAAATAAAGATCACCAGTAGTAGAAACAGATGTTCATATATTTGTCAACGTTCTTAGAGATTAAAATGTAACACATGCCGCGATTATATGGTAAAACCAGGTGGGACGATACAAGTTCAGTATGTAACACATCTTATTTAAATACAGTCAAACCTGTATATAATTCCATGGAACCTGAAAATGTGCCCTTTATGGGCAGTTGTCCTTTGTATTCAAGTTAACATTGTATGTTTATATTTTTGAAAATGAAACCCTAACCCTAACCCTCAATTATTTATTTGCTTCGATTCGAGATTAATATAAAATTATTTTAAATACACTTTATTACGTGTGTACCGTAGGGATATACAATAATGTGCATCGCTTCAAAAAACATGGCGAATATAATATTTTGTACGAGAATCGGTCAAAGGGACGTAACTGTAAAGCATACAGAAAAGTAGCACAGACAGCGAAATGGCGAGAAATAAATATTTCTATTATATCATGGCGGTCAGTTTTTGTGATGGAGGAAACCGGAGTATCCGGAGAAATCTACTGATCTATCACAAGTCACTGACAAACTTTATTACATAATGTTGCATCGAGTATACCTCGCCACGAACGGGGTTCGAACTCGATCACAACTTTAGTGGTGATAGACACTGATTGCATAGGTAGTTGTAAATCCATCGGAACCTGAAAATGTGCCCTTTATATTCAGGTTAACATTGTATGAGTGACACATTTTTGATATTGAAATTCGTCAATTACTTATTGTATTCATTGTAGATAAAAAAATTGTTTCGATTCGAGTATAATGTAAAATCAGTTTAATAACACTATATTACGTGTGTATCATAGGGATATACTATAGTGTATAACGCTTCAAAAAGCATGGCGAATGTGTATGAGAAACGGTCAAAGGGACATTACTGTAAACCGTATAGCAAAGTAGCCCCCGACAACGAAATGGCGCGAAATAAATCGAGATTGAAAATAAAAACGATATTCCAATGAGGTTGCCACTGTAGTTAATACACAATTATTAAACAAATACAACAAAGAAAAACAACAAAAAGCAACAACAAGTGAAAACAATGCTAAATTAGAATATAGAAGTGATGTATGTATAAATACAAGAATTATTTTTACTCGGCACTAAACCCGGATTCAAAGTTTCATACTAATAAACATTCAAAAAACAAACCTAATATTTACAGACATTATTACTACCATCTTTGCATTTCAACATCCGATAAGTTTTTATATATATATACGTCACGTGATCTGCTTCCGGAATGAATCACATACAGATTCCGTTATCACCCTACAGCTACGAGTCAATGTTATTTATCGTACGTCACATCCCAACAGCCTTAAACCATGATCTTTATAAGAATGTATCGAAATTTCATGAGGTGCGAAAATGATGCATCGAACAACGGACGCTAAATTCCCCATAGGGAGATACGCGCCCACTTTCCATCCTACCCCCATGTAAAAATGTGCTTGCCGAAACGTTATTGTCTTTAACAACTCATAGTGGAAACAACAATTTTCGTAGAAACAGACAAGGCTGAAAACGATTAAAGATATGAAACAAATGAAGCAAAGCAAGAGAACCTCAGAGAGTCGATATGTTGTGTACTTTTCTTTACAATCTGTTAATCTAAGACTATGTACAAGCTAAAGAGTGGATACTGACATATACCAAAATGACAAAGGTCAGCTTGTACCTTCCTTGGTAAAAAGTCAAACACATTGTAGCTATTAAACAATTATATATCAAGGTCCATAAAACTAGTTTAACCTCGCCACTTTTTATTGAGGTGTCTTTGTCAAGCCAGGAAATTGAGCGGTCATGTATTTGTATATAATGGTTATCGATTTTGCCTCTTAATATGATTCTTCTATTGGCTTGAACCCACGATCTACCGTACACGAGGCACGTACGCTAACCATTACACCAACTATCTAGTTACAGTAACTATGTTTGACATTAAGCACCAATGTGATGTATACATAATCAATATCACAGTTAGTAGAAATAGAGCTGGTCCGAATAGTCACTGAGGTACAACCAAGAAAATACTGGTTAGGCCAATCAGCGAACAGCAACATTCTTTATCATTTAATATAAACTATTAATAAATGATAAGGAATTTTGCTTTTCGCTGATTGGCCTAAACAGCATTTTCTCAACTCTACCTCAGAGTGAGTATACCTCGCGTGCAGTGAGCATACCTCGCGTTCAGTGAGTACACCCCGCGTGAGGTATATTCGAGCTTGTATCTATTTTTGTCTATTGTCTATTCGGTGTTTCAACGTTGTTCATATGGTATTTAATGCCAGTTTCAACAATATTTCAGTGATATCGTGGAGATCAGTTTTATTGGTGGAGGAAACCGGAGAAACTCACTCACCTGCGCAAGTCACTGACAAACTTTGTCACAAAATGTTGTATTGAGTACACATCGCCTGAACGGGATTCGAACTCACAACGTTTGTGATGATCGGCAATGATGGAATAGGTAGTTGTAAATTCAACTACCATGCGATCACGACCACGACGATCCCCTTTTATATGTCATGGAAACGTCAATCTATGGCACTTGTAGATCAAGTATTGAAACATAGCTTGAGGGTGATCAATTCTATGTGGCACATTTTGTGGTATTTTAGCTCGTTTGGTCTCCAGTTTTGATAAGTACATGTGGGATACATGTTAAATCAATTCATTCATGTGTACCATTTCTTAATCCTAATCTTTCTTAGAATTATGTAATACATATGCTCAGTAATGCCTTATAAAACAAAACCACAACAATTATGTGGGTTTTTTATTTTGTGTTTACAAAAAATACAAATATTATTTCTCGTGTCATTCATGGTTTTAGCTTTAATTCGCATTTTTGCTCTGTACAATTAAAAACCAATTATAAATGGCCGCTTTCTATGTCTATTGCTTTATTCAAATGTAATGACGAAGTAATACAGAAGACAGTGTCAAGCATGTTAGAGAAATACATTATTACTTAAGAAATGCTTACAAAAACCTTCATTGTTACAATACATTCCGCATACCTTACAAGTACAAACATTGGTATTATTTCTTTTTGATTATGTGATAAAGTTTGTCAGTGACTTGTGACAGGTTGCTGGTTTTTTCCAGGTACCCCGGTTTCCTCCACCAATAAAAACTGGCCGCCACCATATAACTGAAATATTGTTGAAAGTGACGTTAAACACCATAACCCTAACTCTACCCCATCATGCACTAATCCGTACTGAGAGCAGTAATCTTAGTCTTTACTACTTGTTCAAGGAAAAAATGGAACAAGACCCATTTTGTACATGTAAGCAGATAGTAACATCTGAGCATTTCCTTCTTTACTGTAATACATATCAGTAGCTTCAAGATGTCCTTTTCACTGGCTTGGTCGGAACTGTTAATATAATAACGTTACTTTATGATAATTCAAATCATTGACCAGGTCGGAATAGTCATGAGTAAACTGAAATTAAAAGTCAATAACTGCTTTATTAAATAATAAGGAATTTTTCAAACTTAATAATTGTTTTATAATTTTTCAATTATTATTTAAATATTAAAATTTTGAAATTTTTGAAACTTTTTGAAAATTTTATCATTTTGAAATTTTATGAAAATTTTGAATTCTTTTGAAATTTTTGAAATTTTGAAAATTTGAAATTTAAAAAAAAAATGAAATTTTTGAAATTTTTTAAATTTTATGAAAGTTTTTAATTTTGGAATTTGACCTTTCTTTGGACAACGTTGAAACCCCGAATAGACCCGCTGAGGCTCACGCGAGATGAACTCACTCTGAGGTACAATCAAGAAAGTACTTTTTAGGCCAATCAGCGAACAGCAAAATTCCTTATCATTTAATAAAAACTATTAATAAATGATAAGGAATTTTGCTAAACAGCATTTTCTCAACTCTACTTCAGAGTGAGTATACCTCGCGTTCAGTGAGTACACCTCGCGTGAGGTATATTCGAGCTTGTGTCTATTTTTGTCTATTGTCTATTCGGTGTTTCAATGTTGTTCAACCAGAGACGAGATTTCATTTCCAGTCGGCCAACCAAATTGCAAAAAAAGGTCAAAATTTTAAAAAAATTCAAAATTTCAAAATTTTACAAAATTTCATATAAAATTTCAACATTTTTAAAACATTTCAAAATTTTAAAAATTTCATAAACATTTTATAAATTTTATAAATTTCAAAATTTATATAATTTCAAAATTTTAAAAATTTTCATCATATTTCAAAATTTTAATATTTAAATAATCTTGAAAAATGATAAACCAATTGTAGCCTATTTTGTTGAATATACTGTTGAAAAGTTTGAAAAATTCCTAATTATTTAATAAAGCAGGTATTGACTTTTAATTTCAGTCTACTCATGACTATACGGATCTGGTCAATGATTGATTAACCTCGGCATTAAAAGTCATTAATTGTATATTGTAGGCTCTTAAAATACAAAGTAGGTCCACATCACACAATGTTTTTGCTGTATTACATATGTCATATCAAAATGTTTCTGTTGTAACATAAGGGTAATAACAAAATTACCGAACTCCAAACAATCTTACAAAGGGAAAGTCAAAACTCATAAGTATATAAACAGACAAAATCAGTCACCCACCGGAAAACTGTGAAAACCGTAATGACCCTGACTTGGTACAGGCATTTCTAAAGAAATGGTTGGTTGAATCAGATTTTAAAGCGCCAAACCTCCAGCTTTCATTACGGCTCAAAGGTTATGTCAATTAAATAGTTTCTGTTTTGACATGTTTATGCTGTATTACATATGTCAATCAAATAGTTTCTGTTTTGACATGTTTAATCTGTATTACATATGTCAATCAAATAGTTTCTGTTTTAACATGTTTATGCTGTATTACATATGTCAATCAAATAGTTTCTGCTTTGAAAACCGTTTTATCAAGATTTCACGTTTTCAGAGCTACCTCCCTTTCAAAAGATGCAGTTCTTGATCGGATACTTTTGTTTTGGTTTCAACACTGAGTTGGGTTTCTGGTTTGACAAGCTCATTATAAAAATTGTATTACTATATCATGTAAAATGATAAAAGATCGGACTATGTGTGTTGAGTCATGTTTCGACATCAAGAACTCTCTTAATATTTATTTGTATATACTTGTAATTAAGTGTAATTAAAATAACTTGATGTGATGCACTGTACATATAATTTGGCTAAAATGAAGAATAACACAATTTTATTTTGTCGATGAAACTATTACTTTTATCACAATGACGTCATTGATACAGGGCGTGAACAAAAGTATTGGAACGATAATGGTGTTCGTTTTATTCTATAACGATATGTCACCTGAAGATGTTGAATTTCCGCATTTTATACATAACTAAATTAACACTTTCCCACTCTTGTACTCTGGAGCTGAATGTATTCTTTCTATTCCCTTCCGTGACGTTATGCACCCCTATAATATGTCCGCGCTTTTCCGTTACGTACCGCAAGACAAACGTTAGATAAGTGTCCGGTTTTAATTGAGGAACACTGGAGCACGATAAAACATCGGAAGGTGGGAAAATAAATTAGTTCGCACAGTTTTTCATCAGGAACGGCTTTGACGAGCATTGCTGTAGACTAAAATAAGTTTTCTTCATATTCCGAGCTTAAAAAAGATAGGAATATATCATTGTACTCGGTTTTTCACTTGTACGAAATTCCCGAGTCGGAATGACGTCATTAGTTTTTATCAGCGTCTTTTTACAAAAAGGAGGTCATCCGTACGGACAAATACTAGTCTGTTGAAAATACCCAAAACAACAGTTTACAATGCTTATCCGTGGCTGGACAGAAAATGCCATGAAATCGAGAAGAAAGGAAAGGTTGGAAGATCGTACTGGCCGAAAAATTATTAGCAGTTTGATGGCAGATAGGAAAGGTTCATTGTCTGATATTACAAATTATACAATCAAATTTAATAATTCTGAAAACAAAAAAAAGTGTCTAATGTTTTATGTAAAAACAGTGTGGATGTATATTCGAAGCAAGGGTTATCGTGATTTCGTATGCAGGAAAAATATACGAATGCGTGAAATAAACAGTTGAAGAAAACGATTTGTGTATGGCAGGTACACTGTGTACAGCGACAATGGTCAGTTGAAGTGTGGAAAAAGCCGAAAATATTTTCGGGCGAGTCAGGTTGCATTTTGAAATGACAATCGGAATTATATTTGGGGAAAATGTGACGAAGTATTCCGACCTGGAGGTTTGTTGTGAATATAGCCTCAGTAGTCCCGAGTATTATCGAACTCATAGCGGTTCCACAAAATAATTTGTAAGCAGTGAACATTCTTTATTTTGAATTGCATTGTGAATAAAGAAAGTGAAAGGAAATCGTAGATTATCCCTTTTAGTATGACATAGATCAATCATGGGGCTTCCAATATTTTCTTATGTCTCCTTAAGTCTCCATCCATTGCGCCACAATTGACCTTGAACAATCCCCCAATTTTTCGTGATTTGTGTTGTATCAAACATCTCCTGTGACAATTTGAATCCACAGAATATCATAGTTTAGCCTTTTTAATGGTGATTATACGATTTCACACTAAAACATGTTGGGGATCACGTGAACTTTATGTATTCAAATACACGTATATAATAAAAAAAAAAATTATGATAAAAAAGTACAAGTATTGTCGAAGTATTGTTACCTGTATTTTACCTGAGAACTAATTAGTGCATACACTGTATGTGATTTTGATAAGAATGTTTTAGTATTGTTGCGTAACTAAAGTTTAATGATCTTTAATAATTGTGGATTTATGATAGATGTTGTAGATGTGTATTGCAGAGACATGTTTGTGTATTGTGCAACAACTCAACTATAACGGTTTTTCTATAAAAAAAAAAGTCAAATAAGTGAGAGAAAAAAAATGTATTTGGACAATTAATTATGATTCTTTAAATAAAAACACAATTTCATTAAAACTCCATAACAGAACAGAAAAATAATCATAATCAATAGAGTTCAACTTTTGGGAGGAGGGAATAACAATATTTGTACACTTTTTGTATTGCGATCATACATTTCAAGAGATCCCATATTGAAAATAAATTTAGACAGCTGGATAAATTCATGTTTAATTTAAATATGTTTTTAACGAGATGTTTTCACTTCAAAGTCCATTTTCAAACTGAATCGTAAACATCCGGTTGTCGATAATATACTTGGTATATACGTGTCGTGTGCAAAGCGTCGCGCCTCCTCTGGGTCTGGCCGAGGTTATAAATAAATTAATATTTAACAACCTCCACAATCCTCCACCAACAAAATATTTTGATACAATCATTAATCCTCTATTCTCAAAACAACTGCTCAATTTGGTGTTGGTGGAAGACTGTGGAGGTATATAAAATAGCTAAAATGTACATTGAATATGTCGTTTATAGTCCATTTTAGTATTATCCGTCTAAACATGATGTCATTATGACGTCATAGCGTACCCAATCTCACGGAAATATATATTTTTTTAAAATTTGTAAATATAACAATTAAATTAGTAAATTGTTTCTATTCTATGTCAAGCATTATTTTTTGATAACATGTGGGGCCAATTTTGCACCTTAACGCCTCTCCATCTTTATAAATGGCATTATTTCGTATTTACTATTCTTTCATAACGAACATATAATTATTTAATATTCAGTCCGACCAAGTATAGATTTATCAAAGTCGTACAACAATGCTATTCAAAAAACAGACTTCTGCGTCATGAAAATATTACATTGTCATCAATTGTCATAAATTTATGCTGCAAAAAAAGGACTGCCTTAACATGTCTGCGATTGTTAAGACGGCCCTGGTCGCACCCTCAACACTAAAATTAAACAAAATGTTAACGTTATTTAATTACCATGATATTTATGGTTGTTGATCTGATATGGATACATATACAATATTAGTCCAGTTTCTTAAAATATGGGACAGGATTAGGGTTATGGTGTTTATTGCCACTTTCAACAGTATTTCAGTTATATCATGGCGGTCAGATTTATTGGTGGAGGAAATCGGACTACCATAAGGAAACCACTTCTTCAAATATGAAGTTTACGTGTATGATGCTAAAAACTGTGATAAAGGAGAGGTTAATTCAGTTTAGGCCCGAATTCACATTAACTTTATATTTTAAGACACTGGATTAATATAGTGTTTACCGTGCAGAAAAATCGTATTAATCCAACAGCATTTTTATTTTATATTAAATGATGAAATTATACAATTATCCATTGGTTACCTCATTTGATATTTTCTATCAACAGGAAGTGAGCTGGATTTAAAACTAGGTTCCGATAGCTTAGCAGGTCACAACTAAAACTGATCACCATGATATAGCTGCAATATTGCTGTAAGTGGCTTTAAACACCATAAACCAAACAAAACCAAATATAATCATACAGCTACGATAGTCACACTGTTATAATATATGCTTATTACATATAGCTTTTGACAGTAAACTTTATTTTATATTTTAGAAAAAAAATGTTTCAATATCAGAGAGTTTTTTAAATGAGTAATTGATATAGTCTGTTTGGTGACTCTGAAAATAGGGAAAATAATTATTTAAAAATCAGGGATTTGCTTTCTATTGCTCTTTTTAACATTTTAGGCACACATTATTTAATACATATCTGAGAAAAAGTTGTCAAAGAAATAATTCAAATAATAAAAAAAATCTCCATAGGGCCCAATACTAATTTTATCAGATTGTAAGTAAAGGAGGCTGCCATTATAATGAACAGCATTACCTGTTCTTTCCTGTCTGTTGTTATGCTAATTTCAGTCACATGGGAATGTCATATTAGGTTTAAGATTCAAGATGTTTTGAATAATTGATAAACAATTTGACCATATGATATTTGTTTGTAAACAATTAATAACTGTTGGTCACATGAGACCCTTATATGGACATGTCCCTTGTTATTCACTCATGCTGATTTATAACAAATTTTAAATTAACACTTAAAAAATGATACCAAAATAAAATAAATGTTAATTTCGTGAAAGTATAATTTATATAAATATATAAATTAAATAATATTCTTGTTTGATACTTGTTTTCTTCCAAAAATTAAACAATTCATATACAACGTTAATTTCTTATAGGCAAATTAGATAAAAAAAATCATGACAGTGAGGGGCCCGGGTGGCTCAATGAGTTAGGTCGTTGGATCTAACAACTCATACAAGCCTATCACCAATACGGCGTGGGTTCATGCCCGGCTTTGTAAATTACAAAAAAAGGATGCACTCGACTCGCAACCGCAAGTGATAAAGTTTACCAGTTGCTTGCCCATGGTCGGTGGTTCTCTCCGGGTAGTCCAGCTTCCTCCACCACTAAAACTGGTCGCCATGATATAGCTGAAATATTGTTGAAAGTGGCGTTAAAACACCAAAAATCAAAATCAAATCATAACTGAGGTTGCAACTACTGATATGTACTGGTCAGAATATACAACGTTTTCAGGTAATTTTGTTCTCTTTTATTAACCTCTATACACATAAAGGGAATGGGTAGTTTGCATGTATTTTAAATGCTCCACAATCAGTTGTGTAATAATGTATCATCATTATTGATTTTTACCTGAACAGGTGTGAATCTAATTTGAATTTTGTCCATATTTGGTATGGTCAGTATGTCAACATCTGATATAACATGCTAATGATGAAATCAGCTGACTTGCTGTTTGTCAATATTGACGACATGTTGCTGTTCATTTCAGTAGTACTTACTCCCATGTTTGTTACATGACAAAATTACAGAATTTTACAATTAAGTCCTATGGCAAACTTTTTTATTCTTTAATGAATTTTTTTGAAAAATTCACCTATAATATGTATTAATCAGTCCTTAATATAAATATAATTAAAAAATAAATCTGATAACCCGTTGATTTTTTAGGAATTGTTTTCCCTATTTTCAGAGTCACCAAACAGACTATACAAGGCACGACACCAGTATTTCAAATCTGGCACAATTTATGGTCAAAGCTTGAAAAAAAATAATCAACTTGACACTTACATGTCTCTTTTATTACTTTTAAGAATCTACAGTTAGAGTTTATTATCCATAGCGGCCGTCGTGGTCGTGATCGCTTGGTAGTTGGATTTACCGCTACCTATGCAATCAGTGCCTATCACTCCTGATATTGTGATATTCCGGTAGGTCGGTGGTTTTCGAAGAGTACTCCGGTTTCCTCCACCAGAAAAACTAACCGTCACGATATAGCTGAAATACTGTTGAAAGTGGCATTAAACACCATAAAATAAATAAATCGATGCATTACATAATCCCTTTCTGCATGGTGAAGATTAAGAAGAAAGCCAAACGCTAATCATGACGAAAGGCATTTTTCCGTTCTTACAATTTTAGAACATTTGTAAAGTGATTAACTCTTTTAAAGTGTAATAATGATTATACTTATTACTTGATTAAACTAATCCATCAATAATTAAGAATGAATTTTGTAATGACACCTATTAAAAGTGTGTGAACTCTGTTTTCCTCAATTATCGTTCATTCAAAAGTAGATCTATTTAATCACATGTTAAATTCAACCAATTGAAGAATTTGATGAAAAGACAATAAGGGTAATAACAACATTACCGAACTCCGAACAATCTTACAAAGGGAAAGTCAAAACTCATACGTATATAGACAAATTCAATCAACAACCGGAAAACTGTGAAAACCGTAATGACTCTGATTTTGTACAGGCATTTCTAAAGAAATGGTGGGTTGAATCAGATTTTAAAGCGCCAAACCTCCAGCTTTCATTTTTTTCTGAACCGCTGTCATTAGTAGATGTACAGAGAAAGATTCATAGTTATTTACCCCAAAGACTCAAATTACAATTAAAAACGTAGATATCAACTTTAGTGCGCAGGATACGTTTCTGGAATAACCTTCATTAGGTACTCTCAGAATTACCTTCATCAGGTACGCTCAGAATTACCTTCATCAGGTACGCTCAAAATAACCTTCATCAGGTACGCTCAGAATTACCTTCATCAGGTACGCTCAAAATAACCTTCATCAGGTACGCTCAGAATTACCTTCATCAGGTACGCTCAAAATAACCTTCATCAGGTACGCTCAGAATTACCTTCATCAGGTAAGCTCTGAATAACCTTCATCAGGTACGCTCAGAATAACCTTCATCAGGTACGCTCAGAATAACCTTCATCAGGTACGCTCAGAATAACCTTCATTAGGTACGTTCAGAATAACCTTCATCAGGTACGCTCAGAATAACCTTCATCAGGTACGCCCAGAATAACCTTCATTAGGTACGCTCAAAATCGAAAGACTGGAAAGCAAAATAAATTTCTGATTACACAATTCGTATCAAACTTTTCGTAACTTGCGCTAGATCGGTGGTCTTCTCCGGTTACTAACCGCAACGATTGAACTGAACTATTGTTCACATTGGCGTTAAGCATCATAGCCAAACCAAACTTTTAGTATCCTCTTGGTAAGTGTAATTATGCCCTACTTATGTTTGTAATGGTCTAGGTCAATTTACTTTGTTGGAGACATTTGGGGTCTCCTATTTCTTCTTCAGCTTTGTTCGATTCCATGTATCTCTGGACTCGTTTCAACAATTTTCAACATATAAAACGACTTTTTACCAATCATAAATTCATCAACTGATGGAAGGTGGTCGTGTTTTATCTACTGGAATATTACCCCTTTCCTGGTGTTTCATTGTCACACATTTTTCGCACATACATTAATAGGTATTTGCTGGACAAATTATGTCCATCATTCCCGAGTGATCATGCATTTATTCAGGACCCTGGTAGATAAAATAAACATTCAGGAAAACCGACGGGGCAATCAATAATTGACAATCCAAAATCCCATGCAATGTAAAACACAAAACACAGAGCGAAGACATATAAAACAAAAGCAATAAATTATATAAACAAAACAATACATGTCGTTATCTAAATTATTCATTATACAGAGAAAAATGCTAAATATATCTGGGATCAACATTGGTTTTTGTCAATTGTCAACTTCTGGTGACGTTGTTGAATGTTGATAGTTGATCACACAGATACTTGGTTACTGATTAATTAATACATTTTTTGGTAAAGCACCTTAATGAGGCATAGGTGACCTTAACCGATTTTGGTTATCCTGTTTAAACCCTTTCGTTGTATTACTCCAAAAGCTCTAAAAAAATTTTTTCTTCAATATTTCGATTTTGAGCATACCGGATGAAAGCTATTCCAGAAGCTCATCGTGCGAACTAGATATGATATTTAAGATTGTATTTCTTGATTTTGTTAGCATTTTATTTGTTTTATCCTTACAATATTCTTATATAAAAATGTCAGTAACTTGAACGTTTTCGACATTTACATTATGTTCTAAGGTTGTTGTTTACATTTAGATTATGACACAAACACGGGATTTCCATTGATAATTTCATATGGTGAAAGGTCGAATGTGGGTGTGTCACTTCTTATAAGGAAGAGTGATCTTCATCAGATGTGTCACAGGGCTACGATATACGTCAGCAAGAACATTTGATCTTTGCTGAATCACATTGACCTCGTAAAAATAGGGCGATAACCGACATTGTGTATCTAAGACTCATTCTGGAGAAAGAGTGACACTAATTGACATATGGTGAATAGTCAAATGAAAGAACCGGATGTCGAAACAAATTATGTAATATGACAGTATAGTTTACGTTATATGTATTTATGGTGACAATGAGGCTATGAGTAATTTAGTGATTGATCCTTACCGCCTACTATATCAAGAATTGTTTGTCCTTTTGTCCTTTTTTGACTATCGGAATGTTTGTCCTTCTTCGATTTATGACTTCTGATCACCCCTTTAGTATCTTCAAACTTTTCTCTGAAACTACAACATGGCTAATACAAGCTACATTTAATGAGATGATGATGTCAGCTTTGTACTAGATCTAAATGCTTAGTAAATATCTATAGTGTTGGCTCACTGAAGCAACAAAATCGGGGTAGATATATCTCTCGACTTGGACACATTGTTTTAATCCCAAGACAAGCAGTCTTAGTTCTTACTCTTAATTGACTCGTGTTTGCCGGAGAAGTAGCAAATATAAATTGAATAATCTTTGATTTAAGCCGGTCCGGGACGCGAATCCACGATCTACTGCACTCGTGGTGAGCACGCGAATTACACTACACGATGAAATTAAAATAAAGATGAATAATGGATGAAAACAGCAAGAATACATACTGTCGAATATAATAATTGCTCAATGATAGTTTATATTAAAACGTATATATCAAATTTAGTGCGCAAGATGCGCTTCTAGGATAACTTTCATCAGATACTCAAAGTAAAAATATTTGAAAGCCAAATAACATAAAAGTCTTTGTGAGCAACAACACCAAAGGATCTAAACAGGATAGCAACAAACCTGCTAAGATCATATATACCTGAGGGACGAGAACATTAGTTTTAATATTAATTACATGATTTAAGAACTGTACATTTCGCTTAGAAATGTATGTAATAAACCATGTGAATGCCGAAGCTCTGACTACCGGGGTAATTACAAATCGTTTTTCACAGAAAGATAGACAATACCGTGGCCAAAACAAAAACGACAAATAGACAAACGATCATCCATGGTGTTTTCTTTTTTATATGAAATAAGATTTATCCTTTCTAAATACAATTTTTTCCCCAGCAAAGTCAGGTCCTCTAATGCTGTTAAAACGACCCTGATATGGTCGCACTTTCAAAGTTAAAATTAGTCAATGGTACCAGAAAAAAGGCTATATATCGATCAGTGATAGCATATAGCAAAACTTATTCTGTCAGTGCAATTTGCCTGCTCAAATAGAATAAGTGCAGGATATATATATATTTGTTATGATGTTTAACGCCAATTTCAACAATATCCCAGTTATATAATGGCGATTAACTGCAGGATAGAAAAAAAGGAATATCTATACAACCGAATATCAACAGTCACAAATATATAAAATATATGTATATATTACGAATTTAGTTTGTTACACATATTTTCACTGGTTCATCAACCCTGAATGTCAGCATATATTCGGAAAACAGACGGGGTATATATTACAGTCCCCAAAAACGATTAAAACATGGACGACAAAACATTACGCTTCACTGAATCAATGGTATAATACGGAATAATAAATGTATGTTTACCAAATTAAATGCTGTTTTTTATACTCAAAACGGCTGCATGAACAAAACAATATTACAATGGTTAATTCCGTCACAAATACCTGATCGATTCAGCAAACTCCTATGTTCCACGGCTGTACCATAACAAATAAACAAAACGTTGAGCCTTGAAAATTTTCGACCTCATGGGGCAACACCAAGGTTTTATTTACATGTTGTTAACATTTAAATTATTGAAACTGTTTCGCAAACCCGTTGTTTTGTTATGTGATATATTAATGTTATATTTATTAAGTTTATACAATTTACTACATATGAAACTGTATTGATTTAGACATTTAGTACAGTATTTTCCTTCATGAGACATGACTCGACACATATTTTGACGTCATTGAAGAATGACGTCAAAGGTACGGAAACGGACATCTAGAGATGCGAAAAATGAAAATAAAAGAGGCAAAGTTATTTAATACAGTTGGATGTTGTATTTAAAAAAAACAGTGGTTAAATCCGTAATATATCTGTTATTCAGCTATCAGACAGGGTATATAATGTGACAGTCAAGGCTTATGCTATATATTCACCTCAGGGAATATAGATCCTAAGCCGGGAATGTCACATTATATACCGTGTCTGATAGCTGAATAACATATAATGTATATGCTGCTAGTTTCATACTCCTTTCATTCGTTTCTCTCTCTATTTTTTTGTTTCTTCACATGTTCTAATGTTTGTCTTTGTTCATCGCTAATCTAAGAATTTGGTTGACCGTTCTTATTACTACCTTGTGGTTTAATGGACTGTAATATGCATGTAGCGTCTCAATATTCACGACGTCACTAGTAATATTAACAATGAATTATTTGATTATAAAAATGTTTCGCACTTTGGTTGAGTAACCGTGTGAAGTTGATAACCTCACAATACCACGACATCATCAGTAATAATGGCAATAATTGCACTAATTATCTTGTTTATGAAATGTTTCTCACTTTTGTTGAGTGACCATCAGATGTGGATATTGATGACGGCACAATATGTATGATGTCACCAGTAGTAATGGCAATGAAATCATTTGATTATAAAATGCCTCGCACGTTGGTTGAAGGGCGTGTGGTGTTGATAACCTCACAATACCACGACACGATTAGTAGTAATGGCAATAATTATCTTATTTATGAAATGTTTCTCACTATGGTTGAGTGACCATATGATATCGATATGGATGACGGCACAATACACATGACGTTCTCAGTAAAAATATCAATGATTCTCTTTGTCTATTAAATGCTTAAGACTTTGGTTGAGTGACTGTCTGATATGGATACTTTAAACGTCACAATATCCATTACGCCACCAGTAATAATGTCGATAATTATCTTTGTACATAACATGTGTCCAACGTTGGTTGAATGACTTTCTGATATTGATACTGATAAGATAAAACAGAGATGGGTTTGTAACAATGAAATGAAAAACAACAATATACCACACTGTAGGAACAATTCTACAATCTAATAGGACAATTGTAGAAAAAGGCAAACTATATACCTCTTTATCGGTAATTTGTGACTCATTCCTTTGAAGTGTGCCGATAAATAAAGCTAGGGTCGACGTACTAGACCATATCTGAAATTTATTGGGTCAGTTCATCATTTGACATGCACTGACCAACACGGAAGGGTATGTACTGTGATGCAATCATGCTAGGCCAATGTCGGTCGTCTCTAATGGAAACAATGTCACGTTGTTTCGGGAAGTATATTGTAAAATGTGGTTGTTTGCAATAAAATATTCAATTAAATTTGAAGAAAAGATTAATTAATATAATTTACGTTGTTTCCAAGGTAAATTCCTATTAATTACACCACATCTTGGCGAGATTTCACCGGGAAATCGTCTGCTCCCATACGAAAATCTACAAAAATGCATGCAACATGAACTATTTTAAGATGATCAACTAAAACAATCTAGATGCATTGATGTTCTATTTCCCATATACACTAGATACTAAAAATGTACTAAGATTCAACATAAACAAAGTACTATCCTGTAACCAGGAAAATGACAATCTTTTTACGCCTCACCATTATTTGATGGTATTATGTTTCTCACGGTATGTGATGAAGATTTTATCTTAAAATGTGAATGAATCCACATATCCGATGGAAGTATTGGGCATTAATTCTTGTGCAAATCCTGCTCCACTAGTGACACACGTCGAGTTACCAGCCGGGAAGCCAGTGACACAGGAGAGTTCACTTGACGTTTTTTGTCACGTGATTTTCGACGTAAATATTGACGTGATGGATGTCAGAGGATGGCCTCAGGAATTTGTTGCTTTGTAGCTTCGATTATGGTTATTTGTAATATTTGTTGAAAGGATCATTTCTACGGACATTCGGGAACGTAAATTTTTAAATTTTGCAATGTAATGACTCTCATAAAATGGACCTTCAAGATTTCTCAACCCTGTTCGACAACAGAAAACATCTTTTGTTTAATTTATTATTGAATATGCTGGGAAATTTCTTACTCTTAATGCACAATTTATTATCGTGGGTGACATATATCCAGAAAGTTGCAAGGTTTATCACCGGGGATACGATTGTGTCAGTTATAATCAGCACCCGTCAAGATGAAAATTGCGACGAGGCGGCGTAAATGAAGTGCTTTTCGGGTACTCTCGGGATTTTCCTTTCCAGTTGATTAAAATTACTGTAGTTTTAAGAACTCGAACATATATTTTTCAAGGCCGAAATGTAAATAAATATCTTTTAAAAATTATGGAAAGAATGTACAGACTGTGTAAAGAAAGTTTGTGGATAAGGTCAGAATTATGTGAAAATTGCTTCCACAAAATGGATAAGTTGGAAAGAATTTGCTCAGACTGGGCGAGAAAAAGTTTGTGATAAAGTAAAAATTAACAAACTTGAGTGAAAATTAGTGTTGTCAAAATCATATTAATTAATTTTGTTTAAAAAAAAACCAAACTATTTTTAAACAAAAGTTAAAAAAAAAATTGCTTCCATAGTGTTGTCAAAATCATATTAATACATTTTGTTTAACAAAAAAAACTGTATTCATGCCTGGTGGGAAAGTACAAATGGATAAGTTGGAAAGAATTTGCTCAGACTGGGCCAGAAAAAATTTGTGATAAAGTAATAATTAACAAACTTGAGTGAAAATTTTAAATAATTTACTTTAAAGAAACCAAAACCATATATCATTTCAGCTGCAAATTACCAAATTTCAGTTATTATATCTCTGATTTCACCTATTTCTGTTCACAGCATATTGTGACTAATATATATGCAAGTTTGGTTAAATATTGAATCCTATGTTTTCTTCAATTTGCTTTCCAAATTTGAAGAAAAATCACATAACATTGCAGATCCATATAATTTCAGTTATTTCTATTGACACAGCACCTTGCATTGTAAGGGACCTCAAAGGCAACTTTGTTATAAGATTAGATACATTTTGAATCATAACTCTTCTTTGCAAAGTTACTTTGGTTTTCTTCAGTGGTTATCATGATATCCCATGGGCCTTCCAAGCACTCTTAGAATTACAAAAAAAATTATACAGAAGACATCATGGGCTGGTTGACAGCACCTAGATGACAGATGATCTGAGGCTGTTTTAGATCCTTTGCCCTTCTCCGGATTAGAATCCTACCAGACTTGATGATGGACACACATAGATGTATTGCAATAGGCAGGAATTGCTTACCCTTCCGGATCACCCGTATTCACTTTAGATTATTCGGGAGTTTGTGTTGTTCATGTGCGTTTGTGATTTTTTGTGTTATATCGGTTGGTGTTGTTGGTTTGTTTCTGTGCTTCCCTGGTTTATATGTTGTCCTCGGCTATTGTTTGTTTATAACCCCTCTCGGGCAATGGCAATCTCGTAGAAAAAATCACATTGCCCGAGAGCGCATATATGTGAGAAATAGTTATCCGAGTCCCTGTGGATGGATGCACAGATAGGAGGTTGTATTACTTTACAACTTCATAGGTGAGGGGATACTAAAATATCATTATATTAACATCTAGTCAGCATATGAAAACAATCCTGTGGTAATTTGATTATTTAATTGTGTAACATTTAATACAATATTTCAAGGCAGCATTATCATAATAATTGTAATCTTGTCAACAAATCTAAATAAAAAATTCCACAAGAAAGGGTGGATCTTAAAAATCTCATCTCTACAATTAAAATTGTCAATATCTGGTAATCTGTCAGTCTTTATTCTGTCTGAAACATACAATTTAATAACATTTCTCAAAATTTGTGGTGCATGTTCAAGACTTTCATGCTTTGTGTTCTTCTTTAAATCATCTGTAGTGAGGGAAGAAATTGTATTTGTTAATTTTAAGTTTTCTTTCTCCATCAAGGCAATTTGGTTTGATGAGCGATGATTTGCCAAAAATAGTGAATGGCAACTTCCTAAAACATCTGCATCATTTCTGTATATCAGACGACCAAGGTTTTTCTTTTTTCGTACATAACACAATAAAGCTCTGCCAAGAACAGATTTTAGCATATTAAATATCAATTGAGTGAAGTGTAACAATTTGGACATATCTTTGTCACTGTCAATAACAATGTTGAGGTCATTTTTATGTAAGAGAAGTTTATATCTGTCATAAACTTCAGGGAAAAGTAAAGAACTCTCTTCTTCAAAAGCTTTGACGACAAACTGCAATATCATCTGAAAAGCATAGATATCAACATTCTGGCCTGTAACTTTTCAATAAACAACTGTTTACTTAAACAATCCTGCAAGTATGAAGAGGTTTGAGCCAATTTCTCCTCTGCTGCATTAGATCTAGAGAAAAAGTTAAAAGAATTATAACAATAGGGACAACATCTAAATCGATCATTCTCTATATTTTTATTAAAACTGAAATACTTAAAAAACAAGTCTCTCTTTTCCTCGCCTACAGTTTTAAAAACCATATGAAATCATTACAGCAACAATTTTTCTCACAAACAATGCACTGAACTGTGAATTGTTAATAAATTTGTTGTAATGAGAATGACAAAGTGAGGAAGAAAATGTATCATCATACTGTGAAAACTTCTCTGAAATTAAAACATTAAGGGACCGACCATATAACTTGCAGGGGGGGGGGGGGGGGGGGGGGGGTATGGATTTTTGCTTCATTCAGAAAATTTTTTCCGGACAACATGAGAGTTATGATATTAATTTTTTTTGTCGCACTAAGCGCGAATTTTTTTTCCAGAATTTAACATTAGGTTATATGACAAAAACTCTGAAACAGATTTTTGTTTTCCCTCCACCAAAATCAGAATATATTTTTCAGTAACATTGGGAATCAGAATATTTGTTTAGAAAAAAAACATAAACCCCGCCCCCTCCCCCCCCCCCCCCCCCCCCCTGGAAGTTAAATGGTCCGTCCCTAATTTCTTGCTGAAAAGATAAACAGTCAATTTCAGTTCTATGATTAGATTGGTTTGAGCACAGGCTGAAATTGGATTAAAAAAACCATTTGTTATCTTCATTATCTGTGTATGCTCTCTTTGCATCTGATGCCTCATCAGGTTCACCTGCTTTAAATTTCAAATATGAAGTTTAATGCACTTTCGCATCTCCTACAAATACATGTAACAAGCAGTATCAGTAATCTTATAATATTGCCTGTAAACATAATCTGAAAAAAATGTGCATATCTGTTTGAAGGATCAAATCTACCAATACCACATTTGGGCACACTGCATGGACCTGGATCTCTGCCTGGATGGACCTTTGTACAGTTGGATTTTGACATAAATGTTTATAAATGTAAGTGTTGCAAACTGAGAACAAGTATAAAGAAAAGAGCTAGGGGTCAAATAATATTCATGCACATTAATATAAACCAATGAAGGAATTTGTAAATTAAATAATGAAATGTACACACACAGTATGGCAAATGAGAATGATATGGAATGGTTTACACCTGGAAAATCCTGCAAGAAGTGTGACACTAAGCCATTTTCAGGCTTTGAGCTGCTACATTTTTATGAATCTGTTTTTCCTTTAATTAGGGAATCAATAAGTGAAGCTATCAAGCGTAAACTTTCAAATAGAGACTACAAAATGAAAAAAAAATGAGGGGTCACGTTGGAAATCTCACATGACGAAAATACACTGAAATGGTGTCTGCCTTTTGAGGTCAAAATATAGTTTTTCGCTAAGCATGCTGGGATTTGATGTTTTGTATGGGATTCCTTACTAATTTTAGAGTTTATTTTTACAATCTTTGATGTGATTGGCTAAAGGGGATGTGATTGTGTCAGTTAAATATAGAGAGGTGTTTTCCCCGCCATATTTTTAGGCGACGAGATGCTTGAAATAGGTCACTGGAAAACTACCGATTTTCAACCTTTTTCTACACGGAAAAGCTGTCAAAAACAATCAGTCATTAGCCTGTGAGAATCAACTTGTGATAAATATAAAAAAAACACGAATTACGGTTATTTCAACGTTCCCCAACATGTTTTTTCTGAGGTACCGTATCGCGGATGATTTTGTTTACGTAGTTATGAAGCGCCACCTGTACGTTGAATCGAGGTTGTCTGCCCTTAGCGCGGCAATATTGCCATCCAATGGATTGATTGATCGATTCAGTCTATGGCGTCCCGGCTGTACTGTTAAACTACACGACCATCATGTGATATGGACACAAGTATTCGCAAATGAAAATAACATTAACAAAGATCTCCTACGTCGGGGTTTCATTTAATGTTGGGTGTATACAGGGTTCTGGTTTAATTTGGATTCGGGTAAGGCAGGTTTCACTGTAACATACAAATGTAAATAAGACATGAACACCTTACAAAACAAACTAAATAAGACGAACCGAACATTCAATCAGGATAAATGTCATTCGCATGTCTAACATATTAGGGACCGACCATATAACTTGAAGGGGGGGGGAGGGTTATGGTTTTTTATTTTGTTCAGAAATGTTTTTTCAGACAACACAAGAGCTAGAATAGTTATTTTTTTGTCGCGCAAAGCGCAAATTTTTTTTCCAGAATGTAATGTTAGGTTATATAACAAAAACTCTGAATCAGATTATTTATTTTTCCTCCACCAAAATCAGAATATTTTTTTCAGCAGCATTGGGAATCAGAATATTTTTTTAGAAAAAAAAACATAACCCCCCCCCCCCCCTCTTAAATGGTCGTTCCCTTATGCCCAACGATGAACATTTCAATTTGTCGAAATTTTAAATAAACAAGTTATTTACATGGGCTGAAATGCCCTGGAAATCAGGTAAGATATGTTGTTGTTTTCTAAAAAGAGGACGTTGATATCCCTTTTAATTGAGCTAAAGGTGTGAAGTCAATGATTATAATTCGATCGAGTAAAAGTACATAAATACACAAAAGCATATGTATTCAAAGATCCTGATGTTGCTGACAACCTGTCCACTATTCAAAGCAAATGTGTTGTTGATCCTGCACATAAGTCTTCTAACAACATCGTTCATGCCTTCCTATAACATTATATTTATTGTTTATTGTTTGTTTGTGTGCTTGATGGTGCTTAACATCCCTTTCAATAATATTTCAGTTATATAGTATCGGTAAGTTTTATTGGTGGAGGAAAGTGAAGAACCCGGAGAAAACCACGGGCCGGTCGCAAGTCACTGACAAACGTTATCACATAATGTTGTACACCTCGCCCTGATCGAGATTCGAACTCGCAAGAGGAAAAAAATCATTGATAATCACAAATCAATCTGGTCTTATTTGGTACATATTAGGAATGTGATCTTCACTGTACTGGGTGCCAAAAGTACACATATGTCCATGTATTCAAAGGGCTTGGGTGTCTCAATGAGTTAGGTAGTTCGATTACCTAACAACTCATACAATACTATCATCAATACGGCCTGGGTTCGCGCCCGGCTTTGTAAATTACAAAAAACGTGTGCACTCAACTCTCACCCACAAGTGATAAAGCTTACCAGTTGCGTGCCCATGGTCGGTGGTTCTCTCTGGGTATTCCGGCTTCTTCCATCACTAAAACCTGTCGCCATGATATAGCTGAAATATTGCTGAAAGTTGGGTTAAGCACAATAAATCAAATCAAATCATCAACTAAGCATACAACGTTTTATCGCGGGAGCTGTCAAAACCGGTTCCCAGTGCTTACATGATTTCAATATTAAAAACTTTGTAGCACTACTAAAATACGTAATGCTTATCCATGGAATGATAAATAACAACAGGACGAGATCATTTAAATGTTAGATTGTTTTATGCTCAAAATATTTGTCCAGTTTGTATTTTAACAGAAGATTGTTATTACAATGGATATTATAGCTGGGTACAACCTTTATAAAGTTTCAAGATGTCGTTGACCTAGTGAAGAAAAAGACCAGTCGAAAATAAACTTTTCATGATTGAACAACATGAGGCTATTTATGTTGACAATGAGGCTATGAATAATTTAGTGATTGATCCTTACCGCCTACTATATCAATAATTGTTTGTCCTTTTGTCCTTTTTTGACTATCGGAATGTTTGTCCTTCTTCGACCGATCACCCCTTTAGTATCTTCAAACTTTCCTCTGAAACTACAACATGGCTAATACAAGCTATATTTAATGAGATGTTCATGATGACAGCGTTGTACTAGATCTACATGCTTAGTAAATATTTATAGTGCTGGCTCACTGAAGCAACAATATCGGGGTAGACATATCTCTCGACTTGGACACATTGTTTTAATACCGAGACAAGCAGTCTTAGTTCTTACTCTTAATTGACTCGTGCTTACCGGATAAGTAGCAAATATAAATTGAATAATCTTTGATTTAAGCCGGTCCGGGGCTCGAATCCACGAACTACTGCACTCGTGGTAAGCACGCGAATTACACTACACGATGAAATTAAAATAAAGATGAATAATGGATGAAAACAGCAAGAATACATACTGTCGAATATAATAATTGCTCAATGATAGTTTATATTAAAACGTATATATCAAATTTAGTGCCCAAGATGCGCTTCTGGGATAACTTTCATCAGATACTCAAAGTAAAAATATTTGAAACCCAAATAACGTAAAAGTCTTTGTGAGCAACAAAACCAAAGGGTCTAAACAGGATAGCAAAAAACCTGCTAAGATCATATATACCTGAGGGGCGAGAACCTTAGTTTTAATATTAATTACATGATTTAAGAACTGTACATTTCGCTTAGAAATGTATGTAATAAACCATGTGAATGCCGAAGCTCTGACTACCGGAGTAATTAGAAATCGTTTATCACAGAAAGATAGACAATACCGTGGCCAAAATAAAAACGACAAATAGACAAACGATCATCCACAAAATGCTACATAGAAAACTAAAGATTGAGAGACAAGAATCCAACTCAAATGGGATCAACTCGTGTAGTCTAGAAGAATAACCGATTCCTGCTACACTAGTAGCACCCGTCGTGTTACACCTTGTAGAATTTAAACAAATAGGTAATAACTCATGTAAGAGTAAATGGTCGATATTGTTACTACGACAAACGGACTATATCCGTGGTCATTTGTGAAACATATATTCCGTAATGATGACTACCGTAACACTTCTCAAGAAATAGCGTCATTTTGAATATCAGTCAGTATTTTCTACATTAACCATAAGCTTCTTATACAGATTTATTTGTACCACAGGTGCTGTATTGTTGCATCAACTGAGTGTTATATGTATATACTCCATATACATTTACCGCGATAAATATAAATGGAAAGTTCACAATGGGAACATATAAATTGATATTGTGTTGTAAAGTTTCGTTATTTAGCAGTCTCCACTGTCAATTGCTGGATGTAGTCTAATGTATGAAGCAAACCTATCTGTATCGGTGATATCCTTTATTTCAAGATCAATGGAATATATGCGATCAATAGTCACAAACCTTTGAATTATTTAATAAACGAATATCAGCTATATAGCGGAACGTGAAATTAAATGACCGGGCTCGCTTATTTTTTGTATATCCCGAGAAGTCCAGCCCCTGAATGAAGTCTGGTTTATTATTATTAAGACACAGTTGGAGAGAAAGGTAGCACATTTACTTTATGTGTGTTTGTTTCGGCATAGTGGTGTCCGACGCATATTGTGTTTATCTTAATTTTTGTTTTCGTCTTGTGTACCCTGTGTTGCCACTTTCTCTGGATTGACCATTTTTGATTGCTCCTTCGGTATTCTCCTAACGTTTATGTCCAAGACTTGGTGCTTTCGTTTTTATATGAAATAAGATTTATCCTTTCTAAATACATTTTTTTCCATCTACATTGACTCTTCTGTTTGCTGATACAAGTCGAGAACCATTGCTTTTAATTTAGTGATTAAAGTTGTGCTAACGTTGAAGTCTGGTTGATACCATCAACAGTGAATGTTTGATTAGTCTTTTTATTAATCGCATATTCTGCTCCGTATATTCGGGTGTTGATTGAAGTTGTTGTCACATTGTGATATGGTCAGTGCCTTCTTAGCGCATGTATATGCTGAGCAGTTTCCTGGGAGCCCATGATCATAAGGATCCCATTATAATATATGTACGGTGTGTTTTTTAATGTTTAAACACTGATTTTGCTGGCAGTACCGATACAATAAACATATGTTTAATTTGATCGACATTTACATTGTTATTCCCGTGAGTAGTTGTGTAGGTATGGGACCCGGTGATCAACAAAGTCAGGTCCTCATATGCTGTTAAGACGACCCTGATATGGTCGCAACTTCAAAGTTAAAATTAGTCAATATTTCAACGCTATTTAATTGCCATTCCTGTCTGGTTGTTGATCAGATATGCATGCAAAGACAATATTAGTGTAGTGTCCTAAGCTATAAAGTGTAAGTGTATGATGCTTAAAAACTGGAACAAATGAGAGGTTCAATTCAGATTTGCCCCGAATACACATAAACTTTAAAATATAATTTAAGGCACTGTATTAATAGAGTATGTTTATTCTACAGAAAAATATCACATTAATCCATTAACATTTATATTTTAAATTGAATAATCTAATCATACAATTATCCATTGATTGTCCCCTTTAATATTTTCTACAGGAGGTGAGCAGGATTTAAGCCTAGGTTCCCAAAGCTCAATAGGTAACAAGCGACAATGGTATCAGAAAAAATGCTATATATCGATTAGTGACAGCATATAGCAAAAATTATCCTGTCAGTGCATTTTGCCTGCTCAAATAGAAGAAGTGCAGGATATATATTTTGTTATGATGTTTAACGTCAATTTCAACAATATTCCAGTTATATAATGGCGATTAACTGCAGGATAGAAAAAATATACATATTTATACAACCGAATATCAACAGTCACAAATATATAAAATATATGTATATGTATATGTTGCTAGTTTCATACTCTTTTCATTCGTTTCTCTCTCTCTCTCTCTTTTTCGTTTCTTCACATGTTCTAATGTTTGTCTTTGTTCATCGATAACGGCTTCTTCCACCTCTAAAACTGGTCGCCATGTTATAGATGAAATATTGCTGAAAGTGGCGTTAAGCACAATAAATCAAATCAAATCGTCAACCAAGCATACAACGTTATATCGCGGGAGCTGTCAAAACCGATTCCCAGTGATTTCATGATTTCAATATTAAAAATTTGCAGTACTACTAAAATACGTAATACTTATCCATGGAATGATAAATATCAACAGGTCGAGCTCATTTAAATGTTAGATTGTTTGATGCTCAAAATATTTGCCCAGGTTGTATTTCAACAGAAGATTGCTATTGCAATGGATATTATGGCTGGGTACAACCTTAATAAAATTTGAAGATGTCGTTGACCTAGTGAAGAAAAAGACCAGCCGAAAATAAACTTTTCATGATTGAACAAAATACATATTATACTATATCTTCTTTATATATATATATTCGCCTTTTATGCTATAATTAGATATATCGCGGAATGCACTATACTGAGTTTTGATCTCATAGAAAAAATGGAAGAGGATGACATTCCTGATCTGCTGTTTACTCTAGATTTTGAAAAATCTGTTGATGCAGTGGGATGGTCGTTTCTGTATAAACATTGCAATATTAAGGTTTTGAGGATTTTTTCGTTCTTGGATAAAAACCTTTAATAATGATATATGCAGCTGTATTACAACAAAAATGTAGATATCAAATTAAGTGCACACGACCCGTTTCTGGAAAAAAGCTAGAAGCAATAAAGTCAAAGGGCCTAAGCAGGATATCTGCAATTGGCTAAGGGCACCTATGCATGAACCTAAGTTTGATTCATAATAACTTTACTTAGGAACAGTAAATGTCAGTAATACATGCATCCATTAAGTCATATCATTGCCAAATCACCGACTACTAGGCTGATGATAGCCTCGGGAACTAATAGTCCACCAGCAGAGGTATCGACCCAGTGATAGTAAGAAAAACATAGGTATTCAATTTTGTGCGCACTAGGCGTTTCTGGAATAGCCTTTATCGGACACGCTCAAATTCGAAAGATCGGAAACACAAAAACAATTTTGGGAGCAATAAATCAAAAAGGCGTTAACAGAATAGCCATAAAATGAAAACTTCTCTGATTATTTTAATTTGGGTGGGAGTGAACGTCGGGATGATATTATGTAACCTTATATATTTATATTGGTTCTAGAATTCCTCGGTGCAGCCTTAAATAATGATAAAGATATTACTGGAGTACAAATAGAAAGCTCTGAATTTCTTCTCAGCCAATATGCAAATGATTCATCTTTAATTTTAGATGATAATTCTCAGTCGTTAAAAAAGTCAATATTTATACTGTCCCTTTTCTCAAGATATTCTGTTTTAAAAGTAAAATTAGACAATGCAGACGCAGTATGAATTAGCTCTAAGCATGGGTCGGGGGAGGACTATTTTCTCCAACATAATATAACTTGGAATCATATATGTAGATAAAATATGATCTAAATGCTCCAATCAAACCTATTTTTAATTTTCTAGATAAACTTCAAAGTATTAATAAGATACTAAGTGATTGGTGATGGCGTGATTTAACATTTATTGGGAAAATTACAGTTGGCAACTCACTTGCATTGCCAATTCTAATCCATATTCTAACAGTTCTGTGAAACCTCCTAGCAATATATTAAAAACTATACAGAAAAATAAATGTTTTATGAATTTCTGTGGAATAGAAACAGTGATAACGTTAAAAGGGAAATATCAACAAAAAGTTACGAAGATGGTGGTTTGAAAATGATTGATATCACACTTTTCTGTCAAGCATTAAAAATAACATGCATTAAGAAAAATACTGTTAATTGATTCTTAAGAAAAATGGGGTAGGCACAAAATTAACTACTTGGAAATGGAGGACTGAACACAGTAGCAAGCACTTTAAACCCTTTTTGGAAAGACATTCTTGACAATTTTAGTAACCTACAAAATGAAAAAGTGATAGATGAAAACGATGTCTTGAGCCAATCCGTATAGCTAAATAGTAATATCAAAGTCAACGACTAATTTCCCTATTTGTAGAATTGGATTGAAAAGGACATTTATATTATAAATGACGTACTTGATCAAAATAAACAAATAATGGGCTATGAAAATTGTCAGGGCACATATCATGTTGACACCACATGCATAGAGTGCTATGGTATTATAAGTGCAATACCATGGCAAATGAAGGACCTGATCAATACCTGTCACAATTTAAGATATAAAGATAATGTTTATTCATCAGTTACAAATTGACCCAACACCCTGTTAATATTTTAAAAGATAGCTTATAGATAAAAACACAGTTATTCCTGAGGTCAAATAAGTTTGATATAGAAGAAACCGAATGGGTCTTATTTTTGCAGAATCCTTTTCATTATCAAAAAATAATAAATTGTCATGTTTCCAATATAGACTGTTTCACAGAATTCTTGCTCTAAATCCCTATCTCTCTAAGTGTAAGATATAAGAAACTGAACTATGTTCCTTTTGCAATGAAGCAAACGAAACGTTTAAACACTTTTTGGGACTGTAATGTGACAATACATTTCTGGTTTCCAGTCATGGACTTTCTAATAGGTATAGATGGAAACAATATACATGTGATTACAAAAGGTATTATCTTCGGACATGTACAGTTTGGAAGTAATCTACTTATTCAAAATTGTATCTTTTTTTCAAATATTACTAGTATATATTGTGATATGGACATCAGCATTCATTAATGAATACAAATAACATAAATAAAACACGAACACAATACAAAACAAATGAGCTATGTCGAATCGAGCATCAAATCACGAAAAAAGTCTTTTTTTTTCCTGTTTCTAACATTGTTTTTCTAGCATATTTCCTTTTACATTGCAATTTCCTTTATTGTTCGGTCAAGTAAACAGGCTTTTACGTCTAGATGTAAAATGAACTGATATGTCATCGTTATGACGTATTGGATGTTGTTTGCTTCTTTTTAGAGGATGTTGATATCCTTTCAGGATGGCTTAAAACTGTGAAGTAAATAATTACCATGCCAACCGTCAAGTCATGCCAACCGTCAAGTCAGTTAACTATCTACAACTTATTAAGGATTCACACAGATATTACCGCGATACGAGAATAATTATGCAATAACAAAACAGTAAAATTGGCTCAATTTTGATTTTGTTTGAAAATATATGCCGATAGTTCATATCATTACAATTCATATAACTTATATTTTCACAGAAAATAGAGTTATCAAATCCACGCTCAATGTGCAAAGTAAAACAAAAAAGATATAAGCATACACAACGTCAATAAAGGTAATAACAAAATTACCGAACTCCGAACAATCTTATAAAGGGAAAGTCAAAACTCATAATTATATAAACAGACAAAATCAGTCAACAACCGGAAAACTGTGAAAACCGTTGTAATATATGAACATTTAACCCAACAGTGTTATAATTAGATTGTAGAGCAAACACATTATGTTTTCCCTTTACAAGATTTGACCTCTTGTCGTTGATAAACTGCAGTACCAATCGCTTAGCGATATGACCAGCAGCCTATATCAGTCGTCCACATCCGCTATTTAAAATATAGCTGCAATACTGTCTCATAGGGCAATTCTGAGGGATATGCATAAGACATGAGCTTAAACGTGTGTATATGGCACACACGCACGTACGTCAGTGGGAGCTGTCAGGTGTTCTTCCAATCCTCTTTATAAAATTTAACTTTTAATCTTAGAGCTGTCAAAACAGCATTAACACATTTGCTTTTTTTTACTTATATACCATCATTCCACATACGCTACTGCAATCTAGATTTAACTAATTGATTCAGTGTTGCTTCTCAAAGACGAATGGAGAACAAAGATATCATTATATTGGTATTGGCACATACACATCTTACTTTGTCAAAAGCCAATCGAAATCTAGTAATACAAATAAACAGGACAAGATCATTCAAATGTTAGATTTGTTTTATTGACAGCACATTTGTCTTGTTTGGTGGACGGGTTTTTCAACAGACGATTGGTATTTCAATGGATAAGAATTGTACTCCGCTACTCGCCAATTTATTTCTACACGCTTATCAGGCAGATTTCATTCAAGGGCTTCTTAAAAAAAAAGATAGAAAGTTATTCCATACCTTTAATTTGTCACTGAGCAATTGTCGATTCGGTGATTATATGCATTGCACATATCCAAATGAGTTATAAATAAAGGATAGTACTCACATTCAAAGGTATGCTTCGTACCTTGATATTCACCTTGAAATCGACAACGAAGGAATATTGAAAAAACCTCCATGACAAACGCGATGACTTCACCTTTCCAATCGTTAACTTCTCTTTTATCAGTAGCAATATTCCAACATCATCAGCGCATGGACATTACACTTCACATTTCATACGTTATTCTAGAGCTTGTTTCCAGTGCAGTGGTTTTCTGGTCAGAGCTCAGCTGCTGTCGCAAAAGCTATTCAAACAAGTATGACAAACACAACATAAAACCTAAAATAAGTGTTTATAGTTTTAGTTGACATATTCCATCGTTCTTCTCTTTTATTGTTTTCCTCTTTTTCTTGCAGTAACCGTACCAAGCCAGGAAAAGGAAAGTTCATGTATATGTGTGTTAGAGATATACATTTTGGCTCTGTTTCCGTGATTTTTCTATTTGATTGTGGAACTCTTCTGGCACTGTGATATTTTCTTTACATCAATTGTATGACGCCTTCTTTCGGCATATGGTTATACTCCCTGCAGTTAGTGCTATCGTAACCCACCTCTACTTATATATGTGTTAATGTGGAGTTTTGGTGTCAATTGGTTGACCTGATAGATGGATATAGCAACTTCTGTCTGCGGTGTTGATATTTGCTTACGTTTTCCGGCCATTGTTTCAGCAGACGATTTTTCATAAGCAGAAAGGTCAATGTACACCGTGACGTCATTAAATGTTACCGTATTAACCCTACTTAGCACACATATAAAATTCATCGCCTTGATTATTTCAAATTTTAGGAAAAATACTGTTCTCATGTTTATAATTTTTAAGATAAAAAACAAAAAAGTGTATTCTCTTTACATATTAGCTTTAGCTACGCTTCATTATTATATTGTGTATCTGGGTGAAACAATTCAAAACAACGTCCAACACAAAGTCCACCACCGCACAGATTGTCCGGACATCATGTCCCAACCTTTAAGGAATACTCTCTGCAATTCTTTCTCTGTGTGCTTGAAGAAAAGAATATTGATGTGAGCCAACAAGTCAGTAATCATCCACTATCCACGAATTATATTTTTTGAATATTATTTCCCAATAATTAGAGTCCTAATACATGTTGTATACATGTAACTCACTTTCTTGTATTAAAATCAACAATTTATTATTGTTTGTAATGAAGAAAAGCCCAAATACCTTAGATTGAAGACATGTGTCACCTGTACACTGAATTAAAGTCCATATTTTCGTATAGGACACACCCAAAATTCACTCGGATTATAATTTAAAATAGGAGATGCACACATCCATCTACTGAATAGGAATTCCTGGAAATTTCCTTTAATATTATGGTATCCTGTCTTGGAGGAGATGCTGATTAACAAAAGACGATGACAACACAGAACGGAAGACGACAGATAGAGATCCCTATGCTTAGACCCTGCTTTCGATAGGCTGGCTTGGATTATGGCGTTTACCGCAACTTTCAAGGCTATTCCAGTTATATCGTGGGGTCAGAGTTATTGATGGTGGAAACCGGGAGTACCCGAAGAAAACCACCGACCTGTCACAAGTTACTGGCATACTTTATCACATAATGTTGCATTGAGTACACATCGACTGAGCGGGAATCGATCTTACACTGTTAATGGTGATAGACACTGATTGCATAGGTAATTGTAAATCCAACTACCACACGATCACGACCACGACGTCCCCCAGTTTTCGAGAGCGATAAAAAACAACGTATATAAATAAATGATTAATCTATTTATCAATTTATTTTTTATTATGAATTATGAAATTCCCGGATATCATTTTATTTATTTCTTTGCTGCATTTAATATATTTAAGAATATTTCATACCAGGAACCGGGTAGATGAAGTTTCTCTCAGTGATGCGAACGGGGTGTTATTCGCCTCCAACATTGACGCAAGGGCGCCCTGGTCTTATCCTTGGGCAGCAATAATCACCAATAAGTTTTTGTTCAGGTCTGCTCATTTTCTTCAGGATTCCCATACACATAACTCACAAAAAAAAAACAGATTTGAGCCCAGGTGCTCGAGAAGGGTAAGCAGTTCCTTCTTCTTGTTAGACACCCGCCATCTTAATCATGGACAAGCTTCTGATGCTTATGCTTATGTTTGAATGATGCAATGTAGTTTATTATCATGGATAACATTTTGAAATCTATGTCATACACTGAACAGATGCAAGGCAGCTTATTGTCATGGAATATTTCGTGACACTTATAACTTATACCATGCAATGAAGGAATGTCGGGTAGCTAGTTTTCATGGTCAAGCTTCTGATGCTTATGCCTATGCTTGAATGATGACAGGTAGTTTATTTTCATGGATAACACTTTGAAACCTGTAGCATACACTGAACAGATGCAAGTTAGCTTATTGTCATGGAAAACTCCATGACACCTATCCCATGCAATGAAGGAATGTCGGGCAGCTATTTTTTATGAACAAGCTTCTGATGCTTATGCTTATGTTTGAATGATGGAAGGTAGTTTATTTTCAGGGATAACACTCTGAAACCTATGTCATATACTGAACATATGCAAGGTAGCTTATTTTCATGGAAAACTTCATGAATTCTATGCCATGCAATGACGGAATTATTCTGACTACGAGTCAACTAGTCTTTGCTTTTATTCTTTTACGCTATGTGCCAATATCAATTGTATAGTCTTTGAATTAACCAGATCGTGGATCGAAACCACGATCTACACCACATGATGCGAATTCTCTAAATATTACACCACCGGAGCGTTATTCTTGTTATTACTAATTAGAATCTTATATATTTGGAATATATATATACATTTTGTATATGCAAAACAGAAAATGCATTATCTACAGATAAATAATATGGTGATTGATATCATAGAAACGTGTTGATGTCATATACATTATGTATTGCTATTAATGCTTAAGGAAGGGATTCATTTGTAATAACTTGTACCCAATGCATTTCAACTTTTGATTTATAAAACAAACTCAAAATATATTCCTTATAATGTGACAAAACGTCAAGTTGAAAATTTAAACTTTCTTATGCTTAAATGGTTTATAACAATAAGTATTAAGTAAACAAATGATTAATTTGTATATCAGAGGAAATAGATATTTTTAATATAGAGATTAATAAATGACCTTTTCCATATCAGTCCGTGTATTATCCCGAGACCCCTATATCAACACGGTGTCGAGCGGTGATATTGAAAAGGTCATATACGTCCGACAAATAGTTTTATGAGGCAAATACAAATATGAAATAATTAAATGATTTTATATGGAAGTTTAATTATGTATTCAACAGATAATTTTTCAGAACACTGTTGTCAACCAAGAGCATCTATGCCTCCATAAATATCAAGGACAACATTTCCTGTGAAGTCGTTTTGAAACAGAAAATTCAGAAGATGTGAATCTTTTGTGTCGTTTTTTATCTACCGTGAATCGTAATGAGGACATTGTCCGTGAATCGATTTCATTCCAAATCATTTCCCGTTCTACGTGATCATCTATCATCTAACCTTTTCATGATCTTTTTAAATGTCATCTTCTTGACGACAATTGTTTTCCCTCTCAACTCGATTCGTCTATAGTACACCCATCCATTCTGGTCACCTCCACTGATTCTTGTTGACACGATTAGTAGGGATGTAACCAGGATACAAATTACTTTTAAATAATTTACGTTGAGTTTCATATTTTTTTTTTTCAAGAATTGTGATCAACAGAATTTACTTCCGGTGAAAAGTGATTAGTAAAAAATATTTTTTGTTAACCGTGATGAGAACCCTACCTCCCATTCATCTTTGTGAGTCAGCTATGCATTTTATTTCGTTTTTAAATATTCATTTTTAGAATATTATCCATTTCTGGGATAAATCTATCTAATTAAAATTAGATCCCGTCGCCTAGATCCATCCCCTTTTTTCGTTCAAAAATACTAATTATCAAGAATCTATCAAAAACCTAGTAAAAGGGGAATAACTGGAATAGTATTTTTAATGTATTATCAAAGGTAGCACATGCTCATGGCTATCATTTGGAACACCCTTTGTGGCATTAGAAAATCTCGTGCCGAACGTCAAAAAGTAGCTAATTTTCATGGTAGCTAATAATTATAGGACACCGGTATTTTGTTAGGAACGTGTTGTTTTTTTCTTCTGTATTTTGTTCCTCTTCGTTATGTGTCTTATGTGCCTCATGATGCCAATATATCTGAATTGTCCATTCCGTGGTTGTCCTTTCGGGTTTCTCTAACGCTTATACAATTCCGTTTAGTGCTCCGAACTAAACCAAAATATTTGGAGAGCAGATTTCAACCTCACGATCAGAAATTCCTGTGTGCGTGAAGATTATTGCTAACAAGTAAACATACTTCAAAACATCTTTAACCGCATCGGTGGTGTACTGGTTAGCCTGCTCCCCTCGAGTGTGGTAGATCGTGGGTTTTAATCCCTTATCAGTTCAAACCAAAGACTATATAAATTAGCTATTGTGTGCTTCTCCGCTAAGCGAGTAGCACTAAGGAGAAAGAGCAAATACTGGATGGATCGGAATCATGATAATGTGTCCGAGTGGGGCGAAACGTCTATTCGCGAACTGTTGTTTCAGTGAGCTAAGCTATAGCAATGCAACTATGCGTGTTGTTCTAGTACAGAGTGATATCTTCACCATTTATTAAATTCATTTTTAATATGCATGTTATATTCTGTTATTCTTATAAATAAAATTAACATTACGATTATTATTTGCAAACGATTATATTTATTACATTTGCAGAGTATTTTATTAAGGGTTTTACCCTTAGATACGTATAACTTTACGGGTCCTTTGGCTTGCTCTGCAGGTTCGTTGGCCTGATCTGCAGGTTGTGTGGATTCCTCCTCAGGTCGTTTGGCTTGCTCTGCAGGTCGTTTGGCTTGCTCTGCAGGTTGTTTGGCCTCCTCTGCAAGTTATTTGGCTTGCTCTGTAGGTTGCTTGGCCTGCTATGCATGTCGATTGGCTTGCTTTGCAGGTTACTTGGCTTGCACTGCATGTCGTTTTGCTTGCACTGCAGGTCGTTTGGCTTGCTCTGTAGGTCATTTAGCTTGCTCTGCAAGTTGCTTGGCCTGCTCCGTAGGTCGCTTGGCTTGTTCTACAGGTTGTTTGGCACATAAGATATGAAGCATGTGTAACAGAGTGATATTTTCACAATGTATTAAATTCATATTTAATATGCATGCTATATTCTGTTATTTTTATAAATAAAATTAACATTACGATTAGTATTCGCAAACGATTTATTCATTACATTTGCAGATTATTTTTATTAAGGGTTTTACCCTTAGATACGCATAGCCTTCAAGTCATTTGGCTTGCTCTGCATGTTGTTTGGTCCGCTCTGTAGGTCGTTTGGCATGCTCTGCAGGTTGCTTGGACTGCTCTGTAGGTCGTTTGGCTTGCTCCGCAGGTCGTTTGGCTTCCTCTGCAATTCGTTTGGATTGCTCTGCTGGCCGTTTGGATTGCTATGCAGGTCGTTTGGCCTGCTCTACTGGATGTTTGGCCTGCACTGCAGGTCGTTTGGCTTGCTCTGCAGGTTGTTTGGCTTGCACTGAATGTCGTTTGGCTTGCTCTGCAGGTTGTTTGGTATGCTCTTTAGGTTGTTTGGCCCGCTCTGCAGGTTGTTTGGCTTGCTCTGCAGGTTGCTTGGTTTGCTCTGCAGGTTGCTTGGCCTGCTCTGCAGGTTGCTTGGCCAGCTCTGCAGGTTGTTTGGACTGCTCTGCAGGTTGTTTGGCTTGCTCTGCTGGTTATTTGGCATGTTCTGCAGGTCACTTAGCTTGGTCTTCGGGTCAATTGGCTTGCTCTGCAGGTCGTTTGGCTTGCTCTGCAGGTTGCTTGGCCTGCTCTGCAGGTCGTTTGGCTTTCTCTGCAGGTTGTTTCGCTTTATCTGCAGGTCGTTTGGCCTGCTCTACAGGTCGTTTGGCTTGCTCTGCAAGTCTCTATTGTCTGTTGTTGATTGATCTGTTGTGTTCTCTAACGTTTAATATCTTCAAATTCTTGTTAGCTCTTCCATAGAAAATACTCGAGGGTCGGTATAGGTGTTGAACCCAGGTGCTCGCGAAAAGTAATCAGTCCCCGTTCCTTAAAGATCAACATTTTCTAAATATGTGCAGCAATATACCAGCTTCTCCTGCATATGGTGTTTACATCTCGCAATTGATTCGTTATGCAAGGGCCAGTAGCAATTATTCTGATTTCCTGAAACGTCATCTTCATCTGAGAAAGAGGCTACTGGAACAGGGCTATACAAAGATTCGCCTTATTCGATCTCTTAAAAAGTTTATATTCCGATACCAAGATCTTGTCGAAATATATTCGGTCTCTGCAGAAACGATGGTAAACGATGCATTTGCACATAGTGAAAATGTATAAAGATACGAAGTCAACAAAAATGTCAAAAATATTTTGTTATCAATGTACGACGTAAATGTTTTTGGACATTTGCTTCACTGGGTTTGGTACTGCTTTGACAACTAGTTTACCTATATTGTTCCAGTATTGTTATAAATACTGTTATAGTGACAGCCGGAACCGTTGAGCCGTAATGAAAGCGGGAGGTTTGGAGCTTTAAAATCTGATTCAACCCACCATTTCTTTAGAAATGCCTGTACCAAGTCAGGGTCATTACGGTTTTCACAGTTGTCCGGTTATTGACTGATTTTGTCTGTTTATATACTTGTGAGTTTTGACTTTCCCTTTGTAAGATTGTTCGAAGTTTGGTAATTTTGTTATTACCCTTATCCTTATAAGACACCAAAAGTTATACCATTAGTCAGGTCCGGTAACGGTCATATTGTTGTAAGACGAAACAATCAAATATATTGCCATTTTAGAAACTGTGATGACGACCGCATAACATTTTTGCGATTAGAACTTGGATGAACAGCATGGTATTATCTGAGAGCATTAATATCCAGACATATACGCCTTTCGTTACTGCATGGCGTGAAAAATACGTTGACATTAGCCGTAACCTTAATGTAATAATGCAAAAATACCACCTCTCCAGAACGGTTCCAAAATATGACAGAAAAATCGTAAAACAGAGGTAAAATGGATACCTCTAACACACATTGACATGACCGCACACTGTTGTGGTTTGGTACATGCATTTCAATATATAGTGGTTGAGTTAACAAAACAAGATTTATGAGCTCAAATCTTATTTTTAGTGGAATATATAACAAAAACAAGATACGGTACTATTGTTGTATAACTACATAAATCAATCAAGTCATCAATCTCGAATGACATAACCTTGTTTCAAATTTATCATTCATTATGTGACATTCATTTTTTTGTTTAATATTTAAAAACTATAAATAACAAAGTGAAAAAAAGGGAAGAAAAAAGAAAAAAATAAAGAAAAAAAATAACAAAGCCAAAACCAAAAGACCAACAAAACAACGGAAATGAGAATAAAGCATCCATATTGTATGATTACATTTTAACATTGTAATTGCAATATCCTAATGCATTAAAAAAATGGCATCTATTGTACCACATTCGTTCTGTTAACTATTTCAGCTAATTACAAGTGAATATCAATATATATTTTACCTTACAATCAATGAAATATTTAACTTAGAAAGAATAATTTTAACTTAAAATAAAATAACGTTTTAATGTACAATAAATAAACATTTTAACCCTATTGTAAGCTATGTATTATATTAACGAAATGTGTCAATAACAGTTTAGTCATTGATGCTGTCTCTCGTCCTCTGTGACACAACATGATACAATATTACAATTCTGCTACATCTGTTTATCAGATTATACGGTTTGAATTCATTCTTTAAGTTTTCCTATGATATTACAGTGTTCTACTGAGTTCTACGTTGGCTGTTACCATACCTCTTCTCTAGACAATCGTATTCGATTCACCTATACTTTTATTGAACGATTTTCTTTAAATTCCGTTTGCGTAACACCATAATACAATATAACATCACTAATATCACCAAAATTGTCCTGTTTGCCATAAATACTATCATAAGCATGCTAAATGTCAAATAATTGTTTGCAAAATATCTCCCCGATTTGAAGTAGTCTATATACACAAATGTTTGATTTCGCAGTAAGAAACAATGCAGCTATTTCTGGTCCTTTTCCGGAATTAGTGCTGTCAAATTGAATGCTTGAGTGAAGGTTTGTGAAAGTTTCCTCACAAGTTTTATATTTCCTTTCATCGTATCAATGGCAGTAGATGCTACCTCTCTAGATAAATCCTTTACATCGATGAAAGACGTGAGTGGTAAAACGATAGACATACTAGATGATCATATACTACTACAAAAATATGTTTATAACATGTTAGTTTTTAAATATTTGACAGCCCTCGCAACAATTCAGAAAGCGATGCTACTTTTATTAACACTATCGCCCACCGAATTACAAATAGGTTTCATGGTTTTTTATTACTGGGAGTTTTAATTTGATTATATTTAAACATGGTATATCCACCCTTTGAGTTAATGAACACTTTATATTTTTATCTATTTTAGAAATATCATCTATTTTAGGTTATGAGCAGAAAGTTTAAACAGTGATGGTCATTGCTTTTATCAATATCAACAATTCCATCTCATCACATGAACTCGCTTAATACAAAAAAACAACAACATGACGTTGGACATCCAAAAATGTGGGGGGAATAAGCAGGTTGAACTACTACCTTGCTAAAAGGTAGAGCTTTTTGGCAAATCTACAGTATAATTTATATACCCTGAGCCGACAGACTAATGTCACATTATATACTCTGATATAGGAGTAACTATTATATTACGGTTCATATATTTACAAATATATACATAGTAAATAAACGTTAGAGACAACCGAATGGGCAATCAAGAGTGGACAATCCAGAGACACTGGAAACATTAGGTATTGACGACACAGGACGAAGACAAAGAAACACAACAACACAGCAAAGAAAACTAATAAGATGTAATTATGTTTCTGTTACTCACTCTCTGTTGTGTCTTTCATTTTGGAGGAGATTTATAAATTAGTCTGATTTACATCTAAACTCTAGTGTCTCATATTAATGGCTACTAAACGTTACGAAAAATCGAAATGGAAAATCAAGAATGAACCATCAGGGATATAGGCAACATTGGCACACTACACTTAATAAAGTCTAGCAGAACAAAAAACACAACGTTGAAATCTAATTAGATGAGCAACACGGACACTACACCAAGAGCGGAAAATACACAACAAAACACCAACAACAATAATAATTAAAACGTAATAATAATAAAAAATAAATTACACACATTTTACCGGTATATGTATTAAACATTGTCTTCCTAAACATCATTTGTTCAATACACTATATTTGAAATTAGTATTTCATGTCGTGTTATTCAGTGTTCTTTTAAAATCAGTAGCATGACTATTTTTTTAACATAAAATTGGTTTAACCCCGTCACATTTCTAAGATGTGCATTCACCAAACAATTAAAATCAGCGGTCGTGTATTTGTGTGTTAGGGGCGTCGATATGACTTTCCTATTGGATCTGGGACATTTTCTTACAGTTCAGTTCACTGTCGCTTTTATTTTATTTTTCTTTTCTTTGTTTTTGTGGGGGAGGGTTCGCGTTGCTCATCTTATTAGTTTTCTTTGCTGTGTTGTTGTGTTTTCTTTGTCTTCGTCCTGTGTCTTCAATACCCAATGTTTCCTGTGTCTCTGGATTGTCCACTCTTGATTGCCCCTTCGGTTGTCTCTAACGTTTATATACTATGTATATATTTGTAAATATATGAACCGTAAAGTAGTAGTTCAACCTGCTTATTCCCCCCACATTTTTGGATGTCCAACGTCATGGGTTTTTTTTGTATTCAGCGAGTTCAGGTGATGAGATGGAATTGTTGATATTGATGAAAGCGATGACCATCACTGTTTAAATTTTCTGCTCATAACCTAAAATAGATGATATTTCTAAAATAGATAAAAATATAAAGTGTTCATTAACTCAAAGGGTGGATATACCATGTTTAAATATAATCACATTAATACTCCCAGTAATAAAAAACCATGAAACCTATTTGTAATTCGGTGGGCGATAGTGTTAATAAAAGTAGCATCGCTTTCTGAATTGTTGCGAGGGCTGTCAAATATTTAAAAACTAACATGTTATAAACATATTTTTGTAGTAGTATATGATCATCTAGTATGTCTATCGTCTTACCACTCACGTCATTCATCGGTGTGGAGGATTTATCTAGAGAGGTAGCATCTACTGCCATTAATACGATGAGAGGAAATATAAGACTTTCACAAACCTTCACTCAACCATTCAATTTGACAGCACTAATTCCGGAAAAGGACAAGAAATAGCTGCATTGTTTCTTACTGCGAAATCAAACATTTGTGTATATAGACTACTTCAAATCGGGGAGATATTTTGCAAACAATTATTTGACATTTAGCATGCTTATGATAGTATTTATGGCAAACAGGACAATTTTTGGTGATATTAGTGGTGTTATATTGTATTATGGTGTTACGCAAACGGAATTTAAAGAAAATCGTTCAATAAAAGTATAGGTGAATCGAATACGATTGTCTAGAGAAGAGGTATGGTAACAGCCAACGTAGAACTCAGTAGAACAATGTAATATCATAGGAAAACTTAAAGGATGAATTCAAACCGTATAATCTGATAAACAGATGTAGCAGAATTGTAATATGGTATCATGTTGTGTCACAGAGGACGAGAGACAGCATCAATGACTAAACTGTTATTGACACATTTTGTACATATAATACATAGCTTACAATAGGGTTAAAATGTTTATTTATTGTAAATTAAAACGTTATTTTATTTTAAGTTAAAATTATTCTTTCTAAGTTAAATATTTCATTGATTGTAAGGTAAAATATATATCGATATTCACTTCTAATTAGCTGAAATAGTTAACAGAACGAATGTGGCACAATAGATGCCATTTTTTTTTTAAAGCATTAGGATATTGCAATTACAATGTTAAAGTGTAATCATACAATATGGATGCTTTATTCTCATTTCCGTTGTTTTGTTGGTCTTTTGGTTTTGGCTTTGTTATTTTTTTTCTTTATTTTTTTTTCTTTTTTCTTCCCTTTTTTTCACTTTGTTATTTATAGTTTTTAAATATTAAACAAAAAAATGAATGTCACATAATGAATGATAAATTTGAAACAAGGTTATGTCATTCGAGATTGATGACTTGATTGATTTATGTAGTTATACAACAATAGTACCGTATCTTGTTTTTGTTATATATTCCACTAAAAATAAGATTTGAGCTCATAAATCTTGTTTTGTTAACTCAACCACTATATATTGAAATGCATGTACCAAGCCACTACAGTGTGCGGTCATGTCAATGTGTGTTAGAGGTATCCATTTTACCTCTGTTTTACGATTTTTCTGTCATATTTTGGAACCGTTCTGGAGAGGTGGTATTTTTTGCATTAATACATTAAGGTTACAGCTAATGTCAACGTATTTTTCACGCCATGCAGTAACGGAAGGCGTATATGTCTGGATATTAATGCTCTCAGATAATACCATGCTGTTCATCCAAGTTCTAATCCCAAAAAGGTTATGCGGTCGTCACCACAGTTTCTCAAATGGCAATATCTTTGATTGTTTCGTCTTACAACAATATGACCTTTACCGGACCTGACTAATGGTAGAACTTTTGGTGTCTTATAAGGATAAGGGTAATAACAAAATTACCAAACTTCGAACAATCTTACAAAGGGAAAGTCAAAACTCACAAGTATATAAACAGACAAAATCAATCAATAACCGGACAACTGTGAAAACCGTAATGACCCTGACTTGTACAGGCATTTCTAAAGAAATGGTGGGTTGAATCAGATTTTAAAGCTCCAAACCTCCCGCTTTCATTACGGCTCAACGGTTCCGGCTGTCACTATAACAGTAATTATAACAATACTGGAACAAAATAGGTAAACTAGTTGTCAAAGCAGTACCAAACCAAGTGAAGCAAATGTCCAAAAACATTTACGTCGTACATTGATAACAAAATATTTTTGACATTTTTGTTGACTTCCGTATCTTTATACATTTTTACTATGTGAAAATGCATCGTTTACTATCATCTCTGCTGAAACGGAATATATTTCGACAAGATCTTGGTATCGGAATATAAACTTTTTAAGAGATCGAATAAGGCGAATCTTTGTATAGCCCTGGTCCAGTAGCCTCTTTCTCAGATGAAGATGACGTTTCAGGAAATCAGAATAATTGCTACTGGCCCTTGCATAACGAATCAATTGCGAGATGTAAACACCATATGCAGGAGAAGCTGGTACATTGCTTCACATATTTGGAAAATTTTTGATCTTTAAGGAACGGGGACTGATTACTTTTCGCGAGCACCTGGGTTCAACACCTATACCGACCCTCGAGTATTTTCTATGGAAGAGCTAACAAGAGTTTGAAGATATTAAACGTTAGAGAACATAACAGATCAATCAAGAACAGACAATAGAGATTTGCAGAGCAAGCCAAACGACCTGTAGAGCAGGCCAAACGACCTGCAGAGAAAGCCAAACAACATGCAGAGAAAGCCAAACGACCTGCAGAGCAGGCCAAGCAACCTGCAGAGCAAGCCAAACGAACTGCAGAGCAAGCCAATTGACCGGAAGACCAAGCTAAGTGACCTGCAGAACATGCCAAATAACCTGCAGAGCAAGCTAAATGACCTGAAGAGCAGGCGAAGCAACCTACAGAGCAAGCCAAACGACCTGCAGAGCAAGCCAAGCAACCTGCAGAGCAGGCCAAACAACCTACAGAGCAGGCCAAGCAACCTGCAGAGCAGGCCAAGCAACCTGCAGGGGAAACCAAGCAACCTGCAGAGCAGGCCAAACAACCTGCAGAGCGGGACAAACAAACTGCAGAGCATGCCAAACAACCTGCAGAGCAGGCCTAACGACATTCAGTGCAAGCCAAACAACCTGCAGAGCAAGCCAAACGACCTGCAGTGCAGGCCAAACATCCAGTAGAGCAGGCCAAACGACCTGCATAGCAAGCCAAACGACCAGCAGAGCAAGCCAAACGACCTGCAGAGGAAGCCAAACGACCTGCAGAGCAAGCCAAACGACCTACAGAGCAGGCCAAGCAACCTGCAGAGCATGCCAAACGACATGCAGGGCAAGCCAAGCAAGCTGCATAGCAAGCCAAACGACATGCAGAGCAGGCCAAACAACATACAGAGCAAGCCAAACGACCTGAAATATATGCGTATCTAAGGGTAAAACCCTTAATAAAAATAATCTGCAAATGTAATGAATAAATCGTTTGCAAATACTAATCGTAATGTTAATTTTATTTATAAGAATAACAGAATATAGCATGCATATTAAATATGAATTTAATAAATTGTGAAAATATCATGATTCCGATCCATCCAGTATTTGCTCTTTCTCCTTAGTGCTACTTGCTTAGCGGAGAAGCACACAATAGCTAATTTATAGTCTTTGGTTTGAACTGATAAGGAATTAAAACCCACGATCTACCACACTAGAGGGGAGCAGGCTAACCAGTACACCACCGATGCGGTTACACATGCTTCATATCTTATGTGCCAAAAAACCTGCAGACCAAGCCAAGCGACCTACAGAGCAGGCCAAGCAACCTGCAGAGCAAGCCAAATGACATGCAGAGCAGGCCAAGCAACCTACAGAGCAAGCCAAATAACTTGCAGAGCAGGCCAAACAACCTGCAGAGCAAGCCAAACGACCTGCAGAACAAGCCAAACGACCTGAAGAGGAATCCCCACAACCTGCAGATCAGGCCAACCAACCTGCAGAGGAAGCCAAAGGACCCGTAAAGTTATACGTATCTAAGGGTAAAACCCTTAATAAAATACTCTGCAAATGTAATAAATATAATCGTTTGCAAATACTAATCGTAATGTTAATTTTATTTTTAAGAATAACAGAATATAACATGCATATTAAATATGAATTTAATAAATGGTGAAGATATCACTCTGTTACACAGGCTTCATATCAGTTGATATGTACTAGAACAACACGCATAGTTGCATTGCTATAGCTTAGCTCACTGAAACAACAGTTCGAGAATAGACGTTTCGCCCCACTCGGACACATTATCATGATTCCGATCCATCCAGTATTTGCTCTTTCTCCTTAGTGCTACTCGCTTAGCGGAGAAGCACACAATAGCCAATGTATAGTCTTTGGTTGGAACTGATAATGGATTAAAACCCACGATCTACCACACTCGAGGGGAGCAGGCTAACCAGTACACCACCGATGCGGTTAAAGATGTTTTGAAGTATGTTTACTTGTTAGCAATAATCTTCACGCACACAGGAATTTCTGATCGTGAGGTTCAAATCTGCTCTCCAAATATTTTGGTTTAGTTCGGAGCACTAAACGGAACTGTATAAGCGTTAGAGAAACCCGAAAGGACAACCAAGGAATGGACAATTCAGATATATTGGCATCATGAGGCACATAAGATACATAACGAAGAGGAACAAAACACAGAAGAAAAAAAACAACACGTTCCTAACAAAATACCGGTGTCCTATAATTATTAGCTACCATGAAAATTAGCTACTTTTTGACGTTCGGAACGAGATTTTCCTATGCCACAAAGGGTGTTCCAAATGATAGCCATGAGCATGTGCTACCTTTGATAATACATTAAAAATACTATTCCAGTTATTCCCCTTTTACTAGGGTTTGATAGATTCTTGATAATTAGTATTTTTGAACGAAAAAAGGGGGATGGATCTAGGCGACGGGATCTAATTTTAATTAGATAGATTGATCCCAGAAATGGATATAATTCTAAAATGAATATTTAAAAAACGAAACAAATTTATAGCTGACTCACAAAGATGAATGGGAGGAAGGGTTCTCATCACGGTTCACGAAAAATACTTTTTACTAATCACTTTTCACGGGAAATATATTCTGATGATCACAATTCTTGAAAAAAAATATGAAACTCAACGTAAATTATTTAAAAGTAATTTGTATCCTGGTTACATCCCTACTAATCGTGTCAACAAGAATCAGTGGAAACAGATTGACAGTTCACCAAAAATCAAGATGCTTTGAAATTGTTACGTTTGTTTCAATAAAGGTCTGGGAGCTATAAGGGCCAAAATCGGCCCTACCTCAGATGTCGATAAAATTTTCTCCAAAATGTATTCACAATATGTGCGTTTCATAAATAAATACAGTTAGTTAATATGTGCATTCAATTCCTCACAGCGGACCGACAAAGTCAGGTAATGAAAAGCACTGAACGTCATTTTTTTGCAGAATACAGAATGTACGTATCATTATATTATAATGCATATCTTTAAAAAAGAAAAAGAAAAAGAAAAACAAAGCATATTAATACTCAATAAACAAAGCATTAATTTGACTTAATATGCAATGTGGATTGATTTCAGGAATAAGAACATGTTCTGAAACTGTATTATGAAATTAAAGTGAACGAATAGTAATGTCGCAATGTCACCCATTTCGACCGTCTCCTGTTTTCGACGGTTTGTTTCACGTGATAAAATCTCTCATTATTTTGATCGCTTCATTTGTCAGAGGTTATATTATGATGCTGAAATTGCATCAATGATCTCAAGAAATCTGATCTAAAAATGTCATCTTTAAATGTAAGAACTACGTACCACATCTATTATTTCATGTTCAAATTGTATTTTTTCGTAATTCATTTTTTCGTCACCTTAACAAAGCTTTAATCATTTAAAAAATATATCTCATACAGACCAATTTTGGTTTCATCGTCTGCTATGACATTGATAATGTACATATTGGGATCATATCAATTTAGAAACTTATTAACATTGATTGTCGAAAACTGGTCGAAATTTTGGTATTAACCTTAAAGAAGTAATAGATAGATTTATTTGAGGAATAGAACCTTGTCATATTTGAAATTTGTTTAAACACTTTTTTAACCGTACTTTATTCTTAACGACAACCAATGTTATGATATATTCCAGTACATTTTTACGGACAACCATCATAAATCTATAAAAAAAAAATGTCAAGGTGCGGGTTGAGAGAACTTGATAGTGCCTTGATAACGTAAAATAAAGCATTTGGTTTTGCAGTTTCTAAGAAAAAGATTAAATATTAATATGAAAAGTTATGAATAACAGACGACGGACACTAAATGATATTATTTCTACGATTTTTCTATTGAATGTTGGAACTGTTCCGACAGTGTGATATATATTTTTTCATTTTATTATATGTTATGAAAAAAACCCAGCTGAGTTGCAATTGTTAAAAAAATATGGTTGTGATCGTCTTCCGTCATTAAAATCGTCAAAATGAAATACAACCGAATTGATATCAAATGGCGACATGTTTCAACCTCATTTAAAATATACCTTGAAATGCTTTTATAATACAGAATAATACAGTTTACATGTAATGCAGTTAATACGCATTTAAACCACAGAAGAATATTTCTATTTTCCACACCTTGTGGTGGTGGGTCGCTATTGTGCATGCGAAATATTAATTGCAAACCTCATTGACTGGCTATATGCTGCCTGTCTAGAATATTTTATTTTTTTCTCGATCGACAGTTCAGAAGCTAGAAAACAATATGATGAATATTGTCTGACAATCATGCAAACAATAACTTATGCACATGACAGAACGCATATACGGATTCTGATTGCCCCTGTGGTATCTACTCTTCTTAAGGATATGTTGGATTGTGCCCAAAACATATCTACTCCTTTTGGATCAAACTATTTTACTTCATTTTAGAAATAACATCGATAGATCATTAAACCTACCCCAGGATCCCGGTAGTAATAACTATTTCAGTATCCCGGAAGAAAATATATAATCAATAATTGGGGGCTTATGAAAAAAAACTATTTTGGATGAAGTGGTGTTTATTTTATTTGTATGTTTTATAACTGTTACGTGCCGACATACCATCGTTTTTTACGGCAAATATTGCTTCTCAAACATCGAAACGTCATCTAAGCGCTTGTAATATTTGAACATTTTCCCGAAATTTAACACCTAGTGCACCAAAAGAATACTTTAACTGTAGTTGTGTTTTATTTATTTTAATAATCTGGTAAAATATTGTCTGGTGCACGACTACGGAGGTGCTTAATTTCTTCGAAAACCGTCGAAATATCGCGGGCAAAATTCCACGAAATACAGAAAACAAATAACGCTCATGACGTCACAATGACATCAAATACGTATCGATTTTGTTGGAAACAAGTTTTAACATCAAAAGTATGATGTCGTCTATAAAATAAAACACATCAAATTTTAATCAAGTATTTTCTAAGATAATGATTCATTAAATATGGGGCCATATATGGAACTTATAGTCCCCACTTTTTTGTATAGTGTTGTCGCCGGACTGCATGCACTGAGTTTTTCTCCTGGATTCAATGTATGCAAACTGTATTTAAAATAAATACAATTATTTACAGAAACAAGTTATTTACTGATGAATTTCATTACTTGAAATGAATCATAAAATGTACAGAGATTGTGTATATATACATAATGGTATCATATATACAATCAGAAGAGTGAAAATATTGATGTTAAGGGTTTGGCCCAGAGGAGGCACGACACGTTAGTGTTGTGTGCAAAAAATCACATGTTGCTCAACCGGAAGTCGGCATCAATATATCGTTATCTGATGAGGGTGACATTATCGAATTTTCAGTGTTTTACTAGGCCGATTACTGCGTTCATGGATGATTAATGGCGAGTCCCTCTCGGTAAATTATTGATAGATATATATATATATGAATGGAATTAACATAAGAATGTTTGGGTTGAATGTTAAATGTGATCATCTGCAATTTTCGAGAGGGACATTTTGTCGCCATCTTTTTTTTCATTCATAGCGTCCTCAACCGATCAACATTAAAAATGAAAATTTGTAAAATCTGTTGGAGACTTTTCCTATCCCTTTTAGTATGACATAGATCAATCATGGGGCTTCCAATATTTTCTTATGTCTCCTTAAGTCTCCATCCATTGCGCCACAATTGACCTTGAACAATCCCCCAATTTTTCGTGATTTGTGTTGTATCAAACATCTCCTGTGACAATTTGAATCCACAGAATATCATAGTTTAGCCTTTTTAATGGTGATTATACGATTTCACACTAAAACATGTTGGGGATCACGTGAACTTTATGTATTCAAATACACGTATATAATAAAAAAAAAAATTATGATAAAAAAAGTACAAGTATTGTCGAAGTATTGTTACCTGTATTTTACCTGAGAACTAATTAGTGCATACACTGTATGTGATTTTGATAAGAATGTTTTAGTATTGTTGCGTAACTAAAGTTTAATGATCTTTAATAATTGGGGATTTATGATAGATGTTGTAGATGTGTATTGCAGAGACATGTTTGTGTATTGTGCAACAACTCAACTATAACGGTTTTTCTATAAAAAAAAAGTCAAATAAGTGAGAGAAAAAAAATGTATTTGGACAATTAATTATGATTCTTTAAATAAAAACACAATTTCATTAAAACTCCATAACAGAACAGAAAAATAATCATAATCAATAGAGTTCAACTTTTGGGAGGAGGGAATAACAATATTTGTACACTTTTTGTATTGCGATCATATATTTCAAGAGATCCCATATTGAAAATAAATTTAGACAGCTGGATAAATTCATGTTTAATTTAAGTATGTTTTTAACGAGATGTTTTCACTTCAAAGTCCATTTTCAAACTGAATCGTAAACATCCGGTTGTCGATAATATACTTGGTATATACGTGTCGTGTGCAAAGCGTCGCGCCTCCTCTGGGTCTGGCCGAGGTTATAAATAAATTAATATTTAACAACCTCCACAATCCTCCACCAACAAAATATTTTGATACAATCATTAATCCTCTATTCTCATAACAACTGCTCAATTTGGTGTTGGTGGAAGACTGTGGAGGTATATAAAATAGCTAAAATGTACATTGAATATGTCGTTTATAGTCCATTTTAGCATTATCCGTCTAAACATGATGTCATTATGACGTCATAGCGTACCCAATCTCACGGAAAGATATATTTTTTGAAAATTTGTAAATATAACAATTAAATTAGTAAATTGTTTCTATTCTATGTCAAGCATTATTTTTTGATAACATGTAGGGCCAATTTTGCACCTTAACGCCTCTCCATCTTTATAAATGGCATTATTTCGTATTTACTATTCTTTCATAACGAACATATAATTATTTAATATTCAGTCCGACCAAGTATAGATTTATCAAAGTCGTACAACAATGCTATTCAAAAAACAGACTTCTGCGTCATGAAAATATTACATTGTCATCAATTGTCATAAATTTATGCTGCAAAAAAAGGACTGCCTTAACATGTCTGCGATTGTTAAGACGGCCCTGGTCGCACCCTCAACACTAAAATTAAACAAAATGTTAACGTTATTTAATTACCATGATATTTATGGTTGTTGATCTGATATGGATACATATACAATATTAGTCCAGTTTCTTAAAATATGGGACAGGATTAGGGTTATGGTGTTTATTGCCACTTTCAACAGTATTTCAGTTATATTATAGCGGTCAGATTTATTGGTGGAGGAAATCGGACTACCGTAAGGAAACCACTTCTTCAAATATGAAGTTTACGTGTATGATGCTAAAAACTGTGATAAAGGAGAGGTTAATTCAGTTTAGGCCCGAATTCACATTAACTTTATATTTTAAGACACTGGATTAATATAGTGTTTACCGTGCAGAAAAATCGTATTAATCCAACAGCATTTTTATTTTATATTAAATGATAAAATTATACAATTATCCATTGGTTACCTCATTTGATATTTTCTATCAACAGGAAGTGAGCTGGATTTAAAACTAGGTTCCGATAGCTTAGCAGGTCACAACTAAAACTGATCACCATGATATAGCTGCAATATTGCTGTAAGTGGCTTTAAACACCATAAACCAAACAAAACCAAATATAATCATACAGCTACGATAGTCACACTGTTATAATATATGCTTATTACATATAGCTCTTGACAGTAAACTTTATTTTATATTTTAGAAAAAAAATGTTTCAATATCAGAGAGTTTTTTAAATGAGTAATTGATACCAGGCACGACACCAGTATTTCAAATCTGGCACAATTTATGGTCAAAGCTTGAAAAAAAATAATCAACTTGACACTTACATGTCTCTTTTATTACTTTTAAGAATCTACAGTTAGAGTTTATTATCCATAACGGCCGTCGTGGTCGTGATCGCTTGGTAGTTGGATTTACAGCTACCTATGCAATCAGTGCCTATCACTCCTGATATTGTGATATTCCGGTAGGTCGGTGGTTTTCGAAGAGTACTCCGGTTTCCTCCACCAGAAAAACTAACCGTCACGATATAGCTGAAATACTGTTGAAAGTGGCATTAAACACCATAAAATAAATAAATCGATGCATTACATAATCCCTTTCTGCATGGTGAAGATTAAGAAGAAAGCCAAACGCTAATCATGACGAAAGGCATTTTTCCGTTCTTACAATTTTAGAACATTTGTAAAGTGATTAACTCTTTTAAAGTGTAATAATGATTATACTTATTACTTGATTAAACTAATCCATTAATAATTAAGAATGAATTTTGTAATGACACCTATTAAAAGTGTGTGAACTCTGTTTTCCTCAATTATCGTTCATTCAAAAGTAGATCTATTTAATCACATGTTAAATTCAACCAATTGAAGAATTTGATGAAAAGAAAATAAGGGTAATAACAACATTACCGAACTCCGAACAATCTTACAAAGGGAAAGTCAAAACTCATACGTATATAGACAAATTCAATCAACAACCGGAAAACTGTGAAAACCGTAATGACTCTGACTTTGTACAAGCATTTCTAAAGAAATGGTGGGTTGAATCAGATTTTAAAGCGCCAAACCTCCAGCTTTCATTTTTTTCTGAACCGCTGTCATTAGTAGATGTACAGAGAAAGATTCATAGTTATTTACCCCAAAGACTCAAATTACAATTAAAAACGTAGATATCAACTTTAGTGCGCAGGATACGTTTCTGGAATAACCTTCATTAGGTACTCTCAGAATTACCTTCATCAGGTACGCTCAGAATTACCTTCATCAGGTACGCTCAAAATAACCTTCATCAGGTACGCTCAGAATTACCTTCATCCGGTACGCTCAAAATAACCTTCATCAGGTACGCTCAAAATAACCTTCATCAGGTACGCTCAGAATTACCTTCATCAGGTACGCTCAAAATAACCTTCATCAGGTACGCTCAGAATTACCTTCATCAGGTAAGCTCTGAATAACCTTCATCAGGTACGCTCAGAATAACCTTCATCAGGTACGCTCAGAATAACCTTCATCAGGTACGCTCAGAATAACCTTCATAAGGTACGCTCAGAGTAACCTTCATCAGGTACGCTCAGAATAACCTTCATCAGGTACGCTCAGAATAACCTTCATCAGGTACGCTCAGAATAACCTTCATTAGGTACGCTCAAAATCGAAAGACTGGAAAGCAAAATAAATTTCTGATTACACAATTGGTATCAAACTTTTCGCAACTTGCGCTAGATCGGTGGTCTTCTCCGGTTACTATCCGCAACGATTGAACTGAACTATTGTTCACATTGGCGTTAAGCATCATAGCCAAACCAAACTTTTAGTATCCTCTTGGTACGTGTAATTATGCCCTACTTATGTTTGTAATGGTCTAGGTCAATTTACTTTGTTGGAGACATTTGGGGTCTCCTATTTCTTCTTCAGGTTTGTTTGATTCCATGTATCTCTGGACTCGTTTCAACAATTTTCAACATATAAAACGACTTTTTACCAATCATAAATTCATCAACTGATGGAAGGTGGTCGTGTTTTATCTACTGGAATATTACCCCTTTCCTGGTGTTTCATTGTCACACATTTTTCAAACATACATTAATAGGTATTTGCTGGAAAAATTATGTCCATCATCCCCGAGTGATCATGCATTTATTCAGGACCCTGGTAGATAAAATAAACATTCAGGAAAACCGACGGGGCAATCAATAATTGACAATCCAAAATCCCATGCAATGTAAAACACAAAACACAGAGCGAAGACATATAAAACAAAAGCAATAAATTATATAAACAAAACAATACATGTCGTTATCTAAATTATTCATTATACAGAGAAAAATGCTAAATATATCTGGGATCAACATTGGTTTTTGTCAATTGTCAACTTCTGGTGACGTTGTTGAATGTTGATAGTTGATCACACAGATACTTGGTTACTGATTAATTAATACATTTTTTGGTAAAGCACCTTAATGAGGCATAGGTGACCTTAACCGATTTTGGTTATCCTGTTTAAACCCTTTCGTTGTATTACTCCAAAAGCTCTAAATTTTTTTTTCTTCAATATTTCGATTTTGAGCATACCGAATGAAAGCTATTCCAGAAGCTCATCGTGCGAACTAGATATGATATTTAAGATTGTATTTCTTGATTTTGTTAGCATTTTATTTGTTTTATCCTTACAATATTCTTATATAAAAATGTCAGTAACTTGAACGTTTTCGACATTTACATTATGTTCTAAGGTTGTTGTTTAGATTATGACACAAACACGGGATTTCCATTGATAATTTCATATGGTGAAAGGTCGAATGTGGGTGTGTCACTTCTTATAAGGAAGAGTGATCTTTATCAGATGTGTCACAGGGCTACGATATACGTCAGCAAGAACATTTGATCTTTGCTGAATCACATTGACCTCGTAACAATAGGGCGATAACCGACATTGTGTATCTACGACTCATTCTGGAGAAAGAGTGACACTAATTGACATATGGTGAATAGTCAAATGAAAGAACCGGATGTCGAAACAAATTATGTAATATGACAGTATAGTTTACGTTATATGTATTTATGTTGACAATGAGGCTATGAGTAATTTAGTGATTGATCCTTACCGCCTACTATATCAAGAATTGTTTGTCCTTTTGTCCTTTTTTGACTATCGGAATGTTTGTCCTTCTTCGATTTATGACTTCTGATCACCCCTTTAGTATCTTCAAACTTTTCTCTGAAACTACAACATGGCTAATACAAGCTACATTTAATGAGATGATGATGTCAGCTTTGTACTAGATCTAAATGCTTAGTAAATATCTATAGTGTTGGCTCACTGAAGCAACAAAATCGTGGTAGACATATCTCTCGACTTGGACACATTGTTTTAATCCCGAGACAAGCAGTCTTAGTTCTTACTCTTAATTGACTCGTGTTTGCCGGAGAAGTAGCAAATATAAATTGAATAGTCTTTGATTTAAGCCGTTCCGGGACGCGAATCCACGATCTACTGCACTCGTGGTGAGCACGCGAATTACACTACACGATGAAATTAAAATAAAGATGAATAATGGATGAAAACAGCAAGAATACATACTGTCGAATATAATAATTGCTCAATGATAGTTTATATTAAAACGTATATATCAAATTTAGTGCGCAAGATGCGCTTCTGGGATAACTTTCATCAGATACTCAAAGTAAAAATATTTGAAAACCAAATAACATAAAAGTCTTTGTGAGCAACAACACCAAAGGATCTAAACAGGATAGCAACAAACCTGCTAAGATCATATATACCTGAGGGACGAGAACATTAGTTTTAATATTAATTACATGATTTAAGAACTGTACATTTCGCTTAGAAATGTATGTAATAAACCATGTGAATGCCGAAGCTCTGACTACCGGGGTAATTATAAATCGTTTATCACAGAAAGATAGACAATACCGTGGCCAAAACGAAAACGACAAATAGACAAACGATCATCCATGGTGTTTTCTTTTTTATATGAAATAAGATTTATCCTTTCTAAATACAATTTTTTTCACAGCAAAGTCAGGTCCTCTAATGCTGTTAAAACGACTCTGATATGGTCGCACTTTCAAAGTTAAAATTAGTCAATGGTACCAGAAAAAAGGCTATATATCGATCAGTGATAGCATATAGCAAAACTTATTCTGTCAGTGCAATTTGCCTGCTCAAATAGAATAAGTGCAGGATATATATATATTTTTTATGATGTTTAACGCCAATTTCAACAATATCCCAGTTATATAATGGCGATTAACTGCAGGATAGAAAAAAAAGGAATATCTATACAACCGAATATCAACAGTCACAAATATATAAAATATATGTATATATTACGAATTTAGTTTGTTACACATATTTTCACTGGTTATTCAACCCTGAATGTCAGCATATATTCGGAAAACAGACGGGGTATATATTACAGTCCCCAAAAACGATTAAAACATGGACGACAAAACATTACGCTTCACTGAATCAATGGTATAATACGGAATAATAAATGTATTTTTACCAAATTAAATGCTGTTTTTTATACTCAAAACGGCTGCATGAACAAAAAAATATTACAATGGTTAATTCCGTCACAAATACCTGATCGATTCAGCAAACTCCTATGTTCCACGGCTGTACCATAACAAATAAACAAAACGTTGAGCCTTGAAAATTTTCGACCTCATGGGGCCACACCAAGGTTTTATTTACATGTTGTTAACATTTAAATTATTGAAACTGTTTCGCAAACCCGTTGTTTTGTTATGTGATATATTAATGTTATATTTATTAAGTTTATACAATTTACTACATATGAAACTGTATTGATTTAGAAATTTAGTACAGTATTTTCCTTCATGAGACATGACTTGACACATATTTTGACGTCATTGAAGAATGACGTCAAAGGTACGGAAACGGACATCTAGAGATGCGAAAAATGAAAATAAAAGAGGCAAAGTTATTTAATACAGTTGGATGTTGTATTTAAAAAAACCAGTGGTTAAATCCGTAATATATCTGTTATTCAGCTATCAGACAGGGTATATAATGTGACAGTCAAGGCTTATGCTATATATTCACCTCAGGGAATATAGATCCTAAGCCGGGAATGTCTCATTATATACCGTGTCTGATAGCTGAATAACATATAATGTATATGCTGCTAGTTTCATACTCCTTTCATTCGTTTCTCTCTCTATTTTTTTTGTTTCTTCACATGTTCTAATGTTTGTCTTTGTTCATCGCTAATCTAAGAATTTGGTTGACCGTCCTTATTACTACCTTGTGGTTTAATGGACTGTAATATGCATGTAGCGTCTCAATATTCACGACGTCACTAGTAATATTAACAATGAATCAATTGATTATAAAAATGTTTTGCACTTTGGTTGAGTAACCGTGTGAAGTTGATAACCTCACAATACCACGACATCATCAGTAATAATGGCAATAATTGCACTAATTATCTTGTTTATGAAATGTTTCTCACTTTTGTTGAGTGACCATCAGATGTGGATATTGATGACGGCACAATATGTATGATGTCACCAGTAGTAATGGCAATGAAATCATTTGATTATAAAATGCCTCGCACGTTGGTTGAAGGGCGTGTGGTGTTGATAACCTCACAATACCACGACACGATTAGTAGTAATGGCAATCATTATCTTATTTATGAAATGTTTCTCACTATGGTTGAGTGACCATATGATATCGATATGGATGACGCCACAATACACATGACGTTCTCAGTAAAAATATCAATGATTCTCTTTGTCTATTAAATGCTTAAGACTTTGGTTGAGTGACTCTCTGATATGGATACTTTAAACGTCACAATATCCATTACGCCACCAGTAATAATGTCGATAATTATCTTTGTACATAACATGTGTCCAACGTTGGTTGAATGACTTTCTGATATTGATACTGATAAGATAAAACAGAGATGGGTTTGTAACAATGAAATGCAAAACAACAATATACCACACTGTAGGAACAATTCTACAATCTAATAGGACAATTGTAGAAAAAGGCAAACTATATACCTCTTTATCGGTAATTTGTGACTCATTCCTTTGAAGTGTGCCGATAAATAAAGCTAGGGTCGACGTACTAGACCATATCTGAAATTTATTGGGTCAGTTCATCATTTGACATGCACTGACCAACACGGAAGGGTATGTACTTTGATGCAATCATGCTAGGCCAATGTCGGTCGTCTCTAGTGAAAACAATGTCACGCTGTTTCGGGAAGTATATTGTAAAATGTGGTTGTTTGCAATAAAATATTCAATTAAATTTGAAGAAAAGATTAATTAATATAATTTACGTTGTTTCCATGGTAAATTCCTATTAATTACACCACATCTTGGCGAGATTTCACCGGGAAATCGTCTGCTCCCATACGAAAATCTACAAAAATGCATGCAACATGAACTATTTTAAGATGATCAACTAAAACAATCTAGATGCATTGATGTTCTATTTCCCATATACACTAGATACTAAAAATGTAGTAAGATTCAACATAAACAAAGTACTATCCTGTAACCAGGAAAATGACAATCTTTTTACGCCTCACCATTATTTGATGGTATTATGTTTCTCACGGCATGTGATGAAGATTTTATCTTAAAATGTGAATGAATCCACATATCCGATGGAAGTATTGGGCATTAATTCTTGTGCAAATCCTGCTCCACTAGTGACACACGTCGAGTTACCAGCCGGGAAGCCAGTGACACAGGAGAGTTCACTTGACGTTTTTTGTCACGTGATTTTCGACGTAAATATTGACGTGATGGATGTCAGAGGACGGCCTCAGGAATTTGTTGCTTTGTAGCTTCGATTATGGTTATTTGTAATATTTGTTGAAAGGATCATTTCTACGGACATTCGGGAACGTAAATTTTTAAATTTTGCATCGGTATTCTTACTTTCATACAAGTAATGACTCTCATAAAATGGACCTTCAAGATTTCTCAACCCTGTTCGACAACAGAAAACATCTTTTGTTTAATTTATTATTGAATATGCTGGGAAATTTCTTACTTTTAATGCACAATTTATTATCGTGGGTGACATATATCCAGAAAGTTGCAAGGTTTATCACCGGGGATACGATTGTGTCAGTTATAATCAGCACCCGTCAAGATGAAAATTGCGACGAGGCGGCGTAAATGAAGTGCTTTTCGGGTACTCTCGGGATTTTCCTTTCCAGTTGATTAAAATTACTGTAGTTTTAAGAACTCGAACATATATTTTTCAAGGCCGAAATGTAAATAAATATCTTTTAAAAATTATGGAAAGAATGTACAGACTGTGTAAAGAAAGTTTGTGGATAAGGTCAGAATTATGTGAAAATTGCTTCCACAAAATGGATAAGTTGGAAAGAATTTGCTCAGACTGGGCGAGAAAAAGTTTGTGATAAAGTAAAAATTAACAAACTTGAGTGAAAATTAGTGTTGTCAAAATCATATTAATTAATTTTGTTTAAAAAAAAACCAAACTATTTTTAAACAATAGGTGGTGGGAAAGTACAAATTGATAAGTTGGAAAGAATTTGCTCAGACTGGGCCAGAAAAAAATTGTGATAAAGTAATAATTAACAAACTTGAGTGAAAATTTTAAATAATTTACTTTAAAGAAACCAAAACCATATATCATTTCAGCTGCAAATTACCAAATTTCAGTTATTATATCTCTGATTTCACCTATTTCTGTTCACAGCATATTGTGACTAATATATATGCAAGTTTGGTTAAATATTGAATCCTATGTTTTCTTCAATTTGCTTTCCAAATTTGAAGAAAAATCACATAACATTGCAGATCCATATAATTTCAGTTATTTCTATTGACACAGCACCTTGCATTGTAAGGGACCTCAAAGGCAACTTTGTTATAAGATTAGATACATTTTGAATCATAACTCTTCTTTGCAAAGTTACTTTGGTTTTTTTCAGTGGTTATCATGATATCCCATGGGCCTTCCAAGCACTCTTAGAATTACAAAAACAATTCTACAGAAGACATCATGAGCTGGTTGACAGCACCCAGATGACAGATGATCTGAGGCTGATTTAGATCCTTTGCCCTTCTCCGGATTAGAATCCTACCAGACTTGATGATGGACACACATAGATGTATTGCAATAGGCAGGAATTGCTTACCCTTCCGGATCACCCGTATTCACTTTAGATTATTCGGGAGTTTGTGTTGTTCATGTGCGTTTGTGCTTTTTGTGTTATATCGGTTGGTGTTGTTGGTTTGTTTCTGTGCTTCCCTGGTTTATATTTTGTCCTCGGCTATTGTTTTTTTATAACCCCTCTCGGGCAATGGCAATCTCGTAGAAAAAATCATATTGCCCGAGAGCGCATATTTGTGAGAAATAGTTATCCGAGTCCCTGTGGATGGATGCACAGATAGGGGGTTGTATTACTTTACAACTTCATAGGTGAGGGGATACTAAAATATCATTATATTAACATCTAGTCAGCATATGAAAACAATCCTGTGGTAATTTGATTATTTAATTGTGTAACATTTAATACAATATTTCAAGGCAGCATTATCATAATAATTGTAATCTTGTCAACAAATCTAAATAAAAAATTCCACAAGAAAGGGTGGATCTTAAAAATCTCATCTCTACAATTAAAATTGTCAATATCTGGTAATCTGTCAGTCTTTATTCTGTCTGAAACATACAATTTAATAACATTTCTCAAAATTTGTGGTGCATGTTCAAGACTTTCATGCTTTGTGTTCTTCTTTAAATCATCTGTAGTGAGGGAAGAAATTGTATTTGTTAATTTTAAGTTTTCTTTCTCCATCAGGGCAATTTGGTTTGATGAGCGATGATTTGCCAAAAAAGTGAATGGCAACTTCCTAAAACATCTGCATCATTTCTGTATATCAGACGACCAAGGTTTTTCTTTTATGGTACATAACACAATAAAGCTCTGCCAAGAACAGATTTTAGCATATTAAATATCAATTGAGTGAAGTGTAACAATTTGGACATATCTTTGTCACTGTCAATAACAATGTTGAGGTCATTTTTATGTAAGAGAAGTTTATATCTGTCATAAACTTCAGGGAAAAGTAAAGAACTCTCTTCTTCAAAAGCTTTGACGACAAACTGCAATATCATTTGAAAAGAATAGATATCAACATTCTGGCCTGTAACTTTTCAATAAACAACTGTTTACTTAAACAATCCTGCAAGTATGAAGAGGTTTGAGCCAATTTCTCCTCTGCTGCATCAGATCTAGAGAAAAAGTTAAAAGAATTATAACAATAGGGACAACATCTAAAGCGATCATTCTCTATATTTTTATTAAAACTGAAATACTTAAAAAACAAGTCTCTCTTTTCCTCGCCTACAGTTTTAAAAACCATATGAAATCATTACAGCAACAATTTTTCTCACAAACAATGCACTGAACTGTGAATTGTTAATAAATTTGTTGTAATGAAAATGACAAAGTGAGGAAGAAAATGTATCATCATACTGTGAAAACTTCTCTGAAATTAAAACATTAAGGGACCGACCATATAACTTGCAGGGGGGGGGGGGGGGTATGGTTTTTTGCTTCATTCAGAAAAAAATTTACGGACAACATAAGAGTTATGATATTAATTTTTTTTGTCGCACTAAGCGCGAATTTTTTTTCCAGAATTTAACATTAGGTTATATGACAAAAACTCTGAAACAGATTTTTGTTTTCCCTCCACCAAAATCAGAATATATTTTTCAGTAACATTGGGAATCAGAATATTTGTTTAGAAAAAAAACATAACCCCACCCCCTCCCCCCCCCCCCCCCCCCCTGGAAGTTAAATGGTCCGTCCCTAATTTCTTGCTGAAAAGATAAACAGTCAATTTCAGTTCTATGATTAGATTGGTTTGAGCAAAGGCTGAAATTGGATTAAAAAAACCATTTGTTATCTTCATTATCTGTGCATGCTCTCAGGTTCACCTGCTTTAAATTTCAAATATGAAGTTTAATGCACTTTCGCATCTCCTACAAATACATGTAACAAGCAGTATCAGTAATCTTATAATATTGTCTGTAAACATAATCTGAAAAAAATGTGCATATCTGTTTGAAGGATCAAATTTACCAATACCACATTTGGGCACACTGCATGGACCTGGATCTCTGCCTGGATGGACCTTTGTACAGTTGGATTTTGACATAAATGTTTATAAATGTAAGTGTTGCAAACTGAGAACAAGTATAAAGAAAAGAGCTAGGGGTCAAATAATATTCATGCACATTAATATAAACCAATGAAGGAATCTGTAAATTAAATAATGAAATGTACACACACAGTATGGCAAATGAGAATGATATGGAATGGTTTACACCTGGAAAATCCTGCAAGAAGTGTGACACTAAGCCATTTTCAGGCTTTGAGCTGCTACATTTTTATGAATCTGTTTTTTCCTTTAATTAGGGAATCAATAAGTGAAGCTATCAAGCGTAAACTTTCAAATAGAGACTACAAAATGAAAAAAAAATGAGGGTCACGTTGGAAATCTCACATGACGACATGGATGTGTGGTTCAAATGATGTTTATATCTTGGAATTTTTCCAATATGTAAGTCAACATTCACATCTAAAATACCGGAATTGAAACTGATGCAATATTAAAATACATGAGAACAATCTACAGATGTAATGCTTGCAGATATAAGCCTGAAACAAATAGAAATATCGCTATTTTTCCTTCGAAAATACACTGAAATGGTGTCTGCCTTTTGAGGTCAAAATATAGTTTTTCGCTAAGCATGCTGTGATTTGATGTTTTGTATGGGATTCCTTACTAATTTTAGAGTTTATTTTTACAATCTTTGATGTGATTGGCTAAAGGGGATGTGATTGTGTCAGTTAAATATAGAGAGGTGTTTTCCCCGCCATATTTTTAGGCGACGAGATGCTTGAAATAGGTCACTGGAAAACTACCGATTTTCAACCTTTTTCTACACGAAAAAGCTGTTGAAAACAATCAGTCATTAGCCTGTGAGAATAAACTTGTGATAAATATAAAAAAAACACGAATTACGGTTATTTCAAAGTTCCCCAACATGTTTTTTCTGAGGTACCGTATCGCGGATGATTTTGTTTACGTAGTAATGAAGCGCCACCTGTACGTTGAATCGAGGTTGTCTGCCCTTAGCGCGGCAATATTGCCATCCAATGGATTGATTGATCGATTCAGTCTATGGCTTCCCGGCTGTACTGTTAAACTACACGACCATCATGCGATATGGACACAAGTATTCGCAAATAAAAATAACATTAACAAAGATCTCCTACGTCGGGGTTTCATTTAATGTTGGGTGTATACAGGGTTCTTGTTTAATTTGGATTCGGGTAAGGCAGGTTTCACTGTAACATACAAATGTAAATAAGACATGAACACCTTACAAAACAAACTAAATAAGACGAACCGAACATTCTATCAGGATAAATGTCATTCGCATGTCTAACATATTAGGGACCGACCATATAACTTGAAGGGGGGGGGGAGGGTTATGGTTTTTTATTTTGTTCAGAAATGTTTTTTCAGACAACACAAGAGCTAGAATATTTATTTTTTTGTCGCGCAAAGCGCAAATTTTTTTTTCAGAATGTAATGTTAGGTTATATAACAAAAACTCTGAAGAAGATTATATTTTTTTCCTCCACCAAAATCAGAATATTTTTTTCAGCAGCATTGGGAATCAGAATATTTTTTTAGAAAAAAAACATAACCGCACCCCCCCCCCCCCCCCCCCCCCCCCCTCTTAAATGGTCGTTCCCTTATGACCAACGATGAACATTTCAATTTGTCGAAATTTTAAATAAACAAGTTATTTACATGGGCTGAAATGCCCTGGAAATCAGGTAAGATATGTTGTTGTTTTCTAATAAGAGGACGTTGATATCGCTTTTAATTGAGCTAAAGGTGTGAAGTCAATGATTATAATTCGATCGAGTAAAAGTACATAAATACACAAAAGCATATGTATTCAAAGATCCTGATGTTGCTGACAACCTGTCCACTATTCAAAGCAAATGTGTTGTTGATCCTGCACATAGGTCTTCTAACAACATCGTTCATGCCTTCATATAACAATACATTTATTGTTTATTGTTTGTTTGTGTGCTTGATGGTGCTTAACATCCCTTTCAATAATATTTCAGTTATATCGTATCGGTAAGTTTTATTGGTGGAGGAAAGTGAAGAACCCGGAGAAAACCACGGGCCGGTCGCAAGTCACTGACAAACGTTATCACATAATGTTGTACACCTCGCCCTGATCGAGATTCGAACTCGCAAGAGGAAATAAATCATTGATAATCACAAATCAATCTGGTCTTATTTGGTACATATTAGGAATGTGATCTTCACTGTACTGGGTGCCAAAAGTACACATATGTCCAGGTATTCAAAGGGCTTGGGTGTCTCAATGAGCTAGGTAGTTCGATTACCTAACAACTCATACAATACTATCATCAATACGGCGTGGGTTCGCGCCCGGCTTTGTAAATTACAAAAACGTGTGCACTCAACTCGCACCCACAAGTGATAAAGCTTACCAGTTGCTTGCCCATGGTCGATGGTTCTCTCTGGGTATTCCGGCTTCTTCCATCACTAAACCTGTCGCCATGATATAGCTGAAATATTGCTGAAAGTTGGGTTAAGCACAATAAATCAAATCAAATCATCAACTAAGCATACAACGTTTTATCGCGGGAGCTGTCAAAACCGGTTCCCAGTGCTTACATGATTTCAATATTAAAAACTGTGTAGCACTACTAAAATACGTAATGCTTATCCATGGAATGATAAATAACAACAGGACGAGATCATTTAAATGTTAGATTGTTTTATGCTCAAAATATTTGTCCAGTTTGTATTTTAACAGAAGATTGTTATTACAATGGATATTATAGCTGGGTACAACCTTTATAAAGTTTCAAGATGTCGTTGACCTAGTGAAGAAAAAGACCAGTCGAAAATAAACTTTTCATGATTGAACAACATGAGGTTATTTATGTTGACAATGAGGCTATGAATAATTTAGTGATTGATCCTTACCGCCTACTATATCAATAATTGTTTGTCCTTTTGTCCTTTTTTGACTATCGGAATGTTTGTCCTTCTTCGACCGATCACCCCTTTAGTATCTTCAAACTTTCCTCTGAAACTACAACATGGCTAATACAAGCTATATTTAATGAGATGTTCATGATGACAGCGTTGTACTAGATCTACATGCTTAGTAAATATTTATTATGCTGGCTCACTGAAGCAAAAATATCGGGGTAGACATATCTCTCGACTTGGACACATTGTTTTAATACCGAGACAAGCAGTCTTAGTTCTTACTCTTAATTGACTCGTGCTTACCGGATAAGTAGCAAATATAAATTGAATAATCTTTGATTTAAGCCGGTCCGGGGCTCGAATCCACGAACTACTGCACTCGTGGTAAGAACGCGAATTACACTACACGATGAAATTAAAATAAAGATGAATAATGGATGAAAACAGCAAGAATACATACTGTCGAATATAATAATTGCTCAATGATAGTTTATATTAAAACGTATATATCAAATTTAGTGCCCAAGATGCGCTTCTGGGATAACTTTCATCAGATGCTCAAAGTAAAAATATTTGAAACCCAAATAACGTAAAAGTCTTTGTGAGCAACAAAACCAAAGGGTCTAAACAGGATAGCAAAAAACCTGCTCAGATCATATATACCTGAGGGGCGAGAACCTTAGTTTTAATATTAATTACATGATTTAAGAACTGTACATTTCGCTTAGAAATGTATGTAATAAAACATGTGAATGCCGAAGCTCTGACTACCGGAGTAATTAGAAATTGTTTATCACAGAAAGATAGACAATACCGTGGCCAAAATAAAAACGACAAATGGACAAACGATCATCCACAAAATGCTACATAGAAAACTAAAGATTGAGAGACAAGAATCCAACTCAAATGGGATCAACTCGTGTAGTCTAGAAGAATAACCGATTCCTGCTACACTAGTAGCACCCGTCGTGTTACACCTTGTAGAATTTAAACAAATAGGCAATAACTCATGTAAGAGTAAATGGTCGATATTGTTACTACGACAAACGGACTATATCCGTGGTCATTTGTGAAACATATATTCCGTAATGATGACTACCGTAACACTTCTCAAGAAATAGCGTCATTTTGAATATCAGTCAGTATTTTCTAAATTAACGATAAGCTTCTTATACAGATTTATTTGTACCACAGGTGCTGTATTGTTGCATCAACTGAGTGTTATATGTATATACTCCATATACATTTACTGCGATAAATATAAATGGAAAGTTCACAATGGGAACATATAAATTGATATTGTGTTGTAAAGTTTCGTTATTTAGCAGTCTCCACTGTCAATTGCTGGATGTAGTTCAATGTATGAAGCAGACCTATCTGTATCGGTGATATCCTTTATTTCAAGCTCAATGGAATATATGCGATCAATAGTCACAAACCTTTGAATTATTTAATAAACGAATATCAGCTATATAGCGGAACGTGAAATTAAATGGCCGGGCTCGCTTATTTTTTGTATATCCCGAGACGTCCAGCCCCTGAATGAAGTCTGGTTTATAATTATTAAGACACAGTTGGAGAGAAAGGTAGCACATTTACTTTATGTGTGTTTGTTTCGGCATAGTGGTGTCCGACGCATATTGTGTTTATCTTAATTTTTGTTTTCGTCTTGTGTACTCTGTGTTGCCACTTTCTCTGGATTGACCATTTTTGATTGCTCCTTCGGTATTCTCCTAACGTTTATGTCCAAGACTTGGTGCTTTCTTTTTTATATGAAATAAGATTTATCCTTTCTAAATACATTTTTTTCCATCTACATTGACTCTTCTGTTTGCTGATACAAGTCGAGAACCATTGCTTTTAATTTAGTGAGTAAAGTTGTGCTAACGTTGAAGTCTGGTTGATACCATCAACAGTGAATGTTTGATTAGTCTTTTTATTAATCGCATATTCTGCTCCGTATATTCGGGTGTTGATTGAAGTTGTTGTCACATTGTGATATGGTCAGTGCCTTCTTAGCGCATGTATATGCCGAGCAGTTTCCTGGGAGCCCATGATCATAAGGATCCCATTATAATATATGTACGGTGTGTTTTTTAATGTTTAAACACTGATTTTGCTGGCAGTACCGATACAATAAACATATGTTTAATTTGATCGACATTTACATTGTTATTCCCGTGAGTAGTTGTGTAGGTATGGGACCCGGTGATCAACAAAGTCAGGTCCTCATATGCTGTTAAGACGACCCTGATATGGTCGCAACTTCAAAGTTAAAATTAGTCAATATTTCAACGCTATTTAATTGCCATTCCTCTCTGGTTGTTGATCAGATATGCATGCAAAGACAATATTAGTGTAGTGTTCTAAACTATAAAGTGTAAGTGTATGATGCTTAAAAACTGGGACAAATGAGAGGTTCAATTCAGATTTGCCCCGAATACACATAAACTTTAAAATATAATTTAAGGCACTGTATTAATAGAGTATGTTTATTCTACAGAAAAATATCACATTAATCCATTAACATTTATATTTTAAATTGAATAATCTAATCATACAATCCATTGATTGTCCCCTTTAATATTTTCTACAGGAGGTGAGCAGGATTTAAGCCTAGGTTCCCAAAGCTCAACAGGTAACAAGCGACAATGGTATCAGAAAAAATGCTATATATCGATTAGTGACAGCATATAGCAAAAATTATCCTGTCAGTGCATTTTGCCTGCTCAAATAGAAGAAGTGCAGGATATATATTTTGTTATGATGTTTAACGTCAATTTCAACAATATTCCAGTTATATAATGGCGATTAACTGCAGGATAGAAAAAATATACATATTTATACAACCGAATATCAACAGTCACAAATATATAAAATATATGTATATGTATATGTTGCTAGTTTCATACTCTTTTCATTCGTTTCTCTCTCTCTCTCTCTTTTTCGTTTCTTCACATGTTCTAATGTTTGTCTTTGTTCATCGCTAACGGCTTCTTCCACCTCTAAAACTGGTCGCCATGTTATAGATGAAATATTGCTGAAAGTGGCGTTAAGCACAATAAATCAAATCAAATCGTCAACCAAGCATACAACGTTATATCGCGGGAGCTGTCAAAACCGATTCCCAGTGATTTCATGATTTCAATATTAAAAATTTGCAGTACTACTAAAATACGTAATACTTATCCATGGAATGATAAATATCAACAGGTCGAGTTCATTTAAATGTTAGATTGTTTGATGCTCAAAATATTTGCCCAGGTTGTATTTTAACAGAAGATTGCTATTGCAATGGATATTATGGCTGGGTACAACCTTAATAAAATTTGAAGATGTCGTTGACCTAGTGAAGAAAAAGACCAGTCGAAAATAAACTTTTCATGATTGAACAAAATACATATTATACTATATCTTCTTTATATATATATTCGCCTTTTATGCTATAATTAGATATATCGCGGAATGCACTATACTGAGATTTGATCTCATAGAAAAAATGGAAGAGGATGACATTCCTGATCTGCTGTTTACTCTAGATTTTGAAAAATCTGTTGATGCAGTGGGATGGTCTTTTCTGTATAAACATTGCAATATTTAGGTTTTGAGGATTTTTGTCGTTCTTGGATAAAAACCTTTAATAGTGATATATGCAGCTGTATTACAACAAAAATGTAGATATCAAATTAAGTGCACACGACGCGTTTCTGGAAAAAAGCTAGAAGCAATAAAGTCAAAGGGCCTAAGCAGGATATCTGCAATTGGCTAAGGGCACCTATGCATGAACCTAAGTTTGATTCATAATAACTTTACTTAGGAACAGTAAATGTCAGTAATACATGCATCCATTAAGTCATATCATTGCCAAATCACTGACTACTAGGCTGATGATAGCCTCGGGAACTAATAGTCCACCAGCAGAGGTATCGACCCAGTGATAGTAAGAAAAACATAGGTATTCAATTTTGCGCGCACGACGCGTTTCTGGAATAGCCTTTATCGGACACGCTCAAATTCGAAAGATCGGAAACACAAAAACAATTTTGGGAGCAATAAATCAAAAAGGCGTTAACAGAATAGCCATAAAATGAAAACTTCTCTGATTATTTTAATTTGGGTGGGAGTGAACGTCGGGATGATATTATGTAACCTTATATATTTATATTGGTTCTAGAATTCCTCGGTGCAGCCTTAAATAATGATAAAGATATTACTGGAGTACAAATAGAAAGCTCTGAATTTCTTCTCAGCCAATATGCAAATGATTCATCTTTAATTTTAGATGATAATTCTCAGTCGTTAAAAAAGTCAATATTTATACTGTCACTTTTCTCAAGATATTCTGTTTTAAAAGTAAAATTAGACAATGCAGACGCAGTATGAATTAGCTCTAAGCATGGGTCGGGGGAGGACTATTTTCTCCAACATAATATAACTTGGAATCATATATGTAGATAAAATATGATCTAAATGCTCCAAACAAACCTATTTTTAATTTTCTAGATAAACTTCAAAGTATTAATAAGATACTAAGTGATTGGTGATGGCGTGATTTAACATTTATTGGGAAAATTACAGTTGGCAACTCACTTGCATTGCCAATTCTAATCCATACTCTAACAGTTCTGTGAAACTTCCTAGCAATATATTAAAAGCTATACAGAAAAATAAATGTTTTATGAATTTCTGTGGAATAGAAACAGTGATAACGTTAAAAGGGAAATATCAACAAAAAGTTGCGAAGATGGTGGTTTGAAAATGATTGATATCACACTTTTCTGTCAAGCATTAAAAATAATATGCATTAAGAAAAATACTGTTAATTGATTCTTTAGAAAAATGGGGTAGGCACAAAATTAACTACTTGGAAATGGAGGACTGAACACAGTAGCAAGCACTTTAAACCCTTTTTGGAAAAACATTCTTGACAATTTTAGTAACCTACAAAATGAAAAAGTGATAGATGAAAACGATGTCTTGAGCCAATCCGTATAGCTAAATAGTAATATCAAAGTCAACGACTAATTTCCCTATTTGTAGAATTGGATTGAAAAGGACATTTATATCATAAATGACGTACTTGATCAAAATAAACAAATAATGGGCTATGAAAATTGTCAGGGCACATATCATGTTGACACCACATGCATAGAGTGCTATGGTATTATAAGTGCAACACCATGGCAAATGAAGGACCTGATCAATACCTGTCACAATTTAAGATATAAAGATAATGTTTATTCATCAGTTACAAATTGACCCAAAACCCTGTTAATATTTTAAAAGATAGCTTATAGATAAAAACACAGTTGTTCCTGAGGTCGAATAAGTTTGATATAGAAGAAACCGAATGGGTCTTATTTTTGCAGAATCCTTTTCATTATCAAAAAATAATAAATTGTCATGTTTCCAATATAGACTGTTTCACAGAATTCTTGCTCTAAATCCCTATCTCTCTAAGTGTAAGATATAAGAAACTGAACTATGTTCCTTTTGCAATGAAGCAAACGAAACGTTGAAATACTTTTTGGGACAGTAATGTGACAATACATTTCTGGTTTCCAGTCATGGACTTTCTAATAGGTATAGATGGAAACAATATACATGTGATTCCAAAAGGTATTATCTTCGTACATGTACAGTTTGGAAGTAATCTACTTATTCAAAATTGTATCTTTTTTTCAAATATTACTAGTATATATTGTGATATGGACATCAGCATTCATTAATAAATACACATAACATAAATAAAACACGAACACAATACAAAACAAATGAGCTATGTCGAATCGAGCATCAAATCACGAAAAAAAGTATTTTTTTTTCCTGTTTCTAACATTGTTTTTCTAGCATATTTCCTTTTATTGTTCGGTCAAGTAAACAGGCTTTTACGTCTAGATGTAAAATGAACTGATATGTCATCGTTATGACGTATTGGATGTTGTTTGCTTCTTTCTAGAGGATGTTGATTTCCTTTCAGGATGGCTTAAAACTGTGAAGTAAATAATTACCATGCCAACCGTCAAGTCAGTTAACTATCTACAACTTATGAAGGATTCACATAGATTACAGATATTACCGCGATACGAGAATAATTATGCAATAACAAAACAGTAAAATTGGCTCAATTTTGATTTTGTTTGAAAATATATGCCGATAGTTCATATCATTACAATTCATATAACTTATATTTTCACAGAAAATAGAGTTATCAAATCCACGCTCAATGTGCAAAGTAAAACAAAAAAGATATAAGCATACACAACGTCAATATGATAAAACAATTATTGTTGTAATATATGAACATTTAACCCAACAGTGTTATAATTAGATTGTAGAGCAAACACATTATGTTTTCCCTTTACAAGATTTGACCTCTTGTCGTTGATAAACTGCAGTACCAATCGCTTAGCGATATGACCAGCAGCCTATATCAGTCGTCCACATCCACTATTTTAAAAATAGCTGCAATACTGTCTCATAGGACAATTCTGAGGGATATGCATAAGACATGAGCTTAAACGTGTGTATATGGCACACACACACGTACGTCAGTGGGAGCTGTCAGGTGTTCTTCCAATCCTCTTTATAAAATTTAACTTTTAATCTTAGAGCTGTCAAAACAGCATTAACACATTTGCTTTCTTTTACTTATATACCATCATTCCACATACGCTACTGCAATCTAGATTTAACTAATTGATTCAGTGTTGCTTCTCAAGGACGAATGGAGAACAAAGATATCATTATATTGGTATTAGCACAAACAAATCTTACTTTGTCAAAAGCCAATCGAAATCTAGTAATACAAATAAACAGGACAAGATCATTCAAATGTTAGATTTGTTTTATTGACAGCACATTTGTCTTGTTTGGTGGACGGGTTTTTCAACAGACGATTGGTATTTCAATGGATAAGAATTGTACTCCGCTACTCGCCAATTTGTTTCTACACGCTTATCAGGCAGATTTCATTCAAGGGCTTCTTAAAAAAAAAGATAGAAAGTTATTCCATACCTTTAATTTGTCACTGAGCAATTGTCGATTTGGTGATTATATGCATTGCACCTATCCAAATGAGTTATAAATACAGGATAGTACTCACATTCAAAGGTATGCTTCGTACCTTGATATTCACCTTGAAATCGACAACGAAGGAAAATTGAAAAAACCTCCATGACAAACGCGATGACTTCACCTTTCCAATCGTTAACTTCTCTTTTATCAGTAGCAATATTCCAACATCACCAGCGCATGGACATTACACTTCACATTTCATACGTTATTCTAGAGCTTGTTTCCAGTGCAGTGGTTTTCTGGTCAGAGCTCAACTGCTGTCGCAAAAGCTATTCAAACAAGGTTACGTTGCTCCTACGTTGAGGTCATCGCTAAAAACATTATATAATGAAGTTCAGTACGTTTTTACCCCCAGTTGTTTGTAGGGGGCTCATGTCTGATATATGTTATCTGTGTTTGCGCATAGTGGTGTCGTGAGTAGCATGTCTGGTGTCTTATAAAAGGTGGGAATTGCTTACCCTTAGCGGACACCTGTGTTCGCCCATGTTTTTGGTGGGGTCTGTGTTTCTGATCTTTTTAGTTTTCTGTTTTGTGTATTTTGTGTTGCTTCTCTTTCTCCTGTGTCCTGTGCTTTGTGTGCACAAAGTTGCCAGTTGCTCTGACTTGTTCATTCTGGATTTCCCCTTCGGTTGTCTCTTACGTGTTTTACTTGAAATATTTGGTTAATGCTAAATATTTATAAGTCTTTAACCTGGCAGTGTTAGAATTATAGGTTTCAGCTGATCAATTTGTATTATCCCTCCACTGGATTTGAACTCATACCGTATATTATCAATAAGATGCTGTTGGTAAGGATTTGAAGAAATACATATTACAAACATTAAACATGTAATATTTTCAATATATACAGAGCTAAGGTGTTGTATACAATAGTCATACAATTACAAATGTAGCCAGGACATATACAAAGGTTATCTAATTTGCACTCCCAGCGGTACACGATACACAAACATGCTCTGTAACTCGTTGGCGATAGTGTTTATTACAACTATGCTGATAGAATGCGCGCGCACATATTACATTTTGTGCGGGTTGAAAAAGACTATAAAACGCCATCGTAAATAATTGTAAACGACCATAAATCACCATGTCTATAGTGTTACCATTCGCACCTTATTTTAGTTTAGATGATTTATCTAGAGAAATCGTATCTAGTGTCACCCAAACGGTGAGAGAAAATATAAGACTTGTAAGGAAAATATCACAGTTTTTATCTCCGCCATTCAAATCATCAACACTGATGTCTACCAAGGGCAAGAAATAGCTGCAATTAATATTACCGCGATAGAACAGACATTTGTGCATATCAAATACTTCCAATTGGAGATATATTAAAAAACAATATCGAAATATTTACCACACATATGGATATTTTCATAGGAGTGTTTGCAAAACAGGAGATCGCGGTGACATATATATCATGTTCTACTTTGTTTTTAGCAACAAGAACTTGTTAATCATTTTATAGTAATAAACTTGGACATAAAAAGAAGATCACTTAAAGAAAATAGTTCAACTTGAAGTTATGGGAGGTGCTTATTTCACTGCAAATGAAAAAGTATCATTGAAGCCAGAATAGAGCTTGATAGAATATCTTAATACTACAGGTAAATGGAAAGAATGTAAGACGATGATGAACAAAATGTAGAAGAATGGTAGAAAGACATTAAAATTTGTAATCACGTTGACTTACAGTAGAGAACAATCATTTATTATTATTGTGTCATATGAATATTATGTAATTTGTAAAATATAACTAAATATAAAATTAAATATGTATACTTTTATTTTTATTATTTTATCAATTTGTTCAGAAAATGATAGCAGCACAAATAATATATCTTAGATTACGACACTCATATATGTGTAATTCTTTTTTGGCAAAAACAAAATGAAAGCACACCTGTCAGATTAAATGACATTTGTAATGTATGTCTTTCAAGATCCTATTTTACCGAAATTAGGCAAATTTATCGGGGAATAATTACAATGTTGCAAATATGTTTTATCTGCAATTTAGAAAATAGAAAAATATTTAAATGCTGCAAAATCATGCAATATTCATATGTTTATCGGTTTCCTTTGACGAAATAGCATTATTTTTTTTAATTCTGCTGTAATCTTGGAATTTTTGTTTTGTTATGTACCTTACATTGCAAACTGGTTTGATTTGGTTTGGTTTATGATGTTTTGCGCCACTTTCAACAATATTTCAGCTATATCGTGGATGTCAGTTTTATTGGTGAAGGAAACCTGAGTACCAGAAGAAAACCACCGACCTGCCGCAAGTCACTGACAAACTTTATCACATACTGTTGTGTCAAGTACACCTCGCAATACAAGAGGTTCGAACTCACAACTTTAGTGGTGAAAGGCACTGTTTGCACAGGTAGTTGTAAATCCAACTACCATGCGAACACAACGACCCCAATTGCGAACTGAGTTTAGCGACAAACATGATAAATTGAAAACAAAACAATATTATAATGCTGGAAAAATACTACGTTTATAGTGTTGTACCTTTCTATGTTTGAAAAAAAAGAAATGAACTTAGCGCTATTAGTGACAAATATCCAATCGTTTGACTTTCTGCGTACCAGATGTAGATTATTTAAGAAATGCGTCCTGGCTACTTCCATTGGGTCGATACATCTACTGGTGGACCATCAGGCCCCTAGGGTATCATCCGTTCAGTGCTGAAAATGTGTATTACATATTGTTATAATTGAAATTGGCAGTTCCTAAATAATGTAATTATTAATAAAACTAAGGTTCTCCCCCACAGGCATAGGTGACCTTAGCCGATTGTGGCTATCATGTTTAAGCCCTTTGGTTTGATTGCTCCCATAATCTTTATTTGTCTTTCCAATCTTCTGATTTGTTTTATTGTAGCAAATTTATTTTATCTTCATGAATCGTGTTTTTGTCAAATCCAACCTTCCCTCAATATATTTTATAATATAGTGATGATAATGAAATAACAAGTGTTTTACCGACAGTAGGTGTGCGAAATTTATATAAAAGGTTATACATGTATAAGCATAAATATCACGTAAATATAAAAAAGGTGTTTTATCCGTGACATTAATTCTCAACAGCAAAGGTTAAATCCTGCGTTAATTGTTTTTAAAACTAAGGTGCTCCTTCCTCTGACATAAGTCTAGTGACCTAAACCGATTTAGGTCTTCCTGTCTATGCAATCGTGACCGTGATCGTATGGTAGTTGGATTTACAACTACATATGCAATCAGTACCTATCACCACTAAAGTTATGAGATCGAATCTCGATCAAGGCGAGGTGTACAACACTATGTGATAAAGTTTGTCAGTTACTTGCGACAGGTCGTTGGTTTCCTGCTGGTCCGCCGGTTTCCTACACCAATAAAACTAACCGCCACGATATAGCTGAAAGCTAAACATCACAAAACCAAACTTGTTTATGCCCTTTAAAGTTCTTGCTCCTAAACACTTTTTTTAATTTCTTTTCATTTTGAACGTACCTGATGAATGTTTTCCACAAACACTGACTGCGCTCTAAGTTTGATATCTACGCTTTTATAAAACATATGGCTATAATCTTAATTGTTTCACGTCTAGCTTAGCTTATTACGTCATTTGATTATTCCGAGTTCGTCAGTTTTCATATAGTCTTGCAAGGGCCCGGGTGGCACAATGAGTTAGTTAGTTGGATTACCTAACAACTCATACAAGCCTATCACCAATATGATGTGGGTTACACCTGGCTTTGTAAATAACAAATAAAGGTTGATTCCCCATGGATGGTGGTTCTCTTCGGGTACTCCGGCTTCATCCACCACTAAAACTGGTGGTCATAATATAGCTAACATATTGCTGAAAGTGGCGTTAAAACACCAAAAATCAAATCAAATCATATGGTCTTGCTATACGGGTTTTGTTTGTTTGTCTCTATACGATAATGAACATCGTTATTACTACAGGTGAACTCGAACAATACTTTGAACTATCGGAAAGTTCGAGTTATCCAGACTATGCTTCGCTGTAAGATAGTACGACAGAACTTTTGTGTTTCTTCAAATGATGGTATGATGATGCTCTCTTGTATTCGATCGTTCATTTTATCAATATAATCATTGACTTTCAGTATTCTCTGTATCTCAGTTATACTATATTCGTGGTATTTTTCAACTGTCTATGATCATTAAGTTGGCGGGAATTGTTATTGCCGACGTCAAGTACGTCAGAATTTCCGCTATATCACGTGGCATGTATATATAGTCATACTCTTCATAAATTAGGTGGGTGTAAACTGTCAAGAAAATGTTTAAATGTCACACGCAACTGTTATCTTCTTTTGATTGGGACTTTATAGCAATTTATCTTTTCTTAAATTAAGTCGTCATACGAACAAAAACAGCTAACCAATGAGTTTTCTTCAAAGTGTTATGATATATTACGTTATATTTAATACTACTTCCCCAATCAAATAAATATTGATTTTGCTTATTAGGAATCCTTATTCTGATATTTACTGAGCGGAACAATATTTAATAAATATGATTTACTGTGGTTTTATTCTTTGCTAACCGATTTCTGGATCAGATAAATATTAAAACAATGTCAACATTGTGAAATTGTTAAAAGTTACTGACATTTTCCAATTATATCACATTCAGATTAAAAAGGGTAACACAAGCTTAACATAGACGTCATTCGGACATTTATTCAGTTTGTGAGTACATCGGCACCATGTACACATGCCTGAATAACTGAAAAGAAGCGCTTAATAGGATAGTCCTTTTTCTTTTGGTGTTGTCTGTCCTTCTTATATATATGGATTATGATTACCCTATTTATATCTTCAAACACTTTTTAAATAAGTGAAGTGGTTGAACGATTTGTTAGTTTTACCCTGACGAGCACAGGTTACAATCGTCGAGATGATAATGATGTCTCCTTTGTACTAGACCATCATGCTTAGTAGGATTTCGACAGTGCTAGCTCACATAAACACCAGTCCTTGGGTAGACATGTCGCTCAATATGGACTCATTATCATGATTCCGAACGAACTTGACTTTGCTCTAATTCAATAATGCTGCATGTTTAGCAAGGAAGCAGCAATTACAAACTATGTAGACTTTGGTTTGATCCGACTGGGTCTTAAACACATGCTCTACTGCAATCTAGGTGAGAATGGTAACAAGTATATCACCGATATGAACTGAATATACACAAAGGAGGAATACCACCGATATGATCAGAATGTTAAATACGTATGGAATACCGCCGACATGACCTAAAGGTTAAATAATGGAAGTTGTATAGCACGTACTCGCTAATGCGATACAATATATTCCACGATATACAATGTTGACAAAACTGTAAAAGTGTGATATATATTAAAACAGTTCACCGTTACCATTATACATGTTAGTATTTTACTTAGAAAGATATAATTAACATGCTAAATTAAGACTCCAAGAAATCTTCTATTTAGAAGTGGAATGGTAAAACGTGGTACACAAACGATGCAGAATAACGATGTTCGATTCGTCTGTACCTCCAGTTTTTTGTAGGAAGTCGCATGTCTTATTTACCTTATATGTGTCTTTTGTTTTTGTTTTTTTTTCGTTTTTTGTTCGTTTTTTTCTTCATCTTGTGTACTGTATGTTGCCATTTTCCTTGAATTGTCCTTTTTGAAAGCCCCTTCAGTATTCTCTACCGTTTATTTACTGAAACAATTTTCACTGCATTGCATATATTTGATAGAATGAATTGAATCTTAGATATTCAACCAAGGAAGAGAGGGATCATGCATTTGTGCTCTATGGGTATCAATTTTGGCTTTGTTTCTGCGAGTTGTTTGGAATCTGGAACTGTACAGGAAGCGTGGTATTTCGTTGTTTTTCTTTCGTCTAATTCGGAAATCCATTAACAAAAGACCACAATTAATTATCTCTATGACATTGCTATCAGGTTTAAAATTGTTTATAGCTAACCAGAATAGATGACTTTAGCAAACTCTGGCTATCTTTGTTTTTCCTTTGTTGTTTCCTTTTTTAGCATTCCTAACGAATAGTATTCCTGAAACTCCAGGTGATTACAAATGGGCACTAACTATGATATCTAAATGTGTATTTGTTTGGCAGTAAGCGTAACATACATCCTTAATAATATTGAAGTTATCCAATCGTGTGTTGTTTTTCTTGTGAGAAGATATGCCGATGTGAGTGGGCCGGGGTGACATTTACACATTTGACATCTACACATTTGACATATACACATGTGACATCTACACATTTTGCATCTACACATTTGACATCTACATATGTGACACCTACATGTACACATTTGACAACTACACATTAGACATTTACACATTTCACATCTACACATTTGACATCTACACATGTGACATCTACATATTTGACATACACATATTTGATATCTGCACATTTGACATCTACACATTTGACATCTACACATTTGACATCTACACATTTCGGATCTACACATTTGACATCTACACATTTGACCTCTATACATTTGACATCTACACAATTGACATCTACACAATTGACATCTACACATTTGACATCTACATATTTGACATCTACACATTTGACATCTACACATTTGACATGGACACATTTGACCTCTACACATTTGACCTCTATACATTTGACATCTACACATTTGACATCTACACATGTGACATCTACACATGTGACTTTTACACATGTGATATCTACACATTTAAAATCTACACATTTGACATCTACACATTTGACATGTACGCATTTAACATCTACACATTTGACATCTACACATCTGACATCTACATATTTGACATATACACATTTGACATCTACACAATTGACATCTACACATTTGACATCTACTCATTTGCAATCTGTACATTTGACATCTAAACATTATACATCTACACATTTGACATCTACACATTTGACATCTACACATTTTTACTTAGAAAGATATAATTAACATGCTAAATTAAGACTCCAAGAAATCTTCTATTTAGAAGTGGAATGGTAAAACGTGGTACACAAACGATGCAGAATAACGATGTTCGATTCGTCTGTACCTCCAGTTTTTTGTAGGAAGTCGCATGTCTTATTTACCTTATATGTGTCTTTTGTTTAATAGGTTTTTTTTCGTTTTTTGTTCGTTTTTTTCTTCATCTTGTGTACTGTATGTTGCCATTTTCCTTGAATTGTCCTTTTTGAAAGCCCCTTCAGTATTCTCTACCGTTTATTTACTGAAACAATTTTCACTGCATTGCATATATTTGATAGAATGAATTGAATCTTAGATATTCAACCAAGGAAGAGAGGGATCATGCATTTGTGCTCTATGGGTATCAATTTTGGCTTTGTTTCTGCGAGTTGTTTGGAATCTGGAACTGTACAGGAAGCGTGGTATTTCGTTGTTTTTCTTTCGTCTAATTCGGAAATCCATTAACAAAAGACCACAATTAATTATCTCTATGACATTGCTATCAGGTTTAAAATTGTTTATAGCTAACCAGAATAGATGACTTTAGCAAACTCTGGCTATCTTTGTTTTTCCTTTGTTGTTTCCTTTTTTAGCATTCCTAACGAATAGTATTCCTGAAACTCCAGGTGATTACAAATGGGCACTAACTATGATATCTAAATGTGTATTTGTTTGGCAGTAAGCGTAACATACATCCTTAATAATATTGAAGTTATCCAATCGTGTGTTGTTTTTCTTGTGAGAAGATATGCCGATGTGAGTGGGCCGGGGTGACATTTACACATTTGACATCTACACATTTGACATATACACATGTGACATCTACACATTTTGCATCTACACATTTGACATCTACATATGTGACACCTACATGTACACATTTGACAACTACACATTAGACATTTACACATTTCACATCTACACATTTGACATCTACACATGTGACATCTACATATTTGACATACACATATTTGATATCTGCACATTTGACATCTACACATTTGACATCTACACATTTGACATCTACACATTTCGGATCTACACATTTGACATCTACACATTTGACCTCTATGCATTTGACATCTACACAATTGACATCTACACAATTGACATCTACACATTTGACATCTACATATTTGACATCTACACATTTGACATCTACACATTTGACATGGACACATTTGACCTCTACACATTTGACCTCTATACATATGACATCTACACATTTGACATCTACACATGTGACATCTACACATGTGACTTTTACACATGTGATATCTACACATTTAAAATCTACACATTTGACATCTACACATTTGACATGTACGCATTTAACATCTACACATTTGACATCTACACATCTGACATCTACATATTTGACATATACACATTTGACATCTACACAATTGACATCTACACATTTGACATCTACTCATTTGCAATCTGTACATTTGACATCTAAACATTATACATCTACACATTTGACATCTACACATTTGACATCTACACATTTCGGATCTACACATTTGACATCTACACATTTGACCTCTCTACATTTGACATCTACACATTTGACATCTACACAATTGACATCTACACATTTGACATCTACAGATTTGACATCTACACATTTGACATCTACACATTTGACATGGACACATTTGACCTCTAAACATTTGACCTCAATACATTTGACATCTACACATTTGACATCTACACATGTGACATCTACACATGTGACTTTTACACATATGACATCTACACATTTAAAATTTACACATTTGACATCTACACATTTGACATGTACACATTTAACATCTACACATTTGACATCTACACATCTGACATCTACATATTTGACATATACACATTTGACATCTACACAATTGACATCTACATATTTGACCTCTACTCATTTGCAATCTGTACATTTGACATCTACACATTAGACATCTACACATTTGACATCTACACATTTCGGATCTACATATTGACATCTACATATTTGACACATACAAGTACACATTTGACATCTAAACATTTGACATATGCATATTTGACATCTACACATTTGACATATGCATATTTGATATCTACACATTTGACATCTACTCATTTGCAATATGTACATTTGACATCTACACATTATACATCTACACATTTGACATCTACACATTTCGGATCTGCACATTTGACATCTACACATTTGACCTCTATACATTTGACATCTACACATTTGACATCTACACAATTGACATCTACACATTTGACATCTACAGATTTGACATCTACACATTTGACATCTACACATTTGACATGGACACATTTGACCTCTACACATTTGACCTCTATACATTTGACATCTACACATTTGACATCTACACATGTGACATCTACACATGTGACTTTTACACATGTGACATCTACACATTTAAAATCTACACATTTGACATCTACACATTTGACATGTACACATTTGACATCTACACAATTGACATCTACACATTTGACATCTACTCATTTGCAATCTGTACATTTGACATCTACACATTAGACATCTACACATTTGACATCTACACATTTCGGATCTACATATTGACATCTACATATTTGACACATACAAGTACACATTTGATATCTAAACATTTGACATATGCATATTTGACATCTACACATTTGACATATGCATATTTGATATCTACACATTTGACATCTACTCATTTGCAATATGTACATTTGACATCTACACATTATACATCTACACATTTGACATCTACACATTTGACATCTACACATTTCGGATCTGCACATTTGACATTTACACATTTGACCTCTATACATTTGACATCTACATATTTGACATCTACACAATTGACATCTACACATTTGACATCTACAGATTTGACATCTACACATTTGACATCTACACATTTGACATGGACACATTTGACCTCTACACATTTGACCTCTATACATTTGACATCTACACATTTGACATCTACACATGTGACATCTACACATGTGACTTTTACACATGTGACATCTACACATTTAAAATCTACACATTTGACATCTACACATTTGACATGTACACATTTGACATCTACACAATTGACATCTACACATTTGACATCTACTCATTTGCAATCTACACATTTGACATCTACACATTTCGGATCTACATATTGACATCTACATATTTGACACATACAAGTACACATTTGAGATCTACACATTTGACATATGCATATTTGACATCTACACATTTGACATCTTAACATTTGACATCTACACATTTGACATCTTAACATTTGACATCTACACTTCTCTTATGGTGGTTGCTTGCTATCTAGTTCTAGTTATCTAATTTTCATTTGTCATATTTTATTCCGTAGAGTGTGATATGAATTAGTGATATTACAAATACGCTGTTTTAGTTGGCCTATTCTACAATTAGATATTTTTTCAGACCGATTTTCATTGGTTTTTCGCTAAGGTTATCCTAGCCCAGAAACGGTCACGCCGGACTACTTTTTTCAAGTAGCAAAGGTTTGTTTACTTCCGGTTTTTTGCGACCACGTCTGCAAAAATACATGTATTTCTGCTCGCTAAAGCTAGATATGGACGAGGAAATAAAAAAAGGGGACCGTGTCCGCCTTTGCGACGCGACGAAGGGTGTTATAATCAGCTACATATTAAATTGTGGTTTCCCCTCTATGAAATGATGTTACAAACGGGTAAAATTGTAACAGAGGCCACATATTGCTTTGACATTGTAGAATCTAATAATGAGTCGCCATTCAAAGATGTGTATGCATCAAATACTGCAATATATTATATTCAACACTGATTTTCCGATAGCCCAAGTTTTATAGGAGGAGCTACAAAATGCCCAAGACCCAGAAACTGAGTATCTCCAAGCTGACATTTTCACAAGCCCCACCAATGATAATGATGAAGAAAATTTCCAACAAACCAAACTAATATCATATATCAGAATGTTAGAATTGATGACCTAGACATTCACAAATACTATGAAGAGCTTGTAAATTCTAACACTAATAGAGAAACAAAGTCAGATATGAAAATGTTGAATGCATTCATGTTGGAGATCTTAAAAGATAATAGAGATATATGCCAGATCCCAGATAATGAACTGAATACCATAATATGCAAATTGATATAAATATACGTCAACAGGGATGGATCTGAGTATGATCTAACACAGTCAATGAAATTGTCGCAAGAATTGTTCGTCATCTAAGATCAAATAATTATGGAAATTCTATGAAGAAAGGAGATGCTTTCGACCAAGCACGCCGAGTTCTCACTGCAAAAACCATGGCTTTTTTAAAAAATGGGAAAGGGTAACAATCCAAGTAAAGCCCAACCACTCACAGATAACGAGGTGGATAAATTGTACACCACAGGGCAGATGGGGGTGCATAATCCAGATGCATTAATAAGAATGTTATGGTTTCAAACTACAGTCCACATCGGAATGCGCACTGGGACAGAACACGTCAACATGAAATGAGGAGACGTAGCGCTGTGCAAAACCAACACAGGAACATAATACCTTCAGTATTCTGAGAGAGTTACTAAAACAAGAACTGGGGTAAATCCTGGAAATACACGAGATGTAACACAACAATCTTGGAGTAATTTAGAAAATTCAGACAGATGCCATGTAACTGCATACAATAAAAACAAAGAACTAAGGCCGGTTAAATGCAGCTCTGATAATGACTCATTTTATATTTCTTCCACCACAGCTGTTGGCAACACATCCACAAAATGGTTCAAGTCACAACCAGTTGGGATAAATAAAATCAGTGTATTTCTGAAAATAATGATCACAAATGCAGATACATTTCATTGGTTACATGTTATTTTAACAAGTTTTAGTTTGTAATTAAATTAAGCAAACACAAACTTAAAATCATGTTAAAATTAACATCCATTCAGATGCAAACAAACAATATCAATCTCAGCTATAACTATACATTTTGTCATCTACATGCAGTTATCTGGCACCATGCACAAATTATACATGCAGTAAAATTTGGAACTAACAATACAAGGCTTTTTGAGAGTGGATGTTGTCAGCAAAGAATTTGCAATTTTCCTCCCTAAACAGCAGTCGTCAAGCAATGGGGAGTCCTTGCATTGATGAGGTAACAATCAAATTATCTCATTCAAAATGTAAGAAACCTTAAGTCGCTCTCAATTTTATCCAATCAATGGCTGAAACCAACCTGGTCACACATCAATGGGTAATATGATGCGTGATAAGCAAAATAATTACAGGAAGAATGCTAAACAATCACATAACATCCAATCCAGAGGGTACATTTGTCATATCACAGTGTGCATGGTGTGATATCATAGGTAGACAGATGTGATTAAAATACATGTATACATTGAAAATTTGAAAACTTAATATCTTGAGTTATTTAATTTCAGTTTTATAACAAACGAGTCTCTGGCGAGTTTCTTATTATATTGATATTAAATAATGAGATTTAATATTGAACAATATTCAATTTCACTCAATATTAATAGAGATAAATCAACAGTTGTTAATCAGCCTTAAATTATTCCACTAGGCGCTCTGTTCAACCTTGCCCCAGCAAAAATGATAATGCATAGGGAGGGAATCGAACCCTCGTACACAGGACAATGTACACAAATACTTGTTTATGATATGAAGAAGTGATATGGACAAATATACTCTTCTGATTTTATGTTATGTGATTGTGTATCGGACTATCATTTTTTTCTCTCAAATTATTTGATTGGTTGAAATTATAGGTTTCAAAACGAGTGAGAACTGAGTATCGCTTGATATCAACTAGTTTATTTAATTCCCAAATATAATAAACGAACCTTTGGTGAGTTTATTATATTTGAAATTAAATAACAAGAGTTGATATCCAGTGATTCCATATTCAATGGGTGAGAATTACATCATCTCAACTTCAGTTATTCAATTGCAAACGATAATAAACAAGCCTCTGGTAAGCTTATTATTCACAGGATTAACGTGTGAGAAATGCACATGTATATCACTTGATATTAGCTAGTGTTATTTAATTTGAAAATATATACAAGCCTTCAGATTTATTTTCTGTGACGAGCCTAGGTAGAGAACATTTTGTTGAGTACCTCCCCCCTCCCCCACCCCTCCGGGAGGTTTCCTATCAAATGAGAATTGTATATAGCTCGATCTCTAAAGAAAAAAAAATCTCTTTGCTCAGTGACCCCCAAAAAGCACAAAGCCTAGATATATGATTTTCCTCAGCTCGGAACCCCGCAAGCAAACTTGACCTATATTTTTGATATCCACTGATATTCATTCAGACAAAGTTCGGAAGAGATGATGATCATGAGTGGTATAAACAGATGAAGAGCAGTCAAAATATACAGAGATTAGGCCACACCAAATTTACTTCTTGTTCTTCGGATTTGATGCTAAAAACGTTGGAGCGAGTAAGTGATTTAAAAATGTTAATTTCTTTTCCTTTTTTACTTGTGTCATTTTTGATGAGCGAAACGTAAAATATTATGCGGAAAATATATTTCTTATATTTTTCATGTATTTTCAGAAGCGAGATACCATATTTTAATTTTAAATATGCTATTCTTCAATAAACTAAAACAAATTATTCCTGAAATAAGAAGTGCAAGGCGGGATTTTCTTATTTTTATTTTCATTCTGAAAACGACAGGTACATTCACATCGGTTCACTCAGCAGGGTACCTTATATTGCGTAATGAGTTTAGGTTCACACAGGAAGTCGCCAGGCAGAATATATACAAGTGTCATTTAAAATCCAGTCGACAGGACTCTGACCGAATACTTGAATACATGCGTCACAATCTTTGGCAATAATCAGAAGCGCAATACACATTTTGCGACCCGTTAACGCTACCCGTGACTAGAATAGGAGATGCAATACACATTTTAAAGGTTCTAATATGTGATCAAAATTATGAAGTAAAGCAGGGTGAACAGGGAGAGATAGAAACATGTTCTTGCAAACCCCAAAAAGCAAAATAGACAAAAGCCATTCGTATGCAATTTTTCCTCATAAAAACAACAACCATATTTTTGATGACTATTCTGAGATTAATCAGAAGGGTCCGCCAGTTCGAAAGACGTGATTAACATAAACAAAAAAATGTTTTCTTTACACAGAGACATATCATATGTTACGCTTTATTCAAATCAGAAATAACCGTTATGAAAACAGATTAATCTTTGTTACTGTTGGCGAATACGAATATTGTATTTCCATAAACAAATTATTATATTACGTAAGAGATGTACCCTGAAGTTTTGTATAATAAACTGTAAAAGTATTTATAATACTCATCGTCTGTAATTGTCAAATGAAAACTATTACAAATTATCCTTTCAATTTTATGGCTTCCTACCCTATAATGTTCTGTGCTTTTAGCAGAGCTTATGTGTAGCTTTAGTGTAGTGCATGAACGATCGATTACAAAGTGCGATCTTATAAATAATATCATTAAAACAATTTTGCACCGTAGTATAGGCCTATTGTTTATTTTTTTACGATTTCATGGCATTGTTCCGATGTCCGTTCTTTTTTTTCAACATAATTTCGTAGTTCTTCAATTTTCGAAAGAAATCTTTTGTAAATGTTTCTCATTAAAGACGGACCGTTTTCCTCGATTCGTTTGTTTTGCCATAAGTATATAGAAACAAAACGTAAATCTGCAAAAAGTGATTGTGTAATAAATTCATATATTTAGAATAATAAGAAAAAAAAAGAATTACGCCTAACAAGCCATATCGACACTGAATGAGGAACCCGTTTGTCACGCTTGTCTTGGGGCGTGGTGTTATTTAGACATCACGTGATAATTGGTATCGAGATGCTATCAAAATGGCGACATCCATCTATCGTTGACCGAATTTTAAAGTCGATTTCATTCCCTTATCTAACATAATAAAACGATAATATACATATAAACATCCATATTTATACATCAGGAAAAAAATATAAAAACATAATTTGTTTGCGAAGTTTCCCTTTAATACATACATGCACGTTGTACATGTATCATATGTGGTTTCTCCAACAGGTTGATATTTTCAATAGTCATATTTTCTTTTGAGGACAAAAACCACTCAAAGCTTTGTAATTACAAATGTAACAGTAATATGAATGTTATGAATGTTGGGTATGTTTATTATTATTATTATTTTTTTTTTTAAATTTGCTTTTGTACAATTTATTTGCAAGCATAACAAAGTATTTTCTTATATTAACCTGTATAATTTTATTTTCTGATATGTCCTCATCAGCAAGCTTGTGTAGTAAATATTGCCTTGCACTGTGGTTAGTTAGTTTTCTCCCTTCTTCATTCAGATCTGGTACAATAAAGATATGCATTTATCATGAGGAAGAAGCTATTACTTTTGCAACATTTTGGCATAGAGTATTTACTGCAATATGGGAAAAATCAAAACAAAAATACGCTTAGCAATTGGTAAGAATTGCTGGATATCAACTCTCGTTATTTAATTTCAAAATATAATGAACTCGCCATTATATTTTGAAATTAAATAACCCAAGTACAAAAAATGTAGGTATTGACTGATATACAATGTTCACTCATGAAACCTTTAATTATATTTTGAAATTAAATAACTTGTTGATATCAATCAAATTAAATCATTATTATGATACAATTCTCATTATGAAAACATAAAATAGCAATTCTCGTTATTTAATTTCAAATTTCTCTCATGATACTGCCATTTTATCTTTTTCTTGCATGAATAGATATTTGTAATTCACAACAAGATTTTGCAGCTGGAGTTAGATATGAACTAGTGATATCACTTTTCCTGGTATTTTATTGGTCGATCTGATGGTGTGATATCACTTTTGCGACTTTGTCTTTGGCTCATCGTCAGTTCTTGTTGGCCGTGGTCGACGTCACCTAGTAACGTTGTTCCTAATCGAAAGAAAACACCAACGTCACAAGCAAATGAACGTCGAAAAGCAGTCCGGCTTAGAAAATGTACTGCAATACAGAAAAAATCAGGTTTAACAACTCGAGAGAATTGTATATCATTGGATATCAACTCTCGTTATTTAATTTTAAATGTAATAAACTCGCCAGATGCTCGTTTATTACGTTTTGAAATTAGATAACTCGAGTAGAGATCGAACGATATACAATTCTCATTCGAAAGTAAACCTCCCGGAGGGGGGGGGGGGTACTCACCAAATAAAAGGCTTGTATATGTTTTGAAATTAAGTAACACTAACTAATATCAAGTGATATACATGTACATTTCTCACACGTTAATCCTGTGAATAATAAATTTGCCAGAGGCTTGTTTATTATCGTTCGAAATTGAATAACTCAAGTTGAGATGATGTTATTCTCAGCCATTGAATATGGAATCACTGGATATCAAATCTTGTTATTTAATTTCAAATATAATAAACTCACCAAAGGCTCGTTTATTATATTTGGGAATTAAATAACTATAGTTGATATCAAGCGATATACAGTTCTCACTCGTTTTGAAACCTATAATTTCAACCAATCAAATAATTTGAAAAAAAAAATGATAGTCCGATACACAATCACATAACATCAAATCAGAAGTGTATATTTGTCCATATCACTTCTTCATATCATAAACAAGTAATATTGTGTACATTTTCCTGTGTACGAGGGTTCGATTCTCTCCCTAGGCATAATCATTTTTGCTGTTGCAAAGTTGGACAAAGCTCCTAGTGGTCCCGCATAGGACTAATTTAAGGCTGATTAACAATTGTTGATTTATCTCTATTAATATTGAGTGAAATTGAATTTTGTTCCATATTGAATCTCATTATTTAATATCAATATATTAACAAAATCGCCAGTGGCTCGTTTGTTATAACATTGAAATTAAATAACTCAAAATATTAAGCTTTCAAATTTTCAAACTTGTATATATACATGTATTTTCATCATATCTTTCTACCTATGATATCACATCATGCACAATGTGATATGACAAATATACCCTCTGGATTGGATGTTATGTGATTGTTTAACAGTCTTCCCCTAATTCTTTTGCTTATTACACATCATATTACCCATTGATGTGTGACCAGGTTGGTCTCAGCCATGTATTGGATAAAATTGAGAGCGACATAAGGTTTCTTACATTTTGAATGAGATAATTTGATTGTTACGTCATCAATGCAAGGACTCCCCACTGCTTGACGACTGCTGTTTAGGGAGGGAAATTGCAAATTCTTTGCTGAAAACATCCACTCTCAAAAAGTCTTGAATTGTTAGTTTCAAATTTTACTGCATGTATAAAATATTTGCATGGTGCCAGGTAACTGCATGTAGATGACAAAATGCATAGTTATAGCTGAGTTTGATATTGTTTGTTTGCATCTGAATACATGCTAATTTTACAATGATTTTAAGTTTTTGTTTGGTTAATTTAAATACAAACTTAAAACTTGTTAAAATAACATGTAACCAATGAAAAGTACCTGCATTTGTGATCATTATTTTCAGAAATCCACTGATTTTATTTATCCCAACTGGTTGTGACTTGAACCATTTTGTGGATGTGTTGCCAAAAGCTGTGTTGGAAGAAATATAAAATGAGTCATTATCAGAGCTGCATTTAACGGCCTTAGTTCTTTGTATTTCTTGTATGCAGTTACATGGCATCTGTCTGAATTTTCTAAATTACTCCAAGATTGTTGTGTTACATCTCGTGTATTTCCAGGATTTGCCCCAGTTCTTTCCTTAAGTAACTCTCTCAGAATACTGAAGGTATTCTGTTCCTGTGTTGGTCTTGCACAGCGCTACGTCTCCTCATTTCATGTTGACGTGCTCTGTCACAGTGCGCATTCCGAAGTGGACTGTATTTTGAATCCATAACATTCTTAATAATGCATCTGGATTATACATCCCCATCTTCCCTGTGGTGTACAATTTATCCACCTCGTCATCTGTGAGTGGTTGGGCTTTATTTGGTTTGTTACCCTTTCCCATTTGTTTTAAATCCATGGTTTTTGCAGTGAGAACTCGGGGTGCTGGTCGAGAGCATCTCCTTTCTTCATAGAATTTCCATAATTATTTGATCGTAGATAACGATCAATGCTTGCGACGATTCCTTTGACTATGTTTGGCTCATACTCAGATCCATCCCTTTGGCGTACATTTATAATCAATTTGCATATTATGGTATTAAGTTCATTATCTGGGATCTGGCATATATCTCTATTATCTTTTAAGACCTCCAACATGAATGCATTCACAATTTTCATATCTGACTTTGTTTTTCTATTTGTGTTAGAATTTACTTGCTCTTCATAGTATTTGTGAATGTCTAGGTCATCAATTATAACATTCTGATATCTGATATTAGTTTGGTTTGTTTGAAATATTCTTTATCATTATCATTGGTTGGGCCTGGGATAATGTCAGCTTGGAGAAACTCAGTTTCTGGGTCTTGGGCATTGTGTAGCTTCTCCTGTAAAACTTGGGCGATCACAAAATCCTCATGTGTTTGGGACTGGCATGATGGTGCAAGAACTGGGGGGTGTTGAATATAATGTATGGCAGTATTTGATGCATAACAATCTTTGAATGGCGACTCATGATTAGACTCTACAATGTCAAAGCAATATGTGGTCTCTGTTACAATTTTACCCGTTTGTAACATTATTTCATAGAGGGGAAACGACAATTTAATATGTTGTCAATTATAACAGCCTTCGTCCCGTCGCATAGGCGGACACGGTCACCTTTTATTATTTCGTCATCTATGATTCTAGATTTGCAGAATTTCTTCCATTGAAATATCCTCCAGAGCTGGAAGTTAAAGAGACCACAGATACAGCTTCGTCCGCATTATTTTTGGACTTATACCTCGAATTTGACGACAGTGGTCAACTCAGTACTAAAATTTTAAAATCATAAATTTTCCAAACTTGTGCAGCAATATACCAGCTTCTCCTGCATATGTTGTTTACATCTCGCAAAGCACCAGTAGCAATTATTCTGATTTCCTGAAACGTCATCTTCATCTGAGAAACAGGCTAATGAACCAGGGCTATAAAAAGATTCGCCTTATTCGATCTCTTAAAAAGTTTATATTCCGCTACAAAGATCTTGTCGAAATATACTCCGTCTGTGCAGAAACGATTATAAGCGATGCATTGTCATATAGTGAAAATGTATAAAGATAAGGAAGCCAAGAAACATGTCAACAATATTTTTGTATCAATGTGTGACGTAAAAGTTTCTTTGACATTTACTTCACTGAATATGGTACTGCTTTGACGACTGTGTTAGCTATTTTGTTCCTGTATTTAAATACTGTTATAGTGACAGCCGGAACCTTTGAACCGTAATGAGAGCGGGAGGTTTTGCGCTTTAAAATCTTATTCAACACACCATTTCTTTAGAAATGCCTGTACCAAGTCAGGTTCATTACGGTTTTCACAGTTTTCCGGTTGTTGACTGATTTTGTCTGTTTATATAATTATGAATTTTGACTTTCCCTTTGTAAGATTGTTCGGAGTTCGGTAATTGTTTTATTACCCTTATTTAACGAGCAGAAATACATGTATTTTTGCAGACGACGTCGCGAAAAACCGGAAGAAAACAAACCTTTGCTACTTGAAAAGAGTATTCCAGCGTAACCGTTTCTGGACTAGGATGACCTTAGCGATCAGCCAATGAAAATCGGTCTGCAAAATATATAATTGTAGAATAGGCCAACTACAACAGCGTATTCGTAATATCACTAATTCATATCACACTCTACGGAATGTGTAGATGTCAAATGTGTAGATGTCAAATTTGTAGATGTCATATGTGTAGATGTTAAATGTGTAGATGTCAAATGTGTAGATCTCAAATGTGTAGATGTAAAATGTGTGGATATCAAATGTGTAGATGTAAAATGTGTAGATATCAAAGGTGTAGATGTCAAACCAGATAACAAGCAACCACCATTAGAGAAGTGTAAATGTCAAATGTATAGATCCGAAATGTGTAGATGTCACATGTGTAGATGTCAAATGTGTAGATATTAAATGTGTAGATGTCAAATGTATAGATGTCAAATGTGTAGATGTCAAGTGTGTAGATGTCAAATGTGTAGATGTCAAATGTGGAAATGTCACATGTGTAGATGTCAAATGTGTAGATGTCAAATGTATAGAGGCCGAATGTGTAGATGTCAAATGTGTAGATGTCAAATGTGTAGATGTCAAATGTGTAGATGTCACATGTGTAGATGTCAAATTTGTAGATGTCAAATGTGGAAATGTCACATGTGTAGATGTCAAATATGTAGATGTCAAATGTGTAGATGCCAGATGTGTAAATGTCACATGTGTAGATGTCACATATGTAGATGTCAAAGGTGGAGATGTCAAATGTATAGAGGCCAAATGTGTAGAGGTCAAATGTGTAGAGGTCAAATGTGTAGTTGTCAAATGTGTAGATGTCAAATGTTTAGATATCAAATGTGTATATGTCAAATGTGTCCATGTCAAATGTGTAGATGTCAAATGTGTAGATGTGAAATGTGTAGATGACAAATGTGTAGAGGTCAAATGTGTTGATGTCAAATGTGTAAATGTCAAATGTGTAGATGTCAAATGCTTAGATATCAAATGTGTAGATGTCAAGTGTGTAGATGTCAAATGTGTAGATGTCAAATGTGTAGATGTCAAGTGTGTAGATGTCAAATGTGTAGATGTCAAATATGTAGATGTCAAATGTGTATTGATAAAATGTGTGGAGGTCAAGTGTGTAAATGTCAAATGTGTAGATGTCAATTGTGTAGATGTTAAATGTGTAGATGTCAAATGTGTCGATGTCAAATGTGTAGTTGTCCAATGTGTAGATGTCAAATGTGTAGATGTCAAATGTGTAAATGTAAAATGTGTAGATGTCAAATGTGTAGATTTCAAATGTGTAGATGTCAAATGTGTAAATGTCAAATGTGTAGATATCAAATGTGTAGATCTCAATTGTGTAGATGTGATATGTGTAAATGTCAAATGTGTCCATGTCAAATCTGTAGATGTCAAATGTGTAAATGTCAAATGTGTAGATGTCAAATGTGTAGATGTCAAATGTGTAGATGTCAAATGTGTAGATGTCAAATGTGTAGATGTCAAATGTGTAAATGTCACATGTGTAGATGTCAAATCTGTATATGTCAAATGTGTAGATGTCAAATTTGTAAATGTCAAATGTGTAGATGTCAAATGTGTAGATGTCTAATGTGTAGATGTCAAATGTGTAGATGTCAAATGTGTAAATGTCACATGTGTAGATGTCAAATGTGTAGATGTCAAATGTGTAGATGTCAAATGTATAAATGTCAAATGTGTAGATGTCAAGTGTGTAGATGTCAAATGTGTAGATGTCAAATGTGTAGATGTCAAATGTGTAGATGTCAAATGTGTTGATGTCAAATGTGTATTGATCAAATGTGTAGAGGTCAAGTGTGTAGATGTCAAATGTGTAGATGTCAAATGTGTAGATGTCACATGTGTTGATGTCAAATGTGTAGATGTAACATTAGTAAATGTCACCCCGACCCACTCAATTCGTCATACTTTCTCACAAGAAGAACAACACACTATTGGATAACTTCAATATTATTAAGGATGTTTGTTGCGCTTACTGCCAAACAAATACAAATTTAGATATCATAGTTAGTGCCCATTTGTAATCACCTGGAGTTTCAGGAAAAGTATTCGTCAGGAACGCTCAAAAAGGAAACAAGAGAGGAAACACAAAGATAGCCAGAGTTTGCTAAGGTTATCTATTCTGGTTAGCTATAAACAATTTTAATCCTGATAGCAATGTCATAGAGATAATTAATTGTGGTCTTTTGTTAATGGATTTCCGAATTAGACGAAAGAAAAACAACGAAATACCACGCTTCCTGTACAGTTCCAGATTCCAAACAACAACTCGTAGAAAAAGAGCCAAAATTGATACCCCTACAACACAAATACATGATTCTTCACTTCCATATCTATGATTAAATTCATTCTATAAAATATGTGCAATGCAGTGAAAATTGTTTCAGTAAATAAACGGTAGAGAATACTGAAGGGGCTTTCAAAAAGGACAATTCAAGGAAAATGGCAACATACAGTACACAAGATGAAAAAACAAACAAAAAACAAAAACGAAAACAAAACTATTAGACAAAAGAAACATATAAGGTTAATAAGACATGCGACTTCCTACAAAGAACTTGATGTACAGACAAATCGAACATCGTTATTCTGCATCGTTTGTGTACCACATTTTACCATTCCACTTCCAAATAGAAGATTTCTTGGAGTCTTAATTTACATTTTATTATATCTTTCTAAGCAAAATACTAACATCTAAAATGGTAACGGTGAACTGTTTTAATATGTATCACACTTTAACAGTTGTGTCAGCATTGTATATCGTGGAATTTATTTTATCGCAGTAGCGAGTACGTGCTATACAACTCCCATTATTTAACATTTCGGTCATGTCGGCGGTATTCCATACGTATTTAACATTTAACATTCTGATCATATCGGTGGTATTCCTCCTTTTTGTATATTCAAGTCATATCGGTGATATACTTGTTACCATTCTCACCTAGATTGCAGTAGAGCATGTGTTTGACACCCAGTCGGATCAAACCAAAGTCTACATAGTTTGTAATTGCTGCTTCGTTGCTAAGTATACAGCATTATTGATTTAGTGCAAAGACAAGTTCGTTCGGAATCAGGATAATGAGTCCATATGGAGAGACATGTCTACCCAAGGACTGGTGTTTATGTGAGCTAGCACTGTCGAAATCCTACTAAGCATGATGGTCTAGTACAGAGGAGACATCATTATCATCTCGACGATTGTAACCTGTGCTCGTCAGGGTAAAACTAACAAATCGTTCAACCACTTCACTTATTTAACTAGAGGCTCCGTGGACTGAGCCTGTGTCGCTCACCTTTCATTCTGCTTTGCGGAAACGTAATACATAACATTCCATATGTGCTTCCCACCAAATTTCTCTTCATTTTGGCATAGCAGTTTCAGAGAAGATGATTTTTAGAAATTGACCTATCTAAAACAAGAATTGCCTGTGGCAGCCATGTTTGTTAATGGATCTTCCATAGATTCTTTTTATCAAGTTTCATATCATTTGGACAAGTGGCTTCAGAGGAAAAGCTGTTTTAGAAATCGATCATTAAGAAAAAAGAATTGCCTATGATGGCCATGTTTGTTAACGGATCAAAATGGAATGAGCAATTCCCATAGAGGACCTTCCATAGATGCTTGCTACCATGTTTCAGAGTAGAAGATTTTTAGAAATTGACCCATCAGAGACAATAATTGCCTGTGGCGGCCATGTTTGTTAATGATCGGGACAAAATGAGCAATCTTCATAGAGAACTTCCCATAGATACCTCCTACCAAGATTCTGTTCATTTGGCAAAGCGGTTTCAGAGGAGAAGATGTTTTAGAAATCATCCAATCAGAAACAAGAATTGTCTATGGTGGCCATATTTGTTAACGAATAGGGACGAAATGAGCAATCACAACAGAGGACTTTCCGTAGATGCTTCCTACCAAGATTCGGTTCATTTGGCCGAACGGTTTCAGAGGAGAAGAATCTAATTTTTTTAATAGTTTTCTATTTTTTTTACCGATTTTTTTCACTAATTTTCAAGTTTGAGAAGCGGCAACGGCCATGTTTGATGGCAGTCGGGGTCATCATTCATGGTCTGAAAGATAATTATATATGCATTGTTCCTTTATAATTCGGTAGCAACATTGCTCTTTACAATATTTAAAGAATTTAAGCAAAATAAAATTCTATTTTTTGTAACGATAGCAGCCATTTTTCATAAGCGACCAGGGTTACCAACCATAAGTCTGAAAGTGGATCATGTATGCATCATTTCCATAAAGTTTCGTGGCAACTGGCTTTATACCGGATTTTAATATATGTTGTTTGACTATAATTATCTATTTTTTTTGTAACAGTGACGGCCACTTGGATGACAGCCGGAGGTCTTCAATCAAAATTTTGAAAGAAGACAACATATGCATTCTTTCCATACGGTTTGATTGCATTTGATTCTTTACAGGATTTTAAAATAAGTGTTTAATGAATTTGTTCACTAATTTTCTATTTATAGTAACAATGGTGGCCATATTTGATGGGGGATGGTGTTCTCAACCATAATTCTGAAAGAATATTACATATATGTATCAACTTTAATTGCAATATACTCTTAAGAATTTTTCAGGATTTTTTTTAATAAATTTTTTTGCTGATTTTACCCCCATGTTCTATTTATAGACATGGCGGTCATGATGGTTGGTCGGCAGGGTCATCGAACATAACTTTTAAAGGGAACCCCATAAGGATGATTCAGGCCACGTTTGGCTTAAATTGGCCCATTGGTTTCAGAGGAGAAGATTTTTGAAAAAGTTTACAGACGGACGACGGACGCCAATTGATGGCAATAGCTCATACAGGTGAGCTAACATTGCAGTGTAGGTAGATCTTGACAGACTGAACATGTTTGCAGTTTAAACTTAACATCAATCTCTTATAGTTTTTGAAATAAAGGACGAACAGTATTAAAATTTAGAAAATTGCAGGGTAGATAGATCTTGACATACTGCACATTATAGCAATTCAAACTTAACATCTATCTCTTATAGTTTTTGAAATATAAGTGGAAAAGTATTAAAATTAAAACAAATTGATGAAAAAGGGCACTAACTCCAAGATGGGTAATCAGATTTACTTCAAAATGGCAGGGTAGGTAGATCTTACTGTGCTGATCATTTTTACCCCATGTCAGATTTCTATTTTTATTAACGTTTTTTGAGTTATTACCAAAAACTGCAATTTTACCCCTATGATCTATTTATAGACATGGCGGCCATGATGGTTAGTCGGTAGGGTCATTGGACATAAATTGTTAAAGAGAACCCCCTAAGGGTGATTAAGGCCAAGTTTGGTTTAAATTGGCCCGGTGGTTTCAGAGGAGAAGATTTTTGAAAAAGTTTACAGACGGACGACGGACGACGGACGCCAAGTGATGGCAATACATCACATGACCCTTTGGGTCAGGTGAGCAAAAAAGTGTTTGAAGATATAAATAGGGTAATCATATTCCATAAATCTAAGGACAGATAACACCAAAAGAAAAAAGACTATAGTATTAAGCGCTTCTTTTCAGTTATTCAGGCATGTGATATAATTGGAAAATGTCAGTAACTTTTAACAATTTCACAATGTTGACATTGTATTAATATTTATCTGATCCAGAAATGGGTAAGCAAAGAATAAGACCACAGTAAATCATATTTATTAAATATTTTTCCGCTCAGTAAATATCAGAATAAGGATTCCTAATAAGAAAATTCAATATTTATTTGATTGGGGAAGCAGTATTAAATATAATGTAATATAGCATAACAATTTAAAGAAAACTCATTGGTTAGCTGTTTTTGTTCGTATGACGACTTAATTTAAGAAAATATATATTGCTAAAAAGTCCCAATCAAAAGAAGGTAACAGTTGCCTGTGACATTTAAACATTTTCTTGACAGTTTACACCCACCTAATTTATGAAGAGTATGGCTATATATACATGCCACGTGATATAGCGGACATTCGTACTTAACGTCGGCAATACTAATTCCCACCAACTTTCTGATCATAGACAGTTGAAAAATACCACGAATATAGTATAACTAACATACAAAGAATACTGAAAGTCAATGATTATATTGATAAATGAACGATCGGATACAAGAGAACATCATCACACCATCACTTGAAGAAACCCAATAGTCCATTCGTACTAATTTACAGCGAAGCATAGTCTGGTTAACTCGAACCTTCCGATAGTTCAAAGTATTGTTATCGGTTCGTCCGAGTTCACCTGTAGTAATAGCGATGTTCATTATCGTTTAAAGACAAACAAAGAATACCCGTATAGCAAGACCATATGATTTGATTTGATTTTTGGTGTTTTAACGCCACTTTCAGCAATATTTCAGCTATATTATGACGACCAGTTTTAGTGATGGAAGAAGCCGGAGTACCCAGAGAGAACCACCGTCCATGGGGAATCAACTGGTAAACTGTATCACTTGCAGCTGCGAGTCGTGTGCACATTTATTTGTAATTTACAAAGCCAGGTGCAAACCCACGCCGTATTGGTGATAGGCTTGTATGAGTTGTTAGGTAATCCAACTAATTAACTCATTGTGCCACCCGGGCCCTTGCAAGACCATATGAAAACTGACGAACTCGGAATAATCAAGTGACGTATTAAGCTAATCTATACGTGCAACAATAGCAATATGTTTGAATAAAAACGTAGATATCAAACTTAGTGCGCAGTCAGTGTTTGTGGAAAACATTCGTCAGATACCTTCAAATTGAAAAGAAATTAAAAAAAGTTTTTAGGAACAAGAACGTTTAAAGGGCATCAACAAGTTTGGTTTTGTGATGTTTAGCGGCGTTTTCAACTATATTTCAGCTATATAGTGGCGGGTAGTTTTATTGGTGTAGGAAACCGGAGGACCCGGAGGAAACCAACGACCTGTCGCAAGTCACTGACAAACTGTATCACATAGTGTTGTACACCTCGCCCTGATCGATATTCGATCTCATAGGATTAGTGGTGATAGGTACTGGTTGCATAAATAGTTGTAAATCCAACTACAATATGATCACGGCCACGACTGTATAAACAGGAAGACCGAAATCGGATAAGGACACTAGACCTGTCAGAGGAAGGAACACAATTACCACAGGATTTAACCTTTGCTGTGGAGAATTAACGTCTCGGATAAAACACCTTTCTTTGATATTTACGTGATATGTATGCTTATACATGTATTACCTTTTATATAAAATTCACACGTTTTCAAACACTCGCTATTTCATCATCATCACTATATTATAAAATATATTGAGGGAAGGTGGGATTTGACAAAAACACGATTCATGAAGATAAAAGAAATTTGCTACAATAAAACATATCTTTTGATATTATATTACTGTACATTAAGCAACGATTACACATTCACTCGATTAAATGGATGTAGATATATATAATAGTGCGCATGACGCGTTTATTGAGTAATTGTCATCAAGTCAAACGATTCACCAAGCCATATAACTTAAAAGTTTTTAGAAACAAGATACCAATATAACCTAAACAACATAGCCAATGAAAACGTAAATATAAAAATTAGTGCGCACGACGCGTTTCTTGAATAACCTTCATCAGATACACCCCAAATCAGAAGATTGGAAAGCCAAATAAAGATTATTGGAGCAATCAAACCAAAGGGCTTAAACATGATAGCCACAATCGCTAAGGTCACCTATGCCTGTGGAGGGAGAACCTTAGTTTTATTAATAATTACATTATTTAAGAACTGCCAATTTCAATCATAACAATATGTAATAAACTGTTTCAGCACTGAACGAATGATACCCTAGGGGCCTGATGATCCACCAGTAGATGTATCTACCCAATGGAAGTAGCCACGACGCATTTCTGGAATAACCTACGATGCAGAATAATCTGGTAGGCTGAAAGTCAAACGATTGTATTCAAACATAGAAAGGCATAACACTATAAACGTAGTATTTTTCCAGTATTATAATATTGTTTTGTTTTCAATTTATCATTGTTGTCGCTATACTCAGTAAGCTATTGTGGTCGTCGTGTTCACATGATAGTTGGGTTTACAACTACCTGTGCAAACAGTGCCTATCACCACTAAAGTTGTGAGTTCGAACCTTTTGCATTGCGAGATGTACTTGACACAACGCTATGTGATAAAGTTTGTCAGTGACTTGCGACAGGTCGGTGGTTTCTTTCCTCCACCAATAAAACTGACCTCCACGATATAGCTGAACTATTGTTGAAAGTGGCGCGAAACATTATGAACCAAACCAAACCAAACCAGTTTGCAATGTAAGGTACATAACCAACAAAATCCAAGATTACAGCAGAATTAAAAAAAATAATATTATTTCGTCAAAGGAAACCGGTAAAAATATGAATAGTGCATGACTTTTGCAGCATTTAAATATTTTTCTATTTTCTAAATTGCAGATAAAGCACATTTACATCCATTGTAATTATTCCCCGATAAATTTCCTAATTTCGGTAAAATAGGATCTTGAAAGACATGCATTACAAATGTCATTTAATCTGACAGGTGTGCTTTCATTTTGTTTTTGCCAAAAAAGAATTACACATATATGAGTGTCGTAATCTAAGATATATTATTTGTGCTGCTATCATTTTCTGAACAAATTGACAAAATAATAAAAATAAAAGTATACATATTTAATTTTATATTTAGTTATATTTTACAAATTACATAATATTCATATGACACAATAATAATAAATGATTGTTCTCTACTGTAAGTCAACGTGATTACAAATTTTAATGTCTTTCTACCATTCTTCTACATTTTGTTCATCATCGTCTTACATTCTTTCCATTTACCTGTAGTATTAAGATATTCTATCAAGCTCTATTCTGACTTCAATGATACTTTTTCATTTGCAGTGAAATAAGCACCTCCAATACCTTCAAGTTGAACTATTTTCTTTAAGTGATCTTCTTTTTATGTTCAAGTTTATTACTATAAAATGATTAACAAGTTCTTGTTGCTAAAAACAAAGTACAACATGATATGAATGTCACCGCGATCTCCTGTTTGCAAACACTCCTATGAAAATATCCATATGTGTGGTAAATATTTCGATATTGTTTTTTAATATATCTCCAATTGGAAGTATTTGATATGCACAAATGTCTGTTCTATCGCGGTAATATTAATTGCAGCTATTTCTTGCCCTTGGTAGAAATCAGTGTAGATGATTTGAATGGCGGAGATAAAACCTGTGATATTTTCCTTACAAGTCTTATATTTTCGCTCACCGTGTGGATGACACTAGATACGATTTCTCTAGATAAATCATCTAAACTAAAAGAAGGTGCGAATGGTAGCACTATAGACATGGTGATTTATGGTCGTGTAAAATTATTTACGATGGCGTTTTATAGTCTTTTTCAACCCGCACAAAATGTAATATGTGCGCGCGCATTCTATCAGCATAGTTGTAATTAACACTACCGCCAACGAGTTACAGAGCATGTTTCCAAGTAGTTAAATTTTGTGCCTACCCCATTTTTCTAAAGAATCAATTAACAGTATTTTCTACGCAGAAATAGTTAAAGGGTATATATATTTCTTAATGCATGTTATTGTTAATGCTTGACAGAAAAGTTTGATATCAATCATTTTCAAACCACCATCCTCGTAACCTTTTGTTGATATTTCCCTTTTAACGTTATCCCTGTTTCTATTCCACAGAAATTCATAAAACATTTTATTTGTCTGTATATCTTTTAATATATTGCTAGGAGGTGTGACAGAACTGTTAGAATATGGATTAGAATTGGCAATGCAAGTGAGTTGCCAACTGTAATTTTCACAATAAATGTTAAATCACGCCATTACCAATCACTTATTATCTTATTAATAATTTGAAGTTTATCTAGAAAATTAAAAATAGTTTTGTTTGGAGCATTTAGATCATATTGTATCTACATATATGATTCCAAGTTATATTATGTTGGAGGAAATAGTCCTCCCCCGATCCATGTTTAGAGCTAATTCATACTGCGTCTGCTTTGTCTAAATTTACTTTTAAACCAAAATATTTTGAGAAAAGTGACAGTATAAATAATGACTTTTCTAACGATTGAGAATTATCATCTAAAACTAAAGACGAATCATCTGCATATTATTATTTATTATTATTATTATTACAATTCTTCAATAGCGCTTAATCTAAAACAATATTACTCTAAGCGCTTTACAGTGCATAACATCCAATATACATGTACAATAAAACATATATCAAGAATTGACACAATGAGATAACAAATTATAATTGAAAAGTATATATACAACATATAGAGTTCTAAAATACGTAGGAATTAAAAAAAATAATAAACAAAAATAACAGAAAACAAAAGGGAAAGAGAAATTGAACTTCAGAACAAAATATGATAGACTTTAGGTTAAAGTTAAACATGTATACTGTCACAATTTAGGCAAAACTTTAGCTCTATCAAAGAATAATGAATATAAAACAGATGATACCTTGTCATAAAACATACATATGCGGCCAATATTTCGTATCTGCTGAGAAGAAATTCAATGCTTTCTATTTGTACTCCAGTAATATCTTTATAATTATTTAAGGCTGCACTGAGGAATTCTAGAACCAATATAAATAGATAAAGTTACATAATATCATCCCGACGTACACTCCCACCCAAATTAAAATAATCAGAGAAGTTTTCATTTGATGGCTATTCTGTTTACGCCTTTTTCATTTATTGCTCCCAAAATTGTTTTTGTCTTTCCGATCTTTCGAATTTGAGCGTACCCGATAAAGGCTATTCCAGAAACGCGTCGTGCACATAAAATTAAATACCTACGTTTTTCTTACTATCACTGGGTCGATAGCTCTGCTGGTGGACTATTAGTTCCCGAGGCTATCATCAGCCCAGTAGTCAGTGATTTGGCAATGATATGGTTTAATAGATACATGTATTACTGACATTTACTGTTCCTAAGTAAAGTTATTATGAATCAAACTTAGGTTCTGTTCTCCGCTCTCATGCATATGTGACCTTAGCCAATTTCAGATATCCTGCTTAGGCCCTTTGACTTTATTGCTTCTAGCTTTTCCCAGAAGTGTGCACTTAATTTGATATCTATATTTTTGATGTAATACAGCTGCATATATCATTATTAAAAGTTGTTATCCAAGAACGAAAAAAATCCTCAAAACCTAAATATTGAAATGCTTATACAGAAAAGACCATCCCACTGCATCAACAGATTTTTCAAAATCTAGAGTAAACAGATTTTTCAAAATCTAGAGTAAACAGCAGATCAGGAATGTTATCCTCTTCCATTTTTCCTATCAGATCAAAACTCAGCATAGTGCATTCCGCGATATATCTATTTATAGCATGCAAGGCAAATATGTATGTAAAGAAGATATAGTATAATATGTATTTTGTTCAATCATGAAAAGTTTATTTTCGACAGGTCTTTTTCTTCACTAGGTCAACGACATCTTCAAATTGTATTTCGGTTGTACCCAACTATAATATCCATTCTAATAACAACCTTCTGTTAAAATACAAACTGGGCAAATATTTTGAGCATCAAACAATCCAACATTTAAATGATCTCCTCCTGTTGATATTGATCATTCCATGAATAAGCATTACCTATTTTAGTAGTGCTACAAAGTTTTTAATATTGTTAAAAAAAAAAGAAAATATTGAAATCATCAAAACACTGGGAACCGGTTTTGACAGCTCCCGCGATATAACGTTGTATGCTTGGTTGATGATTTGATTTGATTTATTGTGCTTAACGCCACTTTCAGCAATATTTCAGTTATATCATGGCGGCCAGTTTTAAAGGTGGAAGAAGCCAGAATACTCGGAAAGAACCACCGAGCATGGGCAAGCAACTGGTAAGCCTTATCACTTGTGGGTGCGAATCGAGTGCACACGTTTTTTGAAATTTACAAAGCCGGGCGCGAACCCAGGCCGTATTGATACTAGGTGTGTTTGAGTTGTTAGGTAATCGAACTACCTAACTCATTGCGCCACCCATTCCCTATGTATATATGGATATATGTGTACATTTGGCATCCAGTACAGTGAAGATCACATTCCTAATATATACCAAATAAGACAAGACTGTTTGTGATTATCAATGTTTTTTGTTCACTTGCGAGTTCGAATTTCGATCAGGGTGAGGTGTACAACATTATGTGATAACGTTTGTCAGTGACTTGCGACCGGCCTGTGGTTTTCTCCGGGTTCTCCACTTTCCTCCACCAATAAAACTCACCGCCACGATATAACTGAAATATTATTGAAAGGATGTTAACCACCATCAAGCACACAAACAAACAATAAACAATAAATGTAATGTTATATGAAGGCATGCACGATGTTGTTAGAAGACTTATTTGCAGGATCATCAACATATTTGTTTTGAATAGTGGACAGGTTTTCAGCAACATCAGGATCCTTGGATACATATGTTTCTGTGTGTTCATGCACGTTTACTCAATCGAATTAGAATCATTGACTTCACACCTTTAGCTCAATTAAAAAGGATATCAACGTCCTCTTTCTAGAAAACAACAATATATCTTACCGGATATCCAGGACATTTCAGCCCATGAAAATAACTTGTTTATTTAACAGTTCGGCAAATTGAAATGTCCATCGTCAGTCATAACATGATAGACAGGCGAATGACATTTATCCTGTTTGGATGTTCGGTTCGTCTTATGTACAAAGATAATTATCGACATTAATAGTTGTGACGTCATGGATATTGTGATGTTTTAATAATTCATATCAGACAGTCACTCAACCAAAGTGTTAAGCATTTAATAGACACAGAGAATCATTGACATTTAACTGGTGACGTCATGGGTATTGTGCCGTCATCCATATCCATATCATATGATCACTCAACCACAGTGAGAAACATTTCACAAACAAGATAATTCTTAGCATTACTATTAATCGTGTGGTGATATTGTGAGGTTATCAACATCACACGGTCCCTCAACCAACGTGTGAAACATTTTAAAATCAAATGATTTCATTGCCATTACTGCTGGTGACGTCATGCATATTGTGCCGTCATCAATATCCACATCTGATGGTCACTCAACCAAAGTGAGAAACATGTGAAGAAACAAACAAAAATGAGAGAGAAACGAATGAAAGGAGTATGAAACTAGCAGCATATACATATACATATATTTTATATATTTGTGACTGTTGATATTCGGTTGAATAAATATGTATATTGTTTCTATCCTGCAGTTAATCGCCATTATATAACTGGAATATTGTTGAAATTGGCGTTAAACACCAAAGCAAAAATATATATCCTGCACTTGTTCTATTTGAGCAGGCAAATTGCACTGACAGGATAGTGTTTGCTATATGCTATCACTGCTCGATATGTAGCCTTGTTTCTGGTACAATTTTCGCTTGTTGCCTGCTGAGCTTTGGGAACCTAGATTTAAATCCAGCTCACCTCCTGTAGAACATATTAAAGGGGGAAATCAATAGATAATTGTATGATTTTATTATTCAATTTAAAATATAAATGTTAATGGATTAATGTGATTTTTTCTGTAGGATAAACACACTCTATTAATGCAGTGACTTAAGGTGGTAGGCCTGGGGTATGGGAGATAACTCTATTTTCAGTGTCTTCTCAAATATATGATCATCTGTGCGTTTGAAAATTCCCCCCTCAATTCCAAGCTTCATGGTGACAAAGATTGTTTACATTGGATATGGCCAGTTAAAAAAATGACTCCTTTTCCTTTTACCTGTCCATAGCTGTGCTCCTTGCAGGGCTCACCAAATCAGGCGAAGTGGGCGAAATGTTCGCCCTATATCTGCTGAAGTCGCTCTCCCTCGACTACAAAGCGAAATTAAAGTCGCCTTGTTTCTTTTTGCAAGTCACTCTTTTCTTGCAAATAATCTTCGTTTTATGGTAAAGCTGATTGTCAAAACAATTGTAATAAATGGAAAGATACATAAGAATAAGAGGAAAAGGTTTTATTCAAGCAATAAAGAAGGTTTAATTTGTTGATACAAAAGTATCACGGCAAACTTCTGCAAATTTGTACTGACGAAATTCCAGGTGAATATTAAATCCCAAATCTTAAAATATACAAACAGACGCTTCCTTTACCAAATTGGCCGTTGAATTGTGTTATATTTTAATTATTTTCACAAAACTTGAGTTATTTGTAGCTTTTTAAAAGCTAAGCAATCAACATGTCTAAGTTTTAAACACGGCAAATCATGGGGACGTAGGAAATCGGGGGAAGGAAACGAACATTTAGATGTCATTGACAGATTTCAAGGCAAAAATGAATAAATCTAAAATCAATAAATATAAGATCAATAATAATAATAAAACAAATACAAAACATGAATTTAATGTTAAATATGAAAGATATAAACAAGATATTAGCAAAGATATAAAGCTATGTTTGGGGGGGGGGGGGGGGAAATGTAATATCTGATCCTCTCTTATACCGCCACCCCCTTCTTCTCAGACAACTAAAGAATAACCAGAATCAAACGAATACCACTGGAGCACAGAATTTTAAGGAATTAAACAATACAGCTGGGTGACTGTTTGTGTTTTTGTGGGTTTTTTTTGTAATGAATTAATCAAGTAGAGTCACCCTCAAACCATCCCTCCCCCTCCCCAGCCGACTTGAAAATAAAAAAGACAAATGCAGTCATTTGGTAATTTGGACATCCACTTTGTCAATTATAAGAATTGAAAAGCTTTTTGTTATTGGTATCTACATTGTAGTTATTTTTTATCTCACAAATTAAGAAACTAGCAAAGGATGGGTGTGTGATAACTTTCCTCGACAATTTCATATTTTTCTGGGTACCTTCCATGAAAAACATAAATTTAAATATTTTAGAAATCTGACGGTAAAAGTTTGTAACATTTGGTGCAATGATGTCTATATGTCTATTCTTCAGTGTGACATTGTTTGGTGGAAATTAATTGACAGGATTTTTTTTAATCCGATTTGTAATACTGTTTTGCATGTGATTATCTCCAAACATGATATTCAGATATGCTAGATATTTCATATTTATTCAACAATAACACTCTCAAGTGTTTTAAAGCCAAAATATTCCCTTTCAATCAGAAATAAATGTGCATATCTATTAGAATCTTCCGAAACTAGTATTACCACCTGGCGTCAAGAATACCCCCAAAATTGCAATATTTAGGATGTGCTATGGAGAAAACGGCACCGTGAATTTTTTGGAAACTTTGGCAGATAATGTATTTAGACATAACTATTCCATGATGCAAATTTAAAAAAAAAATGTTAGGGTATCCCAGGTCTACCACCTTAAATTATACGTTTATGTGTATTCGGGGCAAAGCTGAATTGAACCACTCATTTGTCTTAGTTTTTAAACATCATACACATACATTTATATTTTAGGACACTACACTAATATTGTCTTTGCATGCATATCTGATCAACAACCAGACAGGAATGGCAATTAAATAGCGTTGAAATATTGACTAATTTTAACTTTGAAGGTGCGACCATATCAGGGTCGTCTTAACAGCATTAGAAGACCTGGCTTTGCTGTTCACCGGGTCCCATACCTACACAACTACTCACGGGAATATAAATGTAAATGTCGATCAAATTAAACATATGTTTATTGTATTGGGACTGCCAGAAAAATCAGTGTTTAAACATTAAAAAACATGCTGTACATATATTATAATGGGGTCCTTATGCTCATGTGCTCCCAGGAAACTGCTCAGCATATCCATGCGCTAAGACGGCACTGACCATATCACGATGTGACAACAACTTCAATCAACACCCGAATATACGGAGCAGAATATGCCACTAATAAAAGGACAAATCAAACATTCACTGTTGATGGAATCAACCAGACTTCAACGTTAACAGAACTTTAATCACTAAGTTAAAAGTAATGGTTCTCGACTTGTATCAGCAAACAGAAGAGTCAATGTAGATGGAAAAAATATTGTATTTAGAAAGAATACATTTTATTTCATATAAAAACGAAAACACCAAGTCTTGGACATAAACGTTAGGAGAATATCGAAGGAGCAATCAAGATGGTCCACCCAGAGAAAGTGGCAACATAGGGTACACACAGCGAAAACAATTAAGACAAACAAGGGTAATAGCAACATTACCGAACTCCGAACAATCTTACAAATGGAAAGTCAAAACTCATAAGTATATAAACAGACAAAATCAGTCAACATCCGGAAAACTGTAAAAACCGTAATGACCCTGACTTGGTACAGTATGTGTTGGTCACCGCAATGCCCAAGCAAACACACACGCTGTAAATGTGCTACCTTTCTCACCAACTGTGTCTTAACAATTAACAAGAACCAGACTTCATTCAGGGGCTGGACTTTTCTGGATATACAAAAAAGAAGCGAGCCCTGTCATTAAATTTCACGTTCCGCTATATAGCTTATATTCGTTTATCAAATAATTCAAAGGTTTGTGACTATTGATCGCATATATTCCATTGAGCTTGAAATAAAGGATATCACCAATACAGATAGGTCTGCTTCATACATTGATCCACATCTAGCAATTGACAATGGGGACTGCTAAATAACGAAACCTTACGACACAATATCAATTTATATGTTCACATTGTGAACTTTCCATTTATATTATGCGCGGTAAATTTATATTGAGTATATACATGTAACACTCAGTTGATGCAACAATACGGCACCTGTGGTTCATATAAATCTTGTTAAAAAGCTTGTGGTTTATGTAGAAGATACTGACTAGTATTCAAAATGGCGCTATTTCTTCAGAGGTGTTACGGTAGTCATCATATCCTAGTTAAGAATTACGGAATATCTGTGTCACAAATGACCGCGGATATAGTCCAGTTGTCGTAGTACCAATATCGACCATTTAATCTTACATGAGTTATTGCCTATTTGTTTAAATTTTACAAGGAGTAACACGACGGGTACTACTAGTGTAGCAGGAATCGTTTTCTCTTCTAGACTACACGAGTTGATCCCATTTGAGTTGGATTCTCGTCGCTCAATCTTTAGTTTTCTATGTAACGTTTTGTGGATGATCGTTTGTCTATTTATCCTTTTTATTTTGGCCACGGTATTGTCTATCTTTGTGTGATAAACGATTTCTAATTACCCCGGTAGTCACAGCTTCGGCACTGACATGGTGTATTACATATATTCATTAGCGAAATGTACAGTTCTTAAATCATGTAATTAATATTAAAACTAAGGTTCTCGCCCCTCAGGTATATATGATCTTAGCAGGTTTTTTGCTATCCTGCTTAGACCCTTTGGTTTTGTTGCTCACACAGACTTTTATGTTTTTTGGCTTTCAAATATATTTACTTTGAGCGTACCTGATGAAATTTATCTCAGAACCGTGCGCACTAAATTTGATATATACGTTTTAATTAAAACTATCATTGAGCATTTATTATATTCGACAGTATGTATTCTTGCTGTTTTCATCCATTTTTCATCTTTATTTTAATTTCATCGTGTTGTGTAATTCGCGTGCTCACCACGAGTGCAGTAGATCGTGGATTCGCGACCCGGACCGGATTAAATCAAAGATTATTCAATTGATATTTGCTACTTATCCGGTAAGCACGAGTTAATGAAGAGTAATAATTAAGACTGTTTGTCTCGGGATTAAAACAATGTGTCCAAGTCGAGAGATATGTCTACCCTGGTACTTTTGCTTCAGTGAGCCAGCACTATAAACATTTACTAAGCGTGTAGATCCAGTACAAAGCTGACATCATCAACATCGCATTAAATGTAGCTTGTATTAGCCATGTTGTAGTTTCAGAGGAAAGTTTGAAGATACTAAAGGGGTGATCAGAAGTCATAAATCGAAAAAAGGATAAATATTCCGATAGTCAAAAAAGGACAAAAGGACAAACAATTATTGATATGGTAGACGGTAAGGATCAATCACTAAATTACTCATAGCCTCATTGTCAACATAAATACATATAACGTAAACAGAACGCACAAGTATTCTTTCATATTACATGATTTGTTTCGACATCCGGCTCTTTCATTTGACTATTCACCATATGTCAATTAGTGTCACTCTTTCTCCAGAATGAGACGTAGATACACAATGTCGGTTATCGCCCTATTGTTACGAGGTCAATGTGATTCAGCAAAGATCAAATATTCTTGCTGACGTATATCGTAGCCCTGTGACACATCGGATGAAGATCACCATTCCTTATAAGAAGAGACACACCCACATTCGACTTTCCACTATATCAAATTATCAATGGACATTCCGTTTTTGTGTCTAAGTGTAAACAACAACCTTAGAGAATAATGTAAATGCGCAGTCATGTTTTGGCAGCTACAAAAGAAAATCCATAAAAAACGTGTTTTTCCTTTTCGGTACAATACACGCGAAAATGCATTAATTTTACTCATTTAATCCATAAACCAATAAAATTATGTATGGTCTACTCAAAATGAAATTAAAGAGAAAGTAACATCGTGACCACTAAAACCGAACAGAACAACGGCACACCGATGTTCAATATAGGTAATGAAGGAACCGGAGGATTCGGGATATCCTATTCTTCAAGAAAAATGCGTGGCAAAGTGTTGAATTTCATTTAATTGAATGTGCGAATAGATTGAAAGGTCAAATATGCAACAACAAAAAAACTTTTTTCGAGTTCTATTGGATTTTTCTTGCTACGTTCATTCCCTGTCTTCTTTGCCATATGAAAATATCGTATCTAATGATCAAGTCTGTTGACTGTTAAACATTTTCCAAGATCAGTCTTCGGGATGCCGTTGTTTTATTGCACGTTTTAAAATTTAATAAACAAATGCTTAAAAAGATTATTTTAAAACACTTTAAGAACGTAAGGTTTTTGTAATATCGATTGCGGACGTGTAAATATTCCGGATGAGTTACGTCACAGTAAACGTCATGTATGATGTAATGCAATCGTCGTTTTCATTTTCATTTATTTTTAATAATCAGCATAGTAACAATTTTCCTTAAATACATGTTTTACAGATGTGCTTTAAAAGAGCTCTCCCTTCTTCACAAATTGATTTGTATTGTTTATCTGCTGAAATATCTGACAACAACGTTACCGTAGAATCTTACATGTGTAGGCCCTCTCTACTGCTTTTTGGATAATAATAATTGAAGACACATTTAAGATGGTATTACCACACGATTGTATGGATATACACATGTTTAATAAAGAAAAAAAGACAGTAAATAATAGAGAAATGTTATTGAAAATAAATGTGTAAACAGAAAGCTAAAAAAAAGGGGGGTGATTTCATATCACAAGCGCCTGTGGGAGGACCAATACAGAGTTGGTTTTCAATCAATGTTGTCCGAATTTCCCCCCAAATAATGCCATAGTTACAAGATGTGCCACCTTTTCTATAGAAATATCTTGTTTTGTCTTCATTACCTTGTCTTGTCAGAGGTTTTATTTGCAATGAATAAATGTATTTGGTATTTTGGAATTGTCCTTCATAATAGCATATCCTGTGTAAAACATATGGATTTCAGTTTTAAATTTGATGATGAAAATTGAAACCTGAAAATCAAAATATTTGTCTATTATTAGAATGTATCAACCATCTTGGTAAACTAAATTACTATCTTTCACATTCAAATTTGGAAAGCAAAATATATTTAGTAAATTCAGAATTTGTGCTGGTAAATTTCAAATTGAAGAATGGCCTCATAGAAAGATACAAAGAGAAGGACGGGTCTGTATTAATAACATTGATTAGGAGTGTTATTTCTTATAAATTATTCATTTTCATATACAATGTAGATACAAAATGTATATCAACACCATTTTGATAAAGTAAAACAAAATTGTAAGACTTTACCATTGTTGATAAATTAAGAAGTCCTTTAAACCTAATTAGTATTCTTTATAATGCTCCTCATTTTCTAGAATTGAGGACACTTTATACTAATAAAAATTAACATTGTGTGTATGTTTTTTGTATTGTATGTTATGTCACTAAAACCAAACTATAGAAATATAAAAAAATAAAACAAGACTCACTTCTCTCACTTTTGAGACAGACCAGTTCCTATTTTTAGCAATGTGGGATTTTCTTATCTTGAACTAGTGCAAGATAACATAATCACGTGCGTTTTACCGGCAAATGCATGCTGTACAGTTTATGACAACTGCACCCCCCCCCCAATTCTACATGCTTTTCCTTTTGGTGCTCAAGTATTCTGACTCATGCCTATCTTCGGCCGTTCATGATCTATAGATAGCTTAAGGTCAGAGGATATCAAATGGGACCAATTCGGATTTCAGAAATTGTTTGCATGTGTACTCATTTTAATGAATTACATCGATAACTCAAATAAAAAAATAGGGTCACCATCCTCGTTTTTTCGTAATTTTGAGTTCAAATTTCGAATTTTATGCCATTTTTCATATAGTGATATAGTGGAAAACGTCGTTTTTTCTGTCCAATTATCACAATCTACACTCGATGGGGCACTTGAACTATAGGAAACTATTAAAAAAACTGACAAACAATAGATATTTGTATACCGCATCAATTGGTCTACTTAAAGTATAGGTCACCATGCTCGTTGTCAAGATATAGAGCTCACAAGTTGAAGTACGGAACCTAAAAACAGCAAAAAACGACGTTACGTTACAAAAATGACTTTATCAAACATAATTTAAACGACGTCAGTTAAAACACAAAGACAAATAAATAACTATGTTCATATTATAACTTCTATTTCATATTGGAGCATGTTATACATACATGCACACAAACTGCACATAGTCATTGCCTTGCAAGAAAGTCGCATACATGTTTTATTATTTTCTTTTGATTTGTCACACGCGGTTTCTTGAATTCTTCTAATATTTACCCTTTGTCATTGTCCGTTTGTCCGCCCGTCACAAATCGTGTCCACTCTATATTTTGTAAACCATTTTAGATGTTTTATTTTGTTCGATAGATAGATAGATTTATTTGATCAAATATCAACATATAAGCATTTAAATACAAGACAATATAGGAAAATATCATATATGTTAAAACTTACTAAAGTCATAAATTCTAAATATGTGCTGATTTCTAATCCCATAAAAGTCACTTTGTGCGTATTTACATTGGGGACCGTTTTAATAACATTCTTAAAAATGATATAACATACTAATGTGTATTTTCTTTATTGCTTTATATAATTATAACAAAATAAAATTTTGATGGAAGGAGGAATCTGGGGTGAAAAACCGTTTATATGTTTTGCTCCCCGGCAGGGTCCTGAATTCCAGCTGGTTATTTTTTAATTGATGAATTCCCAATCCCGTGTAGTGAAAAGCGTAAACCCGGGTTTCCCGAAAATGTCATATCGACTCTCGGGCTCATAAAAGGTGCTGTCTCTTTGACTCCGAAATGAAAATACACATGCATGCAAGCAATGTCGTAACGTCAGGGCCGATAGCACTTGACGTAACGTCATGTAGTATCCTCTCACCTTAAGGACCAACCTTTGATAAAGTTTGGTCCCCAAGTATTCGGACCGATATATATATATCGTCGGCCTTACACAACCTAAACATGGATTAATTGTCAAATTCAAAAGATAAAACTTTCCATTTCTGGATCTTAAGAATAATAATTTTACCAACGCGAATTGTCATGTATATATAGCAACACATGCATATATATTATATACTATCTCAGTCAGAACGATATACCATAGTTTGTGTTTCCCAGGATATCCTTGTCTGTTCCTTGTTGCTGACCAATGGGTTGCTAGTCGTAAAGTTGAAGTGATCACTTCGAAAGTGTTACGGTCGCCATCATATCTTAATTAACTGTTGCATCAGTAGTCACAATCTAGTCATCCAATTTCCAATACCATCTTTCGTCAACTTTACACAACTGAAAGAATAATATAAAGATGAAGCTCATTGGTGCCATCGAAACATCTGGGTGAACCCTGGTTCTCGCGAAGGGTAGGGAGTTCCTGCTTCTTAAAAGACAGTCACCTCGTTATGCACAATCAAGTGTAGGTAAAGGTTAAAGTTAAAGCAAAAAGTCTACGTAAAAGGGAAAAGGTCCATTGCTAATTTAGAAATGGATTCTTTGTATCGTCCAACCAGTTCGTGATGACGATCGTATAATTTTTGCAGCGATAGCTTCAACATAGGAGCAACGAAGTCTTTTATTATCTGAGCACATATCCTAGATTAACGTACGAGTTGCAACAGTTGAATGAACAGTTCGCTATTTGAAAAATGTAGTCATTATGCTTGTCTTAGAGTTTGGTTTCTTTAAGCATCCTTTCTTGTCGATTTCAACGACTACCAAAGGCTATGAAGGAAAATATATCGGGAAAAGATCAAATATTAAGAATAATTATTATTTTTGTTTTCTTTTTTAACCTTAGAGTAAAAAAGTATAACATATTTTTGTTTTCATATGTAAATTTAGTTGAATTTGACTATCTTGTTTTAACTATTTGATTTACTTGCTTCCAAAGAATTATTTGAAATTATTTTTGTTTTCAAATCTTTTGACTAATACTCGTAAATAATGAAGGCATTATTCAGGAAAGCGTCGTGCGCACTAAATTAGATATCTGCGTTTTCAATTTAAACTTTTCTCTGCTGGTCAGGGGATGATTCTCCAAAACTGCGAAGTGTATCTTTATTCTCGTTATTTTAGCGTGACAAATTCCAAAAGGAAACAAAATAAGCTTATACATTGTAAATGACTTTAACTAATCGTGACATGTGTAGACAGTTGAAAAAAGGGCGGAGCAGGGATTAACTAATAAATGTTATTTTTGTCATATTTATGTGACGTCAATTAAAGTGGGTTGAAGATTCAAAGACATGATCACAAAATCGTAAATAAATATACAAAGACAATATTGTGACCTAAAGTTATTGCCCATCCTTTGATAAACTTTGGTTCCCAAGTATTTGGTCCCATATATTTTGGCGGCCTTTCATGACCAATAAATGGATTAATTTTCATTTCAGAAGATCAAACTTTCCATTTCTGGATCTTAAGAATAATAATATTACCAACCCGAACTGTCATGTATATATAGCAACACATTCATATAGATTATATACTATCTCAGTTAGAACGATATACCACAGCTTGTGTTTCCCAGGGTATCATTGTCTGGGCCTTGTTGCTGACCAATGGGTTGCTAGTTGTAAGGTTAAAGTGATCACGTCGAAAGTGCTGCGGTCATTATCATATCTTAATTAACCGTTGTATCCGTAGTCGCAATCCAGTCATCCATATTTCAATACCACGTTCCTCAACTTTACACAACTGAAAGAATAATATAAAGATGAAGCTCATTGGTGCCATCGAAACATCTGGGTGAACCCTGGTGCTCGCGAAAGGTAGGGAGTTCCTGTTTCTTAAATGACAGTCACATCGTTACCCACAACCAAGTTTAGTTAAAGGTTTGTCTGTGATGGAGTAGAGTAAAAGGTATACGTAATAAGGTAAAGGTCCGTTGCCATTTGAGAAATGGAAGTTTTGTAACGGCCAACAAGTTCGTGATGACGAACGTAGAATCTTTGTAGCGATAACTTCAACATAGGAGCAACGAAGTCTTGTTTCATTAACTGGATATAAATCCTAGAATAACATACGAGTTGCTGGAATATTGCAAAATTTGAATGAGTAGTTTACTATTGGAAAAGTGTAGTCAACAAGATTGTTGTAGAGTTTGTTTTCTTCATACCTTTCAACAACTTCCAAAGCTTTCGTTTGGCCATTGTATTGTCTGTTCTTCTTCGATTTACCAATTCTGACTACCCCTTTGGTATCTTCAAACTTTTCTAAGAATGGAAAAAATATCGTGAAAAGATCGTATATTAAGAATAACTATTATTTTTGTTTTGTTTTTAAACTTAAAGTAAAATGTATATACAATATCCTTGTTTTCATATGTAAATTTAGTTGAATTTGACTATCCTGTATAATTTGACTATCCTGTATAATTTGACTATCCTGTATAAGCCCTTTGGATTACTTGCTCCCAAAGAATTATTTCAAATTATTTTGTTTTCAAATCTTTTGGTTAATGAAGGTTTTTCTTCAGGAAAGCGTCGTACGCACTAAAATAGATATCTACGTTTTCATTTAAAATTGTTCTCTGCTGGTCAGGGAATGATTCTCCAAAACAGCGAAGTGTTTCTTTAATTATTCTCGTTATTTTAGCATGCACAATTCCAAAAGAAACGAAATAAGCCTAAAAATTGTAAATTACTTTAGCCAATCGTGATAGTTGTAGACAATTGGAAAAAGGACGGATCAGGGATTAACTTATACATGTAGTTTCTGTCATATTTATATGGCGTCAATTAAAGTGGGTTGAAGATTCAAAGACGTGATCACAAAATCATCAATTAATATACAAAGACAATACTGTAACCTTATATAAAAAAGAAACGAATTAACATGACGAAGCAGTGAAGAACTATAGATAGTTAACACCCACTACACATTAACAAAAAGGAGTGACTTGCCGATCATCGTAATAACACGTAAAAAACAATGAAAAGACAAAAAAAACAGTTAGATGCTGTAATTGGTCATGCACATTTAATGAAGTTCAGATGACCAGAATAAACGTTACGGAATAGCTGTGAATGTGTCACAAATGACCTCGGATACTAGTACATGTATGTTCCTTGGAGCAGGAACTGCCCACCCTTCCGGAGCACCTGAGTTCACCCCCGATTTTTAGTGGGGTTCGTGTTACTCGATGTTTAGTTTGATGTATATGCTTTGGAGATCATTGTTTATCCTTTTGTCCTTGTTCTTTTGGTCATTGTGTTGTCTGTTTTTTCTTCGATTTACGGGTTTTGATTACCCCTTTGGTATTTTCAAACTTTTCTTAAGTATATTGTGAAAGATCAAACGATATAAAAGTAATCATATAGATATAATTATGTTTTGTATATATCGGATCGACCAATTAGCTTTTGAGAGAAGGTGGTGTGTTTTGTCCGAATCAGACTTTTTAAGACAATTTTTCTTCCAATTTACCAATATTTCTTGTTGTTATCGGAAGGCACACATTATTTATTTTTGCATCTTTCAGTTTAAGATATTAATTATCATTAAAGTTGGCGACAAAAATAATAACACGACGGATGCCACTAGTGGAGCAGGAACTGTTTACCCTTCCGGAGCACCTCAGTTCCACCCCAGTTTTTAATGGGATTCGCGTTACTCGATCCTTAGTTTTATATGTATATTTTGTAGATCATTGTTTGTCCATTTGTACTTTTTTCTTTTGGCCATTGTGTTGTCTATTCTTCTTCGATATACAGATTCTGCTCCTTTGGTATCTATCAATAATTCTAGATTTGCAGAATTTCTTCCATTGATATATCCTCCAGAGCTGGAAGTTAGAGACCACAGATACAGCTTCGTCCGCATAATTTTTGGACGCATACCTCGAATTTGACGACAGTGGTCAACTCAGTACTAAAATTTATGATAAACGGGACGACTTCAATTTTAAAATCATAAATTTTCCAAATATGTGCAGCAATATACCAGCTTCTCCTGCATGTGGTGTTTACATCTCGCAATTGATTCGCTATGCAAGGGCCAGTAGCAATTATTCTGATTTCCTGAAACGTCATCTTCATCTGAGAAACAGGCTACTGGATCAGGGCTATTGAAAAATTCGCCTTCTTCGATCTCTTAAACAGTTTATATTCCGATACCAAGATCTTGTCGACATATATTCCGTCTCTGTAGAGACGATAATAAGCGATGCATTTTCATAGAATGAAAATGTATAAAGATAAGGAAGTCAACAAAAATGTAAAAAATATGGTTTTATCAATGTGTGACGTAAAAGAGTTTTTGACATTTATTTCACTGAATGTGGTACTGCTTTGACAACTATTTTACCTATTTTGTTCCAGTATTGTTATAAATACTGTTATAGTGACAGCCGGAACCTTTGAGCCGCAATGAAAGCGGGAGATTTGGCGCTTTAAAATCTGATTCAACCCACCATTTCTTTAGAAATGCCTGAACCAAGTCAGGGTCATTACGATTCTCACAGTTTTCCGGTTGTTGACTGCTTTTGTCTGTTTATAAACTTATGAGTTTTGACTTTCCCTTTGTAAGATTGTTCGGAGTTCGGTAATTTTGTTATTACCCTTATCTTCAAACTCTTCTTATTTAAAAAATGAAATGAAATAATAAAAACTTTGCCGATAAAAGTCGTTTCCAATAAAATCATATCTTCTAGAATCAATAAAATGTATGTTCCGGAATTTAAATACATGTAATAGAAATAATGGTAACCAGTCGTGACATTTTAAGAAATATCAGAAAAGAAACACCATGGACAAATTAATATAGAAAATAAATGTCATTGTTGTCATGTTCATGTGGCGTCTATTAAGTAAGATAGATATTACAAAGGTGTCAGCACAGAATTGTTGATTAATATAGAAAGCTATAGTGAGATCTAACATGGAAAGAAGACATGCGTTAATAAGCGTGACGAAAGAGTAAAAACCTAATGCTAATAAACACCCACTACATGACATAAAAAGATCCGAACATCGTTTTACGTATAAATTGTAGTTGTTTTCTTGTAAACACTCATGAAAAAGATTATAGAAAATTGAAATTTAGATCAGGGAATTATTCATAACATTCGAGTAAGTTATGATTTTTGTGAAAGGACAAAAGTCATAGAATTGATAGAATGTTAATACCACATTATTATATATCGTTCGCGTTGGTAAGTTGGTATACGTCACATATAACCACGAATATTTTCCATAGGTCGTAATCACAATCTAGACCTGTCCTCAAGAGTAACACGACGGGTGCTATCCATGGGTCAGGAACTGCTTACGTCTTCCGGAACAACTGAATTCACGACCGGTTTTAAGTTGGGATCCCGGTACGCAATCTTCAGTGTTCTGTGTGGTGCTTAATGGGTTGTTTTGTCCTTGTGTCCTGTTTTCATTGGTCATTGTATTGCATAACACGTACGCTTAGGTGGAGCCTATTGCCTGTCGCATATGTTCGATATTGATGTTGTGATCTATTGCTACTATAATGGCACTTCTGCCAGTCCACAAGCACGTCTTAATTTGTTCTTATTGAAGGAATTCTGGACCATCACTGTTTAAGCCATCTTGAAAATAAATTGTGATATTTTTTGTAACGTTAGGTACATCTGAATCTTCGATATCTCTATTTATCACATATTATACCCTTCGCAAAAATACTGAAACAAGTACTCGTATTCCTTATTTTGGGTTGATTTATTTGAATATGACAGTGCCAAAAATATGTTACTGAGGTGCTTAATTGTATCCTAAGCATAACCACAAAGCGCAGCTATGAAACGGAATACAAAGTATTTTGAAACTATAGGCAAACATATTATTTTTTTTCAATAGCTTATAAGGAGTGGTCATTTGTTGGCCGAGCCAAGGTCAAGAATTCCACACATTACATCTTCCTTTCGACATGGTGCGAACGAAACATACGTCCTTACTATAAGAGCGACACATTTTAAACGTGTCAGCGATGACGAAATTGTCGTTCATTTATTTTCAACCCATTATCAGAAATACGAACAAAGCAAACCAAACACGAGCAACAAGAGCAACAGAACACAACACAACAGATGCCCCTAATGGACAAGGAACTATAAACCATTCCGGTGCGCTGGCGTTCACCCCCGACTTTTACTAGGATTCGTGTTTCTCATTCTTATTTGTTGTGCGTAGTGTTTTGTGGATCATTGACAATAACGATCCCGTCATGTGTGCAGTATATTGCTTGACTCACATATGCTGTATTGATTGTGTGATCTTTAACTGCTAAAATGATATTTTTTTCCAGTCCAGAGTACACGTTTGTGGGCTTCATTAGTCCCTTGTTTGTTTTACACCTTAAATTCTGATTGGCTCTTTGGTATCTCCATGCGTTTCGTTGTCCTACACTACATAACACGATGAAAAGGAAGTTATCGTCCAGAAACTTGTGACAATCCTAAGATTGATCTGTATATCAACGGTGTATATTAACAGTATTCTTCTTTAACCAGCAATTAACACATCAAACTGTAACGTGATACTTACCTACTATATGCTGTTAAATCTGCAAATATGTAATTAAGGTTATATTGTGTCATGAGTAAGTTTAACATAACTTTGTTTTTGTCAAGAACACCTACTGAATGAAGGAAAATGGATGTGTGATTTAACGCCAACGCCAATTATTTTTCGCATTAGAAAGGTCATTATGAAACTGCATAAATAACACCCATATGTGATTTAACACCAACGCCAATTATCTTAAAAATAACTAGTGTTGTTTGTATTAAGCAAACATATGAGGCAAACTTCATACAGGGGCCTCTCAAGAAAAACGAAAAGAAGCTAGCTTTTAATTTCACGTTCCACTATATAGATGATTTCCTTTCACTAAATAATTCTAGGTTTGGTAATTTCGTTAATCGCATCTATCCCATTGAGCTTGATACACACATCGGAGTTGTGATACCACAGATACAGATAGGTCTGCTCCATACTTTGAGCTATACCTCGAGAAATTGACAGTGAGGGGAGGTTAAGAACGAAACTTTACGACAACAGAGATGATTTCAATTTTCCCATTGTGAAGTTTCCATTAATATGTAGCAAAATTCCAGCAACACCTGCATATGGGGTATATATCTCTCGGTTGATACGATATTCCTGAGCTTGTGGTTCCTATCAGGATTTCCTTGATAGAGGGTTGCTGCTAACAAGGAAGCTACTGAACCAAGGCTTTCTCTTAATTAACTTGAAGTCATCACTTCGAAAGTTTTACGGTCGTCACCATGACTGATTGGGCGCTATGGAATATCTGTGTCAGAAATGACCACGGATATGTTCCACTGGTCGTAAACACTGCCCGGTCCTTGCCCCGTTCATGACTTATCACCGGGTGTGTAACTAGATTAACACGACGGGTGTCACTAGTGGAACAGGAACTGAATACCCTTCCGGTCCACCTTTGTTCACCCCCAGTTTTTAGTGGAGTTCGTTTTACACGATCTTTAGTTTTATATGCATGTTTTGTAGATCGTTGTTTGTCTTTTTGTACTTTTTCTTTTGGCCATTATGTTGTCTGTTCGTCTTCGATATATGGATTCTGATTACCCCTTTGGTATCTTCAAACTCATTTCATGTAATATAAAAAAGCAAATCAGGTATAAATTGATTATTTATTATTTAAATATAAATTGTGTTTTGGGAACGATGTAACATACATGGTATATGAGGAAGGTGTAATGTTAATGATGTTTTGGCAACGATGTAACGTAAATTAGATATGGTGAACGGTGTAATGTTAATGGTCTTTTGGGAACGATGTTACGTAGATGATATACGGGGAACGATGTAATGCTAATGGTCTTTTGGGAACTGTGTAACGTAAGGTATATATGGGGAGCGGTGTAATGCTAATTGTGTTGTGGGAACGGTGTAAAGTAAATGATACATTGGCGTAACTTAAATGGTGTTTTGGGGGAGATGTAACGTGGAATGTAAATAGTGTTTTGTGAACAGTGTAATGCTAATAGTGTATAGAAAAGGGTGTAATGTATATGGTTTTATGCGAACTTTGTAACGTACATTGTGTATGGGAAATTGTATAGCATAAATGGTAATTTGGGAATGGTGTAAAAAACATTGTGCATGGAGAAAGGTGTCATGTACATTGTGTTTTGGGAGAGATGTAGCGAAAATTGTGCATGGGAAATTGTAAAGCATAAACGGTAATTTGGGAATGGTGTAAAAACATGGTGCATGGGGAAAGGTGTAAAAACATGGTGCATGGGGAAAGGTGTAATGTACATTGTGTTTTGGGAGAGATGTAACGTAAATGGTGTATGGTGAAAGGTGTAATGTACATTGTGTTTATGGGAGGGGTGTAATGTAAATGGTGTATGCGAAATGGCGTAGTGGTTAATACTATGTTTACCATTATGTCATTGGGAAAAAAACAGAAACGGAATTCCGTAGCACCTGTGTTCATTCCCGGTTTTAGTGGGGCTCGTGTTACTCGATCTTTAGTTTTATCTGTAAGTTTTGTAGATCGTTGTTTGTCCTTTTGTACTTTTGGCCATTGTGTTGTTTGCCCTTCTTCGATTTACGGATTCTGATTGCCCCTTTGTTATCTTCAAATTCTTCTTATTCAAAACGTTATCACATTTCACGACATGTTCCTATCATTTAAATGAGTGAACGATTGTTGTTTAGCGCATTAGCCGTGATATGTTGTCAGTAATTAACAATTCGAGTAAAACGAACTATATACTACATAAGATTGTGCTAAGGGAACCCACTTTAAATATAGATCCATTTGAAAGTAAAGTCCAAATTGAATGTTCGGTGTGTTCGTGTCATTAAGATAGAAGAGTGTGTTCGATTAAGTATAATTTAGCTTGGATAATCCATGTAACGCTTAATGTTTTTCTGCGGTTTTTTTTACATGTCTTCACTAAATATGCAATATGTATATAATATTTAGCTTGTATGTATTTGAGAAGACGTTTCTAAGTTTTGAAACATGTGTACTATCCAATTGTTTATTATTGAACAATAAAATATGACTTAAGTTAAAGTAACGGAAATCATTGTCTAGACACATAAGGAAATCCCAACATCGATCCGCATGTCGACTATTATTACACGATCTATCACTAACCAGAAATACCAGAAATTAATAAATGAGATTCAAACGTGATAATTTACTATTATTTCAGTCATCCAAATATATTTTGATTACTTTAAACTTGCGAAATGGGTGTTTTAACGCCAACACTAAAATTATTGTTTGGTGAAGGTGTTTTCCCAAAACATCCCACAACGACCTGGAGAAAAAAATACAGTTTTGTGCACAAAACACAAAATGTACATATAGACACTGAAAGGGAAGTAATGTAGTCGACTGTATATTATAGAGTTGAAAGAAATTTACAGAAGGCATTGTCACGTCCCAAATCGAAATTGGTCCCGAATCGGAATTTCACATTATGGCGTCTCAAATCGAAATAGGATTCATGACATGATTTTCGATATAATACACGTGTATTAGCGTTTGAAATTGTTATGGGGTGTTAATTATAGAAATAGAGAAAATACACATTCTTATTTATAAAATAAGCTCACAATTAAAAGCTCATTTTATGTCATATATGAACTATTATTGATGCATTTAAAAAAAGAAGTAATGGTATATGCAAATGTGTCTCCCATTCCCTTTCTTACTTGATATTATTTAATAGAAAAGGCATATTTATATCTATTGGTAATACTTTACACCAACATATTTGAGTGAAAATCTTGCAAAGAATCCTTTTCCACTTTGGAAACCTATTACGATATGAGACCTAACATGAACGTGATAACGATTTTACAATTTTATAAAATGTTATCAATCAATAATGGGTATAATGAATTCTACGACAAATTATTTCCTTAGTGACGACTTTAGGTTTGCTAAAGTTCAAAGCATAATTAAAAATACGTACAAAACGAACTATGCAAAACCAAAAAGAAAACAAATGAACAAACAAACAAACTCAGGAATGATGATTTAATATGTGATACTATCACCAGAGATTAACACGACGTGTGCCATCAGCGGCACAGGAATTACTTACTCTTCCGAGGCACTCCTATTCAATTATGGTTAAAACGTCGGTTGTGTTGCTTAATCTTTAGTTTTCTGTGTAGTGTTTCTTTTTTCTTTTTTTTTCTTTTGAACTTTTTCTTTTGGTAATTGTGTTGTCTGTCCTTCAAGATACGAAAGGGGTAATCAGAAGCAGTAAATTGAAGAAGGACAGACAACACAATGGCCAAAAGTAAAAGGACAAAAGGACAAACAACGGTATACAAAACATTACACAGAAAACTGAATATCGAGAAACACGTATCCCACTAAAACCGAGGGTGACTCAGGAGCTCGGGGGTGATGATTTCAACCAAACCAATAGGAGGAAGCAGAGCTTGAAAATACCAAAAGAAAATCAGGATACATAAATCGAAGGACAGACAAGACAATAGCCAAAGGAAAAGGTGCAAAAGGACAACAACGATCTACAAAGCAGTACGCATAAAACTAAATTCATAGGTGACCTTAGCTGATTTTGGTGATCCTGTTTATGCTGCTTGGTTGTATCGCTTCCAAAGGTTAAAATTATTTGGCTTTCCAACCTTTCGACATTGAGCGTACCTGATGAAGATTATTGCAGAAGTACGTCGTGCGCGCTAAATGTGATATCTACATTTTTAAAGTCCTTGGTTCAGTAGTTTTTTTGTTGGTAACAACCTTTGGTTTCTTTAAACAGTTGACATATGTTGTCTTTTAAGACGATAATTTGTTACTTCATGTTAATAATTGCACGCCTTAATAATATTTTCACGGTGATCAAAATATATTTTAGTAACGAGATACATTCTAAAAATAAAAATTATTGTTGTCATAAACACAAATTAGCGTTTATCACAATGATTTGTTAATTAGTTCAAACCTATCATTGAAATATATTTTAGCAATGAAACACTCATAAACCATACTGTTCGCCTAGTGTGCTAATTAGGAGAGCGCTTAAAGGCCGGATATGTCGGGCGTAAACTTAAAGTAATATCACACCAGTTTTGGGTGAAACAAATTTTCCCTTGAACATTATATTTGGAATACGGCGGTATCTTTACTAAGCTATTCATGCATGTTTCAAGTCGAAATATGTTCCCAACAATTAGAAATCTGCAAATTCGTGTGCATGTTTATCGTCCTCGCCATTGTTGTGGAGACTGATTAACTTTCGGTTGTTTTGTTCCAATGATTGCCGATCATGACCTCGTGACGAAAAGATAAACAATCATGGATGCTGAGGTAAGCACGCACACATTCCTGACAATGATTATTTAGGAATTTATCTGTTTCATGTCGTGTGAACCATATTTTATGGTGCAATTATTCTTATGTGGTACACACGGAATATATTTGTACTTGCATCCGACATTTTGTTCATCAACTGAAAAATGCGCATGAGCGATAATCTCCCCGAAAGGGTTCAAATATTGGGTCACGCGCATATCATTTGCATACTGTACGAGAAAACAGAATCATCTGCTGTCAAATATTTTGCGATTTGATCTTAAAATCTGCTTTTGAGCGGATTTTTAATGTTATGCAGTTGATTTTAGTTAAAATTAAGTGACATATTAAGTGAAAATATTTAATCAAAAAATTTCACGATATTTACTTTTCATATTTATTACATTATGATCACATTGATTTTGTTAAAATATAAAACATCTCCTAATTGAATGTCAGATATAAGGTGTGTAGGATTAGCTCGTGGGCGATTTAACAACAACGCCAACATTTATTAAAAAGTTTTATCAAATACATCGCAGAACGACCTTGCGAAAATATATGTTTTTATTGGTTTTTTTTTCACAAAATATTAATTAATTGAGGGTGCTTAACCCCACCTTTTGCAATATTAGCATTGATTGATTTATCAAATTGTATTGAACGCCACTTTTGTATTATTAATATTGATAGTATAATTGCATGGTACGTAATGCACAACCTTAACTGTATGTCAGTTGTATTGTAGCATTTGTACCAAATACAACATGAACAAATAAATGTAGTAATGGAACAAGAAGATCGACAAAGTATTTAAAAAAAAACAATAACAAAAAAAATACACAAAGGATCGTAATAGCGATCGCGTAATCTTATAAAATATCGGTTTGTCTCAAATGTTTTACTTAATGACGACTTTCAGGTCATTAAAGTTCAAATTATAATTAAAATTGTGGACAAAATTTACTATACATGTCAATTAGCTCAGTACCTACGTGATATGGGACAAGTAAATGCCAGCGTCCAATCAAATACGCCATTCCCTATCACCAATTGTTATTCAACTGGCAGATGTTAAAGTGATTTATTGCTCATCATGTCATATAAGAATAATATTCAGTCGGGATGATTTAATTTATCCCGTCCATGTTCTATTTGAGCAGTAAAAGTTCATTAACTGAATACATCTTTGCTATAATTATATGATCACTGACCAATGTATATACTTTTTTTCTGGTACCTGATTCTTGCTGTAAGACGATAAAAAAACCTTAATAAGCGCGATCTTCACAGAGGACACCAACAACACTCTTAGATTTGCTCTTGTTAGAAACATTGGCAGTTCACCATCAGTAGCAATATTTCAGCATCGAGTTTACAACTCATACGTTATTCTAGAACTTGTGCCGAGTACAGTGATTTTCTGGACAGAGTTTAGCTGCTGTCGCAAAAACTACTCAAACAAGGCTATGCTGTTCCTAAGTTGAAGTCGTCGCTACAAAAATTGCATGGTCGTCATCATAATCTGGTCTACCGTTGCGAAATATAAATATCTCAAATTACAATGAAACTTTTACTTGATACGTATATGTTTTCGGTTCGCTATCACTGCCAAGACTTTGTATGTACATATGAGTTACACGGCGGGTGTCTTGTAAAGAGCAGGAACTGCTTACCTTTCACGACCATCTGAGTTCACCCCCGGTTTTTTGGTTGGGTTTGTGTTGTTCAATATTTATTTTTATAGTGTTTTATCGACCATTGTTTGCTTATATGCTTTGGTTATTGTATTCTCTGTCCTGTCATTTACGTCTTCTGATTATCACCTTTGGTTTCTTTAAACAGTTGACATATGTTGTTTTTTAAGACGATAATTTGTTAATTCATGTTAATTTTACACACCTTAATAATATTTTGACGGTGACCGAATATATTTTAGTAACGAAATATATCCTATAAATATAAATTATTGTTGTCATACATATAAATTGGTGTTTATCACAATAATTTGTTAAGTGATGTTAATTAAAAACTACCATATCGGTTATTGAAAAATGTTTCAGTAACCAAACACAAACGAAAATCAGACAAAAATACTGTTAGTATAGTATTGCATAATCCTTTAAGATGGTTATTACTTAGAAAACGGACGTCCTCTGTACCGTAAGGGGCATAATACTACTGATTGATTAACTTTCGGAAATTCAGGCGAGACTAACGACGAAGATGTGTTGACGCTGACATTGAAAACAACTGTGTAGACAACATAGATACGACAGATAATACTTTCATGCAAAAGATATAAATAAGAATAGCAACGTAGGAGGAATAGAAAAGCTTTTTGTTTGTTACTAAATAAAATACTGTATTTTCATGGCCAAGTGGAGAAATTTCAAAGCCACATTTATTACATTAGTAACTATGTCAATCTAGTAACATCATAGTAAATTAAGAAAGTAAGCGCAGTTATCCCCCTTTTTCATTCAAGTGTGTCAAAGAAAAAACGCTGCAGCGGAATAATAAACAATGAATATAGAACAATTTTGACCCAATTTATAACTGCAATACATATATATAGTGTTGTCAAAGCATATCAACTTTATTTCTTGGGGAATTTGAAACTGTGATAGAAAAACTCTCCTTGTGTTTTCTGGGTACACGAGTGGGAATAACTCGTATCGTCCAAAAACAACTCTGACCAATACAAAATGGATCATATTTTGGCGGATAGTATTAATGTGACTTTAGATCAACATGGACGACCTATAATAACAACTCATGTTCATTTTGTAGCACTGAGAATGACTCTAGGACAACTTTGTTCCATGTTGACGTTGGGGCTAACGATTGCGTAATGATGTCCCACCCTCCTACACTTCACTATAAAACATCTCCTAATTGAATGTCAGATATAAGGTGTGTAGGATTAGCTCGTGGGCGATTTAACAACAACGCCAACATTTATTAAAAAAATTTATCAAATACATCGCAGAACGACCTTGCGAAAATATATGTTTTTATTGTTTTTTTTTCACAAAATATTAATTGATTGAAGGATGCTTAACCCCACCTTTTGCAATATTAGTATTGATTGATTTATCAAATTGTATTTAACGCCACTTTTGTATTATTAATATTGATAGAATAATTGCATGGTACGTAATGCACAACTTTAACTGTATATCAGTTGTATTGTAGCATTTGTACCAAATACAACATGAACAAATAAATGTAGTAATGGAACAAGAAGATCGACAAAGTATTTGAAAAAAAACAACAACAACAAAATACACAAAGGATCATAATAGCGATCGCGTAATCTTATAAAATATCGTCTATCTATAATGGACACACTCGCGGTTTGTCTCAAATGTTTTCCTTAATGACGACATTTTGGTCATTAAAGTTCAAATCATAATTAAAATTGTGGACAAAATTAACTATGCATGTCAATTAGCTCAGTACCTACGTGATATGGGACAAGGAAATGCCAGCTTCCAATCAAATACGCCATTCCCTATCACCAATTTTTATTCAACTGGTAGATTTTAAAGTGATGTATTGCTCATCATGTTATATAAGAATATTATTCAGTCGGGATAATTTAATTTATCCCGTCCATGTTCTATTTGGGCAGACAATTTCATTGACTGAATAAATTTTGACTATAATTATATGATCACTGACCAATGTATATACTTTTCTGTGGTACCTGATTCATACTGTCCGACGATAAAAACAAAACGTTAATAAGCGCAAACTTCACAGAGGACACCAACAAAACACGATTAGACTGACTCTTAGTTTTGCTCTTGTTAGAAACATTGGCAGTTCACCATCAGTAGTAATATTTCAGCATCGAGTTTACAACTGATACGTTATTCTAGAACTTGTGCCCAGTACAGTGATTTTCTGGACAGAGCTTGGGTCCTAACGCAAAAACTACTCAAACAAGGCTATGTTGTTGCTACAAAAATTACATGGTCGTCATCATAATCTGGTTTACCGTTGCGAAATATCAATATCTCAAATGGCAATGGATCTTTTACTTTTTACGTATATGTTTTCTGTTCTCTCTTTAAGATGGTTATTTCTTAGAAAACGGACGTCCTCTGTACTGTAAGGGGCATAATACTACTGATTGATTAACTTTCGGAAATTCAGGCGAGACTAACGACGAAGATGTGTTGACGCTGACATTGAAAACAACTGTGGAGACAACATAGATACGAAAGATAATTCCTTCATGCAACAGATATAAATAAGAATAGCAACATAGGAGGAATAGAAAAGCTTTTTGTTTGTTACTAAATAAAATACTGTATTTTCATGGTCAAGTCGAGAAATTTCAAAGCCACATTTAATGCATTAGTAACTATGTCAACCTAGTAAAATCGTAGCGAATTAAGAAAGTAAACGCAGCTATCCCCCTTTTTCATTCAAGTGTGTCAAAGAAAAAACGTTCCAGCGTAATAATAAACAATGTATATAGAACAATTTTGACCCAATTTATAACTGCAATACATATATAGTTTTTGTCTAAGCATATCAACTCTATTTCTTGGAGAATTTGAAACGGTGATAGAAAAACTCTCCTTGTTGTGTTTTCTGGGTACACGAGTGGGAATAACTCGTATCGTCCAAAGACAACTCTGACCAATACAAAATGGATCACTTGAGTTCAAACCCGGTTATTGTGGGGTTTGTTGTGCTCGGTAATTATTATTATAGTGTTTTTATCGACCATTGTCTCTTTGCCTTTTGTATCTTGTGGTCATTGTATTATCTGTCCGCTATTTACGGCTTCTGATTATCACTTTGGTATTTTTAAATTGTTGACATATGTTGTCTTTTAAGACGATAAATTGTCAATGCATGTTAATTACTGCACGCAAGGGACATACTATTAATGACTGATTAAAGTTCGGACATTCACCCGAGAGAAAATATTTTGATGAAAAAGATGTAAGAAAGAATAACGACACGTTTTTGTTGTTTTTAAATAAAATAATATATTTGCATGGCCAAGTAGAGAAATTTCCAAGCAACAATTATTGCATTAGCCAATATGTCAACTTTGTAAAATTATGGCGTATTAAGTAAACACACGCAGTTATCTCCCTTTTTCATTGAAGTGTATCAAAAAACCTTCAAAGTGACTAATAATCAATGAATATAGAACACATTTTACTCAATTTAAAACTACAATATATTGTTTGAGCAATGCAAATGTATTTCTTAGAGAATTTGAAACCGTGGTAGAAAAATTCTCCTGTGGTGTGTTTTCGGGGTATACTGGTGGGAATGAATCGGTTCACCCAACGACAATTCTGACCAATACAACGCGGGCGATTTTTTCGCCCGACGCCTATTATGCACTGAGAATAACTAAGTGGTAAGAAAAGTTTAAATACGCCAAAGGGTAATCAGAAGAGGTAAATCGAAGACGGACAGAAAATGCAATGGCCAAAGGAAAATGAACAAAGGGAGAAACAACGATCAACAAAACACTTCACAGAAAACTAAAGATTGAGCAATGGGAATCCCACTAAACACCGGGTGTAAACTCAGGTGTTCCGGAAGGAATGACCAGTTCCTGCTCCAAACGTGACACATTTCGTGTTACCTTTGGCTTTGTTACACACCCAGTAATAAGTCACTGCAAGTTCTGAAAGAAAAGAAAATAATCTCGACAGTTGTAGATTATATCACATTATGGCCTACATCACCAAATATTTAGCGTGGGTAACATAATAGGTCTCCCTAATCGGATGGGAATTGCATATTGTGAAAGTTATCAAAATATATTTTAGTAACGAAATACATTCTAAAAATATAAATTATTGTTGTCATAAAAATAAAATGGCGTTTAACATAATAATTTGTTAATTGATGTTAATTCATAACAAACATATCGGTTATTGAAAGATATTTTTGCAATGTAACACCTATCCGAAGAAAAGATCATGTTAGTATAGTATTGAATAAGCTTTTAAGGAGGTTATTTGTTAGGGGACAGAAGTCCTCTTTACCGTAAATGACACAATACTACTGATTGATTAAATTTCGGATCTTCACGCGAGACTAACGAGGAAGATGTGTGGGTGCTGACATTAAAAAAACTGTGAAGCTCAGATAGATACGAAAGAAAATACTTTCATGCAAAAGGTGTTAGCAAACATAGCAACACCTTGTTGTTGTTATTAAAGAAAATAATGTTTTTTCATGGTCAAATCGAGAAATTTCAAGCCACATTTATTGCATTAGCTAATATGTCAATTTCATAAAATCGTGACGTATAAAGTAAAGAAACACAATGTGTAAAAAAAGGCTTCGAATTGAATAATAAACAATGAGTATAGAACAAATTTAATAACTGCAATACATATTAGTGTGTGAACATATAAATGTATTACTTGGAGAATTTGAAAGCGTGGTTGAATAACTCTCCTTGGTGTGTTCACTTTATACACGAGTGAGAATAACTCGGCTCGTTCAACGAAAGCTCTGACCTATACAACGCGGGCAATTTTTAGACGGCGTACTGAGGTGACAATAGGTCAAGATAGACTACATATTACACCTTTGAATGACTCTAGGACAACTCGCTTTTAAAACGTTAAAGATCGATTTTGTTAATTTCGTCTCTACCTTACTCTCCATAATGTTCCATTGGCACTCAGAAGTCGTTGCCTTTGTTTTCCCTTCTCACACTCGTATTTTGTTATTATTCTATCGCCCATTGTTTATTTGTCTCTTTGCACTTTTTTCTTTGGTCATTGTATTATATATCCCGTGAACTAGTGGAGCAGGAACTGTTTACCCTTCCGGAGCACATGAGTTCACCTCCGGGTTTTAGTGGGTTTCGTGTTACTCGATCTTTAGTTTTATATGTATGTTTTGTAGATTGTTGTTTGTTCTTTTGTACTTTTTCTCTTGGCCATTGTGTTTTCTGTTCTTCGATATACGGATTCTGATTGCCCCTTTGGTATCTTCAAACTCTTCTTACACGTCTTCTGATTATCACCTTTGGTTTCTTTAAACCATTGACATATGTTGTTTTCTAAGATGATTATTTGTTAATTCATGTTGATAACTTCACTCCTTAATAATATTTTGAAGGTGACCAAAAAGTTTTGATGTACACAAATACATTCTAAAATATAAATTATTGTTGTCATAAACATAAATTGGCGTTTGACATAATAATTTGTTAATTGATGTTAATTCAAAACTACCATATCGGTTATTGAAATATATTGTAGTAAGGAACACCATATCAGAAAGAAAACAAATAATGTTAATATAGTATTGCATAGGAATTTAAGATGATAATTTGTTAAAGGACGGAAGTCCTTTTTAACGTAATGGACACAATACTACTGATTGATTAAATTTCGGACCTTCTTGCGAGACTAACGAGGAAGATGTGTGGGCGCAGATATTAAAAAACTGTAACGCTAAGATAGATACGAAAGAAAATACTATCATGCAAAAGATTTAAGAAAGAATAGCAACAGTTTCTTGTTTTTATTAAATAAAATACTGGGGACAATTATTGCTTAATGAGGCCACGCCCGGCCGCATTTCACTGTCTAACGGCAGTTAAGTGACAACGTTTTTCTCCCCTACCCAACTCTCCATAATGTTCCATTGGCAGTCGGGACCGTCATGGTCATGCTCTTGTGGTAGTCTTCAAACTGTTCTTATGTAACCCGATATTAAGTCACTGCAAATACTGAAAGAAATGAAAATTGTGGATTCTACAACTTTTGCATTCTAGTTGTGCATGGGTAACGCAACGAGTGACACCAGTGGGACATGAACTGCTTACTCTTCCGGAGCATATGAGTTCAATTCTAGTTTTCGTGGGGTTTTTGTTGTTCAATATTTCGTTTTTTATCAACCGTTGTTTGTTTCCTTTTGCATGAATTTTTTGCTCATTGTACTATCTTTCCTGTGATATACGGCTTCAGATTATCACTTTGGTTTCTTCAAACCGTAGTTAAAAATTGCTTTTTGAGAAGATAATTAGCTAATTGATGCTAATATTTCAACGTCTTAGTAATATTGTGATGTGAATTAAAAGATATTTTTTTTGTAGCCTAAGACATCCCAAAAATTATATTACTGTTGGAATAATAATAAGCTGGCCGATGACTTAGTAATATGTTAGCGTTAATAAAGGAACCACGAAATAACTATTTCCGTGATCACAGATTGTTATAGTAACATGAAATCTATTACCATTTGAAAACTAATATGTTGACCTTTAAAGTGATATTTTGTTAATGAATGTCAACAATTTTCAATCAGTTCTACCATTTCAGTGATCACAGCTCATTTTAGCTACAAAAACGATGATAATAAATATTAATTACTGTTCGCATAGCATATTGGCCTTTGCATATGTTAATTTGTTTAGTATTATCACTTTATCGGTCATCAACAAATGTGATATCAACGAAGCCTTCCGAACTAACAGCAAAATAAAAATAAAACAAAATTTTTAAATAAATGAATATTGTTTGCATAAAATATTGGCCGTTAGCATATTAATTTGTTATTTTCTAAAAGTCAAAGCTACCTCATCGGTCATCAAAATATATTTTTCTTAGCGAACCGGGCAAAAAATATATACGGATTTTTTTTCTGCTCCAGTTAGAAAGTAAATAATCTAGGTATTAAATACATAGTTTGATAAATATTTAATCTTAATAGTGCTAGAAGATGTTCAAATGGAGTATAAAGGTAATTCAGCATCAGAAGAAATGACAGAATTAAGTGAAACAATCAAAAACATATACAATAATAACATACATGAAGACAAGATGACCGTCTCGTATGCAACGGCAACAACGAAATGCATTTATGAAGAATATGACGAGGAATATGGGGTGAAGCCTATATTCTTTCTTGATACAGACATCTTTGGTAGTCATGAACCAAAACCCCAATAATTTAGAACACATCAAGTAATTTACAAAGCCATTGGTGCTGGTCACATAAAAGGCATACAGAGAGTAAGAGGGCTCTGAAAATGAAGACGATGAAAACGTGCTTATCTTAAACGGTCTCACTATCAGAGATACCTTGTAGTTTTATACTAGAAATCCAAAAGTAACAGCAAGAGAAATAAAACCAAGTCATTACCGGATAAGAGTGGAAGACGTATCTTGTTCCGCGGAGGATGGAAACATAAATAGATTTCTAGGAAAAAAAGCTAATGTGTGTGATACATAGCTTCTACAGAGAAAGACTCTTGATGGCTTCTTGACCAATTGTTAAACAGGTGGCGTAATACTCAAATAGTGACAATCCAGGACATTCCCCTGCTAGATTAGTATACATTTATTGACTGGGTATGAGGGTAATAGCACTTTTATTGCCCCCAAGGTACCAACTATTTTTTGGAGGCAACTTCGAGGAAAATAGTTGGTACAGATTGGACAATTAAAATGCTATTACCCGAATATCAAGTCTGTAAGTGTTTTATTATTCTGAACAACTGTGCAATTCGTCATTCTAAATTAGATCCTTTTCTGATGGATTTCTAGTCTACTTTATTAATGCTTTTTTAAACGAATACATTTCCATGTGTGCATTTGAAGAAGAAATTAATTAAAAAAAACAAAAACAAAACCATGTGATTGAAGTGATATTCACCGGTGAATAGTACTTTTCAGAAAAATTTAATGAAACTATGGAAATAGTATTTTTATTGCAATACAATTTATATAGAAAAAAGTATGAGAAGTATAATAATAAGAATTAACAAATACTTTGCCACAATAATACACAAAGGTAAAATTGATCCACGGAAGGAAACATTTAAAGGTAACAAATGTCTGCAGCAAGGCCATGCGTAAATTGAGTGCCCAAATGAGTGGACATATAAACAGTGCAATAAGCCTGGCCATAGAGAATATTAACGAAAATCCTATTAAAAGAAGAAACAAACTTATGTGAGTTTATATATAATGTTAAAAGCCAAAATTGATACCCATAGAGCACAAATGCATGATCCCTCTCTTCCTTGGTTGAATATCTAAGATTCAATTCATTCTATCAAATATATGCAATGCAGTGAAAATTGTTTCAGTAAATAAACGGTAGAGAATACTGAAGGGGCTTTCAAAAAGGACAATTCAAGGAAAATGGCAACATACAGTACACAAGATGAAGAAAAAAACGAACAAAAAACGAAAAAAAAACTATTAAACAAAAGACACATATAAGGTAAATAAGACATGCTACTTCCTACAAAAAACTGGAGGTACAGACGAATCGAACATCGTTATTCTGCATCGTTTGTGTACCACGTTTTACCATTCCACTTCTAAATAGAAGATTTCTTGGAGTCTTAATTTAGCATGTTAATTATATCTTTCTAAGTAAACATGTGTAGATGTCAAATGTGTAGATGTCAAATGTGTAGATGTATAATGTTTAGATGTCAAATGTACAGATTGCAAATGAGTAGATGTCAAATGTGTAGATGTCAATTGTGTAGATGTCAAATGTGTATATGTCAAATATGTAGATGTCAGATGTGTAGATGTCAAATGTGTAGATGTTAAATGCGTACATGTCAAATGTGTAGATGTCAAATGTGTAGATTTTAAATGTGTAGATATCACATGTGTAAAAGTCACATGTGTAGATGTCACATGTGTAGATGTCAAATGTGTAGATGTCAAATGTATAGAGGTCAAATGTGTAGAGGTCAAATGTGTCCATGTCAAATGTGTAGATGTCAAATGTGTAGATGTCAAATATGTAGATGTCAAATGTGTAGATGTCAATTGTGTAGATGTCAATTGTGTAGATGTCAAATGTATAGAGGTCAAATGTGTAGATGTCAAATGTGTAGATCCGAAATGTGTAGATGTCAAATGTGTAGATGTCAAATGTGTAGATGTCAAATGTGCAGATATCAAATATGTGTATGTCAAATATGTAGATGTCACATGTGTAGATGTCAAATGTGTAGATGTGAAATGTGTAAATGTTTAATGTGTAGTTGTCAAATGTGTACATGTAGGTGTCACATATGTAGATGTCAAATGTGTAGATGCAAAATGTGTAGATGTCACATGTGTATATGTCAAATGTGTAGATGTCAAATGTGTAAATGTCACCCCGGCCAACTCACATCGGCATATCTTCTCACAAGAAAAACAACACACGATTGGATAACTTCAATATTATTAAGGATGTATGTTACGCTTACTGCCAAACAAATACACATTTAGATATCATAGTTAGTGCCCATTTGTAATCACCTGGAGTTTCAGGAATACTATTCGTTAGGAATGCTAAAAAAGGAAACAACAAAGGAAAAACAAAGATAGCCAGAGTTTGCTAAAGTCATCTATTCTGGTTAGCTATAAACAATTTTAAACCTGATAGCAATGTCATAGAGATAATTAATTGTGGTCTTTTGTTAATGGATTTCCGAATTAGACGAAAGAAAAACAATGAAATACCACGCTTCCTGTACAGTTTCAGATTCCAAACAACTCGCAGAAACAAAGCCAAAATTGATACCCATAGAGCACAAATGCATGATCCCTCTCTTCCTTGGTTGAATATCTAAGATTCAATTCATTCTATCAAATATATGCAATGCAGTGAAAATTGTTTCAGTAAATAAACGGTAGAGAATACTGAAGGGGGTTTCAAAAAGGACAATTCAAGGAAAATGGCAACATACAGTACACAAGATGAAGAAAAAAACGAACAAAAAACGAAAAAAAAACTATTAAACAAAAGACACATATAAGGTAAATAAGACATGCGACTTCCTACAAAAAACTGGAGGTACAGACGAATCGAACATCGTTATTCTGCATCGTTTGTGTACCACGTTTTACCATTCCACTTCTAAATAGAAGATTTCTTGGAGTCTTAATTTAGCATGTTAATTATATCTTTCTAAGTAAAATACTAACATGTATAATGGTAACGGTGAACTGTTTTAATATGTATCACACTTTTACAGTTTTGTCAACATTGTATATCGTGGAATATATTGTATCGCATTAGCGAGTACGTGCTATACAACTTCCATTATTTAACCTTTAGGTCATGTCGGCGGTATTCCATACGTATTTAACATTCTGATCATATCGGTGGTATTCCTCCTTTGTGTATATTCAGTTCATATCGGTGATATACTTGTTACCATTCTCACCTAGATTGCAGTAGAGCATGTGTTTAAGACCCAGTCGGATCAAACCAAAGTCTACATAGTTTGTAATTGCTGCTTCCTTGCTAAACATGCAGCATTATTGAATTAGAGCAAAGTCAAGTTCGTTCGGAATCATGATAATGAGTCCATATTGAGCGACATGTCTACCCAAGGACTGGTGTTTATGTGAGCTAGCACTGTCGAAATCCTACTAAGCATGATGGTCTAGTACAAAGGAGACATCATTATCATCTCGACGATTGTAACCTGTGCTCGTCAGGGTAAAACTAACAAATCGTTCAACCACTTCACTTATTTAAAAAGTGTTTGAAGATATAAATAGGGTAATCATAATCCATATATATAAGAAGGACAGACAACACCAAAAGAAAAAGGACTATCCTATTAAGCGCTTCTTTTCAGTTATTCAGGCATGTGTACATGGTGCCGATGTACTCACAAACTGAATAAATGTCCGAATGACGTCTATGTTAAGCTTGTGTTACCCTTTTTAATCTGAATGTGATATAATTGGAAAATGTCAGTAACTTTTAACAATTTCACAATGTTGACATTGTATTAATATTTATCTGATCCAGAAATGGGTAAGCAAAGAATAAGACCACAGTAAATCATATTTATTAAATATTTTTCCGCTCAGTAAATATCAGAATAAGGATTCCTAATAAGAAAAATCAATATTTATTTGATTGGGGAAGCAGTATTAAATATAATGTAATATAGCATAACAATTTAAAGAAAACTCATTGGTTAGCTGTTTTTGTTCGTATGACGACTTAATTTAAGAAAATATATATTGCTAAAAAGTCCCAATCAAAAAAGGTAACAGTTGCCTGTGACATTTAAACATTTTCTTGACAGTTTACACCCACCTAATTTATGAAGAGTATGGCTATATATACATGCCACGTGATATAGCGGACATTCGTACTTAACGTCGGCAATACTAATTCCCACCAACTTTCTGATCATAGACAGTTGAAAAATACCACGAATATAGTATAACTAACATACAGAGAATACTGAAAGTCAATGATTATATTGATAAATGAACGATCGGATACAAGAGAACATCATCACACCATCACTTGAAGAAACCCAATAGTCCATTCGTACTAATTTACAGCGAAGCATAGTCTGGTTAACTCGAACCTTCCGATAGTTCAAAGGATTGTTATCGGTTCGTCCGAGTTCACCTGTAGTAATAGCGATGTTCATCATCGTTTAAAGACAAACAAAGAATACCCGTATAGCAAGACCATATGATTTGATTTGATTTTTGGTGTTTTAACGCCACTTTCAGCAATATTTCAGCTATATTATGACGACCAGTTTTAGTGATGGAAGAAGCCGGAGTACCCAGAGAGAACCACCGTCCATGGGGAATCAACTGGTAAACTGTATCACTTGCAGCTGCGAGTCGTGTGCACATTTATTTGTAATTTACAAAGCCAGGTGCAAACCCACGCCGTATTGGTGATAGGCTTGTATGAGTTGTTAGGTAATCCAACTAATTAACTCATTGTGCCACCCGGGCCCTTGCAAGACCATATGAAAACTGACGAACTCGGAATAATCAAGTGACGTATTAAGCTAATCTATACGTGCAACAATAGCAATATGTTTGAATAAAAACGTAGATATCAAACTTAGTGCGCAGTCAGTGTTTGTGGAAAACATTCGTCAGATACCTTCAAATTGAAAAGAAATTAAAAAAAGTTTTTAGGAACAAGAACGTTTAAAGGGCATCAACAAGTTTGGTTTTGTGATGTTTAGCGGCGTTTTCAACTATATTTCAGCTATATAGTGGCGGGTAGTTTTATTGGTGTAGGAAACCGGAGGACCCGGAGGAAACCAACGACCTGTCGCAAGTCACTGACAAACTGTATCACATAGTGTTGTACACCTCGCCCTGATCGATATTCGATCTCATAGGATTAGTGGTGATAGGTACTGGTTGCATAAATAGTTGTAAATCCAACTACAATATGATCACGGCCACGACTGTATAAACAGGAAGACCGAAATCGGATAAGGACACTAGACCTGTCAGAGGAAGGAACACAATTACCACAGGATTTAACCTTTGCTGTGGAGAATTAACGTCTCGGATAAAACACCTTTCTTTGATATTTACGTGATATGTATGCTTATACATGTATTACCTTTTATATAAATTTCATACGTTTTCAAACACTCGCTGTCGGTAAAACACATGCTATTTCATCATCATCACTATATTATAAAATATATTGAGGGAAGGTGGGATTTGACAAAAACACGATTCATGAAGATAAAAGAAATTTGCTACAATAAAACATATCTTTTGATATTATATTACTGTACATTAAGCAACGATTACACATTCACTCGATTAAATGGATGTAGATATATATAATAGTGCGCATGACGCGTTTATTGAGTAATTGTCATCAAGTCAAACGATTCACCAAGCCATATAACTTAAAAGTTTTTAGAAACAAGATACCAATATAACCTAAACAACATAGCCAATGAAAACGTAAATATAAAAATTAGTGCGCACGACGCGTTTCTTGAATAACCTTCATCAGATACACCCCAAATCAGAAGATTGGAAAGCCAAATAAAGATTATTGGAGCAATCAAACCAAAGGGATTAAACATGATAGCCACAATCGCTAAGGTCACCTATGCCTGTGGAGGGAGAACCTTAGTTTTATTAATAATTACATTATTTAAGAACTGCCAATTTCAATCATAACAATATGTAATAAACTGTTTCAGCACTGAACGAATGATACCCTAGGGGCCTGATGATCCACCAGTAGATGTATCTACCCAATGGAAGTAGCCACGACGCATTTCTGGAATAACCTACGATGCAGAATAATCTGGTAGGCTGAAAGTCAAACGATTGTATTCAAACATAGAAAGGCATAACACTATAAACGTAGTATTTTTCCAGTATTATAATATTGTTTTGTTTTCAATTTATCATTGTTGTCGCTATACTCAGTAAGCTATTGTGGTCGTCGTGTTCACATGATAGTTGGGTTTACAACTACCTGTGCAAACAGTGCCTATCACCACTAAAGTTGTGAGTTCGAACCTTTTGCATTGCGAGATGTACTTGACACAACGCTATGTGATAAAGTTTGTCAGTGACTTGCGACAGGTCGGTGGTTTCTTTCCTCCACCAATAAAACTGACCTCCACGATATAGCTGAACTATTGTTGAAAGTGGCGCGAAACATTATGAACCAAACCAAACCAAACCAGTTTGCAATGTAAGGTACATAACCAACAAAATCCAAGATTACAGCAGAATTACAAAAAAATAATATTATTTCGTCAAAGGAAACCGGTAAAAATATGAATAGTGCATGACTTTTGCAGCATTTAAATATTTTTCTATTTTCTAAATTGCAGATAAAGCACATTTACATCCATTGTAATTATTCCCCGATAAATTTCCTAATTTCGGTAAAATAGGATCTTGAAAGACATGCATTACAAATGTCATTTAATCTGACAGGTGTGCTTTCATTTTGTTTTTGCCAAAAAAGAATTACACATATATGAGTGTCGTAATCTAAGATATATTATTTGTGCTGCTATCATTTTCTGAACAAATTGACAAAATAATAAAAATAAAAGTATACATATTTAATTTTATATTTAGTTATATTTTACAAATTACATAATATTCATATGACACAATAATAATAAATGATTGTTCTCTACTGTAAGTCAACGTGATTACAAATTTTAATGTCTTTCTACCATTCTTCTACATTTTGTTCATCATCGTCTTACATTCTTTCCATTTACCTGTAGTATTAAGATATTCTATCAAGCTCTATTCTGACTTCAATGATACTTTTTCATTTGCAGTGAAATAAGCACCTCCAATACCTTCAAGTTGAACTATTTTCTTTAAGTGATCTTCTTTTTATGTTCAAGTTTATTACTATAAAATGATTAACAAGTTCTTGTTGCTAAAAACAAAGTACAACATGATATGAATGTCACCGCGATCTCCTGTTTGCAAACACTCCTATGAAAATATCCATATGTGTGGTAAATATTTCGATATTGTTTTTTAATATATCTCCAATTGGAAGTATTTGATATGCACAAATGTCTGTTCTATCGCGGTAATATTAATTGCAGCTATTTCTTGCCCTTGGTAGAAATCAGTGTAGATGATTTGAATGGCGGAGATAAAACCTGTGATATTTTCCTTACAAGTCTTATATTTTCGCTCACCGTGTGGATGACACTAGATACGATTTCTCTAGATAAATCATCTAAACTAAAAGAAGGTGCGAATGGTAGCACTATAGACATGGTGATTTATGGTCGTGTAAAATTATTTACGATGGCGTTTTATAGTCTTTTTCAACCCGCACAAAATATAATATGTGCGCGCGCATTCTATCAGCATAGTTGTAATTAACACTACCGCCAACGAGTTACAGAGCATGTTTCCAAGTAGTTAAATTTTGTGCCTACCCCATTTTTCTAAAGAATCAATTAACAGTATTTTCTACGCAGAAATAGTTAAAGGGTATATATATTTCTTAATGCATGTTATTGTTAATGCTTGACAGAAAAGTTTGATATCAATCATTTTCAAACCACCATCCTCGTAACTTTTTGTTGATATTTCCCTTTTAACGTTATCCCTGTTTCTATTCCACAGAAATTCATAAAACATTTTATTTGTCTGTATATCTTTTAATATATTGCTAGGAGGTGTGACAGAACTGTTATAATATGGATTAGAATTGGCAATGCAAGTGAGTTGCCAACTGTAATTTTCACAATAAATGTTAAATCACGCCATTACCAATCACTTATTATCTTATTAATAATTTGAAGTTTATCTAGAAAATTAAAAATAGTTTTGTTTGGAGCATTTAGATCATATTGTATCTACATATATGATTCCAAGTTATATTATGTTGGAGGAAATAGTCCTCCCCCGATCCATGTTTAGAGCTAATTCATACTGCGTCTGCTTTGTCTAAATTTACTTTTAAACCAAAATATTTTGAGAAAAGTGACAGTATAAATAATGACTTTTCTAACGATTGAGAATTATCATCTAAAACTAAAGACGAATCATCTGCATATTATTATTTATTATTATTATTATTACAATTCTTCAATAGCGCTTAATCTAAAACAATATTACTCTAAGCGCTTTACAGTGCATAACATCCAATATACATGTACAATAAAACATATATCAAGAATTGACACAATGAGATAACAAATTATAATTGAAAAGTATATATACAACATATAGAGTTCTAAAATACGTAGGAATTAAAAAAAATAATAAACAAAAATAACAGAAAACAAAAGGGAAAGAGAAATTGAACTTCAGAACAAAATATGATAGACTTTAGGTTAAAGTTAAACATTTATACTGTCACAATTTAGGCAAAACTTTAGCTCTATCAAAGAATAATGAATATAAAACAGATGATACCTTGTCATAAAACATACATATGCGGCCAATATTTCGTATCTGCTGAGAAGAAATTCAATGCTTTCTATTTGTACTCCAGTAATATCTTTATAATTATTTAAGGCTGCACTGAGGAATTCTAGAACCAATATAAATAGATAAAGTTACATAATATCATCCCGACGTACACTCCCACCCAAATTAAAATAATCAGAGAAGTTTTCATTTGATGGCTATTCTGTTTACGCCTTTTTCATTTATTGCTCCCAAAATTGTTTTTGTCTTTCCGATCTTTCGAATTTGAGCGTACCCGATAAAGGCTATTCCAGAAACGCGTCGTACACATACAATTAAATACCTACGTTTTTCTTACTATCACTGGGTCGATAGCTCTGCTGGTGGACTATTAGTTCCCGAGGCTATCATCAGCCCAGTAGTCAGTGATTTGGCAATGATATGGTTTAATAGATACATGTATTACTGACATTTACTGTTCCTAAGTAAAGTTATTATGAATCAAACTTAGGTTCTGTTCTCCGCTCTCATGCATATGTGACCTTAGCCAATTTCAGATATCCTGCTTAGGCCCTTTGACTTTATTGCTTCTAGCTTTTCCCAGAAGTGTGCACTTAATTTGATATCTATATTTTTGATGTAATACAGCTGCATATATCATTATTAAAAGTTGTTATCCAAGAACGAAAAAAATCCTCAAAACCTAAATATTGAAATTCTTATACAGAAAAGACCATCCCACTGCATCAACAGATTTTTCAAAATCTAGAGTAAACAGATTTTTCAAAATCTAGAGTAAACAGCAGATCAGGAATGTTATCCTCTTCCATTTTTCCTATCAGATCAAAACTCAGCATAGTGCATTCCGCGATATATCTATTTATAGCATGCAAGGCAAATATGTATGTAAAGAAGATATAGTATAATATGTATTTTGTTCAATCATGAAAAGTTTATTTTCGACAGGTCTTTTTCTTCACTAGGTCAACGACATCTTCAAATTGTATTTCCGTTGTACCCAACTATAATATCCATTCTAATAACAACCTTCTGTTAAAATACAAACTGGGCAAATATTTTGAGCATCAAACAATCCAACATTTAAATGATCTCCTCCTGTTGATATTGATCATTCCATGAATAAGCATTACCTATTTTAGTAGTGCTACAAAGTTTTTAATATTGTTAAAAAAAAAAGAAAATATTGAAATCATCAAAACACTGGGAACCGGTTTTGACAGCTCCCGCGATATAACGTTGTATGCTTGGTTGATGATTTGATTTGATTTATTGTGCTTAACGCCACTTTCAGCAATATTTCAGTTATATCATGGCGGCCAGTTTTAATGGTGGAAGAAGCCAGAATACTCGGAAAGAACCACCGAGCATGGGCAAGCAACTGGTAAGCCTTATCACTTGTGGGTGCGAATCGAGTGCACACGTTTTTTGAAATTTACAAAGCCGGGCGCGAACCCAGGCCGTATTGATACTAGGTGTGTTTGAGTTGTTAGGTAATCGAACTACCTAACTCATTGCGCCACCCATTCCCTATGTATATATGGATATATGTGTACATTTGGCATCCAGTACAGTGAAGATCACATTCCTAATATATACCAAATAAGACAAGACTGTTTGTGATTATCAATGTTTTTTGTTCACTTGCGAGTTCGAATTTCGATCAGGGTGAGGTGTACAACATTATGTGATAACGTTTGTCAGTGACTTGCGACCGGCCTGTGGTTTTCTCCGGGTTCTCCACTTTCCTCCACCAATAAAACTCACCGCCACGATATAACTGAAATATTATTGAAAGGATGTTAAGCACCATCAAGCACACAAACAAACAATAAACAATAAATGTAATGTTATATGAAGGCATGCACGATGTTGTTAGAAGACTTATTTGCAGGATCATCAACATATTTGTTTTGAATAGTGGACAGGTTTTCAGCAACATCAGGATCCTTGAATACATATGTTTCTGTGTGTTCATGCACGTTTACTCAATCGAATTAGAATCATTTACTTCACACCTTTAGCTCAATTAAAAAGGATATCAACGTCCTCTTTCTAGAAAACAACAATATATCTTACCGGATATCCAGGACATTTCAGCCCATGAAAATAACTTGTTTATTTAACAGTTCGGCAAATTGAAATGTCCATCGTCAGTCATAACATGATAGACAGGCGAATGACATTTATCCTGTTTGGATGTTCGGTTCGTCTTATGTACAAAGATAATTATCGACATTAATAGTTGTGACGTCATGGATATTGTGATGTTTTAATAATTCATATCAGACAGTCACTCAACCAAAGTGTTAAGCATTTAATAGACACAGAGAATCATTGACATTTAACTGGTGACGTCATGGGTATTGTGCCGTCATCCATATCCATATCATATGATCACTCAACCACAGTGAGAAACATTTCACAAACAAGATAATTCTTAGCATTACTATTAATCGTGTCGTGATATTGTGAGGTTATCAACATCACACGGTCCCTCAACCAACGTGTGAAACATTTTAAAATCAAATGATTTCATTGCCATTACTGCTGGTGACGTCATGCATATTGTGCCGTCATCAATATCCACATCTGATGGTCACTCAACCAAAGTGAGAAACATGTGAAGAAACAAACAAAAATGAGAGAGAAACGAATGAAAGGAGTATGAAACTAGCAGCATATACATATACATATATTTTATATATTTGTGACTGTTGATATTCGGTTGAATAAATATGTATATTGTTTCTATCCTGCAGTTATTCGCCATTATATAACTGGAATATTGTTGAAATTGGCGTTAAACACCAAAGCAAAAATATATATCCTGCACTTGTTCTATTTGAGCAGGCAAATTGCACTGACAGGATAGTGTTTGCTATATGCTATCACTGCTCGATATGTAGCCTTGTTTCTGGTACAATTTTCGCTTGTTGCCTGCTGAGCTTTGGGAACCTAGATTTAAATCCAGCTCACCTCCTGTAGAACATATTAAAGGGGGAAATCAATAGATAATTGTATGATTTTATTATTCAATTTAAAATATAAATGTTAATGGATTAATGTGATTTTTTCTGTAGGATAAACACACTCTATTAATGCAGTGACTTAAGGTGGTAGGCCTGGGGTATGGGAGATAACTCTATTTTCAGTGTCTTCTCAAATATATGATCATCTGTGCGTTTGAAAATTCCCCCCTCAATTCCAAGCTTCATGGTGACAAAGATTGTTTACATTGGATATGGCCAGTTAAAAAAATGACTCCTTTTCCTTTTACCTGTCCATAGCTGTGCTCCTTGCAGGGCTCACCAAATCAGGCGAAGTGGGCGAAATGTTCGCCCTATATCTGCTGAAGTCGCTCTCCCTCGACTACAAAGCGAAATTAAAGTCGCCTTGTTTCTTTTTGCAAGTCACTCTTTTCTTGCAAATAATCTTCGTTTTATGGTAAAGCTGATTGTCAAAACAATTGTAATAAATGGAAAGATACATAAGAATAAGAGGAAAAGGTTTTATTCAAGCAATAAAGAAGGTTTAATTTGTTGATACAAAAGTATCACGGCAAACTTCTGCAAATTTGTACTGACGAAATTCCAGGTGAATATTAAATCCCAAATCTTAAAATATACAAACAGACGCTTCCTTTACCAAATTGGCCGTTGAATTGTGTTATATTTTAATTATTTTCACAAAACTTGAGTTATTTGTAGCTTTTTAAAAGCTAAGCAATCAACATGTCTAAGTTTTAAACACGGCAAATCATGGGGACGTAGGAAATCGGGGGAAGGAAACGAACATTTAGATGTCATTGACAGATTTCAAGGCAAAAATGAATAAATCTAAAATCAATAAATATAAGATCAATAATAATAATAAAACAAATACAAAACATGAATTTAATGTTAAATATGAAAGATATAAACAAGATATTAGCAAAGATATAAAGCTATGTTTGGGGGGGGGGGGGGAAATGTAATATCTGATCCTCTCTTATACCGCCACCCCCTTCTTCTCAGACAACTAAAGAATAACCAGAATCAAACGAATACCACTGGAGCACAGAATTTTAAGGAATTAAACAATACAGCTGGGTGACTGTTTGTGTTTTTGTGGTTTTTTTTTGTAATGAATTAATCAAGTAGAGTCACCCTCAAACCATCCCTCCCCCTCCCCAGCCGACTTGAAAATAAAAAAGACAAATGCAGTCATTTGGTAATTTGGACATCCACTTTGTCAATTATAAGAATTGAAAAGCTTTTTGTTATTGGTATCTACATTGTAGTTATTTTTTATCTCACAAATTAAGAAACTAGCAAAGGATGGGTGTGTGATAACTTTCCTCGACAATTTCATATTTTTCTGGGTACCTTCCATGAAAAACATAAATTTAAATATTTTAGAAATCTGACGGTAAAAGTTTGTAACATTTGGTGCAATGATGTCTATATGTCTATTCTTCAGTGTGACATTGTTTGGTGGAAATTAATTAACAGGATTTTTTTTAATCCGATTTGTAATACTGTTTTGCATGTGATTATCTCCAAACATGATATTCAGATATGCTAGATATTTCATATTTATTCAACAATAACACTCTCAAGTGTTTTAAAGCCAAAATATTCCCTTTCAATCAGAAATAAATGTGCATATCTATTAGAATCTTCCGAAACTAGTATTACCACCTGGCGTCAAGAATACCCCCAAAATTGCAATATTTAGGATGTGCTATGGAGAAAACGGCACCGTGAATTTTTTGGAAACTTTGGCAGATAATGTATTTAGACATAACTATTCCATGATGCAAATTTAAAAAAAAAATGTTAGGGTATCCCAGGTCTACCACCTTAAATTATACGTTTATGTGTATTCGGGGCAAAGCTGAATTGAACCACTCATTTGTCTTAGTTTTTAAACATCATACACATACATTTATATTTTAGGACACTACACTAATATTGTCTTTGCATGCATATCTGATCAACAACCAGACAGGAATGGCAATTAAATAGCGTTGAAATATTGACTAATTTTAACTTTGAAGGTGCGACCATATCAGGGTCGTCTTAACAGCATTAGAAGACCTGGCTTTGCTGTTCACCGGGTCCCATACCTACACAACTACTCACGGGAATATAAATGTAAATGTCGATCAAATTAAACATATGTTTATTGTATTGGGACTGCCAGCGAAATCAGTGTTTAAACATTAAAAAACATGCTGTACATATATTATAATGGGGTCCTTATGCTCATGGGCTCCCAGGAAACTGCTCAGCATATCCATGCGCTAAGACGGCACTGACCATATCACGATGTGACAACAACTTCAATCAACACCCGAATATACGGAGCAGAATATGCCACTAATAAAAGGACAAATCAAACATTCACTGTTGATGGAATCAACCAGACTTCAACGTTAACAGAACTTTAATCACTAAGTTAAAAGTAATGGTTCTCGACTTGTATCAGCAAACAGAAGAGTCAATGTAGATGAAAAAAATATTGTATTTAGAAAGAATACATTTTATTTCATATAAAAACGAAAACACCAAGTCTTGGACATAAACGTTAGGAGAATATCGAAGGAGCAATCAAGATGGTCCACCCAGAGAAAGTGGCAACATAGGGTACACACAGCGAAAAAAATTAAGACAAACAAGGGTAATAGCAACATTACCGAACTCCGAACAATCTTACAAATGGAAAGTCAAAACTCATAAGTATATAAACAGACAAAATCAGTCAACATCCGGAAAACTGTAAAAACGTAATGACCCTGACTTGGTACAGTATGTGTTGGTCACCGCAATGCCCAAGCAAACACACACGCTGTAAATGTGCTACCTTTCTCACCAACTGTGTCTTAACAATTAACAAGAACCAGACTTCATTCAGGGGCTGGACTTTTCTGGATATACAAAAAAGAAGCGAGCCCTGTCATTAAATTTCACGTTCCGCTATATAGCTTATATTCGTTTATCAAATAATTCAAAGGTTTGTGACTATTGATCGCATATATTCCATTGAGCTTGAAATAAAGGATATCACCAATACAGATAGGTCTGCTTCATACATTGATCCACATCTAGCAATTGACAATGGGGACTGCTAAATAACGAAACCTTACGACACAATATCAATTTATATGTTCACATTGTGAACTTTCCATTTATATTATGCGCGGTAAATTTATATTGAGTATATACATGTAACACTCAGTTGATGCAACAATACGGCACCTGTGGTTCATATAAATCTTGGTAAAAAGCTTGTGGTTTATGTAGAAGATACTGACTAGTATTCAAAATGGCGCTATTTCTTCAGAGGTGTTACGGTAGTCATCATATCCTAGTTAAGAATTACGGAATATCTGTGTCACAAATGACCGCGGATATAGTCCAGTTGTCGTAGTAACAATATCGACCATTTAATCTTACATGAGTTATTGCCTATTTGTTTAAATTTTACAAGGAGTAACACGACGGGTACTACTAGTGTAGCAGGAATCGTTTACTCTTCTAGACTACACGAGTTGATCCCATTTGAGTTGGATTCTCGTCGCTCAATCTTTAGTTTTCTATGTAACGTTTTGTGGATGATCGTTTGTCTATTTATCCTTTTTATTTTGGCCACGGTATTGTCTATCTTTGTGTGATAAACGATTTCTAATTACCCCGGTAGTCACAGCTTCGGCACTGACATGGTGTATTACATATATTCATTAGCGAAATGTACAGTTCTTAAATCATGTAATTAATATTAAAACTAAGGTTCTCGCCCCTCAGGTATATATGATCTTAGCAGGTTTTTTGCTATCCTGCTTAGACCCTTTGGTTTTGTTGCTCACACAGACTTTTATGTTTTTTGGCTTTCAAATATATTTACTTTGAGCGTACCTGATGAAATTTATCTCAGAACCGTGCGCACTAAATTTGATATATACGTTTTAATTAAAACTATCATTGAGCATTTATTATATTCGACAGTATGTATTCTTGCTGTTTTCATCCATTTTTCATCTTTATTTTAATTTCATCGTGTTGTGTAATTCGCGTGCTCACCACGAGTGCAGTAGATCGTGGATTCGCGACCCGGACCGGATTAAATCAAAGATTATTCAATTGATATTTGCTACTTATCCGGTAAGCACGAGTTAATGAAGAGTAATAATTAAGACTGTTTGTCTCGGGATTAAAACAATGTGTCCAAGTCGAGAGATATGTCTACCCTGGTACTTTTGCTTCAGTGAGCCAGCACTATAAACATTTACTAAGCGTGTAGATCCAGTACAAAGCTGACATCATCAACATCGCATTAAATGTAGCTTGTATTAGCCATGTTGTAGTTTCAGAGGAAAGTTTGAAGATACTAAAGGGGTGATCAGAAGTCATAAATCGAAAAAAGGATAAATATTCCGATAGTCAAAAAAGGACAAAAGGACAAACAATTATTGATATGGTAGACGGTAAGGATCAATCACTAAATTACTCATAGCCTCATTGTCAACATAAATACATATAACGTAAACAGAACGCACAAGTATTCTTTCATATTACATGATTTGTTTCGACATCCGGCTCTTTCATTTGACTATTCACCATATGTCAATTAGTGTCACTCTTTCTCCAGAATGAGACGTAGATACACAATGTCGGTTATCGCCCTATTGTTACGAGGTCAATGTGATTCAGCAAAGATCAAATATTCTTGCTGACGTATATCGTAGCCCTGTGACACATCGGATGAAGATCACCATTCCTTATAAGAAGAGACACACCCACATTCGACTTTCCACTATATCAAATTATCAATGGACATTCCGTTTTTGTGTCTAAGTGTAAACAACAACCTTAGAGAATAATGTAAATGCGCAGTCATGTTTTGGCAGCTACAAAAGAAAATCCATAAAAAACGTGTTTTTCCTTTTCGGTACAATACACGCGAAAATGCATTAATTTTACTCATTTAATCCATAAACCAATAAAATTATGTATGGTCTACTCAAAATGAAATTAAAGAGAAAGTAACATCGTGACCACTAAAACCGAACAGAACAACGGCACACCGATGTTCAATATAGGTAATGAAGGAACCGGAGGATTCGGGATATCCCATTCTTCAAGAAAAATGCGTGGCAAAGTGTTGAATTTCATTTAATTGAATGTGCGAATAGATTGAAAGGTCAAATATGCAACAACAAAAAAACTTTTTTCGAGTTCTATTGGATTTTTCTTGCTACGTTCATTCCCTGTCTTCTTTGCCATATGAAAATATCGTATCTAATGATCAAGTCTGTTGACTGTTAAACATTTTCCAAGATCAGTCTTCGGGATGCCGTTGTTTTATTGCACGTTTTAAAATTTAATAAACAAATGCTTAAAAAGATTATTTTAAAACACTTTAAGAACGTAAGGTTTTTGTAATATCGATTGCGGACGTGTAAATATTCCGGATGAGTTACGTCACAGTAAACGTCATGTATGATGTAATGCAATCGTCGTTTTCATTTTCATTTATTTTTAATAATCAGCATAGTAACAATTTTCCTTAAATACATGTTTTACAGATGTGCTTTAAAAGAGCTCTCCCTTCTTCACAAATTGATTTGTATTGTTTATCTGCTGAAATATCTGACAACAACGTTACCGTAGAATCTTACATGTGTAGGCCCTCTCTACTGCTTTTTGGATAATAATAATTGAAGACACATTTAAGATGGTATTACCACACGATTGTATGGATATACACATGTTTAATAAAGAAAAAAAGACAGTAAATAATAGAGAAATGTTATTGAAAATAAATGTGTAAACAGAAAGCTAAAAAAAAGGGGGGTGATTTCATATCACAAGCGCCTGTGGGAGGACCAATACAGAGTTGGTTTTCAATCAATGTTGTCCGAATTTCCCCCCAAATAATGCCATAGTTACAAGATGTGCCACCTTTTCTATAGAAATATCTTGTTTTGTCTTCATTACCTTGTCTTGTCAGAGGTTTTATTTGCAATGAATAAATGTATTTGGTATTTTGGAATTGTCCTTCATAATAGCATATCCTGTGTAAAACATATGGATTTCAGTTTTAAATTTGATGATGAAAATTGAAACCTGAAAATCAAAATATTTGTCTATTATTAGAATGTATCAACCATCTTGGTAAACTAAATTACTATCTTTCACATTCAAATTTGGAAAGAAAAATATATTTAGTAAATTCAGAATTTGTGCTGGTAAATTTCAAATTGAAGAATGGCCTCATAGAAAGATACAAAGAGAAGGACGGGTCTGTATTAATAACATTGATTAGGAGTGTTATTTCTTATAAATTATTCATTTTCATATACAATGTAGATACAAAATGTATATCAACACCATTTTGATAAAGTAAAACAAAATTGTAAGACTTTACCATTGTTGATAAAATAAGAAGTCCTTTAAACCTAATTAGTATTCTTTATAATGCTCCTCATTTTCTAGAATTGAGGACACTTTATACTTATAAAAATTAACATTGTGTGTATGTTTTTTGTATTGTATGTTATGTCACTAAAACCAAACTATAGAAATATAAAAAAATAAAACAAGACTCACTTCTCTCACTTTTGAGACAGACCAGTTCCTATTGTTAGCAATGTGGGATTTTCTTATCTTGAACTAGTGCAAGATAACATAATCACGTGCGTTTTACCGGCAAATGCATGCTGTACAGTTTATGACAACTGCACCCCCCCCCCCCAATTCTACATGCTTTTCCTTTTGTGCTCAAGTATTCTGACTCATGCCTATCTTCGGCCGTTCATGATCTATAGATAGCTTAAGGTCAGAGGATATCAAATGGGACCTATTCGGATTTCAGAAATTGTTTGCATGTGTACTCATTTTAATGAATTACATCGATAACTCAAATAAAAAAATAGGGTCACCATCCTCGTTTTTTCGTAATTTTGAGTTCAAATTTCGAATTTTATGCCATTTTTCATATAGTGATATAGTGGAAAACGTCGTTTTTTCTGTCCAATTATCACAATCTACACTCGATGGGGCACTTGAACTATAGGAAACTATTAAACAAACTGACAAAAAATAGATATTTGTATACCGAATCAATGGTCTACTTAAAGTATAGGTCACCATGCTCGTTGTCAAGATATAGAGCTCACAAGTTGAAGTACGGAACCTAAAAACAGCAAAAAGCGACGTTACGTTACAAAAATGACTTCTTGACGTTATCAAACATAATTTAAACGACGTCAGTTAAAACACAAAGACAAATAAATAACTATGATCATATTATAACTTCTATTTCATAATGGAGCATGTTATACATACATGCACACAAACTGCACATAGTCATTGCCTTGCAAGAAAGTCGCATACATGTTTTATTATTTTCTTTTGATTTGTCACACGCGGTTTCTTGAATTCTTCTAATATTTACCCTTTGTCATTGTCCGTTTGTCCGCCCGTCACAAATCGTGTCCACTCTATATTTTGTAAACCATTTTAGATGTTTTATTTTGTTCGATAGATAGATAGATTTATTTGATCAAATATCAACATATAAGCATTTTAATACAAGACAATATAGGAAAATATCATATATGTTAAAACTTACTAAAGTCATAAATTCTAAATATGTGCTGATTTCTAATCCCATAAAAGTCACTTTGTGCGTATTTACATTGGGGACCGTTTTTATAACATTCTTAAAAATGATATAACATACTAATGTGTATTTTCTTTATTGCTTTATATAATTATAACAAAATAAAATTTTGATGGAAGGAGGAATCTGGGGTGAAAAACCGTTTATATGTTTTGCTCCCCGGCAGGGTCCTGAATTCCAGCTGGTTATTTTTTAATTGATGAATTCCCAATCCCGTGTAGTGAAAAGCGTAAACCCGGGTTTCCCGAAAATGTCATATCGACTCTCGGGCTCATAAAAGGTGCTGTCTCTTTGACTCCGAAATGAAAATACACATGCATGCAAGCAATGTCGTAACGTCAGGGCCGATAGCACTTGACGTAACGTCATGTAGTATCCTCTCACCTTAAGGACCAACCTTTGATAAAGTTTGGTCCCCAAGTATTCGGACCGATATATATATATCGTCGGCCTTACACAACCTAAACATGGATTAATTGTCAAATTCAAAAGATAAAACTTTCCATTTCTGGATCTTAAGAATAATAATTTTACCAACGCGAATTGTCATGTATATATAGCAACACATGCATATATATTATATACTATCTCAGTCAGAACGATATACCATAGTTTGTGTTTCCCAGGATATCCTTGTCTGTTCCTTGTTGCTGACCAATGGGTTGCTAGTCGTAAAGTTGAAGTGATCACTTCGAAAGTGTTACGGTCGCCATCATATCTTAATTAACTGTTGCATCAGTAGTCACAATCTAGTCATCCAATTTCCAATACCATCTTTCGTCAACTTTACACAACTGAAAGAATAATATAAAGATGAAGCTCATTGGTGCCATCGAAACATCTGGGTGAACCCTGGTTCTCGCGAAGGGTAGGGAGTTCCTGCTTCTTAAAAGACAGTCACCTCGTTATGCACAATCAAGTGTAGGTAAAGGTTAAAGTTAAAGCAAAAAGTCTACGTAAAAGGGAAAAGGTCCATTGCTAATTTAGAAATGGATTCTTTGTATCGTCCAACCAGTTCGTGATGACGATCGTATAATTTTTGCAGCGATAGCTTCAACATAGGAGCAACGAAGTCTTTTATTATCTGAGCACATATCCTAGATTAACGTACGAGTTGCAACAGTTGAATGAACAGTTCGCTATTTGAAAAATGTAGTCATTATGCTTGTCTTAGAGTTTGGTTTCTTTAAGCATCCTTTCTTGTCGATTTCAACGACTACCAAAGGCTATGAAGGAAAATATATCGGGAAAAGATCAAATATTAAGAATAATTATTATTTTTGTTTTCTTTTTTAACCTTAGAGTAAAAAAGTATAACATATTTTTGTTTTCATATGTAAATTTAGTTGAATTTGACTATCTTGTTTTAACTATTTGAATTACTTGCTTCCAAAGAATTATTTGAAATTATTTTTGTTTTCAAATCTTTTGACTAATACTCGTAAATAATGAAGGCATTATTCAGGAAAGCGTCGTGCGCACTAAATTAGATATCTGCGTTTTCAATTTAAACTTTTCTCTGCTGGTCAGGGGATGATTCTCCAAAACTGCGAAGTGTATCTTTATTCTCGTTATTTTAGCGTGACAAATTCCAAAAGGAAACAAAATAAGCTTATACATTGTAAATGACTTTAACTAATCGTGACATGTGTAGACAGTTGAAAAAAGGGCGGAGCAGGGATTAACTAATAAATGTTATTTTTGTCATATTTATGTGACGTCAATTAAAGTGGGTTGAAGATTCAAAGACATGATCACAAAATCGTAAATAAATATACAAAGACAATATTGTGACCTAAAGTTATTGCCCATCCTTTGATAAACTTTGGTTCCCAAGTATTTGGTCCCATATATTTTGGCGGCCTTTCATGACCAATAAATGGATTAATTTTCATTTCAGAAGATCAAACTTTCCATTTCTGGATCTTAAGAATAATAATATTACCAACCCGAACTGTCATGTATATATAGCAACACATTCATATAGATTATATACTATCTCAGTTAGAACGATATACCACAGCTTGTGTTTCCCAGGGTATCATTGTCTGGGCCTTGTTGCTGACCAATGGGTTGCTAGTTGTAAGGTTAAAGTGATCACGTCGAAAGTGCTGCGGTCATTATCATATCTTAATTAACCGTTGTATCCGTAGTCGCAATCCAGTCATCCATATTTCAATACCACGTTCCTCAACTTTACACAACTGAAAGAATAATATAAAGATGAAGCTCATTGGTGCCATCGAAACATCTGGGTGAACCCTGGTGCTCGCGAAAGGTAGGGAGTTCCTGTTTCTTAAATGACAGTCACATCGTTACCCACAACCAAGTTTAGTTAAAGGTTTGTCTGTGATGGAGTAGAGTAAAAGGTATACGTAATAAGGTAAAGGTCCGTTGCCATTTGAGAAATGGAAGTTTTGTAACGGCCAACAAGTTCGTGATGACGAACGTAGAATCTTTGTAGCGATAACTTCAACATAGGAGCAACGAAGTCTTGTTTCATTAACTGGATATAAATCCTAGAATAACATACGAGTTGCTGGAATATTGCAAAATTTGAATGAGTAGTTTACTATTGGAAAAGTGTAGTCAACAAGATTGTTGTAGAGTTTGTTTTCTTCATACCTTTCAACAACTTCCAAAGCTTTCGTTTGGCCATTGTATTGTCTGTTCTTCTTCGATTTACCAATTCTGACTACCCCTTTGGTATCTTCAAACTTTTCTAAGAATGGAAAAAATATCGTGAAAAGATCGTATATTAAGAATAACTATTATTTTTGTTTTGTTTTTAAACTTAAAGTAAAATGTATATACAATATCCTTGTTTTCATATGTAAATTTAGTTGAATTTGACTATCCTGTATAATTTGACTATCCTGTATAATTTGACTATCCTGTATAAGCCCTTTGGATTACTTGCTCCCAAAGAATTATTTCAAATTATTTTGTTTTCAAATCTTTTGGTTAATGAAGGTTTTTCTTCAGGAAAGCGTCGTACGCACTAAAATAGATATCTACGTTTTCATTTAAAATTGTTCTCTGCTGGTCAGGGAATGATTCTCCAAAACAGCGAAGTGTTTCTTTAATTATTCTCGTTATTTTAGCATGAACAATTCCAAAAGAAACGAAATAAGCCTAAAAATTGTAAATTACTTTAGCCAATCGTGATAGTTGTAGACAATTGGAAAAAGGACGGATCAGGGATTAACTTATACATGTAGTTTCTGTCATATTTATATGGCGTCAATTAAAGTGGGTTGAAGATTCAAAGACGTGATCACAAAATCTTCAATTAATATACAAAGACAATACTGTAACCTTATATAAAAAAGAAACGAATTAACATGACGAAGCAGTGAAGAACTATAGATAGTTAACACCCACTACACATTAACAAAAAGGAGTGACTTGCCGATCATCGTAATAACACGTAAAAAACAATGAAAAGACAAAAAAAACAGTTAGATGCTGTAATTGGTCATGCACATTTAATGAAGTTCAGATGACCAGAATAAACGTTACGGAATAGCTGTGAATGTGTCACAAATGACCTCGGATACTAGTACATGTATGTTCCTTGGAGCAGGAACTGCCCACCCTTCCGGAGCACCTGAGTTCACCCCCGATTTTTAGTGGGGTTCGTGTTACTCGATGTTTAGTTTGATGTATATGCTTTGGAGATCATTGTTTATCCTTTTGTCCTTGTTCTTTTGGTCATTGTGTTGTCTGTTTTTTCTTCGATTTACGGGTTTTGATTACCCCTTTGGTATTTTCAAACTTTTCTTAAGTATATTGTGAAAGATCAAACGATATAAAAGTAATCATATAGATATAATTATGTTTTGTATATATCGGATCGACCAATTAGCTTTTGAGAGAAGGTGGTGTGTTTTGTCCGAATCAGACTTTTTAAGACACTTTTTCTTCCAATTTACCAATATTTCTTGTTGTTATCGGAAGGCACACATTATTTATTTTTGCATCTTTCAGTTTAAGATATTAATTATCATTAAAGTTGGCGACAAAAATAATAACACGACGGATGCCACTAGTGGAGCAGGAACTGTTTACCCTTCCGGAGCACCTCAGTTCCACCCCAGTTTTTAATGGGATTCGCGTTACTCGATCCTTAGTTTTATATGTATATTTTGTAGATCATTGTTTGTCCATTTGTACTTTTTTCTTTTGGCCATTGTGTTGTCTATTCTTCTTCGATATACAGATTCTGCTCCTTTGGTATCTATCAATAATTCTAGATTTGCAGAATTTCTTCCATTGATATATCCTCCAGAGCTGGAAGTTAGAGACCACAGATACAGCTTCGTCCGCATAATTTTTGGACGCATACCTCGAATTTGACGACAGTGGTCAACTCAGTACTAAAATTTATGATAAACGGGACGACTTCAATTTTAAAATCATAAATTTTCCAAATATGTGCAGCAATATACCAGCTTCTCCTGCATGTGGTGTTTACATCTCGCAATTGATTCGCTATGCAAGGGCCAGTAGCAATTATTCTGATTTCCTGAAACGTCATCTTCATCTGAGAAACAGGCTACTGGATCAGGGCTATTGAAAAATTCGCCTTCTTCGATCTCTTAAACAGTTTATATTCCGATACCAAGATCTTGTCGACATATATTCCGTCTCTGTAGAGACGATAATAAGCGATGCATTTTCATAGAATGAAAATGTATAAAGATAAGGAAGTCAACAAAAATGTAAAAAATATGGTTTTATCAATGTGTGACGTAAAAGAGTTTTTGACATTTATTTCACTGAATGTGGTACTGCTTTGACAACTATTTTACCTATTTTGTTCCAGTATTGTTATAAATACTGTTATAGTGACAGCCGGAACCTTTGAGCCGCAATGAAAGCGGGAGATTTGGCGCTTTAAAATCTGATTCAACCCACCATTTCTTTAGAAATGCCTGAACCAAGTCAGGGTCATTACGATTCTCACAGTTTTCCGGTTGTTGACTGCTTTTGTCTGTTTATAAACTTATGAGTTTTGACTTTCCCTTTGTAAGATTGTTCGGAGTTCGGTAATTTTGTTATTACCCTTATCTTCAAACTCTTCTTATTTAAAAAATGAAATGAAATAATAAAAACTTTGCCGATAAAAGTCGTTTCCAATAAAATCATATCTTCTAGAATCAATAAAATGTATGTTCCGGAATTTAAATACATGTAATAGAAATAATGGTAACCAGTCGTGACATTTTAAGAAATATCAGAAAAGAAACACCATGGACAAATTAATATAGAAAATAAATGTCATTGTTGTCATGTTCATGTGGCGTCTATTAAGTAAGATAGATATTACAAAGGTGTCAGCACAGAATTGTTGATTAATATAGAAAGCTATAGTGAGATCTAACATGGAAAGAAGACATGCGTTAATAAGCGTGACGAAAGAGTAAAAACCTAATGCTAATAAACACCCACTACATGACATAAAAAGATCCGAACATCGTTTTACGTATAAATTGTAGTTGTTTTCTTGTAAACACTCATGAAAAAGATTATAGAAAATTGAAATTTAGATCAGGGAATTATTCATAACATTCGAGTAAGTTATGATTTTTGTGAAAGGACAAAAGTCATAGAATTGATAGAATGTTAATACCACATTATTATATATCGTTCGCGTTGGTAAGTTGGTATACGTCACATATAACCACGAATATTTTCCATAGGTCGTAATCACAATCTAGACCTGTCCTCAAGAGTAACACGACGGGTGCTATCCATGGGTCAGGAACTGCTTACGTCTTCCGGAACAACTGAATTCACGACCGGTTTTAAGTTGGGATCCCGGTACGCAATCTTCAGTGTTCTGTGTGGTGCTTAATGGGTTGTTTTGTCCTTGTGTCCTGTTTTCATTGGTCATTGTATTGCATAACACGTACGCTTAGGTGGAGCCTATTGCCTGTCGCATATGTTCGATATTGATGTTGTGATCTATTGCTACTATAATGGCACTTCTGCCAGTCCACAAGCACGTCTTAATTTGTTCTTATTGAAGGAATTCTGGACCATCACTGTTTAAGCCATCTTGAAAATAAATTGTGATATTTTTTGTAACGTTAGGTACATCTGAATCTTCGATATCTCTATTTATCACATATTATACCCTTCGCAAAAATACTGAAACAAGTACTCGTATTCCTTATTTTGGGTTGATTTATTTGAATATGACAGTGCCAAAAATATGTTACTGAGGTGCTTAATTGTATCCTAAGCATAACCACAAAGCGCAGCTATGAAACGGAATACAAAGTATTTTGAAACTATAGGCAAACATATTATTTTTTTTCAATAGCTTATAAGGAGTGGTCATTTGTTGGCCGAGCCAAGGTCAAGAATTCCACACATTACATCTTCCTTTCGACATGGTGCGAACGAAACATACGTCCTTACTATAAGAGCGACACATTTTAAACGTGTCAGCGATGACGAAATTGTCGTTCATTTATTTTCAACCCATTATCAGAAATACGAACAAAGCAAACCAAACACGAGCAACAAGAGCAACAGAACACAACACAACAGATGCCCCTAATGGACAAGGAACTATAAACCATTCCGGTGCGCTGGCGTTCACCCCCGACTTTTACTAGGATTCGTGTTTCTCATTCTTATTTGTTGTGCGTAGTGTTTTGTGGATCATTGACAATAACGATCCCGTCATGTGTGCAGTATATTGCTTGACTCACATATGCTGTATTGATTGTGTGATCTTTAACTGCTAAAATGATATTTTTTCCAGTCCAGAGTACACGTTTGTGGGCTTCATTAGTCCCTTGTTTGTTTTACACCTTAAATTCTGATTGGCTCTTTGGTATCTCCATGCGTTTCGTTTTCCTACACTACATAACACGATGAAAAGGAAGTTATCGTCCAGAAACTTGTGACAATCCTAAGATTGATCTGTATATCAACGGTGTATATTAACAGTATTCTTCTTTAACCAGCAATTAACACATCAAACTGTAACGTGATACTTACCTACTATATGCTGTTAAATCTGCAAATATGTAATTAAGGTTATATTGTGTCATGAGTAAGTTTAACATAACTTTGTTTTTGTCAAGAACACCTACTGAATGAAGGAAAATGGATGTGTGATTTAACGCCAACGCCAATTATTTTTCGCATTAGAAAGGTCATTATGAAACTGCATAAATAACACCCATATGTGATTTAACGCCAACGCCAATTATCTTAAAAATAACTAGTGTTGTTTGTATTAAGCAAACATATGAGGCAAACTTCATACAGGGGCCTCTCAAGAAAAACGAAAAGAAGCTAGCTTTTAATTTCACGTTCCACTATATAGATGATTTCCTTTCACTAAATAATTCTAGGTTTGGTAATTTCGTTGATCGCATCTATCCCATTGAGCTTGATACACACATCGGAGTTGTGATACCACAGATACAGATAGGTCTGCTCCATACTTTGAGCTATACCTCGAGAAATTGACAGTGAGGGGAGGTTAAGAACGAAACTTTACGACAACAGAGATGATTTCAATTTTCCCATTGTGAAGTTTCCATTAATATGTAGCAAAATTCCAGCAACACCTGCATATGGGGTATATATCTCTCGGTTGATACGATATTCCTGAGCTTGTGGTTCCTATCAGGATTTCCTTGATAGAGGGTTGCTGCTAACAAGGAAGCTACTGAACCAAGGCTTTCTCTTAATTAACTTGAAGTCATCACTTCGAAAGTTTTACGGTCGTCACCATGACTGATTGGGCGCTATGGAATATCTGTGTCAGAAATGACCACGGATATGTTCCACTGGTCGTAAACACTGCCCGGTCCTTGCCTCGTTCATGACTTATCACCGGGTGTGTAACTAGATTAACACGACGGGTGTCACTAGTGGAACAGGAACTGAATACCCTTCCGGTCCACCTTTGTTCACCCCCAGTTTTTAGTGGAGTTCGTTTTACACGATCTTTAGTTTTATATGCATGTTTTGTAGATCGTTGTTTGTCTTTTTGTACTTTTTCTTTTGGCCATTATGTTGTCTGTTCGTCTTCGATATATGGATTCTGATTACCCCTTTGGTATCTTCAATCTCATTTCATGTAATATAAAAAAGCAAATCAGGTATAAATTGATTATTTATTATTTAAATATAAATTGTGTTTTGGGAACGATGTAACATACATGGTATATGAGGAAGGTGTAATGTTAATGATGTTTTGGCAACGATGTAACGTAAATTAGATATGGTGAACGGTGTAATGTTAATGGTCTTTTGGGAACGATGTTACGTAGATGATATACGGGGAACGATGTAATGCTAATGGTCTTTTGGGAACTGTGTAACGTAAGGTATATATGGGGAGCGGTGTAATGCTAATTGTGTTGTGGGAACGGTGTAAAGTAAATGATACATTGGCGTAACTTAAATGGTGTTTTGGGGGAGATGTAACGTGGAATGTAAATAGTGTTTTGTGAACAGTGTAATGCTAATAGTGTATAGAAAAGGGTGTAATGTATATGGTTTTATGCGAACTTTGTAACGTACATTGTGTATGGGAAATTGTATAGCATAAATGGTAATTTGGGAATGGTGTAAAAAACATTGTGCATGGAGAAAGGTGTCATGTACATTGTGTTTTGGGAGAGATGTAGCGAAAATTGTGCATGGGAAATTGTAAAGCATAAACGGTAATTTGGGAATGGTGTAAAAACATGGTGCATGGGGAAAGGTGTAAAAACATGGTGCATGGGGAAAGGTGTAATGTACATTGTGTTTTGGGAGAGATGTAACGTAAATGGTGTATGGTGAAAGGTGTAATGTACATTGTGTTTATGGGAGAGGTGTAATGTAAATGGTGTATGCGAAATGGCGTAGTGGTTAATACTATGTTTACCATTATGTCATTGGGAAAAAAACAGAAACGGAATTCCGTAGCACCTGAGTTCATTCCCGGTTTTAGTGGGGCTCGTGTTACTCGATCTTTAGTTTTATCTGTAAGTTTTGTAGATCGTTGTTTGTCCTTTTGTACTTTTGGCCATTGTGTTGTTTGCCCTTCTTCGATTTACGGATTCTGATTGCCCCTTTGTTATCTTCAAATTCTTCTTATTCAAAACGTTATCACATTTCACGACATGTTCCTATCATTTAAATGAGTGAACGATTGTTGTTTAGCGCATTAGCCGTGATATGTTGTCAGTAATTAACAATTCGAGTAAAACGAACTATATACTACATAAGATTGTGCTAAGGGAACCCACTTTAAATATAGATCCATTTGAAAGTAAAGTCCAAATTGAATGTTCGGTGTGTTCGTGTCATTAAGATAGAAGAGTGTGTTCGATTAAGTATAATTTAGCTTGGATAATCCATGTAACGCTTAATGTTTTTCTGCGGTTTTTTTTACATGTCTTCACTAAATATGAAATATGTATATAATATTTAGCTTGTATGTATTTGAGAAGACGTTTCTAAGTTTTGAAACATGTGTACTATCCAATTGTTTATTATTGAACAATAATATATGACTTAAGTTAAAGTAACGGAAATCATTGTCTAGACACATAAGGAAATCCCAACATCGATCCGCATGTCGACTATTATTACACGATCTATCACTAACCAGAAATACCAGAAATTAATAAATGAGATTCAAACGTGATAATTTACTATTATTTCAGTCATCCAAATATATTTTGATTACTTTAAACTTGCGAAATGGGTGTTTTAACGCCAACACTAAAATTATTGTTTGGTGAAGGTGTTTTCCCAAAACATCCCACAACGACCTGGAGAAAAAAATACAGTTTTGTGCACAAAACACAAAATGTACATATAGACACTGAAAGGGAAGTAATGTAGTCGACTGTATATTATAGAGTTGAAAGAAATTTACAGAAGGCATTGTCACGTCCCAAATCGAAATTGGTCCCGAATCGGAATTTCACATTATGGCGTCTCAAATCGAAATAGGATTCATGACATGATTTTCGATATAATACACGTGTATTAGCGTTTGAAATTGTTATGGGGTGTTAATTATAGAAATAGAGAAAATACACATTCTTATTTATAAAATAAGCTCACAATTAAAAGCTCATTTTATGTCATATATGAACTATTATTGATGCATTTAAAAAAAGAAGTAATGGTATATGCAAATGTGTCTCCCATTCCCTTTCTTACTTGATATTATTTAATAGAAAAGGCATATTTATATCTATTGGTAATACTTTACACCAACATATTTGAGTGAAAATCTTGCAAAGAATCCTTTTCCACTTTGGAAACCTATTACGATATGAGACCTAACATGAACGTGATAACGATTTTACAATTTTATAAAATGTTATCAATCAATAATGGGTATAATGAATTCTACGACAAATTATTTCCTTAGTGACGACTTTAGGTTTGCTAAAGTTCAAAGCATAATTAAAAATACGTACAAAACGAACTATGCAAAACCAAAAAGAAAACAAATGAACAAACAAACAAACTCAGGAATGATGATTTAATATGTGATACTATCACCAGAGATTAACACGACGTGTGCCATCAGCGGCACAGGAATTACTTACTCTTCCGAGGCACTCCTATTCAATTATGGTTAAAACGTCGGTTGTGTTGCTTAATCTTTAGTTTTCTGTGTAGTGTTTCTTTTTTCTTTTTTTTTCTTTTGAACTTTTTCTTTTGGTAATTGTGTTGTCTGTCCTTCAAGATACGAAAGGGGTAATCAGAAGCAGTAAATTGAAGAAGGACAGACAACACAATGGCCAAAAGTAAAAGGACAAAAGGACAAACAACGGTATACAAAACATTACACAGAAAACTGAATATCGAGAAACACGTATCCCACTAAAACCGAGGGTGACTCAGGAGCTCGGGGGTGATGATTTCAACCAAACCAATAGGAGGAAGCAGAGCTTGAAAATACCAAAAGAAAATCAGGATACATAAATCGAAGGACAGACAAGACAATAGCCAAAGGAAAAGGTGCAAAAGGACAACAACGATCTACAAAGCAGTACGCATAAAACTAAATTCATAGGTGACCTTAGCTGATTTTGGTGATCCTGTTTATGCTGCTTGGTTGTATCGCTTCCAAAGGTTAAAATTATTTGGCTTTCCAACCTTTCGACATTGAGCGTACCTGATGAAGATTATTGCAGAAGTACGTCGTGCGCGCTAAATGTGATATCTACATTTTTAAAGTCCTTGGTTCAGTAGTTTTTTTGTTGGTAACAACCTTTGGTTTCTTTAAACAGTTGACATATGTTGTCTTTTAAGACGATAATTTGTTACTTCATGTTAATAATTGCACGCCTTAATAATATTTTCACGGTGATCAAAATATATTTTAGTAACGAGATACATTCTAAAAATAAAAATTATTGTTGTCATAAACACAAATTAGCGTTTATCACAATGATTTGTTAATTAGTTCAAACCTATCATTGAAATATATTTTAGCAATGAAACACTCATAAACCATACTGTTCGCCTAGTGTGCTAATTAGGAGAGCGCTTAAAGGCCGGATATGTCGGGCGTAAACTTAAAGTAATATCACACCAGTTTTGGGTGAAACAAATTTTCCCTTGAACATTATATTTGGAATACGGCGGTATCTTTACTAAGCTATTCATGCATGTTTCAAGTCGAAATATGTTCCCAACAATTAGAAATCTGCAAATTCGTGTGCATGTTTATCGTCCTCGCCATTGTTGTGGAGACTGATTAACTTTCGGTTGTTTTGTTCCAATGATTGCCGATCATGACCTCGTGACGAAAAGATAAACAATCATGGATGCTGAGGTAAGCACGCACACATTCCTGACAATGATTATTTAGGAATTTATCTGTTTCATGTCGTGTGAACCATATTTTATGGTGCAATTATTCTTATGTGGTACACACGAATATATTTGTACTTGCATCCGACATTGTGTTCATCAACTGAAAAATGCGCATGAGCGATAATCTCCCCGAAAGGGTTCAAATATTGGGTCACGCGCATATCATTTGCATACTGTACGAGAAAACAGAATCATCTGCTGTCAAATATTTTGCGATTTGATCTTAAAATCTGCTTTTGAGCGGATTTTTAATGTTATGCAGTTGATTTTAGTTAAAATTAAGTGACATATTAAGTGAAAATATTTAATCAAAAAATTTCACGATATTTACTTTTCATATTTATTACATTATGATCACATTGATTTTGTTAAAATATAAAACATCTCCTAATTGAATGTCAGATATAAGGTGTGTAGGATTAGCTCGTGGGCGATTTAACAACAACGCCAACATTTATTAAAAAGTTTTATCAAATACATCGCAGAACGACCTTGCGAAAATATATGTTTTTATTGGGTTTTTTTTCACAAAATATTAATTAATTGAGGGTGCTTAACCCCACCTTTTGCAATATTAGCATTGATTGATTTATCAAATTGTATTGAACGCCACTTTTGTATTATTAATATTGATAGTATAATTGCATGGTACGTAATGCACAACCTTAACTGTATGTCAGTTGTATTGTAGCATTTGTACCAAATACAACATGAACAAATAAATGTAGTAATGGAACAAGAAGATCGACAAAGTATTTAAAAAAAAACAACAACAAAAAAAATACACAAAGGATCGTAATAGCGATCGCGTAATCTTATAAAATATCGGTTTGTCTCAAATGTTTTACTTAATGACGACTTTCAGGTCATTAAAGTTCAAATTATAATTAAAATTGTGGACAAAATTTACTATACATGTCAATTAGCTCAGTACCTACGTGATATGGGACAAGTAAATGCCAGCGTCCAATCAAATACGCCATTCCCTATCACCAATTGTTATTCAACTGGCAGATGTTAAAGTCATTTATTGCTCATCATGTCATATAAGAATAATATTCAGTCGGGATGATTTAATTTATCCCGTCCATGTTCTATTTGAGCAGTAAAAGTTCATTAACTGAATACATCTTTGCTATAATTATATGATCACTGACCAATGTATATACTTTTTTTCTGGTACCTGATTCTTGCTGTAAGACGATAAAAAAACCTTAATAAGCGCGATCTTCACAGAGGACACTAACAACACTCTTAGATTTGCTCTTGTTAGAAACATTGGCAGTTCACCATCAGTAGCAATATTTCAGCATCGAGTTTACAACTCATACGTTATTCTAGAACTTGTGCCGAGTACAGTGATTTTCTGGACAGAGTTTAGCTGCTGTCGCAAAAACTACTCAAACAATGCTATGCTGTTCCTAAGTTGAAGTCGTCGCTACAAAAATTGCATGGTCGTCATCATAATCTGGTCTACCGTTGCGAAATATAAATATCTCAAATTACAATGAAACTTTTACTTGATACGTATATGTTTTCTGTTCGCTATCACTGCCAAGACTTTGTATGTACATATGAGTTACACGGCGGGTGTCTTGTAAAGAGCAGGAACTGCTTACCTTTCACGACCATCTGAGTTCACCCCCGGTTTTTTGGTTGGGTTTGTGTTGTTCAATATTTATTTTTATAGTGTTTTATCGACCATTGTTTGCTTATATGCTTTGGTTATTGTATTCTCTGTCCTGTCATTTACGTCTTCTGATTATCACCTTTGGTTTCTTTAAACAGTTGGCATATGTTGTTTTTTAAGACGATAATTTGTTAATTCATGTTAATTTTACACACCTTAATAATATTTTGACGGTGACCGAATATATTTTAGTAACGAAATATATCCTATAAATATAAATTATTGTTGTCATACATATAAATTGGTGTTTATCACAATAATTTGTTAAGTGATGTTAATTAAAAACTACCATATCGGTTATTGAAAAATGTTTCAGTAACCAAACACAAACGAAAATCAGACAAAAATACTGTTAGTATAGTATTGCATAATCCTTTAAGATGGTTATTACTTAGAAAACGGACGTCCTCTGTACCGTAAGGGGCATAATACTACTGATTGATTAACTTTCGGAAATTCAGGCGAGACTAACGACGAAGATGTGTTGACGCTGACATTGAAAACAACTGTGTAGACAACATAGATACGACAGATAATACTTTCATGCAAAAGATATAAATAAGAATAGCAACGTAGGAGGAATAGAAAAGCTTTTTGTTTGTTACTAAATAAAATACTGTATTTTCATGGCCAAGTGGAGAAATTTCAAAGCCACATTTATTACATTAGTAACTATGTCAATCTAGTAACATCATAGTAAATTAAGAAAGTAAGCGCAGTTATCCCCCTTTTTCATTCAAGTGTGTCAAAGAAAAAACGCTGCAGCGGAATAATAAACAATGAATATAGAACAATTTTGACCCAATTTATAACTGCAATACATATATATAGTGTTGTCAAAGCATATCAACTTTATTTCTTGGGGAATTTGAAACTGTGATAGAAAAACTCTCCTTGTGTTTTCTGGGTACACGAGTGGGAATAACTCGTATCGTCCAAAAACAACTCTGACCAATACAAAATGGATCATATTTTGGCGGATAGTATTAATGTGACTTTAGATCAACATGGACGACCTATAATAACAACTCATGTTCATTTTGTAGCACTGAGAATGACTCTAGGACAACTTTGTTCCATGTTGACGTTGGGGCTAACGATTGCGTAATGATGTCCCACCCTCCTACACTTCACTATAAAACATCTCCTAATTGAATGTCAGATATAAGGTGTGTAGGATTAGCTCGTGGGCGATTTAACAACAACGCCAACATTTATTAAAAAAAATTATCAAATACATCGCAGAACGACCTTGCGAAAATATATGTTTTTATTGTTTTTTTTTCACAAAATATTAATTGATTGAAGGATGCTTAACCCCACCTTTTGCAATATTAGTATTGATTGATTTATCAAATTGTATTTAACGCCACTTTTGTATTATTAATATTGATAGAATAATTGCATGGTACGTAATGCACAACTTTAACTGTATATCAGTTGTATTGTAGCATTTGTACCAAATACAACATGAACAAATAAATGTAGTAATGGAACAAGAAGATCGACAAAGTATTTGAAAAAAAACAACAACAACAAAATACACAAAGGATCATAATAGCGATCGCGTAATCTTATAAAATATCGTCTATCTATAATGGACACACTCGCGGTTTGTCTCAAATGTTTTCCTTAATGACGACATTTTGGTCATTAAAGTTCAAATCATAATTAAAATTGTGGACAAAATTAACTATGCATGTCAATTAGCTCAGTACCTACGTGATATGGGACAAGGAAATGCCAGCTTCCAATCAAATACGCCATTCCCTATCACCAATTTTTATTCAACTGGTAGATTTTAAAGTGATTTATTGCTCATCATGTTATAACAGAATATTATTCAGTCGGGATAATTTAATTTATCCCGTCCATGTTCTATTTGGGCAGACAATTTCATTGACTGAATAAATTTTGACTATAATTATATGATCACTGACCAATGTATATACTTTTCTGTGGTACCTGATTCATACTGTCCGACGATAAAAACAAAACGTTAATAAGCGCAAACTTCACAGAGGACACCAACAAAACACGATTAGACTGACTCTTAGTTTTGCTCTTGTTAGAAACATTGGCAGTTCACCATCAGTAGTAATATTTCAGCATCGAGTTTACAACTGATACGTTATTCTAGAACTTGTGCCCAGTACAGTGATTTTCTGGACAGAGCTTGGGTCCTAACGCAAAAACTACTCAAACAAGGCTATGTTGTTGCTACAAAAATTACATGGTCGTCATCATAATCTGGTTTACCGTTGCGAAATATCAATATCTCAAATGGCAATGGATCTTTTACTTTTTACGTATATGTTTTCTGTTCTCTCTTTAAGATGGTTATTTCTTAGAAAACGGACGTCCTCTGTACTGTAAGGGGCATAATACTACTGATTGATTAACTTTCGGAAATTCAGGCGAGACTAACGACGAAGATGTGTTGACGCTGACATTGAAAACAACTGTGGAGACAACATAGATACGAAAGATAATTCCTTCATGCAACAGATATAAATAAGAATAGCAACATAGGAGGAATAGAAAAGCTTTTTGTTTGTTACTAAATAAAATACTGTATTTTCATGGTCAAGTCGAGAAATTTCAAAGCCACATTTAATGCATTAGTAACTATGTCAACCTAGTAAAATCGTAGCGAATTAAGAAAGTAAACGCAGCTATCCCCCTTTTTCATTCAAGTGTGTCAAAGAAAAAACGTTCCAGCGTAATAATAAACAATGTATATAGAACAATTTTGACCCAATTTATAACTGCAATACATATATAGTTTTTGTCTAAGCATATCAACTCTATTTCTTGGAGAATTTGAAACGGTGATAGAAAAACTCTCCTTGTTGTGTTTTCTGGGTACACGAGTGGGAATAACTCGTATCGTCCAAAGACAACTCTGACCAATACAAAATGGATCACTTGAGTTCAAACCCGGTTATTGTGGGGTTTGTGTTGCTCGGTAATTATTATTATAGTGTTTTTATCGACCATTGTCTGTTTGCCTTTTGTATCTTGTGGTCATTGTATTATCTGTCCGCTATTTACGGCTTCTGATTATCACTTTGGTATTTTTAAATTGTTGACATATGTTGTCTTTTAAGACGATAAATTGTCAATGCATGTTAATTACTGCACGCAAGGGACATACTATTAATGACTGATTAAAGTTCGGACATTCACCCGAGAGAAAATATGTTGATGAAAAAGATGTAAGAAAGAATAACGACACGTTTTTGTTGTTTTTAAATAAAATAATATATTTGCATGGCCAAGTAGAGAAATTTCCAAGCAACAATTATTGCATTAGCCAATATGTCAACTTTGTAAAATTATGGCGTATTAAGTAAACACACGCAGTTATCTCCCTTTTTCATTGAAGTGTATCAAAAAACCTTCAAAGTGACTAATAATCAATGAATATAGAACACATTTTACTCAATTTAAAACTACAATATATTGTTTGAGCAATGCAAATGTATTTCTTAGAGAATTTGAAACCATGGTAGAAAAATTCTCCTGTGGTGTGTTTTCGGGGTATACTGGTGGGAATGAATCGGTTCACCCAACGACAATTCTGACCAATACAACGCGGGCGATTTTTTCGCCCGACGCCTATTATGCACTGAGAATAACTAAGTGGTAAGAAAAGTTTAAATACGCCAAAGGGTAATCAGAAGAGGTAAATCGAAGACGGACAGAAAATGCAATGGCCAAAGGAAAATGAACAAAGGGAGAAACAACGATCAACAAAACACTTCACAGAAAACTAAAGATTGAGCAATGGGAATCCCACTAAACACCGGGTGTAAACTCAGGTGTTCCGGAAGGAGTGACCAGTTCCTGCTCCAAACGTGACACATTTCGTGTTACCTTTGGCTTTGTTACACACCCAGTAATAAGTCACTGCAAGTTCTGAAAGAAAAGAAAATAATCTCGACAGTTGTAGATTATATCACATTATGGCCTACATCACCAAATATTTAGCGTGGGTAACATAATAGGTCTCCCTAATCGGATGGGAATTGCATATTGTGAAAGTTATCAAAATATATTTTAGTAACGAAATACATTCTAAAAATATAAATTATTGTTGTCATAAAAATAAAATGGCGTTTAACATAATAATTTGTTAATTGATGTTAATTCATAACAAACATATCGGTTATTGAAAGATATTTTTGCAATGTAACACCTATCCGAAGAAAAGATCATGTTAGTATAGTATTGAATAAGCTTTTAAGGAGGTTATTTGTTAGGGGACAGAAGTCCTCTTTACCGTAAATGACACAATACTACTGATTGATTAAATTTCGGATCTTCACGCGAGACTAACGAGGAAGATGTGTGGGTGCTGACATTAAAAAAACTGTGAAGCTCAGATAGATACGAAAGAAAATACTTTCATGCAAAAGGTGTTAGCAAACATAGCAACACCTTGTTGTTGTTATTAAAGAAAATAATGTTTTTTCATGGTCAAATCGAGAAATTTCAAGCAACATTTATTGCATTAGCTAATATGTCAATTTCATAAAATCGTGACGTATAAAGTAAAGAAACACAATGTGTAAAAAAAGGCTTCGAATTGAATAATAAACAATGAGTATAGAACAAATTTAATAACTGCAATACATATTAGTGTGTGAACATATAAATGTATTACTTGGAGAATTTGAAAGCGTGGTTGAATAACTCTCCTTGGTGTGTTCACTTTATACACGAGTGAGAATAACTCGGCTCGTTCAACGAAAGCTCTGACCTATACAACGCGGGCAATTTTTAGACGGCGTACTGAGGTGACTATAGGTCAAGATAGACTACATATTACACCTTTGAATGACTCTAGGACAACTCGCTTTTAAAACGTTAAAGATCGATTTTGTTAATTTCGTCTCTACCTTACTCTCCATAATGTTCCATTGGCACTCAGAAGTCGTTGCCTTTGTTTTCCCTTCTCACACTCGTATTTTGTTATTATTCTATCGCCCATTGTTTGTTTGTCTCTTTGCACTTTTTTCTTTGGTCATTGTATTATATATCCCGTGAACTAGTGGAGCAGGAACTGTTTACCCTTCCGGAGCACATGAGTTCACCTCCGGGTTTTAGTGGGTTTCGTGTTACTCGATCTTTAGTTTTATATGTATGTTTTGTAGATTGTTGTTTGTTCTTTTGTACTTTTTCTCTTGGCCATTGTGTTTTCTGTTCTTCGATATACGGATTCTGATTGCCCCTTTGGTATCTTCAAACTCTTCTTACACGTCTTCTGATTATCACCTTTGGTTTCTTTAAACCATTGACATATGTTGTTTTCTAAGATGATTATTTGTTAATTCATGTTGATAACTTCACTCCTTAATAATATTTTGAAGGTGACCAAAAAGTTTTGATGTACACAAATACATTCTAAAATATAAATTATTGTTGTCATAAACATAAATTGGCGTTTGACATAATAATTTGTTAATTGATGTTAATTCAAAACTACCATATCGGTTATTGAAATATATTGTAGTAAGGAACACCATATCAGAAAGAAAACAAATAATGTTAATATAGTATTGCATAGGAATTTAAGATGATAATTTGTTAAAGGACGGAAGTCCTTTTTAACGTAATGGACACAATACTACTGATTGATTAAATTTCGGACCTTCTTGCGAGACTAACGAGGAAGATGTGTGGGCGCAGATATTAAAAAACTGTAACGCTAAGATAGATACGAAAGAAAATACTATCATGCAAAAGATTTAAGAAAGAATAGCAACAGTTTCTTGTTTTTATTAAATAAAATACTGGGGACAATTATTGCTTAATGAGGCCACGCCCGGCCGCATTTCACTGTCTAACGGCAGTTAAGTGACAACGTTTTTCTCCCCTACCCAACTCTCCATAATGTTCCATTGGCAGTCGGGACCGTCATGGTCATGCTCTTGTGGTAGTCTTCAAACTGTTCTTATGTAACCCGATATTAAGTCACTGCAAATACTGAAAGAAATGAAAATTGTGGATTCTACAACTTTTGCATTCTAGTTGTGCATGGGTAACGCAACGAGTGACACCAGTGGGACATGAACTGCTTACTCTTCCGGAGCATATGAGTTCAATTCTAGTTTTCGTGGGGTTTTTGTTGTTCAATATTTCGTTTTTTATCAACCGTTGTTTGTTTCCTTTTGCATGAATTTTTTGCTCATTGTACTATCTTTCCTGTGATATACGGCTTCAGATTATCACTTTGGTTTCTTCAAACCGTAGTTAAAAATTGCTTTTTGAGAAGATAATTAGCTAATTGATGCTAATATTTCAACGTCTTAGTAATATTGTGATGTGAATTAAAAGATATTTTTTTTGTAGCCTAAGACATCCCAAAAATTATATTACTGTTGGAATAATAATAAGCTGGCCGATGACTTAGTAATATGTTAGCGTTAATAAAGGAACCACGAAATAACTATTTCCGTGATCACAGATTGTTATAGTAACATGAAATCTATTACCATTTGAAAACTAATATGTTGACCTTTAAAGTGATATTTTGTTAATGAATGTCAACAATTTTCAATCAGTTCTACCATTTCAGTGATCACAGCTCATTTTAGCTACAAAAACGATGATAATAAATATTAATTACTGTTCGCATAGCATATTGGCCTTTGCATATGTTAATTTGTTTAGTATTATCACTTTATCGGTCATCAACAAATGTGATATCAACGAAGCCTTCCGAACTAACAGCAAAATAAAAATAAAACAAAATTTTTAAATAAATGAATATTGTTTGCATAAAATATTGGCCGTTAGCATATTAATTTGTTATTTTCTAAAAGTCAAAGCTACCTCATCGGTCATCAAAATATATTTTTCTTAGCGAACCGGGCAAAAAATATATACGGATTTTTTTTCTGCTCCAGTTAGAAAGTAAATAATCTAGGTATTAAATACATAGTTTGATAAATATTTAATCTTAATAGTGCTAGAAGATGTTCAAATGGAGTATAAAGGTAATTCAGCATCAGAAGAAATGACAGAATTAAGTGAAACAATCAAAAACATATACAATAATAACATACATGAAGACAAGATGACCGTCTCGTATGCAACGGCAACAACGAAATGCATTTATGAAGAATATGACGAGGAATATGGGGTGAAGCCTATATTCTTTCTTGATACAGACATCTTTGGTAGTCATGAACCAAAACCCCAATAATTTAGAACACATCAAGTAATTTACAAAGCCATTGGTGCTGGTCACATAAAAGGCATACAGAGAGTAAGAGGGCTCTGAAAATGAAGACGATGAAAACGTGCTTATCTTAAACGGTCTCACTATCAGAGATACCTTGTAGTTTTATACTAGAAATCCAAAAGTAACAGCAAGAGAAATAAAACCAAGTCATTACCGGATAAGAGTGGAAGACGTATCTTGTTCCGCGGAGGATGGAAACATAAATAGATTTCTAGGAAAAAAAGCTAATGTGTGTGATACATAGCTTCTACAGAGAAAGACTCTTGATGGCTTCTTGACCAATTGTTAAACAGGTGGCGTAATACTCAAATAGTGACAATCCAGGACATTCCCCTGCTAGATTAGTATACATTTATTGACTGGGTATGAGGGTAATAGCACTTTTATTGCCCCCAAGGTACCAACTATTTTTTGGAGGCAACTTCGAGGAAAATAGTTGGTACAGATTGGACAATTAAAATGCTATTACCCGAATATCAAGTCTGTAAGTGTTTTATTATTCTGAACAACTGTGCAATTCGTCATTCTAAATTAGATCCTTTTCTGATGGATTTCTAGTCTACTTTATTAATGCTTTTTTAAACGAATACATTTCCATGTGTGCATTTGAAGAAGAAATTAATTAAAAAAAACAAAAACAAAACCATGTGATTGAAGTGATATTCACCGGTGAATAGTACTTTTCAGAAAAATTTAATGAAACTATGGAAATAGTATTTTTATTGCAATACAATTTATATAGAAAAAAGTATGAGAAGTATAATAATAAGAATTAACAAATACTTTGCCACAATAATACACAAAGGTAAAATTGATCCACGGAAGGAAACATTTAAAGGTAACAAATGTCTGCAGCAAGGCCATGCGTAAATTGAGTGCCCAAATGAGTGGACATATAAACAGTGCAATAAGCCTGGCCATAGAGAATATTAACGAAAATCCTATTAAAAGAAGAAACAAACTTATGTGAGTTTATATATAATGTTATTATACCTCAGTTATAATTTTCTATATACAAATCAACTCGATAGTTTTACTATTTTTCCAGGCTTAAGTTGACCGACACTTACAAGCGTCAAAAGTGATTTAAGACTTCCATGTCTGAGTCAATTGCGCGATTTAAAAGATCGGTTAATCAAAGTCGGAATTTAAATTGAAAAATATTATCGGTGCAGGAATGAGAATGTTCCGGAAATTCCAGACTTTTTGTCTGATGAATTTTCTTTGACAAATGTATTGAATGATATATCAAATTTTGAAACAGGTCAAATTTCAGTTGAAAATAATTCACAGACTGTGGCTGTTACAAATACTCCAACTTTAAATATATTTAGAATTCCAGGAATTCAATCTACTTCTGGATTAACAATTATAAGTATTAATAATTGCACAGTGAACTTTAACTTTCATCAATAATTTATCATTTTAAGATTTATCTTCTTGATGTTCAATAATGTTTATTATATTTGTGGTTAATATTATTGTTATAACCAGTACTTGTCTTTTTTACTGCCACATCAATTATTTTACCTTCAGCCATCATTTTGCATCTGACGTCTCTTTCGGTATAATAAAACACTTATTAACTAGATATTCGGGAAATAGTAAGTTTATTGACCCCTCGATACCAACTATTGCCCGAGGCGAAGTATCTCCGGGTCAATAAACTTTCTATTCTCCTCATACCCAGTCAATAAGTATAAATTAATCTATGTTGTAATAATTATATATCATCAGACCTATATCGGTGAGCAAATGTATTTTATTAACGAAAAACCCGCTTAGGCTCATTGGATTTCATTTTTTGAATTATTTGGTTTGCCAATCTTTTTGTTTGAGAATATATAATGCAGATTTTCCCCAAAATGTGTGCACTTAATTAGATATCAACGTTTGTATTAATAATTAAAATTAGAACTATTTTATCTGTCAGCAAAACAAAATTTCTTAGCGAAAATCCTAATAAAAAAAACCAAAAACAAATAACCAAAAATGAAGCAAAAACTAAAATACAAACAAACAAAAACAGCAATCAACAGTAAGAAATGACAAAAAGCATAATGTTAGCATAACATGTTGGTCTTTACAGTGTAACATGTTAACTTGCTAAAAATTCAAAGTGAAATACTTTATCAGTGATCAGAATATAAGTTATCAACCAAACATCTATTCCATTTTTTAAATAAGAAACATACAAAAACAGAAATAATAAAACATAATGCTTTGCGTCAGATGTTTGCCATTAGCATTTCAACTTGGTCATAATTAAATTTCAGCACTGCTATATCGCTGGATAAACTATAGTTTATCAACGAAGCGCATTTGAAAAAGAGGAGAGCATCTACTGTTTGCGTTCGGTAATTTTGTTATTACCCTTATTAACATATTTTTTTTCACAATTGAACATTTATTAAGGATATCTTTGCAACATAAAAGAAATACTATTCCAAAACATTTAGTTACTGTTGGTATGATATATTGGGCTTTAACCTGTTAATTTGCTAATTAATGCTGACAATTTAATTAACAAAAATACACTGTTGGCATAGCATGCTGAACTTTAACATTATAGTTTGTTAATTATTGAAAGTCAAAACTACTTGATTGGTGATCAACTATATTTTATTCTACGTAATTCACAGTTTGTGTTACGCCTGTTAAGCAACAAGTTCATTTGGTGTGGTCATTACTGCCACAATAGAATATTATATGTTTTTTTTTGTTTTTTTTTCTTTGTTTCGTTTGTCATCGTTCTGTGTCTTGTGCCTCATATTGCCTTTGTCTTTGGATTGTCCATTCTGTATTGCCCTTTCGATTTTTTTTAAATGTTCGCCTTTAATATGTGGCACTTACACAACCGTTTATACGTTCGTCATAGACAACGATATAATTGTATTATACATTTATGGCCTTTTTAGGAAAACATCGGCAACAGACAAATGAAAAAGGCCCTTTGAAATGTGTACAACACTACCATTAACGTAAACATGAAAGACAGTATAATTATAGAAACAAACACACTTAAAACGAATATTTGTCATAAGAGACAGTCAGATTTAATATTACGTTGTCAGTATGTAATTTATTAGGTTTATTCATTGATTGTTGGATTACAATAAATTCTTTTAAAAATGAAAAAATGGAGACACAACAAAAAAACAAAAACAAAATACAAAACAAAAAGCATGAAATTATATAATATAAGCATGTTTTACCATTCTTGTATCTGAGATGAAATTGATTGATTGATTGATTAATTAATCAAATATATATTTGGGAGGGGGTGGGGGCGGGGAGTGTTGTGATCATAAATGGGTAAAAGGTTTTGTTCGTTTGATGTAAAGTTGTACATTCATTGATTATTGGATTACTGTTTAACGTAACTGTGACTGTACTCTAAATAACATGTTCACAAACTGTATGTATACGTACATTGTGGAAATAAATAAAATTGGTTTGTACGAGCAGCTTTAGAAATAGGTTGACAAGCGAGGCTCTGCCGAGCGAAAGTGAAAAAAACTAGACCCTAATTTTGAAACCTAGTACTTTCCTAAATGCTTGGTGTTGTTTTTATTTTTGTTTTGTCTTCCATTGATTATTAGTTGTTAGTGCTGTTTATATTTTTCTGTTGTTTTTTAATGGCTATTGGTAAATACTTGTTGGTGTTGTTTTTATTTTTGTTTTGTCTTCCATTGATTATTAGTTGTTAGTGCTGTTTTGATTTTTCTGTTGTTTTTATATGGCTATTGGTAAATACTTGTTGGTGTTGTTTCTATTTTTGTTTTGTCTTCCATTGATTATTAGTTGTTAGTGCTGTTTTTATTTTTCTGTTATTTTCTAGTGGCTATTAGTAAATACTTGTTGGTGTTGTTTTTATTTTTGTTTTGTCTTCCATTGATTAGTAGTTGTTAGTGCTGTTTATATTTTTCGGTTGTTTTCTAATGACTATTGGTAAATACTTGTTGGTGTTGTTTCTATTTTTATTTTGTTTTCTATTGATTATTAGTTGTTAATGCTGTTTTTATTTTTCTGTTGTTTTCTAATGGCTATTGGTAAATACTTGTTGGTGTTGTTTTTATTTTTGTTTTGTCTTCCATTGATTATTTGTTGTTAATGCTGTTTTTATTTTTCTGTTGTTTTATAATGGCTATTGTTAAATACTTGTTGGTGTTGTTTTTAATTTTGTTTTGTCTTCCATTGATTATCAATTGTTAGTGCTGTTTTTATTTTTCTGTTGTCTTCTAATGGCTATTGGTAAATACTTGTTGGTTTTGTTTCTATTTTTGTTTTGTTTTCCATTGATTATTAGTTGTTAGTGTTGTTATAATTTTTCTGTTGTTTTCTAATGGCTATTGGTAAATACTTGTTGGTGTTGTTTCTATTTTTGTTTTGTTTTCCATTGATTATTAGTTGTTAGTGCTGTTTTTATTTTTCTGTTGTTTTCTAATGGCTATTGGTAAATACTTATTGGTGTTGTTTTTATTTTTATTTTGTCTTCCATTGATTATTAGTTGTTAGTGCTGTTTTTATTTTTCTGTTGTTTTCTAATGGCTATTAGTAAATACTTGTTGGTGTTGTTTTTATTTTTGTTTTGTCTTCCATTGCTTATTAGTTGTTAGTGCTGTTTATATTTTTCTGTTGTTTTCTAATGGCTATTGGTAAATGCTTGGTGTTGTTTTTATTTTTGTTTTGTCTTCCATTGATTATTAGTTGTTAGTGCTGTTTATATTTTTCTGTTGTTCTTTAATGGCTATTGATAAATACTTGTTGGTGTTGTTTTTATTTTTGTTTTGTTTTCCATTGATTATTAGTTGTTAGTGCTGATTTTATTTTTCTGTTGTTTTCTAATGGCTATTGGTAAATACTTATTGGTGTTGTTTTTATTTTTGTTTTGTCTTCCATTGATTATTAGTTGTTAGTGTTGTTTATATTTTTCTGTTGTTTTCTAATGGCTATTGGTAAATGCTTGGTGTTGTTTTTATTTTTGTTTTGTCTTCCATTGATTATTAGTTGTTAGTGCTGTTAATATTTTTCTGTTGTTTTTTAATGGCTATTGGTAAATACTTGTTGGTGTTGTTTTTATTTTTGTTTTGTCTTCCATTGATCATTAGTTGTTAGTGCTGTTTTGATTTTTCTGTTGTTTTCTAATGGCTATTGGTAAATACTTGTTAGTGTTGTTTCCATTTTTTTTTGTCTTCCATTGATTATTAGTTGTTAGTGCTGTTTTGATTTTTCTGTTGTTTTCTAATGGCTATTGGTAAATACTTGTTGGTGTTGTTTCCATTTTTTTTGTCTTCCATTGATTATTAGTTGTTAGTGCTGTTTTTATTTTTCTGTTATTTTCTAGTTGCTATTAGTAAATACTTGTTGGTGTTGTTTCTATTTTTGTTTTGTGTTCCATTGATCATTAGGTGTTAGTACTGTTTTTATTTTTCTGTTATTTTCTAGTGGCTATTAGTAAATTCTTTTTGATGTTGTTTTTATTTTTGTTTTGTCTTCAATTGATTATTAGTTGTTAGTGCTGTTTTTATTTTTCTGTTGTTTTCTAATGGCTATTGGTAAATGCTTGTTGGTGTTGTTTTTATTTTTGTTTTGTCTTCCATTGATTATTAGTTGTTAGTGCTCTTTTGATATTTCTGTTGTTTTCTAATGGCTATTGGTAAGTACTTGTTGGTGTTGTTTCTATTTTTGTTTTGTTTTCCATTGATTATTAGTTGTTAGTGCTGTTTTTATTTTTCTGTTATTTTCTAGTTGCTATTAGTAAATACTTGTTGGTGTTGTTTCTATTTTTGTTTTGTGTTCCATTGATTATTAGTTGTTAGTACTGTTTTTATTTTTCTGTTATTTTCTAGTGGCTATTAATAAACACTTGTTGGTGTTGTTTCTATTTTTGTTTTGTTTTCCACTGATTATTAGTTGTTAGTGCTGTTTTTATTTTCTGTTGTTTTCTAATGGCTATTAATAAACACTTGTTGGTGTTGTTTCTATTTTTGTTTTGTTTTCCACTGATTATTAGTTGTTAGTGCTGTTTATATTTTCTGTTGTTTTCTAATGACTATTGGTAAATACTTGTTGGTGTTGTTTCTATTTTTGCTTTGTTTTCTATTGATTATTTGTTGTTAATGCTGTTTTTATTTTTCTGTTGTTTTCTAATGGCTATTGGTAAATACTTGTTGGTGTTGTTTTTATTTTTGTTTTGTCTTCCATTGATTATTTGTTGTTAATGCTGTTTTTATTTTTCTGTTGTTTTCTAATGGCTATTGGTAAATACTTGTTGGTGTTGTTTTTATTTTTGCTTTGTCTTCCATTGATTATTAGTTGTTAGTGCTGTTTATATTTTTCTGTTATTTTTTAATGGCTATTGGTAAATACGTGTTGGTGTTGTTTTTATTTTTGTTTTGTCTTCCATTGATTATTAGTTGTTAGTGCTGTTTTGATTTTTCTGTTTTTTTCTAATGGCTATTGGTATATACTTGTTGGTGTTGTTTCTATTTTTGTTTTGTCTTCCATTGATTATTAGTTGTTAGTGCTGTTTATATTTTTCTGTTGTTTTCTAATGGCTATTGGTAAATGCTTGGTGTTGTTTTTATTTTTGTTTTGTCTTCCATTGATTATTAGTTGTTAGTGCTGTTAATATTTTTCTGTTGTTTTTTAATGGCTATTGGTAAATACTTGTTGGTGTTGTTTTTATTTTTGTTTTGTCTTCCATTGATCATTAGTTGTTAGTGCTGTTTTGATTTTTCTGTTGTTTTCTAATGGCTATTGGTAAATACTTGTTGGTGTTGTTTCCATTTTTTTTTGTCTTCCATTGATTATTAGTTGTTAGTGCTGTTTTGATTTTTCTGTTGTTTTCTAATGGCTATTGGTAAATACTTGTTGGTGTTGTTTCCATTTTTTTTGTCTTCCATTGATTATTAGTTGTTAGTGCTGTTTTTATTTTTCTGTTATTTTCTAGTTGCTATTAGTAAATACTTGTTGGTGTTGTTTCTATTTTTGTTTTGTGTTCCATTGATCATTAGGTGTTAGTACTGTTTTTATTTTTCTGTTATTTTCTAGTGGCTATTAGTAAATCCTTGTTGATGTTGTTTTTATTTTTGTTTTGTCTTCCATTGATTATTAGTTGTTAGTGCTGTTTTTATTTTTCTGTTGTTTTCTAATGGCTATTGGTAAATGCTTGTTGGTGTTGTTTTTATTTTTGTTTTGTCTTCCATTGATTATTAGTTGTTAGTGCTCTTTTGATATTTCTGTTGTTTTCTAATGGCTATTGGTAAGTACTTGTTGGTGTTGTTTCTATTTTTGTTTTGTTTTCCATTGATTATTAGTTGTTAGTGCTGTTTTTATTTTTCTGTTATTTTCTAGTTGCTATTAGTAAATACTTGTTGGTGTTGTTTCTATTTTTGTTTTGTGTTCCATTGATTATTAGTTGTTAGTACTGTTTTTATTTTTCTGTTATTTTCTAATGGCTATTAATAAACACTTGTTGGTGTTGTTTCTATTTTTGTTTTGTTTTCCACTGATTATTAGTTGTTAGTGCTGTTTTTATTTTCTGTTGTTTTCTAATGGCTATTAATAAACACTTGTTGGTGTTGTTTCTATTTTTGTTTTGTTTTCCACTGATTATTAGTTGTTAGTGCTGTTTATATTTTCTGATGTTTTCTAATGACTATTGGTAAATACTTGTTGGTGTTGTTTCTATTTTTGCTTTGTTTTCTATTGATTATTTGTTGTTAATGCTGTTTTTATTTTTCTGTTGTTTTCTAATGGCTATTGGTAAATACTTGTTGGTGTTGTTTTTATTTTTGTTTTGTCTTCCATTGATTATTTGTTGTTAATGCTGTTTTTATTTTTCTGTTGTTTTCTAATGGCTATTGGTAAATACTTGTTGGTGTTGTTTTTATTTTTGCTTTGTCTTCCATTGATTATTAGTTGTTAGTGCTGTTTATATTTTTCTGTTATTTTTTAATGGCTATTGGTAAATACGTGTTGGTGTTGTTTTTATTTTTGTTTTGTCTTCCATTGATTATTAGTTGTTAGTGCTGTTTTGATTTTTCTGTTTTTTTCTAATGGCTATTGGTATATACTTGTTGGTGTTGTTTCTATTTTTGTTTTGTCTTCCATTGATTATTAGTTGTTAGTGCTGTTTATATTTTTCGGTTGTTTTCTAATGACTATTGGTAAATACTTGTTGGTGTTGTTTCTATTTTTATTTTGTTTTCTATTGATTATTAGTTGTTAATGCTGTTTTTATTTTTCTGTTGTTTTCTAATGGCTATTGGTAAATACTTGTTGGTGTTGTTTTTATTTTTGTTTTGTCTTCCATTGATTATTTGTTGTTAATGCTGTTTTTATTTTTCTGTTGTTTTATAATGGCTATTGTTAAATACTTGTTGGTGTTGTTTTTAATTTTGTTTTGTCTTCCATTGATTATCAATTGTTAGTGCTGTTTTTATTTTTCTGTTGTCTTCTAATGGCTATTGGTAAATACTTGTTGGTTTTGTTTCTATTTTTGTTTTGTTTTCATTGATTATTAGTTGTTAGTGTTGTTATAATTTTTCTGTTGTTTTCTAATGGCTATTGGTAAATACTTGTTGGTGTTGTTTCTATTTTTGTTTTGTTTTCCATTGATTATTAGTTGTTAGTGCTGTTTTTATTTTTCTGTTGTTTTCTAATGGCTATTGGTAAATACTTATTGGTGTTGTTTTTATTTTTATTTTGTCTTCCATTGATTATTAGTTGTTAGTGCTGTTTTTATTTTTCTGTTGTTTTCTAATGGCTATTGGTAAATACTTGTTGGTGTTGTTTCTATTTTTGTTTTGTTTTCCATTGATTATTAGTTGTTAGTGCTGTTTTTATTTTTCTGTTGTTTTCTAATGGCTATTGGTAAATACTTATTGGTGTTGTTTTTATTTTTATTTTGTCTTCCATTGATTATTAGTTGTTAGTGCTGTTTTTATTTTTCTGTTGTTTTCTAATGGCTATTAGTAAATACTTGTTGGTGTTGTTTTTATTTTTGTTTTGTTTTCCATTGATTATTAGTTGTTAGTGCTGATTTTATTTTTCTGTTGTTTTCTAATGGCTATTGGTAAATACTTATTGGTGTTGTTTTTATTTTTGTTTTGTCTTCCATTGATTATTAGTTGTTAGTGTTGTTTATATTTTTCTGTTGTTTTCTAATGGCTATTGGTAAATGCTTGGTGTTGTTTTTATTTTTGTTTTGTCTTCCATTGATTATTAGTTGTTAGTGCTGTTAATATTTTTCTGTTGTTTTTTAATGGCTATTGGTAAATACTTGTTGGTGTTGTTTTTATTTTTGTTTTGTCTTCCATTGATCATTAGTTGTTAGTGCTGTTTTGATTTTTCTGTTGTTTTCTAATGGCTATTGGTAAATACTTGTTGGTGTTGTTTCCATTTTTTTTTGTCTTCCATTGATTATTAGTTGTTAGTGCTGTTTTGATTTTTCTGTTGTTTTCTAATGGCTATTGGTAAATACTTGTTGGTGTTGTTTCCATTTTTTTTGTCTTCCATTGATTATTAGTTGTTAGTGCTGTTTTTATTTTTCTGTTATTTTCTAGTTGCTATTAGTAAATACTTGTTGGTGTTGTTTCTATTTTTGTTTTGTGTTCCATTGATCATTAGGTGTTAGTACTGTTTTTATTTTTCTGTTATTTTCTAGTGGCTATTAGTAAATTCTTGTTGATGTTGTTTTTATTTTTGTTTTGTCTTCCATTGATTATTAGTTGTTAGTGCTGTTTTTATTTTTCTGTTGTTTTCTAATGGCTATTGGTAAATGCTTGTTGGTGTTGTTTTTATTTTTGTTTTGTCTTCCATTGATTATTAGTTGTTAGTGCTCTTTTGATATTTCTGTTGTTTTCTAATGGCTATTGGTAAGTACTTGTTGGTGTTGTTTCTATTTTTGTTTTGTTTTCCATTGATTATTAGTTGTTAGTGCTGTTTTTATTTTTCTGTTATTTTCTAGTTGCTATTAGTAAATACTTGTTGGTGTTGTTTCTATTTTTGTTTTGTGTTCCATTGATTATTAGTTGTTAGTACTGTTTTTATTTTTCTGTTATTTTCTAGTGGCTATTAATAAACACTTGTTGGTGTTGTTTCTATTTTTGTTTTGTTTTCCACTGATTATTAGTTGTTAGTGCTGTTTTTATTTTCTGTTGTTTTCTAATGGCTATTAATAAACACTTGTTGGTGTTGTTTCTATTTTTGTTTTGTTTTCCACTGATTATTAGTTGTTAGTGCTGTTTATATTTTCTGTTGTTTTCTAATGACTATTGGTAAATACTTGTTGGTGTTGTTTCTATTTTTGCTTTGTTTTCTATTGATTATTTGTTGTTAATGCTGTTTTTATTTTTCTGTTGTTTTCTAATGGCTATTGGTAAATACTTGTTGGTGTTGTTTTTATTTTTGTTTTGTCTTCCATTGATTATTTGTTGTTAATGCTGTTTTTATTTTTCTGTTGTTTTCTAATGGCTATTGGTAAATACTTGTTGGTGTTGTTTTTATTTTTGCTTTGTCTTCCATTGATTATTAGTTGTTAGTGCTGTTTATATTTTTCTGTTATTTTTTAATGGCTATTGGTAAATACGTGTTGGTGTTGTTTTTATTTTTGTTTTGTCTTCCATTGATTATTAGTTGTTAGTGCTGTTTTGATTTTTCTGTTTTTTTCTAATGGCTATTGGTATATACTTGTTGGTGTTGTTTCTATTTTTGTTTTGTCTTCCATTGATTATTAGTTGTTAGTGCTGTTTATATTTTTCTGTTGTTTTCTAATGGCTATTGGTAAATGCTTGGTGTTGTTTTTATTTTTGTTTTGTCTTCCATTGATTATTAGTTGTTAGTGCTGTTAATATTTTTCTGTTGTTTTTTAATGGCTATTGGTAAATACTTGTTGGTGTTGTTTTTATTTTTGTTTTGTCTTCCATTGATCATTAGTTGTTAGTGCTGTTTTGATTTTTCTGTTGTTTTCTAATGGCTATTGGTAAATACTTGTTGGTGTTGTTTCCATTTTTGTTTGTCTTCCATTGATTATTAGTTGTTAGTGCTGTTTTGATTTTTCTGTTGTTTTCTAATGGCTATTGGTAAATACTTGTTGGTGTTGTTTCCATTTTTTTTGTCTTCCATTGATTATTAGTTGTTAGTGCTGTTTTTATTTTTCTGTTATTTTCTAGTTGCTATTAGTAAATACTTGTTGGTGTTGTTTCTATTTTTGTTTTGTGTTCCATTGATCATTAGGTGTTAGTACTGTTTTTATTTTTCTGTTATTTTCTAGTGGCTATTAGTAAATCCTTGTTGATGTTGTTTTTATTTTTGTTTTGTCTTCCATTGATTATTAGTTGTTAGTGCTGTTTTTATTTTTCTGTTGTTTTCTAATGGCTATTGGTAAATGCTTGTTGGTGTTGTTTTTATTTTTGTTTTGTCTTCCATTGATTATTAGTTGTTAGTGCTCTTTTGATATTTCTGTTGTTTTCTAATGGCTATTGGTAAGTACTTGTTGGTGTTGTTTCTATTTTTGTTTTGTTTTCCATTGATTATTAGTTGTTAGTGCTGTTTTTATTTTTCTGTTATTTTCTAGTTGCTATTAGTAAATACTTGTTGGTGTTGTTTCTATTTTTGTTTTGTGTTCCATTGATTATTAGTTGTTAGTACTGTTTTTATTTTTCTGTTATTTTCTAATGGCTATTAATAAACACTTGTTGGTGTTGTTTCTATTTTTGTTTTGTTTTCCACTGATTATTAGTTGTTAGTGCTGTTTTTATTTTCTGTTGTTTTCTAATGGCTATTAATAAACACTTGTTGGTGTTGTTTCTATTTTTGTTTTGTTTTCCACTGATTATTAGTTGTTAGTGCTGTTTATATTTTCTGATGTTTTCTAATGACTATTGGTAAATACTTGTTGGTGTTGTTTCTATTTTTGCTTTGTTTTCTATTGATTATTTGTTGTTAATGCTGTTTTTATTTTTCTGTTGTTTTCTAATGGCTATTGGTAAATACTTGTTGGTGTTGTTTTTATTTTTGTTTTGTCTTCCATTGATTATTTGTTGTTAATGCTGTTTTTATTTTTCTGTTGTTTTCTAATGGCTATTGGTAAATACTTGTTGGTGTTGTTTTTATTTTTGCTTTGTCTTCCATTGATTATTAGTTGTTAGTGCTGTTTATATTTTTCTGTTATTTTTTAATGGCTATTGGTAAATACGTGTTGGTGTTGTTTTTATTTTTGTTTTGTCTTCCATTGATTATTAGTTGTTAGTGCTGTTTTGATTTTTCTGTTTTTTTCTAATGGCTATTGGTATATACTTGTTGGTGTTGTTTCTATTTTTGTTTTGTCTTCCATTGATTATTAGTTGTTAGTGCTGTTTATATTTTTCGGTTGTTTTCTAATGACTATTGGTAAATACTTGTTGGTGTTGTTTCTATTTTTATTTTGTTTTCTATTGATTATTAGTTGTTAATGCTGTTTTTATTTTTCTGTTGTTTTCTAATGGCTATTGGTAAATACTTGTTGGTGTTGTTTTTATTTTTGTTTTGTCTTCCATTGATTATTTGTTGTTAATGCTGTTTTTATTTTTCTGTTGTTTTATAATGGCTATTGTTAAATACTTGTTGGTGTTGTTTTTAATTTTGTTTTGTCTTCCATTGATTATCAATTGTTAGTGCTGTTTTTATTTTTCTGTTGTCTTCTAATGGCTATTGGTAAATACTTGTTGGTTTTGTTTCTATTTTTGTTTTGTTTTCATTGATTATTAGTTGTTAGTGTTGTTATAATTTTTCTGTTGTTTTCTAATGGCTATTGGTAAATACTTGTTGGTGTTGTTTCTATTTTTGTTTTGTTTTCCATTGATTATTAGTTGTTAGTGCTGTTTTTATTTTTCTGTTGTTTTCTAATGGCTATTGGTAAATACTTGTTGGTGTTGTTTTTATTTTTGTTTTGTCTTCCATTGATTATTTGTTGTTAATGCTGTTTTTATTTTTCTGTTGTTTTCTAATGGCTATTGGTAAATACTTGTTGGTGTTGTTTTTATTTTTGCTTTGTCTTCCATTGATTATTAGTTGTTAGTGCTGTTTATATTTTTCTGTTATTTTTTAATGGCTATTGGTAAATACGTGTTGGTGTTGTTTTTATTTTTGTTTTGTCTTCCATTGATTATTAGTTGTTAGTGCTGTTTTGATTTTTCTGTTTTTTTCTAATGGCTATTGGTATATACTTGTTGGTGTTGTTTCTATTTTTGTTTTGTCTTCCATTGATTATTAGTTGTTAGTGCTGTTTATATTTTTCGGTTGTTTTCTAATGACTATTGGTAAATACTTGTTGGTGTTGTTTCTATTTTTATTTTGTTTTCTATTGATTATTAGTTGTTAATGCTGTTTTTATTTTTCTGTTGTTTTCTAATGGCTATTGGTAAATACTTGTTGGTGTTGTTTTTATTTTTGTTTTGTCTTCCATTGATTATTTGTTGTTAATGCTGTTTTTATTTTTCTGTTGTTTTATAATGGCTATTGTTAAATACTTGTTGGTGTTGTTTTTAATTTTGTTTTGTCTTCCATTGATTATCAATTGTTAGTGCTGTTTTTATTTTTCTGTTGTCTTCTAATGGCTATTGGTAAATACTTGTTGGTTTTGTTTCTATTTTTGTTTTGTTTTCATTGATTATTAGTTGTTAGTGTTGTTATAATTTTTCTGTTGTTTTCTAATGGCTATTGGTAAATACTTGTTGGTGTTGTTTCTATTTTTGTTTTGTTTTCCATTGATTATTAGTTGTTAGTGCTGTTTTTATTTTTCTGTTGTTTTCTAATGGCTATTGGTAAATACTTATTGGTGTTGTTTTTATTTTTATTTTGTCTTCCATTGATTATTAGTTGTTAGTGCTGTTTTTATTTTTCTGTTGTTTTCTAATGGCTATTAGTAAATACTTGTTGGTGTTGTTTTTATTTTTGTTTTGTCTTCCATTGCTTATTAGTTGTTAGTGCTGTTTATATTTTTCTGTTGTTTTCTAATGGCTATTGGTAAATGCTTGGTGTTGTTTTTATTTTTGTTTTATCTTCCATTGCTTATTAGTTGTTAGTGCTGTTTATATTTTTCTGTTGTTCTTTAATGGCTATTGATAAATACTTGTTGGTGTTGTTTTTATTTTTGTTTTGTTTTCCATTGATTATTAGTTGTTAGTGCTGATTTTATTTTTCTGTTGTTTTCTAATGGCTATTGGTAAATACTTATTGGTGTTGTTTTTATTTTTGTTTTGTCTTCCATTGATTATTAGTTGTTAGTGCTGTTTATATTTTTCTGTTGTTTTCTAATGGCTATTGGTAAATGCTTGGTGTTGTTTTTATTTTTGTTTTGTCTTCCATTGATTATTAGTTGTTAGTGCTGTTAATATTTTTCTGTTGTTTTTTAATGGCTATTGGTAAATACTTGTTGGTGTTGTTTTTATTTTTGTTTTGTCTTCCATTGATCATTAGTTGTTAGTGCTGTTTTGATTTTTCTGTTGTTTTCTAATGGCTATTGGTAAATACTTGTTGGTGTTGTTTCCATTTTTTTTTGTCTTCCATTGATTATTAGTTGTTAGTGCTGTTTTGATTTTTCTGTTGTTTTCTAATGGCTATTGGTAAATACTTGTTGGTGTTGTTTCCATTTTTTTTTGTCTTCCATTGATTATTAGTTGTTAGTGCTGTTTTTATTTTTCTGTTATTTTCTAGTTGCTATTAGTAAATACTTGTTGGTGTTGTTTCTATTTTTGTTTTGTGTTCCATTGATCATTAGGTGTTAGTACTGTTTTTATTTTTCTGTTGTTTTCTAATGGCTATTGGTAAATGCTTGTTGGTGTTGTTTTTATTTTTGTTTTGTCTTCCATTGATTATTAGTTGTTAGTGCTCTTTTGATATTTCTGTTGTTTTCTAATGGCTATTGGTAAATACTTGTTGGTGTTGTTTCTATTTTTGTTTTGTTTTCCATTGATTATTAGTTGTTAGTGCTGTTTTTATTTTTCTGTTATTTTCTAGTTGCTATTAGTAAATACTTGTTGGTGTTGTTTCTATTTTTGTTTTGTGTTCCATTGATTATTAGTTGTTAGTACTGTTTTTATTTTTCTGTTATTTTCTAGTGGCTATTAATAAACACTTGTTGGTGTTGTTTCTATTTTTGTTTTGTTTTCCACTGATTATTAGTTGTTAGTGCTGTTTTTATTTTCTGTTGTTTTCTAATGGCTATTAATAAACACTTGTTGGTGTTGTTTCTATTTTTGTTTTGTTTTCCACTGATTATTAGTTGTTAGTGCTATTTATATTTTCTGTTGTTTTCTAATGACTATTGGTAAATACTTGTTGGTGTTGTTTCTATTTTTGCTTTGTTTTCTATTGATTATTTGTTGTTAATGCTGTTTTTATTTTTCTGTTGTTTTCTAATGGCTATTGGTAAATACTTGTTGATGTTGTTTTTATTTTTGTTTTGTCTTCCATTGATTATTTGTTGTTAATGCTGTTTTTATTTTTCTGTTGTTTTCTAATGGCTATTGGTAAATACTTGTTGGTGTTGTTTTTATTTTTGCTTTGTCTTCCATTGATTATTAGTTGTTAGTGCTGTTTATATTTTTCTGTTATTTTTTAATGGCTATTGGTAAATACGTGTTGGTGTTGTTTTTATTTTTGTTTTGTCTTCCATTGATTATTAGTTGTTAGTGCTGTTTATATTTTTCGGTTGTTTTCTAATGACTATTGGTAAATACTTGTTGGTGTTGTTTCTATTTTTATTTTGTTTTCTATTGATTATTAGTTGTTAATGCTGTTTTTATTTTTCTGTTGTTTTCTAATGGCTATTGGTAAATACTTGTTGGTGTTGTTTTTATTTTTGTTTTGTCTTCCATTGATTATTTGTTGTTAATGCTGTTTTTATTTTTCTGTTGTTTTATAATGGCTATTGGTAAATACTTGTTGGTGTTGTTTTTAATTTTGTTTTGTCTTCCATTGATTATCAATTGTTAGTGCTGTTTTTATTTTTCTGTTGTCTTCTAATGGCTATTGGTAAATACTTGTTGGTTTTGTTTCTATTTTTGTTTTGTTTTCATTGATTATTAGTTGTTAGTGTTGTTATAATTTTTCTGTTGTTTTCTAATGGCTATTGGTAAATACTTGTTGGTGTTGTTTCTATTTTTGTTTTGTTTTCCATTGATTATTAGTTGTTAGTGCTGTTTTTATTTTTCTGTTGTTTTCTAATGGCTATTGGTAAATACTTATTGGTGTTGTTTTTATTTTTATTTTGTCTTCCATTGATTATTAGTTGTTAGTGCTGTTTTTATTTTTCTGTTGTTTTCTAATGGCTATTAGTAAATACTTGTTGGTGTTGTTTTTATTTTTGTTTTGTCTTCCATTGCTTATTAGTTGTTAGTGCTGTTTATATTTTTCTGTTGTTTTCTAATGGCTATTGGTAAATGCTTGGTGTTGTTTTTATTTTTGTTTTGTCTTCCATTGATTATTAGTTGTTAGTGCTGTTTATATTTTTCTGTTGTTCTTTAATGGCTATTGATAAATACTTGTTGGTGTTGTTTTTATTTTTGTTTTGTTTTCCATTGATTATTAGTTGTTAGTGCTGATTTTATTTTTCTGTTGTTTTCTAATGGCTATTGGTAAATACTTATTGGTGTTGTTTTTATTTTTGTTTTGTCTTCCATTGATTATTAGTTGTTAGTGCTGTTTATATTTTTCTGTTGTTTTCTAATGGCTATTGGTAAATGCTTGTTGGTGTTGTTTTTATTTTTATTTTGTCTTCCATTGATTATTAGTTGTTAGTGCTCTTTTGATATTTCTGTTGTTTTCTAATGGCTATTGGTAAATACTTGTTGGTGTTGTTTCTATTTTTGTTTTGTTTTCCATTGATTATTAGTTGTTAGTGCTGTTTTTATTTTTCTGTTATTTTCTAGTTGCTATTAGTAAATACTTGTTGGTGTTGTTTCTATTTTTGTTTTGTGTTCCATTGATTATTAGTTGTTAGTACTGTTTTTATTTTTCTGTTATTTTCTAGTGGCTATTAATAAACACTTGTTGGTGTTGTTTCTATTTTTGTTTTGTTTTCAACTGATTATTAGTTGTTAGTGCTGTTTTTATTTTCTGTAGTTTTCTAATGGCTATTAATAAACACTTGTTGGTGTTGTTTCTATTTTTGTTTTGTTTTCCACTGATTATTAGTTGTTAGTGCTGTTTATATTTTCTGTTGTTTTCTAATGACTATTGGTAAATACTTGTTGGTGTTGTTTCTATTTTTGCTTTGTTTTCTATTGATTATTTGTTGTTAATGCTGTTTTTATTTTTCTGTTGTTTTCTAATGGCTATTGGTAAATACTTGTTGGTGTTGTTTTTATTTTTGTTTTGTCTTCCATTGATTATTTGTTGTTAATGCTGTTTTTATTTTTCTGTTGTTTTCTAATGGCTATTGGTAAATACTTGTTGGTGTTGTTTTTATTTTTGCTTTGTCTTCCATTGATTATTAGTTGTTAGTGCTGTTTATATTTTTCTGTTATTTTTTAATGGCTATTGGTAAATACGTGTTGGTGTTGTTTTTATTTTTGTTTTGTCTTCCATTGATTATTAGTTGTTAGTGCTGTTTTGATTTTTCTGTTTTTTTCTAATGGCTATTGGTATATACTTGTTGGTGTTGTTTCTATTTTTGTTTTGTCTTCCATTGATTATTAGTTGTTAGTGCTGTTTATATTTTTCGGTTGTTTTCTAATGACTATTGGTAAATACTTGTTGGTGTTGTTTCTATTTTTATTTTGTTTTCTATTGATTATTAGCTGTTAATGCTGTTTTTATTTTTCTGTTGTTTTCTAATGGCTATTGGTAAATACTTGTTGGTGTTGTTTTTATTTTTGTTTTGTCTTCCATTGATTATTTGTTGTTAATGCTGTTTTTATTTTTCTGTTGTTTTATAATGGCTATTGTTAAATACTTGTTGGTGTTGTTTTTAATTTTGTTTTGTCTTCCATTGATTATCAATTGTTAGTGCTGTTTTTATTTTTCTGTTGTCTTCTAATGGCTATTGGTAAATACTTGTTGGTTTTGTTTCTATTTTTGTTTTGTTTTCATTGATTATTTGTTGTTAGTGTTGTTATAATTTTTCTGTTGTTTTCTAATGGCTATTGGTAAATACTTGTTGGTGTTGTTTCTATTTTTGTTTTGTTTTCCATTGATTATTAGTTGTTAGTGCTGTTTTTATTTTTCTGGTGTTTTCTAATGGCTATTGGTAAATACTTATTGGTGTTGTTTTTATTTTTATTTTGTCTTCCATTGATTATTAGTTGTTAGTGCTGTTTTTATTTTTCTGTTGTTTTCTAATGGCTATTAGTAAATACTTGTTGGTGTTGTTTTTATTTTTGTTTTGTCTTCCATTGCTTATTAGTTGTTAGTGCTGTTTATATTTTTCTGTTGTTTTCTAATGGCTATTGGTAAATGCTTGGTGTTGTTTTTATTTTTGTTTTGTCTTCCATTGATTATTAGTTGTTAGTGCTGTTTATATTTTTCTGTTGTTCTTTAATGGCTATTGATAAATACTTGTTGGTGTTGTTTTTATTTTTGTTTTGTTTTCCATTGATTATTAGTTGTTAGTGCTGATTTTATTTTTCTGTTGTTTTCTAATGGCTATTGGTAAATACTTATTGGTGTTGTTTTTATTTTTGTTTTGTCTTCCATTGATTATTAGTTGTTAGTGCTGTTTATATTTTTCTGTTGTTTTCTAATGGCTATTGGTAAATGCTTGGTGTTGTTTTTATTTTTGTTTTGTCTTCCATTGATTATTAGTTGTTAGTGCTGTTAATATTTTTCTGTTGTCTTTTAATGGCTATTGGTAAATACTTGTTGGTGTTGTTTTTATTTTTGTTTTGTCTTCCATTGATCATTAGTTGTTAGTGCTGTTTTGATTTTTCTGTTGTTTTCTAATGGCTATTGGTAAATACTTGTTGGTGTTGTTTCCATTTTTTTTGTCTTCCATTGATTATTAGTTGTTAGTGCTGTTTTGATTTTTCTGTTGTTTTCTAATGGCTATTGGTAAATACTTGTTGGTGTTGTTTCCATTTTTTTTGTCTTCCATTGATTATTAGTTGTTAGTGCTGTTTTTATTTTTCTGTTATTTTCTAGTTGCTATTAGTAAATACTTGTTGGTGTTGTTTCTATTTTTGTTTTGTGTTCCATTGATCATTAGGTGTTAGTACTGTTTTTATTTTTCTGTTATTTTCTAGTGGCTATTAGTAAATTCTTGTTGATGTTGTTTTTATTTTTGTTTTGTCTTCCATTGATTATTAGTTGTTAGTGCTGTTTTTATTTTTCTGTTGTTTTTTAATGGCTATTGGTAAATACTTGTTGGTGTTGTTTCTATTTTTGTTTTGTTTTCCATTGATTATTAGTTGTTAGTGCTGTTTTTATTTTTCTGTTATTTTCTAGTTGCTATTAGTAAATACTTGTTGGTGTTGTTTCTATTTTTGTTTTGTGTTCCATTGATTATTAGTTGTTAGTACTGTTTTTATTTTTCTGTTATTTTCTAGTGGCTATTAATAAACACTTGTTGGTGTTGTTTCTATTTTTGTTTTGTTTTCCACTGATTATTAGTTGTTAGTGCTGTTTTTATTTTCTGTTGTTTTCTAATGGCTATTAATAAACACTTGTTGGTGTTGTTTCTATTTTTGTTTTGTTTTCCACTGATTATTAGTTGTTAGTGCTGTTTATATTTTCTGTTGTTTTCTAATGACTATTGGTAAATACTTGTTGGTGTTGTTTTTATTTTTGTTTTGTCTTCCATTGATTATTTGTTGTTAATGCTGTTTTTATTTTTTTGTTGTTTTCTAATGGCTATTGGTAAATACTTGTTGGTGTTGTTTTTATTTTTGCTTTGTCTTCCATTGATTATTAGTTGTTAGTGCTGTTTATATTTTTCTGTTATTTTTTAATGGCTATTGGTAAATACGTGTTGGTGTTGTTTTTATTTTTGTTTTGTCTTCCATTGATTATTAGTTGTTAGTGCTGTTTTGATTTTTCTGTTTTTTTTTAATGGCTATTGGTATATACTTGTTGGTGTTGTTTCTATTTTTGTTTTGTCTTCCATTGATTATTAGTTGATAGTGCTGTTTTTATTTTTCTGTTATTTCCTAGTTGTTATTAGTAAATACTTGTTGGTGTTGTTTCTATTTTTGTTTTGTGTTCCATTGATTATTAGTTGTTAGTGGTGCTGTTTTTATTTTCTGTTGTTTTCTAATGGCTATTAATAAATACTTGTTGGTGTTGTTTTTATTTTTGTTTTGTTTTCCACTGATTATTAGTTGTTAGTGCTGTTTTTATTTTCTGTTGTTTTCTAATGGCTATTAATAAACACTTGTTGGTGTTGTTTCTATTTTTGTTTTGTTTTCCACTGATTATTAGTTGTTAGTGCTGTTTATATTTTCTGTTGTTTTCTAATGACTATTGGTAAATACTTGTTGGTGTTGTTTCTATTTTTGCTTTGTTTTCTATTGATTATTTGTTGTTAATGCTGTTTTTATTTTTCTGTTGTTTTCTAATGGCTATTGGTAAATACTTGTTGGTGTTGTTTTTATTTTTGTTTTGTCTTCCATTGATTATTTGTTGTTAATGCTGTTTTTATTTTTCTGTTGTTTTCTAATGGCTATTGGTAAATACTTGTTGGTGTTGTTTTTATTTTTGCTTTGTCTTCCATTGATTATTAGTTGTTAGTGCTGTTTATATTTTTCTGTTATTTTTTAATGGCTATTGGTAAATACGTGTTGGTGTTGTTTTTATTTTTGTTTTGTCTTCCATTGATTATTAGTTGTTAGTGCTGTTTATATTTTTCGGTTGTTTTCTAATGACTATTGGTAAATACTTGTTGGTGTTGTTTCTATTTTTATTTTGTTTTCTATTGATTATTAGTTGTTAATGCTGTTTTTATTTTTCTGTTGTTTTCTAATGGCTATTGGTAAATACTTGTTGGTGTTGTTTTTATTTTTGTTTTGTCTTCCATTGATTATTTGTTGTTAATGCTGTTTTTATTTTTCTGTTGTTTTATAATGGCTATTGTTAAATACTTGTTGGTGTTGTTTTTAATTTTGTTTTGTCTTCCATTGATTATCAATTGTTAGTGCTGTTTTTATTTTTCTGTTGTCTTCTAATGGCTATTGGTAAATACTTGTTGGTTTTGTTTCTATTTTTGTTTTGTTTTCATTGATTATTAGTTGTTAGTGTTGTTATAATTTTTCTGTTGTTTTCTAATGGCTATTGGTAAATACTTGTTGGTGTTGTTTCTATTTTTGTTTTGTTTTCCATTGATTATTAGTTGTTAGTGCTGTTTTTATTTTTCTGTTGTTTTCTAATGGCTATTGGTAAATACTTATTGGTGTTGTTTTTATTTTTATTTTGTCTTCCATTGATTATTAGTTGTTAGTGCTGTTTTTATTTTTCTGTTGTTTTCTAATGGCTATTAGTAAATACTTGTTGGTGTTGTTTTTATTTTTGTTTTGTCTTCCATTGCTTATTAGTTGTTAGTGCTGTTTATATTTTTCTGTTGTTTTCTAATGGCTATTGGTAAATGCTTGGTGTTGTTTTTATTTTTGTTTTGTCTTCCATTGATTATTAGTTGTTAGTGCTGTTTATATTTTTCTGTTGTTCTTTAATGGCTATTGATAAATACTTGTTGGTGTTGTTTTTATTTTTGTTTTGTTTTCCATTGATTATTAGTTGTTAGTGCTGATTTTATTTTTCTGTTGTTTTCTAATGGCTATTGGTAAATACTTATTGGTGTTGTTTTTATTTTTGTTTTGTCTTCCATTGATTATTAGTTGTTAGTGCTGTTTATATTTTTCTGTTGTTTTCTAATGGCTATTGGTAAATGCTTGTTGGTGTTGTTTTTATTTTTGTTTTGTCTTCCATTGATTATTAGTTGTTAGTGCTCTTTTGATATTTCTGTTGTTTTCTAATGGCTATTGGTAAATACTTGTTGGTGTTGTTTCTATTTTTGTTTTGTTTTCCATTGATTATTAGTTGTTAGTGCTGTTTTTATTTTTCTGTTATTTTCTAGTTGCTATTAGTAAATACTTGTTGGTGTTGTTTCTATTTTTGTTTTGTGTTCCATTGATTATTAGTTGTTAGTACTGTTTTTATTTTTCTGTTATTTTCTAGTGGCTATTAATAAACACTTGTTGGTGTTGTTTCTATTTTTGTTTTGTTTTCAACTGATTATTAGTTGTTAGTGCTGTTTTTATTTTCTGTTGTTTTCTAATGGCTATTAATAAACACTTGTTGGTGTTGTTTCTATTTTTGTTTTGTTTTCCACTGATTATTAGTTGTTAGTGCTGTTTATATTTTCTGTTGTTTTCTAATGACTATTGGTAAATACTTGTTGGTGTTGTTTCTATTTTTGCTTTGTTTTCTATTGATTATTTGTTGTTAATGCTGTTTTTATTTTTCTGTTGTTTTCTAATGGCTATTGGTAAATACTTGTTGGTGTTGTTTTTATTTTTGTTTTGTCTTCCATTGATTATTTGTTGTTAATGCTGTTTTTATTTTTCTGTTGTTTTCTAATGACTATTGGTAAATACTTGTTGGTGTTGTTTCTATTTTTATTTTGTTTTCTATTGATTATTAGTTGTTAATGCTGTTTTTATTTTTCTGTTGTTTTCTAATGGCTATTGGTAAATACTTGTTGGTGTTGTTTTTATTTTTGTTTTGTCTTCCATTGATTATTTGTTGTTAATGCTGTTTTTATTTTTCTGTTATTTTATAATGGCTATTGTTAAATACTTGTTGGTGTTGTTTTTAATTTTGTTTTGTCTTCCATTGATTATCAATTGTTAGTGCTGTTTTTATTTTTCTGTTGTCTTCTAATGGCTATTGGTAAATACTTGTTGGTTTTGTTTCTATTTTTGTTTTGTTTTCATTGATTATTTGTTGTTAGTGTTGTTATAATTTTTCTGTTGTTTTCTAATGGCTATTGGTAAATACTTGTTGGTGTTGTTTCTATTTTTGTTTTGTTTTCCATTGATTATTAGTTGTTAGTGCTGTTTTTATTTTTCTGGTGTTTTCTAATGGCTATTGGTAAATACTTATTGGTGTTGTTTTTATTTTTATTTTGTCTTCCATTGATTATTAGTTGTTAGTGCTGTTTTTATTTTTCTGTTGTTTTCTAATGGCTATTAGTAAATACTTGTTGGTGTTGTTTTTATTTTTGTTTTGTCTTCCATTGCTTATTAGTTGTTAGTGCTGTTTATATTTTTCTGTTGTTTTCTAATGGCTATTGGTAAATGCTTGGTGTTGTTTTTATTTTTGTTTTGTCTTCCATTGATTATTAGTTGTTAGTGCTGTTTATATTTTTCTGTTGTTTTCTAATGGCTATTGGTAAATGCTTGGTGTTGTTTTTATTTTTGTTTTGTCTTCCATTGATTATTAGTTGTTAGTGCTGATTTTATTTTTCTGTTGTTTTCTAATGGCTATTGGTAAATACTTATTGGTGTTGTTTTTATTTTTGTTTTGTCTTCCATTGATTATTAGTTGTTAGTGCTGTTTATATTTTTCTGTTGTTTTCTAATGGCTATTGGTAAATGCTTGGTGTTGTTTTTATTTTTGTTTTGTCTTCCATTGATTATTAGTTGTTAGTGCTGTTAATATTTTTCTGTTGTCTTTTAATGGCTATTGGTAAATACTTGTTGGTGTTGTTTTTATTTTTGTTTTGTCTTCCATTGATCATTAGTTGTTAGTGCTGTTTTGATTTTTCTGTTGTTTTCTAATGGCTATTGGTAAATACTTGTTGGTGTTGTTTCCATTTTTTTTTGTCTTCCATTGATTATTAGTTGTTAGTGCTGTTTTGATTTTTCTGTTGTTTTCTAATGGCTATTGGTAAATACTTGTTGGTGTTGTTTCCATTTTTTTTGTCTTCCATTGATTATTAGTTGTTAGTGCTGTTTTTATTTTTCTGTTATTTTCTAGTTGCTATTAGTAAATACTTGTTGGTGTTGTTTCTATTTTTGTTTTGTGTTCCATTGATCATTAGGTGTTAGTACTGTTTTTATTTTTCTGTTATTTTCTAGTGGCTATTAGTAAATTCTTGTTGATGTTGTTTTTATTTTTGTTTTGTCTTCCATTGATTATTAGTTGTTAGTGCTGTTTTTATTTTTCTGTTGTTTTCTAATGGCTATTGGTAAATACTTGTTGGTGTTGTTTCTATTTTTGTTTTGTTTTCCATTGATTATTAGTTGTTAGTGCTGTTTTTATTTTTCTGTTATTTTCTAGTTGCTATTAGTAAATACTTGTTGGTGTTGTTTCTATTTTTGTTTTGTGTTCCATTGATTATTAGTTGTTAGTACTGTTTTTATTTTTCTGTTATTTTCTAGTGGCTATTAATAAACACTTGTTGGTGTTGTTTCTATTTTTGTTTTGTTTTCCACTGATTATTAGTTGTTAGTGCTGTTTTTATTTTCTGTTGTTTTCTAATGGCTATTAATAAACACTTGTTGGTGTTGTTTCTATTTTTGTTTTGTTTTCCACTGATTATTAGTTGTTAGTGCTGTTTATATTTTCTGTTGTTTTCTAATGACTATTGGTAAATACTTGTTGGTGTTGTTTTTATTTTTGTTTTGTCTTCCATTGATTATTTGTTGTTAATGCTGTTTTTATTTTTTTGTTGTTTTCTAATGGCTATTGGTAAATACTTGTTGGTGTTGTTTTTATTTTTGCTTTGTCTTCCATTGATTATTAGTTGTTAGTGCTGTTTATATTTTTCTGTTATTTTTTAATGGCTATTGGTAAATACGTGTTGGTGTTGTTTTTATTTTTGTTTTGTCTTCCATTGATTATTAGTTGTTAGTGCTGTTTTGATTTTTCTGTTTTTTTCTAATGGCTATTGGTATATACTTGTTGGTGTTGTTTCTATTTTTGTTTTGTCTTCCATTGATTATTAGTTGATAGTGCTGTTTTTATTTTTCTGTTATTTCCTAGTTGTTATTAGTAAATACTTGTTGGTGTTGTTTCTATTTTTGTTTTGTGTTCCATTGATTATTAGTTGTTAGTGGTGCTGTTTTTATTTTCTGTTGTTTTCTAATGGCTATTAATAAATACTTGTTGGTGTTGTTTTTATTTTTGTTTTGTCTTCCATTGATTATTAGTTGTAAGTGCTGTTTATATTTTTCTGTTGTTTTCTAATGACTATTGGTAAATACTTGTTGGTGTTGTTTCTATTTTTGTTTTGTTTTCTATTGATTATTAGTTGTTAATGCTGTTTTTATTTTTCTGTTGTTTTCTAATGGCTATTGGTAAATACTTGTTGGTGTTGTTTTTATTTTTGTTTTGTCTTCCATTGATTATTAGTTGTTATTGCTGTTTTTATTTTTCTGTTATTTTCTAATGGCTATTAGTAAATACTTGTTGGTGTTGTTTTTATTTTTGTTTTGTCTTCCATTGATTATTACTTGTTAGTGGTGTTTATATTTTTCTGTTGTTTTCTAATGACTATTGGTAAATACTTGTTGGTGTTGTTTCTATTTTTGTTTTGCTTGCTATTGATTATTTGTTGTTAATGCTGTTTTTATTTTTCTGTTGTTTTATAATGGCTATTGGTAAATACTTGTTGGTGTTGTTTTTATTTTTGTTTTGTCTTCCATTGATTATTTGTTGTTAATGCTGTTTTTATTTTTATGTTGTTTTCTAATGGCTATTGGTAAATACTTGTTGGTGTTTTTTATTTTTGTTTTGTCTTCTATTGATTATTAATTGTTAGTGATGTTTTTATTTTTCTGTTGTTTTCTAATGGCTATAGGTAAGTACATGTTGGTGTTTTTTTTATTTTTGTTTTGTTTTCTATTGATTATTAATTGTTAGTGATGTTTTTATTTTTCTGTTGTTTTCTAATGTCTATTGGTAAATACTTGTTGGTGTTGTTTTTATTTTTGTTTTGTCTTCCAATGATTAATAATTGTTAGTGCTGTTTTTATTTTTCTGTTGTCTTCTAATGGCTATTGGTAAATACTTGGTGTTGTTTTTATATGTTTTGTCTTCCATTGATTATTAGTTGTTAATGCTGTTTATATTTTTCTGTTGTTTTCTAATGGCTATTGGTAAATACTTGTTGGTGTTGTTTCTATTTTTGTTTTTGTTTTCCATTGATTATTATTTGTTAGTGCTGTTTATATTTTTCTGTTGTTTTCTAATGGCTATTGGTAAATACTTGTTGGTGTCGTTTCTATTTTTGTTTTCCATTGATTATTACTTGTTAGTGTTGTTATCATTTTTCTGTTGTTTTCTAATGGCTATTGGTAAATACTTGTTGGTGTTGTTTCTATTTTTCTTTTGTCTTCCATTGATTATTATTTGTTAGTGCTGTTTATATATTTCTGTTGTTTTCTAATGGCTATTGGTAAATACTTGTAGGTGTTGTTTTTATTTTTGTTTTGTCTTCCATTGATTATTTGTTGTTAATGCTGTTTTTATTTTTCTGTTGTTTTCTAATGGCTATTGGTAAATACTTGTTGGTGTTGTTTTTATTTTTGTTTTGTCTTCCATTGATTAATAATTGTTAGTGCTGTTTTTATTTTTCTGTTGTCTTCTAATGGCTATTGGTAAAAACTTGGTGTTGTTTTTATATGTTTTGTCTTCCATTGATTATTAGTTGTTAATGCTGTTTATATTTTTCTGTTGTTTTCTAATGGCTATTGGTAAATACTTGTTGGTGTTGTTTCTATTTTTGTTTTTGTTTTCCATTGATTATTATTTGTTAGTGCTGTTTATATTTTTCTGTTGTTTTCTAATGGCTATTGGTAAATACTTGTTGGTGTCGTTTCTGTTTTTGTTTTTGTTTTCCATTGATTATTACTTGTTAGTGTTGTTATCATTTTTCTGTTGTTTTCTAGTGGCTATTGGTAAATACTTGTTGGTGTTGTTTCTATTTTTGTTTTGTCTTCCATTGATTATTATTTGTTAGTGCTGTTTATATATTTCTGTTGTTTTCTAATGGCTATTGGTAAATACTTGTAGGTGTTGTTTTTATTTTGTTTTGTCTACCATTGATTATTAGTTGTTAGTGCTGTTTTGATTTTTCTGTTATTTTCTAGTTGCTATTAGTAAATACTTGTTGGTGTTGTTTCTATTTTTGTTTTGTGTTCCATTGATTATTAGTTGTTAGTACTGTTTTTATTTTTCTGTTATTTTCTAGTGGCTATTAATAAACACTTGTTGGTGTTGTTTCTATTTTTGTTTTGTTTTCCACTGATTATTAGTTGTTAGTGCTGTTTTTATTTTCTGTTGTTTTCTAATGGCTATTAATAAACACTTGTTGGTGTTGTTTCTATTTTTGTTTTGTTTTCCACTGATTATTAGTTGTTAGTGCTGTTTATATTTTCTGTTGTTTTCTAATGACTATTGGTAAATACTTGTTGGTGTTGTTTCTATTTTTGCTTTGTTTTCTATTGATTATTTGTTGTTAATGCTGTTTTTATTTTTCTGTTGTTTTCTAATGGTTATTGGTAAATACTTGTTGGTGTTGTTTTTATTTTTGTTTTGTCTTCCATTGATTATTTGTTGTTAATGCTGTTTTTATTTTTCTGTTGTTTTCTAATGGCTATTGGTAAATACTTGTTGGTGTTGTTTTTATTTTTGCTTTGTCTTCCATTGATTATTAGTTGTTAGTGCTGTTTATATTTTTCTGTTATTTTTTAATGGCTATTGGTAAATACGTGTTGGTGTTGTTTTTATTTTTGTTTTGTCTTCCATTGATTATTAGTTGTTAGTGCTGTTTTGATTTTTCTGTTTTTTTCTAATGGCTATTGGTATATACTTGTTGGTGTTGTTTCTATTTTTGTTTTGTCTTCCATTGATTATTAGTTGATAGTGCTGTTTTTATTTTTCTGTTATTTCCTAGTTGTTATTAGTAAATACTTGTTGGTGTTGTTTCTATTTTTGTTTAGTTTTCCATTGATTATTAGTTGTTAGTGCTGTTTTTATTTTTCTGTTATTTTCTAGTTGCTATTAGTAAATACTTGTTGGTGTTGTTTCTATTTTTGTTTTGTGTTCCATTGATTATTAGTTGTTAGTACTGTTTTTATTTTTCTGTTATTTTCTAGTGGCTATTAATAAACACTTGTTGGTGTTGTTTCTATTTTTGTTTTGTTTTCCACTGATTATTAGTTGTTAGTGCTGTTTTTATTTTCTGTTGTTTTCTAATGGCTATTAATAAACACTTGTTGGTGTTGTTTCTATTTTTGTTTTGTTTTCCACTGATTATTAGTTGTTAGTGCTGTTTATATTTTCTGTTGTTTTCTAATGACTATTGGTAAATACTTGTTGGTGTTGTTTCTATTTTTGCTTTGTTTTCTATTGATTATTTGTTGTTAATGCTGTTTTTATTTTTCTGTTGTTTTCTAATGGCTATTGGTAAATACTTGTTGGTGTTGTTTTTATTTTTGTTTTGTTTTCCATTGATTATTTGTTGTTAATGATGTTTTTATTTTTCTGTTGTTTTCTAATGGCTATTGGTAAATACTTGTTGGTGTTGTTTTTATTTTTGCTTTGTCTTCCATTGATTATTAGTTGTTAGTGCTGTTTATATTTTTCTGTTATTTTTTAATGGCTATTGGTAAATACGTGTTGGTGTTGTTTTTATTTTTGTTTTGTCTTCCATTGATTATTAGTTGTTAGTGCTGTTTTGATTTTTCTGTTTTTTTCTAATGGCTATTGGTAAATACTTGTTGGTGTTGTTTTTATTTTTGTTTTGTCTTCCATTGATTATTTGTTGTTAATGCTGTTTTTATTTTTCTGTTGTTTTATAATGGCTATTGTTAAATACTTGTTGGTGTTGTTTTTAATTTTGTTTTGTCTTCCATTGATTATCAATTGTTAGTGTTGTTATAATTTTTCTGTTGTTTTCTAATGGCTATTGGTAAATACTTGTTGGTGTTGTTTCTATTTTTGTTTTGTTTTCCATTGATTATTAGTTGTTAGTGCTGTTTTTATTTTTCTGTTGTTTTCTAATGGCTATTGGTAAATACTTATTGGTGTTGTTTTTATTTTTATTTTGTCTTCCATTGATTATTAGTTGTTAGTGCTGTTTTTATTTTTCTGTTGTTTTCTAATGGCTATTAGTAAATACTTGTTGGTGTTGTTTTTATTTTTGTTTTGTCTTCTATTGCTTATTAGTTGTTAGTGCTGTTTATATTTTTCTGTTGTTTTCTAATGGCTATTGGTAAATGCTTGGTGTTGTTTTTATTTTTGTTTTGTCTTCCATTGATTATTAGTTGTTAGTGCTGTTTATATTTTTCTGTTGTTCTTTAATGGCTATTGATAAATACTTGTTGGTGTTATTTTTATTTTTGTTTTGTTTTCCATTGATTATTAGTTGTTAGTGCTGATTTTATTTTTCTGTTGTTTTCTAATGGCTATTGGTAAATACTTATTGGTGTTGTTTTTATTTTTGTTTTGTCTTCCATTGATTATTAGTTGTTAGTGCTGTTTATATTTTTCTGTTGTTTTCTAATGGCTATTGGTAAATGCTTGTTGGTGTTGTTTTTATTTTTGTTTTGTCTTCCATTGATTATTAGTTGTTAGTGCTCTTTTGATATTTCTGTTGTTTTCTAATGGCTATTGGTAAATACTTGTTGGTGTTGTTTCTATTTTTGTTTTGTTTTCCATTGATTATTAGTTGTTAGTGCTGTTTTTATTTTTCTGTTATTTTCTAGTTGCTATTAGTAAATACTTGTTGGTGTTGTTTCTATTTTTGTTTTGTGTTCCATTGATTATTAGTTGTTAGTACTGTTTTTATTTTTCTGTTATTTTCTAGTGGCTATTAATAAACACTTGTTGGTGTTGTTTCTAGTTTTGTTTTGTTTTCCACTGATTATTAGTTGTTAGTGCTGTTTTTATTTTCTGTTGTTTTCTAATGGCTATTAATAAACACTTGTTGGTGTTGTTTCTATTTTTGTTTTGTTTTCCACTGATTATTAGTTGTTAGTGCTGTTTATATTTTCTGTTGTTTTCTAATGACTATTGGTAAATACTTGTTGGTGTTGTTTCTATTTTTGCTTTGTTTTCTATTGATTATTTGTTGTTAATGCTGTTTTTATTTTTCTGTTGTTTTCTAATGGCTATTGGTAAATACTTGTTGGTGTTGTTTTTATTTTTGTTTTGTCTTCCATTGATTATTTGTTGTTAATGCTGTTTTTATTTTTCTGTTGTTTTCTAATGGCTATTGGTAAATACTTGTTGGTGTTGTTTTTATTTTTGCTTTGTCTTCCATTGATTATTAGTTGTTAGTGCTGTTTATATTTTTCTGTTATTTTTTAATGGCTATTGGTAAATACGTGTTGGTGTTGTTTTTATTTTTGTTTTGTCTTCCATTGATTATTAGTTGTTAGTGCTGTTTTGATTTTTCTGTTTTTTTCTAATGGCTATTGGTATATACTTGTTGGTGTTGTTTCTATTTTTGTTTTGTCTTCCATTGATTATTAGTTGTTAGTGCTGTTTATATTTTTCGGTTGTTTTCTAATGACTATTGGTAAATACTTGTTGGTGTTGTTTCTATTTTTATTTTGTTTTCTATTGATTATTAGTTGTTAATGCTGTTTTTATTTTTCTGTTGTTTTCTAATGGCTATTGGTAAATACTTGTTGGTGTTGTTTTTATTTTTGTTTTGTCTTCCATTGATTATTTGTTGTTAATGCTGTTTTTATTTTTCTGTTGTTTTATAATGGCTATTGTTAAATACTTGTTGGTGTTGTTTTTAATTTTGTTTTGTCTTCCATTGATTATCAATTGTTAGTGCTGTTTTTATTTTTCTGTTGTCTTCTAATGGCTATTGGTAAATACTTGTTGGTTTTGTTTCTATTTTTGTTTTGTTTTCATTGATTATTAGTTGTTAGTGTTGTTATAATTTTTCTGTTGTTTTCTAATGGCTATTGGTAAATACTTGTTGGTGTTGTTTTTATTTTTATTTTGTCTTCCATTGATTATTAGTTGTTAGTGCTGTTTTTATTTTTCTGTTGTTTTCTAATGGCTATTAGTAAATACTTGTTGGTGTTGTTTTTATTTTTGTTTTGTCTTCCATTGCTTATTAGTTGTTAGTGCTGTTTATATTTTTCTGTTGTTTTCTAATGGCTATTGGTAAATGCTTGGTGTTGTTTTTATTTTTGTTTTGTCTTCCATTGATTATTAGTTGTTAGTGCTGTTTATATTTTTCTGTTGTTCTTTAATGGCTATTGATAAATACTTGTTGGTGTTGTTTTTATTTTTGTTTTGTTTTCCATTGATTATTAGTTGTTAGTGCTGATTTTATTTTTCTGTTGTTTTCTAATGGCTATTGGTAAATACTTATTGGTGTTGTTTTTATTTTTGTTTTGTCTTCCATTGATTATTAGTTGTTAGTGCTGTTTATATTTTTCTGTTGTTTTCTAATGGCTATTGGTAAATGCTTGGTGTTGTTTTTATTTTTGTTTTGTCTTCCATTGATTATTAGTTGTTAGTACTGTTTTTATTTTTCTGTTATTTTCTAGTGGCTATTAATAAACACTTGTTGGTGTTGTTTCTATTTTTGTTTTGTTTTCCACTGATTATTAGTTGTTAGTGCTGTTTTTATTTTCTGTTGTTTTCTAATGGCTATTAATAAACACTTGTTGGTGTTGTTTCTATTTTTGTTTTGTTTTCCACTGATTATTAGTTGTTAGTGCTGTTTATATTTTCTGTTGTTTTCTAATGACTATTGGTAAATACTTGTTGGTGTTGTTTCTATTTTTGCTTTGTTTTCTATTGATTATTTGTTGTTAATGCTGTTTTTATTTTTCTGTTGTTTTCTAATGGCTATTGGTAAATACTTGTTGGTGTTGTTTTTATTTTTGTTTTGTCTTCCATTGATTATTTGTTGTTAATGCTGTTTTTATTTTTCTGTTGTTTTCTAATGGCTATTGGTAAATACTTGTTGGTGTTGTTTTTATTTTTGCTTTGTCTTCCATTGATTATTAGTTGTTAGTGCTGTTTATATTTTTCTGTTATTTTTTAATGGCTATTGGTAAATACGTGTTGGTGTTGTTTTTATTTTTGTTTTGTCTTCCATTGATTATTAGTTGTTAGTGCTGTTTTGATTTTTCTGTTTTTTTCTAATGGCTATTGGTATATACTTGTTGGTGTTGTTTCTATTTTTGTTTTGTCTTCCATTGATTATTAGTTGTTAGTGCTGTTTATATTTTTCGGTTGTTTTCTAATGACTATTGGTAAATACTTGTTGGTGTTGTTTCTATTTTTATTTTGTTTTCTATTGATTATTAGTTGTTAATGCTGTTTTTATTTTTCTGTTGTTTTCTAATGGCTATTGGTAAATACTTGTTGGTGTTGTTTTTATTTTTGTTTTGTCTTCCATTGATTATTTGTTGTTAATGCTGTTTTTATTTTTCTGTTGTTTTATAATGGCTATTGTTAAATACTTGTTGGTGTTGTTTTTAATTTTGTTTTGTCTTCCATTGATTATCAATTGTTAGTGCTGTTTTTATTTTTCTGTTGTCTTCTAATGGCTATTGGTAAATACTTGTTGGTTTTGTTTCTATTTTTGTTTTGTTTTCATTGATTATTAGTTGTTAGTGTTATTATAATTTTTCTGTTGTTTTCTAATGGCTATTGGTAAATACTTGTTGGTGTTGTTTCTATTTTTGTTTTGTTTTCCATTGATTATTAGTTGTTAGTGCTGTTTTTATTTTTCTGTTGTTTTCTAATGGCTATTGGTAAATACTTATTGTTGTTGTTTTTATTTTTATTTTGTCTTCCATTGATTATTAGTTGTTAGTGCTGTTTTTATTTTTCTGTTGTTTTCTAATGGCTATTAGTAAATACTTGTTGGTGTTGTTTTTATTTTTGTTTTGTCTTCCATTGCTTATTAGTTGTTAGTGCTGTTTATATTTTTCTGTTGTTTTCTAATGGCTATTGGTAAATGCTTGGTGTTGTTTTTATTTTTGTTTTGTCTTCCATTGATTATTAGTTGTTAGTGCTGTTTATATTTTTCTGTTGTTCTTTAATGGCTATTGATAAATACTTGTTGGTGTTGTTTTTATTTTTGTTTTGTTTTCCATTGATTATTAGTTGTTAGTGCTGATTTTATTTTTCTGTTGTTTTCTAATGGCTATTGGTAAATACTTATTGGTGTTGTTTTTATTTTTGTTTTGTCTTCCATTGATTATTAGTTGTTAGTGCTGTTTATATTTTTCTGTTGTTTTCTAATGGCTATTGGTAAATGCTTGGTGTTGTTTTTATTTTTGTTTTGTCTTCCATTGATTATTAGTTGTTAGTGCTGTTAATATTGTTCTGTTGTTTTTTAATGGCTATTGGTAAATACTTGTTGGTGTTGTTTTTATTTTTGTTTTGTCTTCCATTGATCATTAGTTGTTAGTGCTGTTTTGATTTTTCTGTTGTTTTCTAATGGCTATTGGTAAATACTTGTTGGTGTTGTTTCCATTTTTTTTTGTCTTCCATTGATTATTAGTTGTTAGTGCTGTTTTGATTTTTCTGTTGTTTTCTAATGGCTATTGGTAAATACTTGTTGGTGTTGTTTCCATTTTTTTTGTCTTCCATTGATTATTAGTTGTTAGTGCTGTTTTTATTTTTCTGTTATTTTCTAGTTGCTATTAGTAAATACTTGTTGGTGTTGTTTCTATTTTTGTTTTGTGTTCCATTGATCATTAGGTGTTAGTACTGTTTTTATTTTTCTGTTATTTTCTAGTGGCTATTAGTAAATTCTTGTTGATGTTGTTTTTATTTTTGTTTTGTTTTCCATTGATTATTAGTTGTTAGTGCTGTTTTTATTTTTCTGTTATTTTCTAGTTGCTATTAGTAAATACTTGTTGGTGTTGTTTCTATTTTTGTTTTGTGTTCCATTGATTATTTGTTGTTAATGCTGTTTTTATTTTTCTGTTGTTTTCTAATGACTATTGGTAAATACTTGTTGGTGTTGTTTCTATTTTTGCTTTGTTTTCTATTGATTATTTGTTGTTAATGCTGTTTTTATTTTTCTGTTGTTTTCTAATGGCTATTGGTAAATACTTGTTGGTGTTGTTTTTATTTTTGTTTTGTCTTCCATTGATTATTTGTTGTTAATGCTGTTTTTATTTTTCTGTTGTTTTCTAATGGCTATTGGTAAATACTTGTTGGTGTTGTTTTTATTTTTGCTTTGTCTTCCATTGATTATTAGTTGTTAGTGCTGTTTATATTTTTCTGTTATTTTTTAATGGCTATTGGTAAATACGTGTTGGTGTTGTTTTTATTTTTGTTTTGTCTTCCATTGATTATTAGTTGTTAGTGCTGTTTTGATTTTTCTGTTTTTTTCTAATGGCTATTGGTATATACTTGTTGGTGTTGTTTCTATTTTTGTTTTGTCTTCCATTGATTATTAGTTGATAGTGCTGTTTTTATTTTTCTGTTATTTCCTAGTTGTTATTAGTAAATACTTGTTGGTGTTGTTTCTATTTTTGTTTTGTGTTCCATTGATTATTAGTTGTTAGTGGTGCTGTTTTTATTTTCTGTTGTTTTCTAATGGCTATTAATAAATACTTGTTGGTGTTGTTTTTATTTTTGTTTTGTCTTCCATTGATTATTAGTTGTTAGTGCTGTTTATATTTTTCTGTTGTTTTCTAATGACTATTGGTAAATACTTGTTGGTGTTGTTTCTATTTTTGTTTTGTTTTCTATTGATTATTAGTTGTTAATGCTGTTTTTATTTTTCTGTTGTTTTCTAATGGCTATTGGTAAATACTTGTTGGTGTTGTTTTTATTTTTGTTTTGTCTTCCATTGATTATTAGTTGTTATTGCTGTTTTTATTTTTCTGTTATTTTCTAATGGCTATTAGTAAATACTTGTTGGTGTTGTTTCTATTTTTGTTTTGTTTTCCATTGATTATTAGTTGTTAGTGCTGTTTTTTATTTTCTGTTGTTTTCTAATGGTTATTAATAAGTACTTGTTGGTGTTGTTTTTATTTTTGTTTTGTCTTCCATTGATTATTACTTGTTAGTGGTGTTTATATTTTTCTGTTGTTTTCTAATGACTATTGGTAAATACTTGTTGGTGTTGTTTCTATTTTTGTTTTGCTTGCTATTGATTATTTGTTGTTAATGCTGTTTTTATTTTTCTGTTGTTTTATAATGGCTATTGGTAAATACTTGTTAGTGTTGTTTTTATTTTTGTTTTGTCTTCCATTGATTATTTGTTGTTAATGCTGTTTTTATTTTTATGTTGTTTTCTAATGGCTATTGGTAAGTACTTGTTGGTGTTTTTTATTTTTGTTTTGTCTTCTATTGATTATTAATTGTTAGTGATGTTTTTATTTTTCTGTTGTTTTCTAATGGCTATAGGTAAGTACATGTTGGTGTTTTTTTTATTTTTGTTTTGTTTTCTATTGATTATTAATTGTTAGTGATGTTTTTATTTTTCTGTTGTTTTCTAATGTCTATTGGTAAATACTTGTTGGTGTTGTTTTTATTTTTGTTTTGTCTTCCAATGATTAATAATTGTTAGTGCTGTTTTTATTTTTCTGTTGTCTTCTAATGGCTATTGGTAAATACTTGGTGTTGTTTTTATATGTTTTGTCTTCCATTGATTATTAGTTGTTAATGCTGTTTATATTTTTCTGTTGTTTTCTAATGGCTATTGGTAAATACTTGTTGGTGTTGTTTCTATTTTTGTTTTTGTTTTCCATTGATTATTATTTGTTAGTGCTGTTTATATTTTTCTGTTGTTTTCTAATGGCTATTGGTAAATACTTGTTGGTGTCGTTTCTATTTTTGTTTTTGTTTTCCATTGATTATTACTTGTTAGTGTTGTTATCATTTTTCTGTTGTTTTCTAATGGCTATTGGTAAATACTTGTTGGTGTTGTTTCTATTTTTGTTTTGTCTTCCATTGATTATTAGTTGTTAGTGCTGTTTATATATTTCTGTTGTTTTCTAATGGCTATTGGTAAATACTTGTAGGTGTTGTTTTTATTTTTGTTTTGTCTTCCATTGATTATTTGTTGTTAATGCTGTTTTTATTTTTCTGTTGTTTTCTAATGGCTATTGGTAAATACTTGTTGGTGTTGTTTTTATTTTTGTTTTGTCTTCCATTGATTAATAATTGTTAGTGCTGTTTTTATTTTTCTGTTGTCTTCTAATGGCTATTGGTAAATACTTGGTGTTGTTTTTATATGTTTTGTCTTCCATTGATTATTAGTTGTTAATGCTGTTTATATTTTTCTGTTGTTTTCTAATGGCTATTGGTAAATACTTGTTGGTGTTGTTTCTATTTTTGTTTTTGTTTTCCATTGATTATTATTTGTTAGTGCTGTTTATATTTTTCTGTTGTTTTCTAATGGCTATTGGTAAATACTTGTTGGTGTCGTTTCTGTTTTTGTTTTTGTTTTCCATTGATTATTACTTGTTAGTGTTGTTATCATTTTTCTGTTGTTTTCTAGTGGCTATTGGTAAATACTTGTTGGTGTTGTTTCTATTTTTGTTTTGTCTTCCATTGATTATTATTTGTTAGTGCTGTTTATATATTTCTGTTGTTTTCTAATGGCTATTGGTAAATACTTGTAGGTGTTGTTTTTATTTTGTTTTGTCTTCCATTGATTATTAGTTGTTAGTGCTGTTTTTATTTTTCTGTTATTTTCTAGTTGCTATTAGTAAATACTTGTTGGTGTTGTTTCTATTTTTGTTTTGTGTTCCATTGATTATTAGTTGTTAGTACTGTTTTTATTTTTCTGTTATTTTCTAGTGGCTATTAATAAACACTTGTTGGTGTTGTTTCTATTTTTGTTTTGTTTTCCACTGATTATTAGTTGTTAGTGCTGTTTTTATTTTCTGTTGTTTTCTAATGGCTATTAATAAACACTTGTTGGTGTTGTTTCTATTTTTGTTTTGTTTTCCACTGATTATTAGTTGTTAGTGCTGTTTATATTTTCTGTTGTTTTCTAATGACTATTGGTAAATACTTGTTGGTGTTGTTTCTATTTTTGCTTTGTTTTCTATTGATTATTTGTTGTTAATGCTGTTTTTATTTTTCTGTTGTTTTCTAATGGTTATTGGTAAATACTTGTTGGTGTTGTTTTTATTTTTGTTTTGTCTTCCATTGATTATTTGTTGTTAATGCTGTTTTTATTTTTCTGTTGTTTTCTAATGGCTATTGGTAAATACTTGTTGGTGTTGTTTTTATTTTTGCTTTGTCTTCCATTGATTATTAGTTGTTAGTGCTGTTTATATTTTTCTGTTATTTTTTAATGGCTATTGGTAAATACGTGTTGGTGTTGTTTTTATTTTTGTTTTGTCTTCCATTGATTATTAGTTGTTAGTGCTGTTTTGATTTTTCTGTTTTTTTCTAATGGCTATTGGTATATACTTGTTGGTGTTGTTTCTATTTTTGTTTTGTCTTCCATTGATTATTAGTTGATAGTGCTGTTTTTATTTTTCTGTTATTTCCTAGTTGTTATTAGTAAATACTTGTTGGTGTTGTTTCTATTTTTGTTTTGTGTTCCATTGATTATTAGTTGTTAGTGGTGCTGTTTTTATTTTCTGTTGTTTTCTAATGGCTATTAATAAATACTTGTTGGTGTTGTTTTTATTTTTGTTTTGTCTTCCATTGATTATTAGTTGTTAGTGCTGTTTATATTTTTCTGTTGTTTTCTAATGACTATTGGTAAATACTTGTTGGTGTTGTTTCTATTTTTGTTTTGTTTTCTATTGATTATTAGTTGTTAATGCTGTTTTTATTTTTCTGTTGTTTTCTAATGGCTATTGGTAAATACTTGTTGGTGTTGTTTTTATTTTTGTTTTGTCTTCCATTGATTATTAGTTGTTATTGCTGTTTTTATTTTTCTGTTATTTTCTAATGGCTATTAGTAAATACTTGTTGGTGTTGTTTCTATTTTTGTTTTGTTTTCCATTGATTATTAGTTGTTAGTGCTGTTTTTTATTTTCTGTTGTTTTCTAATTGTTATTAATAAGTACTTGTTGGTGTTGTTTTTATTTTTGTTTTGTCTTCCATTGATTATTACTTGTTAGTGGTGTTTATATTTTTCTGTTGTTTTCTAATGACTATTGGTAAATACTTGTTGGTGTTGTTTCTATTTTTGTTTTGCTTGCTATTGATTATTTGTTGTTAATGCTGTTTTTATTTTTCTGTTGTTTTATAATGGCTATTGGTAAATACTTGTTGGTGTTGTTTTTATTTTTGTTTTGTCTTCCATTGATTATTTGTTGTTAATGCTGTTTTTATTTTTATGTTGTTTTCTAATGGCTATTGGTAAGTACTTGTTGGTGTTTTTTATTTTTGTTTTGTCTTCTATTGATTATTAATTGTTAGTGATGTTTTTATTTTTCTGTTGTTTTCTAATGGCTATAGGTAAGTACATGTTGGTGTTTTTTTTATTTTTGTTTTGTTTTCTATTGATTATTAATTGTTAGTGATGTTTTTATTTTTCTGTTGTTTTCTAATGTCTATTGGTAAATACTTGTTGGTGTTGTTTTTATTTTTGTTTTGTCTTCCAATGATTAATAATTGTTAGTGCTGTTTTTATTTTTCTGTTGTCTTCTAATGGCTATTGGTAAATACTTGGTGTTGTTTTTATATGTTTTGTCTTCCATTGATTATTAGTTGTTAATGCTGTTTATATTTTTCTGTTGTTTTCTAATGGCTATTGGTAAATACTTGTTGGTGTCGTTTCTATTTTTGTTTTTGTTTTCCATTGATTATTACTTGTTAGTGTTGTTATCATTTTTCTGTTGTTTTCTAATGGCTATTGGTAAATACTTGTTGGTGTTGTTTCTATTTTTGTTTTGTCTTCCATTGATTATTATTTGTTAGTGCTGTTTATATATTTCTGTTGTTTTCTAATGGCTATTGGTAAATACTTGTAGGTGTTGTTTTTATTTTTGTTTTGTCTTCCATTGATTATTTGTTGTTAATGCTGTTTTTATTTTTCTGTTGTTTTCTAATGGCTATTGGTAAATACTTGTTGGTGTTGTTTTTATTTTTGTTTTGTCTTCCATTGATTAATAATTGTTAGTGCTGTTTTTATTTTTCTGTTGTCTTCTAATGGCTATTGGTAAATACTTGGTGTTGTTTTTATATGTTTTGTCTTCCATTGATTATTAGTTGTTAATGCTGTTTATATTTTTCTGTTGTTTTCTAATGGCTATTGGTAAATACTTGTTGGTGTTGTTTCTATTTTTGTTTTTGTTTTCCATTGATTATTATTTGTTAGTGCTGTTTATATTTTTCTGTTGTTTTCTAATGGCTATTGGTAAATACTTGTTGGTGTCGTTTCTGTTTTTGTTTTTGTTTTCCATTGATTATTACTTGTTAGTGTTGTTATCATTTTTCTGTTGTTTTCTAGTGGCTATTGGTAAATACTTGTTGGTGTTGTTTCTATTTTTGTTTTGTCTTCCATTGATTATTATTTGTTAGTGCTGTTTATATATTTCTGTTGTTTTCTAATGGCTATTGGTAAATACTTGTAGGTGTTGTTTTTATTTTGTTTTGTCTTCCATTGATTATTTGTTGTTAATGCTGTTTTTATTTTTCTGTTGTTTTCTAATGGCTATTGGTAAATACTTGTTGGTGTTGTTTTTATTTTTGTTTTGTCTTCCATTGCTTATTAGTTGTTAGTGCTGTTTATATTTTTCTGTTGTTTTCTAATGGCTATTGGTAAATGCTTGGTGTTGTTTTTATTTTTGTTTTGTCTTCCATTGATTATTAGTTGTTAGTGCTGTTTATATTTTTCTGTTGTTCTTTAATGGCTATTGGTAAATACTTGTTGGTGTTGTTTTTATTTTTGTTTTGTCTTCCATTGATTATTAGTTGTTAGTGCTGTCTTGATTTTTCTGTTGTTTTCATATGGCTATTGGTAAATACTTGTTGGTGTTGTTTCTATTTTTGTTTTGTCTTCCATTGATTATTAGTTGTTAGTGCTGTTTTTATTTTTCTGTTATTTTCTAGTGGCTATTAGTAAATACTTGTTGGTGTTGTTTCTATTTTTGTTTTGTCTTCCATTGATTATTAGTTGTTAGTGCTGTTTTTATTTTTCTGTTGTTTTCTAATGGCTATTGGTAAATACTTGTTGGTGTTGTTTTTATTTTTGTTTTGTCTTCCATTGATTATTTGTTGTTAATGCTGTTTTTATTTTTCTGTTAATTTCTAGTGGCTATTAGTAAATACTTGTTGGTGTTGTTTCTATTTTTGTTTTGTTTTCCATTGATTAATAATTGTTAGTGCTGTTTTTATTTTTCTGTTGTCTTCTAATGGCTATTGGTAAATACTTGGTGTTGTTTTTATATGTTTTGTCTTCCATTGATTATTAGTTGTTAATGCTTTTTTTATTTTTCTGTTGTTTTCTATATGGCTATTGGTAAATACTTAATGTTGTTTCTATTTTTGTTTTGTCTGCCATTGATTATTATTTGTTAGTGCTGTTTATATTTTTCTGTTGTTTTCTAATGGCTATTGGTAAATACTTGTTGGTGTTGTTTCTATTTTTGTTTTTGTTTTCCATTGATTATTACTTGTTAGTGTTGTTATCATTTTTCTGTTGTTTTCTAATGGCTATTGGTAAATACTTGTTGGTGTTGTTTCTATTTTTGTTTTGTCTTCCATTGATTATTAGTTGTTAGTGCTGTTTTTATTTTTCTGTTGTTTTCTAATGGCTATTGGTAAATACTTGTTGGTGTTGTTTTTATTTTTGTTTTGTCTTCCATTGATTATTAATTGATAGTGCTGTTTTTATTTTTCTGTTGTTTTCTAATGGCTATTGGTAAATACTTGTTGGTGTTGTTTTTATTTTTGTTTTGTCTTCCATTGATTATTTGTTGTTAATGCTGTTTTTATTTTTCTGTTGTTTTCTAATGGCTATTGGTAAGTACTTGTTGGTGTTTTTTTTATTTTTGTTTTGTCTTCCATTGATTATTAATTGTTAGTGCTGTTTTTATTTATCTGTTGTTTTCTAATGGCTATTGGTAAATACTTGTTGGTGTTGTTTTTATTTTTGTTTTGTCTTCCATTGATTATTAGTTGTTAGTGCTGTTTATATTTTTCTGTTGTTCTTTAATGGCTATTGGTAAATACTTGTTGGTGTTGTTTTTATTTTTGTTTTGTCTTCCATTGATTATTAGTTGTTAGTGCTGTCTTGATTTTTCTGTTGTTTTCATATGGCTATTGGTAAATACTTGTTGGTGTTGTTTCTATTTTTGTTTTGTCTTCCATTGATTATTAGTTGTTAGTGCTGTTTTTATTTTTCTGTTATTTTCTAGTGGCTATTAGTAAATACTTGTTGGTGTTGTTTCTATTTTTGTTTTGTTTTCCATTGATTAATAATTGTTAGTGCTGTTTTTATTTTTCTGTTGTCTTCTAATGGCTATTGGTAAATACTTGGTGTTGTTTTTATATGTTTTGTCTTCCATTGATTATTAGTTGTTAATGCTTTTTTTATTTTTCTGTTGTTTTCTATATGGCTATTGGTAAATACTTAATGTTGTTTCTATTTTTGTTTTGTCTGCCATTGATTATTATTTGTTAGTGCTGTTTATATTTTTCTGTTGTTTTCTATTGGCTATTGGTAAATACTTGTTGGTGTTGTTTCTATTTTTGTTTTTGTTTTCCATTGATTATTACTTGTTAGTGTTGTTATCATTTTTCTGTTGTTTTCTAATGGCTATTGGTAAATACTTGTTGGTGTTGTTTCTATTTTTATTTTGTCTTCCATTGATTATTAGTTGTTAGTGCTGTTTTTATTTTTCTGTTGTTTTCTAATGGCTATTGGTAAATACTTGTTGGTGTTGTTTTTATTTTTGTTTTGTCTTCCATTGATTATTTGTTGTTAATGCTGTTTTTATTTTTCTGTTGTTTTCTAATGGCTATTGGTAAGTACTTGTTGGTGTTTTTTTTATTTTTGTTTTGTCTTCCATTGATTATTAATTGATAGTGATGTTTTTATTTTTCTGTTGTTTTCTAATGGCTATTGGTAAATACTTGTTGGTGTTGTTTTTATTTTTGTTTTGTCTTCCATTGATTATTTGTTGTTAATGCTGTTTTTATTTTTCTGTTATTTTCTAGTGGCTATTAGTAAATACTTGTTGGTGTTGTTTCTATTTTTGTTTTGTTTTCCATTGATTAATAATTGTTAGTGCTGTTTTTATTTTTCTGTTGTCTTCTAATGGCTATTGGTAAATACTTGGTGTTGTTTTTATATGTTTTGTCTTCCATTGATTATTAGTTGTTAATGCTTTTTTTGTTTTTCTGTTGTTTTCTATATGGCTATTGGTAAATACTTAATGTTGTTTCTATTTTTGTTTTGTCTGCCATTGATTATTATTTGTTAGTGTCGTTATCATTTTTCTGTTGTTTTCTAATGGCTATTGGTAAATACTTGTTGGTGTTGTTTCTATTTTTGTTTTTGTTTTCCATTGATTATTACTTGTTAGTGTCGTTATCATTTTTCTGTTGTTTTCTAATGGCTATTGGGAAATACTTGTTGGTGTTGTTTCTATTTTTGTTTTGTCTTCCATTGATTATTTGTTGTTAATGCTGTTTTTATTTTTCTGTTGTTTTCTAATGGCTATTGGTAAGTACTTGTTGGTGTTTTTTTTATTTTTGTTTTGTCTTCCATTGATTATTAATTGATAGTGCTGTTTTTATTTTTCTGTTGTTTTCTAATGGCTATTGGTAAATACTTGTTGGTGTTGTTTTTATTTTTGTTTTGTCTTCCATTGATTATTTGTTGTTAATGCTGTTTTTATTTTTCTGTTGTTTTCTAATGGCTATTGGTAAGTACTTGTTGGTGTTTTTTTTATTTTTGTTTTGTCTTCCATTGATTATTAATTGTTAGTGCTGTTTTTATTTATCTGTTGTTTTCTAATGGCTATTGGTAAATACTTGTTGGTGTTGTTTTTATTTTGTTTTGTCTTCCATTGATTATTAGTTGTTAGTGCTGTTTATATTTTTCTCTTGTTTTCTAATGGCTATTAGTAAATGCTTGGTGTTGTTTTTTATTTTTGTTTTGTCTTCCATTGATTATTTGTTGTTAATGCTGTTTTTATTTTTCTGTTGTTTTCTAATGGCTATTAGTAAGTACTTGTTGGTGTTTTTTTTATTTTTGTTTTGTCTTCCATTGATTATTAATTGTTAGTGCTGTTTTTATTTATCTGTTGTTTTCTAATGGCTATTGGTAAATACTTGTTGGTGTTGTTTTTATTTTTGTTTTGTTTTCCATTGATTATTAGTTGTTAGTGCTGTTTTGATTTTTCTGTTGTTTTTATATGGCTATTGGTAAATACTTGTTGGTGTTGTTTCTATTTTTGTTTTGTCTTCCATTGATTATTAGTTGTTAGTGCTGTTTTTATTTTTCTGTTATTTTCTAATGGCTATTGGTAAATACTTGTTGGTGTTGTTTCTATTTTTGTTTTGTGTTCCATTGATTATTAGTTGTTAGTACTGTTTTTATTTTTCTGTTATTTTCTAGTGGCTATTAGTAAATACTTGTTGGTGTTGTTTCTATTTTTGTTTTGTTTTCCATTGATTATTAGTTGTTAGTGCTGTTTTTATTTTCTGTTGCTTTCTAATGGCTATTAATAAATTCTTGTTGGTGTTGTTTTTATTTTTGTTTTGTCTTAAATTGATTATTAGTTGTTAGTGCTGTTTTTATTTTTCTGTTGTCTTCTAATGGCTATTGGTAAATACTTGGTGTTGTTTTTATTTTTGTTTTGTCTTCCATTGATTATTAGTTGTTAATGCTGTTTTTATTTTTCTGTTGTTTTATAATGGCTATTGGTAAATACTTGTTGGTGTTGTTTTTATTTTTGTTTTGTCTTCCATTGATTATTTGTTGTTAATGCTGTTTTTATTTTTATGTTGTTTTCTAATGGCTATTGGTAAGTACTTGTTGGTGTTTTTTATTTTTGTTTTGTCTTCTATTGATTATTAATTGTTAGTGATGTTTTAATTTTTCTGTTGTTTTCTAATGTCTATTGGTAAATACTTGTTGGTGTTGTTTTTATTTTTGTTTTGTCTTCCAATGATTAATAATTGTTAGTGCTGTTTTTATTTTTCTGTTGTGTTCTAATGGCTATTGGTAAATACTTGGTGTTGTTTTTATATGTTTTGTCTTCCATTGATTATTAGTTGTTAATGCTGTTTATATTTTTCTGTTGTTTTCTAAAGGCTATTGGTAAATACTTGTTGGTGTTGTTTCTATTTTTGTTTTTGTTTTCCATTGATTATTATTTGTTAGTGCTGTTTATATTTTTCTGTTGTTTTCTAATGGTATTGGTAAATATGTGTTGGTGTCGTTTCTATTTTTGTTTTTGTTTTCCATTGATTATTACTTGTTAGTGTTGTTATCATTTTTCTGTTGTTTTCTAATGGCTATTGGTAAATACTTGTTGGTGTTGTTTCTATTTTTGTTTTGTCTTCCATTGATTATTATTTGTTAGTGCTGTTTATATATTTCTGTTGTTTTCTAATGGCTATTGGTAAATACTTGTTGGTGTTGTTTTTGTTTTTGTTTTGTCTTCCATTGATTAATAATTGTTAGTGCTGTTTTTATTTTTCTGTTGTCTTCTAATGGCTATTGGTAAATACTTGGTGTTGTTTTTATATGTTTTGTCTTCCATTGATTATTAGTTGTTAATGCTGTTTATATTTTTCTGTTGTTTTCTAATGGCTATTGGTAAATACTTGTTGGTGTTGTTTCTATTTTTGTTTTTGTTTTCCATTGATTATTATTTGTTAGTGCTGTTTATATTTTTCTGTTGTTTTCTAATGGCTATTGGTAAATACTTGTTGGTGTCGTTTCTATTTTGTTTTTGTTTTCCATTGATTATTACTTGTTAGTGTTGTTATCATTTTTCTGTTGTTTTCTAGTGGCTATTGGTAAATACTTGTTGGTGTTGTTTCTATTTTTGTTTTGTCTTCCATTGATTATTATTTGTTAGTGCTGTTTATATATTTCTGTTGTTTTCTAATGGCTATTGGTAAATACTTGTAGGTGTTGTTTTTATTTTTGTTTTGTCTTCCATTGATTATTTGTTGTTAATGCTGTTTTTATTTTTCTGTTGTTTTCTAATGGCTATTGGTAAATACTTGTTGGTGTTATTTTTATTTTTGTTTTGTCTTCCATTGATTATTAGTTGTTAGTGCTGTTTATATTTTTCTGTTGTTTTCTAATGGCTATTGGTAAATGCTTGGTGTTGTTTTTATTTTTGTTTTGTCTTCCATTGATTATTAGTTGTTAGTGCTGTTTATATTTTTCTGTTGTTCTTTAATGGCTATTGGTAAATACTTTTTGGTGTTGTTTTTATTTTTGTTTTGTCTTCCATTGATTATTAGTTGTTAGTGCTGTCTTGATTTTTCTGTTGTTTTCATATGGCTATTGGTAAATACTTGTTGGTGTTGTTTCTATTTTTGTTTTTGTTTTCCATTGATTATTACTTGTTAGTGTTGTTATCATTTTTCTGTTGTTTTCTAATGGCTATTGGTAAATACTTGTTGGTGTTGTTTCTATTTTTGTTTTGTCTTCCATTGATTATTAGTTGTTAGTGCTGTTTTTATTTTTCTGTTGTTTTCTAATGGCTATTGGTAAATACTTGTTGGTGTTGTTTTTATTTTTGTTTTGTCTTCCATTGATTATTAATTGATAGTGCTGTTTTTATTTTTCTGTTGTTTTCTAATGGCTATTGGTAAATACTTGTTGGTGTTGTTTTTATTTTTGTTTTGTCTTCCATTGATTATTTGTTGTTAATGCTGTTTTTATTTTTCTGTTGTTTTCTAATGGCTATTGGTAAGTACTTGTTGGTGTTTTTTTTATTTTTGTTTTGTCTTCCATTGATTATTAATTGTTAGTGCTGTTTTTATTTATCTGTTGTTTTCTAATGGCTATTGGTAAATACTTGTTGGTGTTGTTTTTATTTTTGTTTTGTCTTCCATTGATTATTAGTTGTTAGTGCTGTTTATATTTTTCTGTTGTTCTTTAATGGCTATTGGTAAATACTTGTTGGTGTTGTTTTTATTTTTGTTTTGTCTTCCATTGATTATTAGTTGTTAGTGCTGTCTTGATTTTTCTGTTGTTTTCATGTGGCTATTGGTAAATACTTGTTGGTGTTGTTTCTATTTTTGTTTTGTCTTCCATTGATTATTAGTTGTTAGTGCTGTTTTTATTTTTCTGTTATTTTCTAGTGGCTATTAGTAAATACTTGTTGGTGTTGTTTCTATTTTTGTTTTGTTTTCCATTGATTAATAATTGTTAGTGCTGTTTTTATTTTTCTGTTGTCTTCTAATGGCTATTGGTAAATACTTGGTGTTGTTTTTATATGTTTTGTCTTCCATTGATTATTAGTTGTTAATGCTTTTTTTATTTTTCTGTTGTTTTCTATATGGCTATTGGTAAATACTTAATGTTGTTTCTATTTTTGTTTTGTCTGCCATTGATTATTATTTGTTAGTGCTGTTTATATTTTTCTGTTGTTTTCTAATGGCTATTGGTAAATACTTGTTGGTGTTGTTTCTATTTTTGTTTTTGTTTTCCATTGATTATTACTTGTTAGTGTTGTTATCATTTTTCTGTTGTTTTCTAATGGCTATTGGTAAATACTTGTTGGTGTTGTTTCTATTTTTATTTTGTCTTCCATTGATTATTAGTTGTTAGTGCTGTTTTTATTTTTCTGTTGTTTTCTAATGGCTATTGGTAAATACTTGTTGGTGTTGTTTTTATTTTTGTTTTGTCTTCCATTGATTATTTGTTGTTAATGCTGTTTTTATTTTTCTGTTGTTTTCTAATGGCTATTGGTAAATACTTTTTGGTGTTGTTTTTATTTTTGTTTTGTCTTCCATTGATTATTAGTTGTTAGTGCTGTCTTGATTTTTCTGTTGTTTTCATATGGCTATTGGTAAATACTTGTTGGTGTTGTTTCTATTTTTGTTTTTGTTTTCCATTGATTATTACTTGTTAGTGTTGTTATCATTTTTCTGTTGTTTTCTAATGGCTATTGGTAAATACTTGTTGGTGTTGTTTCTATTTTTGTTTTGTCTTCCATTGATTATTAGTTGTTAGTGCTGTTTTTATTTTTCTGTTGTTTTCTAATGGCTATTGGTAAATACTTGTTGGTGTTGTTTTTATTTTTGTTTTGTCTTCCATTGATTATTAATTGATAGTGCTGTTTTTATTTTTCTGTTGTTTTCTAATGGCTATTGGTAAATACTTGTTGGTGTTGTTTTTATTTTTGTTTTGTCTTCCATTGATTATTTGTTGTTAATGCTGTTTTTATTTTTCTGTTGTTTTCTAATGGCTATTGGTAAGTACTTGTTGGTGTTTTTTTTATTTTTGTTTTGTCTTCCATTGATTATTAATTGTTAGTGCTGTTTTTATTTATCTGTTGTTTTCTAATGGCTATTGGTAAATACTTGTTGGTGTTGTTTTTATTTTTGTTTTGTCTTCCATTGATTATTAGTTGTTAGTGCTGTTTATATTTTTCTGTTGTTCTTTAATGGCTATTGGTAAATACTTGTTGGTGTTGTTTTTATTTTTGTTTTGTCTTCCATTGATTATTAGTTGTTAGTGCTGTCTTGATTTTTCTGTTGTTTTCATGTGGCTATTGGTAAATACTTGTTGGTGTTGTTTCTATTTTTGTTTTGTCTTCCATTGATTATTAGTTGTTAGTGCTGTTTTTATTTTTCTGTTATTTTCTAGTGGCTATTAGTAAATACTTGTTGGTGTTGTTTCTATTTTTGTTTTGTTTTCCATTGATTAATAATTGTTAGTGCTGTTTTTATTTTTCTGTTGTCTTCTAATGGCTATTGGTAAATACTTGGTGTTGTTTTTATATGTTTTGTCTTCCATTGATTATTAGTTGTTAATGCTTTTTTTATTTTTCTGTTGTTTTCTATATGGCTATTGGTAAATACTTAATGTTGTTTCTATTTTTGTTTTGTCTGCCATTGATTATTATTTGTTAGTGCTGTTTATATTTTTCTGTTGTTTTCTAATGGCTATTGGTAAATACTTGTTGGTGTTGTTTCTATTTTTGTTTTTGTTTTCCATTGATTATTACTTGTTAGTGTTGTTATCATTTTTCTGTTGTTTTCTAATGGCTATTGGTAAATACTTGTTGGTGTTGTTTCTATTTTTATTTTGTCTTCCATTGATTATTAGTTGTTAGTGCTGTTTTTATTTTTCTGTTGTTTTCTAATGGCTATTGGTAAATACTTGTTGGTGTTGTTTTTATTTTTGTTTTGTCTTCCATTGATTATTTGTTGTTAATGCTGTTTTTATTTTTCTGTTGTTTTCTAATGGCTATTGGTAAGTACTTGTTGGTGTTTTTTTTATTTTTGTTTTGTCTTCCATTGATTATTAATTGATAGTGATGTTTTTATTTTTCTGTTGTTTTCTAATGGCTATTGGTAAATACTTGTTGGTGTTGTTTCTATTTTTGTTTTGTCTTCCATTGATTATTAGTTGTTAGTGCTGTTTTTATTTTTCTGTTATTTTCTAGTGGCTATTAGTAAATACTTGTTGGTGTTGTTTCTATTTTTGTTTTGTTTTCCATTGATTAATAATTGTTAGTGCTGTTTTTATTTTTCTGTTGTCTTCTAATGGCTATTGGTAAATACTTGGTGTTGTTTTTATATGTTATGTCTTCCATTGATTATTAGTTGTTAATGCTTTTTTTGTTTTTCTGTTGTTTTCTATATGGCTATTGGTAAATACTTAATGTTGTTTCTATTTTTGTTTTGTCTGCCATTGATTATTATTTGTTAGTGCTGTTTATATTTTTCTGTTGTTTTCTAATGGCTATTGGTAAATACTTGTTGGTGTTGTTTCTATTTTTGTTTTTGTTTTCCATTGATTATTACTTGTTAGTGTCGTTATCATTTTTCTGTTGTTTTCTAATGGCTATTGGTAAATACTTGTTGGTGTTGTTTCTATTTTTGTTTTGTCTTCCATTGATTATTTGTTGTTAATGCTGTTTTTATTTTTCTGTTGTTTTCTAATGGCTATTGGTAAGTACTTGTTGGTGTTTTTTTTATTTTTGTTTTGTCTTCCATTGATTATTAATTGATAGTGCTGTTTTTATTTTTCTGTTGTTTTCTAATGGCTATTGGTAAATACTTGTTGGTGTTGTTTTTATTTTTGTTTTGTCTTCCATTGATTATTTGTTGTTAATGCTGTTTTTATTTTTCTGTTGTTTTCTAATGGCTATTGGTAAGTACTTGTTGGTGTTTTTTTTATTTTTTTTTGTCTTCCATTGATTATTAATTGTTAGTGCTGTTTTTATTTATCTGTTGTTTTCTAATGGCTATTGGTAAATACTTGTTGGTGTTGTTTTTATTTTGTTTTGTCTTCCATTGATTATTAGTTGTTAGTGCTGTTTATATTTTTCTCTTGTTTTCTAATGGCTATTGGTAAATACTTGTTGGTGTTGTTTTTATTTTTGTTTTGTTTTCCATTGATTATTAGTTGTTAGTGCTGTTTTGATTTTTCTGTTGTTTTTATATGGCTATTGGTAAATACTTGTTGGTGTTGTTTCTATTTTTGTTTTGTCTTCCATTGATTATTAGTTGTTAGTGCTGTTTTTATTTTTCTGTTATTTTCTAATGGCTATTGGTAAATACTTGTTGGTGTTGTTTCTATTTTTGTTTTGTGTTCCATTGATTATTAGTTGTTAGTACTGTTTTTATTTTTCTGTTATTTTCTAGTGGCTATTAGTAAATACTTGTTGGTGTTGTTTCTATTTTTGTTTTGTTTTCCATTGATTATTAGTTGTTAGTGCTGTTTTTATTTTCTGTTGCTTTCTAATGGCTATTAATAAATACTTGTTGGTGTTGTTTTTATTTTTGTTTTGTCTTAAATTGATTATTAGTTGTTAGTGCTGTTTTTATTTTTCTGTTGTCTTCTAATGGCTATTGGTAAATACTTGGTGTTGTTTTTATTTTTGTTTTGTCTTCCATTGATTATTAGTTGTTAATGCTGTTTTTATTTTTCTGTTGTTTTATAATGGCTATTGGTAAATACTTGTTGGTGTTGTTTTTATTTTTGTTTTGTCTTCCATTGATTATTTGTTGTTAATGCTGTTTTTATTTTTATGTTGTTTTCTAATGGCTATTGGTAAGTACTTGTTGGTGTTTTTTATTTTTGTTTTGTCTTCTATTGATTATTAATTGTTAGTGATGTTTTAATTTTTCTGTTGTTTTCTAATGTCTATTGGTAAATACTTGTTGGTGTTGTTTTTATTTTTGTTTTGTCTTCCAATGATTAATAATTGTTAGTGCTGTTTTTATTTTTCTGTTGTGTTCTAATGGCTATTGGTAAATACTTGGTGTTGTTTTTATATGTTTTGTCTTCCATTGATTATTAGTTGTTAATGCTGTTTATATTTTTCTGTTGTTTTCTAAAGGCTATTGGTAAATACTTGTTGGTGTTGTTTCTATTTTTGTTTTTGTTTTCCATTGATTATTATTTGTTAGTGCTGTTTATATTTTTCTGTTGTTTTCTAATGGTATTGGTAAATATTTGTTGGTGTCGTTTCTATTTTTGTTTTTGTTTTCCATTGATTATTACTTGTTAGTGTTGTTATCATTTTTCTGTTGTTTTCTAATGGCTATTGGTAAATACTTGTTGGTGTTGTTTCTATTTTTGTTTTGTCTTCCATTGATTATTATTTGTTAGTGCTGTTTATATATTTCTGTTGTTTTCTAATGGCTATTGGTAAATACTTGTAGGTGTTGTTTTTATTTTTGTTTTGTCTTCCATTGATTATTTGTTGTTAATGCTGTTTTTATTTTTCTGTTGTTTTCTAATGGCTATTGGTAAATACTTGTTGGTGTTGTTTTTGTTTTTGTTTTGTCTTCCATTGATTAATAATTGTTAGTGCTGTTTTTATTTTTCTGTTGTCTTCTAATGGCTATTGGTAAATACTTGGTGTTGTTTTTATATGTTTTGTCTTCCATTGATTATTAGTTGTTAATGCTGTTTATATTTTTCTGTTGTTTTCTAATGGCTATTGGTAAATACTTGTTGGTGTTGTTTCTATTTTTGTTTTTGTTTTCCATTGATTATTATTTGTTAGTGCTGTTTATATTTTTCTGTTGTTTTCTAATGGCTATTGGTAAATACTTGTTGGTGTCGTTTCTATTTTGTTTTTGTTTTCCATTGATTATTACTTGTTAGTGTTGTTATCATTTTTCTGTTGTTTTCTAATGGCTATTGGTAAATACTTGTTGGTGTTGTTTCTATTTTTGTTTTGTCTTCCATTGATTATTATTTGTTAGTGCTGTTTATATATTTCTGTTGTTTTCTAATGGCTATTGGTAAATACTTGTTGGTGTTGTTTTTGTTTTTGTTTTGTCTTCCATTGATTAATAATTGTTAGTGCTGTTTTTATTTTTCTGTTGTCTTCTAATGGCTATTGGTAAATACTTGGTGTTGTTTTTATATGTTTTGTCTTCCATTGATTATTAGTTGTTAATGCTGTTTATATTTTTCTGTTGTTTTCTAATGGCTATTGGTAAATACTTGTTGGTGTTGTTTCTATTTTTGTTTTTGTTTTCCATTGATTATTATTTGTTAGTGCTGTTTATATTTTTCTGTTGTTTTCTAATGGCTATTGGTAAATACTTGTTGGTGTCGTTTCTATTTTGTTTTTGTTTTCCATTGATTATTACTTGTTAGTGTTGTTATCATTTTTCTGTTGTTTTCTAGTGGCTATTGGTAAATACTTGTTGGTGTTGTTTCTATTTTTGTTTTGTCTTCCATTGATTATTATTTGTTAGTGCTGTTTATATATTTCTGTTGTTTTCTAATGGCTATTGGTAAATACTTGTAGGTGTTGTTTTTATTTTTGTTTTGTCTTCCATTGATTATTTGTTGTTAATGCTGTTTTTATTTTTCTGTTGTTTTCTAATGGCTATTGGTAAATACTTGTTGGTGTTATTTTTATTTTTGTTTTGTCTTCCATTGATTATTAGTTGTTAGTGCTGTTTATATTTTTCTGTTGTTTTCTAATGGCTATTGGTAAATGCTTGGTGTTGTTTTTATTTTTGTTTTGTCTTCCATTGATTATTAGTTGTTAGTGCTGTTTATATTTTTCTGTTGTTCTTTAATGGCTATTGGTAAATACTTTTTGGTGTTGTTTTTATTTTTGTTTTGTCTTCCATTGATTATTAGTTGTTAGTGCTGTCTTGATTTTTCTGTTGTTTTCATATGGCTATTGGTAAATACTTGTTGGTGTTGTTTCTATTTTTGTTTTTGTTTTCCATTGATTATTACTTGTTAGTGTTGTTATCATTTTTCTGTTGTTTTCTAATGGCTATTGGTAAATACTTGTTGGTGTTGTTTCTATTTTTGTTTTGTCTTCCATTGATTATTAGTTGTTAGTGCTGTTTTTATTTTTCTGTTGTTTTCTAATGGCTATTGGTAAATACTTGTTGGTGTTGTTTTTATTTTTGTTTTGTCTTCCATTGATTATTAATTGTTAGTGCTGTTTTTATTTTTCTGTTGTTTTCTAATGGCTATTGGTAAATACTTGTTGGTGTTGTTTTTATTTTTGTTTTGTCTTCCATTGATTATTTGTTGTTAATGCTGTTTTTATTTTTCTGTTGTTTTCTAATGGCTATTGGTAAGTACTTGTTGGTGTTTTTTTTATTTTTGTTTTGTCTTCCATTGATTATTAATTGTTAGTGCTGTTTTTATTTATCTGTTGTTTTCTAATGGCTATTGGTAAATACTTGTTGGTGTTGTTTTTATTTTTGTTTTGTCTTCCATTGATTATTAGTTGTTAGTGCTGTTTATATTTTTCTGTTGTTCTTTAATGGCTATTGGTAAATACTTGTTGGTGTTGTTTTTATTTTTGTTTTGTCTTCCATTGATTATTAGTTGTTAGTGCTGTCTTGATTTTTCTGTTGTTTTCATGTGGCTATTGGTAAATACTTGTTGGTGTTGTTTCTATTTTTGTTTTGTCTTCCATTGATTATTAGTTGTTAGTGCTGTTTTTATTTTTCTGTTATTTTCTAGTGGCTATTAGTAAATACTTGTTGGTGTTGTTTCTATTTTTGTTTTGTTTTCCATTGATTAATAATTGTTAGTGCTGTTTTTATTTTTCTGTTGTCTTCTAATGGCTATTGGTAAATACTTGGTGTTGTTTTTATATGTTTTGTCTTCCATTGATTATTAGTTGTTAATGCTTTTTTTATTTTTCTGTTGTTTTCTATATGGCTATTGGTAAATACTTAATGTTGTTTCTATTTTTGTTTTGTCTGCCATTGATTATTATTTGTTAGTGCTGTTTATATTTTTCTGTTGTTTTCTAATGGCTATTGGTAAATACTTGTTGGTGTTGTTTCTATTTTTGTTTTTGTTTTCCATTGATTATTACTTGTTAGTGTTGTTATCATTTTTCTGTTGTTTTCTAATGGCTATTGGTAAATACTTGTTGGTGTTGTTTCTATTTTTATTTTGTCTTCCATTGATTATTAGTTGTTAGTGCTGTTTTTATTTTTCTGTTGTTTTCTAATGGCTATTGGTAAATACTTGTTGGTGTTGTTTTTATTTTTGTTTTGTCTTCCATTGATTATTTGTTGTTAATGCTGTTTTTATTTTTCTGTTGTTTTCTAATGGCTATTGGTAAATACTTTTTGGTGTTGTTTTTATTTTTGTTTTGTCTTCCATTGATTATTAGTTGTTAGTGCTGTCTTGATTTTTCTGTTGTTTTCATATGGCTATTGGTAAATACTTGTTGGTGTTGTTTCTATTTTTGTTTTTGTTTTCCATTGATTATTACTTGTTAGTGTTGTTATCATTTTTCTGTTGTTTTCTAATGGCTATTGGTAAATACTTGTTGGTGTTGTTTCTATTTTTGTTTTGTCTTCCATTGATTATTAGTTGTTAGTGCTGTTTTTATTTTTCTGTTGTTTTCTAATGGCTATTGGTAAATACTTGTTGGTGTTGTTTTTATTTTTGTTTTGTCTTCCATTGATTATTAATTGATAGTGCTGTTTTTATTTTTCTGTTGTTTTCTAATGGCTATTGGTAAATACTTGTTGGTGTTGTTTTTATTTTTGTTTTGTCTTCCATTGATTATTTGTTGTTAATGCTGTTTTTATTTTTCTGTTGTTTTCTAATGGCTATTGGTAAGTACTTGTTGGTGTTTTTTTTATTTTTGTTTTGTCTTCCATTGATTATTAATTGTTAGTGCTGTTTTTATTTATCTGTTGTTTTCTAATGGCTATTGGTAAATACTTGTTGGTGTTGTTTTTATTTTTGTTTTGTCTTCCATTGATTATTAGTTGTTAGTGCTGTTTATATTTTTCTGTTGTTCTTTAATGGCTATTGGTAAATACTTGTTGGTGTTGTTTTTATTTTTGTTTTGTCTTCCATTGATTATTAGTTGTTAGTGCTGTCTTGATTTTTCTGTTGTTTTCATGTGGCTATTGGTAAATACTTGTTGGTGTTGTTTCTATTTTTGTTTTGTCTTCCATTGATTATTAGTTGTTAGTGCTGTTTTTATTTTTCTGTTATTTTCTAGTGGCTATTAGTAAATACTTGTTGGTGTTGTTTCTATTTTTGTTTTGTTTTCCATTGATTAATAATTGTTAGTGCTGTTTTTATTTTTCTGTTGTCTTCTAATGGCTATTGGTAAATACTTGGTGTTGTTTTTATATGTTTTGTCTTCCATTGATTATTAGTTGTTAATGCTTTTTTTATTTTTCTGTTGTTTTCTATATGGCTATTGGTAAATACTTAATGTTGTTTCTATTTTTGTTTTGTCTGCCATTGATTATTATTTGTTAGTGCTGTTTATATTTTTCTGTTGTTTTCTAATGGCTATTGGTAAATACTTGTTGGTGTTGTTTCTATTTTTGTTTTTGTTTTCCATTGATTATTACTTGTTAGTGTTGTTATCATTTTTCTGTTGTTTTCTAATGGCTATTGGTAAATACTTGTTGGTGTTGTTTCTATTTTTATTTTGTCTTCCATTGATTATTAGTTGTTAGTGCTGTTTTTATTTTTCTGTTGTTTTCTAATGGCTATTGGTAAATACTTGTTGGTGTTGTTTTTATTTTTGTTTTGTCTTCCATTGATTATTTGTTGTTAATGCTGTTTTTATTTTTCTGTTGTTTTCTAATGGCTATTGGTAAGTACTTGTTGGTGTTTTTTTTATTTTTGTTTTGTCTTCCATTGATTATTAATTGATAGTGATGTTTTTATTTTTCTGTTGTTTTCTAATGGCTATTGGTAAATACTTGTTGGTGTTGTTTCTATTTTTGTTTTGTCTTCCATTGATTATTAGTTGTTAGTGCTGTTTTTATTTTTCTGTTATTTTCTAGTGGCTATTAGTAAATACTTGTTGGTGTTGTTTCTATTTTTGTTTTGTTTTCCATTGATTAATAATTGTTAGTGCTGTTTTTATTTTTCTGTTGTCTTCTAATGGCTATTGGTAAATACTTGGTGTTGTTTTTATATGTTATGTCTTCCATTGATTATTAGTTGTTAATGCTTTTTTTGTTTTTCTGTTGTTTTCTATATGGCTATTGGTAAATACTTAATGTTGTTTCTATTTTTGTTTTGTCTGCCATTGATTATTATTTGTTAGTGCTGTTTATATTTTTCTGTTGTTTTCTAATGGCTATTGGTAAATACTTGTTGGTGTTGTTTCTATTTTTGTTTTTGTTTTCCATTGATTATTACTTGTTAGTGTCGTTATCATTTTTCTGTTGTTTTCTAATGGCTATTGGTAAATACTTGTTGGTGTTGTTTCTATTTTTGTTTTGTCTTCCATTGATTATTTGTTGTTAATGCTGTTTTTATTTTTCTGTTGTTTTCTAATGGCTATTGGTAAGTACTTGTTGGTGTTTTTTTTATTTTTGTTTTGTCTTCCATTGATTATTAATTGATAGTGCTGTTTTTATTTTTCTGTTGTTTTCTAATGGCTATTGGTAAATACTTGTTGGTGTTGTTTTTATTTTTGTTTTGTCTTCCATTGATTATTTGTTGTTAATGCTGTTTTTATTTTTCTGTTGTTTTCTAATGGCTATTGGTAAGTACTTGTTGGTGTTTTTTTTATTTTTTTTTGTCTTCCATTGATTATTAATTGTTAGTGCTGTTTTTATTTATCTGTTGTTTTCTAATGGCTATTGGTAAATACTTGTTGGTGTTGTTTTTATTTTGTTTTGTCTTCCATTGATTATTAGTTGTTAGTGCTGTTTATATTTTTCTCTTGTTTTCTAATGGCTATTGGTAAATACTTGTTGGTGTTGTTTTTATTTTTGTTTTGTTTTCCATTGATTATTAGTTGTTAGTGCTGTTTTGATTTTTCTGTTGTTTTTATATGGCTATTGGTAAATACTTGTTGGTGTTGTTTCTATTTTTGTTTTGTCTTCCATTGATTATTAGTTGTTAGTGCTGTTTTTATTTTTCTGTTATTTTCTAATGGCTATTGGTAAATACTTGTTGGTGTTGTTTCTATTTTTGTTTTGTGTTCCATTGATTATTAGTTGTTAGTACTGTTTTTATTTTTCTGTTATTTTCTAGTGGCTATTAGTAAATACTTGTTGGTGTTGTTTCTATTTTTGTTTTGTTTTCCATTGATTATTAGTTGTTAGTGCTGTTTTTATTTTCTGTTGCTTTCTAATGGCTATTAATAAATACTTGTTGGTGTTGTTTTTATTTTTGTTTTGTCTTAAATTGATTATTAGTTGTTAGTGCTGTTTTTATTTTTCTGTTGTCTTCTAATGGCTATTGGTAAATACTTGGTGTTGTTTTTATTTTTGTTTTGTCTTCCATTGATTATTAGTTGTTAATGCTGTTTTTATTTTTCTGTTGTTTTATAATGGCTATTGGTAAATACTTGTTGGTGTTGTTTTTATTTTTGTTTTGTCTTCCATTGATTATTTGTTGTTAATGCTGTTTTTATTTTTATGTTGTTTTCTAATGGCTATTGGTAAGTACTTGTTGGTGTTTTTTATTTTTGTTTTGTCTTCTATTGATTATTAATTGTTAGTGATGTTTTAATTTTTCTGTTGTTTTCTAATGTCTATTGGTAAATACTTGTTGGTGTTGTTTTTATTTTTGTTTTGTCTTCCAATGATTAATAATTGTTAGTGCTGTTTTTATTTTTCTGTTGTGTTCTAATGGCTATTGGTAAATACTTGGTGTTGTTTTTATATGTTTTGTCTTCCATTGATTATTAGTTGTTAATGCTGTTTATATTTTTCTGTTGTTTTCTAAAGGCTATTGGTAAATACTTGTTGGTGTTGTTTCTATTTTTGTTTTTGTTTTCCATTGATTATTATTTGTTAGTGCTGTTTATATTTTTCTGTTGTTTTCTAATGGTATTGGTAAATATTTGTTGGTGTCGTTTCTATTTTTGTTTTTGTTTTCCATTGATTATTACTTGTTAGTGTTGTTATCATTTTTCTGTTGTTTTCTAATGGCTATTGGTAAATACTTGTTGGTGTTGTTTCTATTTTTGTTTTGTCTTCCATTGATTATTATTTGTTAGTGCTGTTTATATATTTCTGTTGTTTTCTAATGGCTATTGGTAAATACTTGTAGGTGTTGTTTTTATTTTTGTTTTGTCTTCCATTGATTATTTGTTGTTAATGCTGTTTTTATTTTTCTGTTGTTTTCTAATGGCTATTGGTAAATACTTGTTGGTGTTGTTTTTGTTTTTGTTTTGTCTTCCATTGATTAATAATTGTTAGTGCTGTTTTTATTTTTCTGTTGTCTTCTAATGGCTATTGGTAAATACTTGGTGTTGTTTTTATATGTTTTGTCTTCCATTGATTATTAGTTGTTAATGCTGTTTATATTTTTCTGTTGTTTTCTAATGGCTATTGGTAAATACTTGTTGGTGTTGTTTCTATTTTTGTTTTTGTTTTCCATTGATTATTATTTGTTAGTGCTGTTTATATTTTTCTGTTGTTTTCTAATGGCTATTGGTAAATACTTGTTGGTGTCGTTTCTATTTTGTTTTTGTTTTCCATTGATTATTACTTGTTAGTGTTGTTATCATTTTTCTGTTGTTTTCTAGTGGCTATTGGTAAATACTTGTTGGTGTTGTTTCTATTTTTGTTTTGTCTTCCATTGATTATTATTTGTTAGTGCTGTTTATATATTTCTGTTGTTTTCTAATGGCTATTGGTAAATACTTGTAGGTGTTGTTTTTATTTTTGTTTTGTCTTCCATTGATTATTTGTTGTTAATGCTGTTTTTATTTTTCTGTTGTTTTCTAATGGCTATTGGTAAATACTTGTTGGTGTTGTTTTTATTTTTGTTTTGTCTTCCATTGATTATTAGTTGTTAGTGCTGTTTATATTTTTCTGTTGTTCTTTAATGGCTATTGGTAAATACTTTTTGGTGTTGTTTTTATTTTTGTTTTGTCTTCCATTGATTATTAGTTGTTAGTGCTGTCTTGATTTTTCTGTTGTTTTCATATGGCTATTGGTAAATACTTGTTGGTGTTGTTTCTATTTTTGTTTTGTCTTCCATTGATTATTAGTTGTTAGTGCTGTTTTTATTTTTCTGTTATTTTCTAGTGGCTATTAGTAAATACTTGTTGGTGTTGTTTCTATTTTTGTTTTGTTTTCCATTGATTAATAATTGTTAGTGCTGTTTTTATTTTTCTGTTGTCTTCTAATGGCTATTGGTAAATACTTGGTGTTGTTTTTATATGTTTTGTCTTCCATTGATTATTAGTTGTTAATGCTTTTTTTATTTTTCTGTTGTTTTCTATATGGCTATTGGTAAATACTTAATGTTGTTTCTATTTTTGTTTTGTCTGCCATTGATTATTATTTGTTAGTGCTGTTTATATTTTTCTGTTGTTTTCTAATGGCTATTGGTAAATACTTGTTGGTGTTGTTTCTAATTTTGTTTTTGTTTTCCATTGATTATTACTTGTTAGTGTTGTTATCATTTTTCTGTTGTTTTCTAATGGCTATTGGTAAATACTTGTTGGTGTTGTTTCTATTTTTGTTTTGTCTTCCATTGATTATTAGTTGTTAGTGCTGTTTTTATTTTTCTGTTGTTTTCTAATGGCTATTGGTAAATACTTGTTGGTGTTGTTTTTATTTTTGTTTTGTCTTCCATTGATTATTTGTTGTTAATGCTGTTTTTATTTTTCTGTTGTTTTCTAATGGCTATTGGTAAGTACTTGTTGGTGTTTTTTTTATTTTTGTTTTGTCTTCCATTGATTATTTGTTGTTAATGCTGTTTTTATTTTTCTGTTGTTTTCTAATGGCTATTGGTAAGTACTTGTTGGTGTTTTTTTTATTTTTGTTTTGTCTTCCATTGATTATTAATTGTTAGTGCTGTTTTTATTTATCTGTTGTTTTCTAATGGCTATTGGTAAATACTTGTTGGTGTTGTTTTTATTTTTGTTTTGTCTTCCATTGATTATTAGTTGTTAGTGCTGTTTATATTTTTCTCTTGTTTTCTAATGGCTATTAGTAAATGCTTGGTGTTGTTTTTATTTTTGTTTTGTCTTCCATTGATTATTAGTTGTTAGTGCTGTTTATATTTTTCTGTTGTTTTTTAATGGCTATTGGTAAATACTTGTTGGTGTTGTTTTTATTTTTGTTTTGTTTTCCATTGATTATTAGTTGTTAGTGCTGTTTTGATTTTTCTGTTGTTTTTATATGGCTATTGGTAAACACTTGTTGGTGTTGTTTCTCTTTTTGTTTTGTGTTCCATTGATTATTAGTTGTTAGTACTGTTTTTATTTTTCTGTTATTTTCTAGTGGCTATTAGTAAATACTTGTTGGTGTTGTTTCTATTTTTGTTTTGTTTTCCATTGATTATTAGTTGTTAGTGCTGTTTTTATTTTCTGTTGCTTTCTAATGGCTATTAATAAATACTTGTTGGTGTTGTTTTTATTTTTGTTTTGTCTTAAATTGATTATTAGTTGTTAGTGCTGTTTTTATTTTTCTGTTGTCTTCTAATGGCTATTGGTAAATACTTGGTGTTGTTTTTATTTTAGTTTTGTCTTCCATTGATTATTAGTTGTTAATGCTGTTTTTATTTTTCTGTTGTTTTCTAATGGCTATTGGTAAATACTTATTGGTGTTGTTTTTATTTTTATTTTGTCTTCCATTGATTATTAGTTGTTAATGCTGTTTTTATTTTTCTGTTGTTTTCTAATGGCTATTGGTAAATACTTATTGGTGTTGTTTCTATTTTTGTTTTGTCTTCCATTGATTATTATTTGTTAGTGCTGTTTATATATTTCTGTTGTTTTCTAATGGCTATTGGTAAATACTTGTAGGTGTTGTTTTTATTTTTGTTTTGTCTTCCATTGATTATTTGTTGGTAATGCTGTTTTTATTTTTCTGTTGTTTTCTAATGGCTATTGGTAAATACTTGTTGGTGTTGTTTTTATTTTTGTTTTGTCTTCCATTGATTATTAGTTGTTAGTGCTGTTTATATTTTTCTGTTGTTTTCTAATGGCTATTGGTAAATGCTTGGTGTTGTTTTTATTTTTGTTTTGTCTTCCATTGATTATTAGTTGTTAGTGCTGTTTATATTTTTCTGTTGTTCTTTAATGGCTATTGGTAAATACTTTTTGGTGTTGTTTTTATTTTTGTTTTGTCTTCCATTGATTATTAGTTGTTAGTGCTGTCTTGATTTTTCTGTTGTTTTCATATGGCTATTGGTAAATACTTGTTGGTGTTGTTTCTATTTTTGTTTTGTCTTCCATTGATTATTAGTTGTTAGTGCTGTTTTTATTTTTCTGTTATTTTCTAGTGGCTATTAGTAAATACTTGTTGGTGTTGTTTCTATTTTTGTTTTGTTTTCCATTGATTAATAATTGTTAGTGCTGTTTTTATTTTTCTGTTGTCTTCTAATGGCTATTGGTAAATACTTGGTGTTGTTTTTATATGTTTTGTCTTCCATTGATTATTAGTTGTTAATGCTTTTTTTATTTTTCTGTTGTTTTCTATATGGCTATTGGTAAATACTTAATGTTGTTTCTATTTTTGTTTTGTCTGCCATTGATTATTATTTGTTAGTGCTGTTTATATTTTTCTGTTGTTTTCTAATGGCTATTGGTAAATACTTGTTGGTGTTGTTTCTAATTTTGTTTTTGTTTTCCATTGATTATTACTTGTTAGTGTTGTTATCATTTTTCTGTTGTTTTCTAATGGCTATTGGTAAATACTTGTTGGTGTTGTTTCTATTTTTGTTTTGTCTTCCATTGATTATTAGTTGTTAGTGCTGTTTTTATTTTTCTGTTGTTTTCTAATGGCTATTGGTAAATACTTGTTGGTGTTGTTTTTATTTTTGTTTTGTCTTCCATTGATTATTTGTTGTTAATGCTGTTTTTATTTTTCTGTTGTTTTCTAATGGCTATTGGTAAGTACTTGTTGGTGTTTTTTTTATTTTTGTTTTGTCTTCCATTGATTATTAATTGATAGTGATGTTTTTATTTTTCTGTTGTTTTCTAATGGCTATTGGTAAATACTTGTTGGTGTTGTTTTTATTTTTGTTTTGTCTTCCATTGATTATTTGTTGTTAATGCTGTTTTTATTTTTCTGTTGTTTTCTAATGGCTATTGGTAAGTACTTGTTGGTGTTTTTTTTATTTTTGTTTTGTCTTCCATTGATTATTAATTGTTAGTGCTGTTTTTATTTATCTGTTGTTTTCTAATGGCTATTGGTAAATACTTGTTGGTGTTGTTTTTATTTTTGTTTTGTCTTCCATTGATTATTAGTTGTTAGTACTGTTTATATTTTTCTCTTGTTTTCTAATGGCTATTAGTAAATGCTTGGTGTTGTTTTTATTTTTGTTTTGTCTTCCATTGATTATTAGTTGTTAGTGCTGTTTATATTTTTCTGTTGTTTTTTAATGGCTATTGGTAAATACTTGTTGGTGTTGTTTTTATTTTTGTTTTGTTTTCCATTGATTATTAGTTGTTAGTGCTGTTTTGATTTTTCTGTTGTTTTTATATGGCTATTGGTAAACACTTGTTGGTGTTGTTTCTATTTTTGTTTTGTGTTCCATTGATTATTAGTTGTTAGTACTGTTTTTATTTTTCTGTTATTTTCTAGTGGCTATTAGTAAATACTTGTTGGTGTTGTTTCTATTTTTGTTTTGTTTTCCATTGATTATTAGTTGTTAGTGCTGTTTTTATGTTCTGTTGCTTTCTAATGGCTATTAATAAATACTTGTTGGTGTTGTTTTTATTTTTGTTTTGTCTTAAATTGATTATTAGTTGTTAGTGCTGTTTTTATTTTTCTGTTGTCTTCTAATGGCTATTGGTAAATACTTGGTGTTGTTTTTATTTTAGTTTTGTCTTCCATTGATTATTAGTTGTTAATGCTGTTTTTATTTTTCAGTTGTTTTCTAATGGCTATTGGTAAATACTTATTGGTGTTGTTTTTATTTTTATTTTGTCTTCCATTGATTATTAGTTGCTAGTGCTGTTTTTTTCTAATGGCTATTAGTAAATACTTGTTGGTGTTGTTTTTATTTTTATTTTGTCTTCCATTGAATATTAGTTGTTAGTGCTGTTTATATTTTTCTGTTGTTTTCTAATGGCTATTGGTAAATACTTGTTGGTGTTGTTTCTAATTTTGTTTTTGTTTTCCATTGATTATTACTTGTTAGTGTTATTATCATTTTTCTGTTGTTTTCTAATGGCTATTGGTAAATACTTGTTGGTGTTGTTTCTATTTTTGTTTTGTCTTCCATTGATTATTATTTGTTAGTGCTGTTTATATATTTCTGTTGTTTTCTAATGGCTATTGGTAAATACTTGTAGGTGTTGTTTTTATTTTTGTTTTGTCTTCCATTGATTATTATTTGTTAGTGCTGTTTATATATTTCTGTTGTCTTCTAATGGCTATTGGTAAATACTTGGTGTTGTTTTTATTTTAGTTTTGTCTTCCATTGATTATTAGTTGTTAATGCTGTTTTTATTTTTCTGTTGTTTTCTAATGGCTATTGGTAAATACTTATTGGTGTTGTTTTTATTTTTATTTTGTCTTCCATTGATTATTAGTTGTTAATGCTGTTTTTATTTTTCTGTTGTTTTCTAATGGCTATTGGTAAATACTTATTGGTGTTGTTTCTATTTTTGTTTTGTCTTCCATTGATTATTATTTGTTAGTGCTGTTTATATATTTCTGTTGTTTTCTAATGGCTATTGGTAAATACTTGTAGGTGTTGTTTTTATTTTTGTTTTGTCTTCCATTGATTATTTGTTGGTAATGCTGTTTTTATTTTTCTGTTGTTTTCTAATGGCTATTGGTAAATACTTGTTGGTGTTGTTTTTATTTTTGTTTTGTCTTCCATTGATTATTAGTTGTTAGTGCTGTTTATATTTTTCTGTTGTTTTCTAATGGCTATTGGTAAATGCTTGGTGTTGTTTTTATTTTTGTTTTGTCTTCCATTGATTATTAGTTGTTAGTGCTGTTTATATTTTTCTGTTGTTCTTTAATGGCTATTGGTAAATACTTTTTGGTGTTGTTTTTATTTTTGTTTTGTCTTCCATTGATTATTAGTTGTTAGTGCTGTCTTGATTTTTCTGTTGTTTTCATATGGCTATTGGTAAATACTTGTTGGTGTTGTTTCTATTTTTGTTTTGTCTTCCATTGATTATTAGTTGTTAGTGCTGTTTTTATTTTTCTGTTATTTTCTAGTGGCTATTAGTAAATACTTGTTGGTGTTGTTTCTATTTTTGTTTTGTTTTCCATTGATTAATAATTGTTAGTGCTGTTTTTATTTTTCTGTTGTCTTCTAATGGCTATTGGTAAATACTTGGTGTTGTTTTTATATGTTTTGTCTTCCATTGATTATTAGTTGTTAATGCTTTTTTTATTTTTCTGTTGTTTTCTATATGGCTATTGGTAAATACTTAATGTTGTTTCTATTTTTGTTTTGTCTGCCATTGATTATTATTTGTTAGTGCTGTTTATATTTTTCTGTTGTTTTCTAATGGCTATTGGTAAATACTTGTTGGTGTTGTTTCTAATTTTGTTTTTGTTTTCCATTGATTATTACTTGTTAGTGTTGTTATCATTTTTCTGTTGTTTTCTAATGGCTATTGGTAAATACTTGTTGGTGTTGTTTCTATTTTTGTTTTGTCTTCCATTGATTATTAGTTGTTAGTGCTGTTTTTATTTTTCTGTTGTTTTCTAATGGCTATTGGTAAATACTTGTTGGTGTTGTTTTTATTTTTGTTTTGTCTTCCATTGATTATTTGTTGTTAATGCTGTTTTTATTTTTCTGTTGTTTTCTAATGGCTATTGGTAAGTACTTGTTGGTGTTTTTTTTATTTTTGTTTTGTCTTCCATTGATTATTAATTGATAGTGATGTTTTTATTTTTCTGTTGTTTTCTAATGGCTATTGGTAAATACTTGTTGGTGTTGTTTTTATTTTTGTTTTGTCTTCCATTGATTATTTGTTGTTAATGCTGTTTTTATTTTTCTGTTGTTTTCTAATGGCTATTGGTAAGTACTTGTTGGTGTTTTTTTTATTTTTGTTTTGTCTTCCATTGATTATTAATTGTTAGTGCTGTTTTTATTTATCTGTTGTTTTCTAATGGCTATTGGTAAATACTTGTTGGTGTTGTTTTTATTTTTGTTTTGTCTTCCATTGATTATTAGTTGTTAGTACTGTTTATATTTTTCTCTTGTTTTCTAATGGCTATTAGTAAATGCTTGGTGTTGTTTTTATTTTTGTTTTGTCTTCCATTGATTATTAGTTGTTAGTGCTGTTTATATTTTTCTGTTGTTTTTTAATGGCTATTGGTAAATACTTGTTGGTGTTGTTTTTATTTTTGTTTTGTTTTCCATTGATTATTAGTTGTTAGTGCTGTTTTGATTTTTCTGTTGTTTTTATATGGCTATTGGTAAACACTTGTTGGTGTTGTTTCTATTTTTGTTTTGTGTTCCATTGATTATTAGTTGTTAGTACTGTTTTTATTTTTCTGTTATTTTCTAGTGGCTATTAGTAAATACTTGTTGGTGTTGTTTCTATTTTTGTTTTGTTTTCCATTGATTATTAGTTGTTAGTGCTGTTTTTATGTTCTGTTGCTTTCTAATGGCTATTAATAAATACTTGTTGGTGTTGTTTTTATTTTTGTTTTGTCTTAAATTGATTATTAGTTGTTAGTGCTGTTTTTATTTTTCTGTTGTCTTCTAATGGCTATTGGTAAATACTTGGTGTTGTTTTTATTTTAGTTTTGTCTTCCATTGATTATTAGTTGTTAATGCTGTTTTTATTTTTCAGTTGTTTTCTAATGGCTATTGGTAAATACTTATTGGTGTTGTTTTTATTTTTATTTTGTCTTCCATTGATTATTAGTTGCTAGTGCTGTTTTTTTCTAATGGCTATTAGTAAATACTTGTTGGTGTTGTTTTTATTTTTATTTTGTCTTCCATTGAATATTAGTTGTTAGTGCTGTTTATATTTTTCTGTTGTTTTCTAATGGCTATTGGTAAATACTTGTTGGTGTTGTTTCTAATTTTGTTTTTGTTTTCCATTGATTATTACTTGTTAGTGTTGTTATCATTTTTCTGTTGTTTTCTAATGGCTATTGGTAAATACTTGTTGGTGTTGTTTCTATTTTTGTTTTGTCTTCCATTGATTATTATTTGTTAGTGCTGTTTATATATTTCTGTTGTTTTCTAATGGCTATTGGTAAATACTTGTAGGTGTTGTTTTTATTTTTGTTTTGTCTTCCATTGATTATTATTTGTTAGTGCTGTTTATATATTTCTGTTGTCTTCTAATGGCTATTGGTAAATACTTGGTGTTGTTTTTATTTTAGTTTTGTCTTCCATTGATTATTAGTTGTTAATGCTGTTTTTATTTTTCTGTTGTTTTCTAATGGCTATTGGTAAATACTTATTGGTGTTGTTTTTATTTTTATTTTGTCTTCCATTGATTATTAGTTGTTAATGCTGTTTTTATTTTTCTGTTGTTTTCTAATGGCTATTGGTAAATACTTATTGGTGTTGTTTCTATTTTTGTTTTGTCTTCCATTGATTATTATTTGTTAGTGCTGTTTATATATTTCTGTTGTTTTCTAATGGCTATTGGTAAATACTTGTAGGTGTTGTTTTTATTTTTGTTTTGTCTTCCATTGATTATTTGTTGGTAATGCTGTTTTTATTTTTCTGTTGTTTTCTAATGGCTATTGGTAAATACTTGTTGGTGTTGTTTTTATTTTTGTTTTGTCTTCCATTGATTATTAGTTGTTAGTGCTGTTTATATTTTTCTGTTGTTTTCTAATGGCTATTGGTAAATGCTTGGTGTTGTTTTTATTTTTGTTTTGTCTTCCATTGATTATTAGTTGTTAGTGCTGTTTATATTTTTCTGTTGTTCTTTAATGGCTATTGGTAAATACTTTTTGGTGTTGTTTTTATTTTTGTTTTGTCTTCCATTGATTATTAGTTGTTAGTGCTGTCTTGATTTTTCTGTTGTTTTCATATGGCTATTGGTAAATACTTGTTGGTGTTGTTTCTATTTTTGTTTTGTCTTCCATTGATTATTAGTTGTTAGTGCTGTTTTTATTTTTCTGTTATTTTCTAGTGGCTATTAGTAAATACTTGTTGGTGTTGTTTCTATTTTTGTTTTGTTTTCCATTGATTAATAATTGTTAGTGCTGTTTTTATTTTTCTGTTGTCTTCTAATGGCTATTGGTAAATACTTGGTGTTGTTTTTATATGTTTTGTCTTCCATTGATTATTAGTTGTTAATGCTTTTTTTATTTTTCTGTTGTTTTCTATATGGCTATTGGTAAATACTTAATGTTGTTTCTATTTTTGTTTTGTCTGCCATTGATTATTATTTGTTAGTGCTGTTTATATTTTTCTGTTGTTTTCTAATGGCTATTGGTAAATACTTGTTGGTGTTGTTTCTAATTTTGTTTTTGTTTTCCATTAATTATTACTTGTTAGTGTTGTTATCATTTTTCTGTTGTTTTCTAATGGCTATTGGTAAATACTTGTTGGTGTTGTTTTTATTTTTGTTTTGTCTTCCATTGATTATTTGTTGTTAATGCTGTTTTTATTTTTCTGTTGTTTTCTAATGGCTATTGGTAAGTACTTGTTGGTGTTTTTTTTATTTTTGTTTTGTCTTCCATTGATTATTAATTGATAGTGATGTTTTTATTTTTCTGTTGTTTTCTAATGGCTATTGGTAAATACTTGTTGGTGTTGTTTTTATTTTTGTTTTGTCTTCCATTGATTATTTGTTGTTAATGCTGTTTTTATTTTTCTGTTGTTTTCTAATGGCTATTGGTAAGTACTTGTTGGTGTTTTTTTTATTTTTGTTTTGTCTTCCATTGATTATTAATTGATAGTGATGTTTTTATTTTTCTGTTGTTTTCTAATGGCTATTGGTAAATACTTGTTGGTGTTGTTTTTATTTTTGTTTTGTCTTCCATTGATTATTTGTTGTTAATGCTGTTTTTATTTTTCTGTTGTTTTCTAATGGCTATTGGTAAGTACTTGTTGGTGTTTTTTTTATTTTTGTTTTGTCTTCCATTGATTATTAATTGTTAGTGCTGTTTTTATTTATCTGTTGTTTTCTAATGGCTATTGGTAAATACTTGTTGGTGTTGTTTTTATTTTTGTTTTGTCTTCCATTGATTATTAGTTGTTAGTACTGTTTATATTTTTCTCTTGTTTTCTAATGGCTATTAGTAAATGCTTGGTGTTGTTTTTATTTTTGTTTTGTCTTCCATTGATTATTAGTTGTTAGTGCTGTTTATATTTTTCTGTTGTTTTTTAATGGCTATTGGTAAATACTTGTTGGTGTTGTTTTTATTTTTGTTTTGTTTTCCATTGATTATTAGTTGTTAGTGCTGTTTTGATTTTTCTGTTGTTTTTATATGGCTATTGGTAAACACTTGTTGGTGTTGTTTCTATTTTTGTTTTGTGTTCCATTGATTATTAGTTGTTAGTACTGTTTTTATTTTTCTGTTATTTTCTAGTGGCTATTAGTAAATACTTGTTGGTGTTGTTTCTATTTTTGTTTTGTTTTCCATTGATTATTAGTTGTTAGTGCTGTTTTTATGTTCTGTTGCTTTCTAATGGCTATTAATAAATACTTGTTGGTGTTGTTTTTATTTTTGTTTTGTCTTAAATTGATTATTAGTTGTTAGTGCTGTTTTTATTTTTCTGTTGTCTTCTAATGGCTATTGGTAAATACTTGGTGTTGTTTTTATTTTAGTTTTGTCTTCCATTGATTATTAGTTGTTAATGCTGTTTTTATTTTTCAGTTGTTTTCTAATGGCTATTGGTAAATACTTATTGGTGTTGTTTTTATTTTTATTTTGTCTTCCATTGATTATTAGTTGCTAGTGCTGTTTTTTTCTAATGGCTATTAGTAAATACTTGTTGGTGTTGTTTTTATTTTTATTTTGTCTTCCATTGAATATTAGTTGTTAGTGCTGTTTATATTTTTCTGTTGTTTTCTAATGGCTATTGGTAAATACTTGTTGGTGTTGTTTCTAATTTTGTTTTTGTTTTCCATTGATTATTACTTGTTAGTGTTGTTATCATTTTTCTGTTGTTTTCTAATGGCTATTGGTAAATACTTGTTGGTGTTGTTTCTATTTTTGTTTTGTCTTCCATTGATTATTATTTGTTAGTGCTGTTTATATATTTCTGTTGTTTTCTAATGGCTATTGGTAAATACTTGTAGGTGTTGTTTTTATTTTTGTTTTGTCTTCCATTGATTATTTGTTGTTAATGCTGTTTTTATTTTTCTGTTGTTTTCTAATGGCTATTGGTAAATACTTGTTGGTGTTGTTTTTGTTTTTGTTTTGTCTTCCATTGATTAATAATTGTTAGTGCTGTTTTTATTTTTCTGTTGTCTTCTAATGGCTATTGGTAAATACTTGGTGTTGTTTTTATATGTTTTGTCTTCCATTGATTATTAGTTGTTAATGCTGTTTATATTTTTCTGTTGTTTTCTAATGGCTATTGGTAAATACTTGTTGGTGTTGTTTCTATTTTTGTTTTTGTTTTCCATTGATTATTATTTGTTAGTGCTGTTTATATTTTTCTGTTGTTTTCTAATGGCTATTGGTAAATACTTGTTGGTGTCGTTTCTATTTTGTTTTTGTTTTCCATTGATTATTACTTGTTAGTGTTGTTATCATTTTTCTGTTGTTTTCTAGTGGCTATTGGTAAATACTTGTTGGTGTTGTTTCTATTTTTGTTTTGTCTTCCATTGATTATTATTTGTTAGTGCTGTTTATATATTTCTGTTGTTTTCTAATGGCTATTGGTAAATACTTGTAGGTGTTGTTTTTATTTTTGTTTTGTCTTCCATTGATTATTTGTTGTTAATGCTGTTTTTATTTTTCTGTTGTTTTCTAATGGCTATTGGTAAATACTTGTTGGTGTTGTTTTTATTTTTGTTTTGTCTTCCATTGATTATTAGTTGTTAGTGCTGTTTATATTTTTCTGTTGTTTTCTAATGGCTATTGGTAAATGCTTGGTGTTGTTTTTATTTTTGTTTTGTCTTCCATTGATTATTAGTTGTTAGTGCTGTTTATATTTTTCTGTTGTTCTTTAATGGCTATTGGTAAATACTTTTTGGTGTTGTTTTTATTTTTGTTTTGTCTTCCATTGATTATTAGTTGTTAGTGCTGTCTTGATTTTTCTGTTGTTTTCATATGGCTATTGGTAAATACTTGTTGGTGTTGTTTCTATTTTGTTTTGTCTTCCATTGATTATTAGTTGTTAGTGCTGTTTTTATTTTTCTGTTATTTTCTAGTGGCTATTAGTAAATACTTGTTGGTGTTGTTTCTATTTTTGTTTTGTTTTCCATTGATTAATAATTGTTAGTGCTGTTTTTATTTTTCTGTTGTCTTCTAATGGCTATTGGTAAATACTTGGTGTTGTTTTTATATGTTTTGTCTTCCATTGATTATTAGTTGTTAATGCTTTTTTTATTTTTCTGTTGTTTTCTATATGGCTATTGGTAAATACTTAATGTTGTTTCTATTTTTGTTTTGTCTGCCATTGATTATTATTTGTTAGTGCTGTTTATATTTTTCTGTTGTTTTCTAATGGCTATTGGTAAATACTTGTTGGTGTTGTTTCTAATTTTGTTTTTGTTTTCCATTGATTATTACTTGTTAGTGTTGTTATCATTTTTCTGTTGTTTTCTAATGGCTATTGGTAAATACTTGTTGGTGTTGTTTCTATTTTTGTTTTGTCTTCCATTGATTATTAGTTGTTAGTGCTGTTTTTATTTTTCTGTTGTTTTCTAATGGCTATTGGTAAATACTTGTTGGTGTTGTTTTTATTTTTGTTTTGTCTTCCATTGATTATTTGTTGTTAATGCTGTTTTTATTTTTCTGTTGTTTTCTAATGGCTATTGGTAAGTACTTGTTGGTGTTTTTTTTATTTTTGTTTTGTCTTCCATTGATTATTTGTTGTTAATGCTGTTTTTATTTTTCTGTTGTTTTCTAATGGCTATTGGTAAGTACTTGTTGGTGTTTTTTTTATTTTTGTTTTGTCTTCCATTGATTATTAATTGTTAGTGCTGTTTTTATTTATCTGTTGTTTTCTAATGGCTATTGGTAAATACTTGTTGGTGTTGTTTTTATTTTTGTTTTGTCTTCCATTGATTATTAGTTGTTAGTGCTGTTTATATTTTTCTCTTGTTTTCTAATGGCTATTAGTAAATGCTTGGTGTTGTTTTTATTTTTGTTTTGTCTTCCATTGATTATTAGTTGTTAGTGCTGTTTATATTTTTCTGTTGTTTTTTAATGGCTATTGGTAAATACTTGTTGGTGTTGTTTTTATTTTTGTTTTGTTTTCAATTGATTATTAGTTGTTAGTGCTGTTTTGATTTTTCTGTTGTTTTTATATGGCTATTGGTAAACACTTGTTGGTGTTGTTTCTCTTTTTGTTTTGTGTTCCATTGATTATTAGTTGTTAGTACTGTTTTTATTTTTCTGTTATTTTCTAGTGGCTATTAGTAAATACTTGTTGGTGTTGTTTCTATTTTTGTTTTGTTTTCCATTGATTATTAGTTGTTAGTGCTGTTTTTATTTTCTGTTGCTTTCTAATGGCTATTAATAAATACTTGTTGGTGTTGTTTTTATTTTTGTTTTGTCTTAAATTGATTATTAGTTGTTAGTGCTGTTTTTATTTTTCTGTTGTCTTCTAATGGCTATTGGTAAATACTTGGTGTTGTTTTTATTTTAGTTTTGTCTTCCATTGATTATTAATTGTTAATGCTGTTTTTATTTTTCTGTTGTTTTCTAATGGCTATTGGTAAATACTTATTGGTGTTGTTTTTATTTTTATTTTGTCTTCCATTGATTATTAGTTGTTAATGCTGTTTTTATTTTTCTGTTGTTTTCTAATGGCTATTGGTAAATACTTATTGGTGTTGTTTCTATTTTTGTTTTGTCTTCCATTGATTATTATTTGTTAGTGCTGTTTATATATTTCTGTTGTTTTCTAATGGCTATTGGTAAATACTTGTAGGTGTTGTTTTTATTTTTGTTTTGTCTTCCATTGATTATTTGTTGGTAATGCTGTTTTTATTTTTCTGTTGTTTTCTAATGGCTATTGGTAAATACTTGTTGGTGTTGTTTTTATTTTTGTTTTGTCTTCCATTGATTATTAGTTGTTAGTGCTGTTTATATTTTTCTGTTGTTTTCTAATGGCTATTGGTAAATGCTTGGTGTTGTTTTTATTTTTGTTTTGTCTTCCATTGATTATTAGTTGTTAGTGCTGTTTATATTTTTCTGTTGTTCTTTAATGGCTATTGGTAAATACTTTTTGGTGTTGTTTTTATTTTTGTTTTGTCTTCCATTGATTATTAGTTGTTAGTGCTGTCTTGATTTTTCTGTTGTTTTCATATGGCTATTGGTAAATACTTGTTGGTGTTGTTTCTATTTTTGTTTTGTCTTCCATTGATTATTAGTTGTTAGTGCTGTTTTTATTTTTCTGTTATTTTCTAGTGGCTATTAGTAAATACTTGTTGGTGTTGTTTCTATTTTTGTTTTGTTTTCCATTGATTAATAATTGTTAGTGCTGTTTTTATTTTTCTGTTGTCTTCTAATGGCTATTGGTAAATACTTGGTGTTGTTTTTATATGTTTTGTCTTCCATTGATTATTAGTTGTTAATGCTTTTTTTATTTTTCTGTTGTTTTCTATATGGCTATTGGTAAATACTTAATGTTGTTTCTATTTTTGTTTTGTCTGCCATTGATTATTATTTGTTAGTGCTGTTTATATTTTTCTGTTGTTTTCTAATGGCTATTGGTAAATACTTGTTGGTGTTGTTTCTAATTTTGTTTTTGTTTTCCATTGATTATTACTTGTTAGTGTTGTTATCATTTTTCTGTTGTTTTCTAATGGCTATTGGTAAATACTTGTTGGTGTTGTTTCTATTTTTGTTTTGTCTTCCATTGATTATTAGTTGTTAGTGCTGTTTTTATTTTTCTGTTGTTTTCTAATGGCTATTGGTAAATACTTGTTGGTGTTGTTTTTATTTTTGTTTTGTCTTCTATTGATTATTTGTTGTTAATGCTGTTTTTATTTTTCTGTTGTTTTCTAATGGCTATTGGTAAGTACTTGTTGGTGTTTTTTTTATTTTTGTTTTGTCTTCCATTGATTATTAATTGATAGTGATGTTTTTATTTTTCTGTTGTTTTCTAATGGCTATTGGTAAATACTTGTTGGTGTTGTTTTTATTTTTGTTTTGTCTTCCATTGATTATTTGTTGTTAATGCTGTTTTTATTTTTCTGTTGTTTTCTAATGGCTATTGGTAAGTACTTGTTGGTGTTTTTTTTATTTTTGTTTTGTCTTCCATTGATTATTAATTGTTAGTGCTGTTTTTATTTATCTGTTGTTTTCTAATGGCTATTGGTAAATACTTGTTGGTGTTGTTTTTATTTTTGTTTTGTCTTCCATTGATTATTAGTTGTTAGTACTGTTTATATTTTTCTCTTGTTTTCTAATGGCTATTAGTAAATGCTTGGTGTTGTTTTTATTTTTGTTTTGTCTTCCATTGATTATTAGTTGTTAGTGCTGTTTATATTTTTCTGTTGTTTTTTAATGGCTATTGGTAAATACTTGTTGGTGTTGTTTTTATTTTTGTTTTGTTTTCCATTGATTATTAGTTGTTAGTGCTGTTTTGATTTTTCTGTTGTTTTTATATGGCTATTGGTAAACACTTGTTGGTGTTGTTTCTATTTTTGTTTTGTGTTCCATTGATTATTAGTTGTTAGTACTGTTTTTATTTTTCTGTTATTTTCTAGTGGCTATTAGTAAATACTTGTTGGTGTTGTTTCTATTTTTGTTTTGTTTTCCATTGATTATTAGTTGTTAGTGCTGTTTTTATGTTCTGTTGCTTTCTAATGGCTATTAATAAATACTTGTTGGTGTTGTTTTTATTTTTGTTTTGTCTTAAATTGATTATTAGTTGTTAGTGCTGTTTTTATTTTTCTGTTGTCTTCTAATGGCTATTGGTAAATACTTGGTGTTGTTTTTATTTTAGTTTTGTCTTCCATTGATTATTAGTTGTTAATGCTGTTTTTATTTTTCAGTTGTTTTCTAATGGCTATTGGTAAATACTTATTGGTGTTGTTTTTATTTTTATTTTGTCTTCCATTGATTATTAGTTGCTAGTGCTGTTTTTTTCTAATGGCTATTAGTAAATACTTGTTGGTGTTGTTTTTATTTTTATTTTGTCTTCCATTGAATATTAGTTGTTAGTGCTGTTTATATTTTTCTGTTGTTTTCTAATGGCTATTGGTAAATACTTGTTGGTGTTGTTTCTAATTTTGTTTTTGTTTTCCATTGATTATTACTTGTTAGTGTTGTTATCATTTTTCTGTTGTTTTCTAATGGCTATTGGTAAATACTTGTTGGTGTTGTTTCTATTTTTGTTTTGTCTTCCATTGATTATTAGTTGTTATTGCTGTTTTTATTTTCTGTTGTTTTCTAATGGCTATTAATAAATACTTGTTGGTGTTGTTTTTATTTTTGTTTTGTCTTCCATTGATTATTAGTTGTTAATGCTGTTTTTATTTTTCTGTTGTTTTCTAAAGGCTATTGGTAAATACTTGTTGGTGTTGTTTCTATTTTTGTTTTTGTTTTCCATTGATTATTATTTGTTAGTGCTGTTTATATTTTTCTGTTGTTTTCTAATGGTATTGGTAAATACTTGTTGGTGTCGTTTCTATTTTTGTTTTTGTTTTCCATTGATTATTACTTGTTAGTGTTGTTATCATTTTTCTGTTGTTTTCTAATGGCTATTGGTAAATACTTGTTGGTGTTGTTTTTATTTTTGTTTTGTCTTCCATTGATTATTATTTGTTAGTGCTGTTTATATATTTCTGTTGTTTTCTAATGGCTATTGGTAAATACTTGTAGGTGTTGTTTTTATTTTTGTTTTGTCTTCCATTGACTATTTGTTGTTAATGCTGTTTTTATTTTTCTGTTGTTTTCTAATGGCTATTGGTAAATACTTGTTGGTGTTGTTTTTATTTTTGTTTTGTCTTCCATTGATTAATAATTGTTAGTGCTGTTTTTATTTTTCTGTTGTCTTCTAATGGCTATTGGTAAATACTTGGTGTTGTTTTTATATGTTTTGTCTTCCATTGATTATTAGTTGTTAATGCTGTTTATATTTTTCTGTTGTTTTCTAATGGCTATTGGTAAATACTTGTTGGTGTTGTTTCTATTTTTGTTTTTGTTTTCCATTGATTATTATTTGTTAGTGCTGTTTATATTTTTCTGTTGTTTTCTAATGGCTATTGGTAAATACTTGTTGGTGTCGTTTCTATTTTTGTTTTTGTTTTCCATTGATTATTACTTGTTAGTGTTGTTATCATTTTTCTGTTGTTTTCTAGTGGCTATTGGTAAATACTTGTTGGTGTTGTTTCTATTTTTATTTTGTCTTCCATTGATTATTAGTTGTTAGTGCTGTTTTGATTTTTCTGTTGTTTTTATATGGCTATTGGTAAACACTTGTTGGTGTTGTTTCTATTTTTGTTTTGTGTTCCATTGATTATTAGTTGTTAGTACTGTTTTTATTTTTCTGTTATTTTCTAGTGGCTATTAGTAAATACTTGTTGGTGTTGTTTCTATTTTTGTTTTGTTTTCCATTGATTATTAGTTGTTAGTGCTGTTTTTATTTTCTGTTGCTTTCTAATGGCTATTAATAAATACTTGTTGGTTTTGTTTTTATTTTTGTTTTGTTTTCCATTGATTATTAGTTGTTAGTGCTGTTTTGATTTTTCTGTTGTTTTTATATGGCTATTGGTAAATACTTGTTGGTGTTGTTTCTATTTTTGTTTTGTCTTCCATTGATTATTAGTTGTTAGTGCTGTTTTTATTTTTCTGTTATTTTCTAGTGGCTATTAGTAAATACTTGTTGGTGTTGTTTCTATTTTTGTTTTGTGTTCCATTGATTATTAGTTGTTAGTACTGTTTTGATTTTTCTGTTGTTTTCTAATGGCTATTAGTAAATACTTGTTGGTGTTGTTTCTATTTTTGTTTTGTTTTCCACTGATTATTAGTTGTTAGTGCTGTTTTTATTTTCTGTTGTTTTCTAATGGCTATTAATAAACACTTGTTGGTGTTGTTTCTATTTTTGTTTTGTTTTCCACTGATTATTAGTTGTTAGTGCTGTTTATATTTTCTGTTGTTTTCTAATGACTATTGGTAAATACTTGTTGGTGTTGTTTCTATTTTTGCTTTGTTTTCTATTGATTATTTGTTGTTAATGCTGTTTTTATTTTTCTGTTGTTTTCTAATGGCTATTGGTAAATACTTGTTGGTGTTGTTTTTATTTTTGCTTTGTCTTCCATTGATTATTAGTTGTTAGTGCTGTTTATATTTTTCTGTTATTTTTTAATGGCTATTGGTAAATACTTGTTGGTGTTGTTTTTATTTTTGTTTTGTCTTCCATTGATTATTAGTTGTTAGTGCTGTTTTGATTTTTCAGTTTTTTTCTAATGGCTATTGGTATATACTTGTTGGTGTTGTTTCTATTTTTGTTTTGTGTTCCATTGATTATTAGTTGTTAGTGGTGCTGTTTTTATTTTCTGTTGTTTTCTAATGGCTATTAATAAACACTTGTTGGTGTTGTTTTTATTTTTGTTTTGTCTTCCATTGATTATTAGTTGTTAGTGCTGTTTATATTTTTCTGTTGTTTTCTAATGACTATTGGTAAATACTTGTTGGTGTTGTTTCTATTTTTGTTTTGTTTTCTATTGATTATTAGTTGTTAATGCTGTTTTTATTTTTCTGTTGTTTTCTAATGGCTATTGGTAAATACTTGTTGGTGTTGTTTTTATTTTTGTTTTGTCTTCCATTGATTATTAGTTGTTATTGCTGTTTTTATTTTTCTGTTATTTTCTAATGGCTATTAGTAAATACTTGTTGGTGTTGTTTCTATTTTTGTTTTGTCTTCCATTGATTATTAGTTGTTAGTACTGTTTTTATTTTTCTGTTATTTTCTAGTGGCTATTAATAAACACTTGTTGGTGTTGTTTCTATTTTTGTTTTGTTTTCCATTGATTATTAGTTGTTAGTGCTGTTTTTTATTTTCTGTTGTTTTCTAATGGTTATTAATAAGTACTTGTTGGTGTTGTTTTTATTTTTGTTTTGTCTTCCATTGATTATTACTTGTTAGTGGTGTTTATATTTTTCTGTTGTTTTCTAATGACTATTGGTAAATACTTGTTGGTGTTGTTTCTATTTTTGTTTTGCTTGCTATTGATTATTTGTTGTTAATGCTGTTTTTATTTTTCTGTTGTTTTATAATGGCTATTGGTAAATACTTGTTGGTGTTGTTTTTATTTTTGTTTTGTCTTCCATTGATTATTTGTTGTTAATGCTGTTTTTATTTTTATGTTGTTTTCTAATGGCTATTGGTAAGTACTTGTTGGTGTTTTTTATTTTTGTTTTGTCTACTATTGATTATTAATTGTTAGTGATGTTTTTATTTTTCTGTTGTTTTCTAATGTCTATTGGTAAATACTTGTTGGTGTTGTTTTTATATGTTTTGTCTTCCATTGATTATTAGTTGTTAATGCTGTTTATATTTTTCTGTTGTTTTCTAATGGCTATTGGTAAATACTTGTTGGTGTTGTTTCTATTTTTGTTTTTGTTTTCCATTGATTATTATTTGTTAGTGCTGTTTATATTTTTCTGTTGTTTTCTAATGGCTATTGGTAAATACTTGTTGGTGTCGTTTCTATTTTTGTTTTTGTTTTCCATTGATTATTACTTGTTAGTGTTGTTATCATTTTTTTGTTGTTTTCTAATGGCTATTGGTAAATACTTGTTGGTGTTGTTTCTATTTTCGTTTTGTCTTCCATTGATTATTATTTGTTAGTGCTGTTTATATATTTCTGTTGTTTTCTAATGGCTATTGGTAAATACTTGTAGGTGTTGTTTTTATTTTTGTTTGTCTTCCATTGATTATTTGTTGTTAATGCTGTTTTTATTTTTCTGTTGTTTTCTAATGGCTATTGGTAAATACTTGTTGGTGTTGTTTTTATTTTTGTTTTGTCTTCCATTGATTAATAATTGTTAGTGCTGTTTTTATTTTTCTGTTGTCTTCTAATGGCTATTGGTAAATACTTGGTGTTGTTTTTATATGTTTTGTCTTCCATTGATTATTAGTTGTTAATGCTGTTTATATTTTTCTGTTGTTTTCTAATGGCTATTGGTAAATACTTGTTGGTGTTGTTTCTATTTTTGTTTTTGTTTTCCATTGATTATTATTTGTTAGTGCTGTTTATATTTTTCTGTTGTTTTCTAATGGCTATTGGTAAATACTTGTTGGTGTCGTTTCTATTTTTGTTTTTGTTTTCCATTGATTATTACTTGTTAGTGTTGTTATCATTTTTCTGTTGTTTTCTAGTGGCTATTGGTAAATACTTGTTGGTGTTGTTTCTATTTTTGTTTTGTCTTCCATTGATTATTATTTGTTAGTGCTGTTTATATATTTCTGTTGTTTTCTAATGGCTATTGGTAAATACTTGTAGGTGTTGTTTTTATTTTTGTTTTGTCTTCCATTGATTATTTGTTGTTAATGCTGTTTTTATTTTTCTGTTGTTTTCTAATGGCTATTGGTAAATACTTGTTGGTGTTGTTTTTGTTTTTGTTTTGTCTTCCATTGATTAATAATTGTTAGTGCTGTTTTTATTTTTCTGTTGTCTTCTAATGGCTATTGGTAAATACTTGGTGTTGTTTTTATATGTTTTGTCTTCCATTGATTATTAGTTGTTAATGCTGTTTATATTTTTCTGTTGTTTTCTAATGGCTATTGGTAAATACTTGTTGGTGTTGTTTCTATTTTTGTTTTTGTTTTCCATTGATTATTATTTGTTAGTGCTGTTTATATTTTTCTGTTGTTTTCTAATGGCTATTGGTAAATACTTGTTGGTGTCGTTTCTATTTTGTTTTTGTTTTCCATTGATTATTACTTGTTAGTGTTGTTATCATTTTTCTGTTGTTTTCTAGTGGCTATTGGTAAATACTTGTTGGTGTTGTTTCTATTTTTGTTTTGTCTTCCATTGATTATTATTTGTTAGTGCTGTTTATATATTTCTGTTGTTTTCTAATGGCTATTGGTAAATACTTGTAGGTGTTGTTTTTATTTTTGTTTTGTCTTCCATTGATTATTTGTTGTTAATGCTGTTTTTATTTTTCTGTTGTTTTCTAATGGCTATTGGTAAATACTTGTTGGTGTTGTTTTTATTTTTGTTTTGTCTTCCATTGATTATTAGTTGTTAGTGCTGTTTATATTTTTCTGTTGTTCTTTAATGGCTATTGGTAAATACTTTTTGGTGTTGTTTTTATTTTTGTTTTGTCTTCCATTGATTATTAGTTGTTAGTGCTGTCTTGATTTTTCTGTTGTTTTCATATGGCTATTGGTAAATACTTGTTGGTGTTGTTTCTATTTTTGTTTTGTCTTCCATTGATTATTAGTTGTTAGTGCTGTTTTTATTTTTCTGTTATTTTCTAGTGGCTATTAGTAAATACTTGTTGGTGTTGTTTCTATTTTTGTTTTGTTTTCCATTGATTAATAATTGTTAGTGCTGTTTTTATTTTTCTGTTGTCTTCTAATGGCTATTGGTAAATACTTGGTGTTGTTTTTATATGTTTTGTCTTCCATTGATTATTAGTTGTTAATGCTTTTTTTATTTTTCTGTTGTTTTCTATATGGCTATTGGTAAATACTTAATGTTGTTTCTATTTTTGTTTTGTCTGCCATTGATTATTATTTGTTAGTGCTGTTTATATTTTTCTGTTGTTTTCTAATGGCTATTGGTAAATACTTGTTGGTGTTGTTTCTAATTTTGTTTTTGTTTTCCATTGATTATTACTTGTTAGTGTTGTTATCATTTTTCTGTTGTTTTCTAATGGCTATTGGTAAATACTTGTTGGTGTTGTTTCTATTTTTGTTTTGTCTTCCATTGATTATTAGTTGTTAGTGCTGTTTTTATTTTTCTGTTGTTTTCTAATGGCTATTGGTAAATACTTGTTGGTGTTGTTTTTATTTTTGTTTTGTCTTCCATTGATTATTTGTTGTTAATGCTGTTTTTATTTTTCTGTTGTTTTCTAATGGCTATTGGTAAGTACTTGTTGGTGTTTTTTTTATTTTTGTTTTGTCTTCCATTGATTATTTGTTGTTAATGCTGTTTTTATTTTTCTGTTGTTTTCTAATGGCTATTGGTAAGTACTTGTTGGTGTTTTTTTTATTTTTGTTTTGTCTTCCATTGATTATTAATTGTTAGTGCTGTTTTTATTTATCTGTTGTTTTCTAATGGCTATTGGTAAATACTTGTTGGTGTTGTTTTTATTTTTGTTTTGTCTTCCATTGATTATTAGTTGTTAGTGCTGTTTATATTTTTCTCTTGTTTTCTAATGGCTATTAGTAAATGCTTGGTGTTGTTTTTATTTTTGTTTTGTCTTCCATTGATTATTAGTTGTTAGTGCTGTTTATATTTTTCTGTTGTTTTTTAATGGCTATTGGTAAATACTTGTTGGTGTTGTTTTTATTTTTGTTTTGTTTTCCATTGATTATTAGTTGTTAGTGCTGTTTTGATTTTTCTGTTGTTTTTATATGGCTATTGGTAAACACTTGTTGGTGTTGTTTCTCTTTTTGTTTTGTGTTCCATTGATTATTAGTTGTTAGTACTGTTTTTATTTTTCTGTTATTTTCTAGTGGCTATTAGTAAATACTTGTTGGTGTTGTTTCTATTTTTGTTTTGTTTTCCATTGATTATTAGTTGTTAGTGCTGTTTTTATTTTCTGTTGCTTTCTAATGGCTATTAATAAATACTTGTTGGTGTTGTTTTTATTTTTGTTTTGTCTTAAATTGATTATTAGTTGTTAGTGCTGTTTTTATTTTTCTGTTGTCTTCTAATGGCTATTGGTAAATACTTGGTGTTGTTTTTATTTTAGTTTTGTCTTCCATTGATTATTAGTTGTTAATGCTGTTTTTATTTTTCTGTTGTTTTCTAATGGCTATTGGTAAATACTTATTGGTGTTGTTTTTATTTTTATTTTGTCTTCCATTGATTATTAGTTGTTAATGCTGTTTTTATTTTTCTGTTGTTTTCTAATGGCTATTGGTAAATACTTATTGGTGTTGTTTCTATTTTTGTTTTGTCTTCCATTGATTATTATTTGTTAGTGCTGTTTATATATTTCTGTTGTTTTCTAATGGCTATTGGTAAATACTTGTAGGTGTTGTTTTTATTTTTGTTTTGTCTTCCATTGATTATTTGTTGGTAATGCTGTTTTTATTTTTCTGTTGTTTTCTAATGGCTATTGGTAAATACTTGTTGGTGTTGTTTTTATTTTTGTTTTGTCTTCCATTGATTATTAGTTGTTAGTGCTGTTTATATTTTTCTGTTGTTTTCTAATGGCTATTGGTAAATGCTTGGTGTTGTTTTTATTTTTGTTTTGTCTTCCATTGATTATTAGTTGTTAGTGCTGTTTATATTTTTCTGTTGTTCTTTAATGGCTATTGGTAAATACTTTTTGGTGTTGTTTTTATTTTTGTTTTGTCTTCCATTGATTATTAGTTGTTAGTGCTGTCTTGATTTTTCTGTTGTTTTCATATGGCTATTGGTAAATACTTGTTGGTGTTGTTTCTATTTTTGTTTTGTCTTCCATTGATTATTAGTTGTTAGTGCTGTTTTTATTTTTCTGTTATTTTCTAGTGGCTATTAGTAAATACTTGTTGGTGTTGTTTCTATTTTTGTTTTGTTTTCCATTGATTAATAATTGTTAGTGCTGTTTTTATTTTTCTGTTGTCTTCTAATGGCTATTGGTAAATACTTGGTGTTGTTTTTATATGTTTTGTCTTCCATTGATTATTAGTTGTTAATGCTTTTTTTATTTTTCTGTTGTTTTCTATATGGCTATTGGTAAATACTTAATGTTGTTTCTATTTTTGTTTTGTCTGCCATTGATTATTATTTGTTAGTGCTGTTTATATTTTTCTGTTGTTTTCTAATGGCTATTGGTAAATACTTGTTGGTGTTGTTTCTAATTTTGTTTTTGTTTTCCATTGATTATTACTTGTTAGTGTTGTTATCATTTTTCTGTTGTTTTCTAATGGCTATTGGTAAATACTTGTTGGTGTTGTTTCTATTTTTGTTTTGTCTTCCATTGATTATTAGTTGTTAGTGCTGTTTTTATTTTTCTGTTGTTTTCTAATGGCTATTGGTAAATACTTGTTGGTGTTGTTTTTATTTTTGTTTTGTCTTCCATTGATTATTTGTTGTTAATGCTGTTTTTATTTTTCTGTTGTTTTCTAATGGCTATTGGTAAGTACTTGTTGGTGTTTTTTTTATTTTTGTTTTGTCTTCCATTGATTATTAATTGATAGTGATGTTTTTATTTTTCTGTTGTTTTCTAATGGCTATTGGTAAATACTTGTTGGTGTTGTTTTTATTTTTGTTTTGTCTTCCATTGATTATTTGTTGTTAATGCTGTTTTTATTTTTCTGTTGTTTTCTAATGGCTATTGGTAAGTACTTGTTGGTGTTTTTTTTATTTTTGTTTTGTCTTCCATTGATTATTAATTGTTAGTGCTGTTTTTATTTATCTGTTGTTTTCTAATGGCTATTGGTAAATACTTGTTGGTGTTGTTTTTATTTTTGTTTTGTCTTCCATTGATTATTAGTTGTTAGTACTGTTTATATTTTTCTCTTGTTTTCTAATGGCTATTAGTAAATGCTTGGTGTTGTTTTTATTTTTGTTTTGTCTTCCATTGATTATTAGTTGTTAGTGCTGTTTATATTTTTCTGTTGTTTTTTAATGGCTATTGGTAAATACTTGTTGGTGTTGTTTTTATTTTTGTTTTGTTTTCCATTGATTATTAGTTGTTAGTGCTGTTTTGATTTTTCTGTTGTTTTTATATGGCTATTGGTAAACACTTGTTGGTGTTGTTTCTATTTTTGTTTTGTGTTCCATTGATTATTAGTTGTTAGTACTGTTTTTATTTTTCTGTTATTTTCTAGTGGCTATTAGTAAATACTTGTTGGTGTTGTTTCTATTTTTGTTTTGTTTTCCATTGATTATTAGTTGTTAGTGCTGTTTTTATGTTCTGTTGCTTTCTAATGGCTATTAATAAATACTTGTTGGTGTTGTTTTTATTTTTGTTTTGTCTTAAATTGATTATTAGTTGTTAGTGCTGTTTTTATTTTTCTGTTGTCTTCTAATGGCTATTGGTAAATACTTGGTGTTGTTTTTATTTTAGTTTTGTCTTCCATTGATTATTAGTTGTTAATGCTGTTTTTATTTTTCAGTTGTTTTCTAATGGCTATTGGTAAATACTTATTGGTGTTGTTTTTATTTTTATTTTGTCTTCCATTGATTATTAGTTGCTAGTGCTGTTTTTTTCTAATGGCTATTAGTAAATACTTGTTGGTGTTGTTTTTATTTTTATTTTGTCTTCCATTGAATATTAGTTGTTAGTGCTGTTTATATTTTTCTGTTGTTTTCTAATGGCTATTGGTAAATACTTGTTGGTGTTGTTTCTAATTTTGTTTTTGTTTTCCATTGATTATTACTTGTTAGTGTTGTTATCATTTTTCTGTTGTTTTCTAATGGCTATTGGTAAATACTTGTTGGTGTTGTTTCTATTTTTGTTTTGTCTTCCATTGATTATTATTTGTTAGTGCTGTTTATATATTTCTGTTGTTTTCTAATGGCTATTGGTAAATACTTGTAGGTGTTGTTTTTATTTTTGTTTTGTCTTCCATTGATTATTTGTTGTTAATGCTGTTTTTATTTTTCTGTTGTTTTCTAATGGCTATTGGTAAATACTTGTTGGTGTTGTTTTTGTTTTTGTTTTGTCTTCCATTGATTAATAATTGTTAGTGCTGTTTTTATTTTTCTGTTGTCTTCTAATGGCTATTGGTAAATACTTGGTGTTGTTTTTATATGTTTTGTCTTCCATTGATTATTAGTTGTTAATGCTGTTTATATTTTTCTGTTGTTTTCTAATGGCTATTGGTAAATACTTGTTGGTGTTGTTTCTATTTTTGTTTTTGTTTTCCATTGATTATTATTTGTTAGTGCTGTTTATATTTTTCTGTTGTTTTCTAATGGCTATTGGTAAATACTTGTTGGTGTCGTTTCTATTTTGTTTTTGTTTTCCATTGATTATTACTTGTTAGTGTTGTTATCATTTTTCTGTTGTTTTCTAGTGGCTATTGGTAAATACTTGTTGGTGTTGTTTCTATTTTTGTTTTGTCTTCCATTGATTATTATTTGTTAGTGCTGTTTATATATTTCTGTTGTTTTCTAATGGCTATTGGTAAATACTTGTAGGTGTTGTTTTTATTTTTGTTTTGTCTTCCATTGATTATTTGTTGTTAATGCTGTTTTTATTTTTCTGTTGTTTTCTAATGGCTATTGGTAAATACTTGTTGGTGTTGTTTTTATTTTTGTTTTGTCTTCCATTGATTATTAGTTGTTAGTGCTGTTTATATTTTTCTGTTGTTTTCTAATGGCTATTGGTAAATGCTTGGTGTTGTTTTTATTTTTGTTTTGTCTTCCATTGATTATTAGTTGTTAGTGCTGTTTATATTTTTCTGTTGTTCTTTAATGGCTATTGGTAAATACTTTTTGGTGTTGTTTTTATTTTTGTTTTGTCTTCCATTGATTATTAGTTGTTAGTGCTGTCTTGATTTTTCTGTTGTTTTCATATGGCTATTGGTAAATACTTGTTGGTGTTGTTTCTATTTTTGTTTTGTCTTCCATTGATTATTAGTTGTTAGTGCTGTTTTTATTTTTCTGTTATTTTCTAGTGGCTATTAGTAAATACTTGTTGGTGTTGTTTCTATTTTTGTTTTGTTTTCCATTGATTAATAATTGTTAGTGCTGTTTTTATTTTTCTGTTGTCTTCTAATGGCTATTGGTAAATACTTGGTGTTGTTTTTATATGTTTTGTCTTCCATTGATTATTAGTTGTTAATGCTTTTTTTATTTTTCTGTTGTTTTCTATATGGCTATTGGTAAATACTTAATGTTGTTTCTATTTTTGTTTTGTCTGCCATTGATTATTATTTGTTAGTGCTGTTTATATTTTTCTGTTGTTTTCTAATGGCTATTGGTAAATACTTGTTGGTGTTGTTTCTAATTTTGTTTTTGTTTTCCATTGATTATTACTTGTTAGTGTTGTTATCATTTTTCTGTTGTTTTCTAATGGCTATTGGTAAATACTTGTTGGTGTTGTTTCTATTTTTGTTTTGTCTTCCATTGATTATTAGTTGTTAGTGCTGTTTTTATTTTTCTGTTGTTTTCTAATGGCTATTGGTAAATACTTGTTGGTGTTGTTTTTATTTTTGTTTTGTCTTCCATTGATTATTTGTTGTTAATGCTGTTTTTATTTTTCTGTTGTTTTCTAATGGCTATTGGTAAGTACTTGTTGGTGTTTTTTTTATTTTTGTTTTGTCTTCCATTGATTATTTGTTGTTAATGCTGTTTTTATTTTTCTGTTGTTTTCTAATGGCTATTGGTAAGTACTTGTTGGTGTTTTTTTTATTTTTGTTTTGTCTTCCATTGATTATTAATTGTTAGTGCTGTTTTTATTTATCTGTTGTTTTCTAATGGCTATTGGTAAATACTTGTTGGTGTTGTTTTTATTTTTGTTTTGTCTTCCATTGATTATTAGTTGTTAGTGCTGTTTATATTTTTCTCTTGTTTTCTAATGGCTATTAGTAAATGCTTGGTGTTGTTTTTATTTTTGTTTTGTCTTCCATTGATTATTAGTTGTTAGTGCTGTTTATATTTTTCTGTTGTTTTTTAATGGCTATTGGTAAATACTTGTTGGTGTTGTTTTTATTTTTGTTTTGTTTTCCATTGATTATTAGTTGTTAGTGCTGTTTTGATTTTTCTGTTGTTTTTATATGGCTATTGGTAAACACTTGTTGGTGTTGTTTCTCTTTTTGTTTTGTGTTCCATTGATTATTAGTTGTTAGTACTGTTTTTATTTTTCTGTTATTTTCTAGTGGCTATTAGTAAATACTTGTTGGTGTTGTTTCTATTTTTGTTTTGTTTTCCATTGATTATTAGTTGTTAGTGCTGTTTTTATTTTCTGTTGCTTTCTAATGGCTATTAATAAATACTTGTTGGTGTTGTTTTTATTTTTGTTTTGTCTTAAATTGATTATTAGTTGTTAGTGCTGTTTTTATTTTTCTGTTGTCTTCTAATGGCTATTGGTAAATACTTGGTGTTGTTTTTATTTTAGTTTTGTCTTCCATTGATTATTAATTGTTAATGCTGTTTTTATTTTTCTGTTGTTTTCTAATGGCTATTGGTAAATACTTATTGGTGTTGTTTTTATTTTTATTTTGTCTTCCATTGATTATTAGTTGTTAATGCTGTTTTTATTTTTCTGTTGTTTTCTAATGGCTATTGGTAAATACTTATTGGTGTTGTTTCTATTTTTGTTTTGTCTTCCATTGATTATTATTTGTTAGTGCTGTTTATATATTTCTGTTGTTTTCTAATGGCTATTGGTAAATACTTGTAGGTGTTGTTTTTATTTTTGTTTTGTCTTCCATTGATTATTTGTTGGTAATGCTGTTTTTATTTTTCTGTTGTTTTCTAATGGCTATTGGTAAATACTTGTTGGTGTTGTTTTTATTTTTGTTTTGTCTTCCATTGATTATTAGTTGTTAGTGCTGTTTATATTTTTCTGTTGTTTTCTAATGGCTATTGGTAAATGCTTGGTGTTGTTTTTATTTTTGTTTTGTCTTCCATTGATTATTAGTTGTTAGTGCTGTTTATATTTTTCTGTTGTTCTTTAATGGCTATTGGTAAATACTTTTTGGTGTTGTTTTTATTTTTGTTTTGTCTTCCATTGATTATTAGTTGTTAGTGCTGTCTTGATTTTTCTGTTGTTTTCATATGGCTATTGGTAAATACTTGTTGGTGTTGTTTCTATTTTTGTTTTGTCTTCCATTGATTATTAGTTGTTAGTGCTGTTTTTATTTTTCTGTTATTTTCTAGTGGCTATTAGTAAATACTTGTTGGTGTTGTTTCTATTTTTGTTTTGTTTTCCATTGATTAATAATTGTTAGTGCTGTTTTTATTTTTCTGTTGTCTTCTAATGGCTATTGGTAAATACTTGGTGTTGTTTTTATATGTTTTGTCTTCCATTGATTATTAGTTGTTAATGCTTTTTTTATTTTTCTGTTGTTTTCTATATGGCTATTGGTAAATACTTAATGTTGTTTCTATTTTTGTTTTGTCTGCCATTGATTATTATTTGTTAGTGCTGTTTATATTTTTCTGTTGTTTTCTAATGGCTATTGGTAAATACTTGTTGGTGTTGTTTCTAATTTTGTTTTTGTTTTCCATTGATTATTACTTGTTAGTGTTGTTATCATTTTTCTGTTGTTTTCTAATGGCTATTGGTAAATACTTGTTGGTGTTGTTTCTATTTTTGTTTTGTCTTCCATTGATTATTAGTTGTTAGTGCTGTTTTTATTTTTCTGTTGTTTTCTAATGGCTATTGGTAAATACTTGTTGGTGTTGTTTTTATTTTTGTTTTGTCTTCTATTGATTATTTGTTGTTAATGCTGTTTTTATTTTTCTGTTGTTTTCTAATGGCTATTGGTAAGTACTTGTTGGTGTTTTTTTTATTTTTGTTTTGTCTTCCATTGATTATTAATTGATAGTGATGTTTTTATTTTTCTGTTGTTTTCTAATGGCTATTGGTAAATACTTGTTGGTGTTGTTTTTATTTTTGTTTTGTCTTCCATTGATTATTTGTTGTTAATGCTGTTTTTATTTTTCTGTTGTTTTCTAATGGCTATTGGTAAGTACTTGTTGGTGTTTTTTTTATTTTTGTTTTGTCTTCCATTGATTATTAATTGTTAGTGCTGTTTTTATTTATCTGTTGTTTTCTAATGGCTATTGGTAAATACTTGTTGGTGTTGTTTTTATTTTTGTTTTGTCTTCCATTGATTATTAGTTGTTAGTACTGTTTATATTTTTCTCTTGTTTTCTAATGGCTATTAGTAAATGCTTGGTGTTGTTTTTATTTTTGTTTTGTCTTCCATTGATTATTAGTTGTTAGTGCTGTTTATATTTTTCTGTTGTTCTTTAATGGCTATTGGTAAATACTTTTTGGTGTTGTTTTTATTTTTGTTTTGTCTTCCATTGATTATTAGTTGTTAGTGCTGTCTTGATTTTTCTGTTGTTTTCATATGGCTATTGGTAAATACTTGTTGGTGTTGTTTCTATTTTTGTTTTGTCTTCCATTGATTATTAGTTGTTAGTGCTGTTTTTATTTTTCTGTTATTTTCTAGTGGCTATTAGTAAATACTTGTTGGTGTTGTTTCTATTTTTGTTTTGTTTTCCATTGATTAATAATTGTTAGTGCTGTTTTTATTTTTCTGTTGTCTTCTAATGGCTATTGGTAAATACTTGGTGTTGTTTTTATATGTTTTGTCTTCCATTGATTATTAGTTGTTAATGCTTTTTTTATTTTTCTGTTGTTTTCTATATGGCTATTGGTAAATACTTAATGTTGTTTCTATTTTTGTTTTGTCTGCCATTGATTATTATTTGTTAGTGCTGTTTATATTTTTCTGTTGTTTTCTAATGGCTATTGGTAAATACTTGTTGGTGTTGTTTCTAATTTTGTTTTTGTTTTCCATTGATTATTACTTGTTAGTGTTGTTATCATTTTTCTGTTGTTTTCTAATGGCTATTGGTAAATACTTGTTGGTGTTGTTTCTATTTTTGTTTTGTCTTCCATTGATTATTAGTTGTTAGTGCTGTTTTTATTTTTCTGTTGTTTTCTAATGGCTATTGGTAAATACTTGTTGGTGTTGTTTTTATTTTTGTTTTGTCTTCTATTGATTATTTGTTGTTAATGCTGTTTTTATTTTTCTGTTGTTTTCTAATGGCTATTGGTAAGTACTTGTTGGTGTTTTTTTTATTTTTGTTTTGTCTTCCATTGATTATTAATTGATAGTGATGTTTTTATTTTTCTGTTGTTTTCTAATGGCTATTGGTAAATACTTGTTGGTGTTGTTTTTATTTTTGTTTTGTCTTCCATTGATTATTTGTTGTTAATGCTGTTTTTATTTTTCTGTTGTTTTCTAATGGCTATTGGTAAGTACTTGTTGGTGTTTTTTTTATTTTTGTTTTGTCTTCCATTGATTATTAATTGTTAGTGCTGTTTTTATTTATCTGTTGTTTTCTAATGGCTATTGGTAAATACTTGTTGGTGTTGTTTTTATTTTTGTTTTGTCTTCCATTGATTATTAGTTGTTAGTACTGTTTATATTTTTCTCTTGTTTTCTAATGGCTATTAGTAAATGCTTGGTGTTGTTTTTATTTTTGTTTTGTCTTCCATTGATTATTAGTTGTTAGTGCTGTTTATATTTTTCTGTTGTTTTTTAATGGCTATTGGTAAATACTTGTTGGTGTTGTTTTTATTTTTGTTTTGTTTTCCATTGATTATTAGTTGTTAGTGCTGTTTTGATTTTTCTGTTGTTTTTATATGGCTATTGGTAAACACTTGTTGGTGTTGTTTCTATTTTTGTTTTGTGTTCCATTGATTATTAGTTGTTAGTACTGTTTTTATTTTTCTGTTATTTTCTAGTGGCTATTAGTAAATACTTGTTGGTGTCGTTTCTATTTTTGTTTTGTTTTCCATTGATTATTAGTTGTTAGTGCTGTTTTTATGTTCTGTTGCTTTCTAATGGCTATTAATAAATACTTGTTGGTGTTGTTTTTATTTTTGTTTTGTCTTAAATTGATTATTAGTTGTTAGTGCTGTTTTTATTTTTCTGTTGTCTTCTAATGGCTATTGGTAAATACTTGGTGTTGTTTTTATTTTAGTTTTGTCTTCCATTGATTATTAGTTGTTAATGCTGTTTTTATTTTTCAGTTGTTTTCTAATGGCTATTGGTAAATACTTATTGGTGTTGTTTTTATTTTTATTTTGTCTTCCATTGATTATTAGTTGCTAGTGCTGTTTTTTTCTAATGGCTATTAGTAAATACTTGTTGGTGTTGTTTTTATTTTTATTTTGTCTTCCATTGAATATTAGTTGTTAGTGCTGTTTATATTTTTCTGTTGTTTTCTAATGGCTATTGGTAAATACTTGTTGGTGTTGTTTCTAATTTTGTTTTTGTTTTCCATTGATTATTACTTGTTAGTGTTGTTATCATTTTTCTGTTGTTTTCTAATGGCTATTGGTAAATACTTGTTGGTGTTGTTTCTATTTTTGTTTTGTCTTCCATTGATTATTAGTTGTTATTGCTGTTTTTATTTTCTGTTGTTTTCTAATGGCTATTAATAAATACTTGTTGGTGTTGTTTTTATTTTTGTTTTGTCTTCCATTGATTATTAGTTGTTAATGCTGTTTTTATTTTTCTGTTGTTTTCTAAAGGCTATTGGTAAATACTTGTTGGTGTTGTTTCTATTTTTGTTTTTGTTTTCCATTGATTATTATTTGTTAGTGCTGTTTATATTTTTCTGTTGTTTTCTAATGGTATTGGTAAATACTTGTAGGTGTTGTTTTTATTTTTGTTTTGTCTTCCATTGACTATTTGTTGTTAATGCTGTTTTTATTTTTCTGTTGTTTTCTAATGGCTATTGGTAAATACTTGTTGGTGTTGTTTTTATTTTTGTTTTGTCTTCCATTGATTAATAATTGTTAGTGCTGTTTTTATTTTTCTGTTGTCTTCTAATGGCTATTGGTAAATACTTGGTGTTGTTTTTATATGTTTTGTCTTCCATTGATTATTAGTTGTTAATGCTGTTTATATTTTTCTGTTGTTTTCTAATGGCTATTGGTAAATACTTGTTGGTGTTGTTTCTATTTTTGTTTTTGTTTTCCATTGATTATTATTTGTTAGTGCTGTTTATATTTTTCTGTTGTTTTCTAATGGCTATTGGTAAATACTTGTTGGTGTCGTTTCTATTTTTGTTTTTGTTTTCCATTGATTATTACTTGTTAGTGTTGTTATCATTTTTCTGTTGTTTTCTAGTGGCTATTGGTAAATACTTGTTGGTGTTGTTTCTATTTTTATTTTGTCTTCCATTGATTATTAGTTGTTAGTGCTGTTTTGATTTTTCTGTTGTTTTTATATGGCTATTGGTAAACACTTGTTGGTGTTGTTTCTATTTTTGTTTTGTGTTCCATTGATTATTAGTTGTTAGTATTGTTTTTATTTTTCTGTTATTTTCTAGTGGCTATTAGTAAATACTTGTTGGTGTTGTTTCTATTTTTGTTTTGTTTTCCATTGATTATTAGTTGTTAGTGCTGTTTTTATTTTCTGTTGCTTTCTAATGGCTATTAATAAATACTTGTTGGTTTTGTTTTTATTTTTGTTTTGTTTTCCATTGATTATTAGTTGTTAGTGCTGTTTTGATTTTTCTGTTGTTTTTATATGGCTATTGGTAAATACTTGTTGGTGTTGTTTCTATTTTTGTTTTGTCTTCCATTGATTATTAGTTGTTAGTGCTGTTTTTATTTTTCTGTTATTTTCTAGTGGCTATTAGTAAATACTTGTTGGTGTTGTTTCTATTTTTGTTTTGTGTTCCATTGATTATTAGTTGTTAGTACTGTTTTGATTTTTCTGTTGTTTTCTAATGGCTATTAGTAAATACTTGTTGGTGTTGTTTCTATTTTTGTTTTGTTTTCCACTGATTATTAGTTGTTAGTGCTGTTTTTATTTTCTGTTGTTTTCTAATGGCTATTAATAAACACTTGTTGGTGTTGTTTCTATTTTTGTTTTGTTTTCCACTGATTATTAGTTGTTAGTGCTGTTTATATTTTCTGTTGTTTTCTAATGACTATTGGTAAATACTTGTTGGTGTTGTTTCTATTTTTGCTTTGTTTTCTATTGATTATTTGTTGTTAATGCTGTTTTTATTTTTCTGTTGTTTTCTAATGGCTATTGGTAAATACTTGTTGGTGTTGTTTTTATTTTTGCTTTGTCTTCCATTGATTATTAGTTGTTAGTGCTGTTTATATTTTTCTGTTATTTTTTAATGGCTATTGGTAAATACTTGTTGGTGTTGTTTTTATTTTTGTTTTGTCTTCCATTGATTATTAGTTGTTAGTGCTGTTTTGATTTTTCAGTTTTTTTCTAATGGCTATTGGTATATACTTGTTGGTGTTGTTTCTATTTTTGTTTTGTGTTCCATTGATTATTAGTTGTTAGTGGTGCTGTTTTTATTTTCTGTTGTTTTCTAATGGCTATTAATAAACACTTGTTGGTGTTGTTTTTATTTTTGTTTTGTCTTCCATTGATTATTAGTTGTTAGTGCTGTTTATATTTTTCTGTTGTTTTCTAATGACTATTGGTAAATACTTGTTGGTGTTGTTTCTATTTTTGTTTTGTTTTCTATTGATTATTAGTTGTTAATGCTGTTTTTATTTTTCTGTTGTTTTCTAATGGCTATTGGTAAATACTTGTTGGTGTTGTTTTTATTTTTGTTTTGTCTTCCATTGATTATTAGTTGTTATTGCTGTTTTTATTTTTCTGTTATTTTCTAATGGCTATTAGTAAATACTTGTTGGTGTTGTTTCTATTTTTGTTTTGTCTTCCATTGATTATTAGTTGTTAGTACTGTTTTTATTTTTCTGTTATTTTCTAGTGGCTATTAATAAACACTTGTTGGTGTTGTTTCTATTTTTGTTTTGTTTTCCATTGATTATTAGTTGTTAGTGCTGTTTTTTATTTTCTGTTGTTTTCTAATGGTTATTAATAAGTACTTGTTGGTGTTGTTTTTATTTTTGTTTTGTCTTCCATTGATTATTACTTGTTAGTGGTGTTTATATTTTTCTGTTGTTTTCTAATGACTATTGGTAAATACTTGTTGGTGTTGTTTCTATTTTTGTTTTGCTTGCTATTGATTATTTGTTGTTAATGCTGTTTTTATTTTTCTGTTGTTTTATAATGGCTATTGGTAAATACTTGTTGGTGTTGTTTTTATTTTTGTTTTGTCTTCCATTGATTATTTGTTGTTAATGCTGTTTTTATTTTTATGTTGTTTTCTAATGGCTATTGGTAAGTACTTGTTGGTGTTTTTTATTTTTGTTTTGTCTACTATTGATTATTAATTGTTAGTGATGTTTTTATTTTTCTGTTGTTTTCTAATGTCTATTGGTAAATACTTGTTGGTGTTGTTTTTATATGTTTTGTCTTCCATTGATTATTAGTTGTTAATGCTGTTTATATTTTTCTGTTGTTTTCTAATGGCTATTGGTAAATACTTGTTGGTGTTGTTTCTATTTTTGTTTTTGTTTTCCATTGATTATTATTTGTTAGTGCTGTTTATATTTTTCTGTTGTTTTCTAATGGCTATTGGTAAATACTTGTTGGTGTCGTTTCTATTTTTGTTTTTGTTTTCCATTGATTATTACTTGTTAGTGTTGTTATCATTTTTTTGTTGTTTTCTAATGGCTATTGGTAAATACTTGTTGGTGTTGTTTCTATTTTCGTTTTGTCTTCCATTGATTATTATTTGTTAGTGCTGTTTATATATTTCTGTTGTTTTCTAATGGCTATTGGTAAATACTTGTAGGTGTTGTTTTTATTTTTGTTTGTCTTCCATTGATTATTTGTTGTTAATGCTGTTTTTATTTTTCTGTTGTTTTCTAATGGCTATTGGTAAATACTTGTTGGTGTTGTTTTTATTTTTGTTTTGTCTTCCATTGATTAATAATTGTTAGTGCTGTTTTTATTTTTCTGTTGTCTTCTAATGGCTATTGGTAAATACTTGGTGTTGTTTTTATATGTTTTGTCTTCCATTGATTATTAGTTGTTAATGCTGTTTATATTTTTCTGTTGTTTTCTAATGGCTATTGGTAAATACTTGTTGGTGTTGTTTCTATTTTTGTTTTTGTTTTCCATTGATTATTATTTGTTAGTGCTGTTTATATTTTTCTGTTGTTTTCTAATGGCTATTGGTAAATACTTGTTGGTGTCGTTTCTATTTTTGTTTTTGTTTTCCATTGATTATTACTTGTTAGTGTTGTTATCATTTTTCTGTTGTTTTCTAGTGGCTATTGGTAAATACTTGTTGGTGTTGTTTCTATTTTTGTTTTGTCTTCCATTGATTATTATTTGTTAGTGCTGTTTATATATTTCTGTTGTTTTCTAATGGCTATTGGTAAATACTTGTAGGTGTTGTTTTTATTTTTGTTTTGTCTTCCATTGATTATTTGTTGTTAATGCTGTTTTTATTTTTCTGTTGTTTTCTAATGGCTATTGGTAAATACTTATTGGTGTTGTTTTTATTTTTGTTTTGTCTTTCATTGATTATTAATTGTTAGTGCTGTTTTTATTTATCTGTTGTTTTCTAATGGCTATTGGTAAATACTTGTTGGTGTTGTTTTTATTTTTGTTTTGTCTTCCATTGATTATTAGTTGTTAGTACTGTTTATATTTTTCTCTTGTTTTCTAATGGCTATTAGTAAATGCTTGGTGTTGTTTTTATTTTTGTTTTGTCTTCCATTGATTATTAGTTGTTAGTGCTGTTTATATTTTTCTGTTGTTTTTTAATGGCTATTGGTAAATACTTGTTGGTGTTGTTTTTATTTTTGTTTTGTTTTCCATTGATTATTAGTTGTTAGTGCTGTTTTGATTTTTCTGTTGTTTTTATATGGCTATTGGTAAACACTTGTTGGTGTTGTTTCTATTTTTGTTTTGTGTTCCATTGATTATTAGTTGTTAGTACTGTTTTTATTTTTCTGTTATTTTCTAGTGGCTATTAGTAAATACTTGTTGGTGTTGTTTCTATTTTTGTTTTGTTTTCCATTGATTATTAGTTGTTAGTGCTGTTTTTATGTTCTGTTGCTTTCTAATGGCTATTAATAAATACTTGTTGGTGTTGTTTTTATTTTTGTTTTGTCTTAAATTGATTATTAGTTGTTAGTGCTGTTTTTATTTTTCTGTTGTCTTCTAATGGCTATTGGTAAATACTTGGTGTTGTTTTTATTTTAGTTTTGTCTTCCATTGATTATTAGTTGTTAATGCTGTTTTTATTTTTCTGTTGTTTTCTAATGGCTATTGGTAAATACTTATTGGTGTTGTTTTTATTTTTATTTTGTCTTCCATTGATTATTAGTTGCTAGTGCTGTTTTTTTCTAATGGCTATTAGTAAATACTTGTTGGTGTTGTTTTTATTTTTATTTTGTCTTCCATTGAATATTAGTTGTTAGTGCTGTTTATATTTTTCTGTTGTTTTCTAATGGCTATTGGTAAATACTTGTTGGTGTTGTTTCTAATTTTGTTTTTGTTTTCCATTGATTATTACTTGTTAGTGTTGTTATCATTTTTCTGTTGTTTTCTAATGGCTATTGGTAAATACTTGTTGGTGTTGTTTCTATTTTTGTTTTGTCTTCCATTGATTATTAGTTGTTATTGCTGTTTTTATTTTCTGTTGTTTTCTAATGGCTATTAATAAATACTTGTTGGTGTTGTTTTTATTTTTGTTTTGTCTTCCATTGATTATTAGTTGTTAATGCTGTTTTTATTTTTCTGTTGTTTTCTAAAGGCTATTGGTAAATACTTGTTGGTGTTGTTTCTATTTTTGTTTTTGTTTTCCATTGATTATTATTTGTTAGTGCTGTTTATATTTTTCTGTTATTTTCTAGTGGCTATTAGTAAATACTTGTTGGTGTTGTTTCTATTTTTGTTTTGTTTTCCATTGATTATTAGTTGTTAGTGCTGTTTTTATTTTCTGTTGTTTTCTAATGGCTATTAATAAACACTTGTTGGTGTTGTTTTTATTTTTGTTTTGTCTTCCATTGATTATTAGTTGTTAGTGCTGTTTATATTTTTCTGTTGTTTTCTAATGACTATTGGTAAATACTTGTTGGTGTTGTTTCTATTTTTGTTTTGTTTTCTATTGATTATTAGTTGTTAATGCTGTTTTTATTTTTCTGTTGTTTTCTAATGGCTATTGGTAAATACTTGTTGGTGTTGTTTTTATTTTTGTTTTGTCTTCCATTGATTATTAGTTGTTATTGCTGTTTTTATTTTTCTGTTATTTTCTAATGGCTATTAGTAAATACTTGTTGGTGTTGTTTCTATTTTTGTTTTGTCTTCCATTGATTATTAGTTGTTAGTACTGTTTTTATTTTTCTGTTATTTTCTAGTGGCTATTAATAAACACTTGTTGGTGTTGTTTCTATTTTTGTTTTGTTTTCCATTGATTATTAGTTGTTAGTGCTGTTTTTTATTTTCTGTTGTTTTCTAATGGTTATTAATAAGTACTTGTTGGTGTTGTTTTTATTTTTGTTTTGTCTTCCATTGATTATTACTTGTTAGTGGTGTTTATATTTTTCTGTTGTTTTCTAATGACTATTGGTAAATACTTGTTGGTGTTGTTTCTATTTTTGTTTTGCTTGCTATTGATTATTTGTTGTTAATGCTGTTTTTATTTTTCTGTTGTTTTATAATGGCTATTGGTAAATACTTGTTGGTGTTGTTTTTATTTTTGTTTTGTCTTCCATTGATTATTTGTTGTTAATGCTGTTTTTATTTTTATGTTGTTTTCTAATGGCTATTGGTAAGTACTTGTTGGTGTTTTTTATTTTTGTTTTGTCTACTATTGATTATTAATTGTTAGTGATGTTTTTATTTTTCTGTTGTTTTCTAATGTCTATTGGTAAATACTTGTTGGTGTTGTTTTTATATGTTTTGTCTTCCATTGATTATTAGTTGTTAATGCTGTTTATATTTTTCTGTTGTTTTCTAATGGCTATTGGTAAATACTTGTTGGTGTTGTTTCTATTTTTGTTTTTGTTTTCCATTGATTATTATTTGTTAGTGCTGTTTATATTTTTCTGTTGTTTTCTAATGGCTATTGGTAAATACTTGTTGGTGTCGTTTCTATTTTTGTTTTTGTTTTCCATTGATTATTACTTGTTAGTGTTGTTATCATTTTTTTGTTGTTTTCTAATGGCTATTGGTAAATACTTGTTGGTGTTGTTTCTATTTTCGTTTTGTCTTCCATTGATTATTATTTGTTAGTGCTGTTTATATATTTCTGTTGTTTTCTAATGGCTATTGGTAAATACTTGTAGGTGTTGTTTTTATTTTTGTTTGTCTTCCATTGATTATTTGTTGTTAATGCTGTTTTTATTTTTCTGTTGTTTTCTAATGGCTATTGGTAAATACTTGTTGGTGTTGTTTTTATTTTTGTTTTGTCTTCCATTGATTAATAATTGTTAGTGCTGTTTTTATTTTTCTGTTGTCTTCTAATGGCTATTGGTAAATACTTGGTGTTGTTTTTATATGTTTTGTCTTCCATTGATTATTAGTTGTTAATGCTGTTTATATTTTTCTGTTGTTTTCTAATGGCTATTGGTAAATACTTGTTGGTGTTGTTTCTATTTTTGTTTTTGTTTTCCATTGATTATTATTTGTTAGTGCTGTTTATATTTTTCTGTTGTTTTCTAATGGCTATTGGTAAATACTTGTTGGTGTCGTTTCTATTTTTGTTTTTGTTTTCCATTGATTATTACTTGTTAGTGTTGTTATCATTTTTCTGTTGTTTTCTAGTGGCTATTGGTAAATACTTGTTGGTGTTGTTTCTATTTTTGTTTTGTCTTCCATTGATTATTATTTGTTAGTGCTGTTTATATATTTCTGTTGTTTTCTAATGGCTATTGGTAAATACTTGTAGGTGTTGTTTTTATTTTTGTTTTGTCTTCCATTGATTATTTGTTGTTAATGCTGTTTTTATTTTTCTGTTGTTTTCTAATGGCTATTGGTAAATACTTATTGGTGTTGTTTTTATTTTTGTTTTGTCTTTCATTGATTATTAATTGTTAGTGCTGTTTTTATTTATCTGTTGTTTTCTAATGGCTATTGGTAAATACTTGTTGGTGTTGTTTTTATTTTTGTTTTGTCTTCCATTGATTATTAGTTGTTAGTACTGTTTATATTTTTCTCTTGTTTTCTAATGGCTATTAGTAAATGCTTGGTGTTGTTTTTATTTTTGTTTTGTCTTCCATTGATTATTAGTTGTTAGTGCTGTTTATATTTTTCTGTTGTTTTTTAATGGCTATTGGTAAATACTTGTTGGTGTTGTTTTTATTTTTGTTTTGTTTTCCATTGATTATTAGTTGTTAGTGCTGTTTTGATTTTTCTGTTGTTTTTATATGGCTATTGGTAAACACTTGTTGGTGTTGTTTCTATTTTTGTTTTGTGTTCCATTGATTATTAGTTGTTAGTACTGTTTTTATTTTTCTGTTATTTTCTAGTGGCTATTAGTAAATACTTGTTGGTGTTGTTTCTATTTTTGTTTTGTTTTCCATTGATTATTAGTTGTTAGTGCTGTTTTTATGTTCTGTTGCTTTCTAATGGCTATTAATAAATACTTGTTGGTGTTGTTTTTATTTTTGTTTTGTCTTAAATTGATTATTAGTTGTTAGTGCTGTTTTTATTTTTCTGTTGTCTTCTAATGGCTATTGGTAAATACTTGGTGTTGTTTTTATTTTAGTTTTGTCTTCCATTGATTATTAGTTGTTAATGCTGTTTTTATTTTTCTGTTGTTTTCTAATGGCTATTGGTAAATACTTATTGGTGTTGTTTTTATTTTTATTTTGTCTTCCATTGATTATTAGTTGCTAGTGCTGTTTTTTTCTAATGGCTATTAGTAAATACTTGTTGGTGTTGTTTTTATTTTTATTTTGTCTTCCATTGAATATTAGTTGTTAGTGCTGTTTATATTTTTCTGTTGTTTTCTAATGGCTATTGGTAAATACTTGTTGGTGTTGTTTCTAATTTTGTTTTTGTTTTCCATTGATTATTACTTGTTAGTGTTGTTATCATTTTTCTGTTGTTTTCTAATGGCTATTGGTAAATACTTGTTGGTGTTGTTTCTATTTTTGTTTTGTCTTCCATTGATTATTAGTTGTTATTGCTGTTTTTATTTTCTGTTGTTTTCTAATGGCTATTAATAAATACTTGTTGGTGTTGTTTTTATTTTTGTTTTGTCTTCCATTGATTATTAGTTGTTAATGCTGTTTTTATTTTTCTGTTGTTTTCTAAAGGCTATTGGTAAATACTTGTTGGTGTTGTTTCTATTTTTGTTTTTGTTTTCCATTGATTATTATTTGTTAGTGCTGTTTATATTTTTCTGTTGTTTTCTAATGGTATTGGTAAATACTTGTTGGTGTCGTTTCTATTTTTGTTTTTGTTTTCCATTGATTATTACTTGTTAGTGTTGTTATCATTTTTCTGTTGTTTTCTAATGGCTATTGGTAAATACTTGTTGGTGTTGTTTCTATTTTTGTTTTGTCTTCCATTGATTATTATTTGTTAGTGCTGTTTATATATTTCTGTTGTTTTCTAATGGCTATTGGTAAATACTTGTAGGTGTTGTTTTTATTTTTGTTTTGTCTTCCATTGACTATTTGTTGTTAATGCTGTTTTTATTTTTCTGTTGTTTTCTAATGGCTATTGGTAAATACTTGTTGGTGTTGTTTTTATTTTTGTTTTGTCTTCCATTGATTAATAATTGTTAGTGCTGTTTTTATTTTTCTGTTGTCTTCTAATGGCTATTGGTAAATACTTGGTGTTGTTTTTATATGTTTTGTCTTCCATTGATTATTAGTTGTTAATGCTGTTTATATTTTTCTGTTGTTTTCTAATGGCTATTGGTAAATACTTGTTGGTGTTGTTTCTATTTTTGTTTTTGTTTTCCATTGATTATTATTTGTTAGTGCTGTTTATATTTTTCTGTTGTTTTCTAATGGCTATTGGTAAATACTTGTTGGTGTCGTTTCTATTTTTGTTTTTGTTTTCCATTGATTATTACTTGTTAGTGTTGTTATCATTTTTCTGTTGTTTTCTAGTGGCTATTGGTAAATACTTGTTGGTGTTGTTTCTATTTTTATTTTGTCTTCCATTGATTATTAGTTGTTAGTGCTGTTTTGATTTTTCTGTTGTTTTTATATGGCTATTGGTAAACACTTGTTGGTGTTGTTTCTATTTTTGTTTTGTGTTCCATTGATTATTAGTTGTTAGTACTGTTTTTATTTTTCTGTTATTTTCTAGTGGCTATTAGTAAATACTTGTTGGTGTTGTTTCTATTTTTGTTTTGTTTTCCATTGATTATTAGTTGTTAGTGCTGTTTTTATTTTCTGTTGCTTTCTAATGGCTATTAATAAATACTTGTTGGTTTTGTTTTTATTTTTGTTTTGTTTTCCATTGATTATTAGTTGTTAGTGCTGTTTTGATTTTTCTGTTGTTTTTATATGGCTATTGGTAAATACTTGTTGGTGTTGTTTCTATTTTTGTTTTGTCTTCCATTGATTATTAGTTGTTAGTGCTGTTTTTATTGTTCTGTTATTTTCTAGTGGCTATTAGTAAATACTTGTTGGTGTTGTTTCTATTTTTGTTTTGTGTTCCATTGATTATTAGTTGTTAGTACTGTTTTGATTTTTCTGTTGTTTTCTAATGGCTATTAGTAAATACTTGTTGGTGTTGTTTCTATTTTTGTTTTGTTTTCCACTGATTATTAGTTGTTAGTGCTGTTTTTATTTTCTGTTGTTTTCTAATGGCTATTAATAAACACTTGTTGGTGTTGTTTCTATTTTTGTTTTGTTTTCCACTGATTATTAGTTGTTAGTGCTGTTTATATTTTCTGTTGTTTTCTAATGACTATTGGTAAATACTTGTTGGTGTTGTTTCTATTTTTGCTTTGTTTTCTATTGATTATTTGTTGTTAATGCTGTTTTTATTTTTCTGTTGTTTTCTAATGGCTATTGGTAAATACTTGTTGGTGTTGTTTTTATTTTTGCTTTGTCTTCCATTGATTATTAGTTGTTAGTGCTGTTTATATTTTTCTGTTATTTTTTAATGGCTATTGGTAAATACTTGTTGGTGTTGTTTTTATTTTTGTTTTGTCTTCCATTGATTATTAGTTGTTAGTGCTGTTTTGATTTTTCTGTTTTTTTCTAATGGCTATTGGTATATACTTGTTGGTGTTGTTTCTATTTTTGTTTTGTGTTCCATTGATTATTAGTTGTTAGTGGTGCTGTTTTTATTTTCTGTTGTTTTCTAATGGCTATTAATAAACACTTGTTGGTGTTGTTTTTATTTTTGTTTTGTCTTCCATTGATTATTAGTTGTTAGTGCTGTTTATATTTTTCTGTTGTTTTCTAATGACTATTGGTAAATACTTGTTGGTGTTGTTTCTATTTTTGTTTTGTTTTCTATTGATTATTAGTTGTTAATGCTGTTTTTATTTTTCTGTTGTTTTCTAATGGCTATTGGTAAATACTTGTTGGTGTTGTTTTTATTTTTGTTTTGTCTTCCATTGATTATTAGTTGTTATTGCTGTTTTTATTTTTCTGTTATTTTCTAATGGCTATTAGTAAATACTTGTTGGTGTTGTTTCTATTTTTGTTTTGTCTTCCATTGATTATTAGTTGTTAGTACTGTTTTTATTTTTCTGTTATTTTCTAGTGGCTATTAATAAACACTTGTTGGTGTTGTTTCTATTTTTGTTTTGTTTTCCATTGATTATTAGTTGTTAGTGCTGTTTTTTATTTTCTGTTGTTTTCTAATGGTTATTAATAAGTACTTGTTGGTGTTGTTTTTATTTTTGTTTTGTCTTCCATTGATTATTACTTGTTAGTGGTGTTTATATTTTTCTGTTGTTTTCTAATGACTATTGGTAAATACTTGTTGGTGTTGTTTCTATTTTTGTTTTGCTTGCTATTGATTATTTGTTGTTAATGCTGTTTTTATTTTTCTGTTGTTTTATAATGGCTATTGGTAAATACTTGTTGGTGTTGTTTTTATTTTTGTTTTGTCTTCCATTGATTATTTGTTGTTAATGCTGTTTTTATTTTTATGTTGTTTTCTAATGGCTATTGGTAAGTACTTGTTGGTGTTTTTTATTTTTGTTTTGTCTTCTATTGATTATTAATTGTTAGTGATGTTTTTATTTTTCTGTTGTTTTCTAATGTCTATTGGTAAATACTTGTTGGTGTTGTTTTTATATGTTTTGTCTTCCATTGATTATTAGTTGTTAATGCTGTTTATATTTTTCTGTTGTTTTCTAATGGCTATTGGTAAATACTTGTTGGTGTTGTTTCTATTTTTGTTTTTGTTTTCCATTGATTATTATTTGTTAGTGCTGTTTATATTTTTCTGTTGTTTTCTAATGGCTATTGGTAAATACTTGTTGGTGTCGTTTCTATTTTTGTTTTTGTTTTCCATTGATTATTACTTGTTAGTGTTGTTATCATTTTTTTGTTGTTTTCTAATGGCTATTGGTAAATACTTGTTGGTGTTGTTTCTATTTTCGTTTTGTCTTCCATTGATTATTATTTGTTAGTGCTGTTTATATATTTCTGTTGTTTTCTAATGGCTATTGGTAAATACTTGTAGGTGTTGTTTTTATTTTTGTTTGTCTTCCATTGATTATTTGTTGTTAATGCTGTTTTTATTTTTCTGTTGTTTTCTAATGGCTATTGGTAAATACTTGTTGGTGTTGTTTTTATTTTTGTTTTGTCTTCCATTGATTAATAATTGTTAGTGCTGTTTTTATTTTTCTGTTGTCTTCTAATGGCTATTGGTAAATACTTGGTGTTGTTTTTATATGTTTTGTCTTCCATTGATTATTAGTTGTTAATGCTGTTTATATTTTTCTGTTGTTTTCTAATGGCTATTGGTAAATACTTGTTGGTGTTGTTTCTATTTTTGTTTTTGTTTTCCATTGATTATTATTTGTTAGTGCTGTTTATATTTTTCTGTTGTTTTCTAATGGCTATTGGTAAATACTTGTTGGTGTCGTTTCTATTTTTGTTTTTGTTTTCCATTGATTATTACTTGTTAGTGTTGTTATCATTTTTCTGTTGTTTTCTAGTGGCTATTGGTAAATACTTGTTGGTGTTGTTTCTATTTTTGTTTTGTCTTCCATTGATTATTATTTGTTAGTGCTGTTTATATATTTCTGTTGTTTTCTAATGGCTATTGGTAAATACTTGTAGGTGTTGTTTTTATTTTTGTTTTGTCTTCCATTGATTATTTGTTGTTAATGCTGTTTTTATTTTTCTGTTGTTTTCTAATGGCTATTGGTAAATACTTATTGGTGTTGTTTTTATTTTTGTTTTGTCTTTCATTGATTATTAGTTGTTAGTGCCGTCTTGATTTTTCTGTTGTTTTCATATGGCTATTGGTAAATACTTGTTGGTGTTGTTTTTATTTTTGTTTTGTCTTCCATTGATTATTAGTTGTTAGTGCCGTCTTGATTTTTCTGTTGTTTTCATATGGCTATTGGTAAATACTTGTTGGTGTTGTTTCTATTTTTGTTTTGTCTTCCATTGATTATTAGTTGTTAGTGCTGTTTTTATTTTTCTGTTATTTTCTAGTGGCTATTAGTAAATACTTGTTGGTGTTGTTTCTATTTTTGTTTTGTTTTCCATTGATTAATAATTGTTAGTGCTGTTTTTATTTTTCTGTTGTCTTCTAATGGCTATTGGTAAATACTTGGTGTTGTTTTTATATGTTTTGTCTTCCATTGATTATTAGTTGTTAATGCTTTTTTTATTTTTCTGTTGTTTTCTATATGGCTATTGGTAAATACTTAATGTTGTTTCTATTTTTGTTTTGTCTGCCATTGATTATTATTTGTTAGTGCTGTTTATATTTTTCTGTTGTTTTCTAATGGCTATTGGTAAATACTTGTTGGAGTTGTTTCTATTTTTGTTTTTGTTTTCCATTGATTATTACTTGTTAGTGTTGTTATCATTTTTCTGTTGTTTTCTAATGGCTATTGGTAAATACTTGTTGGTGTTGTTTCTATTTTTGTTTTGTCTTCCATTGATTATTAGTTGTTAGTGCTGTTTTTATTTTTCTGTTGTTTTCTAATGGCTATTGGTAAATACTTGTTGGTGTTGTTTTTATTTTTGTTTTGTCTTCCATTGATTATTTGTTGTTAATGCTGTTTTTATTTTTCTGTTGTTTTCTAATGGCTATTGGTAATTACTTGTTGGTGTTTTTTTTATTTTTGTTTTGTCTTCCATTGATTATTAATTGATAGTGATGTTTTTATTTTTCTGTTGTTTTCTAATGGCTATTGGTAAATACTTGTTGGTGTTGTTTTTATTTTTGTTTTGTCTTCCATTGAATATTTGTTGTTAATGCTGTTTTTATTTTTCTGTTGTTTTCTAATGGCTATTGGTAAGTACTTGTTGGTGTTTTTTTTATTTTTGTTTTGTCTTCCATTGATTATTAATTGTTAGTGCTGTTTTTATTTATCTGTTGTTTTCTAATGGCTATTGGTAAATACTTGTTGGTGTTGTTTTTATTTTTGTTTTGTCTTCCATTGATTATTAGTTGTTAGTGCTGTTTATATTTTTCTCTTGTTTTCTAATGGCTATTAGTAAATGCTTGGTGTTGTTTTTATTTTTGTTTTGTCTTCCATTGATTATTAGTTGTTAGTGCTGTTTATATTTTTCTGTTGTTTTTTAATGGCTATTGGTAAATACTTGTTGGTGTTGTTTTTATTTTTGTTTTGTTTTCCATTGATTATTAGTTGTTAGTGCTGTTTTGATTTTTCTGTTGTTTTTATATGGCTATTGGTAAATACTTGTTGGTGTTGTTTCTATTTTTGTTTTGTCTTTCAATGATTATTAGTTGTTAGTACTGTTTTTATTTTTCTGTTATTTTCTAGTGGCTATTAATAAACACTTGTTGGTGTTGTTTCTATTTTTGTTTTGTTTTCCATTGATTATTAGTTGTTAGTGCTGTTTTTTATTTTCTGTTGTTTTCTAATGGTTATTAATAAGTACTTGTTGGTGTTGTTTTTATTTTTGTTTTGTCTTCCATTGATTATTACTTGTTAGTGGTGTTTATATTTTTCTGTTGTTTTCTAATGACTATTGGTAAATACTTGTTGGTGTTGTTTCTATTTTTGTTTTGCTTGCTATTGATTATTTGTTGTTAATGCTGTTTTTATTTTTTTGTTGTTTTATAATGGCTATTGGTAAATACTTGTTGGTGTTGTTTTTATTTTTGTTTTGTCTTCCATTGATTATTTGTTGTTAATGCTGTTTTTATTTTTATGTTGTTTTCTAATGGCTATTGGTAAGTACTTGTTGGTGTTTTTTATTTTTGTTTTGTCTTCTATTGATTATTAATTGTTAGTGATGTTTTTATTTTTCTTTTGTTTTCTAATGTCTATTGGTAAATACTTGTTGGTGTTGTTTTTATATGTTTTGTCTTCCATTGATTATTAGTTGTTAATGCTGTTTATATTTTTTTGTTGTTTTCTAATGGCTATTGGTAAATACTTGTTGGTGTTGTTTCTATTTTTGTTTTTGTTTTCCATTGATTATTATTTGTTAGTGCTGTTTATATTTTTCTGTTGTTTTCTAATGGCTATTGGTAAATACTTGTTGGTGTCGTTTCTATTTTTGTTTTTGTTTTCCATTGATTATTACTTGTTAGTGTTGTTATCATTTTTTTGTTGTTTTCTAATGGCTATTGGTAAATACTTGTTGGTGTTGTTTCTATTTTTGTTTTGTCTTCCATTGATTATTATTTGTTAGTGCTGTTTATATATTTCTGTTGTTTTCTAATGGCTATTGGTAAATACTTGTTGGTGTTTATTCTATTTTTGTTTTGTCTTTCAATGATTATTAGTTGTTAGTACTGTTTTTATTTTTCTGTTATTTTCTAGTGGCTATTAATAAACACTTGTTGGTGTTGTTTCTATTTTTGTTTTGTTTTCCATTGATTATTAGTTGTTAGTGCTGTTTTTTATTTTCTGTTGTTTTCTAATGGTTATTAATAAGTACTTGTTGGTGTTGTTTTTATTTTTGTTTTGTCTTCCATTGATTATTACTTGTTAGTGGTGTTTATATTTTTCTGTTGTTTTCTAATGACTATTGGTAAATACTTGTTGGTGTTGTTTCTATTTTTGTTTTGCTTGCTATTGATTATTTGTTGTTAATGCTGTTTTTATTTTTTTGTTGTTTTATAATGGCTATTGGTAAATACTTGTTGGTGTTGTTTTTATTTTTGTTTTGTCTTCCATTGATTATTTGTTGTTAATGCTGTTTTTATTTTTATGTTGTTTTCTAATGGCTATTGGTAAGTACTTGTTGGTGTTTTTTATTTTTGTTTTGTCTTCTATTGATTATTAATTGTTAGTGATGTTTTTATTTTTCTGTTGTTTTCTAATGTCTATTGGTAAATACTTGTTGGTGTTGTTTTTATATGTTTTGTCTTCCATTGATTATTAGTTGTTAATGCTGTTTATATTTTTTTGTTGTTTTCTAATGGCTATTGGTAAATACTTGTTGGTGTTGTTTCTATTTTTGTTTTTGTTTTCCATTGATTATTATTTGTTAGTGCTGTTTATATTTTTCTGTTGTTTTCTAATGGCTATTGGTAAATACTTGTTGGTGTCGTTTCTATTTTTGTTTTTGTTTTCCATTGATTATTACTTGTTAGTGTTGTTATCATTTTTCTGTTGTTTTCTAATGGCTATTGGTAAATACTTGTTGGTGTTGTTTCTATTTTTGTTTTGTCTTCCATTGATTATTATTTGTTAGTGCTGTTTATATATTTCTGTTGTTTTCTAATGGCTATTGGTAAATACTTGTAGGTGTTGTTTTTATTTTTGTTTTGTCTTCCATTGTTTATTTGTTGTTAATGCTGTTTTTATATTTCTGTTGTTTTCTAATGGCTATTGGTAAATACTTGTTGGTGTTGTTTTTATTTTTGTTTTGTCTTCCATTGATTAATAATTGTTAGTGCTGTTTTTATTTTTCTGTTGTCTTCTAATGGCTATTGGTAAATACTTGGTGTTGTTTTTATATGTTTTGTCTTCCATTGATTATTAGTTGTTAATGCTGTTTATATTTTTCTGTTGTTTTCTAATGGCTATTGGTAAATACTTGTTGGTGTTGTTTCTATTTTTGTTTTTGTTTTCCATTGATTATTATTTGTTAGTGCTGTTTATATTTTTCTGTTGTTTTCTAATGGCTATTGGTAAATACTTGTTGGTGTCGTTTCTATTTTTGTTTTTGTTTTCCATTGATTATTACTTGTTAGTGTTGTTATCATTTTTCTGTTGTTTTCTAGTGGCTATTGGTAAATACTTGTTGGTGTTGTTTCTATTTTTGTTTTGTCTTCAATTGATTATTATTTGTTAGTGCTGTTTATATATTTCTGTTGTTTTCTAATGGCTATTGGTAAATACTTGTAGGTGTTGTTTTTATTTTTGTTTTGTCTTCCATTGATTATTTGTTGTTAATGCTGTTTTTATTTTTCTGTTGTTTTCTAATGGCTATTGGTAAATACTTGTTGGTGTTGTTTTTATTTTTGTTTTGTCTTCCATTGATTATTAGTTGTTAGTGCTGTTTATATTTTTCTGTTATTTTCTAATGGCTATTGGTAAATACTTGTTGGTGTTGTTTTTATTTTTGTTTTGTCTTCCATTGATTATTAGTTGTTAGTGCCGTCTTGATTTTTCTGTTGTTTTCATATGGCTATTGGTAAATACTTGTTGGTGTTGTTTCTATTTTTGTTTTGTCTTCCATTGATTATTAGTTGTTAGTGCTGTTTTTATTTTTCTGTTATTTTCTAGTGGCTATTAGTAAATACTTGTTGGTGTTGTTTCTATTTTTGTTTTGTTTTCCATTGATTAATAATTGTTAGTGCTGTTTTTATTTTTCTGTTGTCTTCTAATGGCTATTGGTAAATACTTGGTGTTGTTTTTATATGTTTTGTCTTCCATTGATTATTAGTTGTTAATGCTTTTTTTTATTTTTCTGTTGTTTTCTATATGGCTATTGGTAAATACTTAATGTTGTTTCTATTTTTGTTTTGTCTGCCATTGATTATTATTTGTTAGTGCTGTTTATATTTTTCTGTTGTTTTCTAATGGCTATTGGTAAATACTTGTTGGTGTTGTTTCTATTTTTGTTTTTGTTTTCCATTGATTATTACTTGTTAGTGTTGTTATCATTTTTCTGTTTTTTTCTAATGGCTATTGGTAAATACTTGCTGGTGTTGTTTCTATTTTTGTTTTGTCTTCCATTGATTATTAGTTGTTAGTGCTGTTTTTATTTTTCTGTTGTTTTCTAATGGCTATTGGTAAATACTTGTTGGTGTTGTTTTTATTTTTGTTTTGTCTTCCATTGATTATTTGTTGTTAATGCTGTTTTTATTTTTCTGTTGTTTTCTAATGGCTATTGGTAATTACTTGTTGGTGTTTTTTTTATTTTTGTTTTGTCTTCCATTGATTATTAATTGATAGTGATGTTTTTATTTTTCTGTTGTTTTCTAATGGCTATTGGTAAATACTTGTTGGTGTTGTTTTTATTTTTGTTTTGTCTTCCATTGATTATTTGTTGTTAATGCTGTTTTTATTTTTCTGTTGTTTTCTAATGGCTATCGGAAGTACTTGTTGGTGTTTTTTTTATTTTTGTTTTGTCTTCCATTGATTATTAATTGTTAGTGCTGTTTTTATTTATCTGTTGTTTTCTAATGGCTATTGGTAAATACTTGTTGGTGTTGTTTTTATTTTTGTTTTGTCTTCCATTGATTATTAGTTGTTAGTGCTGTTTATATTTTTCTCTTGTTTTCTAATGGCTATTAGTAAATGCTTGGTGTTGTTTTTATTTTTGTTTTGTCTTCCATTGATTATTAGTTGTTAGTGCTGTTTATATTTTTCTGTTGTTTTTTAATGGCTATTGGTAAATACTTGTTGGTGTTGTTTTTATTTTTGTTTTGTTTTCCATTGATTATTAGTTGTTAGTGCTGTTTTGATTTTTCTGTTGTTTTTATATGGCTATTGGTAAATACTTGTTGGTGTTGTTTCTATTTTTGTATTGTTTTCCATTGATTATTAGTTGTTAGTGCTGTTTTTATTTTTCTGTTGTCTTCTAATGGTTATTGGTAAATACTTGTTGGTGTTGTTTTTATTTTTGTTTTGTCTTCCATTGATTATTAGTTGTTAATGCTGTTTTTATTTTTCTGTTGTTTTCTAATGGCTATTGGTAAATATTTATTGGTGTTGTTTTAATTTTTATTTTGTCTTCCATTGATTATTAGTTGTTAGTACTGTTTTTATTTTTCTGTTATTTTCTAGTGGCTATTAATAAACACTTGTTGGTGTTGTTTCTATTTTTGTTTTGTTTTCCATTGATTATTAGTTTTTAGTGCTGTTTTTTATTTTCTGTTGTTTTCTAATGGTTATTAATAAGTACTTGTTGGTGTTGTTTTTATTTTTGTTTTGTCTTCCATTGATTATTACTTGTTAGTGGTGTTTATATTTTTCTGTTGTTTTCTAATGACTATTGGTAAATACTTGTTGGTGTTGTTTCTATTTTTGTTTTGCTTGCTATTGATTATTTGTTGTCAATGCTGTTTTTATTTTTCTGTTGTTTTATAATGGCTATTGGTAAATACTTGTTGGTGTTGTTTTTATTTTTGTTTTGTCTTCCATTGATTATTTGTTGTTAATGCTGTTTTTATTTTTATGTTGTTTTCTAATGGCTATTGGTAAGTACTTGTTGGTGTTTTTTATTTTTGTTTTGTCTTCTATTGATTATTAATTGTTAGTGATGTTTTTATTTTTCTGTTGTTTTCTAATGTCTATTGGTAAATACTTGTTGGTGTTGTTTTTATATGTTTTGTCTTCCATTGATTATTAGTTGTTAATGCTGTTTATATTTTTTTGTTGTTTTCTAATGGCTATTGGTAAATACTTGTTGGTGTTGTTTCTATTTTTGTTTTTGTTTTCCATTGATTATTATTTGTTAGTGCTGTTTATATTTTTCTGTTGTTTTCTAATGGCTATTGGTAAATACTTGTTGGTGTTGTTTCTATTTTTGTTTTTGTTTTCCATTGATTATTACTTGTTAGTGTTGTTATCATTTTTCTGTTGTTTTCTAATGGCTATTGGTAAATACTTGTTGGTGTTGTTTCTATTTTTGTTTTGTCTTCCATTGATTATTATTTGTTAGTGCTGTTTATATATTTCTGTTGTTTTCTAATGGCTATTGGTAAATACTTGTAGGTGTTGTTTTTATTTTTGTTTTGTCTTCCATTGTTTATTTGTTGTTAATGCTGTTTTTATATTTCTGTTGTTTTCTAATGGCTATTGGTAAATACTTGTTGGTGTTGTTTTTATTTTTGTTTTGTCTTCCATTGATTAATAATTGTTAGTGCTGTTTTTATTTTTCTGTTGTCTTCTAATGGCTATTGGTAAATACTTGGTGTTGTTTTTATATGTTTTGTCTTCCATTGATTATTAGTTGTTAATGCTGTTTATATTTTTCTGTTGTTTTCTAATGGCTATTGGTAAATACTTGTTGGTGTTGTTTCTATTTTTGTTTTTGTTTTCCATTGATTATTATTTGTTAGTGCTGTTTATATTTTTCTGTTGTTTTCTAATGGCTATTGGTAAATACTTGTTGGTGTCGTTTCTATTTTTGTTTTTGTTTTCCATTGATTATTACTTGTTAGTGTTGTTATCATTTTTCTGTTGTTTTCTAGTGGCTATTGGTAAATACTTGTTGGTGTTGTTTCTATTTTTGTTTTGTCTTCAATTGATTATTATTTGTTAGTGCTGTTTATATATTTCTGTTGTTTTCTAATGGCTATTGGTAAATACTTGTAGGTGTTGTTTTTATTTTTGTTTTGTCTTCCATTGATTATTTGTTGTTAATGCTGTTTTTATTTTTCTGTTGTTTTCTAATGGCTATTGGTAAATACTTGTTGGTGTTGTTTTTATTTTTGTTTTGTCTTCCATTGATTATTAGTTGTTAGTGCTGTTTATATTTTTCTGTTATTTTCTAATGGCTATTGGTAAATACTTGTTGGTGTTGTTTTTATTTTTGTTTTGTCTTCCATTGATTATTAGTTGTTAGTGCCGTCTTGATTTTTCTGTTGTTTTCATATGGCTATTGGTAAATACTTGTTGGTGTTGTTTCTATTTTTGTTTTGTCTTCCATTGATTATTAGTTGTTAGTGCTGTTTTTATTTTTCTGTTATTTTCTAGTGGCTATTAGTAAATACTTGTTGGTGTTGTTTCTATTTTTGTTTTGTTTTCCATTGATTAATAATTGTTAGTGCTGTTTTTATTTTTCTGTTGTCTTCTAATGGCTATTGGTAAATACTTGGTGTTGTTTTTATATGTTTTGTCTTCCATTGATTATTAGTTGTTAATGCTTTTTTTTATTTTTCTGTTGTTTTCTATATGGCTATTGGTAAATACTTAATGTTGTTTCTATTTTTGTTTTGTCTGCCATTGATTATTATTTGTTAGTGCTGTTTATATTTTTCTGTTGTTTTCTAATGGCTATTGGTAAATACTTGTTGGTGTTGTTTCTATTTTTGTTTTTGTTTTCCATTGATTATTACTTGTTAGTGTTGTTATCATTTTTCTGTTTTTTTCTAATGGCTATTGGTAAATACTTGCTGGTGTTGTTTCTATTTTTGTTTTGTCTTCCATTGATTATTAGTTGTTAGTGCTGTTTTTATTTTTCTGTTGTTTTCTAATGGCTATTGGTAAATACTTGTTGGTGTTGTTTTTATTTTTGTTTTGTCTTCCATTGATTATTTGTTGTTAATGCTGTTTTTATTTTTCTGTTGTTTTCTAATGGCTATTGGTAATTACTTGTTGGTGTTTTTTTTATTTTTGTTTTGTCTTCCATTGATTATTAATTGATAGTGATGTTTTTATTTTTCTGTTGTTTTCTAATGGCTATTGGTAAATACTTGTTGGTGTTGTTTTTATTTTTGTTTTGTCTTCCATTGATTATTTGTTGTTAATGCTGTTTTTATTTTTCTGTTGTTTTCTAATGGCTATCGGAAGTACTTGTTGGTGTTTTTTTTATTTTTGTTTTGTCTTCCATTGATTATTAATTGTTAGTGCTGTTTTTATTTATCTGTTGTTTTCTAATGGCTATTGGTAAATACTTGTTGGTGTTGTTTTTATTTTTGTTTTGTCTTCCATTGATTATTAGTTGTTAGTGCTGTTTATATTTTTCTCTTGTTTTCTAATGGCTATTAGTAAATGCTTGGTGTTGTTTTTATTTTTGTTTTGTCTTCCATTGATTATTAGTTGTTAGTGCTGTTTATATTTTTCTGTTGTTTTTTAATGGCTATTGGTAAATACTTGTTGGTGTTGTTTTTATTTTTGTTTTGTTTTCCATTGATTATTAGTTGTTAGTGCTGTTTTGATTTTTCTGTTGTTTTTATATGGCTATTGGTAAATACTTGTTGGTGTTGTTTCTATTTTTGTATTGTTTTCCATTGATTATTAGTTGTTAGTGCTGTTTTTATTTTTCTGTTGTCTTCTAATGGTTATTGGTAAATACTTGTTGGTGTTGTTTTTATTTTTGTTTTGTCTTCCATTGATTATTAGTTGTTAATGCTGTTTTTATTTTTCTGTTGTTTTCTAATGGCTATTGGTAAATATTTATTGGTGTTGTTTTTATTTTTATTTTGTCTTCCATTGATTATTAGTTGTTAGTACTGTTTTTATTTTTCTGTTATTTTCTAGTGGCTATTAATAAACACTTGTTGGTGTTGTTTCTATTTTTGTTTTGTTTTCCATTGATTATTAGTTGTTAGTGCTGTTTTTTATTTTCTGTTGTTTTCTAATGGTTATTAATAAGTACTTGTTGGTGTTGTTTTTATTTTTGTTTTGTCTTCCATTGATTATTACTTGTTAGTGGTGTTTATATTTTTCTGTTGTTTTCTAATGACTATTGGTAAATACTTGTTGGTGTTGTTTCTATTTTTGTTTTGCTTGCTATTGATTATTTGTTGTTAATGCTGTTTTTATTTTTCTGTTGTTTTATAATGGCTATTGGTAAATACTTGTTGGTGTTGTTTTTATTTTTGTTTTGTCTTCCATTGATTATTTGTTGTTAATGCTGTTTTTATTTTTATGTTGTTTTCTAATGGCTATTGGTAAGTACTTGTTGGTGTTTTTTATTTTTGTTTTGTCTTCTATTGATTATTAATTGTTAGTGATGTTTTTATTTTTCTGTTGTTTTCTAATGTCTATTGGTAAATACTTGTTGGTGTTGTTTTTATATGTTTTGTCTTCCATTGATTATTAGTTGTTAATGCTGTTTATATTTTTCTGTTGTTTTCTAATGGCTATTGGTAAATACTTGTTGGTGTTGTTTCTATTTTTGTTTTTGTTTTCCATTGATTATTATTTGTTAGTGCTGTTTATATTTTTCTGTTGTTTTCTAATGGCTATTGGTAAATACTTGTTGGTGTCGTTTCTATTTTTGTTTTTGTTTTCCATTGATTATTACTTGTTAGTGTTGTTATCATTTTTTTGTTGTTTTCTAATGGCTATTGGTAAATACTTGTTGGTGTTGTTTCTATTTTCGTTTTGTCTTCCATTGATTATTATTTGTTAGTGCTGTTTATATATTTCTGTTGTTTTCTAATGGCTATTGGTAAATACTTGTAGGTGTTGTTTTTATTTTTGTTTGTCTTCCATTGATTATTTGTTGTTAATGCTGTTTTTATTTTTCTGTTGTTTTCTAATGGCTATTGGTAAATACTTGTTGGTGTTGTTTTTATTTTTGTTTTGTCTTCCATTGATTAATAATTGTTAGTGCTGTTTTTATTTTTCTGTTGTCTTCTAATGGCTATTGGTAAATACTTGGTGTTGTTTTTATATGTTTTGTCTTCCATTGATTATTAGTTGTTAATGCTGTTTATATTTTTCTGTTGTTTTCTAATGGCTATTGGTAAATACTTGTTGGTGTTGTTTCTATTTTTGTTTTTGTTTTCCATTGATTATTATTTGTTAGTGCTGTTTATATTTTTCTGTTGTTTTCTAATGGCTATTGGTAAATACTTGTTGGTGTCGTTTCTATTTTTGTTTTTGTTTTCCATTGATTATTACTTGTTAGTGTTGTTATCATTTTTCTGTTGTTTTCTAGTGGCTATTGGTAAATACTTGTTGGTGTTGTTTCTATTTTTGTTTTGTCTTCCATTGATTATTATTTGTTAGTGCTGTTTATATATTTCTGTTGTTTTCTAATGGCTATTGGTAAATACTTGTAGGTGTTGTTTTTATTTTTGTTTTGTCTTCCATTGATTATTTGTTGTTAATGCTGTTTTTATTTTTCTGTTGTTTTCTAATGGCTATTGGTAAATACTTGTTGGTGTTGTTTTTATTTTTGTTTTGTCTTTCATTGATTATTAGTTGTTAGTGCCGTCTTGATTTTTCTGTTGTTTTCATATGGCTATTGGTAAATACTTGTTGGTGTTGTTTTTATTTTTGTTTTGTCTTCCATTGATTATTAGTTGTTAGTGCCGTCTTGATTTTTCTGTTGTTTTCATATGGCTATTGGTAAATACTTGTTGGTGTTGTTTCTATTTTTGTTTTGTCTTCCATTGATTATTAGTTGTTAGTGCTGTTTTTATGTTTCTGTTATTTTCTAGTGGCTATTAGTAAATACTTGTTGGTGTTGTTTCTATTTTTGTTTTGTTTTCCATTGATTAATAATTGTTAGTGCTGTTTTTATTTTTCTGTTGTCTTCTAATGGCTATTGGTAAATACTTGGTGTTGTTTTTATATGTTTTGTCTTCCATTGATTATTAGTTGATAATGCTTTTTTTTATTTTTCTGTTGTTTTCTATATGGCTATTGGTAAATACTTAATGTTGTTTCTATTTTTGTTTTGTCTGCCATTGATTATTATTTGTTAGGGCTGTTTATATTTTTCTGTTGTTTTCTAATGGCTATTGGTAAATACTTGTTGGAGTTGTTTCTATTTTTGTTTTTGTTTTCCATTGATTATTACTTGTTAGTGTTGTTATCATTTTTCTGTTGTTTTCTAATGGCTATTGGTAAAAACTTGTTGGTGTTGTTTCTATTTTTGTTTTGTCTTCCATTGATTATTAGTTGTTAGTGCTGTTTTTATTTTTCTGTTGTTTTCTAATGGCTATTGGTAAATACTTGTTGGTGTTGTTTTTATTTTTGTTTTGTCTTCCATTGATTATTTGTTGTTAATGCTGTTTTTATTTTTCTGTTGTTTTCTAATGGCTATTGGTAATTACTTGTTGGTGTTTTTTTTATTTTTGTTTTGTCTTCCATTGATTATTAATTGATAGTGATGTTTTTATTTTTCTGTTGTTTTCTAATGGCTATTGGTAAATACTTGTTGGTGTTGTTTTTATTTTTGTTTTGTCTTCCATTGATTATTTGTTGTTAATGCTGTTTTTATTTTTCTGTTGTTTTCTAATGGCTATTGGTAAGTACTTGTTGGTGTTTTTTTTATTTTTGTTTTGTCTTCCATTGATTATTAATTGTTAGTGCTGTTTTTATTTATCTGTTGTTTTCTAATGGCTATTGGTAAATACTTGTTGGTGTTGTTTTTATTTTTGTTTTGTCTTCCATTGATTATTAGTTGTTAGTGCTGTTTATATTTTTCTCTTGTTTTCTAATGGCTATTAGTAAATGCTTGGTGTTGTTTTTATTTTTGTTTTGTCTTCCATTGATTATTAGTTGTTAGTGCTGTTTATATTTTTCTGTTGTTTTTTAATGGCTATTGGTAAATACTTGTTGGTGTTGTTTTTATTTTTGTTTTGTTTTCCATTGATTATTAGTTGTTAGTGCTGTTTTGATTTTTCTGTTGTTTTTATATGGCTATTGGTAAATACTTGTTGGTGTTGTTTCTATTTTTGTTTTGTCTTTCAATGATTATTAGTTGTTAGTACTGTTTTTATTTTTCTGTTATTTTCTAGTGGCTATTAATAAACACTTGTTGGTGTTGTTTCTATTTTTGTTTTGTTTTCCATTGATTATTAGTTGTTAGTGCTGTTTTTTATTTTCTGTTGTTTTCTAATGGTTATTAATAAGTACTTGTTGGTGTTGTTTTTATTTTTGTTTTGTCTTCCATTGATTATTACTTGTTAGTGGTGTTTATATTTGTCTGTTGTTTTCTAATGACTATTGGTAAATACTTGTTGGTGTTGTTTCTATTTTTGTTTTGCTTGCTATTGATTATTTGTTGTTAATGCTGTTTTTATTTTTTTGTTGTTTTATAATGGCTATTGGTAAATACTTGTTGGTGTTGTTTTTATTTTTGTTTTGTCTTCCATTGATTATTTGTTGTTAATGCTGTTTTTATTTTTCTGTTGTTTTCTAATGGCTATTGGTAAATACTTGTTGGTGTTGTTTTTATTTTTGTTTTGTCTTCCATTGATTAATAATTGTTAGTGCTGTTTTTATTTTTCTGTTGTCTTCTAATGGCTATTGGTAAATACTTGGTGTTGTTTTTATATGTTTTGTCTTCCATTGATTATTAGTTGTTAATGCTGTTTATATTTTTCTGTTGTTTTCTAATGGCTATTGGTAAATACTTGTTGGTGTTGTTTCTATTTTTGTTTTTGTTTTCCATTGATTATTATTTGTTAGTGCTGTTTATATTTTTCTGTTGTTTTCTAATGGCTATTGGTAAATACTTGTTGGTGTCGTTTCTATTTTTGTTTTTGTTTCCATTGATTATTACTTGTTAGTGTTGTTATCATTTTTCTGTTGTTTTCTAGTGGCTATTGGTAAATACTTGTTGGTGTTGTTTCTATTTTTGTTTTGTCTTCAATTGATTATTATTTGTTAGTGCTGTTTATATATTTCTGTTGTTTTCTAATGGCTATTGGTAAATACTTGTAGGTGTTGTTTTTATTTTTGTTTTGTCTTCCATTGATTATTTGTTGTTAATGCTGTTTTTATTTTTCTGTTGTTTTCTAATGGCTATTGGTAAATACTTGTTGGTGTTGTTTTTATTTTTGTTTTGTCTTCCATTGATTATTAGTTGTTAGTGCCGTCTTGATTTTTCTGTTGTTTTCATATGGCTATTGTTAAATACTTGTTGGTGTTGTTTCTATTTTTGTTTTGTCTTCCATTGATTATTAGTTGTTAGTGCTGTTTTTATTTTTCTGTTATTTTCTAGTGGCTATTAGTAAATACTTGTTGGTGTTGTTTCTATTTTTGTTTTGTTTTCCATTGATTAATAATTGTTAGTGCTGTTTTTATTTTTCTGTTGTCTTCTAATGGCTATTGGTAAATACTTGGTGTTGTTTTTATATGTTTTGTCTTCCATTGATTATTAGTTGTTAATGCTTTTTTTTATTTTTCTGTTGTTTTCTATATGGCTATTGGTAAATACTTAATGTTGTTTCTATTTTTGTTTTGTCTGCCATTGATTATTATTTGTTAGTGCTGTTTATATTTTTCTGTTGTTTTCTAATGGCTATTGGTAAATACTTGTTGGTGTTGTTTCTATTTTTGTTTTTGTTTTCCATTGATTATTACTTGTTAGTGTTGTTATCATTTTTCTGTTTTTTTCTAATGGCTATTGGTAAATACTTGTTGGTGTTGTTTCTATTTTTGTTTTGTCTTCCATTGATTATTAGTTGTTAGTGCTGTTTTTATTTTTCTGTTGTTTTCTAATGGCTATTGGTAAATACTTGTTGGTGTTGTTTTTATTTTTGTTTTGTCTTCCATTGATTATTTGTTGTTAATGCTGTTTTTATTTTTCTGTTGTTTTCTAATGGCTATTGGTAATTACTTGTTGGTGTTTTTTTTATTTTTGTTTTGTCTTCCATTGATTATTAATTGATAGTGATGTTTTTATTTTTCTGTTGTTTTCTAATGGCTATTGGTAAATACTTGTTGGTGTTGTTTTTATTTTTGTTTTGTCTTCCATTGATTATTTGTTGTTAATGCTGTTTTTATTTTTCTGTTGTTTTCTAATGGCTATTGGTAAGTACTTGTTGGTGTTTTTTTTATTTTTGTTTTGTCTTCCATTGATTATTAATTGTTAGTGCTGTTTTTATTTATCTGTTGTTTTCTAATGGCTATTGGTAAATACTTGTTGGTGTTGTTTTTATTTTTGTTTTGTCTTCCATTGATTATTAGTTGTTAGTGCTGTTTATATTTTTCTCTTGTTTTCTAATGGCTATTAGTAAATGCTTGGTGTTGTTTTTATTTTTGTTTTGTCTTCCATTGATTATTAATTGATAGTGATGTTTTTATTTTTCTGTTGTTTTCTAATGGCTATTGGTAAATACTTGATGGTGTTGTTTTTATTTTTGTTTTCTTTTCCATTGATTATTAGTTGTTAGTGCTGTTTTTATTTTTCTGTTGTTTTTATATGGCTATTGGTAAATACTTGTTGGTGTTGTTTCTATTTTTGTTTTGTCTTCCATTGATTATTAGTTGTTAGTGCTGTTTTTATTTTTCTGTTATTTTCTAGTGGCTATTAGTAAATACTTGTTGGTGTTGTTTCTATTTTTGTTTTGTCTTCCATTGATTATTAGTTGTTAGTACTGTTTTTATTTTTCTGTTATTTTCTAGTGGCTATTAGTAAATACTTGTTGGTGTTGTTTCTATTTTTGTTTTGTTTTCCATTGATTATTAGTTGTTAGTGCTGTTTTTATTTTCTGTTGTTTTCTAATGGCTATTAATAAATACTTGTTGGTGTTGTTTTTATTTTTGTTTTGTCTTCCATTGATTATTAGTTGTTAGTGCTGTTTATATTTTTCGGTTGTTTTCTAATGACTATTGGTAAATACTTGTTGGTGTTGTTTTTATTTTTGTTTTGTCTTCCATTGATTATTTGTTGTTAATGCTGTTTTTATTTTTCTGTTGTTTTATAATGGCTATTGTTAAGTACTTGTTGGTGTTGTTTTTAATTTTGTTTTGTCTTCCATTGATTATCAATTGTTAGTGCTGTTTTTATTTTTCTGTTGTCTTCTAATGGCTATTGGTAAATACTTGATGTTGTTTCTATTTTTGTTTTGTCTTCCATTGATTATTATTTGTTAGTGCTGTTTATATTTTTCTGTTGTTTTCTAATGGCTATTGGTAAATACTTGTTGGTTTTGTTTCTATTTTTGTTTTGTTTTCCATTGATTATTAGTTGTTAGTGTTGTTATCATTTTTCTGTTGTTTTCTAATGGCTATTGGTAAATACTTGTTGGTGTTGTTTCTATTTTTGTTTTGTTTTCCATTGATTATTAGTTGTTAGTGCTGTTTTTATTTTTCTGTTGTTTTCTAATGTCTATTGGAAATACTTGTTGGTGTTGTTTTTATTTTTGTTTTGTCTTCCATTGATTATTAGTTGTTAGTGCTGTTTTGATTTTTCTGTTGTTTTCTAATGGCTATTGGTAAATACTTGTTGGTGTTGTTTCTATTTTTGTTTTGTCTTCCATTGATTATTAGTTGTTAGTGCTGTTTTGATTTTTCTGTTGTTTTCTAATGGCTATTGGTAAATACTTGTTGGTGTTGTTTCTATTTTTGTTTTGTCTTCCATTGATTATGAGTTGTTAGTACTGTTTTTATTTTTCTGTTATTTTCTAGTGGCTATTAGAAAATACTTGTTTGTGTTGTTTCTATTTTTGTATTGTTTTCCATTGATTATTAGTTGTTAGTGCTGTTTTTATTTTCTGTTGCTTTCTAATGGCTATTAATAAATACTTGTTGGTGTTGTTTTTATTTTTGTTTTGTCTTACATTGATTATTAGTTGTTAGTGCTGTTTTTATTTTTTCTGTTGTCTTCTAATGACTATTGGTAAATACTTGGTGTTGTTTTTATTTTTGTTTTGTCTTCCATTGATTATTAGTTGTTAATGCTGTTTTTATTTTTCTGTTGTTTTCTAATGGCTATTGGTAAATACTTATTAGTGTTGTTTTTATTTTTATTTTCTCTTCCATTGATTATTAGTTGTTAGTGCTGTTTTTATTTTTCTGTTGTTTTCTAATGGCTATTAGTAAATACTTGTTGGTGTTGTTTCTATTTTTGTTTTGTTTTCCATTGATTATTAGTTGTTAGTGCTGTTTTTATTTTTCTGTTGTTTTCTAATGGCTATTGGTAAATACTTGTTGGTGTTGTTTTTATTTTTGTTTTGTCTTCCATTGATTATTAGTTGTTAGTACTGTTTATATTTTTCTGTTGTTTTCTAATGGCTATTGGTAAATGCTTGGTGTTGTTTTTATTTTTGTTTTGTCTTCCATTGATTATTTGTTGTTAATGCTGTTTTTATTTTTCTGTTGTTTTATAATGGCTATTGTTAAGTACTTGTTGGTGTTGTTTTTAATTTTGTTTTGTCTTCCATTGATTATCAATTGTTAGTGCTGTTTTTATTTTTCTGTTGTCTTCTAATGGCTATTGGTAAATACTTGGTGTTGTTTCTATTTTTGTTTTGTCTTCCATTGATTATTATTTGTTAGTGCTCTTTATATTTTTCTGTTGTTTTCTAATGGCTATTGGTAAATACTTGTTGGTTTTGTTTCTATTTTTGTTTTGTTTTCCATTGATTATTAGTTGTTAGTGCTGTTTTTATTTTTCTGTTGTTTTCTAATGTCTATTGGAAATACTTGTTGGTGTTGTTTTTATTTTTGTTTTGTCTTCCATTGATTATTAGTTGTTAGTGCTGTTTTGATTTTTCTGTTGTTTTCTAATGGCTATTGGTAAATACTTGTTGGTGTTGTTTCTATTTTTGTTTTGTCTTCCATTGATTATTAGTTGTTAGTACTGTTTTTATTTTTCTGTTGTTTTCTAATGTCTATTGGAAATACTTGTTGGTGTTGTTTTTATTTTTGTTTTGTCTTCCATTGATTATTAGTTGTTAGTGCTGTTTTGATTTTTCTGTTGTTTTCTAATGGCTATTGGTAAATACTTGTTGGTGTTGTTTTTATTTTTGTTTTGTCTTCCATTGATTATTTGTTGTTAATGCTGTTTTTATTTTTCTGTTGTTTTCTAATGGCTATTGGTAAATACTTGTTGGTGTTGTTTTTATTTTTGTTTTGTTTTCCATTGATTATTAGTTGTTAGTGCTGTTTTGATTTTTCTGTTGTTTTTATATGGCTATTGGTAAATACTTGTTGGTGTTGTTTCTATTTTTGTATTGTTTTCCATTGATTATTAGTTGTTAGTGCTGTTTTTATTTTTCTGTTGTCTTCTAATGGTTATTGGTAAATACTTGTTGGTGTTGTTTTTATTTTTGTTTTGTCTTCCATTGATTATTAGTTGTTAATGCTGTTTTTATTTTTCTGTTGTTTTCTAATGGCTATTGGTAAATATTTATTGGTGTTGTTTTTATTTTTATTTTGTCTTCCATTGATTATTAGTTGTTAGTGCTGTTTTTATTTTTCTGTTGTTTTCTAATGGCTATTAATAAATACTTGTTGGTGTTGTTTATATTTTTGTTTTGTGTTACATTGATTATTAGTTGTTAGTGCTGTTTTTATTTTTCTGTTGTTTTCTAATGGCTATTGGTAAATACTTGTTGGTGTTGTTTCTATTTTTGTATTGTTTTCCATTGATTATTAGTTGTTAGTGCTGTTTTTATTTTCTGTTGCTTTCTAATGGCTATTAATAAATACTTGTTGGTGTTGTTTATATTTTGGTTTTGTGTTACAATGATTATTAGTTGTTAGTGCTGTTTTTATTTTTCTGTTGTCTTCTAATGGCTATTGGTAAATACTTGGTGTTGTTTTTATTTTTGTTTGTCTTCCATTGATTATTAGTTGTTAATGCTGTTTTTTTTTTCTGTTGTTTTCTAATGGCTATTGGTAAATACTTATTGGTGTTGTTTTTATTTTTATTTTCTCTTCCATTGATTATTATTTGTTAGTGCTGTTTATATTTTTCTGTTGTTTTCTAATGGCTATTGGTAAATACTTGTTGGTTTTGTTTCTATTTTTGTTTTGTTTTCCATTGATTATTAGTTGTTAGTGCTGTTTTGATTTTTCTGTTGTTTTCTAATGGCTATTGGTAAATACTTGTTGGTGTTGTTTCTATTTTTGTTTTGTCTTCCATTGATTATGAGTTGTTAGTACTGTTTTTATTTTTCTGTTATTTTCAAGTGGCTATTAGAAAATACTTGTTGGTGTTGTTTTTATTTTTATTTTGTCTTCCATTGATTATTAGTTGTTAGTGCTGTTTTTATTTTTCTGTTGTTTTCTAATGGCTATTAGTAAATACTTGTTGGTGTTGTTTCTATTTTTGTTTTGTCTTCCATTGATTATTAGTTGTTAGTGCTGTTTTTATTTTTCTGTTGTTTTCTAATGGCTATTGGTAAATACTTGGTGTTGTTTTTATTTTTGTTTTGTCTTCCATTGATTATTAATTGATAGTGCTGTTTTTATTTTTCTGTTGTTTTCTAATGGCTATTGGTAAATACTTGTTGGTGTTGTTTTTATTTTTGTTTTGTCTTCCATTGATTATTTGTTGTTAATGCTATTTTTATTTTTCTGTTGTTTTCTAATGGCTATTGGTAAGTACTTGTTGGTGTTTTTTTTATTTTTGTTTTGTCTTCCATTGATTATTAATTGATAGTGATGTTTTTATTTTTCTGTTGTTTTCTAATGGCTATTGGTAAATACTTGATGGTGTTGTTTTTATTTTTGTTTTCTTTTCCATTGATTATTAGTTGTTAGTGCTGTTTTTATTTTTCTGTTGTTTTTATATGGCTATTGGTAAATACTTGTTGGTGTTGTTTCTATTTTTGTTTTGTCTTCCATTGATTATTAGTTGTTAGTGCTGTTTTTATTTTTCTGTTATTTTCTAGTGGCTATTAGTAAATACTTGTTGGTGTTGTTTCTATTTTTGTTTTGTCTTCCATTGATTATTAGTTGTTAGTACTGTTTTTATTTTTCTGTTATTTTCTAGTGGCTATTAGTAAATACTTGTTGGTGTTGTTTCTATTTTTGTTTTGTTTTCCATTGATTATTAGTTGTTAGTGCTGTTTTTATTTTCTGTTGTTTTCTAATGGCTATTAATAAATACTTGTTGGTGTTGTTTTTATTTTTGTTTTGTCTTCCATTGATTATTAGTTGTTAGTGCTGTTTATATTTTTCGGTTGTTTTCTAATGACTATTGGTAAATACTTGTTGGTGTTGTTTTTATTTTTGTTTTGTCTTCCATTGATTATTTGTTGTTAATGCTGTTTTTATTTTTCTGTTGTTTTATAATGGCTATTGTTAAGTACTTGTTGGTGTTGTTTTTAATTTTGTTTTGTCTTCCATTGATTATCAATTGTTAGTGCTGTTTTTATTTTTCTGTTGTCTTCTAATGGCTATTGGTAAATACTTGATGTTGTTTCTATTTTTGTTTTGTCTTCCATTGATTATTATTTGTTAGTGCTGTTTATATTTTTCTGTTGTTTTCTAATGGCTATTGGTAAATACTTGTTGGTTTTGTTTCTATTTTTGTTTTGTTTTCCATTGATTATTAGTTGTTAGTGTTGTTATCATTTTTCTGTTGTTTTCTAATGGCTATTGGTAAATACTTGTTGGTGTTGTTTCTATTTTTGTTTTGTTTTCCATTGATTATTAGTTGTTAGTGCTGTTTTTATTTTTCTGTTGTTTTCTAATGTCTATTGGAAATACTTGTTGGTGTTGTTTTTATTTTTGTTTTGTCTTCCATTGATTATTAGTTGTTAGTGCTGTTTTGATTTTTCTGTTGTTTTCTAATGGCTATTGGTAAATACTTGTTGGTGTTGTTTCTATTTTTGTTTTGTCTTCCATTGATTATTAGTTGTTAGTGCTGTTTTGATTTTTCTGTTGTTTTCTAATGGCTATTGGTAAATACTTGTTGGTGTTGTTTCTATTTTTGTTTTGTCTTCCATTGATTATGAGTTGTTAGTACTGTTTTTATTTTTCTGTTATTTTCTAGTGGCTATTAGAAAATACTTGTTTGTGTTGTTTCTATTTTTGTATTGTTTTCCATTGATTATTAGTTGTTAGTGCTGTTTTTATTTTCTGTTGCTTTCTAATGGCTATTAATAAATACTTGTTGGTGTTGTTTTTATTTTTGTTTTGTCTTACATTGATTATTAGTTGTTAGTGCTGTTTTTATTTTTTCTGTTGTCTTCTAATGACTATTGGTAAATACTTGGTGTTGTTTTTATTTTTGTTTTGTCTTCCATTGATTATTAGTTGTTAATGCTGTTTTTATTTTTCTGTTGTTTTCTAATGGCTATTGGTAAATACTTATTAGTGTTGTTTTTATTTTTATTTTCTCTTCCATTGATTATTAGTTGTTAGTGCTGTTTTTATTTTTCTGTTGTTTTCTAATGGCTATTAGTAAATACTTGTTGGTGTTGTTTCTATTTTTGTTTTGTTTTCCATTGATTATTAGTTGTTAGTGCTGTTTTTATTTTTCTGTTGTTTTCTAATGGCTATTGGTAAATACTTGTTGGTGTTGTTTTTATTTTTGTTTTGTCTTCCATTGATTATTAGTTGTTAGTACTGTTTATATTTTTCTGTTGTTTTCTAATGGCTATTGGTAAATGCTTGGTGTTGTTTTTATTTTTGTTTTGTCTTCCATTGATTATTTGTTGTTAATGCTGTTTTTATTTTTCTGTTGTTTTATAATGGCTATTGTTAAGTACTTGTTGGTGTTGTTTTTAATTTTGTTTTGTCTTCCATTGATTATCAATTGTTAGTGCTGTTTTTATTTTTCTGTTGTCTTCTAATGGCTATTGGTAAATACTTGGTGTTGTTTCTATTTTTGTTTTGTCTTCCATTGATTATTATTTGTTAGTGCTCTTTATATTTTTCTGTTGTTTTCTAATGGCTATTGGTAAATACTTGTTGGTTTTGTTTCTATTTTTGTTTTGTTTTCCATTGATTATTAGTTGTTAGTGTTGTTATCATTTTTCTGTTGTTTTCTAATGGCTATTGGTAAATACTTGTTGGTGTTGTTTCTATTTTTGTTTTGTTTTCCATTGATTATTAGTTGTTAGTGCTGTTTTTATTTTTCTGTTGTTTTCTAATGTCTATTGGAAATACTTGTTGGTGTTGTTTTTATTTTTGTTTTGTCTTCCATTGATTATTAGTTGTTAGTGCTGTTTTGATTTTTCTGTTGTTTTCTAATGTCTATTGGAAATACTTGTTGGTGTTGTTTTTATTTTTGTTTTGTCTTCCATTGATTATTAGTTGTTAGTGCTGTTTTGATTTTTCTGTTGTTTTCTAATGGCTATTGGTAAATACTTGTTGGTGTTGTTTCTATTTTTGTTTTGTCTTCCATTGATTATGAGTTGTTAGTACTGTTTTTATTTTTCTGTTGTTTTCTAATGGCTATTAGAAAATACTTGTTGGTGTTGTTTCTATTTTTGTATTGTTTTCCATTGATTATTAGTTGTTAGTGCTGTTTTTATTTTCTGTTGATTTCTAATGGCTATTAATAAATACTTGTAGGTGTTGTTTTTATTTTTGTTTTGTCTTCCATTGATTATTAGTTGTTAATGCTGTTTTTATTTTTCTGTTGTTTTCTAATGGCTATTGGTAAATACTTATTGGTATTGTTTTTATTTTTATTTTCTCTTCCATTGATTATTAGTTGTTAATGCTGTTTATATTTTTCTGTTGTTTTCTAATGGCTATTGGTAAATGCTTGGTGTTGTTTTTATTTTTGTTTTGTCTTCCATTGATTATTTGTTGTTAATGCTGTTTTTATTTTTCTGTTGTTTTATAATGGCTATTGTTAAGTACTAGTTGGTGTTGTTTTTAATTTTGTTTTGTCTTCCATTGATTATCAATTGTTAGTGTTGTTTTTATTTTTCTGTTGTCTTCTAATGGCTATTGGTAAATACTTGGTGTTGTTTCTATTTTTGTTTTGTCTTCCATTGATTATTATTTGTTAGTGCTGTTTATATTTTTCTGTTGTTTTCTAGTGGCTATTAGTAAATACTTGTTGGTGTTGTTTCTATTTTTGTTTTGTTTTCCATTGATTATTAGTTGTTAGTGCTGTTTTTATTTTTCTGTTGTTTTCTAATGTCTATTGGAAATACTTGTTGGTGTTGTTTTTATTTTTGTTTTGTCTTCCATTGATTATGAGTTGTTAGTACTGTTTTTATTTTTCTGTTATTTTCTAGTGGCTATTAGTAAATACTTGTTGGTGTTGTTTCTATTTTTGTATTGTTTTCCATTGATTATTAGTTGTTAGTGCTGTTTTTATTTTCTGTTGCTTTCTAATGGCTATTAATAAATACTTGTTGGTGTTGTTTATATTTTTGTTTTGTGTTACATTGATTATTAGTTGTTAGTGCTGTTTTTATTTTTCTGTTGTCTTCTAATGGCTATTGGTAAATACTTGGTGTTGTTTTTATTTTTGTTTTGTCTTCCATTGATTATTAGTTGTTAATGCTGTTTTTATTTTTCTGTTGTTTTCTAATGGCTATTGGTAAATACTTATTGGTGTTGTTTTTATTTTTATTTTGTCTTCCATTGATTATTAGTTGTTAGTGCTGTTTTTATTTTTCTGTTGTTTTCTAATGGCTATTAGTAAATACTTGTTGGTGTTGTTTCTATTTTTGTTTTGTTTTCCATTGATTATTAGTTGTTAGTGCTGTTTTTATTTTTCTGTTGTCTTCTAATGGCTATTGGTAAATACTTGGTGTTGTTTTTATTTTTGTTTTGTCTTCCATTGATTATTAGTTGTTAATGCTGTTTTTATTTTTCTGTTGTTTTCTAATGGCTATTGGTAAATACTTATTGGTGTTGTTTTTATTTTTATTTTGTCTTCCATTGATTATTAGTTGTTAGTGCTGTTTTTATTTTTCTGTTGTTTTCTAATGGCTATTAGTAAATACTTGTTGGTGTTGTTTCTATTTTTGTTTTGTTTTCCATTGATTATTAGTTGTTAGTGCTGTTTTTATTTTTCTGTTGTTTTCTAATGGCTATTGGTAAATACTTGTTGGTGTTGTTTTTATTTTTGTTTTGTCTTCCATTGATTATTAGTCGTTAGTACTGTTTATATTTTTCTGTTGTTTTCTAATGGCTATTGGTAAATGCTTGGTGTTGTTTTTATTTTTGTTTTGTCTTCCATTGATTATTAATTGATAGTGCTGTTTTTATTTTTCTGTTGTTTTATAATGGCTATTGTTAAGTACTTGTTGGTGTTGTTTTTAATTTTGTTTTGTCTTCCATTGATTATCAATTGTTAGTGCTGTTTTTATTTTTCTGTTGTCTTCTAATGGCTATTGGTAAATACTTGGTGTTGTTTCTATTTTTGTTTTGTCTTCCATTGATTATTATTTGTTAGTGCTGTTTATATTTTTCTGTTGTTTTCTAATGGCTATTGGTAAATACTTGTTGGTTTTGTTTCTATTTTTGTTTTGTTTTCCATTGATTATTAGTTGTTAGTGTTGTTATCATTTTTCTGTTGTTTTCTAATGGCTATTGGTAAATACTTGTTGGTGTTGTTTCTATTTTTGTTTTGTTTTCCATTGATTATTAGTTGTTAGTGCTGTTTTTATTTTTCTGTTGTTTTCTAATGTCTATTGGAAATACTTGTTGGTGTTGTTTTTATTTTTGTTTTGTCTTCCATTGATTATTAGTTGTTAGTGCTGTTTTGATTTTTTTGTTGTTTTCTAATGGCTATTGGTAAATACTTGTTGGTGTTGTTTCTATTTTTGTTTTGTCTTCCATTGATTATTAGTTGTTAGTGCTGTTTTGATTTTTCTGTTGTTTTCTAATGGCTATTGGTAAATACTTGTTGGTGTTGTTTCTATTTTTGTTTTGTCTTCCATTGATTATGAGTTGTTAGTACTGTTTTTATTTTTCTGTTATTTTCTAATGGCTATTAGAAAATACTTGTTTGTGTTGTTTCTATTTTTGTATTGTTTTCCATTGATTATTAGTTGTTAGTGCTGTTTTTATTTTCTGTTGCTTTCTAATGGCTATTAATAAATACTTGTTGGTGTTGTTTTTATTTTTGTTTTGTCTTACATTGATTATTAGTTGTTAGTGCTGTTTTTATTTTTCTGTTGTCTTCTAATGGCTATTGGTAAATACTTGGTGTTGTTTTTATTTTTGTTTTGTCTTCCATTGATTATTAGTTGTTAATGCTGTTTTTATTTTTCTGTTGTTTTCTAATGGCTATTGGTAAATACTTATTAGTGTTGTTTTTATTTTTATTTTCTCTTCCATTGATTATTAGTTGTTAGTGCTGTTTTTATTTTTCTGTTGTTTTCTAATGGCTATTGGTAAATACTTGTTGGTGTTGTTTCTATTTTTGTTTTGTTTTCCATTGATTATTAGTTGTTAGTGCTGTTTTTATTTTTCTGTTGTTTTCTAATGGCTATTGGTAAATACTTGTTGGTGTTGTTTTTATTTTTGTTTTGTCTTCCATTGATTATTAGTTGTTAGTACTGTTTATATTTTTCTGTTGTTTTCTAATGGCTATTGGTAAATGCTTGGTGTTGTTTTTATTTTTGTTTTGTCTTCCATTGATTATTTGTTGTTAATGCTGTTTTTATTTTTCTGTTGTTTTATAATGGCTATTGTTAAGTACTTGTTGGTGTTGTTTTTAATTTTGTTTTGTCTTCCATTGATTATCAATTGTTAGTGCTGTTTTTAATTTTCTGTTGTCTTCTAATGGCTATTGGTAAATACTTGGTGTTGTTTCTATTTTTGTTTTTTCTTCCATTGATTATTATTTGTTAGTGCTCTTTATATTTTTCTGTTGTTTTCTAATGGCTATTGGTAAATACTTGTTGGTTTTGTTTCTATTTTTGTTTTGTTTTCCATTGATTATTAGTTGTTAGTGTTGTTATCATTTTTCTGTTGTTTTCTAATGGCTATTGGTAAATACTTGTTGGTGTTGTTTCTATTTTTGTTTTGTTTTCCATTGATTATTAGTTGTTAGTGCTGTTTTTATTTTTCTGTTGTTTTCTAATGTCTATTGGAAATACTTGTTGGTGTTGTTTTTATTTTTGTTTTGTCTTCCATTGATTATTAGTTGTTAGTGCTGTTTTGATTTTTCTGTTGTTTTCTAATGGCTATTGGTAAATACTTGTTGGTGTTGTTTCTATTTTTGTTTTGTCTTCCATTGATTATTAGTTGTTAGTACTGTTTTTATTTTTCTGTTGTTTTCTAATGTCTATTGGAAATACTTGTTGGTGTTGTTTTTATTTTTGTTTTGTGTTCCATTGATTATGAGTTGTTAGTACTGTTTTTATTTTTCTGTTATTTTCTAGTGGCTATTAGTAAATACTTGTTGGTGTTGTTTCTATTTTTGTTTTGTGTTCCATTGATTATTAGTTGTTAGTACTGTTTTTATTTTTCTGTTATTTTCTAGTGGCTATTAGAAAATACTTGTTGGTGTTGTTTCTATTTTTGTATTGTTTTCCATTGATTATTAGTTGTTAGTGCTGTTTTTATTTTCTGTTGATTTCTAATGGCTATTAATAAATACTTGGTGTTGTTTTTATTTTTGTTTTGTCTTCCATTGATTATTAGTTGTTAATGCTGTTTTTATTTTTCTGTTGTTTTCTAATGGCTATTGGTAAATACTTATTGGTATTGTTTTTATTTTTATTTTCTCTTCCATTGATTATTAGTTGTTAATGCTGTTTATATTTTTCTGTTGTTTTCTAATGGCTATTGGTAAATGCTTGGTGTTGTTTTTATTTTTGTTTTGTCTTCCATTGATTATTTGTTGTTAATGCTGTTTTTATTTTTCTTTTGTTTTATAATGGCTATTGTTAAGTACTAGTTGGTGTTGTTTTTAATTTTGTTTTGTCTTCCATTGATTATCAATTGTTAGTGTTGTTTTTATTTTTCTGTTGTCTTCTAATGGCTATTGGTAAATACTTGGTGTTGTTTCTATTTTTGTTTTGTCTTCCATTGATTATTATTTGTTAGTGCTGTTTATATTTTTCTGTTGTTTTCTAGTGGCTATTAGTAAATACTTGTTGGTGTTGTTTCTATTTTTGTTTTGTTTTCCATTGATTATTAGTTGTTAGTGCTGTTTTTATTTTTCTGTTGTTTTCTAATGTCTATTGGAAATACTTGTTGGTGTTGTTTTTATTTTTGTTTTGTCTTCCATTGATTATTAGTTGTTAGTGCTGTTTTGATTTTTCTGTTGTTTTCTAATGGCTATTGGTAAATACTTGGTGTTGTTTCTATTTTTGTTTTGTCTTCCATTGATTATTATTTGTTAATGCTGTTTTTATTTTTCTGTTGTTTTCTAATGGCTATTGGTAAATACTTATTGGTGTTGTTTTTATTTTTATTTTCTCTTCCATTGATTATTATTTGTTAGTGCTGTTTATATTTTTCTGTTGTTTTCTAATGGCTATTGGTAAATACTTGTTGGTGTTGTTTCTATTTTAGTTTTGTCTTCCATTGATTATGAGTTGTTAGTACTGTTTTTATTTTTCTGTTATTTTCTAGTGGCTATTAGTAAATACTTGTTGGTGTTGTTTCTATTTTTGTATTGTTTTCCATTGATTATTAGTTGTTAGTGCTGTTTTTATTTTCTGTTGCTTTCTAATGGCTATTAATAAATACTTGTTGGTGTTGTTTATATTTTTGTTTTGTGTTACATTGATTATTAGTTGTTAGTGCTGTTTTTATTTTTCTGTTGTCTTCTAATGGCTATTGGTAAATACTTGGTGTTGTTTTTATTTTTGTTTTGTCTTCCATTGATAATTAGTTGTTAATGCTGTTTTTATTTTTCTGGTGTTTTCTAATGGCTATTGGTAAATACTTATTGGTGTTGTTTTTATTTTTATTTTGTCTTCCATTGATTATTAGTTGTTAGTGCTGTTTTTATTTTTCTGTTGTTTTCTAATGGCTATTAGTAAATACTTGTTGGTGTTGTTTCTATATTTGTTTTGTTTTCCATTGATTATTACTTGTTAGTGCTGTTTTTATTTTTCTGTTGTTTTCTAATGGCTATTGGTAAATACTTGTTGGTGTTGTTTTTATTTTTGTTTTGTCTTCCATTGATTATTAGTCGTTAGTACTGTTTATATTTTTCTGTTGTTTTCTAATGGCTATTGGTAAATGCTTGGTGTTGTTTTTATTTTTGTTTTGTCTTCCATTGATTATTAATTGATAGTGCTGTTTTTATTTTTCTGTTGTTTTCTAATGGCTATTGGTAAATACTTGTTGGTGTTGTTTTTATTTTTGTTTTGTCTTCCATTGATTATTTGTTGTTAATGCTATTTTTATTTTTCTGTTGTTTTCTAATGGCTATTGGTAAGTACTTGTTGGTGTTTTTTTTATTTTTGTTTTGTCTTCCATTGTTTATTAATTGATAGTGATGTTTTTATTTTTCTGTTGTTTTCTAATGGCTATTGGTAAATACTTGATGGTGTTGTTTTTATTTTTGTTTTGTTTTCCATTGATTATTAGTTGTTAGTGCTGTTTTTATTTTTCTGTTGTTTTTTATATGGCTATTGGTAAATACTTGTTGGTGTTGTTTCTATTTTTGTTTTGTCTTCCATTGATTATTAGTTAGTGCTGTTTTTATTTTTCTGTTATTTTCTAGTGGCTATTAGTAAATACTTGTTGGTGTTGTTTCTATTTTTGTTTTGTGTTCCATTGATTATTAGTTGTTAGTACTGTTTTTATTTTTCTGTTATTTTCTAGTGGCTATTAGAAAATACTTGTTGGTGTTGTTTCTATTTTTGTTTTGTTTTCCATTGATTATTAGTTGTTAGTGCTGTTTTTATTTTCTGTTGTTTTCTAATGGCTATTAATAAATACTTGTTGGTGTTGTTTTTATTTTTGTTTTGTCTTCCATTGATTATTAGTTGTTAGTGCTGTTTATATTTTTCGGTTGTTTTCTAATGACTATTGGTAAATACTTGTTGGTGTTGTTTTTATTTTTGTTTTGTCTTCCATTGATTATTTGTTGTTAATGCTGTTTTTATTTTTCTGTTGTTTTATAATGGCTATTGTTAAGTACTTGTTGGTGTTGTTTTTAATTTTGTTTTGTCTTCCATTGATTATCAATTGTTAGTGTTGTTTTTATTTTTCTGTTGTCTTCTAATGGCTATTGGTAAATACTTGGTGTTGTTTCTATTTTTGTTTTGTCTTCCATTGATTATTATTTGTTAGTGCTGTTTATATTTTTCTGTTGTTTTCTAGTGGCTATTAGTAAATACTTGTTGGTGTTGTTTCTATTTTTGTTTTGTTTTCCATTGATTATTAGTTGTTAGTGCTGTTTTTATTTTTCTGTTGTTTTCTAATGTCTATTGGAAATACTTGTTGGTGTTGTTTTTATTTTTGTTTTGTCTTCCATTGATTATTAGTTGTTAGTGCTGTTTTGATTTTTCTGTTGTTTTCTAATGGCTATTGGTAAATACTTGGTGTTGTTTCTATTTTTGTTTTGTCTTCCATTGATTATTATTTGTTAATGCTGTTTTTATTTTTCTGTTGTTTTCTAATGGCTATTGGTAAATACTTATTGGTGTTGTTTTTATTTTTATTTTCTCTTCCATTGATTATTATTTGTTAGTGCTGTTTATATTTTTCTGTTGTTTTCTAATGGCTATTGGTAAATACTTGTTGGTGTTGTTTCTATTTTAGTTTTGTCTTCCATTGATTATGAGTTGTTAGTACTGTTTTTATTTTTCTGTTATTTTCTAGTGGCTATTAGTAAATACTTGTTGGTGTTGTTTCTATTTTTGTATTGTTTTCCATTGATTATTAGTTGTTAGTGCTGTTTTTATTTTCTGTTGCTTTCTAATGGCTATTAATAAATACTTGTTGGTGTTGTTTATATTTTTGTTTTGTGTTACATTGATTATTAGTTGTTAGTGCTGTTTTTATTTTTCTGTTGTCTTCTAATGGCTATTGGTAAATACTTGGTGTTGTTTTTATTTTTGTTTTGTCTTCCATTGATAATTAGTTGTTAATGCTGTTTTTATTTTTCTGGTGTTTTCTAATGGCTATTGGTAAATACTTATTGGTGTTGTTTTTATTTTTATTTTGTCTTCCATTGATTATTAGTTGTTAGTGCTGTTTTTATTTTTCTGTTGTTTTCTAATGGCTATTAGTAAATACTTGTTGGTGTTGTTTCTATATTTGTTTTGTTTTCCATTGATTATTACTTGTTAGTGCTGTTTTTATTTTTCTGTTGTTTTCTAATGGCTATTGGTAAATACTTGTTGGTGTTGTTTTTATTTTTGTTTTGTCTTCCATTGATTATTAGTCGTTAGTACTGTTTATATTTTTCTGTTGTTTTCTAATGGCTATTGGTAAATGCTTGGTGTTGTTTTTATTTTTGTTTTGTCTTCCATTGATTATTAATTGATAGTGCTGTTTTTATTTTTCTGTTGTTTTCTAATGGCTATTGGTAAATACTTGTTGGTGTTGTTTTTATTTTTGTTTTGTCTTCCATTGATTATTTGTTGTTAATGCTATTTTTATTTTTCTGTTGTTTTCTAATGGCTATTGGTAAGTACTTGTTGGTGTTTTTTTTATTTTTGTTTTGTCTTCCATTGTTTATTAATTGATAGTGATGTTTTTATTTTTCTGTTGTTTTCTAATGGCTATTGGTAAATACTTGATGGTGTTGTTTTTATTTTTGTTTTGTTTTCCATTGATTATTAGTTGTTAGTGCTGTTTTTATTTTTCTGTTGTTTTTTATATGGCTATTGGTAAATACTTGTTGGTGTTGTTTCTATTTTTGTTTTGTCTTCCATTGATTATTAGTTAGTGCTGTTTTTATTTTTCTGTTATTTTCTAGTGGCTATTAGTAAATACTTGTTGGTGTTGTTTCTATTTTTGTTTTGTGTTCCATTGATTATTAGTTGTTAGTACTGTTTTTATTTTTCTGTTATTTTCTAGTGGCTATTAGAAAATACTTGTTGGTGTTGTTTCTATTTTTGTTTTGTTTTCCATTGATTATTAGTTGTTAGTGCTGTTTTTATTTTCTGTTGTTTTCTAATGGCTATTAATAAATACTTGTTGGTGTTGTTTTTATTTTTGTTTTGTCTTCCATTGATTATTAGTTGTTAGTGCTGTTTATATTTTTCGGTTGTTTTCTAATGACTATTGGTAAATACTTGTTGGTGTTGTTTTTATTTTTGTTTTGTCTTCCATTGATTATTTGTTGTTAATGCTGTTTTTATTTTTCTGTTGTTTTATAATGGCTATTGTTAAGTACTTGTTGGTGTTGTTTTTAATTTTGTTTTGTCTTCCATTGATTATCAATTGTTAGTGCTGTTTTTATTTTTCTGTTGTCTTCTAATGGCTATTGGTAAATACTTGGTGTTGTTTCTATTTTTGTTTTGTCTTCCATTGATTATTATTTGTTAGTGCTGTTTATATTTTTCTGTTGTTTTCTAATGGCTATTGGTAAATACTTGTTGGTGTTGTTTCTATTTTTGTTTTGTTTTCCATTGATTATTAGTTGTTAGTGCTGTTTTTATTTTTCTGTTGTTTTCTAATGTCTATTGGAAATACTTGTTGGTGTTGTTTTTATTTTTGTTTTGTCTTCCATTGATTATTAGTTGTTAGTGCTGTTTTGATTTGTCTGTTGTTTTCTAATGGCTATTGGTAAATACTTGTTGGTGTTGTTTCTATTTTTGTTTTGTCTTCCATTGATTATTAGTTGTTAGTGCTGTTTTGATTTTTCTGTTGTTTTCTAATGGCTATTGGTAAATACTTGTTGGTGTTGTTTCTATTTTTGTTTTGTCTTCCATTGATTATGGGTTGTTAGTACTGTTTTTATTTTTCTGTTATTTTCTAGTGGCTATTAGAAAATACTTGTTGGTGTTGTTTCTATTTTTGTATTGTTTTCCATTGATTATTAGTTGTTAGTGCTGTTTTTATTTTCTGTTGCTTTCTAATGGCTATTAATAAATACTTGTTGGTGTTGTTTTTATTTTTGTTTTGTCTTACATTGATTATTAGTTGTTAGTGCTGTTTTTATTTTTCTGTTGTCTTCTAATGGCTATTGGTAAATACTTGGTGTTGTTTTTATTTTTGTTTTGTCTTCCATTGATTATTAGTTGTTAATGCTGTTTTTATTTTTCTGTTGTTTTCTAATGGCTATTGGTAAATACTTATTAGTGTTGTTTTTATTTTTATTTTCTCTTCCATTGATTATTAGTTGTTAGTGCTGTTTTTATTTTTCTGTTGTCATCTAATGGTTATTGGTAAATACTTGTTGGAGTTGTTTTTATTTTTGTTTTGTCTTCCATTGATTATTAGTTGTTAATGCTGTTTTTATTTTTCTGTTGTTTTCTAATGGCTATTGGTAAATACTTATTGGTGTTGTTTTTATTTTTATTTTGTCTTCCATTGATTATTAGTTGTTAGTGCTGTTTTTATTTTTCTGTTGTTTTCTAATGGCTATTAGTAAATACTTGTTGGTGTTGTTTCTATTTTTGTTTTGTTTTCCATTGATTATTAGTTGTTAGTGCTGTTTTTATTTTTCTGTTGTTTTCTAATGGCTATTGGTAAATACTTGTTGGTGTTGTTTTTATTTTTGTTTTGTCTTCCATTGATTATTAGTTGTTAGTACTGTTTATATTTTTCTGTTGTTTTCTAATGGCTATTGGTAAATGCTTGGTGTTGTTTTTATTTTTGTTTTGTCTTCCATTGATTATTTGTTGTTAATGCTGTTTTTATTTTTCTGTTGTTTTATAATGGCTATTGTTAAGTACTTGTTGGTGTTGTTTTTAATTTTGTTTTGTCTTCCATTGATTATCAATTGTTAGTAATGTTTTTATTTTTCTGTTGTCTTCTAATGGCTATATGTAAATACTTGGTGTTGTTTCTATTTTTGTTTTGTCTTCCATTGATTATTATTTGTTAGTGCTCTTTATATTTTTCTGTTGTTTTCTAATGGCTATTGGTAAATACTTGTTGGTTTTGTTTCTATTTTTGTTTTGTTTTCCATTGATTATTAGTTGTTAGTGTTGTTATCATTTTTCTGTTGTTTTCTAATGGCTATTGGTAAATACTTGTTGGTGTTGTTTCTATTTTTGTTTTGTTTTCCATTGATTATTAGTTGTTAGTACTGTTTTTATTTTTCTGTTGTTTTCTAATGGCTATTGGTAAATACTTATTGGTGTTGTTTTTATTTTTATTTTGTCTTCCATTGATTATTAGTTGTTAGTGCTGTTTTTATTTTTCTGTTGTTTTCTAATGGCTATTAGTAAATACTTGTTGGTGTTGTTTCTATTTTTGTTTTGTTTTCCATTGATTATTAGTTGTTAGTGCTGTTTTTATTTTTCTGTTGTTTTCTAATGGCTATTGGTAAATACTTGTTGGTGTTGTTTTTATTTTTGTTTTGTCTTCCATTGATTATTAGTCGTTAGTACTGTTTATATTTTTCTGTTGTTTTCTAATGGCTATTGGTAAATGCTTGGTGTTGTTTTTATTTTTGTTTTGTCTTCCATTGATTATTAATTGATAGTGCTGTTTTTATTTTTCTGTTGTTTTATAATGGCTATTGTTAAGTACTTGTTGGTGTTGTTTTTAATTTTGTTTTGTCTTCCATTGATTATCAATTGTTAGTGCTGTTTTTATTTTTCTGTTGTCTTCTAATGGCTATTGGTAAATACTTGGTGTTGTTTCTATTTTTGTTTTGTTTTCCATTGATTATTAGTTGTTAGTGTTGTTATCATTTTTCTGTTGTTTTCTAATGGCTATTGGTAAATACTTGTTGGTGTTGTTTCTATTTTTGTTTTGTTTTCCATTGATTATTAGTTGTTAGTACTGTTTTTATTTTTCTGTTGTTTTCTAATGTCTATTGGAAATACTTGTTGGTGTTGTTTTTATTTTTGTTTTGTCTTCCATTGATTATTAGTTGTTAGTGCTGTTTTGATTTTTCTGTTGTTTTCTAATGGCTATTGGTAAATACTTGTTGGTGTTGTTTCTATTTTTGTTTTGTCTTACATTGATTATTAGTTGTTAGTGCTGTTTTTATTTTTCTGTTGTTTTCTAATGGCTATTAGAAAATACTTGTTGGTGTTGTTTCTATTTTTGTATTGTTTTCCATTGATTATTAGTTGTTAGTGCTGTTTTTATTTTCTGTTGATTTCTAATGGCTATTAATAAATACTTGGTGTTGTTTTTATTTTTGTTTTGTCTTCCATTGATTATTAGTTGTTAATGCTGTTTTTATTTTTCTGTTGTTTTCTAATGGCTATTGGTAAATACTTATTGGTATTGTTTTTATTTTTATTTTCTCTTCCATTGATTATTAGTTGTTAATGCTGTTTATATTTTTCTGTTGTTTTCTAATGGCTTTTGATAAATGCTTGGTGTTGTTTTTATTTTTGTTTTGTCTTCCATTGATTATTTGTTGTTAATGCTGTTTTTATTTTTCTGTTGTTTTATAATGGCTATTGTTAAGTACTTGTTGGTGTTGTTTTTAATTTTGTTTTGTCTTCCATTGATTATCAATTGTTAGTGTTGTTTTTATTTTTCTGTTGTCTTCTAATGGCTATTGGTAAATACTTGGTGTTGTTTCTATTTTTGTTTTGTCTTCCATTGATTATTATTTGTTAGTGCTGTTTATATTTTTCTGTTGTTTTCTAATGGCTATTGGTAAATACTTGTTGGCGTTGTTTCTATTTTTGTTTTGTTTTCCATTGATTATTAGTTGTTAGTGCTGTTTTTATTTTTCTGTTGTTTTCTAATGTCTATTGGAAATACTTGTTGGTGTTGTTTTTATTTTTGTTTTGTCTTCCATTGATTATTAGTTGTTAGTGCTGTTTTGATTTTTCTGTTGTTTTCTAATGGCTATTGGTAAATACTTGTTGGTGTTGTTTCTATTTTTGTTTTGTGTTCCATTGATTATGAGTTGTTAGTACTGTTTTTATTTTTCTGTTATTTTCTAGTGGCTATTAGAAAATACTTGTTGGTGTTGTTTTTATTTTTGTTTTGTCTTCCATTGATTATTTGTTGTTAATGCTGTTTTTATTTTTCTGTTGTTTTATAATGGCTATTGTTAAGTACTTGTTGGTGTTGTTTTTAATTTTGTTTTGTCTTCCATTGATTATCAATTGTAAGTGTTGTTTTTATTTTTCTGTTGTCTTCTAATGGCTATTGGTAAATACTTGGTGTTGTTTCTATTTTTGTTTTGTCTTCCATTGATTATTATTTGTTAGTGCTGTTTATATTTTTCTGTTGTTTTCTAATGGCTATTGGTAAATACTTGTTGGTGTTGTTTCTATTTTTGTTTTGTTTTCCATTGATTATTAGTTGTTAGTGCTGTTTTTATTTTTTCTGTTGTCTTCTAATGACTATTGGTAAATACTTGGTGTTGTTTTTATTTTTGTTTTGTCTTCCATTGATTATTAGTTGTTAATGCTGTTTTTATTTTTCTGTTGTTTTCTAATGGCTATTGGTAAATACTTATTAGTGTTGTTTTTATTTTTGTTTTGTTTTCCATTGATTATTAGTTGTTAGTGCTGTTTTTATTTTTCTGTTGTTTTCTAATGGCTATTGGTAAATACTTGTTGGTGTTGTTTTTAATTTTGTTTTGTCTTCCATTGATTATCAATTGTTAGTGTTGTTTTTATTTTTCTGTTGTCTTCTAATGGCTATTGGTAAATACTTGGTGTTGTTTCTATTTTTGTTTTGTCTTCCATTGATTATTATTTGTTAGTGCTGTTTATATTTTTCTGTTGTTTTCTAATGGCTATTGGTAAATACTTGTTGGCGTTGTTTCTATTTTTGTTTTGTTTTCCATTGATTATTGGTTGTTAGTGCTGTTTTTATTTTTCTGTTGTTTTCTAATGTCTATTGGAAATACTTGTTGGTGTTGTTTTTATTTTTGTTTTGTCTTCCATTGATTATTAGTTGTTAGTGCTGTTTTGATTTTTCTGTTGTTTTCTAATGGCTATTGGTAAATACTTGTTGGTGTTGTTTCTATTTTTGTTTTGTGTTCCATTGATTATGAGTTGTTAGTACTGTTTTTATTTTTCTGTTATTTTCTAGTGGCTATTAGAAAATACTTGTTGGTGTTGTTTTTATTTTTGTTTTGTCTTCCATTGATTATTTGTTGTTAATGCTGTTTTTATTTTTCTGTTGTTTTATAATGGCTATTGTTAAGTACTTGTTGGTGTTGTTTTTAATTTTGTTTTGTCTTCCATTGATTATCAATTGTAAGTGTTGTTTTTATTTTTCTGTTGTCTTCTAATGGCTATTGGTAAATACTTGGTGTTGTTTCTATTTTTGTTTTGTCTTCCATTGATTATTATTTGTTAGTGCTGTTTATATTTTTCTGTTGTTTTCTAATGGCTATTGGTAAATACTTGTTGGTGTTGTTTCTATTTTTGTTTTGTTTTCCATTGATTATTAGTTGTTAGTGCTGTTTTTATTTTTTCTGTTGTCTTCTAATGACTATTGGTAAATACTTGGTGTTGTTTTTATTTTTGTTTTGTCTTCCATTGATTATTAGTTGTTAATGCTGTTTTTATTTTTCTGTTGTTTTCTAATGGCTATTGGTAAATACTTATTAGTGTTGTTTTTATTTTTGTTTTGTTTTCCATTGATTATTAGTTGTTAGTGCTGTTTTTATTTTTCTGTTGTTTTCTAATGGCTATTGGTAAATACTTGTTGGTGTTGTTTTTATTTTTGTTTTGTCTTCCATTGATTATTAGTTGTTAGTACTGTTTATATTTTTCTGTTGTTTTCTAATGGCTATTGGTAAATGCTTGGTGTTGTTTTTATTTTTGTTTTGTCTTCCATTGATTATTTGTTGTTAATGCTGTTTTTATTTTTCTGTTGTTTTATAATGGCTATTGTTAAGTACTTGTTGGTGTTGTTTTTAATTTTGTTTTGTCTTCCATTGATTATGAGTTGTTAGTACTGTTTTTATTTTTCTGTTGTTTTCTAATGGCTATTAGAAAATACTTGTTGGTGTTGTTTCTATTTTTGTATTGTTTTCCATTGATTATTAGTTGTTAGTGCTGTTTTTATTTTCTGTTGATTTCTAATGGCTATTAATAAATACTTGTAGGTGTTGTTTTTATTTTTGTTTTGTCTTCCATTGATTATTAGTTGTTAATGCTGTTTTTATTTTTCTGTTGTTTTCTAATGGCTATTGGTAAATACTTATTGGTATTGTTTTTATTTTTATTTTCTCTTCCATTGATTATTAGTTGTTAATGCTGTTTATATTTTTCTGTTGTTTTCTAATGGCTATTGGTAAATGCTTGGTGTTGTTTTTATTTTTGTTTTGTCTTCCATTGATTATTTGTTGTTAATGCTGTTTTTATTTTTCTGTTGTTTTATAATGGCTATTGTTAAGTACTAGTTGGTGTTGTTTTTAATTTTGTTTTGTCTTCCATTGATTATTATTTGTTAGTGCTGTTTATATTTTTCTGTTGTTTTCTAGTGGCTATTAGTAAATACTTGTTGGTGTTGTTTCTATTTTTGTTTTGTTTTCCATTGATTATTAGTTGTTAGTGCTGTTTTTATTTTTCTGTTGTTTTCTAATGTCTATTGGAAATACTTGTTGGTGTTGTTTTTATTTTTGTTTTGTCTTCCATTGATTATGAGTTGTTAGTACTGTTTTTATTTTTCTGTTATTTTCTAGTGGCTATTAGTAAATACTTGTTGGTGTTGTTTCTATTTTTGTATTGTTTTCCATTGATTATTAGTTGTTAGTGCTGTTTTTATTTTCTGTTGCTTTCTAATGGCTATTAATAAATACTTGTTGGTGTTGTTTATATTTTTGTTTTGTGTTACATTGATTATTAGTTGTTAGTGCTGTTTTTATTTTTCTGTTGTCTTCTAATGGCTATTGGTAAATACTTGGTGTTGTTTTTATTTTTGTTTTGTCTTCCATTGATTATTAGTTGTTAATGCTGTTTTTATTTTTCTGTTGTTTTCTAATGGCTATTGGTAAATACTTATTGGTGTTGTTTTCATTTTTATTTTGTCTTCCATTGATTATTAGTTGTTAGTGCTGTTTTTATTTTTCTGTTGTTTTCTAATGGCTATTAGTAAATACTTGTTGGTGTTGTTTCTATTTTTGTTTTGTTTTCCATTGATTATTAGTTGTTAGTGCTGTTTTTATTTTTCTGTTGTCTTCTAATGGCTATTGGTAAATACTTGGTGTTGTTTTTATTTTTGTTTTGTCTTCCATTGATTATTAGTTGTTAATGCTGTTTTTATTTTTCTGTTGTTTTCTAATGGCTATTGGTAAATACTTATTGGTGTTGTTTTTATTTTTATTTTGTCTTCCATTGATTATTAGTTGTTAGTGCTGTTTTTATTTTTCTGTTGTTTTCTAATGGCTATTAGTAAATACTTGTTGGTGTTGTTTCTATTTTTGTTTTGTTTTCCATTGATTATTAGTTGTTAGTGCTGTTTTTATTTTTCTGTTGTTTTCTAATGGCTATTAGTAAATGCTTGGTGTTGTTTTTATTTTTGTTTTGTCTTCCATTGATTATTAGTCGTTAGTACTGTTTATATTTTTCTGTTGTTTTCTAATGGCTATTGGTAAATACTTGTTGGTGTTGTTTTTATTTTTGTTTTGTCTTCCATTGATTATTAGTCGTTAGTACTGTTTATATTTTTCTGTTGTTTTCTAATGGCTATTGGTAAATGCTTGGTGTTGTTTTTATTTTTGTTTTGTCTTCCATTGATTATTAATTGATAGTGCTGTTTTTATTTTTCTGTTGTTTTATAATGGCTATTGTTAAGTACTTGTTGGTGTTGTTTTTAATTTTGTTTTGTCTTCCATTGATTATCAATTGTTAGTGCTGTTTTTATTTTTCTGTTGTCTTCTAATGGCTATTGGTAAATACTTGGTGTTGTTTCTATTTTTGTTTTGTCTTCCATTGATTATTATTTGTTAGTGCTGTTTATATTTTTCTGTTGTTTTCTAATGGCTATTGGTAAATACTTGTTGGTTTTGTTTCTATTTTTGTTTTGTTTTCCATTGATTATTAGTTGTTAGTGTTGTTATCATTTTTCTGTTGTTTTCTAATGGCTATTGGTAAATACTTGTTGGTGTTGTTTCTATTTTTGTTTTGTTTTCCATTGATTATTAGTTGTTAGTGCTGTTTTTATTTTTCTGTTGTTTTCTAATGTCTATTGGAAATACTTGTTGGTGTTGTTTTTATTTTTGTTTTGTCTTCCATTGATTATTAGTTGTTAGTGCTGTTTTGATTTTTTTGTTGTTTTCTAATGGCTATTGGTAAATACTTGTTGGTGTTGTTTCTATTTTTGTTTTGTCTTCCATTGATTATTAGTTGTTAGTGCTGTTTTGATTTTTCTGTTGTTTTCTAATGGCTATTGGTAAATACTTGTTGGTGTTGTTTCTATTTTTGTTTTGTCTTCCATTGATTATGAGTTGTTAGTACTGTTTTTATTTTTCTGTTATTTTCTAATGGCTATTAGAAAATACTTGTTTGTGTTGTTTCTATTTTTGTATTGTTTTCCATTGATTATTAGTTGTTAGTGCTGTTTTTATTTTCTGTTGCTTTCTAATGGCTATTAATAAATACTTGTTGGTGTTGTTTTTATTTTTGTTTTGTCTTACATTGATTATTAGTTGTTAGTGCTGTTTTTATTTTTCTGTTGTCTTCTAATGGCTATTGGTAAATACTTGGTGTTGTTTTTATTTTTGTTTTGTCTTCCATTGATTATTAGTTGTTAGTGCTGTTTTGATTTTTCTGTTGTTTTCTAATGGCTATTGGTAAATACTTGTTGGTGTTGTTTTTATTTTTGTTTTGTGTTCCATTGATTATGAGTTGTTAGTACTGTTTTTATTTTTCTGTTATTTTCTAGTGGCTATTAGTAAATACTTGTTAGTGTTGTTTTTATTTTTATTTTCTCTTCCATTGATTATTAGTTGTTAGTGCTGTTTTTATTTTTCTGTTGTTTTCTAATGGCTATTGGTAAATACTTGTTGGTGTTGTTTCTATTTTTGTTTTGTTTTCCATTGATTATTAGTTGTTAGTGCTGTTTTTATTTTTCTGTTGTTTTCTAATGGCTATTGGTAAATACTTGTTGGTGTTGTTTTTATTTTTGTTTTGTCTTCCATTGATTATTAGTTGTTAGTACTGTTTATATTTTTCTGTTGTTTTCTAATGGCTATTGGTAAATGCTTGGTGTTGTTTTTATTTTTGTTTTGTCTTCCATTGATTATTTGTTGTTAATGCTGTTTTTATTTTTCTGTTGTTTTATAATGGCTATTGTTAAGTACTTGTTGGTGTTGTTTTTAATTTTGTTTTGTCTTCCATTGATTATCAATTGTTAGTGCTGTTTTTAATTTTCTGTTGTCTTCTAATGGCTATTGGTAAATACTTGGTGTTGTTTCTATTTTTGTTTTTTCTTCCATTGATTATTATTTGTTAGTGCTCTTTATATTTTTCTGTTGTTTTCTAATGGCTATTGGTAAATACTTGTTGGTTTTGTTTCTATTTTTGTTTTGTTTTCCATTGATTATTAGTTGTTAGTGTTGTTATCATTTTTCTGTTGTTTTCTAATGGCTATTGGTAAATACTTGTTGGTGTTGTTTCTATTTTTGTTTTGTTTTCCATTGATTATTAGTTGTTAGTGCTGTTTTTATTTTTCTGTTGTTTTCTAATGTCTATTGGAAATACTTGTTGGTGTTGTTTTTATTTTTGTTTTGTCTTCCATTGATTATTAGTTGTTAGTGCTGTTTTGATTTTTCTGTTGTTTTCTAATGGCTATTGGTAAATACTTGTTGGTGTTGTTTCTATTTTTGTTTTGTCTTCCATTGATTATTAGTTGTTAGTACTGTTTTTATTTTTCTGTTGTTTTCTAATGTCTATTGGAAATACTTGTTGGTGTTGTTTTTATTTTTGTTTTGTGTTCCATTGATTATGAGTTGTTAGTACTGTTTTTATTTTTCTGTTATTTTCTAGTGGCTATTAGTAAATACTTGTTGGTGTTGTTTCTATTTTTGTTTTGTGTTCCATTGATTATTAGTTGTTAGTACTGTTTTTATTTTTCTGTTATTTTCTAGTGGCTATTAGAAAATACTTGTTGGTGTTGTTTCTATTTTTGTATTGTTTTCCATTGATTATTAGTTGTTAGTGCTGTTTTTATTTTCTGTTGATTTCTAATGGCTATTAATAAATACTTGGTGTTGTTTTTATTTTTGTTTTGTCTTCCATTGATTATTAGTTGTTAATGCTGTTTTTATTTTTCTGTTGTTTTCTAATGGCTATTGGTAAATACTTATTGGTATTGTTTTTATTTTTATTTTCTCTTCCATTGATTATTAGTTGTTAATGCTGTTTATATTTTTCTGTTGTTTTCTAATGGCTATTGGTAAATGCTTGGTGTTGTTTTTATTTTTGTTTTGTCTTCCATTGATTATTTGTTGTTAATGCTGTTTTTATTTTTCTTTTGTTTTATAATGGCTATTGTTAAGTACTAGTTGGTGTTGTTTTTAATTTTGTTTTGTCTTCCATTGATTATCAATTGTTAGTGTTGTTTTTATTTTTCTGTTGTCTTCTAATGGCTATTGGTAAATACTTGGTGTTGTTTCTATTTTTGTTTTGTCTTCCATTGATTATTATTTGTTAGTGCTGTTTATATTTTTCTGTTGTTTTCTAGTGGCTATTAGTAAATACTTGTTGGTGTTGTTTCTATTTTTGTTTTGTTTTCCATTGATTATTAGTTGTTAGTGCTGTTTTTATTTTTCTGTTGTTTTCTAATGTCTATTGGAAATACTTGTTGGTGTTGTTTTTATTTTTGTTTTGTCTTCCATTGATTATTAGTTGTTAGTGCTGTTTTGATTTTTCTGTTGTTTTCTAATGGCTATTGGTAAATACTTGGTGTTGTTTCTATTTTTGTTTTGTCTTCCATTGATTATTATTTGTTAATGCTGTTTTTATTTTTCTGTTGTTTTCTAATGGCTATTGGTAAATACTTATTGGTGTTGTTTTTATTTTTATTTTCTCTTCCATTGATTATTATTTGTTAGTGCTGTTTATATTTTTCTGTTGTTTTCTAATGGCTATTGGTAAATACTTGTTGGTGTTGTTTCTATTTTAGTTTTGTCTTCCATTGATTATGAGTTGTTAGTACTGTTTTTATTTTTCTGTTATTTTCTAGTGGCTATTAGTAAATACTTGTTGGTGTTGTTTCTATTTTTGTATTGTTTTCCATTGATTATTAGTTGTTAGTGCTGTTTTTATTTTCTGTTGCTTTCTAATGGCTATTAATAAATACTTGTTGGTGTTGTTTATATTTTTGTTTTGTGTTACATTGATTATTAGTTGTTAGTGCTGTTTTTATTTTTCTGTTGTCTTCTAATGGCTATTGGTAAATACTTGGTGTTGTTTTTATTTTTGTTTTGTCTTCCATTGATAATTAGTTGTTAATGCTGTTTTTATTTTTCTGGTGTTTTCTAATGGCTATTGGTAAATACTTATTGGTGTTGTTTTTATTTTTATTTTGTCTTCCATTGATTATTAGTTGTTAGTGCTGTTTTTATTTTTCTGTTGTTTTCTAATGGCTATTAGTAAATACTTGTTGGTGTTGTTTCTATATTTGTTTTGTTTTCCATTGATTATTACTTGTTAGTGCTGTTTTTATTTTTCTGTTGTTTTCTAATGGCTATTGGTAAATACTTGTTGGTGTTGTTTTTATTTTTGTTTTGTCTTCCATTGATTATTAGTCGTTAGTACTGTTTATATTTTTCTGTTGTTTTCTAATGGCTATTGGTAAATGCTTGGTGTTGTTTTTATTTTTGTTTTGTCTTCCATTGATTATTAATTGATAGTGCTGTTTTTATTTTTCTGTTGTTTTCTAATGGCTATTGGTAAATACTTGTTGGTGTTGTTTTTATTTTTGTTTTGTCTTCCATTGATTATTTGTTGTTAATGCTATTTTTATTTTTCTGTTGTTTTCTAATGGCTATTGGTAAGTACTTGTTGGTGTTTTTTTTATTTTTGTTTTGTCTTCCATTGTTTATTAATTGATAGTGATGTTTTTATTTTTCTGTTGTTTTCTAATGGCTATTGGTAAATACTTGATGGTGTTGTTTTTATTTTTGTTTTGTTTTCCATTGATTATTAGTTGTTAGTGCTGTTTTTATTTTTCTGTTGTTTTTTATATGGCTATTGGTAAATACTTGTTGGTGTTGTTTCTATTTTTGTTTTGTCTTCCATTGATTATTAGTTAGTGCTGTTTTTATTTTTCTGTTATTTTCTAGTGGCTATTAGTAAATACTTGTTGGTGTTGTTTCTATTTTTGTTTTGTGTTCCATTGATTATTAGTTGTTAGTACTGTTTTTATTTTTCTGTTATTTTCTAGTGGCTATTAGAAAATACTTGTTGGTGTTGTTTCTATTTTTGTTTTGTTTTCCATTGATTATTAGTTGTTAGTGCTGTTTTTATTTTCTGTTGTTTTCTAATGGCTATTAATAAATACTTGTTGGTGTTGTTTTTATTTTTGTTTTGTCTTCCATTGATTATTAGTTGTTAGTGCTGTTTATATTTTTCGGTTGTTTTCTAATGACTATTGGTAAATACTTGTTGGTGTTGTTTTTATTTTTGTTTTGTCTTCCATTGATTATTTGTTGTTAATGCTGTTTTTATTTTTCTGTTGTTTTATAATGGCTATTGTTAAGTACTTGTTGGTGTTGTTTTTAATTTTGTTTTGTCTTCCATTGATTATCAATTGTTAGTGCTGTTTTTATTTTTCTGTTGTCTTCTAATGGCTATTGGTAAATACTTGGTGTTGTTTCTATTTTTGTTTTGTCTTCCATTGATTATTATTTGTTAGTGCTGTTTATATTTTTCTGTTGTTTTCTAATGGCTATTGGTAAATACTTGTTGGTGTTGTTTCTATTTTTGTTTTGTTTTCCATTGATTATTAGTTGTTAGTGCTGTTTTTATTTTTCTGTTGTTTTCTAATGTCTATTGGAAATACTTGTTGGTGTTGTTTTTATTTTTGTTTTGTCTTCCATTGATTATTAGTTGTTAGTGCTGTTTTGATTTGTCTGTTGTTTTCTAATGGCTATTGGTAAATACTTGTTGGTGTTGTTTCTATTTTTGTTTTGTCTTCCATTCATTATTAGTTGTTAGTGCTGTTTTGATTTTTCTGTTGTTTTCTAATGGCTATTGGTAAATACTTGTTGGTGTTGTTTCTATTTTTGTTTTGTCTTCCATTGATTATGGGTTGTTAGTACTGTTTTTATTTTTCTGTTATTTTCTAGTGGCTATTAGAAAATACTTGTTGGTGTTGTTTCTATTTTTGTATTGTTTTCCATTGATTATTAGTTGTTAGTGCTGTTTTTATTTTCTGTTGCTTTCTAATGGCTATTAATAAATACTTGTTGGTGTTGTTTTTATTTTTGTTTTGTCTTACATTGATTATTAGTTGTTAATGCTGTTTTTATTTTTCTGTTGTTTTCTAATGGCTATTGGTAAATACTTATTAGTGTTGTTTTTATTTTTATTTTCTCTTCCATTGATTATTAGTTGTTAGTGCTGTTTTTATTTTTCTGTTGTCATCTAATGGTTATTGGTAAATACTTGTTGGAGTTGTTTTTATTTTTGTTTTGTCTTCCATTGATTATTAGTTGTTAATGCTGTTTTTATTTTTCTGTTGTTTTCTAATGGCTATTGGTAAATACTTATTGGTGTTGTTTTTATTTTTATTTTGTCTTCCATTGATTATTAGTTGTTAGTGCTGTTTTTATTTTTCTGTTGTTTTCTAATGGCTATTAGTAAATACTTGTTGGTGTTGTTTCTATTTTTGTTTTGTTTTCCATTGATTATTAGTTGTTAGTGCTGTTTTTATTTTTCTGTTGTTTTCTAATGGCTATTGGTAAATACTTGTTGGTGTTGTTTTTATTTTTGTTTTGTCTTCCATTGATTATTAGTTGTTAGTACTGTTTATATTTTTCTGTTGTTTTCTAATGGCTATTGGTAAATGCTTGGTGTTGTTTTTATTTTTGTTTTGTCTTCCATTGATTATTTGTTGTTAATGCTGTTTTTATTTTTCTGTTGTTTTATAATGGCTATTGTTAAGTACTTGTTGGTGTTGTTTTTAATTTTGTTTTGTCTTCCATTGATTATCAATTGTTAGTAATGTTTTTATTTTTCTGTTGTCTTCTAATGGCTATATGTAAATACTTGGTGTCGTTTCTATTTTTGTTTTGTCTTCCATTGATTATTATTTGTTAGTGCTCTTTATATTTTTCTGTTGTTTTCTAATGGCTATTGGTAAATACTTGTTGGTTTTGTTTCTATTTTTGTTTTGTTTTCCATTGATTATTAGTTGTTAGTGTTGTTATCATTTTTCTGTTGTTTTCTAATGGCTATTGGTAAATACTTGTTGGTGTTGTTTCTATTTTTGTTTTGTTTTCCATTGATTATTAGTTGTTAGTACTGTTTTTATTTTTCTGTTGTTTTCTAATGGCTATTGGTAAATACTTATTGGTGTTGTTTTTATTTTTATTTTGTCTTCCATTGATTATTAGTTGTTAGTGCTGTTTTTATTTTTCTGTTGTTTTCTAATGGCTATTAGTAAATACTTGTTGGTGTTGTTTCTATTTTTGTTTTGTTTTCCATTGATTATTAGTTGTTAGTGCTGTTTTTATTTTTCTGTTGTTTTCTAATGGCTATTGGTAAATACTTGTTGGTGTTGTTTTTATTTTTGTTTTGTCTTCCATTGATTATTAGTCGTTAGTACTGTTTATATTTTTCTGTTGTTTTCTAATGGCTATTGGTAAATGCTTGGTGTTGTTTTTATTTTTGTTTTGTCTTCCATTGATTATTAATTGATAGTGCTGTTTTTATTTTTCTGTTGTTTTATAATGGCTATTGTTAAGTACTTGTTGGTGTTGTTTTTAATTTTGTTTTGTCTTCCATTGATTATCAATTGTTAGTGCTGTTTTTATTTTTCTGTTGTCTTCTAATGGCTATTGGTAAATACTTGGTGTTGTTTCTATTTTTGTTTTGTTTTCCATTGATTATTAGTTGTTAGTGTTGTTATCATTTTTCTGTTGTTTTCTAATGGCTATTGGTAAATACTTGTTGGTGTTGTTTCTATTTTTGTTTTGTTTTCCATTGATTATTAGTTGTTAGTACTGTTTTTATTTTTCTGTTGTTTTCTAATGTCTATTGGAAATACTTGTTGGTGTTGTTTTTATTTTTGTTTTGTCTTCCATTGATTATTAGTTGTTAGTGCTGTTTTGATTTTTCTGTTGTTTTCTAATGGCTATTGGTAAATACTTGTTGGTGTTGTTTCTATTTTTGTTTTGTCTTACATTGATTATTAGTTGTTAGTGCTGTTTTTATTTTTCTGTTGTTTTCTAATGGCTATTAGAAAATACTTGTTGGTGTTGTTTCTATTTTTGTATTGTTTTCCATTGATTATTAGTTGTTAGTGCTGTTTTTATTTTCTGTTGATTTCTAATGGCTATTAATAAATACTTGGTGTTGTTTTTATTTTTGTTTTGTCTTCCATTGATTATTAGTTGTTAATGCTGTTTTTATTTTTCTGTTGTTTTCTAATGGCTATTGGTAAATACTTATTGGTATTGTTTTTATTTTTATTTTCTCTTCCATTGATTATTAGTTGTTAATGCTGTTTATATTTTTCTGTTGTTTTCTAATGGCTATTGGTAAATGCTTGGTGTTGTTTTTATTTTTGTTTTGTCTTCCATTGATTATTTGTTGTTAATGCTGTTTTTATTTTTCTGTTGTTTTATAATGGCTATTGCTAAGTACTTGTTGGTGTTGTTTTTAATTTTGTTTTGTCTTCCATTGATTATCAATTGTTAGTGTTGTTTTTATTTTTCTGTTGTCTTCTAATGGCTATTGGTAAATACTTGGTGTTGTTTCTATTTTTGTTTTGTCTTCCATTGATTATTATTTGTTAGTGCTGTTTATATTTTTCTGTTGTTTTCTAATGGCTATTGGTAAATACTTGTTGGCGTTGTTTCTATTTTTGTTTTGTTTTCCATTGATTATTAGTTGTTAGTGCTGTTTTTATTTTTCTGTTGTTTTCTAATGTCTATTGGAAATACTTGTTGGTGTTGTTTTTATTTTTGTTTTGTCTTCCATTGATTATTAGTTGTTAGTGCTGTTTTGATTTTTCTGTTGTTTTCTAATGGCTATTGGTAAATACTTGTTGGTGTTGTTTCTATTTTTGTTTTGTGTTCCATTGATTATGAGTTGTTAGTACTGTTTTTATTTTTCTGTTATTTTCTAGTGGCTATTAGAAAATACTTGTTGGTGTTGTTTTTATTTTTGTTTTGTCTTCCATTGATTATTTGTTGTTAATGCTGTTTTTATTTTTCTGTTGTTTTATAATGGCTATTGTTAAGTACTTGTTGGTGTTGTTTTTAATTTTGTTTTGTCTTCCATTGATTATCAATTGTAAGTGTTGTTTTTATTTTTCTGTTGTCTTCTAATGGCTATTGGTAAATACTTGGTGTTGTTTCTATTTTTGTTTTGTCTTCCATTGATTATTATTTGTTAGTGCTGTTTATATTTTTCTGTTGTTTTCTAATGGCTATTGGTAAATACTTGTTGGTGTTGTTTCTATTTTTGTTTTGTTTTCCATTGATTATTAGTTGTTAGTGCTGTTTTTATTTTTTCTGTTGTCTTCTAATGACTATTGGTAAATACTTGGTGTTGTTTTTATTTTTGTTTTGTCTTCCATTGATTATTAGTTGTTAATGCTGTTTTTATTTTTCTGTTGTTTTCTAATGGCTATTGGTAAATACTTATTAGTGTTGTTTTTATTTTTGTTTTGTTTTCCATTGATTATTAGTTGTTAGTGCTGTTTTTATTTTTCTGTTGTTTTCTAATGGCTATTGGTAAATACTTGTTGGTGTTGTTTTTAATTTTGTTTTGTCTTCCATTGATTATCAATTGTTAGTGTTGTTTTTATTTTTCTGTTGTCTTCTAATGGCTATTGGTAAATACTTGGTGTTGTTTCTATTTTTGTTTTGTCTTCCATTGATTATTATTTGTTAGTGCTGTTTATATTTTTCTGTTGTTTTCTAATGGCTATTGGTAAATACTTGTTGGCGTTGTTTCTATTTTTGTTTTGTTTTCCATTGATTATTAGTTGTTAGTGCTGTTTTTATTTTTCTGTTGTTTTCTAATGTCTATTGGAAATACTTGTTGGTGTTGTTTTTATTTTTGTTTTGTCTTCCATTGATTATTAGTTGTTAGTGCTGTTTTGATTTTTCTGTTGTTTTCTAATGGCTATTGGTAAATACTTGTTGGTGTTGTTTCTATTTTTGTTTTGTGTTCCATTGATTATGAGTTGTTAGTACTGTTTTTATTTTTCTGTTATTTTCTAGTGGCTATTAGAAAATACTTGTTGGTGTTGTTTTTATTTTTGTTTTGTCTTCCATTGATTATTTGTTGTTAATGCTGTTTTTATTTTTCTGTTGTTTTATAATGGCTATTGTTAAGTACTTGTTGGTGTTGTTTTTAATTTTGTTTTGTCTTCCATTGATTATCAATTGTAAGTGTTGTTTTTATTTTTCTGTTGTCTTCTAATGGCTATTGGTAAATACTTGGTGTTGTTTCTATTTTTGTTTTGTCTTCCATTGATTATTATTTGTTAGTGCTGTTTATATTTTTCTGTTGTTTTCTAATGGCTATTGGTAAATACTTGTTGGTGTTGTTTCTATTTTTGTTTTGTTTTCCATTGATTATTAGTTGTTAGTGCTGTTTTTATTTTTTCTGTTGTCTTCTAATGACTATTGGTAAATACTTGGTGTTGTTTTTATTTTTGTTTTGTCTTCCATTGATTATTAGTTGTTAATGCTGTTTTGATTTTTCTGTTGTTTTCTAATGGCTATTGGTAAATACTTGGTGTTGTTTCTATTTTTGTTTTGTCTTCCATTGATTATTATTTGTTAATGCTGTTTTTATTTTTCTGTTGTTTTCTAATGGCTATTGGTAAATACTTATTGGTGTTGTTTTTATTTTTATTTTCTCTTCCATTGATTATTATTTGTTAGTGCTGTTTATATTTTTCTGTTGTTTTCTAATGGCTATTGGTAAATACTTGTTGGTGTTGTTTCTATTTTAGTTTTGTCTTCCATTGATTATGAGTTGTTAGTACTGTTTTTATTTTTCTGTTATTTTCTAGTGGCTATTAGTAAATACTTGTTGGTGTTGTTTCTATTTTTGTATTGTTTTCCATTGATTATTAGTTGTTAGTGCTGTTTTTATTTTCTGTTGCTTTCTAATGGCTATTAATAAATACTTGTTGGTGTTGTTTATATTTTTGTTTTGTGTTACATTGATTATTAGTTGTTAGTGCTGTTTTTATTTTTCTGTTGTCTTCTAATGGCTATTGGTAAATACTTGGTGTTGTTTTTATTTTTGTTTTGTCTTCCATTGATAATTAGTTGTTAATGCTGTTTTTATTTTTCTGGTGTTTTCTAATGGCTATTGGTAAATACTTATTGGTGTTGTTTTTATTTTTATTTTGTCTTCCATTGATTATTAGTTGTTAGTGCTGTTTTTATTTTTCTGTTGTTTTCTAATGGCTATTAGTAAATACTTGTTGGTGTTGTTTCTATATTTGTTTTGTTTTCCATTGATTATTACTTGTTAGTGCTGTTTTTATTTTTCTGTTGTTTTCTAATGGCTATTGGTAAATACTTGTTGGTGTTGTTTTTATTTTTGTTTTGTCTTCCATTGATTATTAGTCGTTAGTACTGTTTATATTTTTCTGTTGTTTTCTAATGGCTATTGGTAAATGCTTGGTGTTGTTTTTATTTTTGTTTTGTCTTCCATTGATTATTAATTGATAGTGCTGTTTTTATTTTTCTGTTGTTTTCTAATGGCTATTGGTAAATACTTGTTGGTGTTGTTTTTATTTTTGTTTTGTCTTCCATTGATTATTTGTTGTTAATGCTATTTTTATTTTTCTGTTGTTTTCTAATGGCTATTGGTAAGTACTTGTTGGTGTTTTTTTTATTTTTGTTTTGTCTTCCATTGTTTATTAATTGATAGTGATGTTTTTATTTTTCTGTTGTTTTCTAATGGCTATTGGTAAATACTTGATGGTGTTGTTTTTATTTTTGTTTTGTTTTCCATTGATTATTAGTTGTTAGTGCTGTTTTTATTTTTCTGTTGTTTTTTATATGGCTATTGGTAAATACTTGTTGGTGTTGTTTCTATTTTTGTTTTGTCTTCCATTGATTATTAGTTAGTGCTGTTTTTATTTTTCTGTTATTTTCTAGTGGCTATTAGTAAATACTTGTTGGTGTTGTTTCTATTTTTGTTTTGTGTTCCATTGATTATTAGTTGTTAGTACTGTTTTTATTTTTCTGTTATTTTCTAGTGGCTATTAGAAAATACTTGTTGGTGTTGTTTCTATTTTTGTTTTGTTTTCCATTGATTATTAGTTGTTAGTGCTGTTTTTATTTTCTGTTGTTTTCTAATGGCTATTAATAAATACTTGTTGGTGTTGTTTTTATTTTTGTTTTGTCTTCCATTGATTATTAGTTGTTAGTGCTGTTTATATTTTTCGGTTGTTTTCTAATGACTATTGGTAAATACTTGTTGGTGTTGTTTTTATTTTTGTTTTGTCTTCCATTGATTATTTGTTGTTAATGCTGTTTTTATTTTTCTGTTGTTTTATAATGGCTATTGTTAAGTACTTGTTGGTGTTGTTTTTAATTTTGTTTTGTCTTCCATTGATTATCAATTGTTAGTGCTGTTTTTATTTTTCTGTTGTCTTCTAATGGCTATTGGTAAATACTTGGTGTTGTTTCTATTTTTGTTTTGTCTTCCATTGATTATTATTTGTTAGTGCTGTTTATATTTTTCTGTTGTTTTCTAATGGCTATTGGTAAATACTTGTTGGTGTTGTTTCTATTTTTGTTTTGTTTTCCATTGATTATTAGTTGTTAGTGCTGTTTTTATTTTTCTGTTGTTTTCTAATGTCTATTGGAAATACTTGTTGGTGTTGTTTTTATTTTTGTTTTGTCTTCCATTGATTATTAGTTGTTAGTGCTGTTTTGATTTGTCTGTTGTTTTCTAATGGCTATTGGTAAATACTTGTTGGTGTTGTTTCTATTTTTGTTTTGTCTTCCATTCATTATTAGTTGTTAGTGCTGTTTTGATTTTTCTGTTGTTTTCTAATGGCTATTGGTAAATACTTGTTGGTGTTGTTTCTATTTTTGTTTTGTCTTCCATTGATTATGGGTTGTTAGTACTGTTTTTATTTTTCTGTTATTTTCTAGTGGCTATTAGAAAATACTTGTTGGTGTTGTTTCTATTTTTGTATTGTTTTCCATTGATTATTAGTTGTTAGTGCTGTTTTTATTTTCTGTTGCTTTCTAATGGCTATTAATAAATACTTGTTGGTGTTGTTTTTATTTTTGTTTTGTCTTACATTGATTATTAGTTGTTAGTGCTGTTTTTATTTTTCTGTTGTCTTCTAATGGCTATTGGTAAATACTTGGTGTTGTTTTTATTTTTGTTTTGTCTTCCATTGATTATTAGTTGTTAATGCTGTTTTTATTTTTCTGTTGTTTTCTAATGGCTATTGGTAAATACTTATTAGTGTTGTTTTTATTTTTATTTTCTCTTCCATTGATTATTAGTTGTTAGTGCTGTTTTTATTTTTCTGTTGTCATCTAATGGTTATTGGTAAATACTTGTTGGAGTTGTTTTTATTTTTGTTTTGTCTTCCATTGATTATTAGTTGTTAATGCTGTTTTTATTTTTCTGTTGTTTTCTAATGGCTATTGGTAAATACTTATTGGTGTTGTTTTTATTTTTATTTTGTCTTCCATTGATTATTAGTTGTTAGTGCTGTTTTTATTTTTCTGTTGTTTTCTAATGGCTATTAGTAAATACTTGTTGGTGTTGTTTCTATTTTTGTTTTGTTTTCCATTGATTATTAGTTGTTAGTGCTGTTTTTATTTTTCTGTTGTTTTCTAATGGCTATTGGTAAATACTTGTTGGTGTTGTTTTTATTTTTGTTTTGTCTTCCATTGATTATTAGTTGTTAGTACTGTTTATATTTTTCTGTTGTTTTCTAATGGCTATTGGTAAATGCTTGGTGTTGTTTTTATTTTTGTTTTGTCTTCCATTGATTATTTGTTGTTAATGCTGTTTTTATTTTTCTGTTGTTTTATAATGGCTATTGTTAAGTACTTGTTGGTGTTGTTTCTATTTTTGTTTTGTCTTCCATTGATTATTATTTGTTAGTGCTGTTTATATTTTTCTGTTGTTTTCTAATGGCTATTGGTAAATACTTGTTGGTGTTGTTTCTATTTTTGTTTTGTTTTCCATTGATTATTAGTTGTTAGTGCTGTTTTTATTTTTCTGTTGTTTTCTAATGTCTATTGGAAATACTTGTTGGTGTTGTTTTTATTTTTGTTTTGTCTTCCATTGATTATTAGTTGTTAGTGCTGTTTTGATTTGTCTGTTGTTTTCTAATGGCTATTGGTAAATACTTGTTGGTGTTGTTTCTATTTTTGTTTTGTCTTCCATTCATTATTAGTTGTTAGTGCTGTTTTGATTTTTCTGTTGTTTTCTAATGGCTATTGGTAAATACTTGTTGGTGTTGTTTCTATTTTTGTTTTGTCTTCCATTGATTATGGGTTGTTAGTACTGTTTTTATTTTTCTGTTATTTTCTAGTGGCTATTAGAAAATACTTGTTGGTGTTGTTTCTATTTTTGTATTGTTTTCCATTGATTATTAGTTGTTAGTGCTGTTTTTATTTTCTGTTGCTTTCTAATGGCTATTAATAAATACTTGTTGGTGTTGTTTTTATTTTTGTTTTGTCTTACATTGATTATTAGTTGTTAATGCTGTTTTTATTTTTCTGTTGTTTTCTAATGGCTATTGGTAAATACTTATTAGTGTTGTTTTTATTTTTATTTTCTCTTCCATTGATTATTAGTTGTTAGTGCTGTTTTTATTTTTCTGTTGTCATCTAATGGTTATTGGTAAATACTTGTTGGAGTTGTTTTTATTTTTGTTTTGTCTTCCATTGATTATTAGTTGTTAATGCTGTTTTTATTTTTCTGTTGTTTTCTAATGGCTATTGGTAAATACTTATTGGTGTTGTTTTTATTTTTATTTTGTCTTCCATTGATTATTAGTTGTTAGTGCTGTTTTTATTTTTCTGTTGTTTTCTAATGGCTATTAGTAAATACTTGTTGGTGTTGTTTCTATTTTTGTTTTGTTTTCCATTGATTATTAGTTGTTAGTGCTGTTTTTATTTTTCTGTTGTTTTCTAATGGCTATTGGTAAATACTTGTTGGTGTTGTTTTTATTTTTGTTTTGTCTTCCATTGATTATTAGTTGTTAGTACTGTTTATATTTTTCTGTTGTTTTCTAATGGCTATTGGTAAATGCTTGGTGTTGTTTTTATTTTTGTTTTGTCTTCCATTGATTATTTGTTGTTAATGCTGTTTTTATTTTTCTGTTGTTTTATAATGGCTATTGTTAAGTACTTGTTGGTGTTGTTTTTAATTTTGTTTTGTCTTCCATTGATTATCAATTGTTAGTAATGTTTTTATTTTTCTGTTGTCTTCTAATGGCTATATGTAAATACTTGGTGTCGTTTCTATTTTTGTTTTGTCTTCCATTGATTATTATTTGTTAGTGCTCTTTATATTTTTCTGTTGTTTTCTAATGGCTATTGGTAAATACTTGTTGGTTTTGTTTCTATTTTTGTTTTGTTTTCCATTGATTATTAGTTGTTAGTGTTGTTATCATTTTTCTGTTGTTTTCTAATGGCTATTGGTAAATACTTGTTGGTGTTGTTTCTATTTTTGTTTTGTTTTCCATTGATTATTAGTTGTTAGTACTGTTTTTATTTTTCTGTTGTTTTCTAATGGCTATTGGTAAATACTTATTGGTGTTGTTTTTATTTTTATTTTGTCTTCCATTGATTATTAGTTGTTAGTGCTGTTTTTATTTTTCTGTTGTTTTCTAATGGCTATTAGTAAATACTTGTTGGTGTTGTTTCTATTTTTGTTTTGTTTTCCATTGATTATTAGTTGTTAGTGCTGTTTTTATTTTTCTGTTGTTTTCTAATGGCTATTGGTAAATACTTGTTGGTGTTGTTTTTATTTTTGTTTTGTCTTCCATTGATTATTAGTCGTTAGTACTGTTTATATTTTTCTGTTGTTTTCTAATGGCTATTGGTAAATGCTTGGTGTTGTTTTTATTTTTGTTTTGTCTTCCATTGATTATTAATTGATAGTGCTGTTTTTATTTTTCTGTTGTTTTATAATGGCTATTGTTAAGTACTTGTTGGTGTTGTTTTTAATTTTGTTTTGTCTTCCATTGATTATCAATTGTTAGTGCTGTTTTTATTTTTCTGTTGTCTTCTAATGGCTATTGGTAAATACTTGGTGTTGTTTCTATTTTTGTTTTGTTTTCCATTGATTATTAGTTGTTAGTGTTGTTATCATTTTTCTGTTGTTTTCTAATGGCTATTGGTAAATACTTGTTGGTGTTGTTTCTATTTTTGTTTTGTTTTCCATTGATTATTAGTTGTTAGTACTGTTTTTATTTTTCTGTTGTTTTCTAATGTCTATTGGAAATACTTGTTGGTGTTGTTTTTATTTTTGTTTTGTCTTCCATTGATTATTAGTTGTTAGTGCTGTTTTGATTTTTCTGTTGTTTTCTAATGGCTATTGGTAAATACTTGTTGGTGTTGTTTCTATTTTTGTTTTGTCTTACATTGATTATTAGTTGTTAGTGCTGTTTTTATTTTTCTGTTGTTTTCTAATGGCTATTAGAAAATACTTGTTGGTGTTGTTTCTATTTTTGTATTGTTTTCCATTGATTATTAGTTGTTAGTGCTGTTTTTATTTTCTGTTGATTTCTAATGGCTATTAATAAATACTTGGTGTTGTTTTTATTTTTGTTTTGTCTTCCATTGATTATTAGTTGTTAATGCTGTTTTTATTTTTCTGTTGTTTTCTAATGGCTATTGGTAAATACTTATTGGTATTGTTTTTATTTTTATTTTCTCTTCCATTGATTATTAGTTGTTAATGCTGTTTATATTTTTCTGTTGTTTTCTAATGGCTATTGGTAAATGCTTGGTGTTGTTTTTATTTTTGTTTTGTCTTCCATTGATTATTTGTTGTTAATGCTGTTTTTATTTTTCTGTTGTTTTATAATGGCTATTGCTAAGTACTTGTTGGTGTTGTTTTTAATTTTGTTTTGTCTTCCATTGATTATCAATTGTTAGTGTTGTTTTTATTTTTCTGTTGTCTTCTAATGGCTATTGGTAAATACTTGGTGTTGTTTCTATTTTTGTTTTGTCTTCCATTGATTATTATTTGTTAGTGCTGTTTATATTTTTCTGTTGTTTTCTAATGGCTATTGGTAAATACTTGTTGGCGTTGTTTCTATTTTTGTTTTGTTTTCCATTGATTATTAGTTGTTAGTGCTGTTTTTATTTTTCTGTTGTTTTCTAATGTCTATTGGAAATACTTGTTGGTGTTGTTTTTATTTTTGTTTTGTCTTCCATTGATTATTAGTTGTTAGTGCTGTTTTGATTTTTCTGTTGTTTTCTAATGGCTATTGGTAAATACTTGTTGGTGTTGTTTCTATTTTTGTTTTGTGTTCCATTGATTATGAGTTGTTAGTACTGTTTTTATTTTTCTGTTATTTTCTAGTGGCTATTAGAAAATACTTGTTGGTGTTGTTTTTATTTTTGTTTTGTCTTCCATTGATTATTTGTTGTTAATGCTGTTTTTATTTTTCTGTTGTTTTATAATGGCTATTGTTAAGTACTTGTTGGTGTTGTTTTTAATTTTGTTTTGTCTTCCATTGATTATCAATTGTAAGTGTTGTTTTTATTTTTCTGTTGTCTTCTAATGGCTATTGGTAAATACTTGGTGTTGTTTCTATTTTTGTTTTGTCTTCCATTGATTATTATTTGTTAGTGCTGTTTATATTTTTCTGTTGTTTTCTAATGGCTATTGGTAAATACTTGTTGGTGTTGTTTCTATTTTTGTTTTGTTTTCCATTGATTATTAGTTGTTAGTGCTGTTTTTATTTTTTCTGTTGTCTTCTAATGACTATTGGTAAATACTTGGTGTTGTTTTTATTTTTGTTTTGTCTTCCATTGATTATTAGTTGTTAATGCTGTTTTTATTTTTCTGTTGTTTTCTAATGGCTATTGGTAAATACTTATTAGTGTTGTTTTTATTTTTGTTTTGTTTTCCATTGATTATTAGTTGTTAGTGCTGTTTTTATTTTTCTGTTGTTTTCTAATGGCTATTGGTAAATACTTGTTGGTGTTGTTTTTAATTTTGTTTTGTCTTCCATTGATTATCAATTGTTAGTGTTGTTTTTATTTTTCTGTTGTCTTCTAATGGCTATTGGTAAATACTTGGTGTTGTTTCTATTTTTGTTTTGTCTTCCATTGATTATTATTTGTTAGTGCTGTTTATATTTTTCTGTTGTTTTCTAATGGCTATTGGTAAATACTTGTTGGCGTTGTTTCTATTTTTGTTTTGTTTTCCATTGATTATTAGTTGTTAGTGCTGTTTTTATTTTTCTGTTGTTTTCTAATGTCTATTGGAAATACTTGTTGGTGTTGTTTTTATTTTTGTTTTGTCTTCCATTGATTATTAGTTGTTAGTGCTGTTTTGATTTTTCTGTTGTTTTCTAATGGCTATTGGTAAATACTTGTTGGTGTTGTTTCTATTTTTGTTTTGTGTTCCATTGATTATGAGTTGTTAGTACTGTTTTTATTTTTCTGTTATTTTCTAGTGGCTATTAGAAAATACTTGTTGGTGTTGTTTTTATTTTTGTTTTGTCTTCCATTGATTATTTGTTGTTAATGCTGTTTTTATTTTTCTGTTGTTTTATAATGGCTATTGTTAAGTACTTGTTGGTGTTGTTTTTAATTTTGTTTTGTCTTCCATTGATTATCAATTGTAAGTGTTGTTTTTATTTTTCTGTTGTCTTCTAATGGCTATTGGTAAATACTTGGTGTTGTTTCTATTTTTGTTTTGTCTTCCATTGATTATTATTTGTTAGTGCTGTTTATATTTTTCTGTTGTTTTCTAATGGCTATTGGTAAATACTTGTTGGTGTTGTTTCTATTTTTGTTTTGTTTTCCATTGATTATTAGTTGTTAGTGCTGTTTTTATTTTTTCTGTTGTCTTCTAATGACTATTGGTAAATACTTGGTGTTGTTTTTATTTTTGTTTTGTCTTCCATTGATTATTAGTTGTTAATGCTGTTTTGATTTTTCTGTTGTTTTCTAATGGCTATTGGTAAATACTTGGTGTTGTTTCTATTTTTGTTTTGTCTTCCATTGATTATTATTTGTTAATGCTGTTTTTATTTTTCTGTTGTTTTCTAATGGCTATTGGTAAATACTTATTGGTGTTGTTTTTATTTTTATTTTCTCTTCCATTGATTATTATTTGTTAGTGCTGTTTATATTTTTCTGTTGTTTTCTAATGGCTATTGGTAAATACTTGTTGGTGTTGTTTCTATTTTAGTTTTGTCTTCCATTGATTATGAGTTGTTAGTACTGTTTTTATTTTTCTGTTATTTTCTAGTGGCTATTAGTAAATACTTGTTGGTGTTGTTTCTATTTTTGTATTGTTTTCCATTGATTATTAGTTGTTAGTGCTGTTTTTATTTTCTGTTGCTTTCTAATGGCTATTAATAAATACTTGTTGGTGTTGTTTATATTTTTGTTTTGTGTTACATTGATTATTAGTTGTTAGTGCTGTTTTTATTTTTCTGTTGTCTTCTAATGGCTATTGGTAAATACTTGGTGTTGTTTTTATTTTTGTTTTGTCTTCCATTGATAATTAGTTGTTAATGCTGTTTTTATTTTTCTGGTGTTTTCTAATGGCTATTGGTAAATACTTATTGGTGTTGTTTTTATTTTTATTTTGTCTTCCATTGATTATTAGTTGTTAGTGCTGTTTTTATTTTTCTGTTGTTTTCTAATGGCTATTAGTAAATACTTGTTGGTGTTGTTTCTATATTTGTTTTGTTTTCCATTGATTATTACTTGTTAGTGCTGTTTTTATTTTTCTGTTGTTTTCTAATGGCTATTGGTAAATACTTGTTGGTGTTGTTTTTATTTTTGTTTTGTCTTCCATTGATTATTAGTCGTTAGTACTGTTTATATTTTTCTGTTGTTTTCTAATGGCTATTGGTAAATGCTTGGTGTTGTTTTTATTTTTGTTTTGTCTTCCATTGATTATTAATTGATAGTGCTGTTTTTATTTTTCTGTTGTTTTCTAATGGCTATTGGTAAATACTTGTTGGTGTTGTTTTTATTTTTGTTTTGTCTTCCATTGATTATTTGTTGTTAATGCTATTTTTATTTTTCTGTTGTTTTCTAATGGCTATTGGTAAGTACTTGTTGGTGTTTTTTTTATTTTTGTTTTGTCTTCCATTGTTTATTAATTGATAGTGATGTTTTTATTTTTCTGTTGTTTTCTAATGGCTATTGGTAAATACTTGATGGTGTTGTTTTTATTTTTGTTTTGTTTTCCATTGATTATTAGTTGTTAGTGCTGTTTTTATTTTTCTGTTGTTTTTTATATGGCTATTGGTAAATACTTGTTGGTGTTGTTTCTATTTTTGTTTTGTCTTCCATTGATTATTAGTTAGTGCTGTTTTTATTTTTCTGTTATTTTCTAGTGGCTATTAGTAAATACTTGTTGGTGTTGTTTCTATTTTTGTTTTGTGTTCCATTGATTATTAGTTGTTAGTACTGTTTTTATTTTTCTGTTATTTTCTAGTGGCTATTAGAAAATACTTGTTGGTGTTGTTTCTATTTTTGTTTTGTTTTCCATTGATTATTAGTTGTTAGTGCTGTTTTTATTTTCTGTTGTTTTCTAATGGCTATTAATAAATACTTGTTGGTGTTGTTTTTATTTTTGTTTTGTCTTCCATTGATTATTAGTTGTTAGTGCTGTTTATATTTTTCGGTTGTTTTCTAATGACTATTGGTAAATACTTGTTGGTGTTGTTTTTATTTTTGTTTTGTCTTCCATTGATTATTTGTTGTTAATGCTGTTTTTATTTTTCTGTTGTTTTATAATGGCTATTGTTAAGTACTTGTTGGTGTTGTTTTTAATTTTGTTTTGTCTTCCATTGATTATCAATTGTTAGTGCTGTTTTTATTTTTCTGTTGTCTTCTAATGGCTATTGGTAAATACTTGGTGTTGTTTCTATTTTTGTTTTGTCTTCCATTGATTATTATTTGTTAGTGCTGTTTATATTTTTCTGTTGTTTTCTAATGGCTATTGGTAAATACTTGTTGGTGTTGTTTCTATTTTTGTTTTGTTTTCCATTGATTATTAGTTGTTAGTGCTGTTTTTATTTTTCTGTTGTTTTCTAATGTCTATTGGAAATACTTGTTGGTGTTGTTTTTATTTTTGTTTTGTCTTCCATTGATTATTAGTTGTTAGTGCTGTTTTGATTTGTCTGTTGTTTTCTAATGGCTATTGGTAAATACTTGTTGGTGTTGTTTCTATTTTTGTTTTGTCTTCCATTCATTATTAGTTGTTAGTGCTGTTTTGATTTTTCTGTTGTTTTCTAATGGCTATTGGTAAATACTTGTTGGTGTTGTTTCTATTTTTGTTTTGTCTTCCATTGATTATGGGTTGTTAGTACTGTTTTTATTTTTCTGTTATTTTCTAGTGGCTATTAGAAAATACTTGTTGGTGTTGTTTCTATTTTTGTATTGTTTTCCATTGATTATTAGTTGTTAGTGCTGTTTTTATTTTCTGTTGCTTTCTAATGGCTATTAATAAATACTTGTTGGTGTTGTTTTTATTTTTGTTTTGTCTTACATTGATTATTAGTTGTTAGTGCTGTTTTTATTTTTCTGTTGTCTTCTAATGGCTATTGGTAAATACTTGGTGTTGTTTTTATTTTTGTTTTGTCTTCCATTGATTATTAGTTGTTAATGCTGTTTTTATTTTTCTGTTGTTTTCTAATGGCTATTGGTAAATACTTATTAGTGTTGTTTTTATTTTTATTTTCTCTTCCATTGATTATTAGTTGTTAGTGCTGTTTTTATTTTTCTGTTGTCATCTAATGGTTATTGGTAAATACTTGTTGGAGTTGTTTTTATTTTTGTTTTGTCTTCCATTGATTATTAGTTGTTAATGCTGTTTTTATTTTTCTGTTGTTTTCTAATGGCTATTGGTAAATACTTATTGGTGTTGTTTTTATTTTTATTTTGTCTTCCATTGATTATTAGTTGTTAGTGCTGTTTTTATTTTTCTGTTGTTTTCTAATGGCTATTAGTAAATACTTGTTGGTGTTGTTTCTATTTTTGTTTTGTTTTCCATTGATTATTAGTTGTTAGTGCTGTTTTTATTTTTCTGTTGTTTTCTAATGGCTATTGGTAAATACTTGTTGGTGTTGTTTTTATTTTTGTTTTGTCTTCCATTGATTATTAGTTGTTAGTACTGTTTATATTTTTCTGTTGTTTTCTAATGGCTATTGGTAAATGCTTGGTGTTGTTTTTATTTTTGTTTTGTCTTCCATTGATTATTTGTTGTTAATGCTGTTTTTATTTTTCTGTTGTTTTATAATGGCTATTGTTAAGTACTTGTTGGTGTTGTTTTTAATTTTGTTTTGTCTTCCATTGATTATCAATTGTTAGTAATGTTTTTATTTTTCTGTTGTCTTCTAATGGCTATATGTAAATACTTGGTGTTGTTTCTATTTTTGTTTTGTCTTCCATTGATTATTATTTGTTAGTGCTCTTTATATTTTTCTGTTGTTTTCTAATGGCTATTGGTAAATACTTGTTGGTTTTGTTTCTATTTTTGTTTTGTTTTCCATTGATTATTAGTTGTTAGTGTTGTTATCATTTTTCTGTTGTTTTCTAATGGCTATTGGTAAATACTTGTTGGTGTTGTTTCTATTTTTGTTTTGTTTTCCATTGATTATTAGTTGTTAGTACTGTTTTTATTTTTCTGTTGTTTTCTAATGGCTATTGGTAAATACTTATTGGTGTTGTTTTTATTTTTATTTTGTCTTCCATTGATTATTAGTTGTTAGTGCTGTTTTTATTTTTCTGTTGTTTTCTAATGTCTATTGGAAATACTTGTTGGTGTTGTTTTTATTTTTGTTTTGTCTTCCATTGATTATTAGTTGTTAGTGCTGTTTTGATTTTTCTGTTGTTTTCTAATGGCTATTGGTAAATACTTGTTGGTGTTGTTTCTATTTTTGTTTTGTGTTCCATTGATTATGAGTTGTTAGTACTGTTTTTATTTTTCTGTTATTTTCTAGTGGCTATTAGAAAATACTTGTTGGTGTTGTTTTTATTTTTGTTTTGTCTTCCATTGATTATTTGTTGTTAATGCTGTTTTTATTTTTCTGTTGTTTTATAATGGCTATTGTTAAGTACTTGTTGGTGTTGTTTTTAATTTTGTTTTGTCTTCCATTGATTATCAATTGTAAGTGTTGTTTTTATTTTTCTGTTGTCTTCTAATGGCTATTGGTAAATACTTGGTGTTGTTTCTATTTTTGTTTTGTCTTCCATTGATTATTATTTGTTAGTGCTGTTTATATTTTTCTGTTGTTTTCTAATGGCTATTGGTAAATACTTGTTGGTGTTGTTTCTATTTTTGTTTTGTTTTCCATTGATTATTAGTTGTTAGTGCTGTTTTTATTTTTTCTGTTGTCTTCTAATGACTATTGGTAAATACTTGGTGTTGTTTTTATTTTTGTTTTGTCTTCCATTGATTATTAGTTGTTAATGCTGTTTTTATTTTTCTGTTGTTTTCTAATGGCTATTGGTAAATACTTATTAGTGTTGTTTTTATTTTTGTTTTGTTTTCCATTGATTATTAGTTGTTAGTGCTGTTTTTATTTTTCTGTTGTTTTCTAATGGCTATTGGTAAATACTTGTTGGTGTTGTTTTTAATTTTGTTTTGTCTTCCATTGATTATCAATTGTTAGTGTTGTTTTTATTTTTCTGTTGTCTTCTAATGGCTATTGGTAAATACTTGGTGTTGTTTCTATTTTTGTTTTGTCTTCCATTGATTATTATTTGTTAGTGCTGTTTATATTTTTCTGTTGTTTTCTAATGGCTATTGGTAAATACTTGTTGGCGTTGTTTCTATTTTTGTTTTGTTTTCCATTGATTATTAGTTGTTAGTGCTGTTTTTATTTTTCTGTTGTTTTCTAATGTCTATTGGAAATACTTGTTGGTGTTGTTTTTATTTTTGTTTTGTCTTCCATTGATTATTAGTTGTTAGTGCTGTTTTGATTTTTCTGTTGTTTTCTAATGGCTATTGGTAAATACTTGTTGGTGTTGTTTCTATTTTTGTTTTGTGTTCCATTGATTATGAGTTGTTAGTACTGTTTTTATTTTTCTGTTATTTTCTAGTGGCTATTAGAAAATACTTGTTGGTGTTGTTTTTATTTTTGTTTTGTCTTCCATTGATTATTTGTTGTTAATGCTGTTTTTATTTTTCTGTTGTTTTATAATGGCTATTGTTAAGTACTTGTTGGTGTTGTTTTTAATTTTGTTTTGTCTTCCATTGATTATCAATTGTAAGTGTTGTTTTTATTTTTCTGTTGTCTTCTAATGGCTATTGGTAAATACTTGGTGTTGTTTCTATTTTTGTTTTGTCTTCCATTGATTATTATTTGTTAGTGCTGTTTATATTTTTCTGTTGTTTTCTAATGGCTATTGGTAAATACTTGTTGGTGTTGTTTCTATTTTTGTTTTGTTTTCCATTGATTATTAGTTGTTAGTGCTGTTTTTATTTTTTCTGTTGTCTTCTAATGACTATTGGTAAATACTTGGTGTTGTTTTTATTTTTGTTTTGTCTTCCATTGATTATTAGTTGTTAATGCTGTTTTGATTTTTCTGTTGTTTTCTAATGGCTATTGGTAAATACTTGGTGTTGTTTCTATTTTTGTTTTGTCTTCCATTGATTATTATTTGTTAATGCTGTTTTTATTTTTCTGTTGTTTTCTAATGGCTATTGGTAAATACTTATTGGTGTTGTTTTTATTTTTATTTTCTCTTCCATTGATTATTATTTGTTAGTGCTGTTTATATTTTTCTGTTGTTTTCTAATGGCTATTGGTAAATACTTGTTGGTGTTGTTTCTATTTTAGTTTTGTCTTCCATTGATTATGAGTTGTTAGTACTGTTTTTATTTTTCTGTTATTTTCTAGTGGCTATTAGTAAATACTTGTTGGTGTTGTTTCTATTTTTGTATTGTTTTCCATTGATTATTAGTTGTTAGTGCTGTTTTTATTTTCTGTTGCTTTCTAATGGCTATTAATAAATACTTGTTGGTGTTGTTTATATTTTTGTTTTGTGTTACATTAATTATTAGTTGTTAGTGCTGTTTTTATTTTTCTGTTGTCTTCTAATGGCTATTGGTAAATACTTGGTGTTGTTTTTATTTTTGTTTTGTCTTCCATTGATAATTAGTTGTTAATGCTGTTTTTATTTTTCTGGTGTTTTCTAATGGCTATTGGTAAATACTTATTGGTGTTGTTTTTATTTTTATTTTGTCTTCCATTGATTATTAGTTGTTAGTGCTGTTTTTATTTTTCTGTTGTTTTCTAATGGCTATTAGTAAATACTTGTTGGTGTTGTTTCTATATTTGTTTTGTTTTCCATTGATTATTACTTGTTAGTGCTGTTTTTATTTTTCTGTTGTTTTCTAATGGCTATTGGTAAATACTTGTTGGTGTTGTTTTTATTTTTGTTTTGTCTTCCATTGATTATTAGTCGTTAGTACTGTTTATATTTTTCTGTTGTTTTCTAATGGCTATTGGTAAATGCTTGGTGTTGTTTTTATTTTTGTTTTGTCTTCCATTGATTATTAATTGATAGTGCTGTTTTTATTTTTCTGTTGTTTTCTAATGGCTATTGATAAATACTTGTTGGTGTTGTTTTTATTTTTGTTTTGTCTTCCATTGATTATTTGTTGTTAATGCTATTTTTATTTTTCTGTTGTTTTCTAATGGCTATTGGTAAGTACTTGTTGGTGTTTTTTTTATTTTTGTTTTGTCTTCCATTGTTTATTAATTGATAGTGATGTTTTTATTTTTCTGTTGTTTTCTAATGGCTATTGGTAAATACTTGATGGTGTTGTTTTTATTTTTGTTTTGTTTTCCATTGATTATTAGTTGTTAGTGCTGTTTTTATTTTTCTGTTGTTTTTTATATGGCTATTGGTAAATACTTGTTGGTGTTGTTTCTATTTTTGTTTTGTCTTCCATTGATTATTAGTTAGTGCTGTTTTTATTTTTCTGTTATTTTCTAGTGGCTATTAGTAAATACTTGTTGGTGTTGTTTCTATTTTTGTTTTGTGTTCCATTGATTATTAGTTGTTAGTACTGTTTTTATTTTTCTGTTATTTTCTAGTGGCTATTAGAAAATACTTGTTGGTGTTGTTTCTATTTTTGTTTTGTTTTCCATTGATTATTAGTTGTTAGTGCTGTTTTTATTTTCTGTTGTTTTCTAATGGCTATTAATAAATACTTGTTGGTGTTGTTTTTATTTTTGTTTTGTCTTCCATTGATTATTAGTTGTTAGTGCTGTTTATATTTTTCGGTTGTTTTCTAATGACTATTGGTAAATACTTGTTGGTGTTGTTTTTATTTTTGTTTTGTCTTCCATTGATTATTTGTTGTTAATGCTGTTTTTATTTTTCTGTTGTTTTATAATGGCTATTGATAAGTACTTGTTGGTGTTGTTTTTAATTTTGTTTTGTCTTCCATTGATTATCAATTGTTAGTGCTGTTTTTATTTTTCTGTTGTCTTCTAATGGCTATTGGTAAATACTTGGTGTTGTTTCTATTTTTGTTTTGTCTTCCATTGATTATTATTTGTTAGTGCTGTTTATATTTTTCTGTTGTTTTCTAATGGCTATTGGTAAATACTTGTTGGTGTTGTTTCTATTTTTGTTTTGTTTTCCATTGATTATTAGTTGTTAGTGCTGTTTTTATTTTTCTGTTGTTTTCTAATGTCTATTGGAAATACTTGTTGGTGTTGTTTTTATTTTTGTTTTGTCTTCCATTGATTATTAGTTGTTAGTGCTGTTTTGATTTGTCTGTTGTTTTCTAATGGCTATTGGTAAATACTTGTTGGTGTTGTTTCTATTTTTGTTTTGTCTTCCATTCATTATTAGTTGTTAGTGCTGTTTTGATTTTTCTGTTGTTTTCTAATGGCTATTGGTAAATACTTGTTGGTGTTGTTTCTATTTTTGTTTTGTCTTCCATTGATTATGGGTTGTTAGTACTGTTTTTATTTTTCTGTTATTTTCTAGTGGCTATTAGAAAATACTTGTTGGTGTTGTTTCTATTTTTGTATTGTTTTCCATTGATTATTAGTTGTTAGTGCTGTTTTTATTTTCTGTTGCTTTCTAATGGCTATTAATAAATACTTGTTGGTGTTGTTTTTATTTTTGTTTTGTCTTACATTGATTATTAGTTGTTAGTGCTGTTTTTATTTTTCTGTTGTCTTCTAATGGCTATTGGTAAATACTTGGTGTTGTTTTTATTTTTGTTTTGTCTTCCATTGATTATTAGTTGTTAATGCTGTTTTTATTTTTCTGTTGTTTTCTAATGGCTATTGGTAAATACTTATTAGTGTTGTTTTTATTTTTATTTTCTCTTCCATTGATTATTAGTTGTTAGTGCTGTTTTTATTTTTCTGTTGTCATCTAATGGTTATTGGTAAATACTTGTTGGAGTTGTTTTTATTTTTGTTTTGTCTTCCATTGATTATTAGTTGTTAATGCTGTTTTTATTTTTCTGTTGTTTTCTAATGGCTATTGGTAAATACTTATTGGTGTTGTTTTTATTTTTATTTTGTCTTCCATTGATTATTAGTTGTTAGTGCTGTTTTTATTTTTCTGTTGTTTTCTAATGGCTATTAGTAAATACTTGTTGGTGTTGTTTCTATTTTTGTTTTGTTTTCCATTGATTATTAGTTGTTAGTGCTGTTTTTATTTTTCTGTTGTTTTCTAATGGCTATTGGTAAATACTTGTTGGTGTTGTTTTTATTTTTGTTTTGTCTTCCATTGATTATTAGTTGTTAGTACTGTTTATATTTTTCTGTTGTTTTCTAATGGCTATTGGTAAATGCTTGGTGTTGTTTTTATTTTTGTTTTGTCTTCCATTGATTATTTGTTGTTAATGCTGTTTTTATTTTTCTGTTGTTTTATAATGGCTATTGTTAAGTACTTGTTGGTGTTGTTTTTAATTTTGTTTTGTCTTCCATTGATTATCAATTGTTAGTAATGTTTTTATTTTTCTGTTGTCTTCTAATGGCTATATGTAAATACTTGGTGTTGTTTCTATTTTTGTTTTGTCTTCCATTGATTATTATTTGTTAGTGCTCTTTATATTTTTCTGTTGTTTTCTAATGGCTATTGGTAAATACTTGTTGGTTTTGTTTCTATTTTTGTTTTGTTTTCCATTGATTATTAGTTGTTAGTGTTGTTATCATTTTTCTGTTGTTTTCTAATGGCTATTGGTAAATACTTGTTGGTGTTGTTTCTATTTTTGTTTTGTTTTCCATTGATTATTAGTTGTTAGTACTGTTTTTATTTTTCTGTTGTTTTCTAATGGCTATTGGTAAATACTTATTGGTGTTGTTTTTATTTTTATTTTGTCTTCCATTGATTATTAGTTGTTAGTGCTGTTTTTATTTTTCTGTTGTTTTCTAATGTCTATTGGAAATACTTGTTGGTGTTGTTTTTATTTTTGTTTTGTCTTCCATTGATTATTAGTTGTTAGTGCTGTTTTGATTTTTCTGTTGTTTTCTAATGGCTATTGGTAAATACTTGTTGGTGTTGTTTCTATTTTTGTTTTGTGTTCCATTGATTATGAGTTGTTAGTACTGTTTTTATTTTTCTGTTATTTTCTAGTGGCTATTAGAAAATACTTGTTGGTGTTGTTTTTATTTTTGTTTTGTCTTCCATTGATTATTTGTTGTTAATGCTGTTTTTATTTTTCTGTTGTTTTATAATGGCTATTGTTAAGTACTTGTTGGTGTTGTTTTTAATTTTGTTTTGTCTTCCATTGATTATCAATTGTAAGTGTTGTTTTTATTTTTCTGTTGTCTTCTAATGGCTATTGGTAAATACTTGGTGTTGTTTCTATTTTTGTTTTGTCTTCCATTGATTATTATTTGTTAGTGCTGTTTATATTTTTCTGTTGTTTTCTAATGGCTATTGGTAAATACTTGTTGGTGTTGTTTCTATTTTTGTTTTGTTTTCCATTGATTATTAGTTGTTAGTGCTGTTTTTATTTTTTCTGTTGTCTTCTAATGACTATTGGTAAATACTTGGTGTTGTTTTTATTTTTGTTTTGTCTTCCATTGATTATTAGTTGTTAATGCTGTTTTTATTTTTCTGTTGTTTTCTAATGGCTATTGGTAAATACTTATTAGTGTTGTTTTTATTTTTGTTTTGTTTTCCATTGATTATTAGTTGTTAGTGCTGTTTTTATTTTTCTGTTGTTTTCTAATGGCTATTGGTAAATACTTGTTGGTGTTGTTTTTAATTTTGTTTTGTCTTCCATTGATTATCAATTGTTAGTGTTGTTTTTATTTTTCTGTTGTCTTCTAATGGCTATTGGTAAATACTTGGTGTTGTTTCTATTTTTGTTTTGTCTTCCATTGATTATTATTTGTTAGTGCTGTTTATATTTTTCTGTTGTTTTCTAATGGCTATTGGTAAATACTTGTTGGCGTTGTTTCTATTTTTGTTTTGTTTTCCATTGATTATTAGTTGTTAGTGCTGTTTTTATTTTTCTGTTGTTTTCTAATGTCTATTGGAAATACTTGTTGGTGTTGTTTTTATTTTTGTTTTGTCTTCCATTGATTATTAGTTGTTAGTGCTGTTTTGATTTTTCTGTTGTTTTCTAATGGCTATTGGTAAATACTTGTTGGTGTTGTTTCTATTTTTGTTTTGTGTTCCATTGATTATGAGTTGTTAGTACTGTTTTTATTTTTCTGTTATTTTCTAGTGGCTATTAGAAAATACTTGTTGGTGTTGTTTTTATTTTTGTTTTGTCTTCCATTGATTATTTGTTGTTAATGCTGTTTTTATTTTTCTGTTGTTTTATAATGGCTATTGTTAAGTACTTGTTGGTGTTGTTTTTAATTTTGTTTTGTCTTCCATTGATTATCAATTGTAAGTGTTGTTTTTATTTTTCTGTTGTCTTCTAATGGCTATTGGTAAATACTTGGTGTTGTTTCTATTTTTGTTTTGTCTTCCATTGATTATTATTTGTTAGTGCTGTTTATATTTTTCTGTTGTTTTCTAATGGCTATTGGTAAATACTTGTTGGTGTTGTTTCTATTTTTGTTTTGTTTTCCATTGATTATTAGTTGTTAGTGCTGTTTTTATTTTTTCTGTTGTCTTCTAATGACTATTGGTAAATACTTGGTGTTGTTTTTATTTTTGTTTTGTCTTCCATTGATTATTAGTTGTTAATGCTGTTTTTATTTTTCTGTTGTTTTCTAATGGCTATTGGTAAATACTTATTGGTGTTGTTTTTATTTTTATTTTCTCTTCCATTGATTATTATTTGTTAGTGCTGTTTATATTTTTCTGTTGTTTTCTAATGGCTATTGGTAAATACTTGTTGGTGTTGTTTCTATTTTAGTTTTGTCTTCCATTGATTATGAGTTGTTAGTACTGTTTTTATTTTTCTGTTATTTTCTAGTGGCTATTAGTAAATACTTGTTGGTGTTGTTTCTATTTTTGTATTGTTTTCCATTGATTATTAGTTGTTAGTGCTGTTTTTATTTTCTGTTGCTTTCTAATGGCTATTAATAAATACTTGTTGGTGTTGTTTATATTTTTGTTTTGTGTTACATTGATTATTAGTTGTTAGTGCTGTTTTTATTTTTCTGTTGTCTTCTAATGGCTATTGGTAAATACTTGGTGTTGTTTTTATTTTTGTTTTGTCTTCCATTGATAATTAGTTGTTAATGCTGTTTTTATTTTTCTGGTGTTTTCTAATGGCTATTGGTAAATACTTATTGGTGTTGTTTTTATTTTTATTTTGTCTTCCATTGATTATTAGTTGTTAGTGCTGTTTTTATTTTTCTGTTGTTTTCTAATGGCTATTAGTAAATACTTGTTGGTGTTGTTTCTATATTTGTTTTGTTTTCCATTGATTATTACTTGTTAGTGCTGTTTTTATTTTTCTGTTGTTTTCTAATGGCTATTGGTAAATACTTGTTGGTGTTGTTTTTATTTTTGTTTTGTCTTCCATTGATTATTAGTCGTTAGTACTGTTTATATTTTTCTGTTGTTTTCTAATGGCTATTGGTAAATGCTTGGTGTTGTTTTTATTTTTGTTTTGTCTTCCATTGATTATTAATTGATAGTGCTGTTTTTATTTTTCTGTTGTTTTCTAATGGCTATTGGTAAATACTTGTTGGTGTTGTTTTTATTTTTGTTTTGTCTTCCATTGATTATTTGTTGTTAATGCTATTTTTATTTTTCTGTTGTTTTCTAATGGCTATTGGTAAGTACTTGTTGGTGTTTTTTTTATTTTTGTTTTGTCTTCCATTGTTTATTAATTGATAGTGATGTTTTTATTTTTCTGTTGTTTTCTAATGGCTATTGGTAAATACTTGATGGTGTTGTTTTTATTTTTGTTTTGTTTTCCATTGATTATTAGTTGTTAGTGCTGTTTTTATTTTTCTGTTGTTTTTTATATGGCTATTGGTAAATACTTGTTGGTGTTGTTTCTATTTTTGTTTTGTCTTCCATTGATTATTAGTTAGTGCTGTTTTTATTTTTCTGTTATTTTCTAGTGGCTATTAGTAAATACTTGTTGGTGTTGTTTCTATTTTTGTTTTGTGTTCCATTGATTATTAGTTGTTAGTACTGTTTTTATTTTTCTGTTATTTTCTAGTGGCTATTAGAAAATACTTGTTGGTGTTGTTTCTATTTTTGTTTTGTTTTCCATTGATTATTAGTTGTTAGTGCTGTTTTTATTTTCTGTTGTTTTCTAATGGCTATTAATAAATACTTGTTGGTGTTGTTTTTATTTTTGTTTTGTCTTCCATTGATTATTAGTTGTTAGTGCTGTTTATATTTTTCGGTTGTTTTCTAATGACTATTGGTAAATACTTGTTGGTGTTGTTTTTATTTTTGTTTTGTCTTCCATTGATTATTTGTTGTTAATGCTGTTTTTATTTTTCTGTTGTTTTATAATGGCTATTGTTAAGTACTTGTTGGTGTTGTTTTTAATTTTGTTTTGTCTTCCATTGATTATCAATTGTTAGTGCTGTTTTTATTTTTCTGTTGTCTTCTAATGGCTATTGGTAAATACTTGGTGTTGTTTCTATTTTTGTTTTGTCTTCCATTGATTATTATTTGTTAGTGCTGTTTATATTTTTTTGTTGTTTTCTAATGGCTATTGGTAAATACTTGTTGGTGTTGTTTCTATTTTTGTTTTGTTTTCCATTGATTATTAGTTGTTAGTGCTGTTTTTATTTTTCTGTTGTTTTCTAATGTCTATTGGAAATACTTGTTGGTGTTGTTTTTATTTTTGTTTTGTCTTCCATTGATTATTAGTTGTGAGTGCTGTTTTGATTTGTCTGTTGTTTTCTAATGGCTATTGGTAAATACTTGTTGGTGTTGTTTCTATTTTTGTTTTGTCTTCCATTCATTATTAGTTGTTAGTGCTGTTTTGATTTTTCTGTTGTTTTCTAATGGCTATTGGTAAATACTTGTTGGTGTTGTTTCTATTTTTGTTTTGTCTTCCATTGATTATGGGTTGTTAGTACTGTTTTTATTTTTCTGTTATTTTCTAGTGGCTATTAGAAAATACTTGTTGGTGTTGTTTCTATTTTTGTATTGTTTTCCATTGATTATTAGTTGTTAGTGCTGTTTTTATTTTCTGTTGCTTTCTAATGGCTATTAATAAATACTTGTTGGTGTTGTTTTTATTTTTGTTTTGTCTTACATTGATTATTAGTTGTTAGTGCTGTTTTTATTTTTCTGTTGTCTTCTAATGGCTATTGGTAAATACTTGGTGTTGTTTTTATTTTTGTTTTGTCTTCCATTGATTATTAGTTGTTAATGCTGTTTTTATTTTTCTGTTGTTTTCTAATGGCTATTGGTAAATACTTATTAGTGTTGTTTTTATTTTTATTTTCTCTTCCATTGATTATTAGTTGTTAGTGCTGTTTTTATTTTTCTGTTGTCATCTAATGGTTATTGGTAAATACTTGTTGGAGTTGTTTTTATTTTTGTTTTGTCTTCCATTGATTATTAGTTGTTAATGCTGTTTTTATTTTTCTGTTGTTTTCTAATGGCTATTGGTAAATACTTATTGGTGTTGTTTTTATTTTTATTTTGTCTTCCATTGATTATTAGTTGTTAGTGCTGTTTTTATTTTTCTGTTGTTTTCTAATGGCTATTAGTAAATACTTGTTGGTGTTGTTTCTATTTTTGTTTTGTTTTCCATTGATTATTAGTTGTTAGTGCTGTTTTTATTTTTCTGTTGTTTTCTAATGGCTATTGGTAAATACTTGTTGGTGTTGTTTTTATTTTTGTTTTGTCTTCCATTGATTATTAGTTGTTAGTACTGTTTATATTTTTCTGTTGTTTTCTAATGGCTATTGGTAAATGCTTGGTGTTGTTTTTATTTTTGTTTTGTCTTCCATTGATTATTTGTTGTTAATGCTGTTTTTATTTTTCTGTTGTTTTATAATGGCTATTGTTAAGTACTTGTTGGTGTTGTTTTTAATTTTGTTTTGTCTTCCATTGATTATCAATTGTTAGTAATGTTTTTATTTTTCTGTTGTCTTCTAATGGCTATATGTAAATACTTGGTGTTGTTTCTATTTTTGTTTTGTCTTCCATTGATTATTATTTGTTAGTGCTCTTTATATTTTTCTGTTGTTTTCTAATGGCTATTGGTAAATACTTGTTGGTTTTGTTTCTATTTTTGTTTTGTTTTCCATTGATTATTAGTTGTTAGTGTTGTTATCATTTTTCTGTTGTTTTCTAATGGCTATTGGTAAATACTTGTTGGTGTTGTTTCTATTTTTGTTTTGTTTTCCATTGATTATTAGTTGTTAGTACTGTTTTTATTTTTCTGTTGTTTTCTAATGGCTATTGGTAAATACTTATTGGTGTTGTTTTTATTTTTATTTTGTCTTCCATTGATTATTAGTTGTTAGTGCTGTTTTTATTTTTCTGTTGTTTTCTAATGGCTATTAGTAAATACTTGTTGGTGTTGTTTCTATTTTTGTTTTGTTTTCCATTGATTATTAGTTGTTAGTGCTGTTTTTATTTTTCTGTTGTTTTCTAATGGCTATTGGTAAATACTTGTTGGTGTTGTTTTTATTTTTGTTTTGTCTTCCATTGATTATTAGTCGTTAGTACTGTTTATATTTTTCTGTTGTTTTCTAATGGCTATTGGTAAATGCTTGGTGTTGTTTTTATTTTTGTTTTGTCTTCCATTGATTATTAATTGATAGTGCTGTTTTTATTTTTCTGTTGTTTTATAATGGCTATTGTTAAGTACTTGTTGGTGTTGTTTTTAATTTTGTTTTGTCTTCCATTGATTATCAATTGTTAGTGCTGTTTTTATTTTTCTGTTGTCTTCTAATGGCTATTGGTAAATACTTGGTGTTGTTTCTATTTTTGTTTTGTTTTCCATTGATTATTAGTTGTTAGTGTTGTTATCATTTTTCTGTTGTTTTCTAATGGCTATTGGTAAATACTTGTTGGTGTTGTTTCTATTTTTGTTTTGTTTTCCATTGATTATTAGTTGTTAGTACTGTTTTTATTTTTCTGTTGTTTTCTAATGTCTATTGGAAATACTTGTTGGTGTTGTTTTTATTTTTGTTTTGTCTTCCATTGATTATTAGTTGTTAGTGCTGTTTTGATTTTTCTGTTGTTTTCTAATGGCTATTGGTAAATACTTGTTGGTGTTGTTTCTATTTTTGTTTTGTCTTACATTGATTATTAGTTGTTAGTGCTGTTTTTATTTTTCTGTTGTTTTCTAATGGCTATTAGAAAATACTTGTTGGTGTTGTTTCTATTTTTGTATTGTTTTCCATTGATTATTAGTTGTTAGTGCTGTTTTTATTTTCTGTTGATTTCTAATGGCTATTAATAAATACTTGGTGTTGTTTTTATTTTTGTTTTGTCTTCCATTGATTATTAGTTGTTAATGCTGTTTTTATTTTTCTGTTGTTTTCTAATGGCTATTGGTAAATACTTATTGGTATTGTTTTTATTTTTATTTTCTCTTCCATTGATTATTAGTTGTTAGTGCTGTTTTTATTTTCTGTTGTTTTCTAATGGCTATTAATAAATACTTGTTGGTGTTGTTTTTATTTTTGTTTTGTCTTCCATTGATTATTAGTTGTTAGTGCTGTTTATATTTTTCGGTTGTTTTCTAATGACTATTGGTAAATACTTGTTGGTGTTGTTTTTATTTTTGTTTTGTCTTCCATTGATTATTTGTTGTTAATGCTGTTTTTATTTTTCTGTTGTTTTATAATGGCTATTGTTAAGTACTTGTTGGTGTTGTTTTTAATTTTGTTTTGTCTTCCATTGATTATCAATTGTTAGTGCTGTTTTTATTTTTCTGTTGTCTTCTAATGGCTATTGGTAAATACTTGGTGTTGTTTCTATTTTTGTTTTGTCTTCCATTGATTATTATTTGTTAGTGCTGTTTATATTTTTCTGTTGTTTTCTAATGGCTATTGGTAAATACTTGTTGGTGTTGTTTCTATTTTTGTTTTGTTTTCCATTGATTATTAGTTGTTAGTGCTGTTTTTATTTTTCTGTTGTTTTCTAATGTCTATTGGAAATACTTGTTGGTGTTGTTTTTATTTTTGTTTTGTCTTCCATTGATTATTAGTTGTGAGTGCTGTTTTGATTTGTCTGTTGTTTTCTAATGGCTATTGGTAAATACTTGTTGGTGTTGTTTCTATTTTTGTTTTGTCTTCCATTCATTATTAGTTGTTAGTGCTGTTTTGATTTTTCTGTTGTTTTCTAATGGCTATTGGTAAATACTTGTTGGTGTTGTTTCTATTTTTGTTTTGTCTTCCATTGATTATGGGTTGTTAGTACTGTTTTTATTTTTCTGTTATTTTCTAGTGGCTATTAGAAAATACTTGTTGGTGTTGTTTCTATTTTTGTATTGTTTTCCATTGATTATTAGTTGTTAGTGCTGTTTTTATTTTCTGTTGCTTTCTAATGGCTATTAATAAATACTTGTTGGTGTTGTTTTTATTTTTGTTTTGTCTTACATTGATTATTAGTTGTTAGTGCTGTTTTTATTTTTCTGTTGTCTTCTAATGGCTATTGGTAAATACTTGGTGTTGTTTTTATTTTTGTTTTGTCTTCCATTGATTATTAGTTGTTAATGCTGTTTTTATTTTTCTGTTGTTTTCTAATGGCTATTGGTAAATACTTATTAGTGTTGTTTTTATTTTTATTTTCTCTTCCATTGATTATTAGTTGTTAGTGCTGTTTTTATTTTTCTGTTGTCATCTAATGGTTATTGGTAAATACTTGTTGGAGTTGTTTTTATTTTTGTTTTGTCTTCCATTGATTATTAGTTGTTAATGCTGTTTTTATTTTTCTGTTGTTTTCTAATGGCTATTGGTAAATACTTATTGGTGTTGTTTTTATTTTTATTTTGTCTTCCATTGATTATTAGTTGTTAGTGCTGTTTTTATTTTTCTGTTGTTTTCTAATGGCTATTAGTAAATACTTGTTGGTGTTGTTTCTATTTTTGTTTTGTTTTCCATTGATTATTAGTTGTTAGTGCTGTTTTTATTTTTCTGTTGTTTTCTAATGGCTATTGGTAAATACTTGTTGGTGTTGTTTTTATTTTTGTTTTGTCTTCCATTGATTATTAGTTGTTAGTACTGTTTATATTTTTCTGTTGTTTTCTAATGGCTATTGGTAAATGCTTGGTGTTGTTTTTATTTTTGTTTTGTCTTCCATTGATTATTTGTTGTTAATGCTGTTTTTATTTTTCTGTTGTTTTATAATGGCTATTGTTAAGTACTTGTTGGTGTTGTTTTTAATTTTGTTTTGTCTTCCATTGATTATCAATTGTTAGTAATGTTTTTATTTTTCTGTTGTCTTCTAATGGCTATATGTAAATACTTGGTGTTGTTTCTATTTTTGTTTTGTCTTCCATTGATTATTATTTGTTAGTGCTCTTTATATTTTTCTGTTGTTTTCTAATGGCTATTGGTAAATACTTGTTGGTTTTGTTTCTATTTTTGTTTTGTTTTCCATTGATTATTAGTTGTTAGTGTTGTTATCATTTTTCTGTTGTTTTCTAATGGCTATTGGTAAATACTTGTTGGTGTTGTTTCTATTTTTGTTTTGTTTTCCATTGATTATTAGTTGTTAGTACTGTTTTTATTTTTCTGTTGTTTTCTAATGGCTATTGGTAAATACTTATTGGTGTTGTTTTTATTTTTATTTTGTCTTCCATTGATTATTAGTTGTTAGTGCTGTTTTTATTTTTCTGTTGTTTTCTAATGGCTATTAGTAAATACTTGTTGGTGTTGTTTCTATTTTTGTTTTGTTTTCCATTGATTATTAGTTGTTAGTGCTGTTTTTATTTTTCTGTTGTTTTCTAATGGCTATTGGTAAATACTTGTTGGTGTTGTTTTTATTTTTGTTTTGTCTTCCATTGATTATTAGTCGTTAGTACTGTTTATATTTTTCTGTTGTTTTCTAATGGCTATTGGTAAATGCTTGGTGTTGTTTTTATTTTTGTTTTGTCTTCCATTGATTATTAATTGATAGTGCTGTTTTTATTTTTCTGTTGTTTTATAATGGCTATTGTTAAGTACTTGTTGGTGTTGTTTTTAATTTTGTTTTGTCTTCCATTGATTATCAATTGTTAGTGCTGTTTTTATTTTTCTGTTGTCTTCTAATGGCTATTGGTAAATACTTGGTGTTGTTTCTATTTTTGTTTTGTTTTCCATTGATTATTAGTTGTTAGTGTTGTTATCATTTTTCTGTTGTTTTCTAATGGCTATTGGTAAATACTTGTTGGTGTTGTTTCTATTTTTGTTTTGTTTTCCATTGATTATTAGTTGTTAGTACTGTTTTTATTTTTCTGTTGTTTTCTAATGTCTATTGGAAATACTTGTTGGTGTTGTTTTTATTTTTGTTTTGTCTTCCATTGATTATTAGTTGTTAGTGCTGTTTTGATTTTTCTGTTGTTTTCTAATGGCTATTGGTAAATACTTGTTGGTGTTGTTTCTATTTTTGTTTTGTCTTACATTGATTATTAGTTGTTAGTGCTGTTTTTATTTTTCTGTTGTTTTCTAATGGCTATTAGAAAATACTTGTTGGTGTTGTTTCTATTTTTGTATTGTTTTCCATTGATTATTAGTTGTTAGTGCTGTTTTTATTTTCTGTTGATTTCTAATGGCTATTAATAAATACTTGGTGTTGTTTTTATTTTTGTTTTGTCTTCCATTGATTATTAGTTGTTAATGCTGTTTTTATTTTTCTGTTGTTTTCTAATGGCTATTGGTAAATACTTATTGGTATTGTTTTTATTTTTATTTTCTCTTCCATTGATTATTAGTTGTTAATGCTGTTTATATTTTTCTGTTGTTTTCTAATGGCTATTGGTAAATGCTTGGTGTTGTTTTTATTTTTGTTTTGTCTTCCATTGATTATTTGTTGTTAATGCTGTTTTTATTTTTCTGTTGTTTTATAATGGCTATTGCTAAGTACTTGTTGGTGTTGTTTTTAATTTTGTTTTGTCTTCCATTGATTATCAATTGTTAGTGTTGTTTTTATTTTTCTGTTGTCTTCTAATGGCTATTGGTAAATACTTGGTGTTGTTTCTATTTTTGTTTTGTCTTCCATTGATTATTATTTGTTAGTGCTGTTTATATTTTTCTGTTGTTTTCTAATGGCTATTGGTAAATACTTGTTGGCGTTGTTTCTATTTTTGTTTTGTTTTCCATTGATTATTAGTTGTTAGTGCTGTTTTTATTTTTCTGTTGTTTTCTAATGTCTATTGGAAATACTTGTTGGTGTTGTTTTTATTTTTGTTTTGTCTTCCATTGATTATTAGTTGTTAGTGCTGTTTTGATTTTTCTGTTGTTTTCTAATGGCTATTGGTAAATACTTGTTGGTGTTGTTTCTATTTTTGTTTTGTGTTCCATTGATTATGAGTTGTTAGTACTGTTTTTATTTTTCTGTTATTTTCTAGTGGCTATTAGAAAATACTTGTTGGTGTTGTTTTTATTTTTGTTTTGTCTTCCATTGATTATTTGTTGTTAATGCTGTTTTTATTTTTCTGTTGTTTTATAATGGCTATTGTTAAGTACTTGTTGGTGTTGTTTTTAATTTTGTTTTGTCTTCCATTGATTATCAATTGTAAGTGTTGTTTTTATTTTTCTGTTGTCTTCTAATGGCTATTGGTAAATACTTGGTGTTGTTTCTATTTTTGTTTTGTCTTCCATTGATTATTATTTGTTAGTGCTGTTTATATTTTTCTGTTGTTTTCTAATGGCTATTGGTAAATACTTGTTGGTGTTGTTTCTATTTTTGTTTTGTTTTCCATTGATTATTAGTTGTTAGTGCTGTTTTTATTTTTTCTGTTGTCTTCTAATGACTATTGGTAAATACTTGGTGTTGTTTTTATTTTTGTTTTGTCTTCCATTGATTATTAGTTGTTAATGCTGTTTTTATTTTTCTGTTGTTTTCTAATGGCTATTGGTAAATACTTATTAGTGTTGTTTTTATTTTTGTTTTGTTTTCCATTGATTATTAGTTGTTAGTGCTGTTTTTATTTTTCTGTTGTTTTCTAATGGCTATTGGTAAATACTTGTTGGTGTTGTTTTTAATTTTGTTTTGTCTTCCATTGATTATCAATTGTTAGTGTTGTTTTTATTTTTCTGTTGTCTTCTAATAGCTATTGGTAAATACTTGGTGTTGTTTCTATTTTTGTTTTGTCTTCCATTGATTATTATTTGTTAGTGCTGTTTATATTTTTCTGTTGTTTTCTAATGGCTATTGGTAAATACTTGTTGGCGTTGTTTCTATTTTTGTTTTGTTTTCCATTGATTATTAGTTGTTAGTGCTGTTTTTATTTTTCTGTTGTTTTCTAATGTCTATTGGAAATACTTGTTGGTGTTGTTTTTATTTTTGTTTTGTCTTCCATTGATTATTAGTTGTTAGTGCTGTTTTGATTTTTCTGTTGTTTTCTAATGGCTATTGGTAAATACTTGTTGGTGTTGTTTCTATTTTTGTTTTGTGTTCCATTGATTATGAGTTGTTAGTACTGTTTTTATTTTTCTGTTATTTTCTAGTGGCTATTAGAAAATACTTGTTGGTGTTGTTTTTATTTTTGTTTTGTCTTCCATTGATTATTTGTTGTTAATGCTGTTTTTATTTTTCTGTTGTTTTATAATGGCTATTGTTAAGTACTTGTTGGTGTTGTTTTTAATTTTGTTTTGTCTTCCATTGATTATCAATTGTAAGTGTTGTTTTTATTTTTCTGTTGTCTTCTAATGGCTATTGGTAAATACTTGGTGTTGTTTCTATTTTTGTTTTGTCTTCCATTGATTATTATTTGTTAGTGCTGTTTATATTTTTCTGTTGTTTTCTAATGGCTATTGGTAAATACTTGTTGGTGTTGTTTCTATTTTTGTTTTGTTTTCCATTGATTATTAGTTGTTAGTGCTGTTTTTATTTTTTCTGTTGTCTTCTAATGACTATTGGTAAATACTTGGTGTTGTTTTTATTTTTGTTTTGTCTTCCATTGATTATTAGTTGTTAATGCTGTTTTTATTTTTCTGTTGTTTTCTAATGGCTATTGGTAAATACTTATTAGTGTTGTTTTTATTTTTGTTTTGTTTTCCATTGATTATTAGTTGTTAGTGCTGTTTTTATTTTTCTGTTGTTTTCTAATGGCTATTGGTAAATACTTGTTGGTGTTGTTTTTATTTTTGTTTTGTCTTCCATTGATTATTAGTTGTTAGTACTGTTTATATTTTTCTGTTGTTTTCTAATGGCTATTGGTAAATGCTTGGTGTTGTTTTTATTTTTGTTTTGTCTTCCATTGATTATTTGTTGTTAATGCTGTTTTTATTTTTCTGTTGTTTTATAATGGCTATTGTTAAGTACTTGTTGGTGTTGTTTTTAATTTTGTTTTGTCTTCCATTGATTATCAATTGTTAGTGCTGTTTTTATTTTTCTGTTGTCTTCTAATGGCTATTGGTAAATACTTGGTGTTGTTTCTATTTTTGTTTTGTCTTCCATTGATTATTATTTGTTGGTGCTCTTTATATTTTTCTGTTGTTTTCTAATGGCTATTGGTAAATACTTGTTGGTTTTGTTTCTATTTTTGTTTTGTTTTCCATTGATTATTAGTTGTTAGTGTTGTTATCATTTTTCTGTTGTTTTCTAATGGCTATTGGTAAATACTTGTTGGTGTTGTTTCTATTTTTGTTTTGTTTTCCATTGATTATTAGTTGTTAGTGCTGTTTTTATTTTTCTGTTGTTTTCTAATGTCTATTGGAAATACTTGTTGGTGTTGTTTTTATTTTTGTTTTGTCTTCCATTGATTATTAGTTGTTAGTGCTGTTTTGATTTTTCTGTTGTTTTCTAATGGCTATTGGTAAATACTTGTTGGTGTTGTTTCTATTTTTGTTTTGTCTTCCATTGATTATTAGTTGTTAGTACTGTTTTTATTTTTCTGTTGTTTTCTAATGTCTATTGGAAATACTTGTTGGTGTTGTTTTATTTTTGTTTTGTCTTCCATTGATTATTAGTTGTTAGTGCTGTTTTGATTTTTCTGTTGTTTTCTAATGGCTATTGGTAAATACTTGTTGGTGTTGTTTCTATTTTTGTTTTGTCTTCCATTGATTATGAGTTGTTAGTACTGTTTTTATTTTTCTGTTGTTTTCTAATGGCTATTAGAAAATACTTGTTGGTGTTGTTTCTATTTTTGTATTGTTTTCCATTGATTATTAGTTGTTAGTGCTGTTTTTATTTTCTGTTGATTTCTAATGGCTATTAATAAATACTTGGTGTTGTTTTTATTTTTGTTTTGTCTTCCATTGATTATTAGTTGTTAATGCTGTTTTTATTTTTCTGTTGTTTTCTAATGGCTATTGCTAAATACTTATTGGTGTTGTTTTTATTTTTATTTTGTCTTCCATTGATTATTAGTTGTTAGTGCTGTTTTTATTTTTCTGTTGTTTTCTAATGGCTATTAGTAAATACTTGTTGGTGTTGTTTCTATTTTTGTTTTGTTTTCCATTGATTATTAGTTGTTAGTGCTGTTTTTATTTTTCTGTTGTTTTCTAATGGCTATTGGTAAATACTTGTTGGTGTTGTTTTTATTTTTGTTTTGTCTTCCATTGATTATTAGTTGTTAGTACTGTTTATATTTTTCTGTTGTTTTCTAATGGCTATTGGTAAATGCTTGGTGTTGTTTTTATTTTTGTTTTGTCTTCCATTGATTATTTGTTGTTAATGCTGTTTTTATTTTTCTGTTGTTTTATAATGGCTATTGTTAAGTACTTGTTGGTGTTGTTTTTAATTTTGTTTTGTCTTCCATTGATTATCAATTGTTAGTAATGTTTTTATTTTTCTGTTGTCTTCTAATGGCTATATGTAAATACTTGGTGTTGTTTCTATTTTTGTTTTGTCTTCCATTGATTATTATTTGTTAGTGCTCTTTATATTTTTCTGTTGTTTTCTAATGGCTATTGGTAAATACTTGTTGGTTTTGTTTCTATTTTTGTTTTGTTTTCCATTGATTATTAGTTGTTAGTGTTGTTATCATTTTTCTGTTGTTTTCTAATGGCTATTGGTAAATACTTGTTGGTGTTGTTTCTATTTTTGTTTTGTTTTCCATTGATTATTAGTTGTTAGTACTGTTTTTATTTTTCTGTTGTTTTCTAATGGCTATTGGTAAATACTTATTGGTGTTGTTTTTATTTTTATTTTGTCTTCCATTGATTATTAGTTGTTAGTGCTGTTTTTATTTTTCTGTTGTTTTCTAATGGCTATTAGTAAATACTTGTTGGTGTTGTTTCTATTTTTGTTTTGTTTTCCATTGATTATTAGTTGTTAGTGCTGTTTTTATTTTTCTGTTGTTTTCTAATGGCTATTGGTAAATACTTGTTGGTGTTGTTTTTATTTTTGTTTTGTCTTCCATTGATTATTAGTCGTTAGTACTGTTTATATTTTTCTGTTGTTTTCTAATGGCTATTGGTAAATGCTTGGTGTTGTTTTTATTTTTGTTTTGTCTTCCATTGATTATTAATTGATAGTGCTGTTTTTATTTTTCTGTTGTTTTATAATGGCTATTGTTAAGTACTTGTTGGTGTTGTTTTTAATTTTGTTTTGTCTTCCATTGATTATCAATTGTTAGTGCTGTTTTTATTTTTCTGTTGTCTTCTAATGGCTATTGGTAAATACTTGGTGTTGTTTCTATTTTTGTTTTGTTTTCCATTGATTATTAGTTGTTAGTGTTGTTATCATTTTTCTGTTGTTTTCTAATGGCTATTGGTAAATACTTGTTGGTGTTGTTTCTATTTTTGTTTTGTTTTCCATTGATTATTAGTTGTTAGTACTGTTTTTATTTTTCTGTTGTTTTCTAATGTCTATTGGAAATACTTGTTGGTGTTGTTTTTATTTTTGTTTTGTCTTCCATTGATTATTAGTTGTTAGTGCTGTTTTGATTTTTCTGTTGTTTTCTAATGGCTATTGGTAAATACTTGTTGGTGTTGTTTCTATTTTTGTTTTGTCTTACATTGATTATTAGTTGTTAGTGCTGTTTTTATTTTTCTGTTGTTTTCTAATGGCTATTAGAAAATACTTGTTGGTGTTGTTTCTATTTTTGTATTGTTTTCCATTGATTATTAGTTGTTAGTGCTGTTTTTATTTTCTGTTGATTTCTAATGGCTATTAATAAATACTTGGTGTTGTTTTTATTTTTGTTTTGTCTTCCATTGATTATTAGTTGTTAATGCTGTTTTTATTTTTCTGTTGTTTTCTAATGGCTATTGGTAAATACTTATTGGTATTGTTTTTATTTTTATTTTCTCTTCCATTGATTATTAGTTGTTAATGCTGTTTATATTTTTCTGTTGTTTTCTAATGGCTATTGGTAAATGCTTGGTGTTGTTTTTATTTTTGTTTTGTCTTCCATTGATTATTTGTTGTTAATGCTGTTTTTATTTTTCTGTTGTTTTATAATGGCTATTGTTAAGTACTTGTTGGTGTTGTTTTTAATTTTGTTTTGTCTTCCATTGATTATCAATTGTTAGTGTTGTTTTTATTTTTCTGTTGTCTTCTAATGGCTATTGGTAAATACTTGGTGTTGTTTCTATTTTTGTTTTGTCTTCCATTGATTATTATTTGTTAGTGCTGTTTATATTTTTCTGTTGTTTTCTAATGGCTATTGGTAAATACTTGTTGGCGTTGTTTCTATTTTTGTTTTGTTTTCCATTGATTATTAGTTGTTAGTGCTGTTTTTATTTTTCTGTTGTTTTCTAATGTCTATTGGAAATACTTGTTGGTGTTGTTTTTATTTTTGTTTTGTCTTCCATTGATTATTAGTTGTTAGTGCTGTTTTGATTTTTCTGTTGTTTTCTAATGGCTATTGGTAAATACTTGTTGGTGTTGTTTCTATTTTTGTTTTGTGTTCCATTGATTATGAGTTGTTAGTACTGTTTTTATTTTTCTGTTATTTTCTAGTGGCTATTAGAAAATACTTGTTGGTGTTGTTTTTATTTTTGTTTTGTCTTCCATTGATTATTTGTTGTTAATGCTGTTTTTATTTTTCTGTTGTTTTATAATGGCTATTGTTAAGTACTTGTTGGTGTTGTTTTTAATTTTGTTTTGTCTTCCATTGATTATCAATTGTAAGTGTTGTTTTTATTTTTCTGTTGTCTTCTAATGGCTATTGGTAAATACTTGGTGTTGTTTCTATTTTTGTTTTGTCTTCCATTGATTATTATTTGTTAGTGCTGTTTATATTTTTCTGTTGTTTTCTAATGGCTATTGGTAAATACTTGTTGGTGTTGTTTCTATTTTTGTTTTGTTTTCCATTGATTATTAGTTGTTAGTGCTGTTTTTATTTTTTCTGTTGTCTTCTAATGACTATTGGTAAATACTTGGTGTTGTTTTTATTTTTGTTTTGTCTTCCATTGATTATTAGTTGTTAATGCTGTTTTTATTTTTCTGTTGTTTTCTAATGGCTATTGGTAAATACTTATTAGTGTTGTTTTTATTTTTGTTTTGTTTTCCATTGATTATTAGTTGTTAGTGCTGTTTTTATTTTTCTGTTGTTTTCTAATGGCTATTGGTAAATACTTGTTGGTGTTGTTTTTAATTTTGTTTTGTCTTCCATTGATTATCAATTGTTAGTGTTGTTTTTATTTTTCTGTTGTCTTCTAATGGCTATTGGTAAATACTTGGTGTTGTTTCTATTTTTGTTTTGTCTTCCATTGATTATTATTTGTTAGTGCTGTTTATATTTTTCTGTTGTTTTCTAATGGCTATTGGTAAATACTTGTTGGCGTTGTTTCTATTTTTGTTTTGTTTTCCATTGATTATTAGTTGTTAGTGCTGTTTTTATTTTTCTGTTGTTTTCTAATGTCTATTGGAAATACTTGTTGGTGTTGTTTTTATTTTTGTTTTGTCTTCCATTGATTATTAGTTGTTAGTGCTGTTTTGATTTTTCTGTTGTTTTCTAATGGCTATTGGTAAATACTTGTTGGTGTTGTTTCTATTTTTGTTTTGTGTTCCATTGATTATGAGTTGTTAGTACTGTTTTTATTTTTCTGTTATTTTCTAGTGGCTATTAGAAAATACTTGTTGGTGTTGTTTTTATTTTTGTTTTGTCTTCCATTGATTATTTGTTGTTAATGCTGTTTTTATTTTTCTGTTGTTTTATAATGGCTATTGTTAAGTACTTGTTGGTGTTGTTTTTAATTTTGTTTTGTCTTCCATTGATTATCAATTGTAAGTGTTGTTTTTATTTTTCTGTTGTCTTCTAATGGCTATTGGTAAATACTTGGTGTTGTTTCTATTTTTGTTTTGTCTTCCATTGATTATTATTTGTTAGTGCTGTTTATATTTTTCTGTTGTTTTCTAATGGCTATTGGTAAATACTTGTTGGTGTTGTTTCTATTTTTGTTTTGTTTTCCATTGATTATTAGTTGTTAGTGCTGTTTTTATTTTTTCTGTTGTCTTCTAATGACTATTGGTAAATACTTGGTGTTGTTTTTATTTTTGTTTTGTCTTCCATTGATTATTAGTTGTTAATGCTGTTTTTATTTTTCTGTTGTTTTCTAATGGCTATTGGTAAATACTTATTAGTGTTGTTTTTATTTTTGTTTTGTTTTCCATTGATTATTAGTTGTTAGTGCTGTTTTTATTTTTCTGTTGTTTTCTAATGGCTATTGGTAAATACTTGTTGGTGTTGTTTTTATTTTTGTTTTGTCTTCCATTGATTATTAGTTGTTAGTACTGTTTATATTTTTCTGTTGTTTTCTAATGGCTATTGGTAAATGCTTGGTGTTGTTTTTATTTTTGTTTTGTCTTCCATTGATTATTTGTTGTTAATGCTGTTTTTATTTTTCTGTTGTTTTATAATGGCTATTGTTAAGTACTTGTTGGTGTTGTTTTTAATTTTGTTTTGTCTTCCATTGATTATCAATTGTTAGTGCTGTTTTTATTTTTCTGTTGTCTTCTAATGGCTATTGGTAAATACTTGGTGTTGTTTCTATTTTTGTTTTGTCTTCCATTGATTATTATTTGTTGGTGCTCTTTATATTTTTCTGTTGTTTTCTAATGGCTATTGGTAAATACTTGTTGGTTTTGTTTCTATTTTTGTTTTGTTTTCCATTGATTATTAGTTGTTAGTGTTGTTATCATTTTTCTGTTGTTTTCTAATGGCTATTGGTAAATACTTGTTGGTGTTGTTTCTATTTTTGTTTTGTTTTCCATTGATTATTAGTTGTTAGTGCTGTTTTTATTTTTCTGTTGTTTTCTAATGTCTATTGGAAATACTTGTTGGTGTTGTTTTTATTTTTGTTTTGTCTTCCATTGATTATTAGTTGTTAGTGCTGTTTTGATTTTTCTGTTGTTTTCTAATGGCTATTGGTAAATACTTGTTGGTGTTGTTTCTATTTTTGTTTTGTCTTCCATTGATTATTAGTTGTTAGTACTGTTTTTATTTTTCTGTTGTTTTCTAATGTCTATTGGAAATACTTGTTGGTGTTGTTTTATTTTTGTTTTGTCTTCCATTGATTATTAGTTGTTAGTGCTGTTTTGATTTTTCTGTTGTTTTCTAATGGCTATTGGTAAATACTTGTTGGTGTTGTTTCTATTTTTGTTTTGTCTTCCATTGATTATGAGTTGTTAGTACTGTTTTTATTTTTCTGTTGTTTTCTAATGGCTATTAGAAAATACTTGTTGGTGTTGTTTCTATTTTTGTATTGTTTTCCATTGATTATTAGTTGTTAGTGCTGTTTTTATTTTCTGTTGATTTCTAATGGCTATTAATAAATACTTGGTGTTGTTTTTATTTTTGTTTTGTCTTCCATTGATTATTAGTTGTTAATGCTGTTTTTATTTTTCTGTTGTTTTTTAATGGCTATTGGTAAATACTTATTGGTATTGTTTTTATTTTTATTTTCTCTTCCATTGATTATTAGTTGTTAATGCTGTTTATATTTTTCTGTTGTTTTCTAATGGCTATTGGTAAATGCTTGGTGTTGTTTTTATTTTTGTTTTGTCTTCCATTGATTATTTGTTGTTAATGCTGTTTTTATTTTTCTGTTGTTTTATAATGGCTATTGTTAAGTACTTGTTGGTGTTGTTTTTAATTTTGTTTTGTCTTCCATTGATTATCAATTGTTAGTGTTGTTTTTATTTTTCTGTTGTCTTCTAATGGCTATTGGTAAATACTTGGTGTTGTTTCTATTTTTGTTTTGTCTTCCATTGATTATTATTTGTTAGTGCTGTTTATATTTTTCTGTTGTTTTCTAGTGGCTATTAGTAAATACTTGTTGGTGTTGTTTCTATTTTTGTTTTGTTTTCCATTGATTATTAGTTGTTAGTGCTGTTTTTATTTTTCTGTTGTTTTCTAATGTCTATTGGAAATACTTGTTGGTGTTGTTTTTATTTTTGTTTTGTCTTCCATTGATTATGAGTTGTTAGTACTGTTTTTATTTTTCTGTTATTTTCTAGTGGCTATTAGTAAATACTTGTTGGTGTTGTTTCTATTTTTGTATTGTTTTCCATTGATTATTAGTTGTTAGTGCTGTTTTTATTTTCTGTTGCTTTCTAATGGCTATTAATAAATACTTGTTGGTGTTGTTTATATTTTTGTTTTGTGTTACATTGATTATTAGTTGTTAGTGCTGTTTTTATTTTTCTGTTGTCTTCTAATGGCTATTGGTAAATACTTGTTGGTGTTGTTTTTATTTTTGTTTTGTCTTCCATTGATTATTAGTTGTTAATGCTGTTTTTATTTTTCTGTTGTTTTCTAATGGCTATTGGTAAATACTTATTGGTGTTGTTTTTATTTTTATTTTGTCTTCCATTGATTATTAGTTGTTAGTGCTGTTTTTATTTTTCTGTTGTTTTCTAATGGCTATTAGTAAATACTTGTTGGTGTTGTTTCTATTTTTGTTTTGTTTTCCATTGATTATTAGTTGTTAGTGCTGTTTTTATTTTTCTGTTGTCTTCTAATGGCTATTGGTAAATACTTGGTGTTGTTTTTATTTTTGTTTTGTCTTCCATTGATTATTAGTTGTTAATGCTGTTTTTATTTTTCTGTTGTTTTCTAATGGCTATTGGTAAATACTTATTGGTGTTGTTTTTATTTTTATTTTGTCTTCCATTGATTATTAGTTGTTAGTGCTGTTTTTATTTTTCTGTTGTTTTCTAATGGCTATTAGTAAATACTTGTTGGTGTTGTTTCTATTTTTGTTTTGTTTTCCATTGATTATTAGTTGTTAGTGCTGTTTTTATTTTTCTGTTGTTTTCTAATGGCTATTGGTAAATACTTGTTGGTGTTGTTTTTATTTTTGTTTTGTCTTCCATTGATTATTAGTCGTTAGTACTGTTTATATTTTTCTGTTGTTTTCTAATGGCTATTGGTAAATGCTTGGTGTTGTTTCTATTTTTGTATTGTTTTCCATTGATTATTAGTTGTTAGTGCTGTTTTTATTTTCTGTTGCTTTCTAATGGCTATTAGTAAATACTTGTTGGTGTTGTTTCTATTTTTGTTTTGTTTTCCATTGATTATTAGTTGTTAGTGCTGTTTTTATTTTTCTGTTGTCTTCTAATGGCTATTGGTAAATACTTGGTGTTGTTTTTATTTTTGTTTTGTCTTCCATTGATTATTAGTTGTTAATGCTGTTTTTATTTTTCTGTTGTTTTCTAATGGCTATTGGTAAATACTTATTGGTGTTGTTTTTATTTTTATTTTGTCTTCCATTGATTATTAGTTGTTAGTGCTGTTTTTATTTTTCTGTTGTTTTCTAATGGCTATTAGTAAATACTTGTTGGTGTTGTTTCTATTTTTGTTTTGTTTTCCATTGATTATTAGTTGTTAGTGCTGTTTTTATTTTTCTGTTGTTTTCTAATGGCTATTGGTAAATACTTGTTGGTGTTGTTTTTATTTTTGTTTTGTCTTCCATTGATTATTAGTCGTTAGTACTGTTTATATTTTTCTGTTGTTTTCTAATGGCTATTGGTAAATGCTTGGTGTTGTTTTTATTTTTGTTTTGTCTTCCATTGATTATTAATTGATAGTGCTGTTTTTATTTTTCTGTTGTTTTATAATGGCTATTGTTAAGTACTTGTTGGTGTTGTTTTTAATTTTGTTTTGTCTTCCATTGATTATCAATTGTTAGTGCTGTTTTTATTTTTCTGTTGTCTTCTAATGGCTATTGGTAAATACTTGGTGTTGTTTCTATTTTTGTTTTGTCTTCCATTGATTATTATTTGTTAGTGCTGTTTATATTTTTCTGTTGTTTTCTAATGGCTATTGGTAAATACTTGTTGGTTTTGTTTCTATTTTTGTTTTGTTTTCCATTGATTATTAGTTGTTAGTGTTGTTATCATTTTTCTGTTATTTTCTAATGGCTATTGGTAAATACTTGTTGGTGTTGTTTCTATTTTTGTTTTGTTTTCCATTGATTATTAGTTGTTAGTGCTGTTTTTATTTTTCTGTTGTTTTCTAATGTCTATTGGAAATACTTGTTGGTGTTGTTTTTATTTTTGTTTTGTCTTCCATTGATTATTAGTTGTTAGTGCTGTTTTGATTTTTTTGTTGTTTTCTAATGGCTATTGGTAAATACTTGTTGGTGTTGTTTCTATTTTTGTTTTGTCTTCCATTGATTATTAGTTGTTAGTGCTGTTTTGATTTTTCTGTTGTTTTCTAATGGCTATTGGTAAATACTTGTTGGTGTTGTTTCTATTTTTGTTTTGTCTTCCATTGATTATGAGTTGTTAGTACTGTTTTTATTTTTCTGTTATTTTCTAATGGCTATTAGAAAATACTTGTTTGTGTTGTTTCTATTTTTGTATTGTTTTCCATTGATTATTAGTTGTTAGTGCTGTTTTTATTTTCTGTTGCTTTCTAATGGCTATTAATAAATACTTGTTGGTGTTGTTTTTATTTTTGTTTTGTCTTCCATTGATTATTTGTTGTTAATGCTGTTTTTATTTTTCTGTTGTTTTATAATGGCTATTGTTAAGTACTTGTTGGTGTTGTTTTTAATTTTGTTTTGTCTTCCATTGATTATCAATTGTAAGTGTTGTTTTTATTTTTCTGTTGTCTTCTAATGGCTATTGGTAAATACTTGGTGTTGTTTCTATTTTTGTTTTGTCTTCCATTGATTATTATTTGTTAGTGCTGTTTATATTTTTCTGTTGTTTTCTAATGGCTATTGGTAAATACTTGTTGGTGTTGTTTCTATTTTTGTTTTGTTTTCCATTGATTATTAGTTGTTAGTGCTGTTTTTATTTTTTCTGTTGTCTTCTAATGACTATTGGTAAATACTTGGTGTTGTTTTTATTTTTGTTTTGTCTTCCATTGATTATTAGTTGTTAATGCTGTTTTTATTTTTCTGTTGTTTTCTAATGGCTATTGGTAAATACTTATTAGTGTTGTTTTTATTTTTGTTTTGTTTTCCATTGATTATTAGTTGTTAGTGCTGTTTTTATTTTTCTGTTGTTTTCTAATGGCTATTGGTAAATACTTGTTGGTGTTGTTTTTATTTTTGTTTTGTCTTCCATTGATTATTAGTTGTTAGTACTGTTTATATTTTTCTGTTGTTTTCTAATGGCTATTGGTAAATGCTTGGTGTTGTTTTTATTTTTGTTTTGTCTTCCATTGATTATTTGTTGTTAATGCTGTTTTTATTTTTCTGTTGTTTTATAATGGCTATTGTTAAGTACTTGTTGGTGTTGTTTTTAATTTTGTTTTGTCTTCCATTGATTATCAATTGTTAGTGCTGTTTTTATTTTTCTGTTGTCTTCTAATGGCTATTGGTAAATACTTGGTGTTGTTTCTATTTTTGTTTTGTCTTCCATTGATTATTATTTGTTAGTGCTCTTTATATTTTTCTGTTGTTTTCTAATGGCTATTGGTAAATACTTGTTGGTTTTGTTTCTATTTTTGTTTTGTTTTCCATTGATTATTAGTTGTTAGTGTTGTTATCATTTTTCTGTTGTTTTCTAATGGCTATTGGTAAATACTTGTTGGTGTTGTTTCTATTTTTGTTTTGTTTTCCATTGATTATTAGTTGTTAGTGCTGTTTTTATTTTTCTGTTGTTTTCTAATGTCTATTGGAAATACTTGTTGGTGTTGTTTTTATTTTTGTTTTGTCTTCCATTGATTATTAGTTGTTAGTGCTGTTTTGATTTTTCTGTTGTTTTCTAATGGCTATTGGTAAATACTTGTTGGTGTTGTTTCTATTTTTGTTTTGTCTTCCATTGATTATTAGTTGTTAGTACTGTTTTTATTTTTCTGATGTTTTCTAATGTCTATTGGAAATACTTGTTGGTGTTGTTTTTATTTTTGTTTTGTCTTCCATTGATTATTAGTTGTTAGTGCTGTTTTGATTTTTCTGTTGTTTTCTAATGGCTATTGGTAAATACTTGTTGGTGTTGTTTCTATTTTTGTTTTGTCTTCCATTGATTATGAGTTGTTAGTACTGTTTTTATTTTTCTGTTGTTTTCTAATGGCTATTAGAAAATACTTGTTGGTGTTGTTTCTATTTTTGTATTGTTTTCCATTGATTATTAGTTGTTAGTGCTGTTTTTATTTTCTGTTGATTTCTAATGGTTATTAATAAATACTTGGTGTTGTTTTTATTTTTGTTTTGTCTTCCATTGATTATTAGTTGTTAATGCTGTTTTTATTTTTCTGTTGTTTTCTAATGGCTATTGGTAAATACTTATTGGTATTGTTTTTATTTTTATTTTCTCTTCCATTGATTATTAGTTGTTAATGCTGTTTATATTTTTCTGTTGTTTTCTAATGGCTATTGGTAAATGCTTGGTGTTGTTTTTATTTTTGTTTTGTCTTCCATTGATTATTTGTTGTTAATGCTGTTTTTATTTTTCTGTTGTTTTATAATGGCTATTGTTAAGTACTAGTTGGTGTTGTTTTTAATTTTGTTTTGTCTTCCATTGATTATCAATTGTTAGTGTTGTTTTTATTTTTCTGTTGTCTTCTAATGGCTATTGGTAAATACTTGGTGTTGTTTCTATTTTTGTTTTGTCTTCCATTGATTATTATTTGTTAGTGCTGTTTATATTTTTCTGTTGTTTTCTAGTGGCTATTAGTAAATACTTGTTGGTGTTGTTTCTATTTTTGTTTTGTTTTCCATTGATTATTAGTTGTTAGTGCTGTTTTTATTTTTCTGTTGTTTTCTAATGTCTATTGGAAATACTTGTTGGTGTTGTTTTTATTTTTGTTTTGTCTTCCATTGATTATGAGTTGTTAGTACTGTTTTTATTTTTCTGTTATTTTCTAGTGGCTATTAGTAAATACTTGTTGGTGTTGTTTCTATTTTTGTATTGTTTTCCATTGATTATTAGTTGTTAGTGCTGTTTTTATTTTCTGTTGCTTTCTAATGGCTATTAATAAATACTTGTTGGTGTTGTTTATATTTTTGTTTTGTGTTACATTGATTATTAGTTGTTAGTGCTGTTTTTATTTTTCTGTTGTCTTCTAATGGCTATTGGTAAATACTTGTTGGTGTTGTTTTTATTTTTGTTTTGTCTTCCATTGATTATTAGTTGTTAATGCTGTTTTTATTTTTCTGTTGTTTTCTAATGGCTATTGGTAAATACTTATTGGTGTTGTTTTTATTTTTATTTTGTCTTCCATTGATTATTAGTTGTTAGTGCTGTTTTTATTTTTCTGTTGTTTTCTAATGGCTATTAGTAAATACTTGTTGGTGTTGTTTCTATTTTTGTTTTGTTTTCCATTGATTATTAGTTGTTAGTGCTGTTTTTATTTTTCTGTTGTCTTCTAATGGCTATTGGTAAATACTTGGTGTTGTTTTTATTTTTGTTTTGTCTTCCATTGATTATTAGTTGTTAATGCTGTTTTTATTTTTCTGTTGTTTTCTAATGGCTATTGGTAAATACTTATTGGTGTTGTTTTTATTTTTATTTTGTCTTCCATTGATTATTAGTTGTTAGTGCTGTTTTTATTTTTCTGTTGTTTTCTAATGGCTATTAGTAAATACTTGTTGGTGTTGTTTCTATTTTTGTTTTGTTTTCCATTGATTATTAGTTGTTAGTGCTGTTTTTATTTTTCTGTTGTTTTCTAATGGCTATTGGTAAATACTTGTTGGTGTTGTTTTTATTTTTGTTTTGTCTTCCATTGATTATTAGTCGTTAGTACTGTTTATATTTTTCTGTTGTTTTCTAATGGCTATTGGTAAATGCTTGGTGTTGTTTCTATTTTTGTATTGTTTTCCATTGATTATTAGTTGTTAGTGCTGTTTTTATTTTCTGTTGCTTTCTAATGGCTATTAATAAATACTTGTTGGTGTTGTTTATATTTTTGTTTTGTGTTACATTGATTATTAGTTGTTAGTGCTGTTTTTATTTTTCTGTTGTCTTCTAATGGCTATTGGTAAATACTTGGTGTTGTTTTTATTTTTGTTTTGTCTTCCATTGATTATTAGTTGTTAATGCTGTTTTTATTTTTCTGTTGTTTTCTAATGGCTATTGGTAAATACTTATTGGTGTTGTTTTTATTTTTATTTTGTCTTCCATTGATTATTAGTTGTTAGTGCTGTTTTTATTTTTCTGTTGTTTTCTAATGGCTATTAGTAAATACTTGTTGGTGTTGTTTCTATTTTTGTTTTGTTTTCCATTGATTATTAGTTGTTAGTGCTGTTTTTATTTTTCTGTTGTCTTCTAATGGCTATTGGTAAATACTTGGTGTTGTTTTTATTTTTGTTTTGTCTTCCATTGATTATTAGTTGTTAATGCTGTTTTTATTTTTCTGTTGTTTTCTAATGGCTATTGGTAAATACTTATTGGTGTTGTTTTTATTTTTATTTTGTCTTCCATTGATTATTAGTTGTTAGTGCTGTTTTTATTTTTCTGTTGTTTTCTAATGGCTATTAGTAAATACTTGTTGGTGTTGTTTCTATTTTTGTTTTGTTTTCCATTGATTATTAGTTGTTAGTGCTGTTTTTATTTTTCTGTTGTTTTCTAATGGCTATTGGTAAATACTTGTTGGTGTTGTTTTTATTTTTGTTTTGTCTTCCATTGATTATTAGTCGTTAGTACTGTTTATATTTTTCTGTTGTTTTCTAATGGCTATTGGTAAATGCTTGGTGTTGTTTTTATTTTTGTTTTGTCTTCCATTGATTATTAATTGATAGTGCTGTTTTTATTTTTCTGTTGTTTTATAATGGCTATTGTTAAGTACTTGTTGGTGTTGTTTTTAATTTTGTTTTGTCTTCCATTGATTATCAATTGTTAGTGCTGTTTTTATTTTTCTGTTGTCTTCTAATGGCTATTGGTAAATACTTGGTGTTGTTTCTATTTTTGTTTTGTCTTCCATTGATTATTATTTGTTAGTGCTGTTTATATTTTTCTGTTGTTTTCTAATGGCTATTAGTAAATACTTGTTGGTTTTGTTTCTATTTTTGTTTTGTTTTCCATTGATTATTAGTTGTTAGTGTTGTTATCATTTTTCTGTTGTTTTCTAATGGCTATTGGTAAATACTTGTTGGTGTTGTTTCTATTTTTGTTTTGTTTTCCATTGATTATTAGTTGTTAGTGCTGTTTTTATTTTTCTGTTGTTTTCTAATGTCTATTGGAAATACTTGTTGGTGTTGTTTTTATTTTTGTTTTGTCTTCCATTGATTATTAGTTGTTAGTGCTGTTTTGATTTTTTTGTTGTTTTCTAATGGCTATTGGTAAATACTTGTTGGTGTTGTTTCTATTTTTGTTTTGTCTTCCATTGATTATTAGTTGTTAGTGCTGTTTTGATTTTTCTGTTGTTTTCTAATGGCTATTGGTAAATACTTGTTGGTGTTGTTTCTATTTTTGTTTTGTCTTCCATTGATTATGAGTTGTTAGTACTGTTTTTATTTTTCTGTTATTTTCTAATGGCTATTAGAAAATACTTGTTTGTGTTGTTTCTATTTTTGTATTGTTTTCCATTGATTATTAGTTGTTAGTGCTGTTTTTATTTTCTGTTGCTTTCTAATGGCTATTAATAAATACTTGTTGGTGTTGTTTTTATTTTTGTTTTGTCTTACATTGATTATTAGTTGTTAGTGCTGTTTTTATTTTTCTGTTGTCTTCTAATGGCTATTGGTAAATACTTGGTGTTGTTTTTATTTTTGTTTTGTCTTCCATTGATTATTAGTTGTTAGTGCTGTTTTTATTTTTCTGTTGTTTTCTAATGGCTATTGGTAAATACTTGTTGGTGTTGTTTCTATTTTTGTTTTGTTTTCCATTGATTATTAGTTGTTAGTGCTGTTTTTATTTTTCTGTTGTTTTCTAATGGCTATTGGTAAATACTTGTTGGTGTTGTTTTTATTTTTGTTTTGTCTTCCATTGATTATTAGTTGTTAGTACTGTTTATATTTTTCTGTTGTTTTCTAATGGCTATTGGTAAATGCTTGGTGTTGTTTTTATTTTTGTTTTGTCTTCCATTGATTATTTGTTGTTAATGCTGTTTTTATTTTTCTGTTGTTTTATAATGGCTATTGTTAAGTACTTGTTGGTGTTGTTTTTAATTTTGTTTTGTCTTCCATTGATTATCAATTGTTAGTGCTGTTTTTAATTTTCTGTTGTCTTCTAATGGCTATTGGTAAATACTTGGTGTTGTTTCTATTTTTGTTTTTTCTTCCATTGATTATTATTTGTTAGTGCTCTTTATATTTTTCTGTTGTTTTCTAATGGCTATTGGTAAATACTTGTTGGTTTTGTTTCTATTTTTGTTTTGTTTTCCATTGATTATTAGTTGTTAGTGTTGTTATCATTTTTCTGTTGTTTTCTAATGGCTATTGGTAAATACTTGTTGGTGTTGTTTCTATTTTTGTTTTGTTTTCCATTGATTATTAGTTGTTAGTGCTGTTTTTATTTTTCTGTTGTTTTCTAATGTCTATTGGAAATACTTGTTGGTGTTGTTTTTATTTTTGTTTTGTCTTCCATTGATTATTAGTTGTTAGTGCTGTTTTGATTTTTCTGTTGTTTTCTAATGGCTATTGGTAAATACTTGTTGGTGTTGTTTCTATTTTTGTTTTGTCTTCCATTGATTATTAGTTGTTAGTACTGTTTTTATTTTTCTGTTGTTTTCTAATGTCTATTGGAAATACTTGTTGGTGTTGTTTTTATTTTTGTTTTGTCTTCCATTGATTATTAGTTGTTAGTGCTGTTTTGATTTTTCTGTTGTTTTCTAATGGCTATTGGTAAATACTTGTTGGTGTTGTTTTTATTTTTGTTTTGTGTTCCATTGATTATGAGTTGTTAGTACTGTTTTTATTTTTCTGTTATTTTCTAGTGGCTATTAGTAAATACTTGTTGGTGTTGTTTCTATTTTTGTTTTGTGTTCCATTGATTATTAGTTGTTAGTACTGTTTTTATTTTTCTGTTATTTTCTAGTGGCTATTAGAAAATACTTGTTGGTGTTGTTTCTATTTTTGTATTGTTTTCCATTGATTATTAGTTGTTAGTGCTGTTTTTATTTTCTGTTGATTTCTAATGGCTATTAATAAATACTTGGTGTTGTTTTTATTTTTGTTTTGTCTTCCATTGATTATTAGTTGTTAATGCTGTTTTTATTTTTCTGTTGTTTTCTAATGGCTATTGGTAAATACTTATTGGTATTGTTTTTATTTTTATTTTCTCTTCCATTGATTATTAGTTGTTAATGCTGTTTATATTTTTCTGTTGTTTTCTAATGGCTATTGGTAAATGCTTGGTGTTGTTTTTATTTTTGTTTTGTCTTCCATTGATTATTTGTTGTTAATGCTGTTTTTATTTTTCTGTTGTTTTATAATGGCTATTGTTAAGTACTAGTTGGTGTTGTTTTTAATTTTGTTTTGTCTTCCATTGATTATCAATTGTTAGTGTTGTTTTTATTTTTCTGTTGTCTTCTAATGGCTATTGGTAAATACTTGGTGTTGTTTCTATTTTTGTTTTGTCTTCCATTGATTATTATTTGTTAGTGCTGTTTATATTTTTCTGTTGTTTTCTAGTGGCTATTAGTAAATACTTGTTGGTGTTGTTTCTATTTTTGTTTTGTTTTCCATTGATTATTAGTTGTTAGTGCTGTTTTGATTTTTCTGTTGTTTTCTAATGGCTATTGGTAAATACTTGGTGTTGTTTCTATTTTTGTTTTGTCTTCCATTGATTATTATTTGTTAATGCTGTTTTTATTTTTCTGTTGTTTTCTAATGGCTATTGGTAAATACTTATTGGTGTTGTTTTTATTTTTATTTTCTCTTCCATTGATTATTATTTGTTAGTGCTGTTTATATTTTTCTGTTGTTTTCTAATGGCTATTGGTAAATACTTGTTGGTGTTGTTTCTATTTTAGTTTTGTCTTCCATTGATTATGAGTTGTTAGTACTGTTTTTATTTTTCTGTTATTTTCTAGTGGCTATTAGTAAATACTTGTTGGTGTTGTTTCTATTTTTGTATTGTTTTCCATTGATTATTAGTTGTTAGTGCTGTTTTTATTTTCTGTTGCTTTCTAATGGCTATTAATAAATACTTGTTGGTGTTGTTTATATTTTTGTTTTGTGTTACATTGATTATTAGTTGTTAGTGCTGTTTTTATTTTTCTGTTGTCTTCTAATGGCTATTGGTAAATACTTGGTGTTGTTTTTATTTTTGTTTTGTCTTCCATTGATTATTAGTTGTTAATGCTGTTTTTATTTTTCTGGTGTTTTCTAATGGCTATTGGTAAATACTTATTGGTGTTGTTTTTATTTTTATTTTGTCTTCCATTGATTATTAGTTGTTAGTGCTGTTTTTATTTTTCTGTTGTTTTCTAATGGCTATTAGTAAATACTTGTTGGTGTTGTTTCTATTTTTGTTTTGTTTTCCATTGATTATTACTTGTTAGTGCTGTTTTTATTTTTCTGTTGTTTTCTAATGGCTATTGGTAAATACTTGTTGGTGTTGTTTTTATTTTTGTTTTGTCTTCCATTGATTATTAGTCGTTAGTACTGTTTATATTTTTCTGTTGTTTTCTAATGGCTATTGGTAAATGCTTGGTGTTGTTTTTATTTTTGTTTTGTCTTCCATTGATTATTAATTGATAGTGCTGTTTTTATTTTTCTGTTGTTTTCTAATGGCTATTGGTAAATACTTGTTGGTGTTGTTTTTATTTTTGTTTTGTCTTCCATTGATTATTTGTTGTTAATGCTATTTTTATTTTTCTGTTGTTTTCTAATGGCTATTGGTAAGTACTTGTTGGTGTTTTTTTTATTTTTGTTTTGTCTTCCATTGTTTATTAATTGATAGTGATGTTTTTATTTTTCTGTTGTTTTCTAATGGCTATTGGTAAATACTTGATGGTGTTGTTTTTATTTTTGTTTTGTTTTCCATTGATTATTAGTTGTTAGTGCTGTTTTTATTTTTCTGTTGTTTTTATATGGCTATTGGTAAATACTTGTTGGTGTTGTTTCTATTTTTGTTTTGTCTTCCATTGATTATTAGTTAGTGCTGTTTTTATTTTTCTGTTATTTTCTAGTGGCTATTAGTAAATACTTGTTGGTGTTGTTTCTATTTTTGTTTTGTGTTCCATTGATTATTAGTTGTTAGTACTGTTTTTATTTTTCTGTTATTTTCTAGTGGCTATTAGAAAATACTTGTTGGTGTTGTTTCTATTTTTGTTTTGTTTTCCATTGATTATTAGTTGTTAGTGCTGTTTTTATTTTCTGTTGTTTTCTAATGGCTATTAATAAATACTTGTTGGTGTTGTTTTTATTTTTGTTTTGTCTTCCATTGATTATTAGTTGTTAGTGCTGTTTATATTTTTCGGTTGTTTTCTAATGACTATTGGTAAATACTTGTTGGTGTTGTTTTTATTTTTGTTTTGTCTTCCATTGATTATTAGTCGTTAGTACTGTTTATATTTTTCTGTTGTTTTCTAATGGCTATTGGTAAATGCTTGGTGTTGTTTCTATTTTTGTATTGTTTTCCATTGATTATTAGTTGTTAGTGCTGTTTTTATTTTCTGTTGCTTTCTAATGGCTATTAATAAATACTTGTTGGTGTTGTTTATATTTTTGTTTTGTGTTACATTGATTATTAGTTGTTAGTGCTGTTTTTATTTTTCTGTTGTCTTCTAATGGCTATTGGTAAATACTTGGTGTTGTTTTTATTTTTGTTTTGTCTTCCATTGATTATTAGTTGTTAATGCTGTTTTTATTTTTCTGTTGTTTTCTAATGGCTATTGGTAAATACTTATTGGTGTTGTTTTTATTTTTATTTTGTCTTCCATTGATTATTAGTTGTTAGTGCTGTTTTTATTTTTCTGTTGTTTTCTAATGGCTATTAGTAAATACTTGTTGGTGTTGTTTCTATTTTTGTTTTGTTTTCCATTGATTATTAGTTGTTAGTGCTGTTTTTATTTTTCTGTTGTCTTCTAATGGCTATTGGTAAATACTTGGTGTTGTTTTTATTTTTGTTTTGTCTTCCATTGATTATTAGTTGTTAATGCTGTTTTTATTTTTCTGTTGTTTTCTAATGGCTATTGGTAAATACTTATTGGTGTTGTTTTTATTTTTATTTTGTCTTCCATTGATTATTAGTTGTTAGTGCTGTTTTTATTTTTCTGTTGTTTTCTAATGGCTATTAGTAAATACTTGTTGGTGTTGTTTCTATTTTTGTTTTGTTTTCCATTGATTATTAGTTGTTAGTGCTGTTTTTATTTTTCTGTTGTTTTCTAATGGCTATTGGTAAATACTTGTTGGTGTTGTTTTTATTTTTGTTTTGTCTTCCATTGATTATTAGTCGTTAGTACTGTTTATATTTTTCTGTTGTTTTCTAATGGCTATTGGTAAATGCTTGGTGTTGTTTTTATTTTTGTTTTGTCTTCCATTGATTATTAATTGATAGTGCTGTTTTTATTTTTCTGTTGTTTTATAATGGCTATTGTTAAGTACTTGTTGGTGTTGTTTTTAATTTTGTTTTGTCTTCCATTGATTATCAATTGTTAGTGCTGTTTTTATTTTTCTGTTGTCTTCTAATGGCTATTGGTAAATACTTGGTGTTGTTTCTATTTTTGTTTTGTCTTCCATTGATTATTATTTGTTAGTGCTGTTTATATTTTTCTGTTGTTTTCTAATGGCTATTGGTAAATACTTGTTGGTTTTGTTTCTATTTTTGTTTTGTTTTCCATTGATTATTAGTTGTTAGTGTTGTTATCATTTTTCTGTTGTTTTCTAATGGCTATTGGTAAATACTTGTTGGTGTTGTTTCTATTTTTGTTTTGTTTTCCATTGATTATTAGTTGTTAGTGCTGTTTTTATTTTTCTGTTGTTTTCTAATGGCTATTAGTAAATACTTGTTGGTGTTGTTTCTATTTTTGTTTTGTTTTCCATTGATTATTAGTTGTTAGTGCTGTTTTTATTTTCTGTTGTTTTCTAATGGCTATTGGTAAATACTTATTGGTGTTGTTTTTATTTTTATTTTCTCTTCCATTGATTATTATTTGTTAATGCTGTTTTTATTTTTCTGTTGTTTTCTAATGGCTATTGGTAAATACTTATTGGTGTTGTTTTTATTTTTATTTTCTCTTCCATTGATTATTATTTGTTAGTGCTGTTTATATTTTTCTGTTGTTTTCTAATGGCTATTGGTAAATACTTGTTGGTGTTGTTTCTATTTTAGTTTTGTTTTCCATTGATTATGAGTTGTTAGTACTGTTTTTATTTTTCTGTTATTTTCTAGTGGCTATTAGTAAATACTTGTTGGTGTTGTTTCTATTTTTGTATTGTTTTCCATTGATTATTAGTTGTTAGTGCTGTTTTTATTTTCTGTTGCTTTCTAATGGCTATTAATAAATACTTGTTGGTGTTGTTTATATTTTTGTTTTGTGTTACATTGATTATTAGTTGTTAGTGCTGTTTTTATTTTTCTGTTGTCTTCTAATGGCTATTGGTAAATACTTGGTGTTGTTTTTATTTTTGTTTTGTCTTCCATTGATTATTAGTTGTTAATGCTGTTTTTATTTTTCTGGTGTTTTCTAATGGCTATTGGTAAATACTTATTGGTGTTGTTTTTATTTTTATTTTGTCTTCCATTGATTATTAGTTGTTAGTGCTGTTTTTATTTTTCTGTTGTTTTCTAATGGCTATTAGTAAATACTTGTTGGTGTTGTTTCTATTTTTGTTTTGTTTTCCATTGATTATTACTTGTTAGTGCTGTTTTTATTTTTCTGTTGTTTTCTAATGGCTATTGGTAAATACTTGTTGGTGTTGTTTTTATTTTTGTTTTGTCTTCCATTGATTATTAGTCGTTAGTACTGTTTATATTTTTCTGTTGTTTTCTAATGGCTATTGGTAAATGCTTGGTGTTGTTTTTATTTTTGTTTTGTCTTCCATTGATTATTAATTGATAGTGCTGTTTTTATTTTTCTGTTGTTTTCTAATGGCTATTGGTAAATACTTGTTGGTGTTGTTTTTATTTTTGTTTTGTCTTCCATTGATTATTTGTTGTTAATGCTATTTTTATTTTTCTGTTGTTTTCTAATGGCTATTGGTAAGTACTTGTTGGTGTTTTTTTTATTTTTGTTTTGTCTTCCATTGTTTATTAATTGATAGTGATGTTTTTATTTTTCTGTTGTTTTCTAATGGCTATTGGTAAATACTTGATGGTGTTGTTTTTATTTTTGTTTTGTTTTCCATTGATTATTAGTTGTTAGTGCTGTTTTTATTTTTCTGTTGTTTTCTAATGGCTATTAGTAAATACTTGTTGGTGTTGTTTCTATTTTTGTTTTGTTTTCCATTGATTATTAGTTGTTAGTGCTGTTTTTATTTTTCTGTTGTCTTCTAATGGCTATTGGTAAATACTTGGTGTTGTTTTTATTTTTGTTTTGTCTTCCATTGATTATTAGTTGTTAATGCTGTTTTTATTTTTCTGTTGTTTTCTAATGGCTATTGGTAAATACTTATTGGTGTTGTTTTTATTTTTATTTTGTCTTCCATTGATTATTAGTTGTTAGTGCTGTTTTTATTTTTCTGTTGTTTTCTAATGGCTATTAGTAAATACTTGTTGGTGTTGTTTCTATTTTTGTTTTGTTTTCCATTGATTATTAGTTGTTAGTGCTGTTTTTATTTTTCTGTTGTTTTCTAATGGCTATTGGTAAATACTTGTTGGTGTTGTTTTTATTTTTGTTTTGTCTTCCATTGATTATTAGTCGTTAGTACTGTTTATATTTTTCTGTTGTTTTCTAATGGCTATTGGTAAATGCTTGGTGTTGTTTTTATTTTTGTTTTGTCTTCCATTGATTATTAATTGATAGTGCTGTTTTTATTTTTCTGTTGTTTTATAATGGCTATTGTTAAGTACTTGTTGGTGTTGTTTTTAATTTTGTTTTGTCTTCCATTGATTATCAATTGTTAGTGCTGTTTTTATTTTTCTGTTGTCTTCTAATGGCTATTGGTAAATACTTGGTGTTGTTTCTATTTTTGTTTTGTCTTCCATTGATTATTATTTGTTAGTGCTGTTTATATTTTTCTGTTGTTTTCTAATGGCTATTAGTAAATACTTGTTGGTTTTGTTTCTATTTTTGTTTTGTTTTCCATTGATTATTAGTTGTTAGTGTTGTTATCATTTTTCTGTTGTTTTCTAATGGCTATTGGTAAATACTTGTTGGTGTTGTTTCTATTTTTGTTTTGTTTTCCATTGATTATTAGTTGTTAGTGCTGTTTTTATTTTTCTGTTGTTTTCTAATGTCTATTGGAAATACTTGTTGGTGTTGTTTTTATTTTTGTTTTGTCTTCCATTGATTATTAGTTGTTAGTGCTGTTTTGATTTTTTTGTTGTTTTCTAATGGCTATTGGTAAATACTTGTTGGTGTTGTTTCTATTTTTGTTTTGTCTTCCATTGATTATTAGTTGTTAGTGCTGTTTTGATTTTTCTGTTGTTTTCTAATGGCTATTGGTAAATACTTGTTGGTGTTGTTTCTATTTTTGTTTTGTCTTCCATTGATTATGAGTTGTTAGTACTGTTTTTATTTTTCTGTTATTTTCTAATGGCTATTAGAAAATACTTGTTTGTGTTGTTTCTATTTTTGTATTGTTTTCCATTGATTATTAGTTGTTAGTGCTGTTTTTATTTTCTGTTGCTTTCTAATGGCTATTAATAAATACTTGTTGGTGTTGTTTTTATTTTTGTTTTGTCTTACATTGATTATTAGTTGTTAGTGCTGTTTTTATTTTTCTGTTGTCTTCTAATGGCTATTGGTAAATACTTGGTGTTGTTTTTATTTTTGTTTTGTCTTCCATTGATTATTAGTTGTTAGTGCTGTTTTTATTTTTCTGTTGTTTTCTAATGGCTATTGGTAAATACTTGTTGGTGTTGTTTCTATTTTTGTTTTGTTTTCCATTGATTATTAGTTGTTAGTGCTGTTTTTATTTTTCTGTTGTTTTCTAATGGCTATTGGTAAATACTTGTTGGTGTTGTTTTTATTTTTGTTTTGTCTTCCATTGATTATTAGTTGTTAGTACTGTTTATATTTTTCTGTTGTTTTCTAATGGCTATTGGTAAATGCTTGGTGTTGTTTTTATTTTTGTTTTGTCTTCCATTGATTATTTGTTGTTAATGCTGTTTTTATTTTTCTGTTGTTTTATAATGGCTATTGTTAAGTACTTGTTGGTGTTGTTTTTAATTTTGTTTTGTCTTCCATTGATTATCAATTGTTAGTGCTGTTTTTAATTTTCTGTTGTCTTCTAATGGCTATTGGTAAATACTTGGTGTTGTTTCTATTTTTGTTTTTTCTTCCATTGATTATTATTTGTTAGTGCTCTTTATATTTTTCTGTTGTTTTCTAATGGCTATTGGTAAATACTTGTTGGTTTTGTTTCTATTTTTGTTTTGTTTTCCATTGATTATTAGTTGTTAGTGTTGTTATCATTTTTCTGTTGTTTTCTAATGGCTATTGGTAAATACTTGTTGGTGTTGTTTCTATTTTTGTTTTGTTTTCCATTGATTATTAGTTGTTAGTGCTGTTTTTATTTTTCTGTTGTTTTCTAATGTCTATTGGAAATACTTGTTGGTGTTGTTTTTATTTTTGTTTTGTCTTCCATTGATTATTAGTTGTTAGTGCTGTTTTGATTTTTCTGTTGTTTTCTAATGGCTATTGGTAAATACTTGTTGGTGTTGTTTCTATTTTTGTTTTGTCTTCCATTGATTATTAGTTGTTAGTACTGTTTTTATTTTTCTGTTGTTTTCTAATGTCTATTGGAAATACTTGTTGGTGTTGTTTTTATTTTTGTTTTGTCTTCCATTGATTATTAGTTGTTAGTGCTGTTTTGATTTTTCTGTTGTTTTCTAATGGCTATTGGTAAATACTTGTTGGTGTTGTTTTTATTTTTGTTTTGTGTTCCATTGATTATGAGTTGTTAGTACTGTTTTTATTTTTCTGTTATTTTCTAGTGGCTATTAGTAAATACTTGTTGGTGTTGTTTCTATTTTTGTTTTGTGTTCCATTGATTATTAGTTGTTAGTACTGTTTTTATTTTTCTGTTATTTTCTAGTGGCTATTAGAAAATACTTGTTGGTGTTGTTTCTATTTTTGTATTGTTTTCCATTGATTATTAGTTGTTAGTGCTGTTTTTATTTTCTGTTGATTTCTAATGGCTATTAATAAATACTTGGTGTTGTTTTTATTTTTGTTTTGTCTTCCATTGATTATTAGTTGTTAATGCTGTTTTTATTTTTCTGTTGTTTTCTAATGGCTATTGGTAAATACTTATTGGTATTGTTTTTATTTTTATTTTCTCTTCCATTGATTATTAGTTGTTAATGCTGTTTATATTTTTCTGTTGTTTTCTAATGGCTATTGGTAAATGCTTGGTGTTGTTTTTATTTTTGTTTTGTCTTCCATTGATTATTTGTTGTTAATGCTGTTTTTATTTTTCTGTTGTTTTATAATGGCTATTGTTAAGTACTAGTTGGTGTTGTTTTTAATTTTGTTTTGTCTTCCATTGATTATCAATTGTTAGTGTTGTTTTTATTTTTCTGTTGTCTTCTAATGGCTATTGGTAAATACTTGGTGTTGTTTCTATTTTTGTTTTGTCTTCCATTGATTATTATTTGTTAGTGCTGTTTATATTTTTCTGTTGTTTTCTAGTGGCTATTAGTAAATACTTGTTGGTGTTGTTTCTATTTTTGTTTTGTTTTCCATTGATTATTAGTTGTTAGTGCTGTTTTGATTTTTCTGTTGTTTTCTAATGGCTATTGGTAAATACTTGGTGTTGTTTCTATTTTTGTTTTGTCTTCCATTGATTATTATTTGTTAATGCTGTTTTTATTTTTCTGTTGTTTTCTAATGGCTATTGGTAAATACTTATTGGTGTTGTTTTTATTTTTATTTTCTCTTCCATTGATTATTATTTGTTAGTGCTGTTTATATTTTTCTGTTGTTTTCTAATGGCTATTGGTAAATACTTGTTGGTGTTGTTTCTATTTTAGTTTTGTCTTCCATTGATTATGAGTTGTTAGTACTGTTTTTATTTTTCTGTTATTTTCTAGTGGCTATTAGTAAATACTTGTTGGTGTTGTTTCTATTTTTGTATTGTTTTCCATTGATTATTAGTTGTTAGTGCTGTTTTTATTTTCTGTTGCTTTCTAATGGCTATTAATAAATACTTGTTGGTGTTGTTTATATTTTTGTTTTGTGTTACATTGATTATTAGTTGTTAGTGCTGTTTTTATTTTTCTGTTGTCTTCTAATGGCTATTGGTAAATACTTGGTGTTGTTTTTATTTTTGTTTTGTCTTCCATTGATTATTAGTTGTTAATGCTGTTTTTATTTTTCTGGTGTTTTCTAATGGCTATTGGTAAATACTTATTGGTGTTGTTTTTATTTTTATTTTGTCTTCCATTGATTATTAGTTGTTAGTGCTGTTTTTATTTTTCTGTTGTTTTCTAATGGCTATTAGTAAATACTTGTTGGTGTTGTTTCTATTTTTGTTTTGTTTTCCATTGATTATTACTTGTTAGTGCTGTTTTTATTTTTCTGTTGTTTTCTAATGGCTATTGGTAAATACTTGTTGGTGTTGTTTTTATTTTTGTTTTGTCTTCCATTGATTATTAGTCGTTAGTACTGTTTATATTTTTCTGTTGTTTTCTAATGGCTATTGGTAAATGCTTGGTGTTGTTTTTATTTTTGTTTTGTCTTCCATTGATTATTAATTGATAGTGCTGTTTTTATTTTTCTGTTGTTTTCTAATGGCTATTGGTAAATACTTGTTGGTGTTGTTTTTATTTTTGTTTTGTCTTCCATTGATTATTTGTTGTTAATGCTATTTTTATTTTTCTGTTGTTTTCTAATGGCTATTGGTAAGTACTTGTTGGTGTTTTTTTTATTTTTGTTTTGTCTTCCATTGTTTATTAATTGATAGTGATGTTTTTATTTTTCTGTTGTTTTCTAATGGCTATTGGTAAATACTTGATGGTGTTGTTTTTATTTTTGTTTTGTTTTCCATTGATTATTAGTTGTTAGTGCTGTTTTTATTTTTCTGTTGTTTTTATATGGCTATTGGTAAATACTTGTTGGTGTTGTTTCTATTTTTGTTTTGTCTTCCATTGATTATTAGTTAGTGCTGTTTTTATTTTTCTGTTATTTTCTAGTGGCTATTAGTAAATACTTGTTGGTGTTGTTTCTATTTTTGTTTTGTGTTCCATTGATTATTAGTTGTTAGTACTGTTTTTATTTTTCTGTTATTTTCTAGTGGCTATTAGAAAATACTTGTTGGTGTTGTTTCTATTTTTGTTTTGTTTTCCATTGATTATTAGTTGTTAGTGCTGTTTTTATTTTCTGTTGTTTTCTAATGGCTATTAATAAATACTTGTTGGTGTTGTTTTTATTTTTGTTTTGTCTTCCATTGATTATTAGTTGTTAGTGCTGTTTATATTTTTCGGTTGTTTTCTAATGACTATTGGTAAATACTTGTTGGTGTTGTTTTTATTTTTGTTTTGTCTTCCATTGATTATTAGTCGTTAGTACTGTTTATATTTTTCTGTTGTTTTCTAATGGCTATTGGTAAATGCTTGGTGTTGTTTCTATTTTTGTATTGTTTTCCATTGATTATTAGTTGTTAGTGCTGTTTTTATTTTCTGTTGCTTTCTAATGGCTATTAATAAATACTTGTTGGTGTTGTTTATATTTTTGTTTTGTGTTACATTGATTATTAGTTGTTAGTGCTGTTTTTATTTTTCTGTTGTCTTCTAATGGCTATTGGTAAATACTTGGTGTTGTTTTTATTTTTGTTTTGTCTTCCATTGATTATTAGTTGTTAATGCTGTTTTTATTTTTCTGTTGTTTTCTAATGGCTATTGGTAAATACTTATTGGTGTTGTTTTTATTTTTATTTTGTCTTCCATTGATTATTAGTTGTTAGTGCTGTTTTTATTTTTCTGTTGTTTTCTAATGGCTATTAGTAAATACTTGTTGGTGTTGTTTCTATTTTTGTTTTGTTTTCCATTGATTATTAGTTGTTAGTGCTGTTTTTATTTTTCTGTTGTCTTCTAATGGCTATTGGTAAATACTTGGTGTTGTTTTTATTTTTGTTTTGTCTTCCATTGATTATTAGTTGTTAATGCTGTTTTTATTTTTCTGTTGTTTTCTAATGGCTATTGGTAAATACTTATTGGTGTTGTTTTTATTTTTATTTTGTCTTCCATTGATTATTAGTTGTTAGTGCTGTTTTTATTTTTCTGTTGTTTTCTAATGGCTATTAGTAAATACTTGTTGGTGTTGTTTCTATTTTTGTTTTGTTTTCCATTGATTATTAGTTGTTAGTGCTGTTTTTATTTTTCTGTTGTTTTCTAATGGCTATTGGTAAATACTTGTTGGTGTTGTTTTTATTTTTGTTTTGTCTTCCATTGATTATTAGTCGTTAGTACTGTTTATATTTTTCTGTTGTTTTCTAATGGCTATTGGTAAATGCTTGGTGTTGTTTTTATTTTTGTTTTGTCTTCCATTGATTATTAATTGATAGTGCTGTTTTTATTTTTCTGTTGTTTTATAATGGCTATTGTTAAGTACTTGTTGGTGTTGTTTTTAATTTTGTTTTGTCTTCCATTGATTATCAATTGTTAGTGCTGTTTTTATTTTTCTGTTGTCTTCTAATGGCTATTGGTAAATACTTGGTGTTGTTTCTATTTTTGTTTTGTCTTCCATTGATTATTATTTGTTAGTGCTGTTTATATTTTTCTGTTGTTTTCTAATGGCTATTGGTAAATACTTGTTGGTTTTGTTTCTATTTTTGTTTTGTTTTCCATTGATTATTAGTTGTTAGTGTTGTTATCATTTTTCTGTTGTTTTCTAATGGCTATTGGTAAATACTTGTTGGTGTTGTTTCTATTTTTGTTTTGTTTTCCATTGATTATTAGTTGTTAGTGCTGTTTTTATTTTTCTGTTGTTTTCTAATGGCTATTAGTAAATACTTGTTGGTGTTGTTTCTATTTTTGTTTTGTTTTCCATTGATTATTAGTTGTTAGTGCTGTTTTTATTTTCTGTTGTTTTCTAATGGCTATTGGTAAATACTTATTGGTGTTGTTTTTATTTTTATTTTCTCTTCCATTGATTATTATTTGTTAATGCTGTTTTTATTTTTCTGTTGTTTTCTAATGGCTATTGGTAAATACTTATTGGTGTTGTTTTTATTTTTATTTTCTCTTCCATTGATTATTATTTGTTAGTGCTGTTTATATTTTTCTGTTGTTTTCTAATGGCTATTGGTAAATACTTGTTGGTGTTGTTTCTATTTTAGTTTTGTCTTCCATTGATTATGAGTTGTTAGTACTGTTTTTATTTTTCTGTTATTTTCTAGTGGCTATTAGTAAATACTTGTTGGTGTTGTTTCTATTTTTGTATTGTTTTCCATTGATTATTAGTTGTTAGTGCTGTTTTTATTTTCTGTTGCTTTCTAATGGCTATTAATAAATACTTGTTGGTGTTGTTTATATTTTTGTTTTGTGTTACATTGATTATTAGTTGTTAGTGCTGTTTTTATTTTTCTGTTGTCTTCTAATGGCTATTGGTAAATACTTGGTGTTGTTTTTATTTTTGTTTTGTCTTCCATTGATTATTAGTTGTTAATGCTGTTTTTATTTTTCTGGTGTTTTCTAATGGCTATTGGTAAATACTTATTGGTGTTGTTTTTATTTTTATTTTGTCTTCCATTGATTATTAGTTGTTAGTGCTGTTTTTATTTTTCTGTTGTTTTCTAATGGCTATTAGTAAATACTTGTTGGTGTTGTTTCTATTTTTGTTTTGTTTTCCATTGATTATTACTTGTTAGTGCTGTTTTTATTTTTCTGTTGTTTTCTAATGGCTATTGGTAAATACTTGTTGGTGTTGTTTTTATTTTTGTTTTGTCTTCCATTGATTATTAGTCGTTAGTACTGTTTATATTTTTCTGTTGTTTTCTAATGGCTATTGGTAAATGCTTGGTGTTGTTTTTATTTTTGTTTTGTCTTCCATTGATTATTAATTGATAGTGCTGTTTTTATTTTTCTGTTGTTTTCTAATGGCTATTGGTAAATACTTGTTGGTGTTGTTTTTATTTTTGTTTTGTCTTCCATTGATTATTTGTTGTTAATGCTATTTTTATTTTTCTGTTGTTTTCTAATGGCTATTGGTAAGTACTTGTTGGTGTTTTTTTTATTTTTGTTTTGTCTTCCATTGTTTATTAATTGATAGTGATGTTTTTATTTTTCTGTTGTTTTCTAATGGCTATTGGTAAATACTTGATGGTGTTGTTTTTATTTTTGTTTTGTTTTCCATTGATTATTAGTTGTTAGTGCTGTTTTTATTTTTCTGTTGTTTTTATATGGCTATTGGTAAATACTTGTTGGTGTTGTTTCTATTTTTGTTTTGTCTTCCATTGATTATTAGTTAGTGCTGTTTTTATTTTTCTGTTATTTTCTAGTGGCTATTAGTAAATACTTGTTGGTGTTGTTTCTATTTTTGTTTTGTGTTCCATTGATTATTAGTTGTTAGTACTGTTTTTATTTTTCTGTTATTTTCTAGTGGCTATTAGAAAATACTTGTTGGTGTTGTTTCTATTTTTGTTTTGTTTTCCATTGATTATTAGTTGTTAGTGCTGTTTTTATTTTCTGTTGTTTTCTAATGGCTATTAATAAATACTTGTTGGTGTTGTTTTTATTTTTGTTTTGTCTTCCATTGATTATTAGTTGTTAGTGCTGTTTATATTTTTCGGTTGTTTTCTAATGACTATTGGTAAATACTTGTTGGTGTTGTTTTTATTTTTGTTTTGTCTTCCATTGATTATTAGTCGTTAGTACTGTTTATATTTTTCTGTTGTTTTCTAATGGCTATTGGTAAATGCTTGGTGTTGTTTCTATTTTTGTATTGTTTTCCATTGATTATTAGTTGTTAGTGCTGTTTTTATTTTCTGTTGCTTTCTAATGGCTATTAATAAATACTTGTTGGTGTTGTTTATATTTTTGTTTTGTGTTACATTGATTATTAGTTGTTAGTGCTGTTTTTATTTTTCTGTTGTCTTCTAATGGCTATTGGTAAATACTTGGTGTTGTTTTTATTTTTGTTTTGTCTTCCATTGATTATTAGTTGTTAATGCTGTTTTTATTTTTCTGTTGTTTTCTAATGGCTATTGGTAAATACTTATTGGTGTTGTTTTTATTTTTATTTTGTCTTCCATTGATTATTAGTTGTTAGTGCTGTTTTTATTTTTCTGTTGTTTTCTAATGGCTATTAGTAAATACTTGTTGGTGTTGTTTCTATTTTTGTTTTGTTTTCCATTGATTATTAGTTGTTAGTGCTGTTTTTATTTTTCTGTTGTCTTCTAATGGCTATTGGTAAATACTTGGTGTTGTTTTTATTTTTGTTTTGTCTTCCATTGATTATTAGTTGTTAATGCTGTTTTTATTTTTCTGTTGTTTTCTAATGGCTATTGGTAAATACTTATTGGTGTTGTTTTTATTTTTATTTTGTCTTCCATTGATTATTAGTTGTTAGTGCTGTTTTTATTTTTCTGTTGTTTTCTAATGGCTATTAGTAAATACTTGTTGGTGTTGTTTCTATTTTTGTTTTGTTTTCCATTGATTATTAGTTGTTAGTGCTGTTTTTATTTTTCTGTTGTTTTCTAATGGCTATTGGTAAATACTTGTTGGTGTTGTTTTTATTTTTGTTTTGTCTTCCATTGATTATTAGTCGTTAGTACTGTTTATATTTTTCTGTTGTTTTCTAATGGCTATTGGTAAATGCTTGGTGTTGTTTTTATTTTTGTTTTGTCTTCCATTGATTATTAATTGATAGTGCTGTTTTTATTTTTCTGTTGTTTTATAATGGCTATTGTTAAGTACTTGTTGGTGTTGTTTTTAATTTTGTTTTGTCTTCCATTGATTATCAATTGTTAGTGCTGTTTTTATTTTTCTGTTGTCTTCTAATGGCTATTGGTAAATACTTGGTGTTGTTTCTATTTTTGTTTTGTCTTCCATTGATTATTATTTGTTAGTGCTGTTTATATTTTTCTGTTGTTTTCTAATGGCTATTGGTAAATACTTGTTGGTTTTGTTTCTATTTTTGTTTTGTTTTCCATTGATTATTAGTTGTTAGTGTTGTTATCATTTTTCTGTTGTTTTCTAATGGCTATTGGTAAATACTTGTTGGTGTTGTTTCTATTTTTGTTTTGTTTTCCATTGATTATTAGTTGTTAGTGCTGTTTTTATTTTTCTGTTGTTTTCTAATGTCTATTGGAAATACTTGTTGGTGTTGTTTTTATTTTTGTTTTGTCTTCCATTGATTATTAGTTGTTAGTGCTGTTTTGATTTTTTTGTTGTTTTCTAATGGCTATTGGTAAATACTTGTTGGTGTTGTTTCTATTTTTGTTTTGTCTTCCATTGATTATTAGTTGTTAGTGCTGTTTTGATTTTTCTGTTGTTTTCTAATGGCTATTGGTAAATACTTGTTGGTGTTGTTTCTATTTTTGTTTTGTCTTCCATTGATTATTAGTCGTTAGTACTGTTTATATTTTTCTGTTGTTTTCTAATGGCTATTGGTAAATGCTTGGTGTTGTTTTTATTTTTGTTTTGTCTTCCATTGATTATTAATTGATAGTGCTGTTTTTATTTTTCTGTTGTTTTATAATGGCTATTGTTAAGTACTTGTTGGTGTTGTTTTTAATTTTGTTTTGTCTTCCATTGATTATCAATTGTTAGTGCTGTTTTTATTTTTCTGTTGTTTTCTAATGGCTATTGGTAAATACTTGTTGGTGTTGTTTTTATTTTTGTTTTGTCTTCCATTGATTATTAGTCGTTAGTACTGTTTATATTTTTCTGTTGTTTTCTAATGGCTATTGGTAAATGCTTGGTGTTTTTTTTATTTTTGTTTTGTCTTCCATTGTTTATTAATTGATAGTGATGTTTTTATTTTTCTGTTGTTTTCTAATGGCTATTGGTAAATACTTGATGGTGTTGTTTTTATTTTTGTTTTGTTTTCCATTGATTATTAGTTGTTAGTGCTGTTTTTATTTTTCTGTTGTTTTTATATGGCTATTGGTAAATACTTGTTGGTGTTGTTTCTATTTTTGTTTTGTCTTCCATTGATTATTAGTTAGTGCTGTTTTTATTTTTCTGTTATTTTCTAGTGGCTATTAGTAAATACTTGTTGGTGTTGTTTCTATTTTTGTTTTGTGTTCCATTGATTATTAGTTGTTAGTACTGTTTTTATTTTTCTGTTATTTTCTAGTGGCTATTAGAAAATACTTGTTGGTGTTGTTTCTATTTTTGTTTTGTTTTCCATTGATTATTAGTTGTTAGTGCTGTTTTTATTTTCTGTTGTTTTCTAATGGCTATTAATAAATACTTGTTGGTGTTGTTTTTATTTTTGTTTTGTCTTCCATTGATTATTAGTTGTTAGTGCTGTTTATATTTTTCGGTTGTTTTCTAATGACTATTGGTAAATACTTGTTGGTGTTGTTTTTATTTTTGTTTTGTCTTCCATTGATTATTAGTCGTTAGTACTGTTTATATTTTTCTGTTGTTTTCTAATGGCTATTGGTAAATGCTTGGTGTTGTTTCTATTTTTGTATTGTTTTCCATTGATTATTAGTTGTTAGTGCTGTTTTTATTTTCTGTTGCTTTCTAATGGCTATTAATAAATACTTGTTGGTGTTGTTTATATTTTTGTTTTGTGTTACATTGATTATTAGTTGTTAGTGCTGTTTTTATTTTTCTGTTGTCTTCTAATGGCTATTGGTAAATACTTGGTGTTGTTTTTATTTTTGTTTTGTCTTCCATTGATTATTAGTTGTTAATGCTGTTTTTATTTTTCTGTTGTTTTCTAATGGCTATTGGTAAATACTTATTGGTGTTGTTTTTATTTTTATTTTGTCTTCCATTGATTATTAGTTGTTAGTGCTGTTTTTATTTTTCTGTTGTTTTCTAATGGCTATTAGTAAATACTTGTTGGTGTTGTTTCTATTTTTGTTTTGTTTTCCATTGATTATTAGTTGTTAGTGCTGTTTTTATTTTTCTGTTGTCTTCTAATGGCTATTGGTAAATACTTGGTGTTGTTTTTATTTTTGTTTTGTCTTCCATTGATCATTAGTTGTTAATGCTGTTTTTATTTTTCTGTTGTTTTCTAATGGCTATTGGTAAATACTTATTGGTGTTGTTTTTATTTTTATTTTGTCTTCCATTGATTATTAGTTGTTAGTGCTGTTTTTATTTTTCTGTTGTTTTCTAATGGCTATTAGTAAATACTTGTTGGTGTTGTTTCTATTTTTGTTTTGTTTTCCATTGATTATTAGTTGTTAGTGCTGTTTTTATTTTTCTGTTGTTTTCTAATGGCTATTGGTAAATACTTGTTGGTGTTGTTTTTATTTTTGTTTTGTCTTCCATTGATTATTAGTCGTTAGTACTGTTTATATTTTTCTGTTGTTTTCTAATGGCTATTGGTAAATGCTTGGTGTTGTTTTTATTTTTGTTTTGTCTTCCATTGATTATTAATTGATAGTGCTGTTTTTATTTTTCTGTTGTTTTATAATGGCTATTGTTAAGTACTTGTTGGTGTTGTTTTTAATTTTGTTTTGTCTTCCATTGATTATCAATTGTTAGTGCTGTTTTTATTTTTCTGTTGTCTTCTAATGGCTATTGGTAAATACTTGGTGTTGTTTCTATTTTTGTTTTGTCTTCCATTGATTATTATTTGTTAGTGCTGTTTATATTTTTCTGTTGTTTTCTAATGGCTATTGGTAAATACTTGTTGGTTTTGTTTCTATTTTTGTTTTGTTTTCCATTGATTATTAGTTGTTAGTGTTGTTATCATTTTTCTGTTGTTTTCTAATGGCTATTGGTAAATACTTGTTGGTGTTGTTTCTATTTTTGTTTTGTTTTCCATTGATTATTAGTTGTTAGTGCTGTTTTTATTTTTCTGTTGTTTTCTAATGGCTATTAGTAAATACTTGTTGGTGTTGTTTCTATTTTTGTTTTGTTTTCCATTGATTATTAGTTGTTAGTGCTGTTTTTATTTTCTGTTGTTTTCTAATGGCTATTGGTAAATACTTATTGGTGTTGTTTTTATTTTTATTTTCTCTTCCATTGATTATTATTTGTTAATGCTGTTTTTATTTTTCTGTTGTTTTCTAATGGCTATTGGTAAATACTTATTGGTGTTGTTTTTATTTTTATTTTCTCTTCCATTGATTATTATTTGTTAGTGCTGTTTATATTTTTCTGTTGTTTTCTAATGGCTATTGGTAAATACTTGTTGGTGTTGTTTCTATTTTAGTTTTGTCTTCCATTGATTATGAGTTGTTAGTACTGTTTTTATTTTTCTGTTATTTTCTAGTGGCTATTTGTAAATACTTGTTGGTGTTGTTTCTATTTTTGTATTGTTTTCCATTGATTATTAGTTGTTAGTGCTGTTTTTATTTTCTGTTGCTTTCTAATGGCTATTAATAAATACTTGTTGGTGTTGTTTATATTTTTGTTTTGTGTTACATTGATTATTAGTTGTTAGTGCTGTTTTTATTTTTCTGTTGTCTTCTAATGGCTATTGGTAAATACTTGGTGTTGTTTTTATTTTTGTTTTGTCTTCCATTGATTATTAGTTGTTAATGCTGTTTTTATTTTTCTGGTGTTTTCTAATGGCTATTGGTAAATACTTATTGGTGTTGTTTTTATTTTTATTTTGTCTTCCATTGATTATTAGTTGTTAGTGCTGTTTTTATTTTTCTGTTGTTTTCTAATGGCTATTAGTAAATACTTGTTGGTGTTGTTTCTATTTTTGTTTTGTTTTCCATTGATTATTACTTGTTAGTGCTGTTTTTATTTTTCTGTTGTTTTCTAATGGCTATTGATAAATACTTGTTGGTGTTGTTTTTATTTTTGTTTTGTCTTCCATTGATTATTAGTCGTTAGTACTGTTTATATTTTTCTGTTGTTTTCTAATGGCTATTGGTAAATGCTTGGTGTTGTTTTTATTTTTGTTTTGTCTTCCATTGATTATTAATTGATAGTGCTGTTTTTATTTTTCTGTTGTTTTCTAATGGCTATTGGTAAATACTTGTTGGTGTTGTTTTTATTTTTGTTTTGTCTTCCATTGATTATTTGTTGTTAATGCTATTTTTATTTTTCTGTTGTTTTCTAATGGCTATTGGTAAGTACTTGTTGGTGTTTTTTTTATTTTTGTTTTGTCTTCCATTGTTTATTAATTGATAGTGATGTTTTTATTTTTCTGTTGTTTTCTAATGGCTATTGGTAAATACTTGATGGTGTTGTTTTTATTTTTGTTTTGTTTTCCATTGATTATTAGTTGTTAGTGCTGTTTTTATTTTTCTGTTGTTTTTATATGGCTATTGGTAAATACTTGTTGGTGTTGTTTCTATTTTTGTTTTGTCTTCCATTGATTATTAGTTAGTGCTGTTTTTATTTTTCTGTTATTTTCTAGTGGCTATTAGTAAATACTTGTTGGTGTTGTTTCTATTTTTGTTTTGTGTTCCATTGATTATTAGTTGTTAGTACTGTTTTTATTTTTCTGTTATTTTCTAGTGGCTATTAGAAAATACTTGTTGGTGTTGTTTCTATTTTTGTTTTGTTTTCCATTGATTATTAGTTGTTAGTGCTGTTTTTATTTTCTGTTGTTTTCTAATGGCTATTAATAAATACTTGTTGGTGTTGTTTTTATTTTTGTTTTGTCTTCCATTGATTATTAGTTGTTAGTGCTGTTTATATTTTTCGGTTGTTTTCTAATGACTATTGGTAAATACTTGTTGGTGTTGTTTTTATTTTTGTTTTGTCTTCCATTGATTATTAGTCGTTAGTACTGTTTATATTTTTCTGTTGTTTTCTAATGGCTATTGGTAAATGCTTGGTGTTGTTTCTATTTTTGTATTGTTTTCCATTGATTATTAGTTGTTAGTGCTGTTTTTATTTTCTGTTGCTTTCTAATGGCTATTAATAAATACTTGTTGGTGTTGTTTATATTTTTGTTTTGTGTGACATTGATTATTAGTTGTTAGTGCTGTTTTTATTTTTCTGTTGTCTTCTAATGGCTATTGGTAAATACTTGGTGTTGTTTTTATTTTTGTTTTGTCTTCCATTGATTATTAGTTGTTAATGCTGTTTTTATTTTTCTGTTGTTTTCTAATGGCTATTGGTAAATACTTATTGGTGTTGTTTTTATTTTTATTTTGTCTTCCATTGATTATTAGTTGTTAGTGCTGTTTTTATTTTTCTGTTGTTTTCTAATGGCTATTAGTAAATACTTGTTGGTGTTGTTTCTATTTTTGTTTTGTTTTCCATTGATTATTAGTTGTTAGTGCTGTTTTTATTTTTCTGTTGTCTTCTAATGGCTATTGGTAAATACTTGGTGTTGTTTTTATTTTTGTTTTGTCTTCCATTGATTATTAGTTGTTAATGCTGTTTTTATTTTTCTGTTGTTTTCTAATGGCTATTGGTAAATACTTATTGGTGTTGTTTTTATTTTTATTTTGTCTTCCATTGATTATTAGTTGTTAGTGCTGTTTTTATTTTTCTGTTGTTTTCTAATGGCTATTAGTAAATACTTGTTGGTGTTGTTTCTATTTTTGTTTTGTTTTCCATTGATTATTAGTTGTTAGTGCTGTTTTTATTTTTCTGTTGTTTTCTAATGGCTATTGGTAAATACTTGTTGGTGTTGTTTTTATTTTTGTTTTGTCTTCCATTGATTATTAGTCGTTAGTACTGTTTATATTTTTCTGTTGTTTTCTAATGGCTATTGGTAAATGCTTGGTGTTGTTTTTATTTTTGTTTTGTCTTCCATTGATTATTAATTGATAGTGCTGTTTTTATTTTTCTGTTGTTTTATAATGGCTATTGTTAAGTACTTGTTGGTGTTGTTTTTAATTTTGTTTTGTCTTCCATTGATTATCAATTGTTAGTGCTGTTTTTATTTTTCTGTTGTCTTCTAATGGCTATTGGTAAATACTTGGTGTTGTTTCTATTTTTGTTTTGTCTTCCATTGATTATTATTTGTTAGTGCTGTTTATATTTTTCTGTTGTTTTCTAATGGCTATTGGTAAATACTTGTTGGTTTTGTTTCTATTTTTGTTTTGTTTTCCATTGATTATTAGTTGTTAGTGTTGTTATCATTTTTCTGTTGTTTTCTAATGGCTATTGGTAAATACTTGTTGGTGTTGTTTCTATTTTTGTTTTGTTTTCCATTGATTATTAGTTGTTAGTGCTGTTTTTATTTTTCTGTTGTTTTCTAATGGCTATTAGTAAATACTTGTTGGTGTTGTTTCTATTTTTGTTTTGTTTTCCATTGATTATTAGTTGTTAGTGCTGTTTTTATTTTCTGTTGTTTTCTAATGGCTATTGGTAAATACTTATTGGTGTTGTTTTTATTTTTATTTTCTCTTCCATTGATTATTATTTGTTAATGCTGTTTTTATTTTTCTGTTGTTTTCTAATGGCTATTGGTAAATACTTATTGGTGTTGTTTTTATTTTTATTTTCTCTTCCATTGATTATTATTTGTTAGTGCTGTTTATATTTTTCTGTTGTTTTCTAATGGCTATTGGTAAATACTTGTTGGTGTTGTTTCTATTTTAGTTTTGTCTTCCATTGATTATGAGTTGTTAGTACTGTTTTTATTTTTCTGTTATTTTCTAGTGGCTATTAGTAAATACTTGTTGGTGTTGTTTCTATTTTTGTATTGTTTTCCATTGATTATTAGTTGTTAGTGCTGTTTTTATTTTCTGTTGCTTTCTAATGGCTATTAATAAATACTTGTTGGTGTTGTTTATATTTTTGTTTTGTGTTACATTGATTATTAGTTGTTAGTGCTGTTTTTATTTTTCTGTTGTCTTCTAATGGCTATTGGTAAATACTTGGTGTTGTTTTTATTTTTGTTTTGTCTTCCATTGATTATTAGTTGTTAATGCTGTTTTTATTTTTCTGGTGTTTTCTAATGGCTATTGGTAAATACTTATTGGTGTTGTTTTTATTTTTATTTTGTCTTCCATTGATTATTAGTTGTTAGTGCTGTTTTTATTTTTCTGTTGTTTTCTAATGGCTATTAGTAAATACTTGTTGGTGTTGTTTCTATTTTTGTTTTGTTTTCCATTGATTATTACTTGTTAGTGCTGTTTTTATTTTTCTGTTGTTTTCTAATGGCTATTGGTAAATACTTGTTGGTGTTGTTTTTATTTTTGTTTTGTCTTCCATTGATTATTAGTCGTTAGTACTGTTTATATTTTTCTGTTGTTTTCTAATGGCTATTGGTAAATGCTTGGTGTTGTTTTTATTTTTGTTTTGTCTTCCATTGATTATTAATTGATAGTGCTGTTTTTATTTTTCTGTTGTTTTCTAATGGCTATTGGTAAATACTTGTTGGTGTTGTTTTTATTTTTGTTTTGTCTTCCATTGATTATTTGTTGTTAATGCTATTTTTATTTTTCTGTTGTTTTCTAATGGCTATTGGTAAGTACTTGTTGGTGTTTTTTTTATTTTTGTTTTGTCTTCCATTGTTTATTAATTGATAGTGATGTTTTTATTTTTCTGTTGTTTTCTAATGGCTATTGGTAAATACTTGATGGTGTTGTTTTTATTTTTGTTTTGTTTTCCATTGATTATTAGTTGTTAGTGCTGTTTTTATTTTTCTGTTGTTTTTATATGGCTATTGGTAAATACTTGTTGGTGTTGTTTCTATTTTTGTTTTGTCTTCCATTGATTATTAGTTAGTGCTGTTTTTATTTTTCTGTTATTTTCTAGTGGCTATTAGTAAATACTTGTTGGTGTTGTTTCTATTTTTGTTTTGTGTTCCATTGATTATTAGTTGTTAGTACTGTTTTTATTTTTCTGTTATTTTCTAGTGGCTATTAGAAAATACTTGTTGGTGTTGTTTCTATTTTTGTTTTGTTTTCCATTGATTATTAGTTGTTAGTGCTGTTTTTATTTTCTGTTGTTTTCTAATGGCTATTAATAAATACTTGTTGGTGTTGTTTTTATTTTTGTTTTGTCTTCCATTGATTATTAGTTGTTAGTGCTGTTTATATTTTTCGGTTGTTTTCTAATGACTATTGGTAAATACTTGTTGGTGTTGTTTTTATTTTTGTTTTGTCTTCCATTGATTATTAGTCGTTAGTACTGTTTATATTTTTCTGTTGTTTTCTAATGGCTATTGGTAAATGCTTGGTGTTGTTTCTATTTTTGTATTGTTTTCCATTGATTATTAGTTGTTAGTGCTGTTTTTATTTTCTGTTGCTTTCTAATGGCTATTAATAAATACTTGTTGGTGTTGTTTATATTTTTGTTTTGTGTTACATTGATTATTAGTTGTTAGTGCTGTTTTTATTTTTCTGTTGTCTTCTAATGGCTATTGGTAAATACTTGGTGTTGTTTTTATTTTTGTTTTGTCTTCCATTGATTATTAGTTGTTAATGCTGTTTTTATTTTTCTGTTGTTTTCTAATGGCTATTGGTAAATACTTATTGGTGTTGTTTTTATTTTTATTTTGTCTTCCATTGATTATTAGTTGTTAGTGCTGTTTTTATTTTTCTGTTGTTTTCTAATGGCTATTAGTAAATACTTGTTGGTGTTGTTTCTATTTTTGTTTTGTTTTCCATTGATTATTAGTTGTTAGTGCTGTTTTTATTTTTCTGTTGTCTTCTAATGGCTATTGGTAAATACTTGGTGTTGTTTTTATTTTTGTTTTGTCTTCCATTGATTATTAGTTGTTAATGCTGTTTTTATTTTTCTGTTGTTTTCTAATGGCTATTGGTAAATACTTATTGGTGTTGTTTTTATTTTTATTTTGTCTTCCATTGATTATTAGTTGTTAGTGCTGTTTTTATTTTTCTGTTGTTTTCTAATGGCTATTAGTAAATACTTGTTGGTGTTGTTTCTATTTTTGTTTTGTTTTCCATTGATTATTAGTTGTTAGTGCTGTTTTTATTTTTCTGTTGTTTTCTAATGGCTATTGGTAAATACTTGTTGGTGTTGTTTTTATTTTTGTTTTGTCTTCCATTGATTATTAGTCGTTAGTACTGTTTATATTTTTCTGTTGTTTTCTAATGGCTATTGGTAAATGCTTGGTGTTGTTTTTATTTTTGTTTTGTCTTCCATTGATTATTAATTGATAGTGCTGTTTTTATTTTTCTGTTGTTTTATAATGGCTATTGTTAAGTACTTGTTGGTGTTGTTTTTAATTTTGTTTTGTCTTCCATTGATTATCAATTGTTAGTGCTGTTTTTATTTTTCTGTTGTTTTCTAATGGCTATTGGTAAATACTTGTTGGTGTTGTTTTTATTTTTGTTTTGTCTTCCATTGATTATTAGTCGTTAGTACTGTTTATATTTTTCTGTTGTTTTCTAATGGCTATTGGTAAATGCTTGGTGTTGTTTTTATTTTTGTTTTGTCTTCCATTGATTATTAATTGATAGTGCTGTTTTTATTTTTCTGTTGTTTTCTAATGGCTATTGGTAAATACTTGTTGGTGTTGTTTTTATTTTTGTTTTGTCTTCCATTGATTATTTGTTGTTAATGCTATTTTTATTTTTCTGTTGTTTTCTAATGGCTATTGGTAAGTACTTGTTGGTGTTTTTTTTATTTTTGTTTTGTCTTCCATTGTTTATTAATTGATAGTGATGTTTTTATTTTTCTGTTGTTTTCTAATGGCTATTGGTAAATACTTGATGGTGTTGTTTTTATTTTTGTTTTGTTTTCCATTGATTATTAGTTGTTAGTGCTGTTTTTATTTTTCTGTTGTTTTTATATGGCTATTGGTAAATACTTGTTGGTGTTGTTTCTATTTTTGTTTTGTCTTCCATTGATTATTAGTTAGTGCTGTTTTTATTTTTCTGTTATTTTCTAATGGCTATTGGTAAATACTTGTTGGTTTTGTTTCTATTTTTGTTTTGTTTTCCATTGATTATTAGTTGTTAGTGTTGTTATCATTTTTCTGTTGTTTTCTAATGGCTATTGGTAAATACTTGTTGGTGTTGTTTCTATTTTTGTTTTGTTTTCCATTGATTATTAGTTGTTAGTGCTGTTTTTATTTTTCTGTTGTTTTCTAATGGCTATTAGTAAATACTTGTTGGTGTTGTTTCTATTTTTGTTTTGTTTTCCATTGATTATTAGTTGTTAGTGCTGTTTTTATTTTCTGTTGTTTTCTAATGGCTATTGGTAAATACTTATTGGTGTTGTTTTTATTTTTATTTTCTCTTCCATTGATTATTATTTGTTAATGCTGTTTTTATTTTTCTGTTGTTTTCTAATGGCTATTGGTAAATACTTATTGGTGTTGTTTTTATTTTTATTTTCTCTTCCATTGATTATTATTTGTTAGTGCTGTTTATATTTTTCTGTTGTTTTCTAATGGCTATTGGTAAATACTTGTTGGTGTTGTTTCTATTTTAGTTTTGTCTTCCATTGATTATGAGTTGTTAGTACTGTTTTTATTTTTCTGTTATTTTCTAGTGGCTATTAGTAAATACTTGTTGGTGTTGTTTCTATTTTTGTATTGTTTTCCATTGATTATTAGTTGTTAGTGCTGTTTTTATTTTCTGTTGCTTTCTAATGGCTATTAATAAATACTTGTTGGTGTTGTTTATATTTTTGTTTTGTGTTACATTGATTATTAGTTGTTAGTGCTGTTTTTATTTTTCTGTTGTCTTCTAATGGCTATTGGTAAATACTTGGTGTTGTTTTTATTTTTGTTTTGTCTTCCATTGATTATTAGTTGTTAATGCTGTTTTTATTTTTCTGGTGTTTTCTAATGGCTATTGGTAAATACTTATTGGTGTTGTTTTTATTTTTATTTTGTCTTCCATTGATTATTAGTTGTTAGTGCTGTTTTTATTTTTCTGTTGTTTTCTAATGGCTATTAGTAAATACTTGTTGGTGTTGTTTCTATTTTTGTTTTGTTTTCCATTGATTATTACTTGTTAGTGCTGTTTTTATTTTTCTGTTGTTTTCTAATGGCTATTGGTAAATACTTGTTGGTGTTGTTTTTATTTTTGTTTTGTCTTCCATTGATTATTAGTCGTTAGTACTGTTTATATTTTTCTGTTGTTTTCTAATGGCTATTGGTAAATGCTTGGTGTTGTTTTTATTTTTGTTTTGTCTTCCATTGATTATTAATTGATAGTGCTGTTTTTATTTTTCTGTTGTTTTCTAATGGCTATTGGTAAATACTTGTTGGTGTTGTTTTTATTTTTGTTTTGTCTTCCATTGATTATTTGTTGTTAATGCTATTTTTATTTTTCTGTTGTTTTCTAATGGCTATTGGTAAGTACTTGTTGGTGTTTTTTTTATTTTTGTTTTGTCTTCCATTGTTTATTAATTGATAGTGATGTTTTTATTTTTCTGTTGTTTTCTAATGGCTATTGGTAAATACTTGATGGTGTTGTTTTTATTTTTGTTTTGTTTTCCATTGATTATTAGTTGTTAGTGCTGTTTTTATTTTTCTGTTGTTTTTATATGGCTATTGGTAAATACTTGTTGGTGTTGTTTCTATTTTTGTTTTGTCTTCCATTGATTATTAGTTAGTGCTGTTTTTATTTTTCTGTTATTTTCTAGTGGCTATTAGTAAATACTTGTTGGTGTTGTTTCTATTTTTGTTTTGTGTTCCATTGATTATTAGTTGTTAGTACTGTTTTTATTTTTCTGTTATTTTCTAGTGGCTATTAGAAAATACTTGTTGGTGTTGTTTCTATTTTTGTTTTGTTTTCCATTGATTATTAGTTGTTAGTGCTGTTTTTATTTTCTGTTGTTTTCTAATGGCTATTAATAAATACTTGTTGGTGTTGTTTTTATTTTTGTTTTGTCTTCCATTGATTATTAGTTGTTAGTGCTGTTTATATTTTTCGGTTGTTTTCTAATGACTATTGGTAAATACTTGTTGGTGTTGTTTTTATTTTTGTTTTGTCTTCCATTGATTATTAGTCGTTAGTACTGTTTATATTTTTCTGTTGTTTTCTAATGGCTATTGGTAAATGCTTGGTGTTGTTTCTATTTTTGTATTGTTTTCCATTGATTATTAGTTGTTAGTGCTGTTTTTATTTTCTGTTGCTTTCTAATGGCTATTAATAAATACTTGTTGGTGTTGTTTATATTTTTGTTTTGTGTTACATTGATTATTAGTTGTTAGTGCTGTTTTTATTTTTCTGTTGTCTTCTAATGGCTATTGGTAAATACTTGGTGTTGTTTTTATTTTTGTTTTGTCTTCCATTGATTATTAGTTGTTAATGCTGTTTTTATTTTTCTGTTGTTTTCTAATGGCTATTGGTAAATACTTATTGGTGTTGTTTTTATTTTTATTTTGTCTTCCATTGATTATTAGTTGTTAGTGCTGTTTTTATTTTTCTGTTGTTTTCTAATGGCTATTAGTAAATACTTGTTGGTGTTGTTTCTATTTTTGTTTTGTTTTCCATTGATTATTAGTTGTTAGTGCTGTTTTTATTTTTCTGTTGTCTTCTAATGGCTATTGGTAAATACTTGGTGTTGTTTTTATTTTTGTTTTGTCTTCCATTGATTATTAGTTGTTAATGCTGTTTTTATTTTTCTGTTGTTTTCTAATGGCTATTGGTAAATACTTATTGGTGTTGTTTTTATTTTTATTTTGTCTTCCATTGATTATTAGTTGTTAGTGCTGTTTTTATTTTTCTGTTGTTTTCTAATGGCTATTAGTAAATACTTGTTGGTGTTGTTTCTATTTTTGTTTTGTTTTCCATTGATTATTAGTTGTTAGTGCTGTTTTTATTTTTCTGTTGTTTTCTAATGGCTATTGGTAAATACTTGTTGGTGTTGTTTTTATTTTTGTTTTGTCTTCCATTGATTATTAGTCGTTAGTACTGTTTATATTTTTCTGTTGTTTTCTAATGGCTATTGGTAAATGCTTGGTGTTGTTTTTATTTTTGTTTTGTCTTCCATTGATTATTAATTGATAGTGCTGTTTTTATTTTTCTGTTGTTTTATAATGGCTATTGTTAAGTACTTGTTGGTGTTGTTTTTAATTTTGTTTTGTCTTCCATTGATTATCAATTGTTAGTGCTGTTTTTATTTTTCTGTTGTTTTCTAATGGCTATTGGTAAATACTTGTTGGTGTTGTTTTTATTTTTGTTTTGTCTTCCATTGATTATTAGTCGTTAGTACTGTTTATATTTTTCTGTTGTTTTCTAATGGCTATTGGTAAATGCTTGGTGTTGTTTTTATTTTTGTTTTGTCTTCCATTGATTATTAATTGATAGTGCTGTTTTTATTTTTCTGTTGTTTTCTAATGGCTATTGGTAAATACTTGTTGGTGTTGTTTTTATTTTTGTTTTGTCTTCCATTGATTATTTGTTGTTAATGCTATTTTTATTTTTCTGTTGTTTTCTAATGGCTATTGGTAAGTACTTGTTGGTGTTTTTTTTATTTTTGTTTTGTCTTCCATTGTTTATTAATTGATAGTGATGTTTTTATTTTTCTGTTGTTTTCTAATGGCTATTGGTAAATACTTGATGGTGTTGTTTTTATTTTTGTTTTGTTTTCCATTGATTATTAGTTGTTAGTGCTGTTTTTATTTTTCTGTTGTTTTTATATGGCTATTGGTAAATACTTGTTGGTGTTGTTTCTATTTTTGTTTTGTCTTCCATTGATTATTAGTTAGTGCTGTTTTTATTTTTCTGTTATTTTCTAGTGGCTATTAGTAAATACTTGTTGGTGTTGTTTCTATTTTTGTTTTGTGTTCCATTGATTATTAGTTGTTAGTACTGTTTTTATTTTTCTGTTATTTTCTAGTGGCTATTAGAAAATACTTGTTGGTGTTGTTTCTATTTTTGTTTTGTTTTCCATTGATTATTAGTTGTTAGTGCTGTTTTTATTTTCTGTTGTTTTCTAATGGCTATTAATAAATACTTGTTGGTGTTGTTTTTATTTTTGTTTTGTCTTCCATTGATTATTAGTTGTTAGTGCTGTTTATATTTTTCGGTTGTTTTCTAATGACTATTGGTAAATACTTGTTGGTGTTGTTTTTATTTTTGTTTTGTCTTCCATTGATTATTAGTCGTTAGTACTGTTTATATTTTTCTGTTGTTTTCTAATGGCTATTGGTAAATGCTTGGTGTTGTTTCTATTTTTGTATTGTTTTCCATTGATTATTAGTTGTTAGTGCTGTTTTTATTTTCTGTTGCTTTCTAATGGCTATTAATAAATACTTGTTGGTGTTGTTTATATTTTTGTTTTGTGTTACATTGATTATTAGTTGTTAGTGCTGTTTTTATTTTTCTGTTGTTTTCTAATGGCTATTGGTAAATACTTATTGGTGTTGTTTTTATTTTTGTTTTGTTTTCCATTGATTATTAGTTGTTAGTGCTGTTTTTATTTTTCTGTTGTCTTCTAATGGCTATTGGTAAATACTTGGTGTTGTTTTTATTTTTGTTTTGTCTTCCATTGATTATTAGTTGTTAATGCTGTTTTTATTTTTCTGTTGTTTTCTAATGGCTATTGGTAAATACTTATTGGTGTTGTTTTTATTTTTATTTTGTCTTCCATTGATTATTAGTTGTTAGTGCTGTTTTTATTTTTCTGTTGTTTTCTAATGGCTATTAGTAAATACTTGTTGGTGTTGTTTCTATTTTTGTTTTGTTTTCCATTGATTATTACTTGTTAGTGCTGTTTTTATTTTTCTGTTGTTTTCTAATGGCTATTGGTAAATACTTGTTGGTGTTGTTTTTATTTTTGTTTTGTCTTCCATTGATTATTAGTCGTTAGTACTGTTTATATTTTTCTGTTGTTTTCTAATGGCTATTGGTAAATGCTTGGTGTTGTTTTTATTTTTGTTTTGTCTTCCATTGATTATTAATTGATAGTGCTGTTTTTATTTTTCTGTTGTTTTCTAATGGCTATTGGTAAATACTTGTTGGTGTTGTTTTTATTTTTGTTTTGTCTTCCATTGATTATTTGTTGTTAATGCTATTTTTATTTTTCTGTTGTTTTCTAATGGCTATTGGTAAGTACTTGTTGGTGTTTTTTTTATTTTTGTTTTGTCTTCCATTGTTTATTAATTGATAGTGATGTTTTTATTTTTCTGTTGTTTTCTAATGGCTATTGGTAAATACTTGATGGTGTTGTTTTTATTTTTGTTTTGTTTTCCATTGATTATTAGTTGTTAGTGCTGTTTTTATTTTTCTGTTGTTTTTATATGGCTATTGGTAAATACTTGTTGGTGTTGTTTCTATTTTTGTTTTGTCTTCCATTGATTATTAGTTAGTGCTGTTTTTATTTTTCTGTTATTTTCTAGTGGCTATTAGTAAATACTTGTTGGTGTTGTTTCTATTTTTGTTTTGTGTTCCATTGATTATTAGTTGTTAGTACTGTTTTTATTTTTCTGTTATTTTCTAGTGGCTATTAGAAAATACTTGTTGGTGTTGTTTCTATTTTTGTTTTGTTTTCCATTGATTATTAGTTGTTAGTGCTGTTTTTATTTTCTGTTGTTTTCTAATGACTATTGGTAAATACTTGTTGGTGTTGTTTTTATTTTTGTTTTGTCTTCCATTGATTATTAGTCGTTAGTACTGTTTATATTTTTCTGTTGTTTTCTAATGGCTATTGGTAAATGCTTGGTGTTGTTTCTATTTTTGTATTGTTTTCCATTGATTATTAGTTGTTAGTGCTGTTTTTATTTTCTGTTGCTTTCTAATGGCTATTAATAAATACTTGTTGGTGTTGTTTATATTTTTGTTTTGTGTTACATTGATTATTAGTTGTTAGTGCTGTTTTTATTTTTCTGTTGTCTTCTAATGGCTATTGGTAAATACTTGGTGTTGTTTTTATTTTTGTTTTGTCTTCCATTGATTATTAGTTGTTAATGCTGTTTTTATTTTTCTGTTGTTTTCTAATGGCTATTGGTAAATACTTATTGGTGTTGTTTTTATTTTTATTTTGTCTTCCATTGATTATTAGTTGTTAGTGCTGTTTTTATTTTTCTGTTGTTTTCTAATGGCTATTAGTAAATACTTGTTGGTGTTGTTTCTATTTTTGTTTTGTTTTCCATTGATTATTAGTTGTTAGTGCTGTTTTTATTTTTCTGTTGTCTTCTAATGGCTATTGGTAAATACTTGGTGTTGTTTTTATTTTTGTTTTGTCTTCCATTGATTATTAGTTGTTAATGCTGTTTTTATTTTTCTGTTGTTTTCTAATGGCTATTGGTAAATACTTATTGGTGTTGTTTTTATTTTTATTTTGTCTTCCATTGATTATTAGTTGTTAGTGCTGTTTTTATTTTTCTGTTGTTTTCTAATGGCTATTAGTAAATACTTGTTGGTGTTGTTTCTATTTTTGTTTTGTTTTCCATTGATTATTAGTTGTTAGTGCTGTTTTTATTTTTCTGTTGTTTTCTAATGGCTATTGGTAAATACTTGTTGGTGTTGTTTTTATTTTTGTTTTGTCTTCCATTGATTATTAGTCGTTAGTACTGTTTATATTTTTCTGTTGTTTTCTAATGGCTATTGGTAAATGCTTGGTGTTGTTTTTATTTTTGTTTTGTCTTCCATTGATTATTAATTGATAGTGCTGTTTTTATTTTTCTGTTGTTTTATAATGGCTATTGTTAAGTACTTGTTGGTGTTGTTTTTAATTTTGTTTTGTCTTCCATTGATTATCAATTGTTAGTGCTGTTTTTATTTTTCTGTTGTTTTCTAATGGCTATTGGTAAATACTTGTTGGTGTTGTTTTTATTTTTGTTTTGTCTTCCATTGATTATTAGTCGTTAGTACTGTTTATATTTTTCTGTTGTTTTCTAATGGCTATTGGTAAATGCTTGGTGTTGTTTCTATTTTTGTATTGTTTTCCATTGATTATTAGTTGTTAGTGCTGTTTTTATTTTCTGTTGCTTTCTAATGGCTATTAATAAATACTTGTTGGTGTTGTTTATATTTTTGTTTTGTGTTACATTGATTATTAGTTGTTAGTGCTGTTTTTATTTTTCTGTTGTCTTCTAATGGCTATTGGTAAATACTTGGTGTTGTTTTTATTTTTGTTTTGTCTTCCATTGATTATTAGTTGTTAATGCTGTTTTTATTTTTCTGTTGTTTTCTAATGGCTATTGGTAAATACTTATTGGTGTTGTTTTTATTTTTATTTTGTCTTCCATTGATTATTAGTTGTTAGTGCTGTTTTTATTTTTCTGTTGTTTTCTAATGGCTATTAGTAAATACTTGTTGGTGTTGTTTCTATTTTTGTTTTGTTTTCCATTGATTATTAGTTGTTAGTGCTGTTTTTATTGTTCTGTTGTCTTCTAATGGCTATTGGTAAATACTTGGTGTTGTTTTTATTTTTGTTTTGTCTTCCATTGATTATTAGTTGTTAATGCTGTTTTTATTTTTCTGTTGTTTTCTAATGGCTATTGGTAAATACTTATTGGTGTTGTTTTTATTTTTATTTTGTCTTCCATTGATTATTAGTTGTTAGTGCTGTTTTTATTTTTCTGTTGTTTTCTAATGGCTATTAGTAAATACTTGTTGGTGTTGTTTCTATTTTTGTTTTGTTTTCCATTGATTATTAGTTGTTAGTGCTGTTTTTATTTTTCTGTTGTTTTCTAATGGCTATTGGTAAATACTTGTTGGTGTTGTTTTTATTTTTGTTTTGTCTTCCATTGATTATTAGTCGTTAGTACTGTTTATATTTTTCTGTTGTTTTCTAATGGCTATTGGTAAATGCTTGGTGTTGTTTTTATTTTTGTTTTGTCTTCCATTGATTATTAATTGATAGTGCTGTTTTTATTTTTCTGTTGTTTTCTAATGGCTATTGGTAAATACTTGTTGGTGTTGTTTTTATTTTTGTTTTGTCTTCCATTGATTATTTGTTGTTAATGCTATTTTTATTTTTCTGTTGTTTTCTAATGGCTATTGGTAAGTACTTGTTGGTGTTTTTTTTATTTTTGTTTTGTCTTCCATTGTTTATTAATTGATAGTGATGTTTTTATTTTTCTGTTGTTTTCTAATGGCTATTGGTAAATACTTGATGGTGTTGTTTTTATTTTTGTTTTGTTTTCCATTGATTATTAGTTGTTAGTGCTGTTTTTATTTTTCTGTTGTTTTTATATGGCTATTGGTAAATACTTGTTGGTGTTGTTTCTATTTTTGTTTTGTCTTCCATTGATTATTAGTTAGTGCTGTTTTTATTTTTCTGTTATTTTCTAGTGGCTATTAGTAAATACTTGTTGGTGTTGTTTCTATTTTTGTTTTGTGTTCCATTGATTATTAGTTGTTAGTACTGTTTTTATTTTTCTGTTATTTTCTAGTGGCTATTAGAAAATACTTGTTGGTGTTGTTTCTATTTTTGTTTTGTTTTCCATTGATTATTAGTTGTTAGTGCTGTTTTTATTTTCTGTTGTTTTCTAATGGCTATTAATAAATACTTGTTGGTGTTGTTTTTATTTTTGTTTTGTCTTCCATTGATTATTAGTTGTTAGTGCTGTTTATATTTTTCGGTTGTTTTCTAATGACTATTGGTAAATACTTGTTGGTGTTGTTTTTATTTTTGTTTTGTCTTCCATTGATTATTAGTCGTTAGTACTGTTTATATTTTTCTGTTGTTTTCTAATGGCTATTGGTAAATGCTTGGTGTTGTTTCTATTTTTGTATTGTTTTCCATTGATTATTAGTTGTTAGTGCTGTTTTTATTTTCTGTTGCTTTCTAATGGCTATTAATAAATACTTGTTGGTGTTGTTTATATTTTTGTTTTGTGTTACATTGATTATTAGTTGTTAGTGCTGTTTTTATTTTTCTGTTGTCTTCTAATGGCTATTGGTAAATACTTGGTGTTGTTTTTATTTTTGTTTTGTCTTCCATTGATTATTAGTTGTTAATGCTGTTTTTATTTTTCTGTTGTTTTCTAATGGCTATTGGTAAATACTTATTGGTGTTGTTTTTATTTTTATTTTGTCTTCCATTGATTATTAGTTGTTAGTGCTGTTTTTATTTTTCTGTTGTTTTCTAATGGCTATTAGTAAATACTTGTTGGTGTTGTTTCTATTTTTGTTTTGTTTTCCATTGATTATTAGTTGTTAGTGCTGTTTTTATTTTTCTGTTGTCTTCTAATGGCTATTGGTAAATACTTGGTGTTGTTTTTATTTTTGTTTTGTCTTCCATTGATTATTAGTTGTTAATGCTGTTTTTATTTTTCTGTTGTTTTCTAATGGCTATTGGTAAATACTTATTGGTGTTGTTTTTATTTTTATTTTGTCTTCCATTGATTATTAGTTGTTAGTGCTGTTTTTATTTTTCTGTTGTTTTCTAATGGCTATTAGTAAATACTTGTTGGTGTTGTTTCTATTTTTGTTTTGTTTTCCATTGATTATTAGTTGTTAGTGCTGTTTTGATTTTTTTGTTGTTTTCTAATGGCTATTGGTAAATACTTGTTGGTGTTGTTTCTATTTTTGTTTTGTCTTCCATTGATTATTAGTTGTTAGTGCTGTTTTGATTTTTCTGTTGTTTTCTAATGGCTATTGGTAAATACTTGTTGGTGTTGTTTCTATTTTTGTTTTGTCTTCCATTGATTATGAGTTGTTAGTACTGTTTTTATTTTTCTGTTATTTTCTAATGGCTATTAGAAAATACTTGTTTGTGTTGTTTCTATTTTTGTATTGTTTTCCATTGATTATTAGTTGTTAGTGCTGTTTTTATTTTCTGTTGCTTTCTAATGGCTATTAATAAATACTTGTTGGTGTTGTTTTTATTTTTGTTTTGTCTTACATTGATTATTAGTTGTTAGTGCTGTTTTTATTTTTCTGTTGTCTTCTAATGGCTATTGGTAAATACTTGGTGTTGTTTTTATTTTTGTTTTGTCTTCCATTGATTATTAGTTGTTAGTGCTGTTTTTATTTTTCTGTTGTTTTCTAATGGCTATTGGTAAATACTTGTTGGTGTTGTTTCTATTTTTGTTTTGTTTTCCATTGATTATTAGTTGTTAGTGCTGTTTTTATTTTCTGTTGTTTTCTAATGGCTATTAATAAATACTTGTTGGTGTTGTTTTTATTTTTGTTTTGTCTTCCATTGATTATTAGTTGTTAGTGCTGTTTATATTTTTCGGTTGTTTTCTAATGACTATTGGTAAATACTTGTTGGTGTTGTTTTTATTTTTGTTTTGTCTTCCATTGATTATTAGTCGTTAGTACTGTTTATATTTTTCTGTTGTTTTCTAATGGCTATTGGTAAATGCTTGGTGTTGTTTCTATTTTTGTATTGTTTTCCATTGATTATTAGTTGTTAGTGCTGTTTTTATTTTCTGTTGCTTTCTAATGGCTATTAATAAATACTTGTTGGTGTTGTTTATATTTTTGTTTTGTGTTACATTGATTATTAGTTGTTAGTGCTGTTTTTATTTTTCTGTTGTCTTCTAATGGCTATTGGTAAATACTTGGTGTTGTTTTTATTTTTGTTTTGTCTTCCATTGATTATTAGTTGTTAATGCTGTTTTTATTTTTCTGTTGTTTTCTAATGGCTATTGGTAAATACTTATTGGTGTTGTTTTTATTTTTATTTTGTCTTCCATTGATTATTAGTTGTTAGTGCTGTTTTTATTTTTCTGTTGTTTTCTAATGGCTATTAGTAAATACTTGTTGGTGTTGTTTCTATTTTTGTTTTGTTTTCCATTGATTATTAGTTGTTAGTGCTGTTTTTATTTTTCTGTTGTCTTCTAATGGCTATTGGTAAATACTTGGTGTTGTTTTTATTTTTGTTTTGTCTTCCATTGATTATTAGTTGTTAATGCTGTTTTTATTTTTCTGTTGTTTTCTAATGGCTATTGGTAAATACTTATTGGTGTTGTTTTTATTTTTATTTTGTCTTCCATTGATTATTAGTTGTTAGTGCTGTTTTTATTTTTCTGTTGTTTTCTAATGGCTATTAGTAAATACTTGTTGGTGTTGTTTCTATTTTTGTTTTGTTTTCCATTGATTATTAGTTGTTAGTGCTGTTTTGATTTTTTTGTTGTTTTCTAATGGCTATTGGTAAATACTTGTTGGTGTTGTTTCTATTTTTGTTTTGTCTTCCATTGATTATTAGTTGTTAGTGCTGTTTTGATTTTTCTGTTGTTTTCTAATGGCTATTGGTAAATACTTGTTGGTGTTGTTTCTATTTTTGTTTTGTCTTCCATTGATTATGAGTTGTTAGTACTGTTTTTATTTTTCTGTTATTTTCTAATGGCTATTAGAAAATACTTGTTTGTGTTGTTTCTATTTTTGTATTGTTTTCCATTGATTATTAGTTGTTAGTGCTGTTTTTATTTTCTGTTGCTTTCTAATGGCTATTAATAAATACTTGTTGGTGTTGTTTTTATTTTTGTTTTGTCTTACATTGATTATTAGTTGTTAGTGCTGTTTTTATTTTTCTGTTGTCTTCTAATGGCTATTGGTAAATACTTGGTGTTGTTTTTATTTTTGTTTTGTCTTCCATTGATTATTAGTTGTTAGTGCTGTTTTTATTTTTCTGTTGTTTTCTAATGGCTATTGGTAAATACTTGTTGGTGTTGTTTCTATTTTTGTTTTGTTTTCCATTGATTATTAGTTGTTAGTGCTGTTTTTATTTTTCTGTTGTTTTCTAATGGCTATTGGTAAATATTTGTTGGTGTTGTTTTTATTTTTGTTTTGTCTTCCATTGATTATTAGTTGTTAGTACTGTTTATATTTTTCTGTTGTTTTCTAATGGCTATTGGTAAATGCTTGGTGTTGTTTTTATTTTTGTTTTGTCTTCCATTGATTATTTGTTGTTAATGCTGTTTTTATTTTTCTGTTGTTTTATAATGGCTATTGTTAAGTACTTGTTGGTGTTGTTTTTAATTTTGTTTTGTCTTCCATTGATTATCAATTGTTAGTGCTGTTTTTAATTTTCTGTTGTCTTCTAATGGCTATTGGTAAATACTTGGTGTTGTTTCTATTTTTGTTTTTTCTTCCATTGATTATTATTTGTTAGTGCTCTTTATATTTTTCTGTTGTTTTCTAATGGCTATTGGTAAATACTTGTTGGTTTTGTTTCTATTTTTGTTTTGTTTTCCATTGATTATTAGTTGTTAGTGTTGTTATCATTTTTCTGTTGTTTTCTAATGGCTATTGGTAAATACTTGTTGGTGTTGTTTCTATTTTTGTTTTGTTTTCCATTGATTATTAGTTGTTAGTGCTGTTTTTATTTTTCTGTTGTTTTCTAATGTCTATTGGAAATACTTGTTGGTGTTGTTTTTATTTTTGTTTTGTCTTCCATTGATTATTAGTTGTTAGTGCTGTTTTGATTTTTCTGTTGTTTTCTAATGGCTATTGGTAAATACTTGTTGGTGTTGTTTCTATTTTTGTTTTGTCTTCCATTGATTATTAGTTGTTAGTACTGTTTTTATTTTTCTGTTGTTTTCTAATGTCTATTGGAAATACTTGTTGGTGTTGTTTTTATTTTTGTTTTGTCTTCCATTGATTATTAGTTGTTAGTGCTGTTTTGATTTTTCTGTTGTTTTCTAATGGCTATTGGTAAATACTTGTTGGTGTTGTTTTTATTTTTGTTTTGTGTTCCATTGATTATGAGTTGTTAGTACTGTTTTTATTTTTCTGTTATTTTCTAGTGGCTATTAGTAAATACTTGTTGGTGTTGTTTCTATTTTTGTTTTGTGTTCCATTGATTATTAGTTGTTAGTACTGTTTTTATTTTTCTGTTATTTTCTAGTGGCTATTAGAAAATACTTGTTGGTGTTGTTTCTATTTTTGTATTGTTTTCCATTGATTATTAGTTGTTAGTGCTGTTTTTATTTTCTGTTGATTTCTAATGGCTATTAATAAATACTTGGTGTTGTTTTTATTTTTGTTTTGTCTTCCATTGATTATTAGTTGTTAATGCTGTTTTTATTTTTCTGTTGTTTTCTAATGGCTATTGGTAAATACTTATTGGTATTGTTTTTATTTTTATTTTCTCTTCCATTGATTATTAGTTGTTAATGCTGTTTATATTTTTCTGTTGTTTTCTAATGGCTATTGGTAAATGCTTGGTGTTGTTTTTATTTTTGTTTTGTCTTCCATTGATTATTTGTTGTTAATGCTGTTTTTATTTTTCTGTTGTTTTATAATGGCTATTGTTAAGTACTAGTTGGTGTTGTTTTTAATTTTGTTTTGTCTTCCATTGATTATCAATTGTTAGTGTTGTTTTTATTTTTCTGTTGTCTTCTAATGGCTATTGGTAAATACTTGGTGTTGTTTCTATTTTTGTTTTGTCTTCCATTGATTATTATTTGTTAGTGCTGTTTATATTTTTCTGTTGTTTTCTAGTGGCTATTAGTAAATACTTGTTGGTGTTGTTTCTATTTTTGTTTTGTTTTCCATTGATTATTATTTGTTAATGCTGTTTTTATTTTTCTGTTGTTTTCTAATGGCTATTGGTAAATACTTATTGGTGTTGTTTTTATTTTTATTTTCTCTTCCATTGATTATTATTTGTTAGTGCTGTTTATATTTTTCTGCTGTTTTCTAATGGCTATTGGTAAATACTTGTTGGTGTTGTTTCTATTTTAGTTTTGTCTTCCATTGATTATGAGTTGTTAGTACTGTTTTTATTTTTCTGTTATTTTCTAGTGGCTATTAGTAAATACTTGTTGGTGTTGTTTCTATTTTTGTATTGTTTTCCATTGATTATTAGTTGTTAGTGCTGTTTTTATTTTCTGTTGCTTTCTAATGGCTATTAATAAATACTTGTTGGTGTTGTTTATATTTTTGTTTTGTGTTACATTGATTATTAGTTGTTAGTGCTGTTTTTATTTTTCTGTTGTCTTCTAATGGCTATTGGTAAATACTTGGTGTTGTTTTTATTTTTGTTTTGTCTTCCATTGATTATTAGTTGTTAATGCTGTTTTTATTTTTCTGGTGTTTTCTAATGGCTATTGGTAAATACTTATTGGTGTTGTTTTTATTTTTATTTTGTCTTCCATTGATTATTAGTTGTTAGTGCTGTTTTTATTTTTCTGTTGTTTTCTAATGGCTATTAGTAAATACTTGTTGGTGTTGTTTCTATTTTTGTTTTGTTTTCCATTGATTATTACTTGTTAGTGCTGTTTTTATTTTTCTGTTGTTTTCTAATGGCTATTGGTAAATACTTGTTGGTGTTGTTTTTATTTTTGTTTTGTCTTCCATTGATTATTAGTCGTTAGTACTGTTTATATTTTTCTGTTGTTTTCTAATGGCTATTGGTAAATGCTTGGTGTTGTTTTTATTTTTGTTTTGTCTTCCATTGATTATTAATTGATAGTGCTGTTTTTATTTTTCTGTTGTTTTCTAATGGCTATTGGTAAATACTTGTTGGTGTTGTTTTTATTTTTGTTTTGTCTTCCATTGATTATTTGTTGTTAATGCTATTTTTATTTTTCTGTTGTTTTCTAATGGCTATTGGTAAGTACTTGTTGGTGTTTTTTTTATTTTTGTTTTGTCTTCCATTGTTTATTAATTGATAGTGATGTTTTTATTTTTCTGTTGTTTTCTAATGGCTATTGGTAAATACTTGATGGTGTTGTTTTTATTTTTGTTTTGTTTTCCATTGATTATTAGTTGTTAGTGCTGTTTTTATTTTTCTGTTGTTTTTATATGGCTATTGGTAAATACTTGTTGGTGTTGTTTCTATTTTTGTTTTGTCTTCCATTGATTATTAGTTAGTGCTGTTTTTATTTTTCTGTTATTTTCTAGTGGCTATTAGTAAATACTTGTTGGTGTTGTTTCTATTTTTGTTTTGTGTTCCATTGATTATTAGTTGTTAGTACTGTTTTTATTTTTCTGTTATTTTCTAGTGGCTATTAGAAAATACTTGTTGGTGTTGTTTCTATTTTTGTTTTGTTTTCCATTGATTATTAGTTGTTAGTGCTGTTTTTATTTTCTGTTGTTTTCTAATGGCTATTAATAAATACTTGTTGGTGTTGTTTTTATTTTTGTTTTGTCTTCCATTGATTATTAGTTGTTAGTGCTGTTTATATTTTTCGGTTGTTTTCTAATGACTATTGGTAAATACTTGTTGGTGTTGTTTTTATTTTTGTTTTGTCTTCCATTGATTATTAGTCGTTAGTACTGTTTATATTTTTCTGTTGTTTTCTAATGGCTATTGGTAAATGCTTGGTGTTGTTTCTATTTTTGTATTGTTTTCCATTGATTATTAGTTGTTAGTGCTGTTTTTATTTTCTGTTGCTTTCTAATGGCTATTAATAAATACTTGTTGGTGTTGTTTATATTTTTGTTTTGTGTTACATTGATTATTAGTTGTTAGTGCTGTTTTTATTTTTCTGTTGTCTTCTAATGGCTATTGGTAAATACTTGGTGTTGTTTTTATTTTTGTTTTGTCTTCCATTGATTATTAGTTGTTAATGCTGTTTTTATTTTTCTGTTGTTTTCTAATGGCTATTGGTAAATACTTATTGGTGTTGTTTTTATTTTTATTTTGTCTTCCATTGATTATTAGTTGTTAGTGCTGTTTTTATTTTTCTGTTGTTTTCTAATGGCTATTAGTAAATACTTGTTGGTGTTGTTTCTATTTTTGTTTTGTTTTCCATTGATTATTAGTTGTTAGTGCTGTTTTTATTTTTCTGTTGTCTTCTAATGGCTATTGGTAAATACTTGGTGTTGTTTTTATTTTTGTTTTGTCTTCCATTGATTATTAGTTGTTAATGCTGTTTTTATTTTTCTGTTGTTTTCTAATGGCTATTGGTAAATACTTATTGGTGTTGTTTTTATTTTTATTTTGTCTTCCATTGATTATTAGTTGTTAGTGCTGTTTTTATTTTTCTGTTGTTTTCTAATGGCTATTAGTAAATACTTGTTGGTGTTGTTTCTATTTTTGTTTTGTTTTCCATTGATTATTAGTTGTTAGTGCTGTTTTTATTTTTCTGTTGTTTTCTAATGGCTATTGGTAAATACTTGTTGGTGTTGTTTTTATTTTTGTTTTGTCTTCCATTGATTATTAGTCGTTAGTACTGTTTATATTTTTCTGTTGTTTTCTAATGGCTATTGGTAAATGCTTGGTGTTGTTTTTATTTTTGTTTTGTCTTCCATTGATTATTAATTGATAGTGCTGTTTTTATTTTTCTGTTGTTTTATAATGGCTATTGTTAAGTACTTGTTGGTGTTGTTTTTAATTTTGTTTTGTCTTCCATTGATTATCAATTGTTAGTGCTGTTTTTATTTTTCTGTTGTCTTCTAATGGCTATTGGTAAATACTTGGTGTTGTTTCTATTTTTGTTTTGTCTTCCATTGATTATTATTTGTTAGTGCTGTTTATATTTTTCTGTTGTTTTCTAATGGCTATTGGTAAATACTTGTTGGTTTTGTTTCTATTTTTGTTTTGTTTTCCATTGATTATTAGTTGTTAGTGTTGTTATCATTTTTCTGTTGTTTTCTAATGGCTATTGGTAAATACTTGTTGGTGTTGTTTCTATTTTTGTTTTGTTTTCCATTGATTATTAGTTGTTAGTGCTGTTTTTATTTTTCTGTTGTTTTCTAATGGCTATTAGTAAATACTTGTTGGTGTTGTTTCTATTTTTGTTTTGTTTTCCATTGATTATTAGTTGTTAGTGCTGTTTTTATTTTCTGTTGTTTTCTAATGGCTATTGGTAAATACTTATTGGTGTTGTTTTTATTTTTATTTTCTCTTCCATTGATTATTATTTGTTAATGCTGTTTTTATTTTTCTGTTGTTTTCTAATGGCTATTGGTAAATACTTATTGGTGTTGTTTTTATTTTTATTTTCTCTTCCATTGATTATTATTTGTTAGTGCTGTTTATATTTTTCTGTTGTTTTCTAATGGCTATTGGTAAATACTTGTTGGTGTTGTTTCTATTTTAGTTTTGTCTTCCATTGATTATGAGTTGTTAGTACTGTTTTTATTTTTCTGTTATTTTCTAGTGGCTATTAGTAAATACTTGTTGGTGTTGTTTCTATTTTTGTATTGTTTTCCATTGATTATTAGTTGTTAGTGCTGTTTTTATTTTCTGTTGCTTTCTAATGGCTATTAATAAATACTTGTTGGTGTTGTTTATATTTTTGTTTTGTGTTACATTGATTATTAGTTGTTAGTGCTGTTTTTATTTTTCTGTTGTCTTCTAATGGCTATTGGTAAATACTTGGTGTTGTTTTTATTTTTGTTTTGTCTTCCATTGATTATTAGTTGTTAATGCTGTTTTTATTTTTCTGGTGTTTTCTAATGGCTATTGGTAAATACTTATTGGTGTTGTTTTTATTTTTATTTTGTCTTCCATTGATTATTAGTTGTTAGTGCTGTTTTTATTTTTCTGTTGTTTTCTAATGGCTATTAGTAAATACTTGTTGGTGTTGTTTCTATTTTTGTTTTGTTTTCCATTGATTATTACTTGTTAGTGCTGTTTTTATTTTTCTGTTGTTTTCTAATGGCTATTGGTAAATACTTGTTGGTGTTGTTTTTATTTTTGTTTTGTCTTCCATTGATTATTAGTCGTTAGTACTGTTTATATTTTTCTGTTGTTTTCTAATGGCTATTGGTAAATGCTTGGTGTTGTTTTTATTTTTGTTTTGTCTTCCATTGATTATTAATTGATAGTGCTGTTTTTATTTTTCTGTTGTTTTCTAATGGCTATTGGTAAATACTTGTTGGTGTTGTTTTTATTTTTGTTTTGTCTTCCATTGATTATTTGTTGTTAATGCTATTTTTATTTTTCTGTTGTTTTCTAATGGCTATTGGTAAGTACTTGTTGGTGTTTTTTTTATTTTTGTTTTGTCTTCCATTGTTTATTAATTGATAGTGATGTTTTTATTTTTCTGTTGTTTTCTAATGGCTATTGGTAAATACTTGATGGTGTTGTTTTTATTTTTGTTTTGTTTTCCATTGATTATTAGTTGTTAGTGCTGTTTTTATTTTTCTGTTGTTTTTATATGGCTATTGGTAAATACTTGTTGGTGTTGTTTCTATTTTTGTTTTGTCTTCCATTGATTATTAGTTAGTGCTGTTTTTATTTTTCTGTTATTTTCTAGTGGCTATTAGTAAATACTTGTTGGTGTTGTTTCTATTTTTGTTTTGTGTTCCATTGATTATTAGTTGTTAGTACTGTTTTTATTTTTCTGTTATTTTCTAGTGGCTATTAGAAAATACTTGTTGGTGTTGTTTCTATTTTTGTTTTGTTTTCCATTGATTATTAGTTGTTAGTGCTGTTTTTATTTTCTGTTGTTTTCTAATGGCTATTAATAAATACTTGTTGGTGTTGTTTTTATTTTTGTTTTGTCTTCCATTGATTATTAGTTGTTAGTGCTGTTTATATTTTTCGGTTGTTTTCTAATGACTATTGGTAAATACTTGTTGGTGTTGTTTTTATTTTTGTTTTGTCTTCCATTGATTATTAGTCGTTAGTACTGTTTATATTTTTCTGTTGTTTTCTAATGGCTATTGGTAAATGCTTGGTGTTGTTTCTATTTTTGTATTGTTTTCCATTGATTATTAGTTGTTAGTGCTGTTTTTATTTTCTGTTGCTTTCTAATGGCTATTAATAAATACTTGTTGGTGTTGTTTATATTTTTGTTTTGTGTTACATTGATTATTAGTTGTTAGTGCTGTTTTTATTTTTCTGTTGTCTTCTAATGGCTATTGGTAAATACTTGGTGTTGTTTTTATTTTTGTTTGTCTTCCATTGATTATTAGTTGTTAATGCTGTTTTTATTTTTCTGTTGTTTTCTAATGGCTATTGGTAAATACTTATTGGTGTTGTTTTTATTTTTATTTTGTCTTCCATTGATTATTAGTTGTTAGTGCTGTTTTTATTTTTCTGTTGTTTTCTAATGGCTATTAGTAAATACTTGTTGGTGTTGTTTCTATTTTTGTTTTGTTTTCCATTGATTATTAGTTGTTAGTGCTGTTTTTATTTTTCTGTTGTCTTCTAATGGCTATTGGTAAATACTTGGTGTTGTTTTTATTTTTGTTTTGTCTTCCATTGATTATTAGTTGTTAATGCTGTTTTTATTTTTCTGTTGTTTTCTAATGGCTATTGGTAAATACTTATTGGTGTTGTTTTTATTTTTATTTTGTCTTCCATTGATTATTAGTTGTTAGTGCTGTTTTTATTTTTCTGTTGTTTTCTAATGGCTATTAGTAAATACTTGTTGGTGTTGTTTCTATTTTTGTTTTGTTTTCCATTGATTATTAGTTGTTAGTGCTGTTTTTATTTTTCTGTTGTTTTCTAATGGCTATTGGTAAATACTTGTTGGTGTTGTTTTTATTTTTGTTTTGTCTTCCATTGATTATTAGTCGTTAGTACTGTTTATATTTTTCTGTTGTTTTCTAATGGCTATTGGTAAATGCTTGGTGTTGTTTTTATTTTTGTTTTGTCTTCCATTGATTATTAATTGATAGTGCTGTTTTTATTTTTCTGTTGTTTTATAATGGCTATTGTTAAGTACTTGTTGGTGTTGTTTTTAATTTTGTTTTGTCTTCCATTGATTATCAATTGTTAGTGCTGTTTTTATTTTTCTGTTGTCTTCTAATGGCTATTGGTAAATACTTGGTGTTGTTTCTATTTTTGTTTTGTCTTCCATTGATTATTATTTGTTAGTGCTGTTTATATTTTTCTGTTGTTTTCTAATGGCTATTGGTAAATACTTGTTGGTTTTGTTTCTATTTTTGTTTTGTTTTCCATTGATTATTAGTTGTTAGTGTTGTTATCATTTTTCTGTTGTTTTCTAATGGCTATTGGTAAATACTTGTTGGTGTTGTTTCTATTTTTGTTTTGTTTTCCATTGATTATTAGTTGTTAGTGCTGTTTTTATTTTTCTGTTGTTTTCTAATGTCTATTGGAAATACTTGTTGGTGTTGTTTTTATTTTTGTTTTGTCTTCCATTGATTATTAGTTGTTAGTGCTGTTTTGATTTTTTTGTTGTTTTCTAATGGCTATTGGTAAATACTTGTTGGTGTTGTTTCTATTTTTGTTTTGTCTTCCATTGATTATTAGTTGTTAGTGCTGTTTTGATTTTTCTGTTGTTTTCTAATGGCTATTGGTAAATACTTGTTGGTGTTGTTTCTATTTTTGTTTTGTCTTCCATTGATTATTAGTCGTTAGTACTGTTTATATTTTTCTGTTGTTTTCTAATGGCTATTGGTAAATGCTTGGTGTTGTTTTTATTTTTGTTTTGTCTTCCATTGATTATTAATTGATAGTGCTGTTTTTATTTTTCTGTTGTTTTATAATGGCTATTGTTAAGTACTTGTTGGTGTTGTTTTTAATTTTGTTTTGTCTTCCATTGATTATCAATTGTTAGTGCTGTTTTTATTTTTCTGTTGTTTTCTAATGGCTATTGGTAAATACTTGTTGGTGTTGTTTTTATTTTTGTTTTGTCTTCCATTGATTATTAGTCGTTAGTACTGTTTATATTTTTCTGTTGTTTTCTAATGGCTATTGGTAAATGCTTGGTGTTGTTTTTATTTTTGTTTTGTCTTCCATTGATTATTAATTGATAGTGCTGTTTTTATTTTTCTGTTGTTTTCTAATGGCTATTGGTAAATACTTGTTGGTGTTGTTTTTATTTTTGTTTTGTCTTCCATTGATTATTTGTTGTTAATGCTATTTTTATTTTTCTGTTGTTTTCTAATGGCTATTGGTAAGTACTTGTTGGTGTTTTTTTTATTTTTGTTTTGTCTTCCATTGTTTATTAATTGATAGTGATGTTTTTATTTTTCTGTTGTTTTCTAATGGCTATTGGTAAATACTTGATGGTGTTGTTTTTATTTTTGTTTTGTTTTCCATTGATTATTAGTTGTTAGTGCTGTTTTTATTTTTCTGTTGTTTTTATATGGCTATTGGTAAATACTTGTTGGTGTTGTTTCTATTTTTGTTTTGTCTTCCATTGATTATTAGTTAGTGCTGTTTTTATTTTTCTGTTATTTTCTAGTGGCTATTAGTAAATACTTGTTGGTGTTGTTTCTATTTTTGTTTTGTGTTCCATTGATTATTAGTTGTTAGTACTGTTTTTATTTTTCTGTTATTTTCTAGTGGCTATTAGAAAATACTTGTTGGTGTTGTTTCTATTTTTGTTTTGTTTTCCATTGATTATTAGTTGTTAGTGCTGTTTTTATTTTCTGTTGTTTTCTAATGGCTATTAATAAATACTTGTTGGTGTTGTTTTTATTTTTGTTTTGTCTTCCATTGATTATTAGTTGTTAGTGCTGTTTATATTTTTCGGTTGTTTTCTAATGACTATTGGTAAATACTTGTTGGTGTTGTTTTTATTTTTGTTTTGTCTTCCATTGATTATTAGTCGTTAGTACTGTTTATATTTTTCTGTTGTTTTCTAATGGCTATTGGTAAATGCTTGGTGTTGTTTCTATTTTTGTATTGTTTTCCATTGATTATTAGTTGTTAGTGCTGTTTTTATTTTCTGTTGCTTTCTAATGGCTATTAATAAATACTTGTTGGTGTTGTTTATATTTTTGTTTTGTGTTACATTGATTATTAGTTGTTAGTGCTGTTTTTATTTTTCTGTTGTCTTCTAATGGCTATTGGTAAATACTTGGTGTTGTTTTTATTTTTGTTTTGTCTTCCATTGATTATTAGTTGTTAATGCTGTTTTTATTTTTCTGTTGTTTTCTAATGGCTATTGGTAAATACTTATTGGTGTTGTTTTTATTTTTATTTTGTCTTCCATTGATTATTAGTTGTTAGTGCTGTTTTTATTTTTCTGTTGTTTTCTAATGGCTATTAGTAAATACTTGTTGGTGTTGTTTCTATTTTTGTTTTGTTTTCCATTGATTATTAGTTGTTAGTGCTGTTTTTATTTTTCTGTTGTCTTCTAATGGCTATTGGTAAATACTTGGTGTTGTTTTTATTTTTGTTTTGTCTTCCATTGATTATTAGTTGTTAATGCTGTTTTTATTTTTCTGTTGTTTTCTAATGGCTATTGGTAAATACTTATTGGTGTTGTTTTTATTTTTATTTTGTCTTCCATTGATTATTAGTTGTTAGTGCTGTTTTTATTTTTCTGTTGTTTTCTAATGGCTATTAGTAAATACTTGTTGGTGTTGTTTCTATTTTTGTTTTGTTTTCCATTGATTATTAGTTGTTAGTGCTGTTTTTATTTTTCTGTTGTTTTCTAATGGCTATTGGTAAATACTTGTTGGTGTTGTTTTTATTTTTGTTTTGTCTTCCATTGATTATTAGTCGTTAGTACTGTTTATATTTTTCTGTTGTTTTCTAATGGCTATTGGTAAATGCTTGGTGTTGTTTTTATTTTTGTTTTGTCTTCCATTGATTATTAATTGAAAGTGCTGTTTTTATTTTTCTGTTGTTTTATAATGGCTATTGTTAAGTACTTGTTGGTGTTGTTTTTAATTTTGTTTTGTCTTCCATTGATTATCAATTGTTAGTGCTGTTTTTATTTTTCTGTTGTCTTCTAATGGCTATTGGTAAATACTTGGTGTTGTTTCTATTTTTGTTTTGTCTTCCATTGATTATTATTTGTTAGTGCTGTTTATATTTTTCTGTTGTTTTCTAATGGCTATTGGTAAATACTTGTTGGTTTTGTTTCTATTTTTGTTTTGTTTTCCATTGATTATTAGTTGTTAGTGTTGTTATCATTTTTCTGTTGTTTTCTAATGGCTATTGGTAAATACTTGTTGGTGTTGTTTCTATTTTTGTTTTGTTTTCCATTGATTATTAGTTGTTAGTGCTGTTTTTATTTTTCTGTTGTTTTCTAATGGCTATTAGTAAATACTTGTTGGTGTTGTTTCTATTTTTGTTTTGTTTTCCATTGATTATTAGTTGTTAGTGCTGTTTTTATTTTCTGTTGTTTTCTAATGGCTATTGGTAAATACTTATTGGTGTTGTTTTTATTTTTATTTTCTCTTCCATTGATTATTATTTGTTAATGCTGTTTTTATTTTTCTGTTGTTTTCTAATGGCTATTGGTAAATACTTATTGGTGTTGTTTTTATTTTTATTTTCTCTTCCATTGATTATTATTTGTTAGTGCTGTTTATATTTTTCTGTTGTTTTCTAATGGCTATTGGTAAATACTTGTTGGTGTTGTTTCTATTTTAGTTTTGTCTTCCATTGATTATGAGTTGTTAGTACTGTTTTTATTTTTCTGTTATTTTCTAGTGGCTATTAGTAAATACTTGTTGGTGTTGTTTCTATTTTTGTATTGTTTTCCATTGATTATTAGTTGTTAGTGCTGTTTTTATTTTCTGTTGCTTTCTAATGGCTATTAATAAATACTTGTTGGTGTTGTTTATATTTTTGTTTTGTGTTACATTGATTATTAGTTGTTAGTGCTGTTTTTATTTTTCTGTTGTCTTCTAATGGCTATTGGTAAATACTTGGTGTTGTTTTTATTTTTGTTTTGTCTTCCATTGATTATTAGTTGTTAATGCTGTTTTTATTTTTCTGGTGTTTTCTAATGGCTATTGGTAAATACTTATTGGTGTTGTTTTTATTTTTATTTTGTCTTCCATTGATTATTAGTTGTTAGTGCTGTTTTTATTTTTCTGTTGTTTTCTAATGGCTATTAGTAAATACTTGTTGGTGTTGTTTCTATTTTTGTTTTGTTTTCCATTGATTATTACTTGTTAGTGCTGTTTTTATTTTTCTGTTGTTTTCTAATGGCTATTGGTAAATACTTGTTGGTGTTGTTTTTATTTTTGTTTTGTCTTCCATTGATTATTAGTCGTTAGTACTGTTTATATTTTTCTGTTGTTTTCTAATGGCTATTGGTAAATGCTTGGTGTTGTTTTTATTTTTGTTTTGTCTTCCATTGATTATTAATTGATAGTGCTGTTTTTATTTTTCTGTTGTTTTCTAATGGCTATTGGTAAATACTTGTTGGTGTTGTTTTTATTTTTGTTTTGTCTTCCATTGATTATTTGTTGTTAATGCTATTTTTATTTTTCTGTTGTTTTCTAATGGCTATTGGTAAGTACTTGTTGGTGTTTTTTTTATTTTTGTTTTGTCTTCCATTGTTTATTAATTGATAGTGATGTTTTTATTTTTCTGTTGTTTTCTAATGGCTATTGGTAAATACTTGATGGTGTTGTTTTTATTTTTGTTTTGTTTTCCATTGATTATTAGTTGTTAGTGCTGTTTTTATTTTTCTGTTGTTTTTATATGGCTATTGGTAAATACTTGTTGGTGTTGTTTCTATTTTTGTTTTGTCTTCCATTGATTATTAGTTAGTGCTGTTTTTATTTTTCTGTTATTTTCTAGTGGCTATTAGTAAATACTTGTTGGTGTTGTTTCTATTTTTGTTTTGTGTTCCATTGATTATTAGTTGTTAGTACTGTTTTTATTTTTCTGTTATTTTCTAGTGGCTATTAGAAAATACTTGTTGGTGTTGTTTCTATTTTTGTTTTGTTTTCCATTGATTATTAGTTGTTAATGCTGGTTTTATTTTCTTTTGTTTTTTTGTAATGGCTATTAATAAATACTTGTTGGTGTTGTTTTTATTTTTGTTTTGTCTTCCATTGATTATTAGTTGTTAGTGCTGTTTATATTTTTCGGTTGTTTTCTAATGACTATTGGTAAATACTTGTTGGTGTTGTTTTTATTTTTGTTTTGTCTTCCATTGATTATTAGTCGTTAGTACTGTTTATATTTTTCTGTTGTTTTCTAATGGCTATTGGTAAATGCTTGGTGTTGTTTCTATTTTTGTATTGTTTTCCATTGATTATTAGTTGTTAGTGCTGTTTTTATTTTCTGTTGCTTTCTAATGGCTATTAATAAATACTTGTTGGTGTTGTTTATATTTTTGTTTTGTGTTACATTGATTATTAGTTGTTAGTGCTGTTTTTATTTTTCTGTTGTCTTCTAATGGCTATTGGTAAATACTTGGTGTTGTTTCTATTTTTGTTTTGTCTTCCATTGATTATTATTTGTTAGTGCTGTTTATATTTTTCTGTTGTTTTCTAATGGCTATTGGTAAATACTTGTTGGTTTTGTTTCTATTTTTGTTTTGTTTTCCATTGATTATTAGTTGTTAGTGTTGTTATCATTTTTCTGTTGTTTTCTAATGGCTATTGGTAAATACTTGTTGGTGTTGTTTCTATTTTTGTTTTGTTTTCCATTGATTATTAGTTGTTAGTGCTGTTTTTATTTTTCTGTTGTTTTCTAATGGCTATTAGTAAATACTTGTTGGTGTTGTTTCTATTTTTGTTTTGTTTTCCATTGATTATTAGTTGTTAGTGCTGTTTTTATTTTCTGTTGTTTTCTAATGGCTATTGGTAAATACTTATTGGTGTTGTTTTTATTTTTATTTTCTCTTCCATTGATTATTATTTGTTAATGCTGTTTTTATTTTTCTGTTGTTTTCTAATGGCTATTGGTAAATACTTATTGGTGTTGTTTTTATTTTTATTTTCTCTTCCATTGATTATTATTTGTTAGTGCTGTTTATATTTTTCTGTTGTTTTCTAATGGCTATTGGTAAATACTTGTTGGTGTTGTTTCTATTTTAGTTTTGTCTTCCATTGATTATTAGTTGTTAGTGCTGTTTTTATTTTCTGTTGCTTTCTAATGGCTATTAATAAATACTTGTTGGTGTTGTTTATATTTTTGTTTTGTGTTACATTGATTATTAGTTGTTAGTGCTGTTTTTATTTTTCTGTTGTCTTCTAATGGCTATTGGTAAATACTTGGTGTTGTTTTTATTTTTGTTTTGTCTTCCATTGATTATTAGTTGTTAATGCTGTTTTTATTTTTCTGGTGTTTTCTAATGGCTATTGGTAAATACTTATTGGTGTTGTTTTTATTTTTATTTTGTCTTCCATTGATTATTAGTTGTTAGTGCTGTTTTTATTTTTCTGTTGTTTTCTAATGGCTATTAGTAAATACTTGTTGGTGTTGTTTCTATTTTTGTTTTGTTTTCCATTGATTATTACTTGTTAGTGCTGTTTTTATTTTTCTGTTGTTTTCTAATGGCTATTGGTAAATACTTGTTGGTGTTGTTTTTATTTTTGTTTTGTCTTCCATTGATTATTAGTCGTTAGTACTGTTTATATTTTTCTGTTGTTTTCTAATGGCTATTGGTAAATGCTTGGTGTTGTTTTTATTTTTGTTTTGTCTTCCATTGATTATTAATTGATAGTGCTGTTTTTATTTTTCTGTTGTTTTCTAATGGCTATTGGTAAATACTTGTTGGTGTTGTTTTTATTTTTGTTTTGTCTTCCATTGATTATTTGTTGTTAATGCTATTTTTATTTTTCTGTTGTTTTCTAATGGCTATTGGTAAGTACTTGTTGGTGTTTTTTTTATTTTTGTTTTGTCTTCCATTGTTTATTAATTGATAGTGATGTTTTTATTTTTCTGTTGTTTTCTAATGGCTATTGGTAAATACTTGATGGTGTTGTTTTTATTTTTGTTTTGTTTTCCATTGATTATTAGTTGTTAGTGCTGTTTTTATTTTTCTGTTGTTTTTATATGGCTATTGGTAAATACTTGTTGGTGTTGTTTCTATTTTTGTTTTGTCTTCCATTGATTATTAGTTAGTGCTGTTTTTATTTTTCTGTTATTTTCTAGTGGCTATTAGTAAATACTTGTTGGTGTTGTTTCTATTTTTGTTTTGTGTTCCATTGATTATTAGTTGTTAGTACTGTTTTTATTTTTCTGTTATTTTCTAGTGGCTATTAGAAAATACTTGTTGGTGTTGTTTCTATTTTTGTTTTGTTTTCCATTGATTATTAGTTGTTAGTGCTGTTTTTATTTTCTGTTGTTTTCTAATGGCTATTAATAAATACTTGTTGGTGTTGTTTTTATTTTTGTTTTGTCTTCCATTGATTATTAGTTGTTAGTGCTGTTTATATTTTTCGGTTGTTTTCTAATGACTATTGGTAAATACTTGTTGGTGTTGTTTTTATTTTTGTTTTGTCTTCCATTGATTATTAGTCGTTAGTACTGTTTATATTTTTCTGTTGTTTTCTAATGGCTATTGGTAAATGCTTGGTGTTGTTTCTATTTTTGTATTGTTTTCCATTGATTATTAGTTGTTAGTGCTGTTTTTATTTTCTGTTGCTTTCTAATGGCTATTAATAAATACTTGTTGGTGTTGTTTATATTTTTGTTTTGTGTTACATTGATTATTAGTTGTTAGTGCTGTTTTTATTTTTCTGTTGTCTTCTAATGGCTATTGGTAAATACTTGGTGTTGTTTTTATTTTTGTTTTGTCTTCCATTGATTATTAGTTGTTAATGCTGTTTTTATTTTTCTGTTGTTTTCTAATGGCTATTGGTAAATACTTATTGGTGTTGTTTTTATTTTTATTTTGTCTTCCATTGATTATTAGTTGTTAGTGCTGTTTTTATTTTTCTGTTGTTTTCTAATGGCTATTAGTAAATACTTCTTGGTGTTGTTTCTATTTTTGTTTTGTTTTCCATTGATTATTAGTTGTTAGTGCTGTTTTTATTTTTCTGTTGTCTTCTAATGGCTATTGGTAAATACTTGGTGTTGTTTTTATTTTTGTTTTGTCTTCCATTGATTATTAGTTGTTAATGCTGTTTTTATTTTTCTGTTGTTTTCTAATGGCTATTGGTAAATACTTATTGGTGTTGTTTTTATTTTTATTTTGTCTTCCATTGATTATTAGTTGTTAGTGCTGTTTTTATTTTTCTGTTGTTTTTAATGGCTATTAGTAAATACTTGTTGGTGTTGTTTCTATTTTTGTTTTGTTTTCCATTGATTATTAGTTGTTAGTGCTGTTTTTATTTTTCTGTTGTTTTCTAATGGCTATTGGTAAATACTTGTTGGTGTTGTTTTTATTTTTGTTTTGTCTTCCATTGATTATTAGTCGTTAGTACTGTTTATATTTTTCTGTTGTTTTCTAATGGCTATTGGTAAATGCTTGGTGTTGTTTTTATTTTTGTTTTGTCTTCCATTGATTATTAATTGATAGTGCTGTTTTTATTTTTCTGTTGTTTTATAATGGCTATTGTTAAGTACTTGTTGGTGTTGTTTTTAATTTTGTTTTGTCTTCCATTGATTATCAATTGTTAGTGCTGTTTTTATTTTTCTGTTGTTTTCTAATGGCTATTGGTAAATACTTGTTGGTGTTGTTTTTATTTTTGTTTTGTCTTCCATTGATTATTAGTCGTTAGTACTGTTTATATTTTTCTGTTGTTTTCTAATGGCTATTGGTAAATGCTTGGTGTTGTTTTTATTTTTGTTTTGTCTTCCATTGATTATTAATTGATAGTGCTGTTTTTATTTTTCTGTTGTTTTCTAATGGCTATTGGTAAATACTTGTTGGTGTTGTTTTTATTTTTGTTTTGTCTTCCATTGATTATTTGTTGTTAATGCTATTTTTATTTTTCTGTTGTTTTCTAATGGCTATTGGTAAGTACTTGTTGGTGTTTTTTTTATTTTTGTTTTGTCTTCCATTGTTTATTAATTGATAGTGATGTTTTTATTTTTCTGTTGTTTTCTAATGGCTATTGGTAAATACTTGATGGTGTTGTTTTTATTTTTGTTTTGTTTTCCATTGATTATTAGTTGTTAGTGCTGTTTTTATTTTTCTGTTGTTTTTATATGGCTATTGGTAAATACTTGTTGGTGTTGTTTCTATTTTTGTTTTGTCTTCCATTGATTATTAGTTAGTGCTGTTTTTATTTTTCTGTTATTTTCTAGTGGCTATTAGTAAATACTTGTTGGTGTTGTTTCTATTTTTGTTTTGTGTTCCATTGATTATTAGTTGTTAGTGCTGTTTTTATTTTCTGTTGTTTTCTAATGGCTATTAATAAATACTTGTTGGTGTTGTTTTTATTTTTGTTTTATCTTCCATTGATTATTAGTTGTTAGTGCTGTTTATATTTTTCGGTTGTTTTCTAATGACTATTGGTAAATACTTGTTGGTGTTGTTTTTATTTTTGTTTTGTCTTCCATTGATTATTAGTCGTTAGTACTGTTTATATTTTTCTGTTGTTTTCTAATGGCTATTGGTAAATGCTTGGTGTTGTTTCTATTTTTGTATTGTTTTCCATTGATTATTAGTTGTTAGTGCTGTTTTTATTTTCTGTTGCTTTCTAATGGCTATTAATAAATACTTGTTGGTGTTGTTTATATTTTTGTTTTGTGTTACATTGATTATTAGTTGTTAGTGCTGTTTTTATTTTTCTGTTGTCTTCTAATGGCTATTGGTAAATACTTGGTGTTGTTTTTATTTTTGTTTTGTCTTCCATTGATTATTAGTTGTTAATGCTGTTTTTATTTTTCTGTTGTTTTCTAATGGCTATTGGTAAATACTTATTGGTGTTGTTTTTATTTTTATTTTGTCTTCCATTGATTATTAGTTGTTAGTGCTGTTTTTATTTTTCTGTTGTTTTCTAATGGCTATTAGTAAATACTTGTTGGTGTTGTTTCTATTTTTGTTTTGTTTTCCATTGATTATTACTTGTTAGTGCTGTTTTTATTTTTCTGTTGTTTTCTAATGGCTATTGGTAAATACTTGTTGGTGTTGTTTTTATTTTTGTTTTGTCTTCCATTGATTATTAGTCGTTAGTACTGTTTATATTTTTCTGTTGTTTTCTAATGGCTATTGGTAAATGCTTGGTGTTGTTTTTATTTTTGTTTTGTCTTCCATTGATTATTAGTTGTTAGTGCTGTTTTTATTTTTCTGTTGTCTTCTAATGGCTATTGGTAAATACTTGGTGTTGTTTTTATTTTTGTTTTGTCTTCCATTGATTATTAGTTGTTAATGCTGTTTTTATTTTTCTGTTGTTTTCTAATGGCTATTGGTAAATACTTGTTGGTGTTGTTTTTATTTTTGTTTTGTCTTCCATTGATTATTAGTCGTTAGTACTGTTTATATTTTTCTGTTGTTTTCTAATGGCTATTGGTAAATGCTTGGTGTTGTTTTTATTTTTGTTTTGTCTTCCATTGATTATTAATTGATAGTGCTGTTTTTATTTTTCTGTTGTTTTCTAATGGCTATTGGTAAATACTTGTTGGTGTTGTTTTTATTTTTGTTTTGTCTTCCATTGATTATTAGTTGTTAATGCTGTTTTTATTTTTCTGTTGTTTTCTAATGGCTATTGGTAAATACTTATTGGTGTTGTTTTTATTTTTATTTTGTCTTCCATTGATTATTAGTTGTTAGTGCTGTTTTTATTTTTCTGTTGTTTTTAATGGCTATTAGTAAATACTTGTTGGTGTTGTTTCTATTTTTGTTTTGTTTTCCATTGATTATTAGTTGTTAGTGCTGTTTTTATTTTTCTGTTGTTTTCTAATGGCTATTGGTAAATACTTGTTGGTGTTGTTTTTATTTTTGTTTTGTCTTCCATTGATTATTAGTCGTTAGTACTGTTTATATTTTTCTGTTGTTTTCTAATGGCTATTGGTAAATGCTTGGTGTTGTTTTTATTTTTGTTTTGTCTTCCATTGATTATTAATTGATAGTGCTGTTTTTATTTTTCTGTTGTTTTATAATGGCTATTGTTAAGTACTTGTTGGTGTTGTTTTTAATTTTGTTTTGTCTTCCATTGATTATCAATTGTTAGTGCTGTTTTTATTTTTCTGTTGTTTTCTAATGGCTATTGGTAAATACTTGTTGGTGTTGTTTTTATTTTTGTTTTGTCTTCCATTGATTATTAGTCGTTAGTACTGTTTATATTTTTCTGTTGTTTTCTAATGGCTATTGGTAAATGCTTGGTGTTGTTTTTATTTTTGTTTTGTCTTCCATTGATTATTAATTGATAGTGCTGTTTTTATTTTTCTGTTGTTTTCTAATGGCTATTGGTAAATACTTGTTGGTGTTGTTTTTATTTTTGTTTTGTCTTCCATTGATTATTTGTTGTTAATGCTATTTTTATTTTTCTGTTGTTTTCTAATGGCTATTGGTAAGTACTTGTTGGTGTTTTTTTTATTTTTGTTTTGTCTTCCATTGTTTATTAATTGATAGTGATGTTTTTATTTTTCTGTTGTTTTCTAATGGCTATTGGTAAATACTTGATGGTGTTGTTTTTATTTTTGTTTTGTTTTCCATTGATTATTAGTTGTTAGTGCTGTTTTTATTTTTCTGTTGTTTTTATATGGCTATTGGTAAATACTTGTTGGTGTTGTTTCTATTTTTGTTTTGTCTTCCATTGATTATTAGTTAGTGCTGTTTTTATTTTTCTGTTATTTTCTAGTGGCTATTAGTAAATACTTGTTGGTGTTGTTTCTATTTTTGTTTTGTGTTCCATTGATTATTAGTTGTTAGTGCTGTTTTTATTTTCTGTTGTTTTCTAATGGCTATTAATAAATACTTGTTGGTGTTGTTTTTATTTTTGTTTTATCTTCCATTGATTATTAGTTGTTAGTGCTGTTTATATTTTTCGGTTGTTTTCTAATGACTATTGGTAAATACTTGTTGGTGTTGTTTTTATTTTTGTTTTGTCTTCCATTGATTATTAGTCGTTAGTACTGTTTATATTTTTCTGTTGTTTTCTAATGGCTATTGGTAAATGCTTGGTGTTGTTTCTATTTTTGTATTGTTTTCCATTGATTATTAGTTGTTAGTGCTGTTTTTATTTTCTGTTGCTTTCTAATGGCTATTAATAAATACTTGTTGGTGTTGTTTATATTTTTGTTTTGTGTTACATTGATTATTAGTTGTTAGTGCTGTTTTTATTTTTCTGTTGTCTTCTAATGGCTATTGGTAAATACTTGGTGTTGTTTTTATTTTTGTTTTGTCTTCCATTGATTATTAGTTGTTAATGCTGTTTTTATTTTTCTGTTGTTTTCTAATGGCTATTGGTAAATACTTATTGGTGTTGTTTTTATTTTTATTTTGTCTTCCATTGATTATTAGTTGTTAGTGCTGTTTTTATTTTTCTGTTGTTTTCTAATGGCTATTAGTAAATACTTGTTGGTGTTGTTTCTATTTTTGTTTTGTTTTCCATTGATTATTACTTGTTAGTGCTGTTTTTATTTTTCTGTTGTTTTCTAATGGCTATTGGTAAATACTTGTTGGTGTTGTTTTTATTTTTGTTTTGTCTTCCATTGATTATTAGTCGTTAGTACTGTTTATATTTTTCTGTTGTTTTCTAATGGCTATTGGTAAATGCTTGGTGTTGTTTTTATTTTTGTTTTGTCTTCCATTGATTATTAGTTGTTAGTGCTGTTTTTATTTTTCTGTTGTCTTCTAATGGCTATTGGTAAATACTTGGTGTTGTTTTTATTTTTGTTTTGTCTTCCATTGATTATTAGTTGTTAATGCTGTTTTTATTTTTCTGTTGTTTTCTAATGGCTATTGGTAAATACTTGTTGGTGTTGTTTTTATTTTTGTTTTGTCTTCCATTGATTATTAGTCGTTAGTACTGTTTATATTTTTCTGTTGTTTTCTAATGGCTATTGGTAAATGCTTGGTGTTGTTTTTATTTTTGTTTTGTCTTCCATTGATTATTAATTGATAGTGCTGTTTTTATTTTTCTGTTGTTTTCTAATGGCTATTGGTAAATACTTGTTGGTGTTGTTTTTATTTTTGTTTTGTCTTCCATTGATTATTTGTTGTTAATGCTATTTTTATTTTTCTGTTGTTTTCTAATGGCTATTGGTAAGTACTTGTTGGTGTTTTTTTTATTTTTGTTTTGTCTTCCATTGTTTATTAATTGATAGTGATGTTTTTATTTTTCTGTTGTTTTCTAATGGCTATTGGTAAATACTTGATGGTGTTGTTTTTATTTTTGTTTTGTTTTCCATTGATTATTAGTTGTTAGTGCTGTTTTTATTTTTCTGTTGTTTTTATATGGCTATTGGTAAATACTTGTTGGTGTTGTTTCTATTTTTGTTTTGTCTTCCATTGATTATTAGTTAGTGCTGTTTTTATTTTTCTGTTATTTTCTAGTGGCTATTAGTAAATACTTGTTGGTGTTGTTTCTATTTTTGTTTTGTGTTCCATTGATTATTAGTTGTTAGTACTGTTTTTATTTTTCTGTTATTTTCTAGTGGCTATTAGAAAATACTTGTTGGTGTTGTTTCTATTTTTGTTTTGTTTTCCATTGATTATTAGTTGTTAGTGCTGTTTTTATTTTCTGTTGTTTTCTAATGACTATTGGTAAATACTTGTTGGTGTTGTTTTTATTTTTGTTTTGTCTTCCATTGATTATTAGTCGTTAGTACTGTTTATATTTTTCTGTTGTTTTCTAATGGCTATTGGTAAATGCTTGGTGTTGTTTCTATTTTTGTATTGTTTTCCATTGATTATTAGTTGTTAGTGCTGTTTTTATTTTCTGTTGCTTTCTAATGGCTATTAATAAATACTTGTTGGTGTTGTTTATATTTTTGTTTTGTGTTACATTGATTATTAGTTGTTAGTGCTGTTTTTATTTTTCTGTTGTCTTCTAATGGCTATTGGTAAATACTTGGTGTTGTTTTTATTTTTGTTTTGTCTTCCATTGATTATTAGTTGTTAATGCTGTTTTTATTTTTCTGTTGTTTTCTAATGGCTATTGGTAAATACTTATTGGTGTTGTTTTTATTTTTATTTTGTCTTCCATTGATTATTAGTTGTTAGTGCTGTTTTTATTTTTCTGTTGTTTTCTAATGGCTATTAGTAAATACTTGTTGGTGTTGTTTCTATTTTTGTTTTGTTTTCCATTGATTATTAGTTGTTAGTGCTGTTTTTATTTTTCTGTTGTCTTCTAATGGCTATTGGTAAATACTTGGTGTTGTTTTTATTTTTGTTTTGTCTTCCATTGATTATTAGTTGTTAATGCTGTTTTTATTTTTCTGTTGTTTTCTAATGGCTATTGGTAAATACTTATTGGTGTTGTTTTTATTTTTATTTTGTCTTCCATTGATTATTAGTTGTTAGTGCTGTTTTTATTTTTCTGTTGTTTTCTAATGGCTATTAGTAAATACTTGTTGGTGTTGTTTCTATTTTTGTTTTGTTTTCCATTGATTATTAGTTGTTAGTGCTGTTTTTATTTTTCTGTTGTTTTCTAATGGCTATTGGTAAATACTTGTTGGTGTTGTTTTTATTTTTGTTTTGTCTTCCATTGATTATTAGTCGTTAGTACTGTTTATATTTTTCTGTTGTTTTCTAATGGCTATTGGTAAATGCTTGGTGTTGTTTTTATTTTTGTTTTGTCTTCCATTGATTATTAATTGATAGTGCTGTTTTTATTTTTCTGTTGTTTTATAATGGCTATTGTTAAGTACTTGTTGGTGTTGTTTTTAATTTTGTTTTGTCTTCCATTGATTATCAATTGTTAGTGTTGTTTTTATTTTTGTTTTGTCTTCCATTGATTATTAGTCGTTAGTACTGTTTATATTTTTCTGTTGTTTTCTAATGGCTATTGGTAAATGCTTGGTGTTGTTTCTATTTTTGTATTGTTTTCCATTGATTATTAGTTGTTAGTGCTGTTTTTATTTTCTGTTGCTTTCTAATGGCTATTAATAAATACTTGTTGGTGTTGTTTATATTTTTGTTTTGTGTTACATTGATTATTAGTTGTTAGTGCTGTTTTTATTTTTCTGTTGTCTTCTAATGGCTATTGGTAAATACTTGGTGTTGTTTTTATTTTTGTTTTGTCTTCCATTGATTATTAGTTGTTAATGCTGTTTTTATTTTTCTGTTGTTTTCTAATGGCTATTGGTAAATACTTATTGGTGTTGTTTTTATTTTTATTTTGTCTTCCATTGATTATTAGTTGTTAGTGCTGTTTTTATTTTTCTGTTGTTTTCTAATGGCTATTAGTAAATACTTGTTGGTGTTGTTTCTATTTTTGTTTTGTTTTCCATTGATTATTAGTTGTTAGTGCTGTTTTTATTTTTCTGTTGTCTTCTAATGGCTATTGGTAAATACTTGGTGTTGTTTTTATTTTTGTTTTGTCTTCCATTGATTATTAGTTGTTAATGCTGTTTTTATTTTTCTGTTGTTTTCTAATGGCTATTGGTAAATACTTATTGGTGTTGTTTTTATTTTTATTTTGTCTTCCATTGATTATTAGTTGTTAGTGCTGTTTTTATTTTTCTGTTGTTTTCTAATGGCTATTAGTAAATACTTGTTGGTGTTGTTTCTATTTTTGTTTTGTTTTCCATTGATTATTAGTTGTTAGTGCTGTTTTTATTTTTCTGTTGTTTTCTAATGGCTATTGGTAAATACTTGTTGGTGTTGTTTTTATTTTTGTTTTGTCTTCCATTGATTATTAGTCGTTAGTACTGTTTATATTTTTCTGTTGTTTTCTAATGGCTATTGGTAAATGCTTGGTGTTGTTTTTATTTTTGTTTTGTCTTCCATTGATTATTAATTGATAGTGCTGTTTTTATTTTTCTGTTGTTTTCTAATGGCTATTGGTAAATACTTGTTGGTGTTGTTTTTATTTTTGTTTTGTCTTCCATTGATTATTTGTTGTTAATGCTATTTTTATTTTTCTGTTGTTTTCTAATGGCTATTGGTAAGTACTTGTTGGTGTTTTTTTTATTTTTGTTTTGTCTTCCATTGTTTATTAATTGATAGTGATGTTTTTATTTTTCTGTTGTTTTCTAATGGCTATTGGTAAATACTTGATGGTGTTGTTTTTATTTTTGTTTTGTTTTCCATTGATTATTAGTTGTTAGTGCTGTTTTTATTTTTCTGTTGTTTTTATATGGCTATTGGTAAATACTTGTTGGTGTTGTTTCTATTTTTGTTTTGTCTTCCATTGATTATTAGTTAGTGCTGTTTTTATTTTTCTGTTATTTTCTAGTGGCTATTAGTAAATACTTGTTGGTGTTGTTTCTATTTTTGTTTTGTGTTCCATTGATTATTAGTTGTTAGTACTGTTTTTATTTTTCTGTTATTTTCTAGTGGCTATTAGAAAATACTTGTTGGTGTTGTTTCTATTTTTGTTTTGTTTTCCATTGATTATTAGTTGTTAGTGCTGTTTTTATTTTCTGTTGTTTTCTAATGGCTATTAATAAATACTTGTTGGTGTTGTTTTTATTTTTGTTTTGTCTTCCATTGATTATTAGTTGTTAGTGCTGTTTATATTTTTCGGTTGTTTTCTAATGACTATTGGTAAATACTTGTTGGTGTTGTTTTTATTTTTGTTTTGTCTTCCATTGATTATTAGTCGTTAGTACTGTTTATATTTTTCTGTTGTTTTCTAATGGCTATTGGTAAATGCTTGGTGTTGTTTCTATTTTTGTATTGTTTTCCATTGATTATTAGTTGTTAGTGCTGTTTTTATTTTCTGTTGCTTTCTAATGGCTATTAATAAATACTTGTTGGTGTTGTTTATATTTTTGTTTTGTGTTACATTGATTATTAGTTGTTAGTGCTGTTTTTATTTTTCTGTTGTCTTCTAATGGCTATTGGTAAATACTTGGTGTTGTTTTTATTTTTGTTTTGTCTTCCATTGATTATTAGTTGTTAATGCTGTTTTTATTTTTCTGTTGTTTTCTAATGGCTATTGGTAAATACTTATTGGTGTTGTTTTTATTTTTATTTTGTCTTCCATTGATTATTAGTTGTTAGTGCTGTTTTTATTTTTCTGTTGTTTTCTAATGGCTATTAGTAAATACTTGTTGGTGTTGTTTCTATTTTTTTTTTGTTTTCCATTGATTATTAGTTGTTAGTGCTGTTTTTATTTTTCTGTTGTCTTCTAATGGCTATTGGTAAATACTTGGTGTTGTTTTTATTTTTGTTTTGTCTTCCATTGATTATTAGTTGTTAATGCTGTTTTTATTTTTCTGTTGTTTTCTAATGGCTATTGGTAAATACTTATTGGTGTTGTTTTTATTTTTATTTTGTCTTCCATTGATTATTAGTTGTTAGTGCTGTTTTTATTTTTCTGTTGTTTTCTAATGGCTATTAGTAAATACTTGTTGGTGTTGTTTCTATTTTTGTTTTGTTTTCCATTGATTATTACTTGTTAGTGCTGTTTTTATTTTTCTGTTGTTTTCTAATGGCTATTGGTAAATACTTGTTGGTGTTGTTTTTATTTTTGTTTTGTCTTCCATTGATTATTAGTCGTTAGTACTGTTTATATTTTTCTGTTGTTTTCTAATGGCTATTGGTAAATGCTTGGTGTTGTTTTTATTTTTGTTTTGTCTTCCATTGATTATTAATTGATAGTGCTGTTTTTATTTTTCTGTTGTTTTCTAATGGCTATTGGTAAATACTTGTTGGTGTTGTTTTTATTTTTGTTTTGTCTTCCATTGATTATTTGTTGTTAATGCTATTTTTATTTTTCTGTTGTTTTCTAATGGCTATTGGTAAGTACTTGTTGGTGTTTTTTTTATTTTTGTTTTGTCTTCCATTGTTTATTAATTGATAGTGATGTTTTTATTTTTCTGTTGTTTTCTAATGGCTATTGGTAAATACTTGATGGTGTTGTTTTTATTTTTGTTTTGTTTTCCATTGATTATTAGTTGTTAGTGCTGTTTTTATTTTTCTGTCGTTTTTATATGGCTATTGGTAAATACTTGTTGGTGTTGTTTCTATTTTTGTTTTGTCTTCCATTGATTATTAGTTAGTGCTGTTTTTATTTTTCTGTTATTTTCTAGTGGCTATTAGTAAATACTTGTTGGTGTTGTTTCTATTTTTGTTTTGTGTTCCATTGATTATTAGTTGTTAGTACTGTTTTTATTTTTCTGTTATTTTCTAGTGGCTATTAGAAAATACTTGTTGGTGTTGTTTCTATTTTTGTTTTGTTTTCCATTGATTATTAGTTGTTAGTGCTGTTTTTATTTTCTGTTGTTTTCTAATGGCTATTAATAAATACTTGTTGGTGTTGTTTTTATTTTTGTTTTGTCTTCCATTGATTATTAGTTGTTAGTGCTGTTTATATTTTTCGGTTGTTTTCTAATGACTATTGGTAAATACTTGTTGGTGTTGTTTTTATTTTTGTTTTGTCTTCCATTGATTATTAGTCGTTAGTACTGTTTATATTTTTCTGTTGTTTTCTAATGGCTATTGGTAAATGCTTGGTGTTGTTTCTATTTTTGTATTGTTTTCCATTGATTATTAGTTGTTAGTGCTGTTTTTATTTTCTGTTGCTTTCTAATGGCTATTAATAAATACTTGTTGGTGTTGTTTATATTTTTGTTTTGTGTTACATTGATTATTAGTTGTTAGTGCTGTTTTTATTTTTCTGTTGTCTTCTAATGGCTATTGGTAAATACTTGGTGTTGTTTTTATTTTTGTTTTGTCTTCCATTGATTATTAGTTGTTAATGCTGTTTTTATTTTTCTGTTGTTTTCTAATGGCTATTGGTAAATACTTATTGGTGTTGTTTTTATTTTTATTTTGTCTTCCATTGATTATTAGTTGTTAGTGCTGTTTTTATTTTTCTGTTGTTTTCTAATGGCTATTAGTAAATACTTGTTGGTGTTGTTTCTATTTTTGTTTTGTTTTCCATTGATTATTAGTTGTTAGTGCTGTTTTTATTTTTCTGTTGTCTTCTAATGGCTATTGGTAAATACTTGGTGTTGTTTTTATTTTTGTTTTGTCTTCCATTGATTATTAGTTGTTAATGCTGTTTTTATTTTTCTGTTGTTTTCTAATGGCTATTGGTAAATACTTATTGGTGTTGTTTTTATTTTTATTTTGTCTTCCATTGATTATTAGTTGTTAGTGCTGTTTTTATTTTTCTGTTGTTTTCTAATGGCTATTAGTAAATACTTGTTGGTGTTGTTTCTATTTTTGTTTTGTTTTCCATTGATTATTAGTTGTTAGTGCTGTTTTTATTTTTCTGTTGTTTTCTAATGGCTATTGGTAAATACTTGTTGGTGTTGTTTTTATTTTTGTTTTGTCTTCCATTTATTATTAGTCGTTAGTACTGTTTATATTTTTCTGTTGTTTTCTAATGGCTATTGGTAAATGCTTGGTGTTGTTTTTATTTTTGTTTTGTCTTCCATTGATTATTAATTGATAGTGCTGTTTTTATTTTTCTGTTGTTTTATAATGGCTATTGTTAAGTACTTGTTGGTGTTGTTTTTAATTTTGTTTTGTCTTCCATTGATTATCAATTGTTAGTGCTGTTTTTATTTTTCTGTTGTTTTCTAATGGCTATTGGTAAATACTTGTTGGTGTTGTTTTTATTTTTGTTTTGTCTTCCATTGATTATTAGTCGTTAGTACTGTTTATATTTTTCTGTTGTTTTCTAATGGCTATTGGTAAATGCTTGGTGTTGTTTTTATTTTTGTTTTGTCTTCCATTGATTATTAATTGATAGTGCTGTTTTTATTTTTCTGTTGTTTTCTAATGGCTATTGGTAAATACTTGTTGGTGTTGTTTTTATTTTTGTTTTGTCTTCCATTGATTATTTGTTGTTAATGCTATTTTTATTTTTCTGTTGTTTTCTAATGGCTATTGGTAAGTACTTGTTGGTGTTTTTTTTATTTTTGTTTTGTCTTCCATTGTTTATTAATTGATAGTGATGTTTTTATTTTTCTGTTGTTTTCTAATGGCTATTGGTAAATACTTGATGGTGTTGTTTTTATTTTTGTTTTGTTTTCCATTGATTATTAGTTGTTAGTGCTGTTTTTATTTTTCTGTTGTTTTTATATGGCTATTGGTAAATACTTGTTGGTGTTGTTTCTATTTTTGTTTTGTCTTCCATTGATTATTAGTTAGTGCTGTTTTTATTTTTCTGTTATTTTCTAGTGGCTATTAGTAAATACTTGTTGGTGTTGTTTCTATTTTTGTTTTGTGTTCCATTGATTATTAGTTGTTAGTACTGTTTTTATTTTTCTGTTATTTTCTAGTGGTTATTAGAAAATACTTGTTGGTGTTGTTTCTATTTTTGTTTTGTTTTCCATTGATTATTAGTTGTTAGTGCTGTTTTTATTTTCTGTTGTTTTCTAATGGCTATTAATAAATACTTGTTGGTGTTGTTTTTATTTTTGTTTTGTCTTCCATTGATTATTAGTTGTTAGTGCTGTTTATATTTTTCGGTTGTTTTCTAATGACTATTGGTAAATACTTGTTGGTGTTGTTTTTATTTTTGTTTTGTCTTCCATTGATTATTAGTCGTTAGTACTGTTTATATTTTTCTGTTGTTTTCTAATGGCTATTGGTAAATGCTTGGTGTTGTTTCTATTTTTGTATTGTTTTCCATTGATTATTAGTTGTTAGTGCTGTTTTTATTTTCTGTTGCTTTCTAATGGCTATTAATAAATACTTGTTGGTGTTGTTTATATTTTTGTTTTGTGTTACATTGATTATTAGTTGTTAGTGCTGTTTTTATTTTTCTGTTGTCTTCTAATGGCTATTGGTAAATATTTGGTGTTGTTTTTATTTTTGTTTTGTCTTCCATTGATTATTAGTTGTTAATGCTGTTTTTATTTTTCTGTTGTTTTCTAATGGCTATTGGTAAATACTTATTGGTGTTGTTTTTATTTTTATTTTGTCTTCCATTGATTATTAGTTGTTAGTGCTGTTTTTATTTTTCTGTTGTTTTCTAAGGGCTATTAGTAAATACTTGTTGGTGTTGTTTCTATTTTTGTTTTGTTTTCCATTGATTATTAGTTGTTAGTGCTGTTTTTATTTTTCTGTTGTCTTCTAATGGCTATTGGTAAATACTTGGTGTTGTTTTTATTTTTGTTTTGTCTTCCATTGATTATTAGTTGTTAATGCTGTTTTTATTTTTCTGTTGTTTTCTAATGGCTATTGGTAAATACTTATTGGTGTTGTTTTTATTTTTATTTTGTCTTCCATTGATTATTAGTTGTTAGTGCTGTTTTTATTTTTCTGTTGTTTTCTAATGGCTATTAGTAAATACTTGTTGGTGTTGTTTCTATTTTTGTTTTGTTTTCCATTGATTATTAGTTGTTAGTGCTGTTTTTATTTTTCTGTTGTTTTCTAATGGCTATTGGTAAATACTTGTTGGTGTTGTTTTTATTTTTGTTTTGTCTTCCATTGATTATTAGTCGTTAGTACTGTTTATATTTTTCTGTTGTTTTCTAATGGCTATTGGTAAATGCTTGGTGTTGTTTTTATTTTTGTTTTGTCTTCCATTGATTATTAATTGATAGTGCTGTTTTTATTTTTCTGTTGTTTTATAATGGCTATTGTTAAGTACTTGTTGGTGTTGTTTTTAATTTTGTTTTGTCTTCCATTGATTATCAATTGTTAGTGCTGTTTTTATTTTTCTGTTGTCTTCTAATGGCTATTGGTAAATACTTGGTGTTGTTTCTATTTTTGTTTTGTCTTCCATTGATTATTATTTGTTAGTGCTGTTTATATTTTTCTGTTGTTTTCTAATGGCTATTGGTAAATACTTGTTGGTTTTGTTTCTATTTTTGTTTTGTTTTCCATTGATTATTAGTTGTTAGTGTTGTTATCATTTTTCTGTTGTTTTCTAATGGCTATTGGTAAATACTTGTTGGTGTTGTTTCTATTTTTGTTTTGTTTTCCATTGATTATTAGTTGTTAGTGCTGTTTTTATTTTTCTGTTGTTTTCTAATGGCTATTAGTAAATACTTGTTGGTGTTGTTTCTATTTTTGTTTTGTTTTCCATTGATTATTAGTTGTTAGTGCTGTTTTTATTTTCTGTTGTTTTCTAATGGCTATTGGTAAATACTTATTGGTGTTGTTTTTATTTTTATTTTCTCTTCCATTGATTATTATTTGTTAATGCTGTTTTTATTTTTCTGTTGTTTTCTAATGGCTATTGGTAAATACTTATTGGTGTTGTTTTTATTTTTATTTTCTCTTCCATTGATTATTATTTGTTAGTGCTGTTTATATTTTTCTGTTGTTTTCTAATGGCTATTGGTAAATACTTGTTGGTGTTGTTTCTATTTTAGTTTTGTCTTCCATTGATTATGAGTTGTTAGTACTGTTTTTATTTTTCTGTTATTTTCTAGTGGCTATTAGTAAATACTTGTTGGTGTTGTTTCTATTTTTGTATTGTTTTCCATTGATTATTAGTTGTTAGTGCTGTTTTTATTTTCTGTTGCTTTCTAATGGCTATTAATAAATACTTGTTGGTGTTGTTTATATTTTTGTTTTGTGTTACATTGATTATTAGTTGTTAGTGCTGTTTTTATTTTTCTGTTGTCTTCTAATGGCTATTGGTAAATACTTGGTGTTGTTTTTATTTTTGTTTTGTCTTCCATTGATTATTAGTTGTTAATGCTGTTTTTATTTTTCTGGTGTTTTCTAATGGCTATTGGTAAATACTTATTGGTGTTGTTTTTATTTTTATTTTGTCTTCCATTGATTATTAGTTGTTAGTGCTGTTTTTATTTTTCTGTTGTTTTCTAATGGCTATTAGTAAATACTTGTTGGTGTTGTTTCTATTTTTGTTTTGTTTTCCATTGATTATTACTTGTTAGTGCTGTTTTTATTTTTCTGTTGTTTTCTAATGGCTATTGGTAAATACTTGTTGGTGTTGTTTTTATTTTTGTTTTGTCTTCCATTGATTATTAGTCGTTAGTACTGTTTATATTTTTCTGTTGTTTTCTAATGGCTATTGGTAAATGCTTGGTGTTGTTTTTATTTTTGTTTTGTCTTCCATTGATTATTAATTGATAGTGCTGTTTTTATTTTTCTGTTGTTTTCTAATGGCTATTGGTAAATACTTGTTGGTGTTGTTTTTATTTTTGTTTTGTCTTCCATTGATTATTTGTTGTTAATGCTATTTTTATTTTTCTGTTGTTTTCTAATGGCTATTGGTAAATACTTGTTGGTGTTGTTTCTATTTTTGTTTTGTCTTCCATTGATTATTAGTTAGTGCTGTTTTTATTTTTCTGTTATTTTCTAGTGGCTATTAGTAAATACTTGTTGGTGTTGTTTCTATTTTTGTTTTGTGTTCCATTGATTATTAGTTGTTAGTACTGTTTTTATTTTTCTGTTATTTTCTAGTGGCTATTAGAAAATACTTGTTGGTGTTGTTTCTATTTTTGTTTTGTTTTCCATTGATTATTAGTTGTTAGTGCTGTTTTTATTTTCTGTTGTTTTCTAATGGCTATTAATAAATACTTGTTGGTGTTGTTTTTATTTTTGTTTTGTCTTCCATTGATTATTAGTTGTTAGTGCTGTTTATATTTTTCGGTTGTTTTCTAATGACTATTGGTAAATACTTGTTGGTGTTGTTTTTATTTTTGTTTTGTCTTCCATTGATTATTAGTCGTTAGTACTGTTTATATTTTTCTGTTGTTTTCTAATGGCTATTGGTAAATGCTTGGTGTTGTTTCTATTTTTGTATTGTTTTCCATTGATTATTAGTTGTTAGTGCTGTTTTTATTTTCTGTTGCTTTCTAATGGCTATTAATAAATACTTGTTGGTGTTGTTTATATTTTTGTTTTGTGTTACATTGATTATTAGTTGTTAGTGCTGTTTTTATTTTTCTGTTGTCTTCTAATGGCTATTGGTAAATACTTGGTGTTGTTTTTATTTTTGTTTTGTCTTCCATTGATTATTAGTTGTTAATGCTGTTTTTATTTTTCTGTTGTTTTCTAATGGCTATTGGTAAATACTTATTGGTGTTGTTTTTATTTTTATTTTGTCTTCCATTGATTATTAGTTGTTAGTGCTGTTTTTATTTTTCTGTTGTTTTCTAATGGCTATTAGTAAATACTTGTTGGTGTTGTTTCTATTTTTGTTTTGTTTTCCATTGATTATTAGTTGTTAGTGCTGTTTTTATTTTTCTGTTGTCTTCTAATGGCTATTGGTAAATACTTGGTGTTGTTTTTATTTTTGTTTTGTCTTCCATTGATTATTAGTTGTTAATGCTGTTTTTATTTTTCTGTTGTTTTCTAATGGCTATTGGTAAATACTTATTGGTGTTGTTTTTATTTTTATTTTGTCTTCCATTGATTATTAGTTGTTAGTGCTGTTTTTATTTTTCTGTTGTTTTCTAATGGCTATTAGTAAATACTTGTTGGTGTTGTTTCTATTTTTGTTTTGTTTTCCATTGATTATTAGTTGTTAGTGCTGTTTTTATTTTTCTGTTGTTTTCTAATGGCTATTGGTAAATACTTGTTGGTGTTGTTTTTATTTTTGTTTTGTCTTCCATTGATTATTAGTCGTTAGTACTGTTTATATTTTTCTGTTGTTTTCTAATGGCTATTGGTAAATGCTTGGTGTTGTTTTTATTTTTGTTTTGTCTTCCATTGATTATTAATTGATAGTGCTGTTTTTATTTTTCTGTTGTTTTATAATGGCTATTGTTAAGTACTTGTTGGTGTTGTTTTTAATTTTGTTTTGTCTTCCATTGATTATCAATTGTTAGTGCTGTTTTTATTTTTCTGTTGTTTTCTAATGGCTATTGGTAAATACTTGTTGGTGTTGTTTTTATTTTTGTTTTGTCTTCCATTGATTATTAGTCGTTAGTACTGTTTATATTTTTCTGTTGTTTTCTAATGGCTATTGGTAAATGCTTGGTGTTGTTTTTATTTTTGTTTTGTCTTCCATTGATTATTAATTGATAGTGCTGTTTTTATTTTTCTGTTGTTTTCTAATGGCTATTGGTAAATACTTGTTGGTGTTGTTTTTATTTTTGTTTTGTCTTCCATTGATTATTTGTTGTTAATGCTATTTTTATTTTTCTGTTGTTTTCTAATGGCTATTGGTAAGTACTTGTTGGTGTTTTTTTTATTTTTGTTTTGTCTTCCATTGATTATTAGTTGTTAGTGCTGTTTTGATTTTTTTGTTGTTTTCTAATGGCTATTGGTAAATACTTGTTGGTGTTGTTTCTATTTTTGTTTTGTCTTCCATTGATTATTAGTTGTTAGTGCTGTTTTGATTTTTCTGTTGTTTTCTAATGGCTATTGGTAAATACTTGTTGGTGTTGTTTCTATTTTTGTTTTGTCTTCCATTGATTATGAGTTGTTAGTACTGTTTTTATTTTTCTGTTATTTTCTAATGGCTATTAGAAAATACTTGTTTGTGTTGTTTCTATTTTTGTATTGTTTTCCATTGATTATTAGTTGTTAGTGCTGTTTTTATTTTCTGTTGCTTTCTAATGGCTATTAATAAATACTTGTTGGTGTTGTTTTTATTTTTGTTTTGTCTTCCATTGATTATTAGTTGTTAGTGCTCTTTATATTTTTCTGTTGTTTTCTAATGGCTATTGGTAAATACTTGTTGGTTTTGTTTCTATTTTTGTTTTGTTTTCCATTGATTATTAGTTGTTAGTGTTGTTATCATTTTTCTGTTGTTTTCTAATGGCTATTGGTAAATACTTGTTGGTGTTGTTTCTATTTTTGTTTTGTTTTCCATTGATTATTAGTTGTTAGTGCTGTTTTTATTTTTCTGTTGTTTTCTAATGTCTATTGGAAATACTTGTTGGTGTTGTTTTTATTTTTGTTTTGTCTTCCATTGATTATTAGTTGTTAGTGCTGTTTTGATTTTTCTGTTGTTTTCTAATGGCTATTGGTAAATACTTGTTGGTGTTGTTTCTATTTTTGTTTTGTCTTCCATTGATTATTAGTTGTTAGTACTGTTTTTATTTTTCTGTTGTTTTCTAATGTCTATTGGAAATACTTGTTGGTGTTGTTTTTATTTTTGTTTTGTCTTCCATTGATTATTAGTTGTTAGTGTTGTTTTGATTTTTCTGTTGTTTTCTAATGGCTATTGGTAAATACTTGTTGGTGTTGTTTTTATTTTTGTTTTGTCTTCCATTGATTATTAGTTGTTAGTGCTGTTTATATTTTTCGGTTGTTTTCTAATGACTATTGGTAAATACTTGTTGGTGTTGTTTTTATTTTTGTTTTGTCTTCCATTGATTATTAGTCGTTAGTACTGTTTATATTTTTCTGTTGTTTTCTAATGGCTATTGGTAAATGCTTGGTGTTGTTTCTATTTTTGTATTGTTTTCCATTGATTATTAGTTGTTAGTGCTGTTTTTATTTTCTGTTGCTTTCTAATGGCTATTAATAAATACTTGTTGGTGTTGTTTATATTTTTGTTTTGTGTTACATTGATTATTAGTTGTTAGTGCTGTTTTTATTTTTCTGTTGTCTTCTAATGGCTATTGGTAAATACTTGGTGTTGTTTTTATTTTTGTTTTGTCTTCCATTGATTATTAGTTGTTAATGCTGTTTTTATTTTTCTGTTGTTTTCTAATGGCTATTGGTAAATACTTATTGGTGTTGTTTTTATTTTTATTTTGTCTTCCATTGATTATTAGTTGTTAGTGCTGTTTTTATTTTTCTGTTGTTTTCTAATGGCTATTAGTAAATACTTGTTGGTGTTGTTTCTATTTTTGTTTTGTTTTCCATTGATTATTAGTTGTTAGTGCTGTTTTTATTTTTCTGTTGTCTTCTAATGGCTATTGGTAAATACTTGGTGTTGTTTTTATTTTTGTTTTGTCTTCCATTGATTATTAGTTGTTAATGCTGTTTTTATTTTTCTGTTGTTTTCTAATGGCTATTGGTAAATACTTATTGGTGTTGTTTTTATTTTTATTTTGTCTTCCATTGATTATTAGTTGTTAGTGCTGTTTTTATTTTTCTGTTGTTTTCTAATGGCTATTAGTAAATACTTGTTGGTGTTGTTTCTATTTTTGTTTTGTTTTCCATTGATTATTAGTTGTTAGTGCTGTTTTTATTTTTCTGTTGTTTTCTAATGGCTATTGGTAAATACTTGTTGGTGTTGTTTTTATTTTTGTTTTGTCTTCCATTGATTATTAGTCGTTAGTACTGTTTATATTTTTCTGTTGTTTTCTAATGGCTATTGGTAAATGCTTGGTGTTGTTTTTATTTTTGTTTTGTCTTCCATTGATTATTAATTGATAGTGCTGTTTTTATTTTTCTGTTGTTTTATAATGGCTATTGTTAAGTACTTGTTGGTGTTGTTTTTAATTTTGTTTTGTCTTCCATTGATTATCAATTGTTAGTGCTGTTTTTATTTTTCTGTTGTTTTCTAATGGCTATTGGTAAATACTTGTTGGTGTTGTTTTTATTTTTGTTTTGTCTTCCATTGATTATTAGTCGTTAGTACTGTTTATATTTTTCTGTTGTTTTCTAATGGCTATTGGTAAATGCTTGGTGTTGTTTTTATTTTTGTTTTGTCTTCCATTGATTATTAATTGATAGTGCTGTTTTTATTTTTCTGTTGTTTTCTAATGGCTATTGGTAAATACTTGTTGGTGTTGTTTTTATTTTTGTTTTGTCTTCCATTGATTATTTGTTGTTAATGCTATTTTTATTTTTCTGTTGTTTTCTAATGGCTATTGGTAAGTACTTGTTGGTGTTTTTTTTATTTTTGTTTTGTCTTCCATTGATTATTAGTTGTTAGTGCTGTTTTGATTTTTTTGTTGTTTTCTAATGGCTATTGGTAAATACTTGTTGGTGTTGTTTCTATTTTTGTTTTGTCTTCCATTGATTATTAGTTGTTAGTGCTGTTTTGATTTTTCTGTTGTTTTCTAATGGCTATTGGTAAATACTTGTTGGTGTTGTTTCTATTTTTGTTTTGTCTTCCATTGATTATGAGTTGTTAGTACTGTTTTTATTTTTCTGTTATTTTCTAATGGCTATTAGAAAATACTTGTTTGTGTTGTTTCTATTTTTGTATTGTTTTCCATTGATTATTAGTTGTTAGTGCTGTTTTTATTTTCTGTTGCTTTCTAATGGCTATTAATAAATACTTGTTGGTGTTGTTTTTATTTTTGTTTTGTCTTACATTGATTATTAGTTGTTAGTGCTGTTTTTATTTTTCTGTTGTCTTCTAATGGCTATTGGTAAATACTTGGTGTTGTTTTTATTTTTGTTTTGTCTTCCATTGATTATTAGTTGTTAGTGCTGTTTTTATTTTTCTGTTGTTTTCTAATGGCTATTGGTAAATACTTGTTGGTGTTGTTTCTATTTTTGTTTTGTTTTCCATTGATTATTAGTTGTTAGTGCTGTTTTTATTTTTCTGTTGTTTTCTAATGGCTATTGGTAAATACTTGTTGGTGTTGTTTTTATTTTTGTTTTGTCTTCCATTGATTATTAGTTGTTAGTACTGTTTATATTTTTCTGTTGTTTTCTAATGGCTATTGGTAAATGCTTGGTGTTGTTTTTATTTTTGTTTTGTCTTCCATTGATTATTTGTTGTTAATGCTGTTTTTATTTTTCTGTTGTTTTATAATGGCTATTGTTAAGTACTTGTTGGTGTTGTTTTTAATTTTGTTTTGTCTTCCATTGATTATCAATTGTTAGTGCTGTTTTTAATTTTCTGTTGTCTTCTAATGGCTATTGGTAAATACTTGGTGTTGTTTCTATTTTTGTTTTTTCTTCCATTGATTATTATTTGTTAGTGCTCTTTATATTTTTCTGTTGTTTTCTAATGGCTATTGGTAAATACTTGTTGGTTTTGTTTCTATTTTTGTTTTGTTTTCCATTGATTATTAGTTGTTAGTGTTGTTATCATTTTTCTGTTGTTTTCTAATGGCTATTGGTAAATACTTGTTGGTGTTGTTTCTATTTTTGTTTTGTTTTCCATTGATTATTAGTTGTTAGTGCTGTTTTTATTTTTCTGTTGTTTTCTAATGTCTATTGGAAATACTTGTTGGTGTTGTTTTTATTTTTGTTTTGTCTTCCATTGATTATTAGTTGTTAGTGCTGTTTTGATTTTTCTGTTGTTTTCTAATGGCTATTGGTAAATACTTGTTGGTGTTGTTTCTATTTTTGTTTTGTCTTCCATTGATTATTAGTTGTTAGTACTGTTTTTATTTTTCTGTTGTTTTCTAATGTCTATTGGAAATACTTGTTGGTGTTGTTTTTATTTTTGTTTTGTCTTCCATTGATTATTAGTTGTTAGTGCTGTTTTGATTTTTCTGTTGTTTTCTAATGGCTATTGGTAAATACTTGTTGGTGTTGTTTTTATTTTTGTTTTGTGTTCCATTGATTATGAGTTGTTAGTACTGTTTTTATTTTTCTGTTATTTTCTAGTGGCTATTAGTAAATACTTGTTGGTGTTGTTTCTATTTTTGTTTTGTGTTCCATTGATTATTAGTTGTTAGTACTGTTTTTATTTTTCTGTTATTTTCTAGTGGCTATTAGAAAATACTTGTTGGTGTTGTTTCTATTTTTGTATTGTTTTCCATTGATTATTAGTTGTTAGTGCTGTTTTTATTTTCTGTTGATTTCTAATGGCTATTAATAAATACTTGGTGTTGTTTTTATTTTTGTTTTGTCTTCCATTGATTATTAGTTGTTAATGCTGTTTTTATTTTTCTGTTGTTTTCTAATGGCTATTGGTAAATACTTATTGGTATTGTTTTTATTTTTATTTTCTCTTCCATTGATTATTAGTTGTTAATGCTGTTTATATTTTTCTGTTGTTTTCTAATGGCTATTGGTAAATGCTTGGTGTTGTTTTTATTTTTGTTTTGTCTTCCATTGATTATTTGTTGTTAATGCTGTTTTTATTTTTCTGTTGTTTTATAATGGCTATTGTTAAGTACTAGTTGGTGTTGTTTTTAATTTTGTTTTGTCTTCCATTGATTATCAATTGTTAGTGTTGTTTTTATTTTTCTGTTGTCTTCTAATGGCTATTGGTAAATACTTGGTGTTGTTTCTATTTTTGTTTTGTCTTCCATTGATTATTATTTGTTAGTGCTGTTTATATTTTTCTGTTGTTTTCTAGTGGCTATTAGTAAATACTTGTTGGTGTTGTTTCTATTTTTGTTTTGTTTTCCATTGATTATTAGTTGTTAGTGCTGTTTTGATTTTTCTGTTGTTTTCTAATGGCTATTGGTAAATACTTGGTGTTGTTTCTATTTTTGTTTTGTCTTCCATTGATTATTATTTGTTAATGCTGTTTTTATTTTTCTGTTGTTTTCTAATGGCTATTGGTAAATACTTATTGGTGTTGTTTTTATTTTTATTTTCTCTTCCATTGATTATTATTTGTTAGTGCTGTTTATATTTTTCTGTTGTTTTCTAATGGCTATTGGTAAATACTTGTTGGTGTTGTTTCTATTTTAGTTTTGTCTTCCATTGATTATGAGTTGTTAGTACTGTTTTTATTTTTCTGTTATTTTCTAGTGGCTATTAGTAAATACTTGTTGGTGTTGTTTCTATTTTTGTATTGTTTTCCATTGATTATTAGTTGTTAGTGCTGTTTTTATTTTCTGTTGCTTTCTAATGGCTATTAATAAATACTTGTTGGTGTTGTTTATATTTTTGTTTTGTGTTACATTGATTATTAGTTGTTAGTGCTGTTTTTATTTTTCTGTTGTCTTCTAATGGCTATTGGTAAATACTTGGTGTTGTTTTTATTTTTGTTTTGTCTTCCATTGATTATTAGTTGTTAATGCTGTTTTTATTTTTCTGGTGTTTTCTAATGGCTATTGGTAAATACTTATTGGTGTTGTTTTTATTTTTATTTTGTCTTCCATTGATTATTAGTTGTTAGTGCTGTTTTTATTTTTCTGTTGTTTTCTAATGGCTATTAGTAAATACTTGTTGGTGTTGTTTCTATTTTTGTTTTGTTTTCCATTGATTATTACTTGTTAGTGCTGTTTTTATTTTTCTGTTGTTTTCTAATGGCTATTGGTAAATACTTGTTGGTGTTGTTTTTATTTTTGTTTTGTCTTCCATTGATTATTAGTCGTTAGTACTGTTTATATTTTTCTGTTGTTTTCTAATGGCTATTGGTAAATGCTTGGTGTTGTTTTTATTTTTGTTTTGTCTTCCATTGATTATTAATTGATAGTGCTGTTTTTATTTTTCTGTTGTTTTCTAATGGCTATTGGTAAATACTTGTTGGTGTTGTTTTTATTTTTGTTTTGTCTTCCATTGATTATTTGTTGTTAATGCTATTTTTATTTTTCTGTTGTTTTCTAATGGCTATTGGTAAGTACTTGTTGGTGTTTTTTTTATTTTTGTTTTGTCTTCCATTGTTTATTAATTGATAGTGATGTTTTTATTTTTCTGTTGTTTTCTAATGGCTATTGGTAAATACTTGATGGTGTTGTTTTTATTTTTGTTTTGTTTTCCATTGATTATTAGTTGTTAGTGCTGTTTTTATTTTTCTGTTGTTTTTATATGGCTATTGGTAAATACTTGTTGGTGTTGTTTCTATTTTTGTTTTGTCTTCCATTGATTATTAGTTAGTGCTGTTTTTATTTTTCTGTTATTTTCTAGTGGCTATTAGTAAATACTTGTTGGTGTTGTTTCTATTTTTGTTTTGTGTTCCATTGATTATTAGTTGTTAGTACTGTTTTTATTTTTCTGTTATTTTCTAGTGGCTATTAGAAAATACTTGTTGGTGTTGTTTCTATTTTTGTTTTGTTTTCCATTGATTATTAGTTGTTAGTGCTGTTTTTATTTTCTGTTGTTTTCTAATGGCTATTAATAAATACTTGTTGGTGTTGTTTTTATTTTTGTTTTGTCTTCCATTGATTATTAGTTGTTAGTGCTGTTTATATTTTTCGGTTGTTTTCTAATGACTATTGGTAAATACTTGTTGGTGTTGTTTTTATTTTTGTTTTGTCTTCCATTGATTATTTGTTGTTAATGCTGTTTTTATTTTTCTGTTGTTTTATAATGGCTATTGTTAAGTACTTGTTGGTGTTGTTTTTAATTTTGTTTTGTCTTCCATTGATTATCAATTGTTAGTGCTGTTTTTATTTTTCTGTTGTCTTCTAATGGCTATTGGTAAATACTTGGTGTTGTTTCTATTTTTGTTTTGTCTTCCATTGATTATTATTTGTTAGTGCTGTTTATATTTTTCTGTTGTTTTCTAATGGCTATTGGTAAATACTTGTTGGTGTTGTTTCTATTTTTGTTTTGTTTTCCATTGATTATTAGTTGTTAGTGCTGTTTTTATTTTTCTGTTGTTTTCTAATGTCTATTGGAAATACTTGTTGGTGTTGTTTTTATTTTTGTTTTGTCTTCCATTGATTATTAGTTGTTAGTGCTGTTTTGATTTGTCTGTTGTTTTCTAATGGCTATTGGTAAATACTTGTTGGTGTTGTTTCTATTTTTGTTTTGTCTTCCATTGATTATTAGTTGTTAGTGCTGTTTTGATTTTTCTGTTGTTTTCTAATGGCTATTGGTAAATACTTGTTGGTGTTGTTTCTATTTTTGTTTTGTCTTCCATTGATTATGGGTTGTTAGTACTGTTTTTATTTTTCTGTTATTTTCTAGTGGCTATTAGAAAATACTTGTTGGTGTTGTTTCTATTTTTGTATTGTTTTCCATTGATTATTAGTTGTTAGTGCTGTTTTTATTTTCTGTTGCTTTCTAATGGCTATTAATAGATACTTGTTGGTGTTGTTTTTATTTTTGTTTTGTCTTACATTGATTATTAGTTGTTAGTGCTGTTTTTATTTTTCTGTTGTCTTCTAATGGCTATTGGTAAATACTTGGTGTTGTTTTTATTTTTGTTTTGTCTTCCATTGATTATTAGTTGTTAATGCTGTTTTTATTTTTCTGTTGTTTTCTAATGGCTATTGGTAAATACTTATTAGTGTTGTTTTTATTTTTATTTTCTCTTCCATTGATTATTAGTTGTTAGTGCTGTTTTTATTTTTCTGTTGTCATCTAATGGTTATTGGTAAATACTTGTTGGAGTTGTTTTTATTTTTGTTTTGTCTTCCATTGATTATTAGTTGTTAATGCTGTTTTTATTTTTCTGTTGTTTTCTAATGGCTATTGGTAAATACTTATTGGTGTTGTTTTTATTTTTATTTTGTCTTCCATTGATTATTAGTTGTTAGTGCTGTTTTTATTTTTCTGTTGTTTTCTAATGGCTATTAGTAAATACTTGTTGGTGTTGTTTCTATTTTTGTTTTGTTTTCCATTGATTATTAGTTGTTAGTGCTGTTTTTATTTTTCTGTTGTTTTCTAATGGCTATTGGTAAATACTTGTTGGTGTTGTTTTTATTTTTGTTTTGTCTTCCATTGATTATTAGTTGTTAGTACTGTTTATATTTTTCTGTTGTTTTCTAATGGCTATTGGTAAATGCTTGGTGTTGTTTTTATTTTTGTTTTGTCTTCCATTGATTATTTGTTGTTAATGCTGATTTTATTTTTCTGTTGTTTTATAATGGCTATTGTTAAGTACTTGTTGGTGTTGTTTTTAATTTTGTTTTGTCTTCCATTGATTATCAATTGTTAGTAATGTTTTTATTTTTCTGTTGTCTTCTAATGGCTATATGTAAATACTTGGTGTTGTTTCTATTTTTGTTTTGTCTTCCATTGATTATTATTTGTTAGTGCTCTTTATATTTTTCTGTTGTTTTCTAATGGCTATTGGTAAATACTTGTTGGTTTTGTTTCTATTTTTGTTTTGTTTTCCATTGATTATTAGTTGTTAGTGTTGTTATCATTTTTCTGTTGTTTTCTAATGGCTATTGGTAAATACTTGTTGGTGTTGTTTCTATTTTTGTTTTGTTTTCCATTGATTATTAGTTGTTAGTACTGTTTTTATTTTTCTGTTGTTTTCTAATGGCTATTGGTAAATACTTATTGGTGTTGTTTTTATTTTTATTTTGTCTTCCATTGATTATTAGTTGTTAGTGCTGTTTTGATTTTTCTGTTGTTTTCTAATGGCTATTAGTAAATACTTGTTGGTGTTGTTTCTATTTTTGTTTTGTTTTCCATTGATTATTAGTTGTTAGTGCTGTTTTTATTTTTCTGTTGTCTTCTAATGGCTATTGGTAAATACTTGGTGTTGTTTTTATTTTTGTTTTGTCTTCCATTGATTATTAGTTGTTAATGCTGTTTTTATTTTTCTGTTGTTTTCTAATGGCTATTGGTAAATACTTATTGGTGTTGTTTTTATTTTTATTTTGTCTTCCATTGATTATTAGTTGTTAGTGCTGTTTTTATTTTTCTGTTGTTTTCTAATGGCTATTAGTAAATACTTGTTGGTGTTGTTTCTATTTTTGTTTTGTTTTCCATTGATTATTAGTTGTTAGTGCTGTTTTTATTTTTCTGTTGTTTTCTAATGGCTATTGGTAAATACTTGTTGGTGTTGTTTTTATTTTTGTTTTGTCTTCCATTGATTATTAGTCGTTAGTACTGTTTATATTTTTCTGTTGTTTTCTAATGGCTATTGGTAAATGCTTGGTGTTGTTTTTATTTTTGTTTTGTCTTCCATTGATTATTAATTGATAGTGCTGTTTTTATTTTTCTGTTGTTTTATAATGGCTATTGTTAAGTACTTGTTGGTGTTGTTTTTAATTTTGTTTTGTCTTCCATTGATTATCAATTGTTAGTGCTGTTTTTATTTTTCTGTTGTCTTCTAATGGCTATTGGTAAATACTTGGTGTTGTTTCTATTTTTGTTTTGTCTTCCATTGATTATTATTTGTTAGTGCTGTTTATATTTTTCTGTTGTTTTCTAATGGCTATTGGTAAATACTTGTTGGTTTTGTTTCTATTTTTGTTTTGTTTTCCATTGATTATTAGTTGTTAGTGTTGTTATCATTTTTCTGTTGTTTTCTAATGGCTATTGGTAAATACTTGTTGGTGTTGTTTCTATTTTTGTTTTGTTTTCCATTGATTATTAGTTGTTAGTGCTGTTTTTATTTTTCTGTTGTTTTCTAATGTCTATTGGAAATACTTGTTGGTGTTGTTTTTATTTTTGTTTTGTCTTCCATTGATTATTAGTTGTTAGTGCTGTTTTGATTTTTTTGTTGTTTTCTAATGGCTATTGGTAAATACTTGTTGGTGTTGTTTCTATTTTTGTTTTATCTTCCATTGATTATTAGTTGTTAGTGCTGTTTTGATTTTTCTGTTGTTTTCTAATGGCTATTGGTAAATACTTGTTGGTGTTGTTTCTATTTTTGTTTTGTCTTCCATTGATTATGAGTTGTTAGTACTGTTTTTATTTTTCTGTTATTTTCTAATGGCTATTAGAAAATACTTGTTTGTGTTGTTTCTATTTTTGTATTGTTTTCCATTGATTATTAGTTGTTAGTGCTGTTTTTATTTTCTGTTGCTTTCTAATGGCTATTAATAAATACTTGTTGGTGTTGTTTTTATTTTTGTTTTGTCTTACATTGATTATTAGTTGTTAGTGCTGTTTTTATTTTTCTGTTGTCTTCTAATGGCTATTGGTAAATACTTGTTGGTGTTGTTTTTATTTTTGTTTTGTCTTCCATTGATTATTAGTTGTTAGTGCTGTTTTTATTTTTCTGTTGTTTTCTAATGGCTATTGGTAAATACTTGTTGGTGTTGTTTCTATTTTTGTTTTGTTTTCCATTGATTATTAGTTGTTAGTGCTGTTTTTATTTTTCTGTTGTTTTCTAATGGCTATTGGTAAATACTTGTTGGTGTTGTTTTTATTTTTGTTTTGTCTTCCATTGATTATTAGTTGTTAGTACTGTTTATATTTTTCTGTTGTTTTCTAATGGCTATTGGTAAATGCTTGGTGTTGTTTTTATTTTTGTTTTGTCTTCCATTGATTATTTGTTGTTAATGCTGTTTTTATTTTTCTGTTGTTTTATAATGGCTATTGTTAAGTACTTGTTGGTGTTGTTTTTAATTTTGTTTTGTCTTCCATTGATTATCAATTGTTAGTGCTGTTTTTAATTTTCTGTTGTCTTCTAATGGCTATTGGTAAATACTTGGTGTTGTTTCTATTTTTGTTTTTTCTTCCATTGATTATTATTTGTTAGTGCTCTTTATATTTTTCTGTTGTTTTCTAATGGCTATTGGTAAATACTTGTTGGTTTTGTTTCTATTTTTGTTTTGTTTTCCATTGATTATTAGTTGTTAGTGTTGTTATCATTTTTCTGTTGTTTTCTAATGGCTATTGGTAAATACTTGTTGGTGTTGTTTCTATTTTTGTTTTGTTTTCCATTGATTATTAGTTGTTAGTGCTGTTTTTATTTTTCTGTTGTTTTCTAATGTCTATTGGAAATACTTGTTGGTGTTGTTTTTATTTTTGTTTTGTCTTCCATTGATTATTAGTTGTTAGTGCTGTTTTGATTTTTCTGTTGTTTTCTAATGGCTATTGGTAAATACTTGTTGGTGTTGTTTCTATTTTTGTTTTGTCTTCCATTGATTATTAGTTGTTAGTACTGTTTTTATTTTTCTGTTGTTTTCTAATGTCTATTGGAAATACTTGTTGGTGTTGTTTTTATTTTTGTTTTGTCTTCCATTGATTATTAGTTGTTAGTGCTGTTTTGATTTTTCTGTTGTTTTCTAATGGCTATTGGTAAATACTTGTTGGTGTTGTTTTTATTTTTGTTTTGTGTTCCATTGATTATGAGTTGTTAGTACTGTTTTTATTTTTCTGTTATTTTCTAGTGGCTATTAGTAAATACTTGTTGGTGTTGTTTCTATTTTTGTTTTGTGTTCCATTGATTATTAGTTGTTAGTACTGTTTTTATTTTTCTGTTATTTTCTAGTGGCTATTAGAAAATACTTGTTGGTGTTGTTTCTATTTTTGTATTGTTTTCCATTGATTATTAGTTGTTAGTGCTGTTTTTATTTTCTGTTGATTTCTAATGGCTATTAATAAATACTTGGTGTTGTTTTTATTTTTGTTTTGTCTTCCATTGATTATTAGTTGTTAATGCTGTTTTTATTTTTCTGTTGTTTTCTAATGGCTATTGGTAAATACTTATTGGTATTGTTTTTATTTTTATTTTCTCTTCCATTGATTATTAGTTGTTAATGCTGTTTATATTTTTCTGTTGTTTTCTAATGGCTATTGGTAAATGCTTGGTGTTGTTTTTATTTTTGTTTTGTCTTCCATTGATTATTTGTTGTTAATGCTGTTTTTATTTTTCTGTTGTTTTATAATGGCTATTGTTAAGTACTAGTTGGTGTTGTTTTTAATTTTGTTTTGTCTTCCATTGATTATCAATTGTTAGTGTTGTTTTTATTTTTCTGTTGTCTTCTAATGGCTATTGGTAAATACTTGGTGTTGTTTCTATTTTTGTTTTGTCTTCCATTGATTATTATTTGTTAGTGCTGTTTATATTTTTCTGTTGTTTTCTAGTGGCTATTAGTAAATACTTGTTGGTGTTGTTTCTATTTTTGTTTTGTTTTCCATTGATTATTAGTTGTTAGTGCTGTTTTGATTTTTCTGTTGTTTTCTAATGGCTATTGGTAAATACTTGGTGTTGTTTCTATTTTTGTTTTGTCTTCCATTGATTATTATTTGTTAATGCTGTTTTTATTTTTCTGTTGTTTTCTAATGGCTATTGGTAAATACTTATTGGTGTTGTTTTTATTTTTATTTTCTCTTCCATTGATTATTATTTGTTAGTGCTGTTTATATTTTTCTGTTGTTTTCTAATGGCTATTGGTAAATACTTGTTGGTGTTGTTTCTATTTTAGTTTTGTCTTCCATTGATTATGAGTTGTTAGTACTGTTTTTATTTTTCTGTTATTTTCTAGTGGCTATTAGTAAATACTTGTTGGTGTTGTTTCTATTTTTGTATTGTTTTCCATTGATTATTAGTTGTTAGTGCTGTTTTTATTTTCTGTTGCTTTCTAATGGCTATTAATAAATACTTGTTGGTGTTGTTTATATTTTTGTTTTGTGTTACATTGATTATTAGTTGTTAGTGCTGTTTTTATTTTTCTGTTGTCTTCTAATGGCTATTGGTAAATACTTGGTGTTGTTTTTATTTTTGTTTTGTCTTCCATTGATTATTAGTTGTTAATGCTGTTTTTATTTTTCTGGTGTTTTCTAATGGCTATTGGTAAATACTTATTGGTGTTGTTTTTATTTTTATTTTGTCTTCCATTGATTATTAGTTGTTAGTGCTGTTTTTATTTTTCTGTTGTTTTCTAATGGCTATTAGTAAATACTTGTTGGTGTTGTTTCTATTTTTGTTTTGTTTTCCATTGATTATTACTTGTTAGTGCTGTTTTTATTTTTCTGTTGTTTTCTAATGGCTATTGGTAAATACTTGTTGGTGTTGTTTTTATTTTTGTTTTGTCTTCCATTGATTATTAGTCGTTAGTACTGTTTATATTTTTCTGTTGTTTTCTAATGGCTATTGGTAAATGCTTGGTGTTGTTTTTATTTTTGTTTTGTCTTCCATTGATTATTAATTGATAGTGCTGTTTTTATTTTTCTGTTGTTTTCTAATGGCTATTGGTAAATACTTGTTGGTGTTGTTTTTATTTTTGTTTTGTCTTCCATTGATTATTTGTTGTTAATGCTATTTTTATTTTTCTGTTATTTTCTAATGGCTATTGGTAAGTACTTGTTGGTGTTTTTTTTATTTTTGTTTTGTCTTCCATTGTTTATTAATTGATAGTGATGTTTTTATTTTTCTGTTGTTTTCTAATGGCTATTGGTAAATACTTGATGGTGTTGTTTTTATTTTTGTTTTGTTTTCCATTGATTATTAGTTGTTAGTGCTGTTTTTATTTTTCTGTTGTTTTTATATGGCTATTGGTAAATACTTGTTGGTGTTGTTTCTATTTTTGTTTTGTCTTCCATTGATTATTAGTTAGTGCTGTTTTTATTTTTCCGTTATTTTCTAGTGGCTATTAGTAAATACTTGTTGGTGTTGTTTCTATTTTTGTTTTGTGTTCCATTGATTATTAGTTGTTAGTACTGTTTTTATTTTTCTGTTATTTTCTAGTGGCTATTAGAAAATACTTGTTGGTGTTGTTTCTATTTTTGTTTTGTTTTCCATTGATTATTAGTTGTTAGTGCTGTTTTTATTTTCTGTTGTTTTCTAATGGCTATTAATAAATACTTGTTGGTGTTGTTTTTATTTTTGTTTTGTCTTCCATTGATTATTAGTTGTTAGTGCTGTTTATATTTTTCGGTTGTTTTCTAATGACTATTGGTAAATACTTGTTGGTGTTGTTTTTATTTTTGTTTTGTCTTCCATTGATTATTTGTTGTTAATGCTGTTTTTATTTTTCTGTTGTTTTATAATGGCTATTGTTAAGTACTTGTTGGTGTTGTTTTTAATTTTGTTTTGTCTTCCATTGATTATCAATTGTTAGTGCTGTTTTTATTTTTCTGTTGTCTTCTAATGGCTATTGGTAAATACTTGGTGTTGTTTCTATTTTTGTTTTGTCTTCCATTGATTATTATTTGTTAGTGCTGTTTATATTTTTCTGTTGTTTTCTAATGGCTATTGGTAAATACTTGTTGGTGTTGTTTCTATTTTTGTTTTGTTTTCCATTGATTATTAGTTGTTAGTGCTGTTTTTATTTTTCTGTTGTTTTCTAATGTCTATTGGAAATACTTGTTGGTGTTGTTTTTATTTTTGTTTTGTCTTCCATTGATTATTAGTTGTTAGTGCTGTTTTGATTTGTCTGTTGTTTTCTAATGGCTATTGGTAAATACTTGTTGGTGTTGTTTCTATTTTTGTTTTGTCTTCCATTGATTATTAGTTGTTAGTGCTGTTTTGATTTTTCTGTTGTTTTCTAATGGCTATTGGTAAATACTTGTTGGTGTTGTTTCTATTTTTGTTTTGTCTTCCATTGATTATGGGTTGTTAGTACTGTTTTTATTTTTCTGTTATTTTCTAGTGGCTATTAGAAAATACTTGTTGGTGTTGTTTCTATTTTTGTATTGTTTTCCATTGATTATTAGTTGTTAGTGCTGTTTTTATTTTCTGTTGCTTTCTAATGGCTATTAATAAATACTTGTTGGTGTTGTTTTTATTTTTGTTTTGTCTTACATTGATTATTAGTTGTTAGTGCTGTTTTTATTTTTCTGTTGTCTTCTAATGGCTATTGGTAAATACTTGGTGTTGTTTTTATTTTTGTTTTGTCTTCCATTGATTATTAGTTGTTAATGCTGTTTTTATTTTTCTGTTGTTTTCTAATGGCTATTGGTAAATACTTATTAGTGTTGTTTTTATTTTTATTTTCTCTTCCATTGATTATTAGTTGTTAGTGCTGTTTTGATTTTTTTGTTGTTTTCTAATGGCTATTGGTAAATACTTGTTGGTGTTGTTTCTATTTTTGTTTTGTCTTCCATTGATTATTAGTTGTTAGTGCTGTTTTGATTTTTCTGTTGTTTTCTAATGGCTATTGGTAAATACTTGTTGGTGTTGTTTCTATTTTTGTTTTGTCTTCCATTGATTATGAGTTGTTAGTACTGTTTTTATTTTTCTGTTATTTTCTAATGGCTATTAGAAAATACTTGTTTGTGTTGTTTCTATTTTTGTATTGTTTTCCATTGATTATTAGTTGTTAGTGCTGTTTTTATTTTCTGTTGCTTTCTAATGGCTATTAATAAATACTTGTTGGTGTTGTTTTTATTTTTGTTTTGTCTTACATTGATTATTAGTTGTTAGTGCTGTTTTTATTTTTCTGTTGTCTTCTAATGGCTATTGGTAAATACTTGTTGGTGTTGTTTTTATTTTTGTTTTGTCTTCCATTGATTATTAGTTGTTAGTGCTGTTTTTATTTTTCTGTTGTTTTCTAATGGCTATTGGTAAATACTTGTTGGTGTTGTTTCTATTTTTGTTTTGTTTTCCATTGATTATTAGTTGTTAGTGCTGTTTTTATTTTTCTGTTGTTTTCTAATGGCTATTGGTAAATACTTGTTGGTGTTGTTTTTATTTTTGTTTTGTCTTCCATTGATTATTAGTTGTTAGTACTGTTTATATTTTTCTGTTGTTTTCTAATGGCTATTGGTAAATGCTTGGTGTTGTTTTTATTTTTGTTTTGTCTTCCATTGATTATTTGTTGTTAATGCTGTTTTTATTTTTCTGTTGTTTTATAATGGCTATTGTTAAGTACTTGTTGGTGTTGTTTTTAATTTTGTTTTGTCTTCCATTGATTATCAATTGTTAGTGCTGTTTTTAATTTTCTGTTGTCTTCTAATGGCTATTGGTAAATACTTGGTGTTGTTTCTATTTTTGTTTTTTCTTCCATTGATTATTATTTGTTAGTGCTCTTTATATTTTTCTGTTGTTTTCTAATGGCTATTGGTAAATACTTGTTGGTTTTGTTTCTATTTTTGTTTTGTTTTCCATTGATTATTAGTTGTTAGTGTTGTTATCATTTTTCTGTTGTTTTCTAATGGCTATTGGTAAATACTTGTTGGTGTTGTTTCTATTTTTGTTTTGTTTTCCATTGATTATTAGTTGTTAGTGCTGTTTTTATTTTTCTGTTGTTTTCTAATGTCTATTGGAAATACTTGTTGGTGTTGTTTTTATTTTTGTTTTGTCTTCCATTGATTATTAGTTGTTAGTGCTGTTTTGATTTTTCTGTTGTTTTCTAATGGCTATTGGTAAATACTTGTTGGTGTTGTTTCTATTTTTGTTTTGTCTTCCATTGATTATTAGTTGTTAGTACTGTTTTTATTTTTCTGTTGTTTTCTAATGTCTATTGGAAATACTTGTTGGTGTTGTTTTTATTTTTGTTTTGTCTTCCATTGATTATTAGTTGTTAGTGCTGTTTTGATTTTTCTGTTGTTTTCTAATGGCTATTGGTAAATACTTGTTGGTGTTGTTTTTATTTTTGTTTTGTGTTCCATTGATTATGAGTTGTTAGTACTGTTTTTATTTTTCTGTTATTTTCTAGTGGCTATTAGTAAATACTTGTTGGTGTTGTTTCTATTTTTGTTTTGTGTTCCATTGATTATTAGTTGTTAGTACTGTTTTTATTTTTCTGTTATTTTCTAGTGGCTATTAGAAAATACTTGTTGGTGTTGTTTCTATTTTTGTATTGTTTTCCATTGATTATTAGTTGTTAGTGCTGTTTTTATTTTCTGTTGATTTCTAATGGCTATTAATAAATACTTGGTGTTGTTTTTATTTTTGTTTTGTCTTCCATTGATTATTAGTTGTTAATGCTGTTTTTATTTTTCTGTTGTTTTCTAATGGCTATTGGTAAATACTTATTGGTATTGTTTTTATTTTTATTTTCTCTTCCATTGATTATTAGTTGTTAATGCTGTTTATATTTTTCTGTTGTTTTCTAATGGCTATTGGTAAATGCTTGGTGTTGTTTTTATTTTTGTTTTGTCTTCCATTGATTATTTGTTGTTAATGCTGTTTTTATTTTTCTGTTGTTTTATAATGGCTATTGTTAAGTACTAGTTGGTGTTGTTTTTAATTTTGTTTTGTCTTCCATTGATTATCAATTGTTAGTGTTGTTTTTATTTTTCTGTTGTCTTCTAATGGCTATTGGTAAATACTTGGTGTTGTTTCTATTTTTGTTTTGTCTTCCATTGATTATTATTTGTTAGTGCTGTTTATATTTTTCTGTTGTTTTCTAGTGGCTATTAGTAAATACTTGTTGGTGTTGTTTCTATTTTTGTTTTGTTTTCCATTGATTATTAGTTGTTAGTGCTGTTTTGATTTTTCTGTTGTTTTCTAATGGCTATTGGTAAATACTTGGTGTTGTTTCTATTTTTGTTTTGTCTTCCATTGATTATTATTTGTTAATGCTGTTTTTATTTTTCTGTTGTTTTCTAATGGCTATTGGTAAATACTTATTGGTGTTGTTTTTATTTTTATTTTCTCTTCCATTGATTATTATTTGTTAGTGCTGTTTATATTTTTCTGTTGTTTTCTAATGGCTATTGGTAAATACTTGTTGGTGTTGTTTCTATTTTAGTTTTGTCTTCCATTGATTATGAGTTGTTAGTACTGTTTTTATTTTTCTGTTATTTTCTAGTGGCTATTAGTAAATACTTGTTGGTGTTGTTTCTATTTTTGTATTGTTTTCCATTGATTATTAGTTGTTAGTGCTGTTTTTATTTTCTGTTGCTTTCTAATGGCTATTAATAAATACTTGTTGGTGTTGTTTATATTTTTGTTTTGTGTTACATTGATTATTAGTTGTTAGTGCTGTTTTTATTTTTCTGTTGTCTTCTAATGGCTATTGGTAAATACTTGGTGTTGTTTTTATTTTTGTTTTGTCTTCCATTGATTATTAGTTGTTAATGCTGTTTTTATTTTTCTGGTGTTTTCTAATGGCTATTGGTAAATACTTATTGGTGTTGTTTTTATTTTTATTTTGTCTTCCATTGATTATTAGTTGTTAGTGCTGTTTTTATTTTTCTGTTGTTTTCTAATGGCTATTAGTAAATACTTGTTGGTGTTGTTTCTATTTTTGTTTTGTTTTCCATTGATTATTACTTGTTAGTGCTGTTTTTATTTTTCTGTTGTTTTCTAATGGCTATTGGTAAATACTTGTTGGTGTTGTTTTTATTTTTGTTTTGTCTTCCATTGATTATTAGTCGTTAGTACTGTTTATATTTTTCTGTTGTTTTCTAATGGCTATTGGTAAATGCTTGGTGTTGTTTTTATTTTTGTTTTGTCTTCCATTGATTATTAATTGATAGTGCTGTTTTTATTTTTCTGTTGTTTTCTAATGGCTATTGGTAAATACTTGTTGGTGTTGTTTTTATTTTTGTTTTGTCTTCCATTGATTATTTGTTGTTAATGCTATTTTTATTTTTCTGTTATTTTCTAATGGCTATTGGTAAGTACTTGTTGGTGTTTTTTTTATTTTTGTTTTGTCTTCCATTGTTTATTAATTGATAGTGATGTTTTTATTTTTCTGTTGTTTTCTAATGGCTATTGGTAAATACTTGATGGTGTTGTTTTTATTTTTGTTTTGTTTTCCATTGATTATTAGTTGTTAGTGCTGTTTTTATTTTTCTGTTGTTTTTATATGGCTATTGGTAAATACTTGTTGGTGTTGTTTCTATTTTTGTTTTGTCTTCCATTGATTATTAGTTAGTGCTGTTTTTATTTTTCTGTTATTTTCTAGTGGCTATTAGTAAATACTTGTTGGTGTTGTTTCTATTTTTGTTTTGTGTTCCATTGATTATTAGTTGTTAGTACTGTTTTTATTTTTCTGTTATTTTCTAGTGGCTATTAGAAAATACTTGTTGGTGTTGTTTCTATTTTTGTTTTGTTTTCCATTGATTATTAGTTGTTAGTGCTGTTTTTATTTTCTGTTGTTTTCTAATGGCTATTAATAAATACTTGTTGGTGTTGTTTTTATTTTTGTTTTGTCTTCCATTGATTATTAGTTGTTAGTGCTGTTTATATTTTTCGGTTGTTTTCTAATGACTATTGGTAAATACTTGTTGGTGTTGTTTTTATTTTTGTTTTGTCTTCCATTGATTATTTGTTGTTAATGCTGTTTTTATTTTTCTGTTGTTTTATAATGGCTATTGTTAAGTACTTGTTGGTGTTGTTTTTAATTTTGTTTTGTCTTCCATTGATTATCAATTGTTAGTGCTGTTTTTATTTTTCTGTTGTCTTCTAATGGCTATTGGTAAATACTTGGTGTTGTTTCTATTTTTGTTTTGTCTTCCATTGATTATTATTTGTTAGTGCTGTTTATATTTTTCTGTTGTTTTCTAATGGCTATTGGTAAATACTTGTTGGTGTTGTTTCTATTTTTGTTTTGTTTTCCATTGATTATTAGTTGTTAGTGCTGTTTTTATTTTTCTGTTGTTTTCTAATGTCTATTGGAAATACTTGTTGGTGTTGTTTTTATTTTTGTTTTGTCTTCCATTGATTATTAGTTGTTAGTGCTGTTTTGATTTGTCTGTTGTTTTCTAATGGCTATTGGTAAATACTTGTTGGTGTTGTTTCTATTTTTGTTTTGTCTTCCATTGATTATTAGTTGTTAGTGCTGTTTTGATTTTTCTGTTGTTTTCTAATGGCTATTGGTAAATACTTGTTGGTGTTGTTTCTATTTTTGTTTTGTCTTCCATTGATTATGGGTTGTTAGTACTGTTTTTATTTTTCTGTTATTTTCTAGTGGCTATTAGAAAATACTTGTTGGTGTTGTTTCTATTTTTGTATTGTTTTCCATTGATTATTAGTTGTTAGTGCTGTTTTTATTTTCTGTTGCTTTCTAATGGCTATTAATAAATACTTGTTGGTGTTGTTTTTATTTTTGTTTTGTCTTACATTGATTATTAGTTGTTAGTGCTGTTTTTATTTTTCTGTTGTTTTCTAATGGCTATTGGTAAATACTTATTAGTGTTGTTTTTATTTTTATTTTCTCTTCCATTGATTATTAGTTGTTAGTGCTGTTTTTATTTTTCTGTTGTCATCTAATGGTTATTGGTAAATACTTGTTGGAGTTGTTTTTATTTTTGTTTTGTCTTCCATTGATTATTAGTTGTTAATGCTGTTTTTATTTTTCTGTTGTTTTCTAATGGCTATTGGTAAATACTTATTGGTGTTGTTTTTATTTTTATTTTGTCTTCCATTGATTATTAGTTGTTAGTGCTGTTTTTATTTTTCTGTTGTTTTCTAATGGCTATTAGTAAATACTTGTTGGTGTTGTTTCTATTTTTGTTTTGTTTTCCATTGATTATTAGTTGTTAGTGCTGTTTTTATTTTTCTGTTGTTTTCTAATGGCTATTGGTAAATACTTGTTGGTGTTGTTTTTATTTTTGTTTTGTCTTCCATTGATTATTAGTTGTTAGTACTGTTTATATTTTTCTGTTGTTTTCTAATGGCTATTGGTAAATGCTTGGTGTTGTTTTTATTTTTGTTTTGTCTTCCATTGATTATTTGTTGTTAATGCTGTTTTTATTTTTCTGTTGTTTTATAATGGCTATTGTTAAGTACTTGTTGGTGTTGTTTTTAATTTTGTTTTGTCTTCCATTGATTATCAATTGTTAGTAATGTTTTTATTTTTCTGTTGTCTTCTAATGGCTATATGTAAATACTTGGTGTTGTTTCTATTTTTGTTTTGTCTTCCATTGATTATTATTTGTTAGTGCTCTTTATATTTTTCTGTTGTTTTCTAATGGCTATTGGTAAATACTTGTTGGTTTTGTTTCTATTTTTGTTTTGTTTTCCATTGATTATTAGTTGTTAGTGTTGCTATCATTTTTCTGTTGTTTTCTAATGGCTATTGGTAAATACTTGTTGGTGTTGTTTCTATTTTTGTTTTGTTTTCCATTGATTATTAGTTGTTAGTACTGTTTTTATTTTTCTGTTGTTTTCTAATGGCTATTGGTAAATACTTATTGGTGTTGTTTTTATTTTTATTTTGTCTTCCATTGATTATTAGTTGTTAGTGCTGTTTTTATTTTTCTGTTGTTTTCTAATGGCTATTAGTAAATACTTGTTGGTGTTGTTTCTATTTTTATTTTGTTTTCCATTGATTATTAGTTGTTAGTGCTGTTTTTATTTTTCTGTTGTTTTCTAATGGCTATTGGTAAATACTTGTTGGTGTTGTTTTTATTTTTGTTTTGTCTTCCATTGATTATTAGTTGTTAGTACTGTTTATATTTTTCTGTTGTTTTCTAATGGCTATTGGTAAATGCTTGGTGTTGTTTTTATTTTTGTTTTGTCTTCCATTGATTATTTGTTGTTAATGCTGTTTTTATTTTTCTGTTGTTTTATAATGGCTATTGTTAAGTACTTGTTGGTGTTGTTTTTAATTTTGTTTTGTCTTCCATTGATTATCAATTGTTAGTGCTGTTTTTATTTTTCTGTTGTCTTCTAATGGCTATTGGTAAATACTTGGTGTTGTTTCTATTTTTGTTTTGTTTTCCATTGATTATTAGTTGTTAGTGTTGTTATCATTTTTCTGTTGTTTTCTAATGGCTATTGGTAAATACTTGTTGGTGTTGTTTCTATTTTTGTTTTGTTTTCCATTGATTATTAGTTGTTAGTACTGTTTTTATTTTTCTGTTGTTTTCTAATGTCTATTGGAAATACTTGTTGGTGTTGTTTTTATTTTTGTTTTGTCTTCCATTGATTATTAGTTGTTAGTGCTGTTTTGATTTTTCTGTTGTTTTCTAATGGCTATTGGTAAATACTTGTTGGTGTTGTTTCTATTTTTGTTTTGTCTTACATTGATTATTAGTTGTTAGTGCTGTTTTTATTTTTCTGTTGTTTTCTAATGGCTATTAGAAAATACTTGTTGGTGTTGTTTCTATTTTTGTATTGTTTTCCATTGATTATTAGTTGTTAGTGCTGTTTTTATTTTCTGTTGATTTCTAATGGCTATTAATAAATACTTGGTGTTGTTTTTATTTTTGTTTTGTCTTCCATTGATTATTAGTTGTTAATGCTGTTTTTATTTTTCTGTTGTTTTCTAATGGCTATTGGTAAATACTTATTGGTATTGTTTTTATTTTTATTTTCTCTTCCATTGATTATTAGTTGTTAATGCTGTTTATATTTTTCTGTTGTTTTCTAATGGCTATTGGTAAATGCTTGGTGTTGTTTTTATTTTTGTTTTGTCTTCCATTGATTATTTGTTGTTAATGCTGTTTTTATTTTTCTGTTGTTTTATAATGGCTATTGTTAAGTACTTGTTGGTGTTGTTTTTAATTTTGTTTTGTCTTCCATTGATTATCAATTGTTAGTGTTGTTTTTATTTTTCTGTTGTCTTCTAATGGCTATTGGTAAATACTTGGTGTTGTTTCTATTTTTGTTTTGTCTTCCATTGATTATTATTTGTTAGTGCTGTTTATATTTTTCTGTTGTTTTCTAATGGCTATTGGTAAATACTTGTTGGCGTTGTTTCTATTTTTGTTTTGTTTTCCATTGATTATTAGTTGTTAGTGCTGTTTTTATTTTTCTGTTGTTTTCTAATGTCTATTGGAAATACTTGTTGGTGTTGTTTTTATATTTGTTTTGTCTTCCATTGATTATTAGTTGTTAGTGCTGTTTTGATTTTTCTGTTGTTTTCTAATGGCTATTGGTAAATACTTGTTGGTGTTGTTTCTATTTTTGTTTTGTCTTCCATTGATTATTAGTTGTTAGTACTGTTTTTATTTTTCTGTTGTTTTCTAATGTCTATTGGAAATACTTGTTGGTGTTGTTTTTATTTTTGTTTTGTCTTCCATTGATTATTAGTTGTTAGTGCTGTTTTGATTTTTCTGTTGTTTTCTAATGGCTATTGGTAAATACTTGTTGGTGTTGTTTTTATTTTTGTTTTGTGTTCCATTGATTATGAGTTGTTAGTACTGTTTTTATTTTTCTGTTATTTTCTAGTGGCTATTAGTAAATACTTGTTGGTGTTGTTTCTATTTTTGTTTTGTGTTCCATTGATTATTAGTTGTTAGTACTGTTTTTATTTTTCTGTTATTTTCTAGTGGCTATTAGAAAATACTTGTTGGTGTTGTTTCTATTTTTGTATTGTTTTCCATTGATTATTAGTTGTTAGTGCTGTTTTTATTTTCTGTTGATTTCTAATGGCTATTAATAAATACTTGGTGTTGTTTTTATTTTTGTTTTGTCTTCCATTGATTATTAGTTGTTAATGCTGTTTTTATTTTTCTGTTGTTTTCTAATGGCTATTGGTAAATACTTATTGGTATTGTTTTTATTTTTATTTTCTCTTCCATTGATTATTAGTTGTTAATGCTGTTTATATTTTTCTGTTGTTTTCTAATGGCTATTGGTAAATGCTTGGTGTTGTTTTTATTTTTGTTTTGTCTTCCATTGATTATTTGTTGTTAATGCTGTTTTTATTTTTCTGTTGTTTTATAATGGCTATTGTTAAGTACTAGTTGGTGTTGTTTTTAATTTTGTTTTGTCTTCCATTGATTATCAATTGTTAGTGTTGTTTTTATTTTTCTGTTGTCTTCTAATGGCTATTGGTAAATACTTGGTGTTGTTTCTATTTTTGTTTTGTCTTCCATTGATTATTATTTGTTAGTGCTGTTTATATTTTTCTGTTGTTTTCTAGTGGCTATTAGTAAATACTTGTTGGTGTTGTTTCTATTTTTGTTTTGTTTTCCATTGATTATTAGTTGTTAGTGCTGTTTTTATTTTTCTGTTGTTTTCTAATGTCTATTGGAAATACTTGTTGGTGTTGTTTTTATTTTTGTTTTGTCTTCCATTGATTATTAGTTGTTAGTGCTGTTTTGATTTTTCTGTTGTTTTCTAATGGCTATTGGTAAATACTTGGTGTTGTTTCTATTTTTGTTTTGTCTTCCATTGATTATTATTTGTTAATGCTGTTTTTATTTTTCTGTTGTTTTCTAATGGCTATTGGTAAATACTTATTGGTGTTGTTTTTATTTTTATTTTCTCTTCCATTGATTATTATTTGTTAGTGCTGTTTATATTTTTCTGTTGTTTTCTAATGGCTATTGGTAAATACTTGTTGGTGTTGTTTCTATTTTAGTTTTGTCTTCCATTGATTATGAGTTGTTAGTACTGTTTTTATTTTTCTGTTATTTTCTAGTGGCTATTAGTAAATACTTGTTGGTGTTGTTTCTATTTTTGTATTGTTTTCCATTGATTATTAGTTGTTAGTGCTGTTTTTATTTTCTGTTGCTTTCTAATGGCTATTAATAAATACTTGTTGGTGTTGTTTATATTTTTGTTTTGTGTTACATTGATTATTAGTTGTTAGTGCTGTTTTTATTTTTCTGTTGTCTTCTAATGGCTATTGGTAAATACTTGGTGTTGTTTTTATTTTTGTTTTGTCTTCCATTGATTATTAGTTGTTAATGCTGTTTTTATTTTTCTGGTGTTTTCTAATGGCTATTGGTAAATACTTATTAGTGTTGTTTTTATTTTTATTTTCTCTTCCATTGATTATTAGTTGTTAGTGCTGTTTTTATTTTTCTGTTGTCATCTAATGGTTATTGGTAAATACTTGTTGGAGTTGTTTTTATTTTTGTTTTGTCTTCCATTGATTATTAGTTGTTAATGCTGTTTTTATTTTTCTGTTGTTTTCTAATGGCTATTGGTAAATACTTATTGGTGTTGTTTTTATTTTTATTTTGTCTTCCATTGATTATTAGTTGTTAGTGCTGTTTTTATTTTTCTGTTGTTTTCTAATGGCTATTAGTAAATACTTGTTGGTGTTGTTTCTATTTTTGTTTTGTTTTCCATTGATTATTAGTTGTTAGTGCTGTTTTTATTTTTCTGTTGTTTTCTAATGGCTATTGGTAAATACTTGTTGGTGTTGTTTTTAATTTTGTTTTGTCTTCCATTGATTATCAATTGTTAGTAATGTTTTTATTTTTCTGTTGTCTTCTAATGGCTATATGTAAATACTTGGTGTTGTTTCTATTTTTGTTTTGTCTTCCATTGATTATTATTTGTTAGTACTGTTTTTATTTTTCTGTTGTTTTCTAATGGCTATTGGTAAATACTTATTGGTGTTGTTTTTATTTTTATTTTGTCTTCCATTGATTATTAGTTGTTAGTGCTGTTTTTATTTTTCTGTTGTTTTCTAATGGCTATTAGTAAATACTTGTTGGTGTTGTTTCTATTTTTGTTTTGTTTTCCATTGATTATTAGTTGTTAGTGCTGTTTTTATTTTTCTGTTGTTTTCTAATGGCTATTGGTAAATACTTGTTGGTGTTGTTTTTATTTTTGTTTTGTCTTCCATTGATTATTAGTTGTTAGTACTGTTTATATTTTTCTGTTGTTTTCTAATGGCTATTGGTAAATGCTTGGTGTTGTTTTTATTTTTGTTTTGTCTTCCATTGATTATTTGTTGTTAATGCTGTTTTTATTTTTCTGTTGTTTTATAATGGCTATTGTTAAGTACTTGTTGGTGTTGTTTTTAATTTTGTTTTGTCTTCCATTGATTATCAATTGTTAGTGCTGTTTTTATTTTTCTGTTGTCTTCTAATGGCTATTGGTAAATACTTGGTGTTGTTTCTATTTTTGTTTTGTTTTCCATTGATTATTAGTTGTTAGTGTTGTTATCATTTTTCTGTTGTTTTCTAATGGCTATTGGAAATACTTGTTGGTGTTGTTTTTATTTTTGTTTTGTCTTCCATTGATTATTAGTTGTTAGTGCTGTTTTGATTTTTCTGTTGTTTTCTAATGGCTATTGGTAAATACTTGTTGGTGTTGTTTCTATTTTTGTTTTGTTTTCCATTGATTATTAGTTGTTAGTACTGTTTTTATTTTTCTGTTGTTTTCTAATGTCTATTGGAAATACTTGTTGGTGTTGTTTTTATTTTTGTTTTGTCTTCCATTGATTATTAGTTGTTAGTGCTGTTTTGATTTTTCTGTTGTTTTCTAATGGCTATTGGTAAATACTTGTTGGTATTGTTTCTATTTTTGTTTTGTCTTACATTGATTATTAGTTGTTAGTGCTGTTTTTATTTTTCTGTTGTTTTCTAATGGCTATTAGAAAATACTTGTTGGTGTTGTTTCTATTTTTGTATTGTTTTCCATTGATTATTAGTTGTTAGTGCTGTTTTTATTTTCTGTTGATTTCTAATGGCTATTAATAAATACTTGGTGTTGTTTTTATTTTTGTTTTGTCTTCCATTGATTATTAGTTGTTAATGCTGTTTTTATTTTTCTGTTGTTTTCTAATGGCTATTGGTAAATACTTATTGGTATTGTTTTTATTTTTATTTTCTCTTCCATTGATTATTAGTTGTTAATGCTGTTTATATTTTTCTGTTGTTTTCTAATGGCTATTGGTAAATGCTTGGTGTTGTTTTTATTTTTGTTTTGTCTTCCATTGATTATTTGTTGTTAATGCTGTTTTTATTTTTCTGTTGTTTTATAATGGCTATTGTTAAGTACTTGTTGGTGTTGTTTTTAATTTTGTTTTGTATTCCATTGATTATCAATTGTTAGTGTTGTTTTTATTTTTCTGTTGTCTTCTAATGGCTATTGGTAAATACTTGGTGTTGTTTCTATTTTTGTTTTGTCTTCCATTGATTATTATTTGTTAGTGCTGTTTATATTTTTCTGTTGTTTTCTAATGGCTATTGGTAAATACTTGTTGGCGTTGTTTCTATTTTTGTTTTGTTTTCCATTGATTATTAGTTGTTAGTGCTGTTTTTATTTTTCTGTTGTTTTCTAATGTCTATTGGAAATACTTGTTGGTGTTGTTTTTATTTTTGTTTTGTCTTCCATTGATTATTAGTTGTTAGTGCTGTTTTGATTTTTCTGTTGTTTTCTAATGGCTATTGGTAAATACTTGTTGGTGTTGTTTCTATTTTTGTTTTGTCTTCCATTGATTATTAGTTGTTAGTACTGTTTTTATTTTTCTGTTGTTTTCTAATGTCTATTGGAAATACTTGTTGGTGTTGTTTTTATTTTTGTTTTGTCTTCCATTGATTATTAGTTGTTAGTGCTGTTTTGATTTTTCTGTTGTTTTCTAATGGCTATTGGTAAATACTTGTTGGTGTTGTTTTTATTTTTGTTTTGTGTTCCATTGATTATGAGTTGTTAGTACTGTTTTTATTTTTCTGTTATTTTCTAGTGGCTATTAGTAAATACTTGTTGGTGTTGTTTCTATTTTTGTTTTGTGTTCCATTGATTATTAGTTGTTAGTACTGTATTTATTTTTCTGTTATTTTCTAGTGGCTATTAGAAAATACTTGTTGGTGTTGTTTCTATTTTTGTATTGTTTTCCATTGATTATTAGTTGTTAGTGCTGTTTTTATTTTCTGTTGATTTCTAATGGCTATTAATAAATACTTGGTGTTGTTTTTATTTTTGTTTTGTCTTCCATTGATTATTAGTTGTTAATGCTGTTTTTATTTTTCTGTTGTTTTCTATTGGCTATTGGTAAATACTTATTGGTATTGTTTTTATTTTTATTTTCTCTTCCATTGATTATTAGTTGTTAATGCTGTTTATATTTTTCTGTTGTTTTCTAATGGCTATTGGTAAATGCTTGGTGTTGTTTTTATTTTTGTTTTGTCTTCCATTGATTATTTGTTGTTAATGCTGTTTTTATTTTTCTGTTGTTTTATAATGGCTATTGTTAAGTACTAGTTGGTGTTGTTTTTAATTTTGTTTTGTCTTCCATTGATTATCAATTGTTAGTGTTGTTTTTATTTTTCTGTTGTCTTCTAATGGCTATTGGTAAATACTTGGTGTTGTTTCTATTTTTGTTTTGTCTTCCATTGATTATTATTTGTTAGTGCTGTTTATATTTTTCTGTTGTTTTCTAGTGGCTATTAGTAAATACTTGTTGGTGTTGTTTCTATTTTTGTTTTGTTTTCCATTGATTATTAGTTGTTAGTGCTGTTTTTATTTTTCTGTTGTTTTCTAATGTCTATTGGAAATACTTGTTGGTGTTGTTTTTATTTTTGTTTTGTCTTCCATTGATTATTAGTTGTTAGTGCTGTTTTGATTTTTCTGTTGTTTTCTAATGGCTATTGGTAAATACTTGGTGTTGTTTCTATTTTTGTTTTGTCTTCCATTGATTATTATTTGTTAATGCTGTTTTTATTTTTCTGTTGTTTTCTAATGGCTATTGGTAAATACTTATTGGTGTTGTTTTTATTTTTATTTTCTCTTCCATTGATTATTATTTGTTAGTGCTGTTTATATTTTTCTGTTGTTTTCTAATGGCTATTGGTAAATACTTGTTGGTGTTGTTTCTATTTTAGTTTTGTCTTCCATTGATTATGAGTTGTTAGTACTGTTTTTATTTTTCTGTTATTTTCTAGTGGCTATTAGTAAATACTTGTTGGTGTTGTTTCTATTTTTGTATTGTTTTCCATTGATTATTAGTTGTTAGTGCTGTTTTTATTTTCTGTTGCTTTCTAATGGCTATTAATAAATACTTGTTGGTGTTGTTTATATTTTTGTTTTGTGTTACATTGATTATTAGTTGTTAGTGCTGTTTTTATTTTTCTGTTGTCTTCTAATGGCTATTGGTAAATACTTGGTGTTGTTTTTATTTTTGTTTTGTCTTCCATTGATTATTAGTTGTTAATGCTGTTTTTATTTTTCTGGTGTTTTCTAATGGCTATTGGTAAATACTTATTGGTGTTGTTTTTATTTTTATTTTGTCTTCCATTGATTATTAGTTGTTAGTGCTGTTTTTATTTTTCTGTTGTTTTCTAATGGCTATTAGTAAATACTTGTTGGTGTTGTTTCTATATTTGTTTTGTTTTCCATTGATTATTACTTGTTAGTGCTGTTTTTATTTTTCTGTTGTTTTCTAATGGCTATTGGTAAATACTTGTTGGTGTTGTTTTTATTTTTGTTTTGTCTTCCATTGATTATTAGTCGTTAGTACTGTTTATATTTTTCTGTTGTTTTCTAATGGCTATTGGTAAATGCTTGGTGTTGTTTTTATTTTTGTTTTGTCTTCCATTGATTATTAATTGATAGTGCTGTTTTTATTTTTCTGTTGTTTTCTAATGGCTATTGGTAAATACTTGTTGGTGTTGTTTTTATTTTTGTTTTGTCTTCCATTGATTATTTGTTGTTAATGCTATTTTTATTTTTCTGTTGTTTTCTAATGGCTATTGGTAAGTACTTGTTGGTGTTTTTTTTATTTTTGTTTTGTCTTCCATTGTTTATTAATTGATAGTGATGTTTTTATTTTTCTGTTATTTTCTAGTGGCTATTAGTAAATACTTGTTGGTGTTGTTTCTATTTTTGTTTTGTGTTCCATTGATTATTAGTTGTTAGTACTGTTTTTATTTTTCTGTTATTTTCTAGTGGCTATTAGAAAATACTTGTTGGTGTTGTTTCTATTTTTGTTTTGTTTTCCATTGATTATTAGTTGTTAGTGCTGTTTTTATTTTCTGTTGTTTTCTAATGGCTATTAATAAATACTTGTTGGTGTTGTTTTTATTTTTGTTTTGTCTTCCATTGATTATTAGTTGTTAGTGCTGTTTATATTTTTCGGTTGTTTTCTAATGGCTATTGGTAAATACTTGTTGGCGTTGTTTCTATTTTTGTTTTGTTTTCCATTGATTATTAGTTGTTAGTGCTGTTTTTATTTTTCTGTTGTTTTCTAATGTCTATTGGAAATACTTGTTGGTGTTGTTTTTATTTTTGTTTTGTCTTCCATTGATTATTAGTTGTTAGCGCTGTTTTGATTTTTCTGTTGTTTTCTAATGGCTATTGGTAAATACTTGTTGGTGTTGTTTCTATTTTTGTTTTGTCTTCCATTGATTATTAGTTGTTAGTACTGTTTTTATTTTTCTGTTGTTTTCTAATGTCTATTGGAAATACTTGTTGGTGTTGTTTTTATTTTTGTTTTGTCTTCCATTGATTATTAGTTGTTAGTGCTGTTTTGATTTTTCTGTTGTTTTCTAATGGCTATTGGTAAATACTTGTTGGTGTTGTTTTTATTTTTGTTTTGTGTTCCATTGATTATGAGTTGTTAGTACTGTTTTTATTTTTCTGTTATTTTCTAGTGGCTATTAGTAAATACTTGTTGGTGTTGTTTCTATTTTTGTATTGTTTTCCATTGATTATTAGTTGTTAGTGCTGTTTTTATTTTCTGTTGCTTTCTAATGGCTATTAATAAATACTTGTTGGTGTTGTTTATATTTTTGTTTTGTGTTACATTGATTATTAGTTGTTAGTGCTGTTTTTATTTTTCTGTTGTCTTCTAATGGCTATTGGTAAATACTTGGTGTTGTTTTTATTTTTGTTTTGTCTTCCATTGATTATTAGTTGTTAATGCTGTTTTTATTTTTCTGGTGTTTTCTAATGGCTATTGGTAAATACTTATTAGTGTTGTTTTTATTTTTATTTTCTCTTCCATTGATTATTAGTTGTTAGTGCTGTTTTTATTTTTCTGTTGTCATCTAATGGTTATTGGTAAATACTTGTTGGAGTTGTTTTTATTTTTGTTTTGTCTTCCATTGATTATTAGTTGTTAATGCTGTTTTTATTTTTCTGTTGTTTTCTAATGGCTATTGGTAAATACTTATTGGTGTTGTTTTTATTTTTATTTTGTCTTCCATTGATTATTAGTTGTTAGTGCTGTTTTTATTTTTCTGTTGTTTTCTAATGGCTATTAGTAAATACTTGTTGGTGTTGTTTCTATTTTTGTTTTGTTTTCCATTGATTATTAGTTGTTAGTGCTGTTTTTATTTTTCTGTTGTTTTCTAATGGCTATTGGTAAATACTTGTTGGTGTTGTTTTTATTTTTGTTTTGTCTTCCATTGATTATTAGTTGTTAGTACTGTTTATATTTTTCTGTTGTTTTCTAATGGCTATTGGTAAATGCTTGGTGTTGTTTTTATTTTTGTTTTGTCTTCCATTGATTATTTGTTGTTAATGCTGTTTTTATTTTTCTGTTGTTTTATAATGGCTATTGTTAAGTACTTGTTGGTGTTGTTTTTAATTTTGTTTTGTCTTCCATTGATTATCAATTGTTAGTAATGTTTTTATTTTTCTGTTGTCTTCTAATGGCTATATGTAAATACTTGGTGTTGTTTCTATTTTTGTTTTGTCTTCCATTGATTATTATTTGTTAGTGCTCTTTATATTTTTCTGTTGTTTTCTAATGGCTATTGGTAAATACTTGTTGGTTTTGTTTCTATTTTTGTTTTGTTTTCCATTGATTATTAGTTGTTAGTACTGTTTTTATTTTTCTGTTGTTTTCTAATGGCTATTGGTAAATACTTATTGGTGTTGTTTTTATTTTTATTTTGTCTTCCATTGATTATTAGTTGTTAGTGCTGTTTTTATTTTTCTGTTGTTTTCTAATGGCTATTAGTAAATACTTGTTGGTGTTGTTTCTATTTTTGTTTTGTTTTCCATTGATTATTAGTTGTTAGTGCTGTTTTTATTTTTCTGTTGTTTTCTAATGGCTATTGGTAAATACTTGTTGGTGTTGTTTTTATTTTTGTTTTGTCTTCCATTGATTATTAGTTGTTAGTACTGTTTATATTTTTCTGTTGTTTTCTAATGGCTATTGGTAAATGCTTGGTGTTGTTTTTATTTTTGTTTTGTCTTCCATTGATTATTTGTTGTTAATGCTGTTTTTATTTTTCTGTTGTTTTATAATGGCTATTGTTAAGTACTTGTTGGTGTTGTTTTTAATTTTGTTTTGTCTTCCATTGATTATCAATTGTTAGTGCTGTTTTTATTTTTCTGTTGTCTTCTAATGGCTATTGGTAAATACTTGGTGTTGTTTCTATTTTTGTTTTGTTTTCCATTGATTATTAGTTGTTAGTGTTGTTATCATTTTTCTGTTGTTTTCTAATGGCTATTGGAAATACTTGTTGGTGTTGTTTTTATTTTTGTTTTGTCTTCCATTGATTATTAGTTGTTAGTGCTGTTTTGATTTTTCTGTTGTTTTCTAATGGCTATTGGTAAATACTTGTTGGTGTTGTTTCTATTTTTGTTTTGTTTTCCATTGATTATTAGTTGTTAGTACTGTTTTTATTTTTCTGTTGTTTTCTAATGTCTATTGGAAATACTTGTTGGTGTTGTTTTTATTTTTGTTTTGTCTTCCATTGATTATTAGTTGTTAGTGCTGTTTTGATTTTTCTGTTGTTTTCTAATGGCTATTGGTAAATACTTGTTGGTGTTGTTTCTATTTTTGTTTTGTCTTACATTGATTATTAGTTGTTAGTGCTGTTTTTATTTTTCTGTTGTTTTCTAATGGCTATTAGAAAATACTTGTTGGTGTTGTTTCTATTTTTGTATTGTTTTCCATTGATTATTAGTTGTTAGTGCTGTTTTTATTTTCTGTTGATTTCTAATGGCTATTAATAAATACTTGGTGTTGTTTTTATTTTTGTTTTGTCTTCCATTGATTATTAGTTGTTAATGCTGTTTTTATTTTTCTGTTGTTTTCTAATGGCTATTGGTAAATACTTATTGGTATTGTTTTTATTTTTATTTTCTCTTCCATTGATTATTAGTTGTTAATGCTGTTTATATTTTTCTGTTGTTTTCTAATGGCTATTGGTAAATGCTTGGTGTTGTTTTTATTTTTGTTTTGTCTTCCATTGATTATTTGTTGTTAATGCTGTTTTTATTTTTCTGTTGTTTTATAATGGCTATTGTTAAGTACTTGTTGGTGTTGTTTTTAATTTTGTTTTGTCTTCCATTGATTATCAATTGTTAGTGTTGTTTTTATTTTTCTGTTGTCTTCTAATGGCTATTGGTAAATACTTGGTGTTGTTTCTATTTTTGTTTTGTCTTCCATTGATTATTATTTGTTAGTGCTGTTTATATTTTTCTGTTGTTTTCTAATGGCTATTGGTAAATACTTGTTGGCGTTGTTTCTATTTTTGTTTTGTTTTCCATTGATTATTAGTTGTTAGTGCTGTTTTTATTTTTCTGTTGTTTTCTAATGTCTATTGGAAATACTTGTTGGTGTTGTTTTTATTTTTGTTTTGTCTTCCATTGATTATTAGTTGTTAGTGCTGTTTTGATTTTTCTGTTGTTTTCTAATGGCTATTGGTAAATACTTGTTGGTGTTGTTTCTATTTTTGTTTTGTCTTCCATTGATTATTAGTTGTTAGTACTGTTTTTATTTTTCTGTTGTTTTCTAATGTCTATTGGAAATACTTGTTGGTGTTGTTTTTATTTTTGTTTTGTCTTCCATTGATTATTAGTTGTTAGTGCTGTTTTGATTTTTCTGTTGTTTTCTAATGGCTATTGGTAAATACTTGTTGGTGTTGTTTTTATTTTTGTTTTGTGTTCCATTGATTATGAGTTGTTAGTACTGTTTTTATTTTTCTGTTATTTTCTAGTGGCTATTAGTAAATACTTGTTGGTGTTGTTTCTATTTTTGTTTTGTGTTCCATTGATTATTAGTTGTTAGTACTGTTTTTATTTTTCTGTTATTTTCTAGTGACTATTAGAAAATACTTGTTGGTGTTGATTCTATTTTTGTATTGTTTTCCATTGATTATTAGTTGTTAGTGCTGTTTTTATTTTCTGTTGATTTCTAATGGCTATTAATAAATACTTGGTGTTGTTTTTATTTTTGTTTTGTCTTCCATTGATTATTAGTTGTTAATGCTGTTTTTATTTTTCTGTTGTTTTCTAATGGCTATTGGTAAATACTTATTGGTATTGTTTTTATTTTTATTTTCTCTTCCATTGATTATTAGTTGTTAATGCTGTTTATATTTTTCTGTTGTTTTCTAATGGCTATTGGTAAATGCTTGGTGTTGTTTTTATTTTTGTTTTGTCTTCCATTGATTATTTGTTGTTAATGCTGTTTTTATTTTTCTGTTGTTTTATAATGGCTATTGGTAAGTACTAGTTGGTGTTGTTTTTAATTTTGTTTTGTCTTCCATTGATTATCAATTGTTAGTGTTGTTTTTATTTTTCTGTTGTCTTCTAATGGCTATTGGTAAATACTTGGTGTTGTTTCTATTTTTGTTTTGTCTTCCATTGATTATTATTTGCTAGTGCTGTTTATATTTTTCTGTTGTTTTCTAGTGGCTATTAGTAAATACTTGTTGGTGTTGTTTCTATTTTTGTTTTGTTTTCCATTGATTATTAGTTGTTAGTGCTGTTTTTATTTTTCTGTTGTTTTCTAATGTCTATTGGAAATACTTGTTGGTGTTGTTTTTATTTTTGTTTTGTCTTCCATTGATTATTAGTTGTTAGTGCTGTTTTGATTTTTCTGTTGTTTTCTAATGGCTATTGGTAAATACTTGGTGTTGTTTCTATTTTTGTTTTGTCTTCCATTGATTATTATTTGTTAATGCTGTTTTTATTTTTCTGTTGTTTTCTAATGGCTATTGGTAAATACTTATTGGTGTTGTTTTTATTTTTATTTTCTCTTCCATTGATTATTATTTGTTAGTGCTGTTTATATTTTTCTGTTGTTTTCTAATGGCTATTGGTAAATACTTGTTGGTGTTGTTTCTATTTTAGTTTTGTCTTCCATTGATTATGAGTTGTTAGTACTGTTTTTATTTTTCTGTTATTTTCTAGTGGCTATTAGTAAATACTTGTTGGTGTTGTTTCTATTTTTGTATTGTTTTCCATTGATTATTAGTTGTTAGTGCTGTTTTTATTTTCTGTTGCTTTCTAATGGCTATTAATAAATACTTGTTGGTGTTGTTTATATTTTTGTTTTGTGTTACATTGATTATTAGTTGTTAGTGCTGTTTTTATTTTTCTGTTGTCTTCTAATGGCTATTGGTAAATACTTGGTGTTGTTTTTATTTTTGTTTTGTCTTCCATTGATTATTAGTTGTTAATGCTGTTTTTATTTTTCTGGTGTTTTCTAATGGCTATTGGTAAATACTTATTGGTGTTGTTTTTATTTTTATTTTGTCTTCCATTGATTATTAGTTGTTAGTGCTGTTTTTATTTTTCTGTTGTTTTCTAATGGCTATTAGTAAATACTTGTTGGTGTTGTTTCTATATTTGTTTTGTTTTCCATTGATTATTACTTGTTAGTGCTGTTTTTATTTTTCTGTTGTTTTCTAATGGCTATTGGTAAGTACTTGTTGGTGTTTTTTTTATTTTTGTTTTGTCTTCCATTGATTATTTGTTGTTAATGCTATTTTTATTTTTCTGTTGTTTTCTAATGGCTATTGGTAAGTACTTGTTGGTGTTTTTTTTATTTTTGTTTTGTCTTCCATTGTTTATTAATTGATAGTGATGTTTTTATTTTTCTGTTATTTTCTAGTGGCTATTAGTAAATACTTGTTGGTGTTGTTTCTATTTTTGTTTTGTGTTCCATTGATTATTAGTTGTTAGTACTGTTTTTATTTTTCTGTTATTTTCTAGTGGCTATTAGAAAATACTTGTTGGTGTTGTTTCTATTTTTGTTTTGTTTTCCATTGATTATTAGTTGTTAGTGCTGTTTTTATTTTCTGTTGTTTTCTAATGGCTATTAATAATTACTTGTTGGTGTTGTTTTTATTTTTGTTTTGTCTTCCATTGATTATTAGTTGTTAGTGCTGTTTATATTTTTCGGTTGTTTTCTAATGGCTATTGGTAAATACTTGTTGGCGTTGTTTCTATTTTTGTTTTGTTTTCCATTGATTATTAGTTGTTAGTGCTGTTTTTATTTTTCTGTTGTTTTCTAATGTCTATTGGAAATACTTGTTGGTGTTGTTTTTATTTTTGTTTTGTCTTCCATTGATTATTAGTTGTTAGTGCTGTTTTGATTTTTCTGTTGTTTTCTAATGGCTATTGGTAAATACTTGTTGGTGTTGTTTCTATTTTTGTTTTGTCTTCCATTGATTATTAGTTGTTAGTACTGTTTTTATTTTTCTGTTGTTTTCTAATGTCTATTGGAAATACTTGTTGGTGTTGTTTTTATTTTTGTTTTGTCTTCCATTGATTATTAGTTGTTAGTGCTGTTTTGATTTTTCTGTTGTTTTCTAATGGCTATTGGTAAATACTTGTTGGTGTTGTTTTTATTTTTGTTTTGTGTTCCATTGATTATGAGTTGTTAGTACTGTTTTTATTTTTCTGTTATTTTCTAGTGGCTATTAGTAAATACTTGTTGGTGTTGTTTCTATTTTTGTTTTGTGTTCCATTGATTATTAGTTGTTAGTACTGTTTTTATTTTTCTGTTATTTTCTAGTGGCTATTAGAAAATACTTGTTGGTGTTGTTTCTATTTTTGTATTGTTTTCCATTGATTATTAGTTGTTAGTGCTGTTTTTATTTTCTGTTGTTTTCTAATGGCTATTGGTAAATACTTATTGGTATTGTTTTTATTTTTATTTTCTCTTCCATTGATTATTAGTTGTTAATGCTGTTTATATTTTTCTGTTGTTTTCTAATGGCTATTGGTAAATGCTTGGTGTTGTTTTTATTTTTGTTTTGTCTTCCATTGATTATTTGTTGTTAATGCTGTTTTTATTTTTCTGTTGTTTTATAATGGCTATTGTTAAGTACTAGTTGGTGTTGTTTTTAATTTTGTTTTGTCTTCCATTGATTATCAATTGTTAGTGTTGTTTTTATTTTTCTGTTGTCTTCTAATGGCTATTGGTAAATACTTGGTGTTGTTTCTATTTTTGTTTTGTCTTCCATTGATTATTATTTGTTAGTGCTGTTTATATTTTTCTGTTGTTTTCTAGTGGCTATTAGTAAATACTTGTTGGTGTTGTTTCTATTTTTGTTTTGTTTTCCATTGATTATTAGTTGTTAGTGCTGTTTTTATTTTTCTGTTGTTTTCTAATGTCTATTGGAAATACTTGTTGGTGTTGTTTTTATTTTTGTTTTGTCTTCCATTGATTATTAGTTGTTAGTGCTGTTTTGATTTTTCTGTTGTTTTCTAATGGCTATTGGTAAATACTTGGTGTTGTTTCTATTTTTGTTTTGTCTTCCATTGATTATTATTTGTTAATGCTGTTTTTATTTTTCTGTTGTTTTCTAATGGCTATTGGTAAATACTTATTGGTGTTGTTTTTATTTTTATTTTCTCTTCCATTGATTATTATTTGTTAGTGCTGTTTATATTTTTCTGTTGTTTTCTAATGGCTATTGGTAAATACTTGTTGGTGTTGTTTCTATTTTAGTTTTGTCTTCCATTGATTATGAGTTGTTAGTACTGTTTTTATTTTTCTGTTATTTTCTAGTGGCTATTAGTAAATACTTGTTGGTGTTGTTTCTATTTTTGTATTGTTTTCCATTGATTATTAGTTGTTAGTGCTGTTTTTATTTTCTGTTGCTTTCTAATGGCTATTAATAAATACTTGTTGGTGTTGTTTATATTTTTGTTTTGTGTTACATTGATTATTAGTTGTTAGTGCTGTTTTTATTTTTCTGTTGTCTTCTAATGGCTATTGGTAAATACTTGGTGTTGTTTTTATTTTTGTTTTGTCTTCCATTGATTATTAGTTGTTAATGCTGTTTTTATTTTTCTGTTGTTTTCTAATGGCTATTGGTAAATACTTATTGGTATTGTTTTTATTTTTATTTTCTCTTCCATTGATTATTAGTTGTTAATGCTGTTTATATTTTTCTGTTGTTTTCTAATGGCTATTGGTAAATGCTTGGTGTTGTTTTTATTTTTGTTTTGTCTTCCATTGATTATTTGTTGTTAATGCTGTTTTTATTTTTCTGTTGTTTTATAATGGCTATTGTTAAGTACTAGTTGGTGTTGTTTTTAATTTTGTTTTGTCTTCCATTGATTATCAATTGTTAGTGTTGTTTTTATTTTTCTGTTGTCTTCTAATGGCTATTGGTAAATACTTGGTGTTGTTTCTATTTTTGTTTTGTCTTCCATTGATTATTATTTGTTAGTGCTGTTTATATTTTTCTGTTGTTTTCTAGTGGCTATTAGTAAATACTTGTTGGTGTTGTTTCTATTTTTGTTTTGTTTTCCATTGATTATTAGTTGTTAGTGCTGTTTTTATTTTTCTGTTGTTTTCTAATGTCTATTGGAAATACTTGTTGGTGTTGTTTTTATTTTTGTTTTGTCTTCCATTGATTATTAGTTGTTAGTGCTGTTTTGATTTTTCTGTTGTTTTCTAATGGCTATTGGTAAATACTTGGTGTTGTTTCTATTTTTGTTTTGTCTTCCATTGATTATTATTTGTTAATGCTGTTTTTATTTTTCTGTTGTTTTCTAATGGCTATTGGTAAATACTTATTGGTGTTGTTTTTATTTTTATTTTCTCTTCCATTGATTATTATTTGTTAGTGCTGTTTATATTTTTCTGTTGTTTTCTAATGGCTATTGGTAAATACTTGTTGGTGTTGTTTCTATTTTAGTTTTGTCTTCCATTGATTATGAGTTGTTAGTACTGTTTTTATTTTTCTGTTATTTTCTAGTGGCTATTAGTAAATACTTGTTGGTGTTGTTTCTATTTTTGTATTGTTTTCCATTGATTATTAGTTGTTAGTGCTGTTTTTATTTTCTGTTGCTTTCTAATGGCTATTAATAAATACTTGTTGGTGTTGTTTATATTTTTGTTTTGTGTTACATTGATTATTAGTTGTTAGTGCTGTTTTTATTTTTCTGTTGTCTTCTAATGGCTATTGGTAAATACTTGGTGTTGTTTTTATTTTTGTTTTGTCTTCCATTGATTATTAGTTGTTAATGCTGTTTTTATTTTTCTGGTGTTTTCTAATGGCTATTGGTAAATACTTATTGGTGTTGTTTTTATTTTTATTTTGTCTTCCATTGATTATTAGTTGTTAGTGCTGTTTTTATTTTTCTGTTGTTTTCTAATGGCTATTAGTAAATACTTGTTGGTGTTGTTTCTATATTTGTTTTGTTTTCCATTGATTATTACTTGTTAGTGCTGTTTTTATTTTTCTGTTGTTTTCTAATGGCTATTGGTAAATACTTGTTGGTGTTGTTTTTATTTTTGTTTTGTCTTCCATTGATTATTAGTCGTTAGTACTGTTTATATTTTTCTGTTGTTTTCTAATGGCTATTGGTAAATGCTTGGTGTTGTTTTTATTTTTGTTTTGTCTTCCATTGATTATTAATTGATAGTGCTGTTTTTATTTTTCTGTTGTTTTCTAATGGCTATTGGTAAATACTTGTTGGTGTTGTTTTTATTTTTGTTTTGTCTTCCATTGATTATTTGTTGTTAATGCTATTTTTATTTTTCTGTTGTTTTCTAATGGCTATTGGTAAGTACTTGTTGGTGTTTTTTTTATTTTTGTTTTGTCTTCCATTGTTTATTAATTGATAGTGATGTTTTTATTTTTCTGTTATTTTCTAGTGGCTATTAGTAAATACTTGTTGGTGTTGTTTCTATTTTTGTTTTGTGTTCCATTGATTATTAGTTGTTAGTACTGTTTTTATTTTTCTGTTATTTTCTAGTGGCTATTAGAAAATACTTGTTGGTGTTGTTTCTATTTTTGTTTTGTTTTCCATTGATTATTAGTTGTTAGTGCTGTTTTTATTTTCTGTTGTTTTCTAATGGCTATTAATAAATACTTGTTGGTGTTGTTTTTATTTTTGTTTTGTCTTCCATTGATTATTAGTTGTTAGTGCTGTTTATATTTTTCGGTTGTTTTCTAATGACTATTGGTAAATACTTGTTGGTGTTGTTTTTATTTTTGTTTTGTCTTCCATTGATTATTTGTTGTTAATGCTGTTTTTATTTTTCTGTTGTTTTATAATGGCTATTGTTAAGTACTTGTTGGTGTTGTTTTTAATTTTGTTTTGTCTTCCATTGATTATCAATTGTTAGTGCTGTTTTTATTTTTCTGTTGTCTTCTAATGGCTATTGGTAAATACTTGGTGTTGTTTCTATTTTTGTTTTGTCTTCCATTGATTATTATTTGTTAGTGCTGTTTATATTTTTCTGTTGTTTTCTAATGGCTATTGGTAAATACTTGTTGGTGTTGTTTCTATTTTTGTTTTGTTTTCCATTGATTATTAGTTGTTAGTGCTGTTTTTATTTTTCTGTTGTTTTCTAATGTCTATTGGAAATACTTGTTGGTGTTGTTTTTATTTTTGTTTTGTCTTCCATTGATTATTTGTTGTTAGTGCTGTTTTGATTTTTCTGTTGTTTTCTAATGGCTATTGGTAAATACTTGTTGGTGTTGTTTTTATTTTTGTTTTGTCTTCCATTGATTATGGGTTGTTAGTACTGTTTTTATTTTTCTGTTATTTTCTAGTGGCTATTAGAAAATACTTGTTGGTGTTGTTTCTATTTTTGTATTGTTTTCCATTGATTATTAGTTGTTAGTGCTGTTTTTATTTTCTGTTGCTTTCTAATGGCTATTAATAAATACTTGTTGGTGTTGTTTTTATTTTTGTTTTGTCTTACATTGATTATTAGTTGTTAGTGCTGTTTTTATTTTTCTGTTGTCTTCTAATGGCTATTGGTAAATACTTGGTGTTGTTTTTATTTTTGCTTTGTCTTCCATTGATTATTAGTTGTTAATGCTGTTTTTATTTTTCTGTTGTTTTCTAATGGCTATTGGTAAATACTTATTAGTGTTGTTTTTATTTTTATTTTCTCTTCCATTGATTATTAGTTGTTAGTGCTGTTTTTATTTTTCTGTTGTCATCTAATGGTTATTGGTAAATACTTATTGGTATTGTTTTTATTTTTATTTTCTCTTCCATTGATTATTAGTTGTTAATGCTGTTTATATTTTTCTGTTGTTTTCTAATGGCTATTGGTAAATGCTTGGTGTTGTTTTTATTTTTGTTTTGTCTTCCATTGATTATTTGTTGTTAATGCTGTTTTTATTTTTCTGTTGTTTTATAATGGCTATTGTTAAGTACTTGTTGGTGTTGTTTTTAATTTTGTTTTGTCTTCCATTGATTATCAATTGTTAGTAATGTTTTTATTTTTCTGTTGTCTTCTAATGGCTATATGTAAATACTTGGTGTTGTTTCTATTTTTGTTTTGTCTTCCATTGATTATTATTTGTTAGTGCTCTTTATATTTTTCTGTTGTTTTCTAATGGCTATTGGTAAATACTTGTTGGTTTTGTTTCTATTTTTGTTTTGTTTTCCATTGATTATTAGTTGTTAGTGTTGTTATCATTTTTCTGTTGTTTTCTAATGGCTATTGGTAAATACTTGTTGGTGTTGTTTCTATTTTTGTTTTGTTTTCCATTGATTATTAGTTGTTAGTACTGTTTTTATTTTTCTGTTGTTTTCTAATGGCTATTGGTAAATACTTATTGGTGTTGTTTTTATTTTTATTTTGTCTTCCATTGATTATTAGTTGTTAGTGCTGTTTTTATTTTTCTGTTGTTTTCTAATGGCTATTAGTAAATACTTGTTGGTGTTGTTTCTATTTTTGTTTGTTTTCCATTGATTATTAGTTGTTAGTGCTGTTTTTATTTTTCTGTTGTTTTCTAATGGCTATTGGTAAATACTTGTTGGTGTTGTTTTTATTTTTGTTTTGTCTTCCATTGATTATTAGTTGTTAGTACTGTTTATATTTTTCTGTTGTTTTCTAATGGCTATTGGTAAATGCTTGGTGTTGTTTTTATTTTTGTTTTGTCTTCCATTGATTATTTGTTGTTAATGCTGTTTTTATTTTTCTGTTGTTTTATAATGGCTATTGTTAAGTACTTGTTGGTGTTGTTTTTAATTTTGTTTTGTCTTCCATTGATTATCAATTGTTAGTGTTGTTTTTATTTTTCTGTTGTCTTCTAATGGCTATTGGTAAATACTTGGTGTTGTTTCTATTTTTGTTTTGTTTTCCATTGATTATTAGTTGTTAGTGTTGTTATCATTTTTCTGTTGTTTTCTAATGGCTATTGGTAAATACTTGTTGGTGTTGTTTCTATTTTTGTTTTGTTTTCCATTGATTATTAGTTGTTAGTACTGTTTTTATTTTTCTGTTGTTTTCTAATGTCTATTGGAAATACTTGTTGGTGTTGTTTTTATTTTTGTTTTGTCTTCCATTGATTATTAGTTGTTAGTGCTGTTTTGATTTTTCTGTTGTTTTCTAATGGCTATTGGTAAATACTTGTTGGTGTTGTTTCTATTTTTGTTTTGTCTTACATTGATTATTAGTTGTTAGTGCTGTTTTTATTTTTCTGTTGTTTTCTAATGGCTATTAGAAAATACTTGTTGGTGTTGTTTCTATTTTTGTATTGTTTTCCATTGATTATTAGTTGTTAGTGCTGTTTTTATTTTCTGTTGATTTCTAATGGCTATTAATAAATACTTGGTGTTGTTTTTATTTTTGTTTTGTCTTCCATTGATTATTAGTTGTTAATGCTGTTTTTATTTTTCTGTTGTTTTCTAATGGCTATTGGTAAATACTTATTGGTATTGTTTTTATTTTTATTTTCTCTTCCATTGATTATTAGTTGTTAATGCTGTTTATATTTTTCTGTTGTTTTCTAATGGCTATTGGTAAATGCTTGGTGTTGTTTTTATTTTTGTTTTGTCTTCCATTGATTATTTGTTGTTAATGCTGTTTTTATTTTTCTGTTGTTTTATAATGGCTATTGTTAAGTACTTGTTGGTGTTGTTTTTAATTTTGTTTTGTCTTCCATTGATTATCAATTGTTAGTGTTGTTTTTATTTTTCTGTTGTCTTCTAATGGCTATTGGTAAATACTTGGTGTTGTTTCTATTTTTGTTTTGTTTTCCATTGATTATTAGTTGCTAGTGTTGTTATCATTTTTCTGTTGTTTTCTAATGGCTATTGGTAAATACTTGTTGGTGTTGTTTCTATTTTTGTTTTGTCTTCCATTGATTATTAGTTGTTAGTGCTGTTTTTATTTTTCTGTTGTTTTCTAATGTCTATTGGAAATACTTGTTGGTGTTGTTTTTATTTTTGTTTTGTCTTCCATTGATTATTAGTTGTTAGTGCTGTTTTGATTTTTCTGTTATTTTCTAGTTGCTATTAGTAAATACTTGTTGGTGTTGTTTCTATTTTTGTTTTGTTTTCCACTGATTATTAGTTGTTAGTGCTGTTTTTATTTTCTGTTGTTTTCTAATGGCTATTAATAAACACTTGTTGGTGTTGTTTCTATTTTTGTTTTGTGTTCCACTGATTATTAGTTGTTAGTGCTGTTTTTTATTTTCTGTTGTTTTCTAATGGCTATTGGTAAATACTTGTTGGTGTTGTTTTTATTTTTGTTTTGTCTTCCATTGATTATTAGTTGTTAGTACTGTTTTTATTTTTCTGTTGTTTTCTAGTTGCTATTAGTAAATACTTGTTGGTGTTGTTTCTATTTTTGTTTTGTCTTCCATTGATTATTAGTTGTTAGTGCTGTTTTGATTTTTCTGTTATTTTCTAGTTGCTATTAGTAAATACTTGTTGGTGTTGTTTCTATTTTTGTTTTGTTTTCCACTGATTATCAATTGTTAGTGCTGTTTTTATTTTTCTGTTGTCTTCTAATGGCTATTGGTAAATACTTGGTGTTGTTTCTATTTTTGTTTTGTTTTCCATTGATTATTAGTTGTTAGTGTTGTTATCATTTTTCTGTTGTTTTCTAATGGCTATTGGTAAATACTTGTTGGTGTTGTTTCTATTTTTGTTTTGTTTTCCATTGATTATTAGTTGTTAGTACTGTTTTTATTTTTCTGTTGTTTTCTAATGTCTATTGGAAATACTTGTTGGTGTTGTTTTTATTTTTGTTTTGTCTTCCATTGATTATTAGTTGTTAGTGCTGTTTTGATTTTTCTGTTGTTTTCTAATGGCTATTGGTAAATACTTGTTGGTGTTGTTTCTATTTTTGTTTTGTCTTACATTGATTATTAGTTGTTAGTGCTGTTTTTATTTTTCTGTTGTTTTCTAATGGCTATTAGAAAATACTTGTTGGTGTTGTTTCTATTTTTGTATTGTTTTCCATTGATTATTAGTTGTTAGTGCTGTTTTTATTTTCTGTTGATTTCTAATGGCTATTAATAAATACTTGGTGTTGTTTTTATTTTTGTTTTGTCTTCCATTGATTATTAGTTGTTAATGCTGTTTTTATTTTTCTGTTGTTTTCTAATGGCTATTGGTAAATACTTATTGGTATTGTTTTTATTTTTATTTTCTCTTCCATTGATTATTAGTTGTTAATGCTGTTTATATTTTTCTGTTGTTTTCTAATGGCTATTGGTAAATGCTTGGTGTTGTTTTTATTTTTGTTTTGTCTTCCATTGATTATTTGTTGTTAATGCTGTTTTTATTTTTCTGTTGTTTTATAATGGCTATTGTTAAGTACTTGTTGGTGTTGTTTTTAATTTTGTTTTGTCTTCCATTGATTATCAATTGTTAGTGTTGTTTTTATTTTTCTGTTGTCTTCTAATGGCTATTGGTAAATACTTGGTGTTGTTTCTATTTTTGTTTTGTCTTCCATTGATTATTATTTGTTAGTGCTGTTTATATTTTTCTGTTGTTTTCTAATGGCTATTGGTAAATACTTGTTGGCGTTGTTTCTATTTTTGTTTTGTTTTCCATTGATTATTAGTTGTTAGTGCTGTTTTTATTTTTCTGTTGTTTTCTAATGTCTATTGGAAATACTTGTTGGTGTTGTTTTTATTTTTGTTTTGTCTTCCATTGATTATTAGTTGTTAGTGCTGTTTTGATTTTTCTGTTGTTTTCAAATGGCTATTGGTAAATACTTGTTGGTGTTGTTTCTATTTTTGTTTTGTGTTCCATTGATTATGAGTTGTTAGTACTGTTTTTATTTTTCTGTTATTTTCTAGTGGCTATTAGAAAATACTTGTTGGTGTTGTTTTTATTTTTGTTTTGTCTTCCATTGATTATTTGTTGTTAATGCTGTTTTTATTTTTCTGTTGTTTTATAATGGCTATTGTTAAGTACTTGTTGGTGTTGTTTTTAATTTTGTTTTGTCTTCCATTGATTATCAATTGTAAGTGTTGTTTTTATTTTTCTGTTGTCTTCTAATGGCTATTGGTAAATACTTGGTGTTGTTTCTATTTTTGTTTTGTCTTCCATTGATTATTATTTGTTAGTGCTGTTTATATTTTTCTGTTGTTTTCTAATGGCTATTGGTAAATACTTGTTGGTGTTGTTTCTATTTTTGTTTTGTTTTCCATTGATTATTAGTTGTTAGTGCTGTTTTTATTTTTCTGTTGTTTTCTAATGTCTATTGGAAATACTTGTTGGTGTTGTTTTTATTTTTGTTTTGTCTTCCATTGATTATTAGTTGTTAGTGCTGTTTTTATTTTTCTGTTGCTTTCTAATGGCTATTAATAAATACTTGTTGGTGTTGTTTATATTTTTGTTTTGTCTTACATTGATTATTAGTTGTTAGTGCTGTTTTTATTTTTCTGTTGTCTTCTAATGGCTATTGGTAAATACTTGGTGTTGTTTTTATTTTTGTTTTGTCTTCCATTGATTATTAGTTGTTAATGCTGTTTTTATTTTTCTGTTTTTTTATAATGGCTATTGGTAAATATTTATTGGTGTTGTTTTTATTTTTATTTTCTCTTCCATTGATTATTAGTTGTTAGTGCTGTTTTTATTTTTCTGTTGTTTTCTAATGGCTATTAGTAAATACTTGTTGGTGTTGTTTCTATTTTTCTTTTGTTTTCCATTGATTGTTAGTTGTTAGTGCTGTTTTCATTTTTCTGTTGTCTTCTAATGGTTATTGGTAAATACTTGTTGGTGTTGTTTTTATTTTTGTTTTGTCTTCCATTGATTATTAGTTGTTAATGCTGTTTTTATTTTTCTGTTGTTTTCTAATGGCTATTGGTAAATACTTATTGGTGTTGTTTTTATTTTTGTTTTGTCTTCCATTGATTATTAGTTGTTAGTGCTGTTTTGATTTTTCTGTTGTTTTCCAATGGCTATTAGTAAATACTTGTTGGTGTTGTTTCTATTTTTGTTTTGTCTTCCATTGATTATGAGTTGTTAGTACTGTTTTTATTTTTCTGTTATTTTCTAGTGGCTATTAGAAAATACTTGTTGGTGTTGTTTCTATTTTTGTATTGTTTTCCATTGATTATTAGTTGTTAGTGCTGTTTTTATTTTCTGTTGCTTTCTAATGGCTATTAATAAATACTTGTTGGTGTTGTTTTTAATTTTGTTTTGTCTGCCATTGATTATCAATTGTTAGTGTTGTTTTTATTTTTCTGTTGTCTTCTAATGGCTATTGGTAAATACTTGGTGTTGTTTCTATTTTTGTTTTGTCTTCCATTGATTATTATTTGTTAGTGCTCTTTATATTTTTCTGTTGTTTTCTAATGGCTATTGGTAAATACTTGTTGGTTTTGTTTCTATTTTTGTTTTGTTTTCCATTGATTATTAGTTGCTAGTGTTGTTATCATTTTTCTGTTGTTTTCTAATGGCTATTGGTAAATACTTGTTGGTGTTGTTTCTATTTTTGTTTTGTCTTCCATTGATTATTAGTTGTTAGTGCTGTTTTTATTTTTCTGTTGTTTTCTAATGTCTATTGGAAATACTTGTTGGTGTTGTTTTTATTTTTGTTTTGTCTTCCATTGATTATTAGTTGTTAGTACTGTTTTTATTTTTCTGTTGTTTTCTAGTTGCTATTAGTAAATACTTGTTGGTGTTGTTTCTATTTTTGTTTTGTCTTCCATTGATTATTAGTTGTTAGTGCTGTTTTGATTTTTCTGTTATTTTCTAGTTGCTATTAGTAAATACTTGTTGGTGTTGTTTCTATTTTTGTTTTGTTTTCCACTGATTATTAGTTGTTAGTGCTGTTTTTATTTTCTGTTGTTTTCTAATGGCTATTAATAAACACTTGTTGGTGTTGTTTCTATTTTTGTTTTGTGTTCCACTGATTATTAGTTGTTAGTGCTGTTTTTTATTTTCTGTTGTTTTCTAATGGCTATTGGTAAATACTTGTTGGTGTTGTTTTTATTTTTGTTTTGTCTTCCATTGATTATTAGTTGTTAGTACTGTTTTTATTTTTCTGTTGTTTTCTAGTTGCTATTAGTAAATACTTGTTGGTGTTGTTTCTATTTTTGTTTTGTCTTCCATTGATTATTAGTTGTTAGTGCTGTTTTGATTTTTCTGTTATTTTCTAGTTGCTATTAGTAAATACTTGTTGGTGTTGTTTCTATTTTTGTTTTGTTTTCCACTGATTATTAGTTGTTAGTGCTGTTTTTATTTTCTGTTGTTTTCTAATGGCTATTAATAAACACTTGTTGGTGTTGTTTCTATTTTTGTTTTGTCTTCCATTGATTATTAGTTGTTAGTGCTGTTTTTTATTTTCTGTTGTTTTCTAATGGCTATTGGTAAATACTTGTTGGTGTTGTTTCTATTTTTGTTTTGTGTTCCATTGATTATTAGTTGTTAGTACTGTTTTTATTTTTCTGTTATTTTCTAGTGGCTATTAGAAAATACTTGTTGGTGTTGTTTCTATTTTTGTATTGTTTTCCTTGATTATTAGTTGTTAGTGCTGTTTTTATTTTCTGTTCATTTCTAATGGCTATTAATAAATACTTGGTGTTGTTTTTATTTTTGTTTTGTCTTCCATTGATTATTAGTTGTTAATGCTGTTTTTATTTTTCTGTTGTTTTCTAATGGCTATTGGTAAATACTTATTGGTATTGTTTTTATTTTTATTTTCTCTTCCATTGATTATTAGTTGTTAATGCTGTTTATATTTTTCTGTTGTTTTCTAATGGCTATTGGTAAATGCTTGGTGTTGTTTTTATTTTTGTTTTGTCTTCCATTGATTATTTGTTGTTAATGCTGTTTTTATTTTTCTGTTGTTTTATAATGGCTATTGTTAAGTACTTGTTGGTGTTGTTTTTAATTTTGTTTTGTCTTCCATTGATTATCAATTGTTAGTGTTGTTTTTATTTTTCTGTTGTCTTCTAATGGCTATTGGTAAATACTTGGTGTTGTTTCTATTTTTGTTTTGTCTTCCATTGGTTATTATTTGTTAGTGCTGTTTATATTTTTCTGTTGTTTTCTAATGGCTATTGGTAAATACTTGTTGGTGTTGTTTCTATTTTTGTTTTGTTTTCCATTGATTATTAGTTGTTAGTGCTGTTTTTATTTTTCTGTTGTTTTCTAATGTCTATTGGAAATACTTGTTGGTGTTGTTTTTATTTTTGTTTTGTCTTCCATTGATTATTAGTTGTTAGTGCTGTTTTGATTTTTCTGTTGTTTTCTAATGGCTATTGGTAAATACTTGTTGGTGTTGTTTCTATTTTTGTTTTGTTTTCCATTGATTATTAGTTGTTAGTGCTGTTTTTATTTTTCTGTTGTTTTCTAATGTCTATTGGAAATACTTGTTGGTGTTGTTTTTATTTTTGTTTTGTCTTCCATTGATTATTAGTTGTTAGTGCTGTTTTGATTTTTCTGTTGTTTTCTAATGGCTATTGGTAAATACTTGTTGGTGTTGTTTCTATTTTTGTTTTGTGTTCCATTGATTATGAGTTGTTAGTACTGTTTTTATTTTTCTGTTATTTTCTAGTGGCTATTAGAAAATACTTGTTGGTGTTGTTTTTATTTTTGTTTTGTCTTCCATTGATTATTTGTTGTTAATGCTGTTTTTATTTTTCTGTTGTTTTATAATGGCTATTGTTAAGTACTTGTTGGTGTTGTTTTTAATTTTGTTTTGTCTTCCATTGATTATCAATTGTTAGTGTTGTTTTTATTTTTCTGTTGTCTTCTAATGGCTATTGGTAAATACTTGGTCTTGTTTCTATTTTTGTTTTGTCTTCCATTGATTATTATTTGTTAGTGTTGTTTATATTTTTCTGTTGTTTTCTAATGGATATTGGTAAATACTTGTTGGTGTTGTTTCTATTTTTGTTTTGTTTTCCATTGATTATTAGTTGTTAGTGCTGTTTTTATTTTTCTGTTGTTTTCTAATGTCTATTGGAAATACTTGTTGGTGTTGTATTTATTTTTGTTTTGTCTTCCATTGATTATTAGTTGTTAGTGCTGTTTTTATTTTTCTGTTGCTTTCTAATGGCTATTAATAAATACTTGTTGGTGTTGTTTATATTTTTGTTTTGTCTTACATTGATTATTAGTTGTCAGTGCTGTTTTTATTTTTCTGTTGTCTTCTAATGGCTATTGGTAAATACTTGGTGTTGTTTTTATTTTTGTTTTGTCTTCCATTGATTATTAGTTGTTAATGCTGTTTTTATTTTTCTGTTTTTTTATAATGGCTATTGGTAAATGCTTGGTGTTGTTTTTATTTTTGTTTTGTCTTCCATTGATTATTTGTTGTTAATGCTGTTTTTATTTTTCTGTTGTTTTATAATGGCTATTGTTAAGTACTTGTTGGTGTTGTTTTTAATTTTGTTTTGTCTTCCATTGATTATCAATTGTTAGTGTTGTTTTTATTTTTCTGTTGTCTTCTAATGGCTATTGGTAAATACTTGGTGTTGTTTCTATTTTTGTTTTGTCTTCCATTGATTATTATTTGTTAGTGCTCTTTATATTTTTCTGTTGTTTTCTAATGGCTATTGGTAAATACTTGTTGGTTTTGTTTCTATTTTTGTTTTGTTTTCCATTGATTATTAGTTGTTAGTGTTGTTATCATTTTTCTGTTGTTTTCTAATGGCTATTGGTAAATACTTGTTGGTGTTGTTTCTATTTTTGTTTTGTTTTCCATTGATTATTAGTTGTTAGTGCTGTTTTTATTTTTCTGTTGTTTTCTAATGTCTATTGGAAATACTTGTTGGTGTTGTTTTTATTTTTGTTTTGTCTTCCATTGATTATTAGTTGTTAGTGCTGTTTTGATTTTTCTGTTGTTTTCTAATGGCTATTGGTAAATACTTGTTGGTGTTGTTTCTATTTTTGTGTTGTCTTCCATTGATTATTAGTTGTTAGTACTGTTTTTATTTTTCTGTTGTTTTCTAATGTCTATTGGAAATACTTGTTGGTGTTGTTTTTATTTTTGTTTTGTCTTCCATTGATTATTAGTTGTTAGTGCTGTTTTGATTTTTCTGTTGTTTTCTAATGGCTATTGGTAAATACTTGTTGGTGTTGTTTCTATTTTTGTTTTGTCTTCCATTGATTATGAGTTGTTAGTACTGTTTTTATTTTTCTGTTGTTTTCTAATGGCTATTAGAAAATACTTGTTGGTGTTGTTTCTATTTTTGTATTGTTTTCCATTGATTATTAGTTGTTAGTGCTGTTTTTATTTTCTGTTGATTTCTAATGGCTATTAATAAATACTTGGTGTTGTTTTTATTTTTGTTTTGTCTTCCATTGATTATTAGTTGTTAATGCTGTTTTTATTTTTCTGTTGTTTTCTAATGGCTATTGGTAAATACTTATTGGTATTGTTTTTATTTTTATTTTCTCTTCCATTGATTATTAGTTGTTAATGCTGTTTATATTTTTCTGTTGTTTTCTAATGGCTATTGGTAAATGCTTGGTGTTGTTTTTATTTTTGTTTTGTCTTCCATTGATTATTTGTTGTTAATGCTGTTTTTATTTTTCTGTTGTTTTATAATGGCTATTGTTAAGTACTAGTTGGTGTTGTTTTTAATTTTGTTTTGTCTTCCATTGATTATCAATTGTTAGTGTTGTTTTTATTTTTCTGTTGTCTTCTAATGGCTATTGGTAAATACTTGGTGTTGTTTCTATTTTTGTTTTGTCTTCCATTGATTATTATTTGTTAGTGCTGTTTATATTTTTCTGTTGTTTTCTAGTGGCTATTAGTAAATACTTGTTGGTGTTGTTTCTATTTTTGTTTTGTTTTCCATTGATTATTAGTTGTTAGTGCTGTTTTTATTTTTCTGTTGTTTTCTAATGTCTATTGGAAATACTTGTTGGTGTTGTTTTTATTTTTGTTTTGTCTTCCATTGATTATGAGTTGTTAGTACTGTTTTTATTTTTCTGTTATTTTCTAGTGGCTATTAGTAAATACTTGTTGGTGTTGTTTCTATTTTTGTATTGTTTTCCATTGATTATTAGTTGTTAGTGCTGTTTTTATTTTCTGTTGCTTTCTAATGGCTATTAATAAATACTTGTTGGTGTTGTTTATATTTTTGTTTTGTGTTACATTGATTATTAGTTGTTAGTGCTGTTTTTATTTTTCTGTTGTCTTCTAATGGCTATTGGTAAATACTTGTTGGTGTTGTTTTTATTTTTGTTTTGTCTTCCATTGATTATTAGTTGTTAATGCTGTTTTTATTTTTCTGTTGTTTTCTAATGGCTATTGGTAAATACTTATTGGTGTTGTTTTTATTTTTATTTTGTCTTCCATTGATTATTAGTTGTTAGTGCTGTTTTTATTTTTCTGTTGTTTTCTAATGGCTATTAGTAAATACTTGTTGGTGTTGTTTCTATTTTTGTTTTGTTTTCCATTGATTATTAGTTGTTAGTGCTGTTTTTATTTTTCTGTTGTCTTCTAATGGCTATTGGTAAATACTTGGTGTTGTTTTTATTTTTGTTTTGTCTTCCATTGATTATTAGTTGTTAATGCTGTTTTTATTTTTCTGTTGTTTTCTAATGGCTATTGGTAAATACTTATTGGTGTTGTTTTTATTTTTATTTTGTCTTCCATTGATTATTAGTTGTTAGTGCTGTTTTTATTTTTCTGTTGTTTTCTAATGGCTATTAGTAAATACTTGTTGGTGTTGTTTCTATTTTTGTTTTGTCTTCCATTGATTATTATTTGTTAGTGCTGTTTATATTTTTCTGTTGTTTTCTAATGGCTATTGGTAAATACTTGTTGGTGTTGTTTCTATTTTTGTTTTGTTTTCCATTGATTATTAGTTGTTAGTGCTGTTTTTATTTTTCTGTTGTTTTCTAATGTCTATTGGAAATACTTGTTGGTGTTGTTTTTATTTTTGTTTTGTCTTCCATTGATTATTAGTTGTTAGTGCTGTTTTTATTTTTCTGTTGTCTTCTAATGGCTATTGGTAAATACTTGGTGTTGTTTTTATTTTTGTTTTGTCTTCCATTGATTATTAGTTGTTAATGCTGTTTTTATTTTTCTGTTTTTTTATAATGGCTATTGGTAAATATTTATTGGTGTTGTTTTTATTTTTATTTTCTCTTCCATTGATTATTAGTTGTTAGTGCTGTTTTTATTTTTCTGTTGTTTTCTAATGGCTATTAGTAAATACTTGTTGGTGTTGTTTCTATTTTTCTTTTGTTTTCCATTGATTGTTAGTTGTTAGTGCTGTTTTCATTTTTCTGTTGTCTTCTAATGGTTATTGGTAAATACTTGTTGGTGTTGTTTTTATTTTTGTTTTGTCTTCCATTGATTATTAGTTGTTAATGCTGTTTTTATTTTTCTGTTGTTTTCTAATGGCTATTGGTAAATACTTATTGGTGTTGTTTTTATTTTTGTTTTGTCTTCCATTGATTATTAGTTGTTAGTGCTGTTTTGATTTTTCTGTTGTTTTCCAATGGCTATTAGTAAATACTTGTTGGTGTTGTTTCTATTTTTGTTTTGTCTTCCATTGATTATGAGTTGTTAGTACTGTTTTTATTTTTCTGTTATTTTCTAGTGGCTATTAGAAAATACTTGTTGGTGTTGTTTCTATTTTTGTATTGTTTTCCATTGATTATTAGTTGTTAGTGCTGTTTTTATTTTCTGTTGCTTTCTAATGGCTATTAATAAATACTTGTTGGTGTTGTTTTTAATTTTGTTTTGTCTGCCATTGATTATCAATTGTTAGTGTTGTTTTTATTTTTCTGTTGTCTTCTAATGGCTATTGGTAAATACTTGGTGTTGTTTCTATTTTTGTTTTGTCTTCCATTGATTATTATTTGTTAGTGCTCTTTATATTTTTCTGTTGTTTTCTAATGGCTATTGGTAAATACTTGTTGGTTTTGTTTCTATTTTTGTTTTGTTTTCCATTGATTATTAGTTGCTAGTGTTGTTATCATTTTTCTGTTGTTTTCTAATGGCTATTGGTAAATACTTGTTGGTGTTGTTTCTATTTTTGTTTTGTCTTCCATTGATTATTAGTTGTTAGTGCTGTTTTTATTTTTCTGTTGTTTTCTAATGTCTATTGGAAATACTTGTTGGTGTTGTTTTTATTTTTGTTTTGTCTTCCATTGATTATTAGTTGTTAGTACTGTTTTTATTTTTCTGTTGTTTTCTAGTTGCTATTAGTAAATACTTGTTGGTGTTGTTTCTATTTTTGTTTTGTCTTCCATTGATTATTAGTTGTTAGTGCTGTTTTGATTTTTCTGTTATTTTCTAGTTGCTATTAGTAAATACTTGTTGGTGTTGTTTCTATTTTTGTTTTGTTTTCCACTGATTATTAGTTGTTAGTGCTGTTTTTATTTTCTGTTGTTTTCTAATGGCTATTAATAAACACTTGTTGGTGTTGTTTCTATTTTTGTTTTGTGTTCCACTGATTATTAGTTGTTAGTGCTGTTTTTTATTTTCTGTTGTTTTCTAATGGCTATTGGTAAATACTTGTTGGTGTTGTTTTTATTTTTGTTTTGTCTTCCATTGATTATTAGTTGTTAGTACTGTTTTTATTTTTCTGTTGTTTTCTAGTTGCTATTAGTAAATACTTGTTGGTGTTGTTTCTATTTTTGTTTTGTCTTCCATTGATTATTAGTTGTTAGTGCTGTTTTGATTTTTCTGTTATTTTCTAGTTGCTATTAGTAAATACTTGTTGGTGTTGTTTCTATTTTTGTTTTGTTTTCCACTGATTATTAGTTGTTAGTGCTGTTTTTATTTTCTGTTGTTTTCTAATGGCTATTAATAAACACTTGTTGGTGTTGTTTCTATTTTTGTTTTGTCTTCCATTGATTATTAGTTGTTAGTGCTGTTTTTTATTTTCTGTTGTTTTCTAATGGCTATTGGTAAATACTTGTTGGTGTTGTTTCTATTTTTGTTTTGTGTTCCATTGATTATTAGTTGTTAGTACTGTTTTTATTTTTCTGTTATTTTCTAGTGGCTATTAGAAAATACTTGTTGGTGTTGTTTCTATTTTTGTATTGTTTTCCTTGATTATTAGTTGTTAGTGCTGTTTTTATTTTCTGTTCATTTCTAATGGCTATTAATAAATACTTGGTGTTGTTTTTATTTTTGTTTTGTCTTCCATTGATTATTAGTTGTTAATGCTGTTTTTATTTTTCTGTTGTTTTCTAATGGCTATTGGTAAATACTTATTGGTATTGTTTTTATTTTTATTTTCTCTTCCATTGATTATTAGTTGTTAATGCTGTTTATATTTTTCTGTTGTTTTCTAATGGCTATTGGTAAATGCTTGGTGTTGTTTTTATTTTTGTTTTGTCTTCCATTGATTATTTGTTGTTAATGCTGTTTTTATTTTTCTGTTGTTTTATAATGGCTATTGTTAAGTACTTGTTGGTGTTGTTTTTAATTTTGTTTTGTCTTCCATTGATTATCAATTGTTAGTGTTGTTTTTATTTTTCTGTTGTCTTCTAATGGCTATTGGTAAATACTTGGTGTTGTTTCTATTTTTGTTTTGTCTTCCATTGATTATTAGTTGTTAGTGCTGTTTTGATTTTTCTGTTGTTTTCTAATGGCTATTGGTAAATACTTGTTGGTGTTGTTTCTATTTTTGTTTTGTTTTCCATTGATTATTAGTTGTTAGTGCTGTTTTTATTTTTCTGTTGTTTTCTAATGTCTATTGGAAATACTTGTTGGTGTTGTTTTTATTTTTGTTTTGTCTTCCATTGATTATTAGTTGTTAGTGCTGTTTTGATTTTTCTGTTGTTTTCTAATGGCTATTGGTAAATACTTGTTGGTGTTGTTTCTATTTTTGTTTTGTGTTCCATTGATTATGAGTTGTTAGTACTGTTTTTATTTTTCTGTTATTTTCTAGTGGCTATTAGAAAATACTTGTTGGTGTTGTTTTTATTTTTGTTTTGTCTTCCATTGATTATTTGTTGTTAATGCTGTTTTTATTTTTCTGTTGTTTTATAATGGCTATTGTTAAGTACTTGTTGGTGTTGTTTTTAATTTTGTTTTGTCTTCCATTGATTATCAATTGTTAGTGTTGTTTTTATTTTTCTGTTGTCTTCTAATGGCTATTGGTAAATACTTGGTCTTGTTTCTATTTTTGTTTTGTCTTCCATTGATTATTATTTGTTAGTGTTGTTTATATTTTTCTGTTGTTTTCTAATGGATATTGGTAAATACTTGTTGGTGTTGTTTCTATTTTTGTTTTGTTTTCCATTGATTATTAGTTGTTAGTGCTGTTTTTATTTTTCTGTTGTTTTCTAATGTCTATTGGAAATACTTGTTGGTGTTGTTTTTATTTTTGTTTTGTCTTCCATTGATTATTAGTTGTTAGTGCTGTTTTTATTTTTCTGTTGCTTTCTAATGGCTATTAATAAATACTTGTTGGTGTTGTTTATATTTTTGTTTTGTCTTACATTGATTATTAGTTGTCAGTGCTGTTTTTATTTTTCTGTTGTCTTCTAATGGCTATTGGTAAATACTTGGTGTTGTTTTTATTTTTGTTTTGTCTTCCATTGATTATTAGTTGTTAATGCTGTTTTTATTTTTCTGTTTTTTTATAATGGCTATTGGTAAATGCTTGGTGTTGTTTTTATTTTTGTTTTGTCTTCCATTGATTATTTGTTGTTAATGCTGTTTTTATTTTTCTGTTGTTTTATAATGGCTATTGTTAAGTACTTGTTGGTGTTGTTTTTAATTTTGTTTTGTCTTCCATTGATTATCAATTGTTAGTGCTGTTTTTATTTTTCTGTTGTCTTCTAATGGCTATTGGTAAATACTTGGTGTTGTTTCTATTTTTGTTTTGTCTTCCATTGATTATTATTTGTTAGTGCTCTTTATATTTTTCTGTTGTTTTCTAATGGCTATTGGTAAATACTTGTTGGTTTTGTTTCTATTTTTGTTTTGTTTTCCATTGATTATTAGTTGTTAGTGTTGTTATCATTTTTCTGTTGTTTTCTAATGGCTATTGGTAAATACTTGTTGGTGTTGTTTCTATTTTTGTTTTGTTTTCCATTGATTATTAGTTGTTAGTGCTGTTTTTATTTTTCTGTTGTTTTCTAATGTCTATTGGAAATACTTGTTGGTGTTGTTTTTATTTTTGTTTTGTCTTCCATTGATTATTAGTTGTTAGTGCTGTTTTGATTTTTCTGTTGTTTTCTAATGGCTATTGGTAAATACTTGTTGGTGTTGTTTCTATTTTTGTTTTGTCTTCCATTGATTATTAGTTGTTAGTACTGTTTTTATTTTTCTGTTGTTTTCTAATGTCTATTGGAAATACTTGTTGGTGTTGTTTTTATTTTTGTTTTGTCTTCCATTGATTATTAGTTGTTAGTGCTGTTTTGATTTTTCTGTTGTTTTCTAATGGCTATTGGTAAATACTTGTTGGTGTTGTTTCTATTTTTGTTTTGTCTTCCATTGATTATGAGTTGTTAGTACTGTTTTTATTTTTCTGTTGTTTTCTAATGGCTATTAGAAAATACTTGTTGGTGTTGTTTCTATTTTTGTATTGTTTTCCATTGATTATTAGTTGTTAGTGCTGTTTTTATTTTCTGTTGATTTCTAATGGCTATTAATAAATACTTGGTGTTGTTTTTATTTTTGTTTTGTCTTCCATTGATTATTAGTTGTTAATGCTGTTTTTATTTTTCTGTTGTTTTCTAATGGCTATTGGTAAATACTTATTGGTATTGTTTTTATTTTTATTTTCTCTTCCATTGATTATTAGTTGTTAATGCTGTTTATATTTTTCTGTTGTTTTCTAATGGCTATTGGTAAATGCTTGGTGTTGTTTTTATTTTTGTTTTGTCTTCCATTGATTATTTGTTGTTAATGCTGTTTTTATTTTTCTGTTGTTTTATAATGGCTATTGTTAAGTACTAGTTGGTGTTGTTTTTAATTTTGTTTTGTCTTCCATTGATTATCAATTGTTAGTGTTGTTTTTATTTTTCTGTTGTCTTCTAATGGCTATTGGTAAATACTTGGTGTTGTTTCTATTTTTGTTTTGTCTTCCATTGATTATTATTTGTTAGTGCTGTTTATATTTTTCTGTTGTTTTCTAGTGGCTATTAGTAAATACTTGTTGGTGTTGTTTCTATTTTTGTTTTGTTTTCCATTGATTATTAGTTGTTAGTGCTGTTTTTATTTTTCTGTTGTTTTCTAATGTCTATTGGAAATACTTGTTGGTGTTGTTTTTATTTTTGTTTTGTCTTCCATTGATTATGAGTTGTTAGTACTGTTTTTATTTTTCTGTTATTTTCTAGTGGCTATTAGTAAATACTTGTTGGTGTTGTTTCTATTTTTGTATTGTTTTCCATTGATTATTAGTTGTTAGTGCTGTTTTTATTTTCTGTTGCTTTCTAATGGCTATTAATAAATACTTGTTGGTGTTGTTTATATTTTTGTTTTGTGTTACATTGATTATTAGTTGTTAGTGCTGTTTTTATTTTTCTGTTGTCTTCTAATGGCTATTGGTAAATACTTGTTGGTGTTGTTTTTATTTTTGTTTTGTCTTCCATTGATTATTAGTTGTTAATGCTGTTTTTATTTTTCTGTTGTTTTCTAATGGCTATTGGTAAATACTTATTGGTGTTGTTTTTATTTTTATTTTGTCTTCCATTGATTATTAGTTGTTAGTGCTGTTTTTATTTTTCTGTTGTTTTCTAATGGCTATTAGTAAATACTTGTTGGTGTTGTTTCTATTTTTGTTTTGTTTTCCATTGATTATTAGTTGTTAGTGCTGTTTTTATTTTTCTGTTGTCTTCTAATGGCTATTGGTAAATACTTGGTGTTGTTTTTATTTTTGTTTTGTCTTCCATTGATTATTAGTTGTTAATGCTGTTTTTATTTTTCTGTTGTTTTCTAATGGCTATTGGTAAATACTTATTGGTGTTGTTTTTATTTTTATTTTGTCTTCCATTGATTATTAGTTGTTAGTGCTGTTTTTATTTTTCTGTTGTTTTCTAATGGCTATTAGTAAATACTTGTTGGTGTTGTTTCTATTTTTGTTTTGTTTTCCATTGATTATTAGTTGTTAGTGCTGTTTTTATTTTTCTGTTGTTTTCTAATGGCTATTGGTAAATACTTGTTGGTGTTGTTTTTATTTTTGTTTTGTCTTCCATTGATTATTAGTCGTTAGTACTGTTTATATTTTTCTGTTGTTTTCTAATGGCTATTGGTAAATGCTTGGTGTTGTTTCTATTTTTGTATTGTTTTCCATTGATTATTAGTTGTTAGTGCTGTTTTTATTTTCTGTTGCTTTCTAATGGCTATTAATAAATACTTGTTGGTGTTGTTTATATTTTTGTTTTGTGTTACATTGATTATTAGTTGTTAGTGCTGTTTTTATTTTTCTGTTGTCTTCTAATGGCTATTGGTAAATACTTGGTGTTGTTTTTATTTTTGTTTTGTCTTCCATTGATTATTAGTTGTTAATGCTGTTTTTATTTTTCTGTTGTTTTCTAATGGCTATTGGTAAATACTTATTGGTGTTGTTTTTATTTTTATTTTGTCTTCCATTGATTATTAGTTGTTAGTGCTGTTTTTATTTTTCTGTTGTTTTCTAATGGCTATTAGTAAATACTTGTTGGTGTTGTTTCTATTTTTGTTTTGTTTTCCATTGATTATTAGTTGTTAGTGCTGTTTTTATTTTTCTGTTGTCTTCTAATGGCTATTGGTAAATACTTGGTGTTGTTTTTATTTTTGTTTTGTCTTCCATTGATTATTAGTTGTTAATGCTGTTTTTATTTTTCTGTTGTTTTCTAATGGCTATTGGTAAATACTTATTGGTGTTGTTTTTATTTTTATTTTGTCTTCCATTGATTATTAGTTGTTAGTGCTGTTTTTATTTTTCTGTTGTTTTCTAATGGCTATTAGTAAATACTTGTTGGTGTTGTTTCTATTTTTGTTTTGTTTTCCATTGATTATTAGTTGTTAGTGCTGTTTTTATTTTTCTGTTGTTTTCTAATGGCTATTGGTAAATACTTGTTGGTGTTGTTTTTATTTTTGTTTTGTCTTCCATTGATTATTAGTCGTTAGTACTGTTTATATTTTTCTGTTGTTTTCTAATGGCTATTGGTAAATGCTTGGTGTTGTTTTTATTTTTGTTTTGTCTTCCATTGATTATTAATTGATAGTGCTGTTTTTATTTTTCTGTTGTTTTATAATGGCTATTGTTAAGTACTTGTTGGTGTTGTTTTTAATTTTGTTTTGTCTTCCATTGATTATCAATTGTTAGTGCTGTTTTTATTTTTCTGTTGTCTTCTAATGGCTATTGGTAAATACTTGGTGTTGTTTCTATTTTTGTTTTGTCTTCCATTGATTATTATTTGTTAGTGCTGTTTATATTTTTCTGTTGTTTTCTAATGGCTATTGGTAAATACTTGTTGGTTTTGTTTCTATTTTTGTTTTGTTTTCCATTGATTATTAGTTGTTAGTGTTGTTATCATTTTTCTGTTGTTTTCTAATGGCTATTGGTAAATACTTGTTGGTGTTGTTTCTATTTTTGTTTTGTTTTCCATTGATTATTAGTTGTTAGTGCTGTTTTTATTTTTCTGTTGTTTTCTAATGTCTATTGGAAATACTTGTTGGTGTTGTTTTTATTTTTGTTTTGTCTTCCATTGATTATTAGTTGTTAGTGCTGTTTTGATTTTTTTGTTGTTTTCTAATGGCTATTGGTAAATACTTGTTGGTGTTGTTTCTATTTTTGTTTTGTCTTCCATTGATTATTAGTTGTTAGTGCTGTTTTGATTTTTCTGTTGTTTTCTAATGGCTATTGGGAAATACTTGTTGGTGTTGTTTCTATTTTTGTTTTGTCTTCCATTGATTATGAGTTGTTAGTACTGTTTTTATTTTTCTGTTATTTTCTAATGGCTATTAGAAAATACTTGTTTGTGTTGTTTCTATTTTTGTATTGTTTTCCATTGATTATTAGTTGTTAGTGCTGTTTTTATTTTCTGTTGCTTTCTAATGGCTATTAATAAATACTTGTTGGTGTTGTTTTTATTTTTGTTTTGTCTTACATTGATTATTAGTTGTTAGTGCTGTTTTTATTTTTCTGTTGTCTTCTAATGGCTATTGGTAAATACTTGGTGTTGTTTTTATTTTTGTTTTGTCTTCCATTGATTATTAGTTGTTAGTGCTGTTTTTATTTTTCTGTTGTTTTCTAATGGCTATTGGTAAATACTTGTTGGTGTTGTTTCTATTTTTGTTTTGTTTTCCATTGATTATTAGTTGTTAGTGCTGTTTTTATTTTTCTGTTGTTTTCTAATGGCTATTGGTAAATACTTGTTGGTGTTGTTTTTATTTTTGTTTTGTCTTCCATTGATTATTAGTTGTTAGTACTGTTTATATTTTTCTGTTGTTTTCTAATGGCTATTGGTAAATGCTTGGTGTTGTTTTTATTTTTGTTTTGTCTTCCATTGATTATTTGTTGTTAATGCTGTTTTTATTTTTCTGTTGTTTTATAATGGCTATTGTTAAGTACTTGTTGGTGTTGTTTTTAATTTTGTTTTGTCTTCCATTGATTATCAATTGTTAGTGCTGTTTTTAATTTTCTGTTGTCTTCTAATGGCTATTGGTAAATACTTGGTGTTGTTTCTATTTTTGTTTTTTCTTCCATTGATTATTATTTGTTAGTGCTCTTTATATTTTTCTGTTGTTTTCTAATGGCTATTGGTAAATACTTGTTGGTTTTGTTTCTATTTTTGTTTTGTTTTCCATTGATTATTAGTTGTTAGTGTTGTTATCATTTTTCTGTTGTTTTCTAATGGCTATTGGTAAATACTTGTTGGTGTTGTTTCTATTTTTGTTTTGTTTTCCATTGATTATTAGTTGTTAGTGCTGTTTTTATTTTTCTGTTGTTTTCTAATGTCTATTGGAAATACTTGTTGGTGTTGTTTTTATTTTTGTTTTGTCTTCCATTGATTATTAGTTGTTAGTGCTGTTTTGATTTTTCTGTTGTTTTCTAATGGCTATTGGTAAATACTTGTTGGTGTTGTTTCTATTTTTGTTTTGTCTTCCATTGATTATTAGTTGTTAGTACTGTTTTTATTTTTCTGTTGTTTTCTAATGTCTATTGGAAATACTTGTTGGTGTTGTTTTTATTTTTGTTTTGTCTTCCATTGATTATTAGTTGTTAGTGCTGTTTTGATTTTTCTGTTGTTTTCTAATGGCTATTGGTAAATACTTGTTGGTGTTGTTTTTATTTTTGTTTTGTGTTCCATTGATTATGAGTTGTTAGTACTGTTTTTATTTTTCTGTTATTTTCTAGTGGCTATTAGTAAATACTTGTTGGTGTTGTTTCTATTTTTGTTTTGTGTTCCATTGATTATTAGTTGTTAGTACTGTTTTTATTTTTCTGTTATTTTCTAGTGGCTATTAGAAAATACTTGTTGGTGTTGTTTCTATTTTTGTATTGTTTTCCATTGATTATTAGTTGTTAGTGCTGTTTTTATTTTCTGTTGATTTCTAATGGCTATTAATAAATACTTGGTGTTGTTTTTATTTTTGTTTTGTCTTCCATTGATTATTAGTTGTTAATGCTGTTTTTATTTTTCTGTTGTTTTCTAATGACTATTGGTAAATACTTATTGGTATTGTTTTTATTTTTATTTTCTCTTCCATTGATTATTAGTTGTTAATGCTGTTTATATTTTTCTGTTGTTTTCTAATGGCTATTGGTAAATGCTTGGTGTTGTTTTTATTTTTGTTTTGTCTTCCATTGATTATTTGTTGTTAATGCTGTTTTTATTTTTCTGTTGTTTTATAATGGCTATTGTTAAGTACTAGTTGGTGTTGTTTTTAATTTTGTTTTGTCTTCCATTGATTATCAATTGTTAGTGTTGTTTTTATTTTTCTGTTGTCTTCTAATGGCTATTGGTAAATACTTGGTGTTGTTTCTATTTTTGTTTTGTCTTCCATTGATTATTATTTGTTAGTGCTGTTTATATTTTTCTGTTGTTTTCTAGTGGCTATTAGTAAATACTTGTTGGTGTTGTTTCTATTTTTGTTTTGTTTTCCATTGATTATTAGTTGTTAGTGCTGTTTTGATTTTTCTGTTGTTTTCTAATGGCTATTGGTAAATACTTGGTGTTGTTTCTATTTTTGTTTTGTCTTCCATTGATTATTATTTGTTAATGCTGTTTTTATTTTTCTGTTGTTTTCTAATGGCTATTGGTAAATACTTATTGGTGTTGTTTTTATTTTTATTTTCTCTTCCATTGATTATTATTTGTTAGTGCTGTTTATATTTTTCTGTTGTTTTCTAATGGCTATTGGTAAATACTTGTTGGTGTTGTTTCTATTTTAGTTTTGTCTTCCATTGATTATGAGTTGTTAGTACTGTTTTTATTTTTCTGTTATTTTCTAGTGGCTATTAGTAAATACTTGTTGGTGTTGTTTCTATTTTTGTATTGTTTTCCATTGATTATTAGTTGTTAGTGCTGTTTTTATTTTCTGTTGCTTTCTAATGGCTATTAATAAATACTTGTTGGTGTTGTTTATATTTTTGTTTTGTGTTACATTGATTATTAGTTGTTAGTGCTGTTTTTATTTTTCTGTTGTCTTCTAATGGCTATTGGTAAATACTTGGTGTTGTTTTTATTTTTGTTTTGTCTTCCATTGATTATTAGTTGTTAATGCTGTTTTTATTTTTCTGGTGTTTTCTAATGGCTATTGGTAAATACTTATTGGTGTTGTTTTTATTTTTATTTTGTCTTCCATTGATTATTAGTTGTTAGTGCTGTTTTTATTTTTCTGTTGTTTTCTAATGGCTATTAGTAAATACTTGTTGGTGTTGTTTCTATTTTTGTTTTGTTTTCCATTGATTATTACTTGTTAGTGCTGTTTTTATTTTTCTGTTGTTTTCTAATGGCTATTGGTAAATACTTGTTGGTGTTGTTTTTATTTTTGTTTTGTCTTCCATTGATTATTAGTCGTTAGTACTGTTTATATTTTTCTGTTGTTTTCTAATGGCTATTGGTAAATGCTTGGTGTTGTTTTTATTTTTGTTTTGTCTTCCATTGATTATTAATTGATAGTGCTGTTTTTATTTTTCTGTTGTTTTCTAATGGCTATTGGTAAATACTTGTTGGTGTTGTTTTTATTTTTGTTTTGTCTTCCATTGATTATTTGTTGTTAATGCTATTTTTATTTTTCTGTTGTTTTCTAATGGCTATTGGTAAGTACTTGTTGGTGTTTTTTTTATTTTTGTTTTGTCTTCCATTGTTTATTAATTGATAGTGATGTTTTTATTTTTCTGTTGTTTTATAATGGCTATTGGTAAATACTTGATGGTGTTGTTTTTATTTTTGTTTTGTTTTCCATTGATTATTAGTTGTTAGTGCTGTTTTTATTTTTCTGTTGTTTTTATATGGCTATTGGTAAATACTTGTTGGTGTTGTTTCTATTTTTGTTTTGTCTTCCATTGATTATTAGTTAGTGCTGTTTTTATTTTTCTGTTATTTTCTAGTGGCTATTAGTAAATACTTGTTGGTGTTGTTTCTATTTTTGTTTTGTGTTCCATTGATTATTAGTTGTTAGTACTGTTTTTATTTTTCTGTTATTTTCTAGTGGCTATTAGAAAATACTTGTTGGTGTTGTTTCTATTTTTGTTTTATTTTCCATTGATTATTAGTTGTTAGTGCTGTTTTTATTTTCTGTTGTTTTCTAATGGCTATTAATAAATACTTGTTGGTGTTGTTTTTATTTTTGTTTTGTCTTCCATTGATTATTAGTTGTTAGTGCTGTTTATATTTTTCGGTTGTTTTCTAATGACTATTGGTAAATACTTGTTGGTGTTGTTTTTATTTTTGTTTTGTCTTCCATTGATTATTTGTTGTTAATGCTGTTTTTATTTTTCTGTTGTTTTATAATGGCTATTGTTAAGTACTTGTTGGTGTTGTTTTTAATTTTGTTTTGTCTTCCATTGATTATCAATTGTTAGTGCTGTTTTTATTTTTCTGTTGTCTTCTAATGGCTATTGGTAAATACTTGGTGTTGTTTCTATTTTTGTTTTGTCTTCCATTGATTATTATTTGTTAGTGCTGTTTATATTTTTCTGTTGTTTTCTAATGGCTATTGGTAAATACTTGTTGGTGTTGTTTCTATTTTTGTTTTGTTTTCCATTGATTATTAGTTGTTAGTGCTGTTTTTATTTTTCTGTTGTTTTCTAATGTCTATTGGAAATACTTGTTGGTGTTGTTTTTATTTTTGTTTTGTCTTCCATTGATTATTAGTTGTTAGTGCTGTTTTGATTTGTCTGTTGTTTTCTAATGGCTATTGGTAAATACTTGTTGGTGTTGTTTCTATTTTTGTTTTGTCTTCCATTGATTATTAGTTGTTAGTGCTGTTTTGATTTTTCTGTTGTTTTCTAATGGCTATTGGTAAATACTTGTTGGTGTTGTTTCTATTTTTGTTTTGTCTTCCATTGATTATGGGTTGTTAGTACTGTTTTTATTTTTCTGTTATTTTCTAGTGGCTATTAGAAAATACTTGTTGGTGTTGTTTCTATTTTTGTATTGTTTTCCATTGATTATTAGTTGTTAGTGCTGTTTTTATTTTCTGTTGCTTTCTAATGGCTATTAATAAATACTTGTTGGTGTTGTTTTTATTTTTGTTTTGTCTTACATTGATTATTAGTTGTTAGTGCTGTTTTTATTTTTCTGTTGTCTTCTAATGGCTATTGGTAAATACTTGGTGTTGTTTTTATTTTTGTTTTGTCTTCCATTGATTATTAGTTGTTAATGCTGTTTTTATTTTTCTGTTGTTTTCTAATGGCTATTGGTAAATACTTATTAGTGTTGTTTTTATTTTTATTTTCTCTTCCATTGATTATTAGTTGTTAGTGCTGTTTTTATTTTTCTGTTGTCATCTAATGGTTATTGGTAAATACTTGTTGGAGTTGTTTTTATTTTTGTTTTGTCTTCCATTGATTATTAGTTGTTAATGCTGTTTTTATTTTTCTGTTGTTTTCTAATGGCTATTGGTAAATACTTATTGGTGTTGTTTTTATTTTTATTTTGTCTTCCATTGATTATTAGTTGTTAGTGCTGTTTTTATTTTTCTGTTGTTTTCTAATGGCTATTAGTAAATACTTGTTGGTGTTGTTTCTATTTTTGTTTTGTTTTCCATTGATTATTAGTTGTTAGTGCTGTTTTTATTTTTCTGTTGTTTTCTAATGGCTATTGGTAAATACTTGTTGGTGTTGTTTTTATTTTTGTTTTGTCTTCCATTGATTATTAGTTGTTAGTACTGTTTATATTTTTCTGTTGTTTTCTAATGGCTATTGGTAAATGCTTGGTGTTGTTTTTATTTTTGTTTTGTCTTCCATTGATTATTTGTTGTTAATGCTGATTTTATTTTTCTGTTGTTTTATAATGGCTATTGTTAAGTACTTGTTGGTGTTGTTTTTAATTTTGTTTTGTCTTCCATTGATTATCAATTGTTAGTAATGTTTTTATTTTTCTGTTGTCTTCTAATGGCTATATGTAAATACTTGGTGTTGTTTCTATTTTTGTTTTGTCTTCCATTGATTATTATCTGTTAGTGCTCTTTATATTTTTCTGTTGTTTTCTAATGGCTATTGGTAAATACTTGTTGGTTTTGTTTCTATTTTTGTTTTGTTTTCCATTGATTATTAGTTGTTAGTGTTGTTATCATTTTTCTGTTGTTTTCTAATGGCTATTGGTAAATACTTGTTGGTGTTGTTTCTATTTTTGTTTTGTTTTCCATTGATTATTAGTTGTTAGTACTGTTTTTATTTTTCTGTTGTTTTCTAATGGCTATTGGTAAATACTTATTGGTGTTGTTTTTATTTTTATTTTGTCTTCCATTGATTATTAGTTGTTAGTGCTGTTTTGATTTTTCTGTTGTTTTCTAATGGCTATTAGTAAATACTTGTTGGTGTTGTTTCTATTTTTGTTTTGTTTTCCATTGATTATTAGTTGTTAGTGCTGTTTTTATTTTTCTGTTGTCTTCTAATGGCTATTGGTAAATACTTGGTGTTGTTTTTATTTTTGTTTTGTCTTCCATTGATTATTAGTTGTTAATGCTGTTTTTATTTTTCTGTTGTTTTCTAATGGCTATTGGTAAATACTTATTGGTGTTGTTTTTATTTTTATTTTGTCTTCCATTGATTATTAGTTGTTAGTGCTGTTTTTATTTTTCTGTTGTTTTTATATGGCTATTGGTAAATACTTGTTGGTGTTGTTTCTATTTTTGTTTTGTCTTCCATTGATTATTAGTTAGTGCTGTTTTTATTTTTCTGTTATTTTCTAGTGGCTATTAGTAAATACTTGTTGGTGTTGTTTCTATTTTTGTTTTGTGTTCCATTGATTATTAGTTGTTAGTACTGTTTTTATTTTTCTGTTATTTTCTAGTGGCTATTAGAAAATACTTGTTGGTGTTGTTTCTATTTTTGTTTTGTTTTCCATTGATTATTAGTTGTTAGTGCTGTTTTTATTTTCTGTTGTTTTCTAATGGCTATTAATAAATACTTGTTGGTGTTGTTTTTATTTTTGTTTTGTCTTCCATTGATTATTAGTTGTTAGTGCTGTTTATATTTTTCGGTTGTTTTCTAATGACTATTGGTAAATACTTGTTGGTGTTGTTTTTATTTTTGTTTTGTCTTCCATTGATTATTTGTTGTTAATGCTGTTTTTATTTTTCTGTTGTTTTATAATGGCTATTGTTAAGTACTTGTTGGTGTTGTTTTTAATTTTGTTTTGTCTTCCATTGATTATCAATTGTTAGTGCTGTTTTTATTTTTCTGTTGTCTTCTAATGGCTATTGGTAAATACTTGGTGTTGTTTCTATTTTTGTTTTGTCTTCCATTGATTATTATTTGTTAGTGCTGTTTATATTTTTCTGTTGTTTTCTAATGGCTATTGGTAAATACTTGTTGGTGTTGTTTCTATTTTTGTTTTGTTTTCCATTGATTATTAGTTGTTAGTGCTGTTTTTATTTTTCTGTTGTTTTCTAATGTCTATTGGAAATACTTGTTGGTGTTGTTTTTATTTTTGTTTTGTCTTCCATTGATTATTAGTTGTTAGTGCTGTTTTGATTTGATTGTTGTTTTCTAATGGCTATTGGTAAATACTTGTTGGTGTTGTTTCTATTTTTGTTTTGTCTTCCATTGATTATTAGTTGTTAGTGCTGTTTTGATTTTTCTGTTGTTTTCTAATGGCTATTGGTAAATACTTGTTGGTGTTGTTTCTATTTTTGTTTTGTCTTCCATTGATTATGGGTTGTTAGTACTGTTTTTATTTTTCTGTTATTTTCTAGTGGCTATTAGAAAATACTTGTTGGTGTTGTTTCTATTTTTGTATTGTTTTCCATTGATTATTAGTTGTTAGTGCTGTTTTTATTTTCTGTTGCTTTCTAATGGCTATTAATAAATACTTGTTGGTGTTGTTTTTATTTTTGTTTTGTCTTACATTGATTATTAGTTGTTAATGCTGTTTTTATTTTTCTGTTGTTTTCTAATGGCTATTGGTAAATACTTATTAGTGTTGTTTTTATTTTTATTTTCTCTTCCATTGATTATTAGTTGTTAGTGCTGTTTTTATTTTTCTGTTGTCATCTAATGGTTATTGGTAAATACTTGTTGGAGTTGTTTTTATTTTTGTTTTGTCTTCCATTGATTATTAGTTGTTAATGCTGTTTTTATTTTTCTGTTGTTTTCTAATGGCTATTGGTAAATACTTATTGGTGTTGTTTTTATTTTTATTTTGTCTTCCATTGATTATTAGTTGTTAGTGCTGTTTTTATTTTTCTGTTGTTTTCTAATGGCTATTAGTAAATACTTGTTGGTGTTGTTTCTATTTTTGTTTTGTTTTCCATTGATTATTAGTTGTTAGTGCTGTTTTTATTTTTCTGTTGTTTTCTAATGGCTATTGGTAAATACTTGTTGGTGTTGTTTTTATTTTTGTTTTGTCTTCCATTGATTATTAGTTGTTAGTACTGTTTATATTTTTCTGTTGTTTTCTAATGGCTATTGGTAAATGCTTGGTGTTGTTTTTATTTTTGTTTTGTCTTCCATTGATTATTTGTTGTTAATGCTGATTTTATTTTTCTGTTGTTTTATAATGGCTATTGTTAAGTACTTGTTGGTGTTGTTTTTAATTTTGTTTTGTCTTCCATTGATTATCAATTGTTAGTAATGTTTTTATTTTTCTGTTGTCTTCTAATGGCTATATGTAAATACTTGGTGTTGTTTCTATTTTTGTTTTGTCTTCCATTGATTATTATCTGTTAGTGCTCTTTATATTTTTCTGTTGTTTTCTAATGGCTATTGGTAAATACTTGTTGGTTTTGTTTCTATTTTTGTTTTGTTTTCCATTGATTATTAGTTGTTAGTGTTGTTATCATTTTTCTGTTGTTTTCTAATGGCTATTGGTAAATACTTGTTGGTGTTGTTTCTATTTTTGTTTTGTTTTCCATTGATTATTAGTTGTTAGTACTGTTTTTATTTTTCTGTTGTTTTCTAATGGCTATTGGTAAATACTTATTGGTGTTGTTTTTATTTTTATTTTGTCTTCCATTGATTATTAGTTGTTAGTGCTGTTTTGATTTTTCTGTTGTTTTCTAATGGCTATTAGTAAATACTTGTTGGTGTTGTTTCTATTTTTGTTTTGTTTTCCATTGATTATTAGTTGTTAGTGCTGTTTTTATTTTTCTGTTGTCTTCTAATGGCTATTGGTAAATACTTGGTGTTGTTTTTATTTTTGTTTTGTCTTCCATTGATTATTAGTTGTTAATGCTGTTTTTATTTTTCTGTTGTTTTCTAATGGCTATTGGTAAATACTTATTGGTGTTGTTTTTATTTTTATTTTGTCTTCCATTGATTATTAGTTGTTAGTGCTGTTTTTATTTTTCTGTTGTTTTCTAATGGCTATTAGTAAATACTTGTTGGTGTTGTTTCTATTTTTGTTTTGTTTTCCATTGATTATTAGTTGTTAGTGCTGTTTTTATTTTTCTGTTGTTTTCTAATGGCTATTGGTAAATACTTGTTGGTGTTGTTTTTATTTTTGTTTTGTCTTCCATTGATTATTAGTCGTTAGTACTGTTTATATTTTTCTGTTGTTTTCTAATGGCTATTGGTAAATGCTTGGTGTTGTTTTTATTTTTGTTTTGTCTTCCATTGATTATTAATTGATAGTGCTGTTTTTATTTTTCTGTTGTTTTATAATGGCTATTGTTAAGTACTTGTTGGTGTTGTTTTTAATTTTGTTTTGTCTTCCATTGATTATCAATTGTTAGTGCTGTTTTTATTTTTCTGTTGTCTTCTAATGGCTATTGGTAAATACTTGGTGTTGTTTCTATTTTTGTTTTGTCTTCCATTGATTATTATTTGTTAGTGCTGTTTATATTTTTCTGTTGTTTTCTAATGGCTATTGGTAAATACTTGTTGGTTTTGTTTCTATTTTTGTTTTGTTTTCCATTGATTATTAGTTGTTAGTGTTGTTATCATTTTTCTGTTGTTTTCTAATGGCTATTGGTAAATACTTGTTGGTGTTGTTTCTATTTTTGTTTTGTTTTCCATTGATTATTAGTTGTTAGTGCTGTTTTTATTTTTCTGTTGTTTTCTAATGTCTATTGGAAATACTTGTTGGTGTTGTTTTTATTTTTGTTTTGTCTTCCATTGATTATTAGTTGTTAGTGCTGTTTTGATTTTTTTGTTGTTTTCTAATGGCTATTGGTAAATACTTGTTGGTGTTGTTTCTATTTTTGTTTTGTCTTCCATTGATTATTAGTTGTTAGTGCTGTTTTGATTTTTCTGTTGTTTTCTAATGGCTATTGGTAAATACTTGTTGGTGTTGTTTCTATTTTTGTTTTGTCTTCCATTGATTATGAGTTGTTAGTACTGTTTTTATTTTTCTGTTATTTTCTAATGGCTATTAGAAAATACTTGTTTGTGTTGTTTCTATTTTTGTATTGTTTTCCATTGATTATTAGTTGTTAGTGCTGTTTTTATTTTCTGTTGCTTTCTAATGGCTATTAATAAATACTTGTTGGTGTTGTTTTAATTTTTGTTTTGTCTTACATTGATTATTAGTTGTTAGTGCTGTTTTTATTTTTCTGTTGTCTTCTAATGGCTATTGGTAAATACTTGGTGTTGTTTTTATTTTTGTTTTGTCTTCCATTGATTATTAGTTGTTAGTGCTGTTTTTATTTTTCTGTTGTTTTCTAATGGCTATTGGTAAATACTTGTTGGTGTTGTTTCTATTTTTGTTTTGTTTTCCATTGATTATTAGTTGTTAGTGCTGTTTTTATTTTTCTGTTGTTTTCTAATGGCTATTGGTAAATACTTGTTGGTGTTGTTTTTATTTTTGTTTTGTCTTCCATTGATTATTAGTTGTTAGTACTGTTTATATTTTTCTGTTGTTTTCTAATGGCTATTGGTAAATGCTTGGTGTTGTTTTTATTTTTGTTTTGTCTTCCATTGATTATTTGTTGTTAATGCTGTTTTTATTTTTCTGTTGTTTTATAATGGCTATTGTTAAGTACTTGTTGGTGTTGTTTTTAATTTTGTTTTGTCTTCCATTGATTATCAATTGTTAGTGCTGTTTTTAATTTTCTGTTGTCTTCTAATGGCTATTGGTAAATACTTGGTGTTGTTTCTATTTTTGTTTTTTCTTCCATTGATTATTATTTGTTAGTGCTCTTTATATTTTTCTGTTGTTTTCTAATGGCTATTGGTAAATACTTGTTGGTTTTGTTTCTATTTTTGTTTTGTTTTCCATTGATTATTAGTTGTTAGTGTTGTTATCATTTTTCTGTTGTTTTCTAATGGCTATTGGTAAATACTTGTTGGTGTTGTTTCTATTTTTGTTTTGTTTTCCATTGATTATTAGTTGTTAGTGCTGTTTTTATTTTTCTGTTGTTTTCTAATGTCTATTGGAAATACTTGTTGGTGTTGTTTTTATTTTTGTTTTGTCTTCCATTGATTATTAGTTGTTAGTGCTGTTTTGATTTTTCTGTTGTTTTCTAATGGCTATTGGTAAATACTTGTTGGTGTTGTTTCTATTTTTGTTTTGTCTTCCATTGATTATTAGTTGTTAGTACTGTTTTTATTTTTCTGTTGTTTTCTAATGTCTATTGGAAATACTTGTTGGTGTTGTTTTTATTTTTGTTTTGTCTTCCATTGATTATTAGTTGTTAGTGCTGTTTTGATTTTTCTGTTGTTTTCTAATGGCTATTGGTAAATACTTGTTGGTGTTGTTTTTATTTTTGTTTTGTGTTCCATTGATTATGAGTTGTTAGTACTGTTTTTATTTTTCTGTTATTTTCTAGTGGCTATTAGTAAATACTTGTTGGTGTTGTTTCTATTTTTGTTTTGTGTTCCATTGATTATTAGTTGTTAGTACTGTTTTTATTTTTCTGTTATTTTCTAGTGGCTATTAGAAAATACTTGTTGGTGTTGTTTCTATTTTTGTATTGTTTTCCATTGATTATTAGTTGTTAGTGCTGTTTTTATTTTCTGTTGATTTCTAATGGCTATTAATAAATACTTGGTGTTGTTTTTATTTTTGTTTTGTCTTCCATTGATTATTAGTTGTTAATGCTGTTTTTATTTTTCTGTTGTTTTCTAATGGCTATTGGTAAATACTTATTGGTATTGTTTTTATTTTTATTTTCTCTTCCATTGATTATTAGTTGTTAATGCTGTTTATATTTTTCTGTTGTTTTCTAATGGCTATTGGTAAATGCTTGGTGTTGTTTTTATTTTTGTTTTGTCTTCCATTGATTATTTGTTGTTAATGCTGTTTTTATTTTTCTGTTGTTTTATAATGGCTATTGTTAAGTACTAGTTGGTGTTGTTTTTAATTTTGTTTTGTCTTCCATTGATTATCAATTGTTAGTGTTGTTTTTATTTTTCTGTTGTCTTCTAATGGCTATTGGTAAATACTTGGTGTTGTTTCTATTTTTGTTTTGTCTTCCATTGATTATTATTTGTTAGTGCTGTTTATATTTTTCTGTTGTTTTCTAGTGGCTATTAGTAAATACTTGTTGGTGTTGTTTCTATTTTTGTTTTGTTTTCCATTGATTATTAGTTGTTAGTGCTGTTTTGATTTTTCTGTTGTTTTCTAATGGCTATTGGTAAATACTTGGTGTTGTTTCTATTTTTGTTTTGTCTTCCATTGATTATTATTTGTTAATGCTGTTTTTATTTTTCTGTTGTTTTCTAATGGCTATTGGTAAATACTTATTGGTGTTGTTTTTATTTTTATTTTCTCTTCCATTGATTATTATTTGTTAGTGCTGTTTATATTTTTCTGTTGTTTTCTAATGGCTATTGGTAAATACTTGTTGGTGTTGTTTCTATTTTAGTTTTGTCTTCCATTGATTATGAGTTGTTAGTACTGTTTTTATTTTTCTGTTATTTTCTAGTGGCTATTAGTAAATACTTGTTGGTGTTGTTTCTATTTTTGTATTGTTTTCCATTGATTATTAGTTGTTAGTGCTGTTTTTATTTTCTGTTGCTTTCTAATGGCTATTAATAAATACTTGTTGGTGTTGTTTATATTTTTGTTTTGTGTTACATTGATTATTAGTTGTTAGTGCTGTTTTTATTTTTCTGTTGTCTTCTAATGGCTATTGGTAAATACTTGGTGTTGTTTTTATTTTTGTTTTGTCTTCCATTGATTATTAGTTGTTAATGCTGTTTTTATTTTTCTGGTGTTTTCTAATGGCTATTAGTAAATACTTGTTGGTGTTGTTTCTATTTTTGTTTTGTTTTCCATTGATTATTACTTGTTAGTGCTGTTTTTATTTTTCTGTTGTTTTCTAATGGCTATTGGTAAATACTTGTTGGTGTTGTTTTTATTTTTGTTTTGTCTTCCATTGATTATTAGTCGTTAGTACTGTTTATATTTTTCTGTTGTTTTCTAATGGCTATTGGTAAATGCTTGGTGTTGTTTTTATTTTTGTTTTGTCTTCCATTGATTATTAATTGATAGTGCTGTTTTTATTTTTCTGTTGTTTTCTAATGGCTATTGGTAAATACTTGTTGGTGTTGTTTTTATTTTTGTTTTGTCTTCCATTGATTATTTGTTGTTAATGCTATTTTTATTTTTCTGTTGTTTTCTAATGGCTATTGGTAAGTACTTGTTGGTGTTTTTTTTATTTTTGTTTTGTCTTCCATTGTTTATTAATTGATAGTGATGTTTTTATTTTTCTGTTGTTTTCTAATGGCTATTGGTAAATACTTGATGGTGTTGTTTTTATTTTTGTTTTGTTTTCCATTGATTATTAGTTGTTAGTGCTGTTTTTATTTTTCTGTTGTTTTTATATGGCTATTGGTAAATACTTGTTGGTGTTGTTTCTATTTTTGTTTTGTCTTCCATTGATTATTAGTTAGTGCTGTTTTTATTTTTCTGTTATTTTCTAGTGGCTATTAGTAAATACTTGTTGGTGTTGTTTCTATTTTTGTTTTGTGTTCCATTGATTATTAGTTGTTAGTACTGTTTTTATTTTTCTGTTATTTTCTAGTGGCTATTAGAAAATACTTGTTGGTGTTGTTTCTATTTTTGTTTTGTTTTCCATTGATTATTAGTTGTTAGTGCTGTTTTTATTTTCTGTTGTTTTCTAATGGCTATTAATAAATACTTGTTGGTGTTGTTTTTATTTTTGTTTTGTCTTCCATTGATTATTAGTTGTTAGTGCTGTTTATATTTTTCGGTTGTTTTCTAATGACTATTGGTAAATACTTGTTGGTGTTGTTTTTATTTTTGTTTTGTCTTCCATTGATTATTTGTTGTTAATGCTGTTTTTATTTTTCTGTTGTTTTATAATGGCTATTGTTAAGTACTTGTTGGTGTTGTTTTTAATTTTGTTTTGTCTTCCATTGATTATCAATTGTTAGTGCTGTTTTTATTTTTCTGTTGTCTTCTAATGGCTATTGGTAAATACTTGGTGTTGTTTCTATTTTTGTTTTGTCTTCCATTGATTATTATTTGTTAGTGCTGTTTATATTTTTCTGTTGTTTTCTAATGGCTATTGGTAAATACTTGTTGGTTTTGTTTCTATTTTTGTTTTGTTTTCCATTGATTATTAGTTGTTAGTGTTGTTATCATTTTTCTGTTGTTTTCTAATGGCTATTGGTAAATACTTGTTGGTGTTGTTTCTATTTTTGTTTTGTTTTCCATTGATTATTAGTTGTTAGTGCTGTTTTTATTTTTCTGTTGTTTTCTAATGTCTATTGGAAATACTTGTTGGTGTTGTTTTTATTTTTGTTTTGTCTTCCATTGATTATTAGTTGTTAGTGCTGTTTTGATTTTTCTGTTGTTTTCTAATGGCTATTGGTAAATACTTGTTGGTGTTGTTTCTATTTTTGTTTTGTCTTCCATTGATTATTAGTTGTTAGTACTGTTTTTATTTTTCTGTTGTTTTCTAATGTCTATTGGAAATACTTGTTGGTGTTGTTTTTATTTTTGTTTTGTCTTCCATTGATTATTAGTTGTTAGTGCTGTTTTGATTTTTCTGTTGTTTTCTAATGGCTATTGGTAAATACTTGTTGGTGTTGTTTTTATTTTTGTTTTGTGTTCCATTGATTATGAGTTGTTAGTACTGTTTTTATTTTTCTGTTATTTTCTAGTGGCTATTAGTAAATACTTGTTGGTGTTGTTTCTATTTTTGTTTTGTGTTCCATTGATTATTAGTTGTTAGTACTGTTTTTATTTTTCTGTTATTTTCTAGTGGCTATTAGAAAATACTTGTTGGTGTTGTTTCTATTTTTGTATTGTTTTCCATTGATTATTAGTTGTTAGTGCTGTTTTTATTTTCTGTTGATTTCTAATGGCTATTAATAAATACTTGGTGTTGTTTTTATTTTTGTTTTGTCTTCCATTGATTATTAGTTGTTAATGCTGTTTTTATTTTTCTGTTGTTTTCTAATGGCTATTGGTAAATACTTATTGGTATTGTTTTTATTTTTATTTTCTCTTCCATTGATTATTAGTTGTTAATGCTGTTTATATTTTTCTGTTGTTTTCTAATGGCTATTGGTAAATGCTTGGTGTTGTTTTTATTTTTGTTTTGTCTTCCATTGATTATTTGTTGTTAATGCTGTTTTTATTTTTCTGTTGTTTTATAATGGCTATTGTTAAGTACTAGTTGGTGTTGTTTTTAATTTTGTTTTGTCTTCCATTGATTATCAATTGTTAGTGTTGTTTTTATTTTTCTGTTGTCTTCTAATGGCTATTGGTAAATACTTGGTGTTGTTTCTATTTTTGTTTTGTCTTCCATTGATTATTATTTGTTAGTGCTGTTTATATTTTTCTGTTGTTTTCTAGTGGCTATTAGTAAATACTTGTTGGTGTTGTTTCTATTTTTGTTTTGTTTTCCATTGATTATTAGTTGTTAGTGCTGTTTTGATTTTTCTGTTGTTTTCTAATGGCTATTGGTAAATACTTGGTGTTGTTTCTATTTTTGTTTTGTCTTCCATTGATTATTATTTGTTAATGCTGTTTTTATTTTTCTGTTGTTTTCTAATGGCTATTGGTAAATACTTATTGGTGTTGTTTTTATTTTTATTTTCTCTTCCATTGATTATTATTTGTTAGTGCTGTTTATATTTTTCTGTTGTTTTCTAATGGCTATTGGTAAATACTTGTTGGTGTTGTTTCTATTTTAGTTTTGTCTTCCATTGATTATGAGTTGTTAGTACTGTTTTTATTTTTCTGTTATTTTCTAGTGGCTATTAGTAAATACTTGTTGGTGTTGTTTCTATTTTTGTATTGTTTTCCATTGATTATTAGTTGTTAGTGCTGTTTTTATTTTCTGTTGCTTTCTAATGGCTATTAATAAATACTTGTTGGTGTTGTTTATATTTTTGTTCTGTGTTACATTGATTATTAGTTGTTAGTGCTGTTTTTATTTTTCTGTTGTCTTCTAATGGCTATTGGTAAATACTTGGTGTTGTTTTTATTTTTGTTTTGTCTTCCATTGATTATTAGTTGTTAATGCTGTTTTTATTTTTCTGGTGTTTTCTAATGGCTATTAGTAAATACTTGTTGGTGTTGTTTCTATTTTTGTTTTGTTTTCCATTGATTATTACTTGTTAGTGCTGTTTTTATTTTTCTGTTGTTTTCTAATGGCTATTGGTAAATACTTGTTGGTGTTGTTTTTATTTTTGTTTTGTCTTCCATTGATTATTAGTCGTTAGTACTGTTTATATTTTTCTGTTGTTTTCTAATGGCTATTGGTAAATGCTTGGTGTTGTTTTTATTTTTGTTTTGTCTTCCATTGATTATTAATTGATAGTGCTGTTTTTATTTTTCTGTTGTTTTCTAATGGCTATTGGTAAATACTTGTTGGTGTTGTTTTTATTTTTGTTTTGTCTTCCATTGATTATTTGTTGTTAATGCTATTTTTATTTTTCTGTTGTTTTCTAATGGCTATTGGTAAGTACTTGTTGGTGTTTTTTTTATTTTTGTTTTGTCTTCCATTGTTTATTAATTGATAGTGATGTTTTTATTTTTCTGTTGTTTTCTAATGGCTATTGGTAAATACTTGATGGTGTTGTTTTTATTTTTGTTTTGTTTTCCATTGATTATTAGTTGTTAGTGCTGTTTTTATTTTTCTGTTGTTTTTATATGGCTATTGGTAAATACTTGTTGGTGTTGTTTCTATTTTTGTTTTGTCTTCCATTGATTATTAGTTAGTGCTGTTTTTATTTTTCTGTTATTTTCTAGTGGCTATTAGTAAATACTTGTTGGTGTTGTTTCTATTTTTGTTTTGTGTTCCATTGATTATTAGTTGTTAGTACTGTTTTTATTTTTCTGTTATTTTCTAGTGGCTATTAGAAAATACTTGTTGGTGTTGTTTCTATTTTTGTTTTGTTTTCCATTGATTATTAGTTGTTAGTGCTGTTTTTATTTTCTGTTGTTTTCTAATGGCTATTAATAAATACTTGTTGGTGTTGTTTTTATTTTTGTTTTGTCTTCCATTGATTATTAGTTGTTAGTGCTGTTTATATTTTTCGGTTGTTTTCTAATGACTATTGGTAAATACTTGTTGGTGTTGTTTTTATTTTTGTTTTGTCTTCCATTGATTATTTGTTGTTAATGCTGTTTTTATTTTTCTGTTGTTTTATAATGGCTATTGTTAAGTACTTGTTGGTGTTGTTTTTAATTTTGTTTTGTCTTCCATTGATTATCAATTGTTAGTGCTGTTTTTATTTTTCTGTTGTCTTCTAATGGCTATTGGTAAATACTTGGTGTTGTTTCTATTTTTGTTTTGTCTTCCATTGATTATTATTTGTTAGTGCTGTTTATATTTTTCTGTTGTTTTCTAATGGCTATTGGTAAATACTTGTTGGTGTTGTTTCTATTTTTGTTTTGTTTTCCATTGATTATTAGTTGTTAGTGCTGTTTTTATTTTTCTGTTGTTTTCTAATGTCTATTGGAAATACTTGTTGGTGTTGTTTTTATTTTTGTTTTGTCTTCCATTGATTATTAGTTGTTAGTGCTGTTTTGATTTGTCTGTTGTTTTCTAATGGCTATTGGTAAATACTTGTTGGTGTTGTTTCTATTTTTGTTTTGTCTTCCATTGATTATTAGTTGTTAGTGCTGTTTTGATATTTCTGTTGTTTTCTAATGGCTATTGGTAAATACTTGTTGGTGTTGTTTCTATTTTTGTTTTGTCTTCCATTGATTATGGGTTGTTAGTACTGTTTTTATTTTTCTGTTATTTTCTAGTGGCTATTAGAAAATACTTGTTGGTGTTGTTTCTATTTTTGTATTGTTTTCCATTGATTATTAGTTGTTAGTGCTGTTTTTATTTTCTGTTGCTTTCTAATGGCTATTAATAAATACTTGTTGGTGTTGTTTTTATTTTTGTTTTGTCTTACATTGATTATTAGTTGTTAGTGCTGTTTTTATTTTTCTGTTGTCTTCTAATGGCTATTGGTAAATACTTGGTGTTGTTTTTATTTTTGTTTTGTCTTCCATTGATTATTAGTTGTTAATGCTGTTTTTATTTTTCTGTTGTTTTCTAATGGCTATTGGTAAATACTTATTAGTGTTGTTTTTATTTTTATTTTCTCTTCCATTGATTATTAGTTGTTAGTGCTGTTTTTATTTTTCTGTTGTCATCTAATGGTTATTGGTAAATACTTGTTGGAGTTGTTTTTATTTTTGTTTTGTCTTCCATTGATTATTAGTTGTTAATGCTGTTTTTATTTTTCTGTTGTTTTCTAATGGCTATTGGTAAATACTTATTGGTGTTGTTTTTATTTTTATTTTGTCTTCCATTGATTATTAGTTGTTAGTGCTGTTTTTATTTTTCTGTTGTTTTCTAATGGCTATTAGTAAATACTTGTTGGTGTTGTTTCTATTTTTGTTTTGTTTTCCATTGATTATTAGTTGTTAGTGCTGTTTTTATTTTTCTGTTGTTTTCTAATGGCTATTGGTAAATACTTGTTGGTGTTGTTTTTATTTTTGTTTTGTCTTCCATTGATTATTAGTTGTTAGTACTGTTTATATTTTTCTGTTGTTTTCTAATGGCTATTGGTAAATGCTTGGTGTTGTTTTTATTTTTGTTTTGTCTTCCATTGATTATTTGTTGTTAATGCTGTTTTTATTTTTCTGTTGTTTTATAATGGCTATTGTTAAGTACTTGTTGGTGTTGTTTTTAATTTTGTTTTGTCTTCCATTGATTATCAATTGTTAGTAATGTTTTTATTTTTCTGTTGTCTTCTAATGGCTATATGTAAATACTTGGTGTTGTTTCTATTTTTGTTTTGTCTTCCATTGATTATTATTTGTTAGTGCTCTTTATATTTTTCTGTTGTTTTCTAATGGCTATTGGTAAATACTTGTTGGTTTTGTTTCTATTTTTGTTTTGTTTTCCATTGATTATTAGTTGTTAGTGTTGTTATCATTTTTCTGTTGTTTTCTAATGGCTATTGGTAAATACTTGTTGGTGTTGTTTCTATTTTTGTTTTGTTTTCCATTGATTATTAGTTGTTAGTACTGTTTTTATTTTTCTGTTGTTTTCTAATGGCTATTGGTAAATACTTATTGGTGTTGTTTTTATTTTTATTTTGTCTTCCATTGATTATTAGTTGTTAGTGCTGTTTTTATTTTTCTGTTGTTTTCTAATGGCTATTAGTAAATACTTGTTGGTGTTGTTTCTATTTTTGTTTTGTTTTCCATTGATTATTAGTTGTTAGTGCTGTTTTTATTTTTCTGTTGTTTTCTAATGGCTATTGGTAAATACTTGTTGGTGTTGTTTTTATTTTTGTTTTGTCTTCCATTGATTATTAGTTGTTAGTACTGTTTATATTTTTCTGTTGTTTTCTAATGGCTATTGGTAAATGCTTGGTGTTGTTTTTATTTTTGTTTTGTCTTCCATTGATTATTTGTTGTTAATGCTGTTTTTATTTTTCTGTTGCTTTATAATGGCTATTGTTAAGTACTTGTTGGTGTTGTTTTTAATTTTGTTTTGTCTTCCATTGATTATCAATTGTTAGTGCTGTTTTTATTTTTCTGTTGTCTTCTAATGGCTATTGGTAAATACTTGGTGTTGTTTCTATTTTTGTTTTGTTTTCCATTGATTATTAGTTGTTAGTGTTGTTATCATTTTTCTGTTGTTTTCTAATGGCTATTGGTAAATACTTGTTGGTGTTGTTTCTATTTTTGTTTTGTTTTCCATTGATTATTAGTTGTTAGTACTGTTTTTATTTTTCTGTTGTTTTCTAATGTCTATTGGAAATACTTGTTGGTGTTGTTTTTATTTTTGTTTTGTCTTCCATTGATTATTAGTTGTTAGTGCTGTTTTGATTTTTCTGTTGTTTTCTAATGGCTATTGGTAAATACTTGTTGGTGTTGTTTCTATTTTTGTTTTGTCTTACATTGATTATTAGTTGTTAGTGCTGTTTTTATTTTTCTGTTGTTTTCTAATGGCTATTAGAAAATACTTGTTGGTGTTGTTTCTATTTTTGTATTGTTTTCCATTGATTATTAGTTGTTAGTGCTGTTTTTATTTTCTGTTGATTTCTAATGGCTATTAATAAATACTTGGTGTTGTTTTTATTTTTGTTTTGTCTTCCATTGATTATTAGTTGTTAATGCTGTTTTTATTTTTCTGTTGTTTTCTAATGGCTATTGGTAAATACTTATTGGTATTGTTTTTATTTTTATTTTCTCTTCCATTGATTATTAGTTGTTAATGCTGTTTATATTTTTCTGTTGTTTTCTAATGGCTATTGGTAAATGCTTGGTGTTGTTTTTATTTTTGTTTTGTCTTCCATTGATTATTTGTTGTTAATGCTGTTTTTATTTTTCTGTTGTTTTATAATGGCTATTGTTAAGTACTTGTTGGTGTTGTTTTTAATTTTGTTTTGTCTTCCATTGATTATCAATTGTTAGTGTTGTTTTTATTTTTCTGTTGTCTTCTAATGGCTATTGGTAAATACTTGGTGTTGTTTCTATTTTTGTTTTGTCTTCCATTGATTATTATTTGTTAGTGCTGTTTATATTTTTCTGTTGTTTTCTAATGGCTATTGGTAAATACTTGTTGGCGTTGTTTCTATTTTTGTTTTGTTTTCCATTGATTATTAGTTGTTAGTGCTGTTTTTATTTTTCTGTTGTTTTCTAATGTCTATTGGAAATACTTGTTGGTGTTGTTTTTATTTTTGTTTTGTCTTCCATTGATTATTAGTTGTTAGTGCTGTTTTGATTTTTCTGTTGTTTTCTAATGGCTATTGGTAAATACTTGTTGGTGTTGTTTCTATTTTTGTTTTGTCTTCCATTGATTATTAGTTGTTAGTACTGTTTTTATTTTTCTGTTGTTTTCTAATGTCTATTGGAAATACTTGTTGGTGTTGTTTTTATTTTTGTTTTGTCTTCCATTGATTATTAGTTGTTAGTGCTGTTTTGATTTTTCTGTTGTTTTCTAATGGCTATTGGTAAATACTTGTTGGTGTTGTTTTTATTTTTGTTTTGTGTTCCATTGATTATGAGTTGTTAGTACTGTTTTTATTTTTCTGTTATTTTCTAGTGGCTATTAGTAAATACTTGTTGGTGTTGTTTCTATTTTTGTTTTGTGTTCCATTGATTATTAGTTGTTAGTACTGTTTTTATTTTTCTGTTATTTTCTAGTGGCTATTAGAAAATACTTGTTGGTGTTGTTTCTATTTTTGTATTGTTTTCCATTGATTATTAGTTGTTAGTGCTGTTTTTATTTTCTGTTGATTTCTAATGGCTATTAATAAATACTTGGTGTTGTTTTTATTTTTGTTTTGTCTTCCATTGATTATTAGTTGTTAATGCTGTTTTTATTTTTCTGTTGTTTTCTAATGGCTATTGGTAAATACTTATTGGTATTGTTTTTATTTTTATTTTCTCTTCCATTGATTATTAGTTGTTAATGCTGTTTATATTTTTCTGTTGTTTTCTAATGGCTATTGGTAAATGCTTGGTGTTGTTTTTATTTTTGTTTTGTCTTCCATTGATTATTTGTTGTTAATGCTGTTTTTATTTTTCTGTTGTTTTATAATGGCTATTGTTAAGTACTAGTTGGTGTTGTTTTTAATTTTGTTTTGTCTTCCATTGATTATCAATTGTTAGTGTTGTTTTTATTTTTCTGTTGTCTTCTAATGGCTATTGGTAAATACTTGGTGTTGTTTCTATTTTTGTTTTGTCTTCCATTGATTATTATTTGTTAGTGCTGTTTATATTTTTCTGTTGTTTTCTAGTGGCTATTAGTAAATACTTGTTGGTGTTGTTTCTATTTTTGTTTTGTTTTCCATTGATTATTAGTTGTTAGTGCTGTTTTTATTTTTCTGTTGTTTTCTAATGTCTATTGGAAATACTTGTTGGTGTTGTTTTTATTTTTGTTTTGTCTTCCATTGATTATTAGTTGTTAGTGCTGTTTTGATTTTTCTGTTGTTTTCTAATGGCTATTGGTAAATACTTGTTGGTGTTGTTTCTATTTTTGTTTTGTTTTCCATTGATTATTAGTTGTTAGTGCTGTTTTTATTTTTCTGTTGTTTTCTAATGGCTATTGGTAAATACTTGTTGGTGTTGTTTTTATTTTTGTTTTGTCTTCCATTGATTATTAGTTGTTAGTACTGTTTATATTTTTCTGTTGTTTTCTAATGGCTATTGGTAAATGCTTGGTGTTGTTTTTATTTTTGTTTTGTCTTCCATTGATTATTTGTTGTTAATGCTGTTTTTATTTTTCTGTTGTTTTATAATGGCTATTGTTAAGTACTTGTTGGTGTTGTTTTTAATTTTGTTTTGTCTTCCATTGATTATCAATTGTTAGTGCTGTTTTTAATTTTCTGTTGTCTTCTAATGGCTATTGGTAAATACTTGGTGTTGTTTCTATTTTTGTTTTTTCTTCCATTGATTATTATTTGTTAGTGCTCTTTATATTTTTCTGTTGTTTTCTAATGGCTATTGGTAAATACTTGTTGGTTTTGTTTCTATTTTTGTTTTGTTTTCCATTGATTATTAGTTGTTAGTGTTGTTATCATTTTTCTGTTGTTTTCTAATGGCTATTGGTAAATACTTGTTGGTGTTGTTTCTATTTTTGTTTTGTTTTCCATTGATTATTAGTTGTTAGTGCTGTTTTTATTTTTCTGTTGTTTTCTAATGTCTATTGGAAATACTTGTTGGTGTTGTTTTTATTTTTGTTTTGTCTTCCATTGATTATTAGTTGTTAGTGCTGTTTTGATTTTTCTGTTGTTTTCTAATGGCTATTGGTAAATACTTGTTGGTGTTGTTTCTATTTTTGTTTTGTCTTCCATTGATTATTAGTTGTTAGTACTGTTTTTATTTTTCTGTTGTTTTCTAATGTCTATTGGAAATACTTGTTGGTGTTGTTTTTATTTTTGTTTTGTCTTCCATTGATTATTAGTTGTTAGTGCTGTTTTGATTTTTCTGTTGTTTTCTAATGGCTATTGGTAAATACTTGTTGGTGTTGTTTTTATTTTTGTTTTGTGTTCCATTGATTATGAGTTGTTAGTACTGTTTTTATTTTTCTGTTATTTTCTAGTGGCTATTAGTAAATACTTGTTGGTGTTGTTTCTATTTTTGTTTTGTGTTCCATTGATTATTAGTTGTTAGTACTGTTTTTATTTTTCTGTTATTTTCTAGTGGCTATTAGAAAATACTTGTTGGTGTTGTTTCTATTTTTGTATTGTTTTCCATTGATTATTAGTTGTTAGTGCTGTTTTTATTTTCTGTTGATTTCTAATGGCTATTAATAAATACTTGGTGTTGTTTTTATTTTTGTTTTGTCTTCCATTGATTATTAGTTGTTAATGCTGTTTTTATTTTTCTGTTGTTTTCTAATGACTATTGGTAAATACTTATTGGTATTGTTTTTATTTTTATTTTCTCTTCCATTGATTATTAGTTGTTAATGCTGTTTATATTTTTCTGTTGTTTTCTAATGGCTATTGGTAAATGCTTGGTGTTGTTTTTATTTTTGTTTTGTCTTCCATTGATTATTTGTTGTTAATGCTGTTTTTATTTTTCTGTTGTTTTATAATGGCTATTGTTAAGTACTAGTTGGTGTTGTTTTTAATTTTGTTTTGTCTTCCATTGATTATCAATTGTTAGTGTTGTTTTTATTTTTCTGTTGTCTTCTAATGGCTATTGGTAAATACTTGGTGTTGTTTCTATTTTTGTTTTGTCTTCCATTGATTATTATTTGTTAGTGCTGTTTATATTTTTCTGTTGTTTTCTAGTGGCTATTAGTAAATACTTGTTGGTGTTGTTTCTATTTTTGTTTTGTTTTCCATTGATTATTAGTTGTTAGTGCTGTTTTGATTTTTCTGTTGTTTTCTAATGGCTATTGGTAAATACTTGGTGTTGTTTCTATTTTTGTTTTGTCTTCCATTGATTATTATTTGTTAATGCTGTTTTTATTTTTCTGTTGTTTTCTAATGGCTATTGGTAAATACTTATTGGTGTTGTTTTTATTTTTATTTTCTCTTCCATTGATTATTATTTGTTAGTGCTGTTTATATTTTTCTGTTGTTTTCTAATGGCTATTGGTAAATACTTGTTGGGGTTGTTTCTATTTTAGTTTTGTCTTCCATTGATTATGAGTTGTTAGTACTGTTTTTATTTTTCTGTTATTTTCTAGTGGCTATTAGTAAATACTTGTTGGTGTTGTTTCTATTTTTGTATTGTTTTCCATTGATTATTAGTTGTTAGTGCTGTTTTTATTTTCTGTTGCTTTCTAATGGCTATTAATAAATACTTGTTGGTGTTGTTTATATTTTTGTTTTGTGTTACATTGATTATTAGTTGTTAGTGCTGTTTTTATTTTTCTGTTGTCTTCTAATGGCTATTGGTAAATACTTGGTGTTGTTTTTATTTTTGTTTTGTCTTCCATTGATTATTAGTTGTTAATGCTGTTTTTATTTTTCTGGTGTTTTCTAATGGCTATTGGTAAATACTTATTGGTGTTGTTTTTATTTTTATTTTGTCTTCCATTGATTATTAGTTGTTAGTGCTGTTTTTATTTTTCTGTTGTTTTCTAATGGCTATTAGTAAATACTTGTTGGTGTTGTTTCTATTTTTGTTTTGTTTTCCATTGATTATTACTTGTTAGTGCTGTTTTTATTTTTCTGTTGTTTTCTAATGGCTATTGGTAAATACTTGTTGGTGTTGTTTTTATTTTTGTTTTGTCTTCCATTGATTATTAGTCGTTAGTACTGTTTATATTTTTCTGTTGTTTTCTAATGGCTATTGGTAAATGCTTGGTGTTGTTTTTATTTTTGTTTTGTCTTCCATTGATTATTAATTGATAGTGCTGTTTTTATTTTTCTGTTGTTTTCTAATGGCTATTGGTAAATACTTGTTGGTGTTGTTTTTATTTTTGTTTTGTCTTCCATTGATTATTTGTTGTTAATGCTATTTTTATTTTTCTGTTGTTTTCTAATGGCTATTGGTAAGTACTTGTTGGTGTTTTTTTTATTTTTGTTTTGTCTTCCATTGTTTATTAATTGATAGTGATGTTTTTATTTTTCTGTTGTTTTATAATGGCTATTGGTAAATACTTGATGGTGTTGTTTTTATTTTTGTTTTGTTTTCCATTGATTATTAGTTGTTAGTGCTGTTTTTATTTTTCTGTTGTTTTTATATGGCTATTGGTAAATACTTGTTGGTGTTGTTTCTATTTTTGTTTTGTCTTCCATTGATTATTAGTTAGTGCTGTTTTTATTTTTCTGTTATTTTCTAGTGGCTATTAGTAAATACTTGTTGGTGTTGTTTCTATTTTTGTTTTGTGTTCCATTGATTATTAGTTTTTAGTACTGTTTTTATTTTTCTGTTATTTTCTAGTGGCTATTAGAAAATACTTGTTGGTGTTGTTTCTATTTTTGTTTTGTTTTCCATTGATTATTAGTTGTTAGTGCTGTTTTTATTTTCTGTTGTTTTCTAATGGCTATTAATAAATACTTGTTGGTGTTGTTTTTATTTTTGTTTTGTCTTCCATTGATTATTAGTTGTTAGTGCTGTTTATATTTTTCGGTTGTTTTCTAATGACTATTGGTAAATACTTGTTGGTGTTGTTTTTATTTTTGTTTTGTCTTCCATTGATTATTTGTTGTTAATGCTGTTTTTATTTTTCTGTTGTTTTATAATGGCTATTGTTAAGTACTTGTTGGTGTTGTTTTTAATTTTGTTTTGTCTTCCATTGATTATCAATTGTTAGTGCTGTTTTTATTTTTCTGTTGTCTTCTAATGGCTATTGGTAAATACTTGGTGTTGTTTCTATTTTTGTTTTGTCTTCCATTGATTATTATTTGTTAGTGCTGTTTATATTTTTCTGTTGTTTTCTAATGGCTATTGGTAAATACTTGTTGGTGTTGTTTCTATTTTTGTTTTGTTTTCCATTGATTATTAGTTGTTAGTGCTGTTTTTATTTTTCTGTTGTTTTCTAATGTCTATTGGAAATACTTGTTGGTGTTGTTTTTATTTTTGTTTTGTCTTCCATTGATTATTAGTTGTTAGTGCTGTTTTGATTTGTCTGTTGTTTTCTAATGGCTATTGGTAAATACTTGTTGGTGTTGTTTCTATTTTTGTTTTGTCTTCCATTGATTATTAGTTGTTAGTGCTGTTTTGATTTTTCTGTTGTTTTCTAATGGCTATTGGTAAATACTTGTTGGTGTTGTTTCTATTTTTGTTTTGTCTTCCATTGATTATGGGTTGTTAGTACTGTTTTTATTTTTCTGTTATTTTCTAGTGGCTATTAGAAAATACTTGTTGGTGTTGTTTCTATTTTTGTATTGTTTTCCATTGATTATTAGTTGTTAGTGCTGTTTTTATTTTCTGTTGCTTTCTAATGGCTATTAATAAATACTTGTTGGTGTTGTTTTTATTTTTGTTTTGTCTTACATTGATTATTAGTTGTTAGTGCTGTTTTTATTTTTCTGTTGTCTTCTAATGGCTATTGGTAAATACTTGGTGTTGTTTTTATTTTTGTTTTGTCTTCCATTGATTATTAGTTGTTAATGCTGTTTTTATTTTTCTGTTGTTTTCTAATGGCTATTGGTAAATACTTATTAGTGTTGTTTTTATTTTTATTTTCTCTTCCATTGATTATTAGTTGTTAGTGCTGTTTTTATTTTTCTGTTGTCATCTAATGGTTATTGGTAAATACTTGTTGGAGTTGTTTTTATTTTTGTTTTGTCTTCCATTGATTATTAGTTGTTAATGCTGTTTTTATTTTTCTGTTGTTTTCTAATGGCTATTGGTAAATACTTATTGGTGTTGTTTTTATTTTTATTTTGTCTTCCATTGATTATTAGTTGTTAGTGCTGTTTTTATTTTTCTGTTGTTTTCTAATGGCTATTAGTAAATACTTGTTGGTGTTGTTTCTATTTTTGTTTTGTTTTCCATTGATTATTAGTTGTTAGTGCTGTTTTTATTTTTCTGTTGTTTTCTAATGGCTATTGGTAAATACTTGTTGGTGTTGTTTTTATTTTTGTTTTGTCTTCCATTGATTATTAGTTGTTAGTACTGTTTATATTTTTCTGTTGTTTTCTAATGGCTATTGGTAAATGCTTGGTGTTGTTTTTATTTTTGTTTTGTCTTCCATTGATTATTTGTTGTTAATGCTGATTTTATTTTTCTGTTGTTTTATAATGGCTATTGTTAAGTACTTGTTGGTGTTGTTTTTAATTTTGTTTTGTCTTCCATTGATTATCAATTGTTAGTAATGTTTTTATTTTTCTGTTGTCTTCTAATGGCTATATGTAAATACTTGGTGTTGTTTCTATTTTTGTTTTGTCTTCCATTGATTATTATCTGTTAGTGCTCTTTATATTTTTCTGTTGTTTTCTAATGGCTATTGGTAAATACTTGTTGGTTTTGTTTCTATTTTTGTTTTGTTTTCCATTGATTATTAGTTGTTAGTGTTGTTATCATTTTTCTGTTGTTTTCTAATGGCTATTGGTAAATACCTGTTGGTGTTGTTTCTATTTTTGTTTTGTTTTCCATTGATTATTAGTTGTTAGTACTGTTTTTATTTTTCTGTTGTTTTCTAATGGCTATTGGTAAATACTTATTGGTGTTGTTTTTATTTTTATTTTGTCTTCCATTGATTATTAGTTGTTAGTGCTGTTTTGATTTTTCTGTTGTTTTCTAATGGCTATTAGTAAATACTTGTTGGTGTGTTTCTATTTTTGTTTTGTTTTCCATTGATTATTAGTTGTTAGTGCTGTTTTTATTTTTCTGTTGTCTTCTAATGGCTATTGGTAAATACTTGGTGTTGTTTTTATTTTTGTTTTGTCTTCCATTGATTATTAGTTGTTAATGCTGTTTTTATTTTTCTGTTGTTTTCTAATGGCTATTGGTAAATACTTATTGGTGTTGTTTTTATTTTTATTTTGTCTTCCATTGATTATTAGTTGTTAGTGCTGTTTTTATTTTTCTGTTGTTTTCTAATGGCTATTAGTAAATACTTGTTGGTGTTGTTTCTATTTTTGTTTTGTTTTCCATTGATTATTAGTTGTTAGTGCTGTTTTTATTTTTCTGTTGTTTTCTAATGGCTATTGGTAAATACTTGTTGGTGTTGTTTTTATTTTTGTTTTGTCTTCCATTGATTATTAGTCGTTAGTACTGTTTATATTTTTCTGTTGTTTTCTAATGGCTATTGGTAAATGCTTGGTGTTGTTTTTATTTTTGTTTTGTCTTCCATTGATTATTAATTGATAGTGCTGTTTTTATTTTTCTGTTGTTTTATAATGGCTATTGTTAAGTACTTGTTGGTGTTGTTTTTAATTTTGTTTTGTCTTCCATTGATTATCAATTGTTAGTGCTGTTTTTATTTTTCTGTTGTCTTCTAATGGCTATTGGTAAATACTTGGTGTTGTTTCTATTTTTGTTTTGTCTTCCATTGATTATTATTTGTTAGTGCTGTTTATATTTTTCTGTTGTTTTCTAATGGCTATTGGTAAATACTTGTTGGTTTTGTTTCTATTTTTGTTTTGTTTTCCATTGATTATTAGTTGTTAGTGTTGTTATCATTTTTCTGTTGTTTTCTAATGGCTATTGGTAAATACTTGTTGGTGTTGTTTCTATTTTTGTTTTGTTTTCCATTGATTATTAGTTGTTAGTGCTGTTTTTATTTTTCTGTTGTTTTCTAATGTCTATTGGAAATACTTGTTGGTGTTGTTTTTATTTTTGTTTTGTCTTCCATTGATTATTAGTTGTTAGTGCTGTTTTGATTTTTTTGTTGTTTTCTAATGGCTATTGGTAAATACTTGTTGGTGTTGTTTCTATTTTTGTTTTGTCTTCCATTGATTATTAGTTGTTAGTGCTGTTTTGATTTTTCTGTTGTTTTCTAATGGCTATTGGTAAATACTTGTTGGTGTTGTTTCTATTTTTGTTTTGTCTTCCATTGATTATGAGTTGTTAGTACTGTTTTTATTTTTCTGTTATTTTCTAATGGCTATTAGAAAATACTTGTTTGTGTTGTTTCTATTTTTGTATTGTTTTCCATTGATTATTAGTTGTTAGTGCTGTTTTTATTTTCTGTTGCTTTCTAATGGCTATTAATAAATACTTGTTGGTGTTGTTTTTATTTTTGTTTTGTCTTACATTGATTATTAGTTGTTAGTGCTGTTTTTATTTTTCTGTTGTCTTCTAATGGCTATTGGTAAATACTTGGTGTTGTTTTTATTTTTGTTTTGTCTTCCATTGATTATTAGTTGTTAGTGCTGTTTTTATTTTTCTGTTGTTTTCTAATGGCTATTGGTAAATACTTGTTGGTGTTGTTTCTATTTTTGTTTTGTTTTCCATTGATTATTAGTTGTTAGTGCTGTTTTTATTTTTCTGTTGTTTTCTAATGGCTATTGGTAAATACTTGTTGGTGTTGTTTTTATTTTTGTTTTGTCTTCCATTGATTATTAGTTGTTAGTACTGTTTATATTTTTCTGTTGTTTTCTAATGGCTATTGGTAAATGCTTGGTGTTGTTTTTATTTTTGTTTTGTCTTCCATTGATTATTTGTTGTTAATGCTGTTTTTATTTTTCTGTTGTTTTATAATGGCTATTGTTAAGTACTTGTTGGTGTTGTTTTTAATTTTGTTTTGTCTTCCATTGATTATCAATTGTTAGTGCTGTTTTTAATTTTCTGTTGTCTTCTAATGGCTATTGGTAAATACTTGGTGTTGTTTCTATTTTTGTTTTTTCTTCCATTGATTATTATTTGTTAGTGCTCTTTATATTTTTCTGTTGTTTTCTAATGGCTATTGGTAAATACTTGTTGGTTTTGTTTCTATTTTTGTTTTGTTTTCCATTGATTATTAGTTGTTAGTGTTGTTATCATTTTTCTGTTGTTTTCTAATGGCTATTGGTAAATACTTGTTGGTGTTGTTTCTATTTTTGTTTTGTTTTCCATTGATTATTAGTTGTTAGTGCTGTTTTTATTTTTCTGTTGTTTTCTAATGTCTATTGGAAATACTTGTTGGTGTTGTTTTTATTTTTGTTTTGTCTTCCATTGATTATTAGTTGTTAGTGCTGTTTTGATTTTTCTGTTGTTTTCTAATGGCTATTGGTAAATACTTGTTGGTGTTGTTTCTATTTTTGTTTTGTCTTCCATTGATTATTAGTTGTTAGTACTGTTTTTATTTTTCTGTTGTTTTCTAATGTCTATTGGAAATACTTGTTGGTGTTGTTTTTATTTTTGTTTTGTCTTCCATTGATTATTAGTTGTTAGTGCTGTTTTGATTTTTCTGTTGTTTTCTAATGGCTATTGGTAAATACTTGTTGGTGTTGTTTTTATTTTTGTTTTGTGTTCCATTGATTATGAGTTGTTAGTACTGTTTTTATTTTTCTGTTATTTTCTAGTGGCTATTAGTAAATACTTGTTGGTGTTGTTTCTATTTTTGTTTTGTGTTCCATTGATTATTAGTTGTTAGTACTGTTTTTATTTTTCTGTTATTTTCTAGTGGCTATTAGAAAATACTTGTTGGTGTTGTTTCTATTTTTGTATTGTTTTCCATTGATTATTAGTTGTTAGTGCTGTTTTTATTTTCTGTTGATTTCTAATGGCTATTAATAAATACTTGGTGTTGTTTTTATTTTTGTTTTGTCTTCCATTGATTATTAGTTGTTAATGCTGTTTTTATTTTTCTGTTGTTTTCTAATGGCTATTGGTAAATACTTATTGGTATTGTTTTTATTTTTATTTTCTCTTCCATTGATTATTAGTTGTTAATGCTGTTTATATTTTTCTGTTGTTTTCTAATGGCTATTGGTAAATGCTTGGTGTTGTTTTTATTTTTGTTTTGTCTTCCATTGATTATTTGTTGTTAATGCTGTTTTTATTTTTCTGTTGTTTTATAATGGCTATTGTTAAGTACTAGTTGGTGTTGTTTTTAATTTTGTTTTGTCTTCCATTGATTATCAATTGTTAGTGTTGTTTTTATTTTTCTGTTGTCTTCTAATGGCTATTGGTAAATACTTGGTGTTGTTTCTATTTTTGTTTTGTCTTCCATTGATTATTATTTGTTAGTGCTGTTTATATTTTTCTGTTGTTTTCTAGTGGCTATTAGTAAATACTTGTTGGTGTTGTTTCTATTTTTGTTTTGTTTTCCATTGATTATTAGTTGTTAGTGCTGTTTTGATTTTTCTGTTGTTTTCTAATGGCTATTGGTAAATACTTGGTGTTGTTTCTATTTTTGTTTTGTCTTCCATTGATTATTATTTGTTAATGCTGTTTTTATTTTTCTGTTGTTTTCTAATGGCTATTGGTAAATACTTATTGGTGTTGTTTTTATTTTTATTTTCTCTTCCATTGATTATTATTTGTTAGTGCTGTTTATATTTTTCTGTTGTTTTCTAATGGCTATTGGTAAATACTTGTTGGTGTTGTTTCTATTTTAGTTTTGTCTTCCATTGATTATGAGTTGTTAGTACTGTTTTTATTTTTCTGTTATTTTCTAGTGGCTATTAGTAAATACTTGTTGGTGTTGTTTCTATTTTTGTATTGTTTTCCATTGATTATTAGTTGTTAGTGCTGTTTTTATTTTCTGTTGCTTTCTAATGGCTATTAATAAATACTTGTTGGTGTTGTTTATATTTTTGTTTTGTGTTACATTGATTATTAGTTGTTAGTGCTGTTTTTATTTTTCTGTTGTCTTCTAATGGCTATTGGTAAATACTTGGTGTTGTTTTTATTTTTGTTTTGTCTTCCATTGATTATTAGTTGTTAATGCTGTTTTTATTTTTCTGGTGTTTTCTAATGGCTATTAGTAAATACTTGTTGGTGTTGTTTCTATTTTTGTTTTGTTTTCCATTGATTATTACTTGTTAGTGCTGTTTTTATTTTTCTGTTGTTTTCTAATGGCTATTGGTAAATACTTGTTGGTGTTGTTTTTATTTTTGTTTTGTCTTCCATTGATTATTAGTCGTTAGTACTGTTTATATTTTTCTGTTGTTTTCTAATGGCTATTGGTAAATGCTTGGTGTTGTTTTTATTTTTGTTTTGTCTTCCATTGATTATTAATTGATAGTGCTGTTTTTATTTTTCTGTTGTTTTCTAATGGCTATTGGTAAATACTTGTTGGTGTTGTTTTTATTTTTGTTTTGTCTTCCATTGATTATTTGTTGTTAATGCTATTTTTATTTTTCTGTTGTTTTCTAATGGCTATTGGTAAGTACTTGTTGGTGTTTTTTTTATTTTTGTTTTGTCTTCCATTGTTTATTAATTGATAGTGATGTTTTTATTTTTCTGTTGTTTTCTAATGGCTATTGGTAAATACTTGATGGTGTTGTTTTTATTTTTGTTTTGTTTTCCATTGATTATTAGTTGTTAGTGCTGTTTTTATTTTTCTGTTGTTTTTATATGGCTATTGGTAAATACTTGTTGGTGTTGTTTCTATTTTTGTTTTGTCTTCCATTGATTATTAGTTAGTGCTGTTTTTATTTTTCTGTTATTTTCTAGTGGCTATTAGTAAATACTTGTTGGTGTTGTTTCTATTTTTGTTTTGTGTTCCATTGATTATTAGTTGTTAGTACTGTTTTTATTTTTCTGTTATTTTCTAGTGGCTATTAGAAAATACTTGTTGGTGTTGTTTCTATTTTTGTTTTGTTTTCCATTGATTATTAGTTGTTAGTGCTGTTTTTATTTTCTGTTGTTTTCTAATGGCTATTAATAAATACTTGTTGGTGTTGTTTTTATTTTTGTTTTGTCTTCCATTGATTATTAGTTGTTAGTGCTGTTTATATTTTTCGGTTGTTTTCTAATGACTATTGGTAAATACTTGTTGGTGTTGTTTTTATTTTTGTTTTGTCTTCCATTGATTATTTGTTGTTAATGCTGTTTTTATTTTTCTGTTGTTTTATAATGGCTATTGTTAAGTACTTGTTGGTGTTGTTTTTAATTTTGTTTTGTCTTCCATTGATTATCAATTGTTAGTGCTGTTTTTATTTTTCTGTTGTCTTCTAATGGCTATTGGTAAATACTTGGTGTTGTTTCTATTTTTGTTTTGTCTTCCATTGATTATTATTTGTTAGTGCTGTTTATATTTTTCTGTTGTTTTCTAATGGCTATTGGTAAATACTTGTTGGTGTTGTTTCTATTTTTGTTTTGTTTTCCATTGATTATTAGTTGTTAGTGCTGTTTTTATTTTTCTGTTGTTTTCTAATGTCTATTGGAAATACTTGTTGGTGTTGTTTTTATTTTTGTTTTGTCTTCCATTGATTATTAGTTGTTAGTGCTGTTTTGATTTGTCTGTTGTTTTCTAATGGCTATTGGTAAATACTTGTTGGTGTTGTTTCTATTTTTGTTTTGTCTTCCATTGATTATTAGTTGTTAGTGCTGTTTTGATTTTTCTGTTGTTTTCTAATGGCTATTGGTAAATACTTGTTGGTGTTGTTTCTATTTTTGTTTTGTCTTCCATTGATTATGGGTTGTTAGTACTGTTTTTATTTTTCTGTTATTTTCTAGTGGCTATTAGAAAATACTTGTTGGTGTTGTTTCTATTTTTGTATTGTTTTCCATTGATTATTAGTTGTTAGTGCTGTTTTTATTTTCTGTTGCTTTCTAATGGCTATTAATAAATACTTGTTGGTGTTGTTTTTATTTTTGTTTTGTCTTACATTGATTATTAGTTGTTAGTGCTGTTTTTATTTTTCTGTTGTCTTCTAATGGCTATTGGTAAATACTTGGTGTTGTTTTTATTTTTGTTTTGTCTTCCATTGATTATTAGTTGTTAATGCTGTTTTTATTTTTCTGTTGTTTTCTAATGGCTATTGGTAAATACTTATTAGTGTTGTTTTTATTTTTATTTTCTCTTCCATTGATTATTAGTTGTTAGTGCTGTTTTTATTTTTCTGTTGTCATCTAATGTTATTGGTAAATACTTGTTGGAGTTGTTTTTATTTTTGTTTTGTCTTCCATTGATTATTAGTTGTTAATGCTGTTTTTATTTTTCTGTTGTTTTCTAATGGCTATTGGTAAATACTTATTGGTGTTGTTTTTATTTTTATTTTGTCTTCCATTGATTATTAGTTGTTAGTGCTGTTTTTATTTTTCTGTTGTTTTCTAATGGCTATTAGTAAATACTTGTTGGTGTTGTTTCTATTTTTGTTTTGTTTTCCATTGATTATTAGTTGTTAGTGCTGTTTTTATTTTTCTGTTGTTTTCTAATGGCTATTGGTAAATACTTGTTGGTGTTGTTTTTATTTTTGTTTTGTCTTCCATTGATTATTAGTTGTTAGTACTGTTTATATTTTTCTGTTGTTTTCTAATGGCTATTGGTAAATGCTTGGTGTTGTTTTTATTTTTGTTTTGTCTTCCATTGATTATTTGTTGTTAATGCTGTTTTTATTTTTCTGTTGTTTTATAATGGCTATTGTTAAGTACTTGTTGGTGTTGTTTTTAATTTTGTTTTGTCTTCCATTGATTATCAATTGTTAGTAATGTTTTTATTTTTCTGTTGTCTTCTAATGGCTATATGTAAATACTTGGTGTTGTTTCTATTTTTGTTTTGTCTTCCATTGATTATTATTTGTTAGTGCTCTTTATATTTTTCTGTTGTTTTCTAATGGCTATTGGTAAATACTTGTTGGTTTTGTTTCTATTTTTGTTTTGTTTTCCATTGATTATTAGTTGTTAGTGTTGTTATCATTTTTCTGTTGTTTTCTAATGGCTATTGGTAAATACTTGTTGGTGTTGTTTCTATTTTTGTTTTGTTTTCCATTGATTATTAGTTGTTAGTACTGTTTTTATTTTTCTGTTGTTTTCTAATGGCTATTGGTAAATACTTATTGGTGTTGTTTTTATTTTTATTTTGTCTTCCATTGATTATTAGTTGTTAGTGCTGTTTTTATTTTTCTGTTGTTTTCTAATGGCTATTAGTAAATACTTGTTGGTGTTGTTTCTATTTTTGTTTTGTTTTCCATTGATTATTAGTTGTTAGTGCTGTTTTTATTTTTCTGTTGTTTTCTAATGGCTATTGGTAAATACTTGTTGGTGTTGTTTTTATTTTTGTTTTGTCTTCCATTGATTATTAGTTGTTAGTACTGTTTATATTTTTCTGTTGTTTTCTAATGGCTATTGGTAAATGCTTGGTGTTGTTTTTATTTTTGTTTTGTCTTCCATTGATTATTTGTTGTTAATGCTGTTTTTATTTTTCTGTTGCTTTATAATGGCTATTGTTAAGTACTTGTTGGTGTTGTTTTTAATTTTGTTTTGTCTTCCATTGATTATCAATTGTTAGTGCTGTTTTTATTTTTCTGTTGTCTTCTAATGGCTATTGGTAAATACTTGGTGTTGTTTCTATTTTTGTTTTGTTTTCCATTGATTATTAGTTGTTAGTGTTGTTATCATTTTTCTGTTGTTTTCTAATGGCTATTGGTAAATACTTGTTGGTGTTGTTTCTATTTTTGTTTTGTTTTCCATTGATTATTAGTTGTTAGTACTGTTTTTATTTTTCTGTTGTTTTCTAATGTCTATTGGAAATACTTGTTGGTGTTGTTTTTATTTTTGTTTTGTCTTCCATTGATTATTAGTTGTTAGTGCTGTTTTGATTTTTCTGTTGTTTTCTAATGGCTATTGGTAAATACTTGTTGGTGTTGTTTCTATTTTTGTTTTGTCTTACATTGATTATTAGTTGTTAGTGCTGTTTTTATTTTTCTGTTGTTTTCTAATGGCTATTAGAAAATACTTGTTGGTGTTGTTTCTATTTTTGTATTGTTTTCCATTGATTATTAGTTGTTAGTGCTGTTTTTATTTTCTGTTGATTTCTAATGGCTATTAATAAATACTTGGTGTTGTTTTTATTTTTGTTTTGTCTTCCATTGATTATTAGTTGTTAATGCTGTTTTTATTTTTCTGTTGTTTTCTAATGGCTATTGGTAAATACTTATTGGTATTGTTTTTATTTTTATTTTCTCTTCCATTGATTATTAGTTGTTAATGCTGTTTATATTTTTCTGTTGTTTTCTAATGGCTATTGGTAAATGCTTGGTGTTGTTTTTATTTTTGTTTTGTCTTCCATTGATTATTTGTTGTTAATGCTGTTTTTATTTTTCTGTTGTTTTATAATGGCTATTGTTAAGTACTTGTTGGTGTTGTTTTTAATTTTGTTTTGTCTTCCATTGATTATCAATTGTTAGTGTTGTTTTTATTTTTCTGTTGTCTTCTAATGGCTATTGGTAAATACTTGGTGTTGTTTCTATTTTTGTTTTGTCTTCCATTGATTATTATTTGTTAGTGCTGTTTATATTTTTCTGTTGTTTTCTAATGGCTATTGGTAAATACTTGTTGGCGTTGTTTCTATTTTTGTTTTGTTTTCCATTGATTATTAGTTGTTAGTGCTGTTTTTATTTTTCTGTTGTTTTCTAATGTCTATTGGAAATACTTGTTGGTGTTGTTTTTATTTTTGTTTTGTCTTCCATTGATTATTAGTTGTTAGTGCTGTTTTGATTTTTCTGTTGTTTTCTAATGGCTATTGGTAAATACTTGTTGGTGTTGTTTCTATTTTTGTTTTGTCTTCCATTGATTATTAGTTGTTAGTACTGTTTTTATTTTTCTGTTGTTTTCTAATGTCTATTGGAAATACTTGTTGGTGTTGTTTTTATTTTTGTTTTGTCTTCCATTGATTATTAGTTGTTAGTGCTGTTTTGATTTTTCTGTTGTTTTCTAATGGCTATTGGTAAATACTTGTTGGTGTTGTTTTTATTTTTGTTTTGTGTTCCATTGATTATGAGTTGTTAGTACTGTTTTTATTTTTCTGTTATTTTCTAGTGGCTATTAGTAAATACTTGTTGGTGTTGTTTCTATTTTTGTTTTGTGTTCCATTGATTATTAGTTGTTAGTACTGTTTTTATTTTTCTGTTATTTTCTAGTGGCTATTAGAAAATACTTGTTGGTGTTGTTTCTATTTTTGTATTGTTTTCCATTGATTATTAGTTGTTAGTGCTGTTTTTATTTTCTGTTGATTTCTAATGGCTATTAATAAATACTTGGTGTTGTTTTTATTTTTGTTTTGTCTTCCATTGATTATTAGTTGTTAATGCTGTTTTTATTTTTCTGTTGTTTTCTAATGGCTATTGGTAAATACTTATTGGTATTGTTTTTATTTTTATTTTCTCTTCCATTGATTATTAGTTGTTAATGCTGTTTATATTTTTCTGTTGTTTTCTAATGGCTATTGGTAAATGCTTGGTGTTGTTTTTATTTTTGTTTTGTCTTCCATTGATTATTTGTTGTTAATGCTGTTTTTATTTTTCTGTTGTTTTATAATGGCTATTGTTAAGTACTAGTTGGTGTTGTTTTTAATTTTGTTTTGTCTTCCATTGATTATCAATTGTTAGTGTTGTTTTTATTTTTCTGTTGTCTTCTAATGGCTATTGGTAAATACTTGGTGTTGTTTCTATTTTTGTTTTGTCTTCCATTGATTATTATTTGTTAGTGCTGTTTATATTTTTCTGTTGTTTTCTAGTGGCTATTAGTAAATACTTGTTGGTGTTGTTTCTATTTTTGTTTTGTTTTCCATTGATTATTAGTTGTTAGTGCTGTTTTTATTTTTCTGTTGTTTTCTAATGTCTATTGGAAATACTTGTTGGTGTTGTTTTTATTTTTGTTTTGTCTTCCATTGATTATTAGTTGTTAGTGCTGTTTTGATTTTTCTGTTGTTTTCTAATGGCTATTGGTAAATACTTGGTGTTGTTTCTATTTTTGTTTTGTCTTCCATTGATTATTATTTGTTAATGCTGTTTTTATTTTTCTGTTGTTTTCTAATGGCTATTGGTAAATACTTATTGGTGTTGTTTTTATTTTTATTTTCTCTTCCATTGATTATTATTTGTTAGTGCTGTTTATATTTTTCTGTTGTTTTCTAATGGCTATTGGTAAATACTTGTTGGTGTTGTTTCTATTTTAGTTTTGTCTTCCATTGATTATGAGTTGTTAGTACTGTTTTTATTTTTCTGTTATTTTCTAGTGGCTATTAGTAAATACTTGTTGGTGTTGTTTCTATTTTTGTATTGTTTTCCATTGATTATTAGTTGTTAGTGCTGTTTTTATTTTCTGTTGCTTTCTAATGGCTATTAATAAATACTTGTTGGTGTTGTTTATATTTTTGTTTTGTGTTACATTGATTATTAGTTGTTAGTGCTGTTTTTATTTTTCTGTTGTCTTCTAATGGCTATTGGTAAATACTTGGTGTTGTTTTTATTTTTGTTTTGTCTTCCATTGATTATTAGTTGTTAATGCTGTTTTTATTTTTCTGGTGTTTTCTAATGGCTATTGGTAAATACTTATTAGTGTTGTTTTTATTTTTATTTTCTCTTCCATTGATTATTAGTTGTTAGTGCTGTTTTTATTTTTCTGTTGTCATCTAATGGTTATTGGTAAATACTTGTTGGAGTTGTTTTTATTTTTGTTTTGTCTTCCATTGATTATTAGTTGTTAATGCTGTTTTTATTTTTCTGTTGTTTTCTAATGGCTATTGGTAAATACTTATTGGTGTTGTTTTTATTTTTATTTTGTCTTCCATTGATTATTAGTTGTTAGTGTTGTTATCATTTTTCTGTTGTTTTCTAATGGCTATTGGTAAATACTTGTTGGTGTTGTTTCTATTTTTGTTTTGTTTTCCATTGATTATTAGTTGTTAGTACTGTTTTTATTTTTCTGTTGTTTTCTAATGGCTATTGGTAAATACTTATTGGTGTTGTTTTTATTTTTATTTTGTCTTCCATTGATTATTAGTTGTTAGTGCTGTTTTTATTTTTCTGTTGTTTTCTAATGGCTATTAGTAAATACTTGTTGGTGTTGTTTCTATTTTTGTTTTGTTTTCCATTGATTATTAGTTGTTAGTGCTGTTTTTATTTTTCTGTTGTTTTCTAATGGCTATTGGTAAATACTTGTTGGTGTTGTTTTTATTTTTGTTTTGTCTTCCATTGATTATTAGTTGTTAGTACTGTTTATATTTTTCTGTTGTTTTCTAATGGCTATTGGTAAATGCTTGGTGTTGTTTTTATTTTTGTTTTGTCTTCCATTGATTATTAGTTGTTAATGCTGTTTTTATTTTTCTGTTGTTTTCTAATGGCTATTGGTAAATACTTATTGGTATTGTTTTTATTTTTATTTTCTCTTCCATTGATTATTAGTTGTTAATGCTGTTTATATTTTTCTGTTGTTTTCTAATGGCTATTGGTAAATGCTTGGTGTTGTTTTTATTTTTGTTTTGTCTTCCATTGATTATTTGTTGTTAATGCTGTTATTATTTTTCTGTTGTTTTATAATGGCTATTGTTAAGTACTTGTTGGTGTTGTTTTTAATTTTGTTTTGTCTTCCATTGATTATCAATTGTTAGTGTTGTTTTTATTTTTCTGTTGTCTTCTAATGGCTATTGGTAAATACTTGGTGTTGTTTCTATTTTTGTTTTGTCTTCCATTGATTATTATTTGTTAGTGCTGTTTATATTTTTCTGTTGTTTTCTAATGGCTATTGGTAAATACTTGTTGGCGTTGTTTCTATTTTTGTTTTGTTTTCCATTGATTATTAGTTGTTAGTGCTGTTTTTATTTTTCTGTTGTTTTCTAATGTCTATTGGAAATACTTGTTGGTGTTGTTTTTATTTTTGTTTTGTCTTCCATTGATTATTAGTTGTTAGTGCTGTTTTGATTTTTCTGTTGTTTTCTAATGGCTATTGGTAAATACTTGTTGGTGTTGTTTTTATTTTTGTTTTGTCTTCCATTGATTATTAGTTGTTAGTGCTGTTTTGATTTTTCTGTTGTTTTCTAATGGCTATTGGTAAATACTTGTTGGTGTTGTTTTTATTTTTGTTTTGTGTTCCATTGATTATGAGTTGTTAGTACTGTTTTTATTTTTCTGTTATTTTCTAGTGGCTATTAGAAAATACTTGTTGGTGTTGTTTCTATTTTTGTATTGTTTTCCATTGATTATTAGTTGTTAGTGCTGTTTTTATTTTCTGTTGATTTCTAATGGCTATTAATAAATACTTGGTGTTGTTTTTATTTTTGTTTTGTCTTCCATTGATTATTAGTTGTTAATGCTGTTTTTATTTTTCTGTTGTTTTCTAATGGCTATTGGTAAATACTTATTGGTATTGTTTTTATTTTTATTTTCTCTTCCATTGATTATTAGTTGTTAATGCTGTTTATATTTTTCTGTTGTTTTCTAATGGCTATTGGTAAATGCTTGGTGTTGTTTTTATTTTTGTTTTGTCTTCCATTGATTATTTGTTGTTAATGCTGTTTTTATTTTTCTGTTGTTTTATAATGGCTATTGTTAAGTACTAGTTGGTGTTGTTTTTAATTTTGTTTTGTCTTCCATTGATTATCAATTGTTAGTGTTGTTTTTATTTTTCTGTTGTCTTCTAATGGCTATTGGTAAATACTTGGTGTTGTTTCTATTTTTGTTTTGTCTTCCATTGATTATTATTTGTTAGTGCTGTTTATATTTTTCTGTTGTTTTCTAGTGGCTATTAGTAAATACTTGTTGGTGTTGTTTCTATTTTTGTTTTGTTTTCCATTGATTATTAGTTGTTAGTGCTGTTTTTATTTTTCTGTTGTTTTCTAATGTCTATTGGAAATACTTGTTGGTGTTGTTTTTATTTTTGTTTTGTCTTCCATTGATTATTAGTTGTTAGTGCTGTTTTGATTTTTCTGTTGTTTTCTAATGGCTATTGGTAAATACTTGGTGTTGTTTCTATTTTTGTTTTGTCTTCCATTGATTATTATTTGTTAATGCTGTTTTTATTTTTCTTTTGTTTTCTAATGGCTATTGGTAAATACTTATTGGTGTTGTTTTTATTTTTATTTTCTCTTCCATTGATTATTATTTGTTAGTGCTGTTTATATTTTTCTGTTGTTTTCTAATGGCTATTGGTAAATACTTGTTGGTGTTGTTTCTATTTTAGTTTTGTCTTCCATTGATTATGAGTTGTTAGTACTGTTTTTATTTTTCTGTTATTTTCTAGTGGCTATTAGTAAATACTTGTTGGTGTTGTTTCTATTTTTGTATTGTTTTCCATTGATTATTAGTTGTTAGTGCTGTTTTTATTTTCTGTTGCTTTCTAATGGCTATTAATAAATACTTGTTGGTGTTGTTTATATTTTTGTTTTGTGTTACATTGATTATTAGTTGTTAGTGCTGTTTTTATTTTTCTGTTGTCTTCTAATGGCTATTGGTAAATACTTGGTGTTGTTTTTATTTTTGTTTTGTCTTCCATTGATTATTAGTTGTTAATGCTGTTTTTATTTTTCTGGTGTTTTCTAATGGCTATTGGTAAATACTTATTAGTGTTGTTTTTATTTTTATTTTCTCTTCCATTGATTATTAGTTGTTAGTGCTGTTTTTATTTTTCTGTTGTCATCTAATGGTTATTGGTAAATACTTGTTGGAGTTGTTTTTATTTTTGTTTTGTCTTCCATTGATTATTAGTTGTTAATGCTGTTTTTATTTTTCTGTTGTTTTCTAATGGCTATTGGTAAATACTTATTGGTGTTGTTTTTATTTTTATTTTGTCTTCCATTGATTATTAGTTGTTAGTGTTGTTATCATTTTTCTGTTGTTTTCTAATGGCTATTGGTAAATACTTGTTGGTGTTGTTTCTATTTTTGTTTTGTTTTCCATTGATTATTAGTTGTTAGTACTGTTTTTATTTTTCTGTTGTTTTCTAATGGCTATTGGTAAATACTTATTGGTGTTGTTTTTATTTTTATTTTGTCTTCCATTGATTATTAGTTGTTAGTGCTGTTTTTATTTTTCTGTTGTTTTCTAATGGCTATTAGTAAATACTTGTTGGTGTTGTTTCTATTTTTGTTTTGTTTTCCATTGATTATTAGTTGTTAGTGCTGTTTTTATTTTTCTGTTGTTTTCTAATGGCTATTGGTAAATACTTGTTGGTGTTGTTTTTATTTTTGTTTTGTCTTCCATTGATTATTAGTTGTTAGTACTGTTTATATTTTTCTGTTGTTTTCTAATGGCTATTGGTAAATGCTTGGTGTTGTTTTTATTTTTGTTTTGTCTTCCATTGATTATTTGTTGTTAATGCTGTTTTTATTTTTCTGTTGTTTTATAATGGCTATTGTTAAGTACTTGTTGGTGTTGTTTTTAATTTTGTTTTGTCTTCCATTGATTATCAATTGTTAGTGCTGTTTTTATTTTTCTGTTGTCTTCTAATGGCTATTGGTAAATACTTGGTGTTGTTTCTATTTTTGTTTTGTTTTCCATTGATTATTAGTTGTTAGTGTTGTTATCATTTTTCTGTTGTTTTCTAATGGCTATTGGTAAATACTTGTTGGTTTTGTTTCTATTTTTGTTTTGTTTTCCATTGATTATTAGTTGTTAGTACTGTTTTTATTTTTCTGTTGTTTTCTAATGGCTATTAATAAATACTTGGTGTTGTTTTTATTTTTGTTTTGTCTTCCATTGATTATTAGTTGTTAATGCTGTTTTTATTTTTCTGTTGTTTTCTAATGGCTATTGGTAAATACTTATTGGTATTGTTTTTATTTTTATTTTCTCTTCCATTGATTATTAGTTGTTAATGCTGTTTATATTTTTCTGTTGTTTTCTAATGGCTATTGGTAAATGCTTGGTGTTGTTTTTATTTTTGTTTTGTCTTCCATTGATTATTTGTTGTTAATGCTGTTTTTATTTTTCTGTTGTTTTATAATGGCTATTGTTAAGTACTTGTTGGTGTTGTTTTTAATTTTGTTTTGTCTTCCATTGATTATCAATTGTTAGTGTTGTTTTTATTTTTCTGTTGTCTTCTAATGGCTATTGGTAAATACTTGGTGTTGTTTCTATTTTTGTTTTGTCTTCCATTGATTATTATTTGTTAGTGCTGTTTATATTTTTCTGTTGTTTTCTAATGGCTATTGGTAAATACTTGTTGGCGTTGTTTCTATTTTTGTTTTGTTTTCCATTGATAATTAGTTGTTAGTGCTGTTTTTATTTTTCTGTTGTTTTCTAATGTCTATTGGAAATACTTGTTGGTGTTGTTTTTATTTTTGTTTTGTCTTCCATTGATTATTAGTTGTTAGTGCTGTTTTGATTTTTCTGTTGTTTTCTAATGGCTATTGGTAAATACTTGTTGGTGTTGTTTCTATTTTTGTTTTGTCTTCCATTGATTATTAGTAGTTAGTACTGTTTTTATTTTTCTGTTGTTTTCTAATGGCTATTGGTAAATACTTATTGGTGTTGTTTTTATTTTTATTTTGTCTTCCATTGATTATTAGTTGTTAGTGCTGTTTTTATTTTTCTGTTGTTTTCTAATGGCTATTAGTAAATACTTGTTGGTGTTGTTTCTATTTTTGTTTTGTTTTCCATTGATTATTAGTTGTTAGTGCTGTTTTTATTTTTCTGTTGTTTTCTAATGGCTATTGGTAAATACTTGTTGGTGTTGTTTTTATTTTTGTTTTGTCTTCCATTGATTATTAGTTGTTAGTACTGTTTATATTTTTCTGTTGTTTTCTAATGGCTATTGGTAAATGCTTGTTGTTGTTTTTATTTTTGTTTTGTCTTCCATTGATTATTAGTTGTTAATGCTGTTTTTATTTTTCTGTTGTTTTCTAATGGCTATTGGTAAATACTTATTGGTATTGTTTTTATTTTTATTTTCTCTTCCATTGATTATTAGTTGTTAATGCTGTTTATATTTTTCTGTTGTTTTCTAATGGCTATTGGTAAATGCTTGGTGTTGTTTTTATTTTTGTTTTGTCTTCCATTGATTATTAGTTGTTAATGCTGTTTATATTTTTCTGTTGTTTTCTAATGGCTATTGGTAAATGCTTGGTGTTGTTTTTATTTTTATTTTCTCTTCCATTGATTATTAGTTGTTAATGCTGTTTATATTTTTCTGTTGTTTTCTAATGGCTATTGGTAAATACTTGGTGTTGTTTCTATTTTTGTTTTGTCTTCCATTGATTATTAGTTGTTAGTACTGTTTTTATTTTTCTGTTGTTTTCTAATGTCTATTGGAAATACTTGTTGGTGTTGTTTTTATTTTTGTTTTGTCTTCCATTGATTATTAGTTGTTAGTGCTGTTTTGATTTTTCTGTTGTTTTCTAATGGCTATTGGTAAATACTTGTTGGTGTTGTTTTTATTTTTGTTTTGTGTTCCATTGATTATGAGTTGTTAGTACTGTTTTTATTTTTCTGTTATTTTCTAGTGGCTATTAGTAAATACTTGTTGGTGTTGTTTCTATTTTTGTTTTGTGTTCCATTGATTATTAGTTGTTAGTACTGTTTTTATTTTTCTGTTATTTTCTAGTGGCTATTAGAAAATACTTGTTGGTGTTGTTTCTATTTTTGTATTGTTTTCCATTGATTATTAGTTGTTAGTGCTGTTTTTATTTTCTGTTGATTTCTAATGGCTATTAATAAATACTTGGTGTTGTTTTTATTTTTGTTTTGTCTTCCATTGATTATTAGTTGTTAATGCTGTTTTTATTTTTCTGTTGTTTTCTAATGGCTATTGGTAAATACTTATTGGTATTGTTTTTATTTTTATTTTCTCTTCCATTGATTATTAGTTGTTAATGCTGTTTATATTTTTCTGTTGTTTTCTAATGGCTATTGGTAAATGCTTGGTGTTGTTTTTATTTTTGTTTTGTCTTCCATTGATTATTTGTTGTTAATGCTGTTTTTATTTTTCTGTTGTTTTATAATGGCTATTGTTAAGTACTAGTTGGTGTTGTTTTTAATTTTGTTTTGTCTTCCATTGATTATCAATTGTTAGTGTTGTTTTTATTTTTCTGTTGTCTTCTAATGGCTATTGGTAAATACTTGGTGTTGTTTCTATTTTTGTTTTGTCTTCCATTGATTATTATTTGTTAGTGCTGTTTATATTTTTCTGTTGTTTTCTAGTGGCTATTAGTAAATACTTGTTGGTGTTGTTTCTATTTTTGTTTTGTTTTCCATTGATTATTAGTTGTTAGTGCTGTTTTTATTTTTCTGTTGTTTTCTAATGTCTATTGGAAATACTTGTTGGTGTTGTTTTTATTTTTGTTTTGTCTTCCATTGATTATTAGTTGTTAGTGCTGTTTTGATTTTTCTGTTGTTTTCTAATGGCTATTGGTAAATACTTGGTGTTGTTTCTATTTTTGTTTTGTCTTCCATTGATTATTATTTGTTAATGCTGTTTTTATTTTTCTGTTGTTTTCTAATGGCTATTGGTAAATACTTATTGGTGTTGTTTTTATTTTTATTTTCTCTTCCATTGATTATTATTTGTTAGTGCTGTTTATATTTTTCTGTTGTTTTCTAATGGCTATTGGTAAATACTTGTTGGTGTTGTTTCTATTTTAGTTTTGTCTTCCATTGATTATGAGTTGTTAGTACTGTTTTTATTTTTCTGTTATTTTCTAGTGGCTATTAGTAAATACTTGTTGGTGTTGTTTCTATTTTTGTATTGTTTTCCATTGATTATTAGTTGTTAGTGCTGTTTTTATTTTCTGTTGCTTTCTAATGGCTATTAATAAATACTTGTTGGTGTTGTTTATATTTTTGTTTTGTGTTACATTGATTATTAGTTGTTAGTGCTGTTTTTATTTTTCTGTTGTCTTCTAATGGCTATTGGTAAATACTTGGTGTTGTTTTTATTTTTGTTTTGTCTTCCATTGATTATTAGTTGTTAATGCTGTTTTTATTTTTCTGGTGTTTTCTAATGGCTATTGGTAAATACTTATTAGTGTTGTTTTTATTTTTATTTTCTCTTCCATTGATTATTAGTTGTTAGTGCTGTTTTTATTTTTCTGTTGTCATCTAATGGTTATTGGTAAATACTTGTTGGAGTTGTTTTTATTTTTGTTTTGTCTTCCATTGATTATTAGTTGTTAATGCTGTTTTTATTTTTCTGTTGTTTTCTAATGGCTATTGGTAAATACTTATTGGTGTTGTTTTTATTTTTATTTTGTCTTCCATTGATTATTAGTTGTTAGTGTTGTTATCATTTTTCTGTTGTTTTCTAATGGCTATTGGTAAATACTTGTTGGTGTTGTTTCTATTTTTGTTTTGTTTTCCATTGATTATTAGTTGTTAGTACTGTTTTTATTTTTCTGTTGTTTTCTAATGGCTATTGGTAAATACTTATTGGTGTTGTTTTTATTTTTATTTTGTCTTCCATTGATTATTAGTTGTTAGTGCTGTTTTTATTTTTCTGTTGTTTTCTAATGGCTATTAGTAAATACTTGTTGGTGTTGTTTCTATTTTTGTTTTGTTTTCCATTGATTATTAGTTGTTAGTGCTGTTTTTATTTTTCTGTTGTTTTCTAATGGCTATTGGTAAATACTTGTTGGTGTTGTTTTTATTTTTGTTTTGTCTTCCATTGATTATTAGTTGTTAGTACTGTTTATATTTTTCTGTTGTTTTCTAATGGCTATTGGTAAATGCTTGGTGTTGTTTTTATTTTTGTTTTGTCTTCCATTGATTATTTGTTGTTAATGCTGTTTTTATTTTTCTGTTGTTTTATAATGGCTATTGTTAAGTACTTGTTGGTGTTGTTTTTAATTTTGTTTTGTCTTCCATTGATTATCAATTGTTAGTGCTGTTTTTATTTTTCTGTTGTCTTCTAATGGCTATTGGTAAATACTTGGTGTTGTTTCTATTTTTGTTTTGTTTTCCATTGATTATTAGTTGTTAGTGTTGTTATCATTTTTCTGTTGTTTTCTAATGGCTATTGGTAAATACTTGTTGGTTTTGTTTCTATTTTTGTTTTGTTTTCCATTGATTATTAGTTGTTAGTACTGTTTTTATTTTTCTGTTGTTTTCTAATGTCTATTGGAAATACTTGTTGGTGTTGTTTTTATTTTTGTTTTGTCTTCCATTGATTATTAGTTGTTAGTGCTGTTTTGATTTTTCTGTTGTTTTCTAATGGCTATTGGTAAATACTTGTTGGTGTTGTTTCTATTTTTGTTTTGTCTTACATTGATTATTAGTTGTTAGTGCTGTTTTTATTTTTCTGTTGTTTTCTAATGGCTATTAGAAAATACTTGTTGGTGTTGTTTCTATTTTTGTATTGTTTTCCATTGATTATTAGTTGTTAGTGCTGTTTTTATTTTCTGTTGATTTCTAATGGCTATTAATAAATACTTGGTGTTGTTTTTATTTTTGTTTTGTCTTCCATTGATTATTAGTTGTTAATGCTGTTTTTATTTTTCTGTTGTTTTCTAATGGCTATTGGTAAATACTTATTGGTATTGTTTTTATTTTTATTTTCTCTTCCATTGATTATTAGTTGTTAATGCTGTTTATATTTTTCTGTTGTTTTCTAATGGCTATTGGTAAATGCTTGGTGTTGTTTTTATTTTTGTTTTGTCTTCCATTGATTATTTGTTGTTAATGCTGTTTTTATTTTTCTGTTGTTTTATAATGGCTATTGTTAAGTACTTGTTGGTGTTGTTTTTAATTTTGTTTTGTCTTCCATTGATTATCAATTGTTAGTGTTGTTTTTATTTTTCTGTTGTCTTCTAATGGCTATTGGTAAATACTTGGTGTTGTTTCTATTTTTGTTTTGTCTTCCATTGATTATTATTTGTTAGTGCTGTTTATATTTTTCTGTTGTTTTCTAATGGCTATTGGTAAATACTTGTTGGCGTTGTTTCTATTTTTGTTTTGTTTTCCATTGATAATTAGTTGTTAGTGCTGTTTTTATTTTTCTGTTGTTTTCTAATGGCTATTGGTAAATACTTGTTGGTGTTGTTTTTATTTTTGTTTTGTCTTCCATTGATTATTAGTTGTTAGTACTGTTTATATTTTTCTGTTGTTTTCTAATGGCTATTGGTAAATGCTTGGTGTTGTTTTTATTTTTGTTTTGTCTTCCATTGATTATTTGTTGTTAATGCTGTTTTTATTTTTCTGTTGTTTTATAATGGCTATTGTTAAGTACTTGTTGGTGTTGTTTTTAATTTTGTTTTGTCTTCCATTGATTATCAATTGTTAGTGCTGTTTTTATTTTTCTGTTGTCTTCTAATGGCTATTGGTAAATACTTGGTGTTGTTTCTATTTTTGTTTTGTTTTCCATTGATTATTAGTTGTTAGTGTTGTTATCATTTTTCTGTTGTTTTCTAATGGCTATTGGTAAATACTTGTTGGTTTTGTTTCTATTTTTGTTTTGTTTTCCATTGATTATTAGTTGTTAGTACTGTTTTTATTTTTCTGTTGTTTTCTAATGTCTATTGGAAATACTTGTTGGTGTTGTTTTTATTTTTGTTTTGTCTTCCATTGATTATTAGTTGTTAGTGCTGTTTTGATTTTTCTGTTGTTTTCTAATGGCTATTGGTAAATACTTGTTGGTGTTGTTTCTATTTTTGTTTTGTCTTACATTGATTATTAGTTGTTAGTGCTGTTTTTATTTTTCTGTTGTTTTCTAATGGCTATTAGAAAATACTTGTTGGTGTTGTTTCTATTTTTGTATTGTTTTCCATTGATTATTAGTTGTTAGTGCTGTTTTTATTTTCTGTTGATTTCTAATGGCTATTAATAAATACTTGGTGTTGTTTTTATTTTTGTTTTGTCTTCCATTGATTATTAGTTGTTAATGCTGTTTTTATTTTTCTGTTGTTTTCTAATGGCTATTGGTAAATACTTATTGGTATTGTTTTTATTTTTATTTTCTCTTCCATTGATTATTAGTTGTTAATGCTGTTTATATTTTTCTGTTGTTTTCTAATGGCTATTGGTAAATGCTTGGTGTTGTTTTTATTTTTGTTTTGTCTTCCATTGATTATTTGTTGTTAATGCTGTTTTTATTTTTCTGTTGTTTTATAATGGCTATTGTTAAGTACTTGTTGGTGTTGTTTTTAATTTTGTTTTGTCTTCCATTGATTATCAATTGTTAGTGTTGTTTTTATTTTTCTGTTGTCTTCTAATGGCTATTGGTAAATACTTGGTGTTGTTTCTATTTTTGTTTTGTCTTCCATTGATTATTATTTGTTAGTGCTGTTTATATTTTTCTGTTGTTTTCTAATGGCTATTGGTAAATACTTGTTGGCGTTGTTTCTATTTTTGTTTTGTTTTCCATTGATAATTAGTTGTTAGTGCTGTTTTTATTTTTCTGTTGTTTTCTAATGTCTATTGGAAATACTTGTTGGTGTTGTTTTTATTTTTGTTTTGTCTTCCATTGATTATTAGTTGTTAGTGCTGTTTTGATTTTTCTGTTGTTTTCTAATGGCTATTGGTAAATACTTGTTGGTGTTGTTTCTATTTTTGTTTTGTCTTCCATTGATTATTAGTTGTTAGTACTGTTTTTATTTTTCTGTTGTTTTCTAATGTCTATTGGAAATACTTGTTGGTGTTGTTTTTATTTTTGTTTTGTCTTCCATTGATTATTAGTTGTTAGTGCTGTTTTGATTTTTCTGTTGTTTTCTAATGGCTATTGGTAAATACTTGTTGGTGTTGTTTTTATTTTTGTTTTGTGTTCCATTGATTATGAGTTGTTAGTACTGTTTTTATTTTTCTGTTATTTTCTAGTGGCTATTAGTAAATACTTGTTGGTGTTGTTTCTATTTTTGTTTTGTGTTCCATTGATTATTAGTTGTTAGTACTGTTTTTATTTTTCTGTTATTTTCTAGTGGCTATTAGAAAATACTTGTTGGTGTTGTTTCTATTTTTTGTATTGTTTTCCATTGATTATTAGTTGTTAGTGCTGTTTTTATTTTCTGTTGATTTCTAATGGCTATTAATAAATACTTGGTGTTGTTTTTATTTTTGTTTTGTCTTCCATTGATTATTAGTTGTTAATGCTGTTTTTATTTTTCTGTTGTTTTCTAATGGCTATTGGTAAATACTTATTGGTATTGTTTTTATTTTTATTTTCTCTTCCATTGATTATTAGTTGTTAATGCTGTTTATATTTTTCTGTTGTTTTCTAATGGCTATTGGTAAATGCTTGGTGTTGTTTTTATTTTTGTTTTGTCTTCCATTGATTATTTGTTGTTAATGCTGTTTTTATTTTTCTGTTGTTTTATAATGGCTATTGTTAAGTACTAGTTGGTGTTGTTTTTAATTTTGTTTTGTCTTCCATTGATTATCAATTGTTAGTGTTGTTTTTATTTTTCTGTTGTCTTCTAATGGCTATTGGTAAATACTTGGTGTTGTTTCTATTTTTGTTTTGTCTTCCATTGATTATTATTTGTTAGTGCTGTTTATATTTTTCTGTTGTTTTCTAGTGGCTATTAGTAAATACTTGTTGGTGTTGTTTTTATTTTTGTTTTGTCTTACATTGATTATTAGTTGTTAGTGCTGTTTTTATTTTTCTGTTGTCTTCTAATGGCTATTGGTAAATACTTGGTGTTGTTTTTATTTTTGTTTTGTCTTCCATTGATTATTAGTTGTTAGTGCTGTTTTTATTTTTCTGTTGTTTTCTAATGTCTATTGGAAATACTTGTTGGTGTTGTTTTTATTTTTGTTTTGTCTTCCATTGATTATTAGTTGTTAGTGCTGTTTTGATTTTTCTGTTGTTTTCTAATGGCTATTGGTAAATACTTGGTGTTGTTTCTATTTTTGTTTTGTCTTCCATTGATTATTATTTGTTAATGCTGTTTTTATTTTTCTGTTGTTTTCTAATGGCTATTGGTAAATACTTATTGGTGTTGTTTTTATTTTTATTTTCTCTTCCATTGATTATTATTTGTTAGTGCTGTTTATATTTTTCTGTTGTTTTCTAATGGCTATTGGTAAATACTTGTTGGTGTTGTTTCTATTTTAGTTTTGTCTTCCATTGATTATGAGTTGTTAGTACTGTTTTTATTTTTCTGTTATTTTCTAGTGGCTATTAGTAAATACTTGTTGGTGTTGTTTCTATTTTTGTATTGTTTTCCATTGATTATTAGTTGTTAGTGCTGTTTTTATTTTCTGTTGCTTTCTAATGGCTATTAATAAATACTTGTTGGTGTTGTTTATATTTTTGTTTTGTGTTACATTGATTATTAGTTGTTAGTGCTGTTTTTATTTTTCTGTTGTCTTCTAATGGCTATTGGTAAATACTTGGTGTTGTTTTTATTTTTGTTTTGTCTTCCATTGATTATTAGTTGTTAATGCTGTTTTTATTTTTCTGGTGTTTTCTAATGGCTATTGGTAAATACTTATTGGTGTTGTTTTTATTTTTATTTTGTCTTCCATTGATTATTAGTTGTTAGTGCTGTTTTTATTTTTCTGTTGTTTTCTAATGGCTATTAGTAAATACTTGTTGGTGTTGTTTCTATATTTGTTTTGTTTTCCATTGATTATTACTTGTTAGTGCTGTTTTTATTTTTCTGTTGTTTTCTAATGGCTATTGGTAAATGCTTGGTGTTGTTTTTATTTTTGTTTTGTCTTCCATTGATTATTAATTGATAGTGCTGTTTTTATTTTTCTGTTGTTTTCTAATGGCTATTGGTAAATACTTGTTGGTGTTGTTTTTATTTTTGTTTTGTCTTCCATTGATTATTTGTTGTTAATGCTATTTTTATTTTTCTGTTGTTTTCTAATGGCTATTGGTAAGTACTTGTTGGTGTTTTTTTTATTTTTGTTTTGTCTTCCATTGTTTATTAATTGATAGTGATGTTTTTATTTTTCTGTTATTTTCTAGTGGCTATTAGTAAATACTTGTTGGTGTTGTTTCTATTTTTGTTTTGTGTTCCATTGATTATTAGTTGTTAGTACTGTTTTTATTTTTCTGTTATTTTCTAGTGGCTATTAGAAAATACTTGTTGGTGTTGTTTCTATTTTTGTTTTGTTTTCCATTGATTATTAGTTGTTAGTGCTGTTTTTATTTTCTGTTGTTTTCTAATGGCTATTAATAAATACTTGTTGGTGTTGTTTTTATTTTTGTTTTGTCTTCCATTGATTATTAGTTGTTAGTGCTGTTTATATTTTTCGGTTGTTTTCTAATGACTATTGGTAAATACTTGTTGGTGTTGTTTTTATTTTTGTTTTGTCTTCCATTGATTATTTGTTGTTAATGCTGTTTTTATTTTTCTGTTGTTTTATAATGGCTATTGTTAAGTACTTGTTGGTGTTGTTTTTAATTTTGTTTTGTCTTCCATTGATTATCAATTGTTAGTGCTGTTTTTATTTTTCTGTTGTCTTCTAATGGCTATTGGTAAATACTTGGTGTTGTTTCTATTTTTGTTTTGTCTTCCATTGATTATTATTTGTTAGTGCTGTTTATATTTTTCTGTTGTTTTCTAATGGCTATTGGTAAATACTTGTTGGTGTTGTTTCTATTTTTGTTTTGTTTTCCATTGATTATTAGTTGTTAGTGCTGTTTTTATTTTTCTGTTGTTTTCTAATGTCTATTGGAAATACTTGTTGGTGTTGTTTTTATTTTTGTTTTGTCTTCCATTGATTATTAGTTGTTAGTGCTGTTTTGATTTTTCTGTTGTTTTCTAATGGCTATTGGTAAATACTTGTTGGTGTTGTTTTTATTTTTGTTTTGTCTTCCATTGATTATGGGTTGTTAGTACTGTTTTTATTTTTCTGTTATTTTCTAGTGGCTATTAGAAAATACTTGTTGGTGTTGTTTCTATTTTTGTATTGTTTTCCATTGATTATTAGTTGTTAGTGCTGTTTTTATTTTCTGTTGCTTTCTAATGGCTATTAATAAATACTTGTTGGTGTTGTTTTTATTTTTGTTTTGTCTTACATTGATTATTAGTTGTTAGTGCTGTTTTTATTTTTCTGTTGTCTTCTAATGGCTATTGGTAAATACTTGGTGTTGTTTTTATTTTTGCTTTGTCTTCCATTGATTATTAGTTGTTAATGCTGTTTTTATTTTTCTGTTGTTTTCTAATGGCTATTGGTAAATACTTATTAGTGTTGTTTTTATTTTTATTTTCTCTTCCATTGATTATTAGTTGTTAGTGCTGTTTTTATTTTTCTGTTGTCATCTAATGGTTATTGGTAAATACTTGTTGGAGTTGTTTTTATTTTTGTTTTGTCTTCCATTGATTATTAGTTGTTAATGTTGTTTTTATTTTTCTGTTGTTTTCTAATGGCTATTGGTAAATACTTATTGGTGTTGTTTTTATTTTTATTTTGTCTTCCATTGATTATTAGTTGTTAGTGCTGTTTTTATTTTTCTGTTGTTTTCTAATGGCTATTAGTAAATACTTGTTGGTGTTGTTTCTATTTTTGTTTTGTTTTCCATTGATTATTAGTTGTTAGTGCTGTTTTTATTTTTCTGTTGTTTTCTAATGGCTATTGGTAAATACTTGTTGGTGTTGTTTTTATTTTTGTTTTGTCTTCCATTGATTATTAGTTGTTAGTACTGTTTATATTTTTCTGTTGTTTTCTAATGGCTATTGGTAAATGCTTGGTGTTGTTTTTATTTTTGTTTTGTCTTCCATTGATTATTTGTTGTTAATGCTGTTTTTATTTTTCTGTTGTTTTATAATGGCTATTGTTAAGTACTTGTTGGTGTTGTTTTTAATTTTGTTTTGTCTTCCATTGATTATCAATTGTTAGTAATGTTTTTATTTTTCTGTTGTCTTCTAATGGCTATATGTAAATACTTGGTGTTGTTTCTATTTTTGTTTTGTCTTCCATTGATTATTATTTGTTAGTGCTCTTTATATTTTTCTGTTGTTTTCTAATGGCTATTGGTAAATACTTGTTGGTTTTGTTTCTATTTTTGTTTTGTTTTCCATTGATTATTAGTTGTTAGTGTTGTTATCATTTTTCTGTTGTTTTCTAATGGCTATTGGTAAATACTTGTTGGTGTTGTTTCTATTTTTGTTTTGTTTTCCATTGATTATTAGTTGTTAGTACTGTTTTTATTTTTCTGTTGTTTTCTAATGGCTATTGGTAAATACTTATTGGTGTTGTTTTTATTTTTATTTTGTCTTCCATTGATTATTAGTTGTTAGTGCTGTTTTTATTTTTCTGTTGTTTTCTAATGGCTATTAGTAAATACTTGTTGGTGTTGTTTCTATTTTTGTTTGTTTTCCATTGATTATTAGTTGTTAGTGCTGTTTTTATTTTTCTGTTGTTTTCTAATGGCTATTGGTAAATACTTGTTGGTGTTGTTTTTATTTTTGTTTTGTCTTCCATTGATTATTAGTTGTTAGTACTGTTTATATTTTTCTGTTGTTTTCTAATGGCTATTGGTAAATGCTTGGTGTTGTTTTTATTTTTGTTTTGTCTTCCATTGATTATTTGTTGTTAATGCTGTTTTTATTTTTCTGTTGTTTTATAATGGCTATTGTTAAGTACTTGTTGGTGTTGTTTTTAATTTTGTTTTGTCTTCCATTGATTATCAATTGTTAGTGCTGTTTTTATTTGTCTGTTGTCTTCTAATGGCTATTGGTAAATACTTGGTGTTGTTTCTATTTTTGTTTTGTTTTCCATTGATTATTAGTTGTTAGTGTTGTTATCATTTTTCTGTTGTTTTCTAATGGCTATTGGTAAATACTTGTTGGTGTTGTTTCTATTTTTGTTTTGTTTTCCATTGATTATTAGTTGTTAGTACTGTTTTTATTTTTCTGTTGTTTTCTAATGTCTATTGGAAATACTTGTTGGTGTTGTTTTTATTTTTGTTTTGTCTTCCATTGATTATTAGTTGTTAGTGCTGTTTTGATTTTTCTGTTGTTTTCTAATGGCTATTGGTAAATACTTGTTGGTGTTGTTTCTATTTTTGTTTTGTCTTACATTGATTATTAGTTGTTAGTGCTGTTTTTATTTTTCTGTTGTTTTCTAATGGCTATTAGAAAATACTTGTTGGTGTTGTTTCTATTTTTGTATTGTTTTCCATTGATTATTAGTTGTTAGTGCTGTTTTTATTTTCTGTTGATTTCTAATGGCTATTAATAAATACTTGGTGTTGTTTTTATTTTTGTTTTGTCTTCCATTGATTATTAGTTGTTAATGCTGTTTATATTTTTCTGTTGTTTTCTAATGGCTATTGGTAAATGCTTGGTGTTGTTTTTATTTTTGTTTTGTCTTCCATTGATTATTTGTTGTTAATGCTGTTTTTATTTTTCTGTTGTTTTATAATGGCTATTGTTAAGTACTTGTTGGTGTTGTTTTTAATTTTGTTTTGTCTTCCATTGATTATCAATTGTTAGTGTTGTTTTTATTTTTCTGTTGTCTTCTAATGGCTATTGGTAAATACTTGGTGTTGTTTCTATTTTTGTTTTGTCTTCCATTGATTATTATTTGTTAGTGCTGTTTATATTTTTCTGTTGTTTTCTAATGGCTATTGGTAAATACTTGTTGGCGTTGTTTCTATTTTTGTTTTGTTTTCCATTGATTATTAGTTGTTAGTGCTGTTTTTATTTTTCTGTTGTTTTCTAATGTCTATTGGAAATACTTGTTGGTGTTGTTTTTATTTTTGTTTTGTCTTCCATTGATTATTAGTTGTTAGTGCTGTTTTGATTTTTCTGTTGTTTTCTAATGGCTATTGGTAAATACTTGTTGGTGTTGTTTTTATTTTTGTTTTGTCTTCCATTGATTATTTGTTGTTAATGCTATTTTTATTTTTCTGTTGTTTTCTAATGGCTATTGGTAAGTACTTGTTGGTGTTTTTTTTATTTTTGTTTTGTCTTCCATTGTTTATTAATTGATAGTGATGTTTTTATTTTTCTGTTATTTTCTAGTGGCTATTAGTAAATACTTGTTGGTGTTGTTTCTATTTTTGTTTTGTGTTCCATTGATTATTAGTTGTTAGTACTGTTTTTATTTTTCTGTTATTTTCTAGTGGCTATTAGAAAATACTTGTTGGTGTTGTTTCTATTTTTGTTTTGTTTTCCATTGATTATTAGTTGTTAGTGCTGTTTTTATTTTCTGTTGTTTTCTAATGGCTATTAATAAATACTTGTTGGTGTTGTTTTTATTTTTGTTTTGTCTTCCATTGATTATTAGTTGTTAGTGCTGTTTATATTTTTCGGTTGTTTTCTAATGACTATTGGTAAATACTTGTTGGTGTTGTTTTTATTTTTGTTTTGTCTTCCATTGATTATTTGTTGTTAATGCTGTTTTTATTTTTCTGTTGTTTTATAATGGCTATTGTTAAGTACTTGTTGGTGTTGTTTTTAATTTTGTTTTGTCTTCCATTGATTATCAATTGTTAGTGCTGTTTTTATTTTTCTGTTGTCTTCTAATGGCTATTGGTAAATACTTGGTGTTGTTTCTATTTTTGTTTTGTCTTCCATTGATTATTATTTGTTAGTGCTGTTTATATTTTTCTGTTGTTTTCTAATGGCTATTGGTAAATACTTGTTGGTGTTGTTTCTATTTTTGTTTTGTTTTCCATTGATTATTAGTTGTTAGTGCTGTTTTTATTTTTCTGTTGTTTTCTAATGTCTATTGGAAATACTTGTTGGTGTTGTTTTTATTTTTGTTTTGTCTTCCATTGATTATTAGTTGTTAGTGCTGTTTTGATTTTTCTGTTGTTTTCTAATGGCTATTGGTAAATACTTGTTGGTGTTGTTTTTATTTTTGTTTTGTCTTCCATTGATTATGGGTTGTTAGTACTGTTTTTATTTTTCTGTTATTTTCTAGTGGCTATTAGAAAATACTTGTTGGTGTTGTTTCTATTTTTGTATTGTTTTCCATTGATTATTAGTTGTTAGTGCTGTTTTTATTTTCTGTTGCTTTCTAATGGCTATTAATAAATACTTGTTGGTGTTGTTTTTATTTTTGTTTTGTCTTACATTGATTATTAGTTGTTAGTGCTGTTTTTATTTTTCTGTTGTCTTCTAATGGCTATTGGTAAATACTTGGTGTTGTTTTTATTTTTGCTTTGTCTTCCATTGATTATTAGTTGTTAATGCTGTTTTTATTTTTCTGTTGTTTTCTAATGGCTATTGGTAAATACTTATTAGTGTTGTTTTTATTTTTATTTTCTCTTCCATTGATTATTAGTTGTTAGTGCTGTTTTTATTTTTCTGTTGTCATCTAATGGTTATTGGTAAATACTTGTTGGAGTTGTTTTTATTTTTGTTTTGTCTTCCATTGATTATTAGTTGTTAATGTTGTTTTTATTTTTCTGTTGTTTTCTAATGGCTATTGGTAAATACTTATTGGTGTTGTTTTTATTTTTATTTTGTCTTCCATTGATTATTAGTTGTTAGTGCTGTTTTTATTTTTCTGTTGTTTTCTAATGGCTATTAGTAAATACTTGTTGGTGTTGTTTCTATTTTTGTTTTGTTTTCCATTGATTATTAGTTGTTAGTGCTGTTTTTATTTTTCTGTTGTTTTCTAATGGCTATTGGTAAATACTTGTTGGTGTTGTTTTTATTTTTGTTTTGTCTTCCATTGATTATTAGTTGTTAGTACTGTTTATATTTTTCTGTTGTTTTCTAATGGCTATTGGTAAATGCTTGGTGTTGTTTTTATTTTTGTTTTGTCTTCCATTGATTATTTGTTGTTAATGCTGTTTTTATTTTTCTGTTGTTTTATAATGGCTATTGTTAAGTACTTGTTGGTGTTGTTTTTAATTTTGTTTTGTCTTCCATTGATTATCAATTGTTAGTAATGTTTTTATTTTTCTGTTGTCTTCTAATGGCTATATGTAAATACTTGGTGTTGTTTCTATTTTTGTTTTGTCTTCCATTGATTATTATTTGTTAGTGCTCTTTATATTTTTCTGTTGTTTTCTAATGGCTATTGGTAAATACTTGTTGGTTTTGTTTCTATTTTTGTTTTGTTTTCCATTGATTATTAGTTGTTAGTGTTGTTATCATTTTTCTGTTGTTTTCTAATGGCTATTGGTAAATACTTGTTGGTGTTGTTTCTATTTTTGTTTTGTTTTCCATTGATTATTAGTTGTTAGTACTGTTTTTATTTTTCTGTTGTTTTCTAATGGCTATTGGTAAATACTTATTGGTGTTGTTTTTATTTTTATTTTGTCTTCCATTGATTATTAGTTGTTAGTGCTGTTTTTATTTTTCTGTTGTTTTCTAATGGCTATTAGTAAATACTTGTTGGTGTTGTTTCTATTTTTGTTTGTTTTCCATTGATTATTAGTTGTTAGTGCTGTTTTTATTTTTCTGTTGTTTTCTAATGGCTATTGGTAAATACTTGTTGGTGTTGTTTTTATTTTTGTTTTGTCTTCCATTGATTATTAGTTGTTAGTACTGTTTATATTTTTCTGTTGTTTTCTAATGGCTATTGGTAAATGCTTGGTGTTGTTTTTATTTTTGTTTTGTCTTCCATTGATTATTTGTTGTTAATGCTGTTTTTATTTTTCTGTTGTTTTATAATGGCTATTGTTAAGTACTTGTTGGTGTTGTTTTTAATTTTGTTTTGTCTTCCATTGATTATCAATTGTTAGTGCTGTTTTTATTTGTCTGTTGTCTTCTAATGGCTATTGGTAAATACTTGGTGTTGTTTCTATTTTTGTTTTGTTTTCCATTGATTATTAGTTGTTAGTGTTGTTATCATTTTTCTGTTGTTTTCTAATGGCTATTGGTAAATACTTGTTGGTGTTGTTTCTATTTTTGTTTTGTTTTCCATTGATTATTAGTTGTTAGTACTGTTTTTATTTTTCTGTTGTTTTCTAATGTCTATTGGAAATACTTGTTGGTGTTGTTTTTATTTTTGTTTTGTCTTCCATTGATTATTAGTTGTTAGTGCTGTTTTGATTTTTCTGTTGTTTTCTAATGGCTATTGGTAAATACTTGTTGGTGTTGTTTCTATTTTTGTTTTGTCTTACATTGATTATTAGTTGTTAGTGCTGTTTTTATTTTTCTGTTGTTTTCTAATGGCTATTAGAAAATACTTGTTGGTGTTGTTTCTATTTTTGTATTGTTTTCCATTGATTATTAGTTGTTAGTGCTGTTTTTATTTTCTGTTGATTTCTAATGGCTATTAATAAATACTTGGTGTTGTTTTTATTTTTGTTTTGTCTTCCATTGATTATTAGTTGTTAATGCTGTTTATATTTTTCTGTTGTTTTCTAATGGCTATTGGTAAATGCTTGGTGTTGTTTTTATTTTTGTTTTGTCTTCCATTGATTATTTGTTGTTAATGCTGTTTTTATTTTTCTGTTGTTTTATAATGGCTATTGTTAAGTACTTGTTGGTGTTGTTTTTAATTTTGTTTTGTCTTCCATTGATTATCAATTGTTAGTGTTGTTTTTATTTTTCTGTTGTCTTCTAATGGCTATTGGTAAATACTTGGTGTTGTTTCTATTTTTGTTTTGTCTTCCATTGATTATTATTTGTTAGTGCTGTTTATATTTTTCTGTTGTTTTCTAATGGCTATTGGTAAATACTTGTTGGCGTTGTTTCTATTTTTGTTTTGTTTTCCATTGATTATTAGTTGTTAGTGCTGTTTTTATTTTTCTGTTGTTTTCTAATGTCTATTGGAAATACTTGTTGGTGTTGTTTTTATTTTTGTTTTGTCTTCCATTGATTATTAGTTGTTAGTGCTGTTTTGATTTTTCTGTTGTTTTCTAATGGCTATTGGTAAATACTTGTTGGTGTTGTTTTTATTTTTGTTTTGTCTTCCATTGATTATGGGTTGTTAGTACTGTTTTTATTTTTCTGTTATTTTCTAGTGGCTATTAGAAAATACTTGTTGGTGTTGTTTCTATTTTTGTATTGTTTTCCATTGATTATTAGTTGTTAGTGCTGTTTTTATTTTCTGTTGCTTTCTAATGGCTATTAATAAATACTTGTTGGTGTTGTTTTTATTTTTGTTTTGTCTTACATTGATTATTAGTTGTTAGTGCTGTTTTTATTTTTCTGTTGTCTTCTAATGGCTATTGGTAAATACTTGGTGTTGTTTTTATTTTTGCTTTGTCTTCCATTGATTATTAGTTGTTAATGCTGTTTTTATTTTTCTGTTGTTTTCTAATGGCTATTGGTAAATACTTATTAGTGTTGTTTTTATTTTTATTTTCTCTTCCATTGATTATTAGTTGTTAGTGCTGTTTTTATTTTTCTGTTGTCATCTAATGGTTATTGGTAAATACTTGTTGGAGTTGTTTTTATTTTTGTTTTGTCTTCCATTGATTATTAGTTGTTAATGTTGTTTTTATTTTTCTGTTGTTTTCTAATGGCTATTGGTAAATACTTATTGGTGTTGTTTTTATTTTTATTTTGTCTTCCATTGATTATTAGTTGTTAGTGCTGTTTTTATTTTTCTGTTGTTTTCTAATGGCTATTAGTAAATACTTGTTGGTGTTGTTTCTATTTTTGTTTTGTTTTCCATTGATTATTAGTTGTTAGTGCTGTTTTTATTTTTCTGTTGTTTTCTAATGGCTATTGGTAAATACTTGTTGGTGTTGTTTTTATTTTTGTTTTGTCTTCCATTGATTATTAGTTGTTAGTACTGTTTATATTTTTCTGTTGTTTTCTAATGGCTATTGGTAAATGCTTGGTGTTGTTTTTATTTTTGTTTTGTCTTCCATTGATTATTTGTTGTTAATGCTGTTTTTATTTTTCTGTTGTTTTATAATGGCTATTGTTAAGTACTTGTTGGTGTTGTTTTTAATTTTGTTTTGTCTTCCATTGATTATCAATTGTTAGTAATGTTTTTATTTTTCTGTTGTCTTCTAATGGCTATATGTAAATACTTGGTGTTGTTTCTATTTTTGTTTTGTCTTCCATTGATTATTATTTGTTAGTGCTCTTTATATTTTTCTGTTGTTTTCTAATGGCTATTGGTAAATACTTGTTGGTTTTGTTTCTATTTTTGTTTTGTTTTCCATTGATTATTAGTTGTTAGTGTTGTTATCATTTTTCTGTTGTTTTCTAATGGCTATTGGTAAATACTTGTTGGTGTTGTTTCTATTTTTGTTTTGTTTTCCATTGATTATTAGTTGTTAGTACTGTTTTTATTTTTCTGTTGTTTTCTAATGGCTATTGGTAAATACTTATTGGTGTTGTTTTTATTTTTATTTTGTCTTCCATTGATTATTAGTTGTTAGTGCTGTTTTTATTTTTCTGTTGTTTTCTAATGGCTATTAGTAAATACTTGTTGGTGTTGTTTCTATTTTTGTTTGTTTTCCATTGATTATTAGTTGTTAGTGCTGTTTTTATTTTTCTGTTGTTTTCTAATGGCTATTGGTAAATACTTGTTGGTGTTGTTTTTATTTTTGTTTTGTCTTCCATTGATTATTAGTTGTTAGTACTGTTTATATTTTTCTGTTGTTTTCTAATGGCTATTGGTAAATGCTTGGTGTTGTTTTTATTTTTGTTTTGTCTTCCATTGATTATTTGTTGTTAATGCTGTTTTTATTTTTCTGTTGTTTTATAATGGCTATTGTTAAGTACTTGTTGGTGTTGTTTTTAATTTTGTTTTGTCTTCCATTGATTATCAATTGTTAGTGCTGTTTTTATTTGTCTGTTGTCTTCTAATGGCTATTGGTAAATACTTGGTGTTGTTTCTATTTTTGTTTTGTTTTCCATTGATTATTAGTTGTTAGTGTTGTTATCATTTTTCTGTTGTTTTCTAATGGCTATTGGTAAATACTTGTTGGTGTTGTTTCTATTTTTGTTTTGTTTTCCATTGATTATTAGTTGTTAGTACTGTTTTTATTTTTCTGTTGTTTTCTAATGTCTATTGGAAATACTTGTTGGTGTTGTTTTTATTTTTGTTTTGTCTTCCATTGATTATTAGTTGTTAGTGCTGTTTTGATTTTTCTGTTGTTTTCTAATGGCTATTGGTAAATACTTGTTGGTGTTGTTTCTATTTTTGTTTTGTCTTACATTGATTATTAGTTGTTAGTGCTGTTTTTATTTTTCTGTTGTTTTCTAATGGCTATTAGAAAATACTTGTTGGTGTTGTTTCTATTTTTGTATTGTTTTCCATTGATTATTAGTTGTTAGTGCTGTTTTTATTTTCTGTTGATTTCTAATGGCTATTAATAAATACTTGGTGTTGTTTTTATTTTTGTTTTGTCTTCCATTGATTATTAGTTGTTAGTGCTGTTTTTATTTTTCTGTTGTTTTCTAATGGCTATTGGTAAATACTTGTTGGTGTTGTTTTTATTTTTGTTTTGTCTTCCATTGATTATTAGTTGTTAGTACTGTTTATATTTTTCTGTTGTTTTCTAATGGCTATTGGTAAATGCTTGGTGTTGTTTTTATTTTTGTTTTGTCTTCCATTGATTATTTGTTGTTAATGCTGTTTTTATTTTTCTGTTGTTTTATAATGGCTATTGTTAAGTACTTGTTGGTGTTGTTTTTAATTTTGTTTTGTCTTCCATTGATTATCAATTGTTAGTGTTGTTTTTATTTTTCTGTTGTCTTCTAATGGCTATTGGTAAATACTTGGTGTTGTTTCTATTTTTGTTTTGTCTTCCATTGATTATTATTTGTTAGTGCTGTTTATATTTTTCTGTTGTTTTCTAATGGCTATTGGTAAATACTTGTTGGCGTTGTTTCTATTTTTGTTTTGTTTTCCATTGATTATTAGTTGTTAGTGCTGTTTTTATTTTTCTGTTGTTTTCTAATGTCTATTGGAAATACTTGTTGGTGTTGTTTTTATTTTTGTTTTGTCTTCCATTGATTATTAGTTGTTAGTGCTGTTTTGATTTTTCTGTTGTTTTCTAATGGCTATTGGTAAATACTTGTTGGTGTTGTTTCTATTTTTGTTTTGTGTTCCATTGATTATGAGTTGTTAGTACTGTTTTTATTTTTCTGTTATTTTCTAGTGGCTATTAGAAAATACTTGTTGGTGTTGTTTTTATTTTTGTTTTGTCTTCCATTGATTATTTGTTGTTAATGCTGTTTTTATTTTTCTGTTGTTTTATAATGGCTATTGTTAAGTACTTGTTGGTGTTGTTTTTAATTTTGTTTTGTCTTCCATTGATTATCAATTGTAAGTGTTGTTTTTATTTTTCTGTTGTCTTCTAATGGCTATTGGTAAATACTTGGTGTTGTTTCTATTTTTGTTTTGTCTTCCATTGATTATTATTTGTTAGTGCTGTTTATATTTTTCTGTTGTTTTCTAATGGCTATTGGTAAATACTTGTTGGTGTTGTTTCTATTTTTGTTTTGTTTTCCATTGATTATTAGTTGTTAGTGCTGTTTTTATTTTTCTGTTGTTTTCTAATGTCTATTGGAAATACTTGTTGGTGTTGTTTTTATTTTTGTTTTGTCTTCCATTGATTATTAGTTGTTAGTGCTGTTTTTATTTTTCTGTTGCTTTCTAATGGCTATTAATAAATACTTGTTGGTGTTGTTTATATTTTTGTTTTGTCTTACATTGATTATTAGTTGTTAGTGCTGTTTTTATTTTTCTGTTGTCTTCTAATGGCTATTGGTAAATACTTGGTGTTGTTTTTATTTTTGTTTTGTCTTCCATTGATTATTAGTTGTTAATGCTGTTTTTATTTTTCTGTTTTTTTATAATGGCTATTGGTAAATATTTATTGGTGTTGTTTTTATTTTTATTTTCTCTTCCATTGATTATTAGTTGTTAGTGCTGTTTTTATTTTTCTGTTGTTTTCTAATGGCTATTAGTAAATACTTGTTGGTGTTGTTTCTATTTTTCTTTTGTTTTCCATTGATTGTTAGTTGTTAGTGCTGTTTTCATTTTTCTGTTGTCTTCTAATGGTTATTGGTAAATACTTGTTGGTGTTGTTTTTATTTTTGTTTTGTCTTCCATTGATTATTAGTTGTTAATGCTGTTTTTATTTTTCTGTTGTTTTCTAATGGCTATTGGTAAATACTTATTGGTGTTGTTTTTATTTTTGTTTTGTCTTCCATTGATTATTAGTTGTTAGTGCTGTTTTTATTTTTCTGTTGTTTTCCAATGGCTATTAGTAAATACTTGTTGGTGTTGTTTCTATTTTTGTTTTGTCTTCCATTGATTATGAGTTGTTAGTACTGTTTTTATTTTTCTGTTATTTTCTAGTGGCTATTAGAAAATACTTGTTGGTGTTGTTTCTATTTTTGTATTGTTTTCCATTGATTATTAGTTGTTAGTGCTGTTTTTATTTTCTGTTGCTTTCTAATGGCTATTAATAAATACTTGTTGGTGTTGTTTTTAATTTTGTTTTGTCTGCCATTGATTATCAATTGTTAGTGTTGTTTTTATTTTTCTGTTGTCTTCTAATGGCTATTGGTAAATACTTGGTGTTGTTTCTATTTTTGTTTTGTCTTCCATTGATTATTATTTGTTAGTGCTCTTTATATTTTTCTGTTGTTTTCTAATGGCTATTGGTAAATACTTGTTGGTTTTGTTTCTATTTTTGTTTTGTTTTCCATTGATTATTAGTTGCTAGTGTTGTTATCATTTTTCTGTTGTTTTCTAATGGCTATTGGTAAATACTTGTTGGTGTTGTTTCTATTTTTGTTTTGTCTTCCATTGATTATTAGTTGTTAGTGCTGTTTTTATTTTTCTGTTGTTTTCTAATGTCTATTGGAAATACTTGTTGGTGTTGTTTTTATTTTTGTTTTGTCTTCCATTGATTATTAGTTGTTAGTACTGTTTTTATTTTTCTGTTGTTTTCTAGTTGCTATTAGTAAATACTTGTTGGTGTTGTTTCTATTTTTGTTTTGTCTTCCATTGATTATTAGTTGTTAGTGCTGTTTTGATTTTTCTGTTATTTTCTAGTTGCTATTAGTAAATACTTGTTGGTGTTGTTTCTATTTTTGTTTTGTTTTCCACTGATTATTAGTTGTTAGTGCTGTTTTTATTTTCTGTTGTTTTCTAATGGCTATTAATAAACACTTGTTGGTGTTGTTTCTATTTTTGTTTTGTGTTCCACTGATTATTAGTTGTTAGTGCTGTTTTTTATTTTCTGTTGTTTTCTAATGGCTATTGGTAAATACTTGTTGGTGTTGTTTTTATTTTTGTTTTGTCTTCCATTGATTATTAGTTGTTAGTACTGTTTTTATTTTTTTGTTGTTTTCTAGTTGCTATTAGTAAATACTTGTTGGTGTTGTTTCTATTTTTGTTTTGTCTTCCATTGATTATTAGTTGTTAGTGCTGTTTTGATTTTTCTGTTATTTTCTAGTTGCTATTAGTAAATACTTGTTGGTGTTGTTTCTATTTTTGTTTTGTTTTCCACTGATTATTAGTTGTTAGTGCTGTTTTTATTTTCTGTTGTTTTCTAATGGCTATTAATAAACACTTGTTGGTGTTGTTTCTATTTTTGTTTTGTCTTCCATTGATTATTAGTTGTTAGTGCTGTTTTTTATTTTCTGTTGTTTTCTAATGGCTATTGGTAAATACTTGTTGGTGTTGTTTCTATTTTTGTTTTGTGTTCCATTGATTATTAGTTGTTAGTACTGTTTTTATTTTTCTGTTATTTTCTAGTGGCTATTAGAAAATACTTGTTGGTGTTGTTTCTATTTTTGTATTGTTTTCCTTGATTATTAGTTGTTAGTGCTGTTTTTATTTTCTGTTCATTTCTAATGGCTATTAATAAATACTTGGTGTTGTTTTTATTTTTGTTTTGTCTTCCATTGATTATTAGTTGTTAATGCTGTTTTTATTTTTCTGTTGTTTTCTAATGGCTATTGGTAAATACTTGGTGTTGTTTTTATTTTTGTTTTGTCTTCCATTGATTATTAGTTGTTAATGCTGTTTTTATTTTTCTGTTTTTTTATAATGGCTATTGGTAAATATTTATTGGTGTTGTTTTTATTTTTATTTTCTCTTCCATTGATTATTAGTTGTTAGTGCTGTTTTTATTTTTCTGTTGTTTTCTAATGGCTATTAGTAAATACTTGTTGGTGTTGTTTCTATTTTTCTTTTGTTTTCCATTGATTGTTAGTTGTTAGTGCTGTTTTCATTTTTCTGTTGTCTTCTAATGGTTATTGGTAAATACTTGTTGGTGTTGTTTTTATTTTTGTTTTGTCTTCCATTGATTATTAGTTGTTAATGCTGTTTTTATTTTTCTGTTGTTTTCTAATGGCTATTGGTAAATACTTATTGGTGTTGTTTTTATTTTTGTTTTGTCTTCCATTGATTATTAGTTGTTAGTGCTGTTTTTATTTTTCTGTTGTTTTCCAATGGCTATTAGTAAATACTTGTTGGTGTTGTTTCTATTTTTGTTTTGTCTTCCATTGATTATGAGTTGTTAGTACTGTTTTTATTTTTCTGTTATTTTCTAGTGGCTATTAGAAAATACTTGTTGGTGTTGTTTCTATTTTTGTATTGTTTTCCATTGATTATTAGTTGTTAGTGCTGTTTTTATTTTCTGTTGCTTTCTAATGGCTATTAATAAATACTTGTTGGTATTGTTTTTAATTTTGTTTTGTCTGCCATTGATTATCAATTGTTAGTGTTGTTTTTATTTTTCTGTTGTCTTCTAATGGCTATTGGTAAATACTTGGTGTTGTTTCTATTTTTGTTTTGTCTTCCATTGATTATTATTTGTTAGTGCTCTTTATATTTTTCTGTTGTTTTCTAATGGCTATTGGTAAATACTTGTTGGTTTTGTTTCTATTTTTGTTTTGTTTTCCATTGATTATTAGTTGCTAGTGTTGTTATCATTTTTCTGTTGTTTTCTAATGGCTATTGGTAAATACTTGTTGGTGTTGTTTCTATTTTTGTTTTGTCTTCCATTGATTATTAGTTGTTAGTGCTGTTTTTATTTTTCTGTTGTTTTCTAATGTCTATTGGAAATACTTGTTGGTGTTGTTTTTATTTTTGTTTTGTCTTCCATTGATTATTAGTTGTTAGTACTGTTTTTATTTTTCTGTTGTTTTCTAGTTGCTATTAGTAAATACTTGTTGGTGTTGTTTCTATTTTTGTTTTGTCTTCCATTGATTATTAGTTGTTAGTGCTGTTTTGATTTTTCTGTTATTTTCTAGTTGCTATTTGTAAATACTTGTTGGTGTTGTTTCTATTTTTGTTTTGTTTTCCACTGATTATTAGTTGTTAGTGCTGTTTTTATTTTCTGTTGTTTTCTAATGGCTATTAATAAACACTTGTTGGTGTTGTTTCTATTTTTGTTTTGTGTTCCACTGATTATTAGTTGTTAGTGCTGTTTTTTATTTTCTGTTGTTTTCTAATGGCTATTGGTAAATACTTGTTGGTGTTGTTTTTATTTTTGTTTTGTCTTCCATTGATTATTAGTTGTTAGTACTGTTTTTATTTTTTTGTTGTTTTCTAGTTGCTATTAGTAAATACTTGTTGGTGTTGTTTCTATTTTTGTTTTGTCTTCCATTGATTATTAGTTGTTAGTGCTGTTTTGATTTTTCTGTTATTTTCTAGTTGCTATTAGTAAATACTTGTTGGTGTTGTTTCTATTTTTGTTTTGTTTTCCACTGATTATTAGTTGTTAGTGCTGTTTTTATTTTCTGTTGTTTTCTAATGGCTATTAATAAACACTTGTTGGTGTTGTTTCTATTTTTGTTTTGTCTTCCATTGATTATTAGTTGTTAGTGCTGTTTTTTATTTTCTGTTGTTTTCTAATGGCTATTGGTAAATACTTGTTGGTGTTGTTTCTATTTTTGTTTTGTGTTCCATTGATTATTAGTTGTTAGTACTGTTTTTATTTTTCTGTTATTTTCTAGTGGCTATTAGAAAATACTTGTTGGTGTTGTTTCTATTTTTGTATTGTTTTCCTTGATTATTAGTTGTTAGTGCTGTTTTTATTTTCTGTTCATTTCTAATGGCTATTAATAAATACTTGGTGTTGTTTTTATTTTTGTTTTGTCTTCCATTGATTATTAGTTGTTAATGCTGTTTTTATTTTTCTGTTGTTTTCTAATGGCTATTGGTAAATACTTATTGGTATTGTTTTTATTTTTATTTTCTCTTCCATTGATTATTAGTTGTTAATGCTGTTTATATTTTTCTGTTGTTTTCTAATGGCTATTGGTAAATGCTTGGTGTTGTTTTTATTTTTGTTTTGTCTTCCATTGATTATTTGTTGTTAATGCTGTTTTTATTTTTCTGTTGTTTTATAATGGCTATTGTTAAGTACTTGTTGGTGTTGTTTTTAATTTTGTTTTGTCTTCCATTGATTATCAATTGTTAGTGTTGTTTTTATTTTTCTGTTGTCTTCTAATGGCTATTGGTAAATACTTGGTGTTGTTTCTATTTTTGTTTTGTCTTCCATTGGTTATTATTTGTTAGTGCTGTTTATATTTTTCTGTTGTTTTCTAATGGCTATTGGTAAATACTTGTTGGTGTTGTTTCTATTTTTGTTTTGTTTTCCATTGATTATTAGTTGTTAGTGCTGTTTTTATTTTTCTGTTGTTTTCTAATGTCTATTGGAAATACTTGTTGGTGTTGTTTTTATTTTTGTTTTGTCTTCCATTGATTATTAGTTGTTAGTGCTGTTTTGATTTTTCTGTTGTTTTCTAATGGCTATTGGTAAATACTTGTTGGTGTTGTTTCTATTTTTGTTTTGTTTTCCATTGATTATTAGTTGTTAGTGCTGTTTTTATTTTTCTGTTGTTTTCTAATGTCTATTGGAAATACTTGTTGGTGTTGTTTTTATTTTTGTTTTGTCTTCCATTGATTATTAGTTGTTAGTGCTGTTTTGATTTTTCTGTTGTTTTCTAATGGCTATTGGTAAATACTTGTTGGTGTTGTTTCTATTTTTGTTTTGTGTTCCATTGATTATGAGTTGTTAGTACTGTTTTTATTTTTCTGTTATTTTCTAGTGGCTATTAGAAAATACTTGTTGGTGTTGTTTTTATTTTTGTTTTGTCTTCCATTGATTATTTGTTGTTAATGCTGTTTTTATTTTTCTGTTGTTTTATAATGGCTATTGTTAAGTACTTGTTGGTGTTGTTTTTAATTTTGTTTTGTCTTCCATTGATTATCAATTGTTAGTGTTGTTTTTATTTTTCTGTTGTCTTCTAATGGCTATTGGTAAATACTTGGTCTTGTTTCTATTTTTGTTTTGTCTTCCATTGATTATTATTTGTTAGTGTTGTTTATATTTTTCTGTTGTTTTCTAATGGATATTGGTAAATACTTGTTGGTGTTGTTTCTATTTTTGTTTTGTTTTCCATTGATTATTAGTTGTTAGTGCTGTTTTTATTTTTCTGTTGTTTTCTAATGTCTATTGGAAATACTTGTTGGTGTTGTTTTTATTTTTGTTTTGTCTTCCATTGATTATTAGTTGTTAGTGCTGTTTTTATTTTTCTGTTGCTTTCTAATGGCTATTAATAAATACTTGTTGGTGTTGTTTATATTTTTGTTTTGTCTTACATTGATTATTAGTTGTCAGTGCTGTTTTTATTTTTCTGTTGTCTTCTAATGGCTATTGGTAAATACTTGGTGTTGTTTTTATTTTTGTTTTGTCTTCCATTGATTATTAGTTGTTAATGCTGTTTTTATTTTTCTGTTTTTTTATAATGGCTATTGGTAAATAGTTATTGGTGTTGTTTTTATTTTTATTTTCTCTTCCATTGATTATTAGTTGTTAGTGCTGTTTTTATTTTTCTGTTGTTTTCTAATGGCTATTAGTAAATACTTGTTGGTGTTGTTTCTATTTTTCTTTTGTTTTCCATTGATTGTTAGTTGTTAGTGCTGTTTTTATTTTTCTGTTGTCTTCTAATGGTTATTGGTAAATACTTGTTGGTGTTGTTTTTATTTTTGTTTTGTCTTCCATTGATTATTAGTTGTTAATGCTGTTTTTATTTTTCTGTTGTTTTCTAATGGCTATTGGTAAATACTTATTGGTGTTGTTTTTATTTTTGTTTTGTCTTCCATTGATTATTAGTTGTTAGTGCTGTTTTGATTTTTCTGTTGTTTTCTAATGGCTATTAGTAAATACTTGTTGGTGTTGTTTCTATTTTTGTTTTGTCTTCCATTGATTATGAGTTGTTAGTACTGTTTTTATTTTTCTGTTATTTTCTAGTGGCTATTAGAAAATACTTGTTGGTGTTGTTTCTATTTTTGTATTGTTTTCCATTGATTATTAGTTGTTAGTGCTGTTTTTATTTTCTGTTGCTTTCTAATGGCTATTAATAAATACTTGTTGGTGTTGTTTTTAATTTTGTTTTGTCTTCCATTGATTATCAATTGTTAGTGTTGTTTTTATTTTTCTGTTGTCTTCTAATGGCTATTGTTAAATACTTGGTGTTGTTTCTATTTTTGTTTTGTCTTCCATTGATTATTATTTGTTAGTGCTCTTTATATTTTTCTGTTGTTTTCTAATGGCTATTGGTAAATACTTGTTGGTTTTGTTTCTATTTTTGTTTTGTTTTCCATTGATTATTAGTTGTTAGTGTTGTTATCATTTTTCTGTTGTTTTCTAATGGCTATTGGTAAATACTTGTTGGTGTTGTTTCTATTTTTGTTTTGTCTTCCATTGATTATTAGTTGTTAGTACTGTTTTTATTTTTCTGTTGTTTTCTAGTTGCTATTAGTAAATACTTGTTGGTGTTGTTTCTATTTTTGTTTTGTCTTCCATTGATTATTAGTTGTTAGTGCTGTTTTGATTTTTCTGTTATTTTCTAGCTGATATTAGTAAATACTTGTTGGTGTTGTTTCTATTTTTGTTTTGTTTTCCATTGATTATTAGTTGTTAGTGCTGTTTTTATTTTTCTGTTGTTTTCTAATGTCTATTGGAAATACTTGTTGGTGTTGTTTTTATTTTTGTTTTGTCTTCCATTGATTATTAGTTGTTAGTGCTGTTTTTATTTTTCTGTTGCTTTCTAATGGCTATTAATAAATACTTGTTGGTGTTGTTTATATTTTTGTTTTGTCTTACATTGATTATTAGTTGTCAGTGCTGTTTTTATTTTTCTGTTGTCTTCTAATGGCTATTGGTAAATACTTGGTGTTGTTTTTATTTTTGTTTTGTCTTCCATTGATTATTAGTTGTTAATGCTGTTTTTATTTTTCTGTTTTTTTATAATGGCTATTGGTAAATAGTTATTGGTGTTGTTTTTATTTTTATTTTCTCTTCCATTGATTATTAGTTGTTAGTGCTGTTTTTATTTTTCTGTTGTTTTCTAATGGCTATTAGTAAATACTTGTTGGTGTTGTTTCTATTTTTCTTTTGTTTTCCATTGATTGTTAGTTGTTAGTGCTGTTTTTATTTTTCTGTTGTCTTCTAATGGTTATTGGTAAATACTTGTTGGTGTTGTTTTTATTTTTGTTTTGTCTTCCATTGATTATTAGTTGTTAATGCTGTTTTTATTTTTCTGTTGTTTTCTAATGGCTATTGGTAAATACTTATTGGTGTTGTTTTTATTTTTGTTTTGTCTTCCATTGATTATTAGTTGTTAGTGCTGTTTTGATTTTTCTGTTGTTTTCTAATGGCTATTAGTAAATACTTGTTGGTGTTGTTTCTATTTTTGTTTTGTCTTCCATTGATTATGAGTTGTTAGTACTGTTTTTATTTTTCTGTTATTTTCTAGTGGCTATTAGAAAATACTTGTTGGTGTTGTTTCTATTTTTGTATTGTTTTCCATTGATTATTAGTTGTTAGTGCTGTTTTTATTTTCTGTTGCTTTCTAATGGCTATTAATAAATACTTGTTGGTGTTGTTTTTAATTTTGTTTTGTCTTCCATTGATTATCAATTGTTAGTGTTGTTTTTATTTTTCTGTTGTCTTCTAATGGCTATTGTTAAATACTTGGTGTTGTTTCTATTTTTGTTTTGTCTTCCATTGATTATTATTTGTTAGTGCTCTTTATATTTTTCTGTTGTTTTCTAATGGCTATTGGTAAATACTTGTTGGTTTTGTTTCTATTTTTGTTTTGTTTTCCATTGATTATTAGTTGTTAGTGTTGTTATCATTTTTCTGTTGTTTTCTAATGGCTATTGGTAAATACTTGTTGGTGTTGTTTCTATTTTTGTTTTGTCTTCCATTGATTATTAGTTGTTAGTACTGTTTTTATTTTTCTGTTGTTTTCTAGTTGCTATTAGTAAATACTTGTTGGTGTTGTTTCTATTTTTGTTTTGTCTTCCATTGATTATTAGTTGTTAGTGCTGTTTTGATTTTTCTGTTATTTTCTAGTTGATATTAGTAAATACTTGTTGGTGTTGTTTCTATTTTTGTTTTGTTTTCCACTGATTATTAGTTGTTAGTGCTGTTTTTATTTTCTGCTGTTTTCTAATGGCTATTAATAAACACTTGTTGGTGTTGTTTCTATTTTTGTTTTGTGTTCCACTGATTATTAGTTGTTAGTACTGTTTTTATTTTTCTGTTATTTTCTAGTGGCTATTAGAAAATACTTGTTGGTGTTGTTTCTATTTTTGTATTGTTTTCCTTGATTATTAGTTGTTAGTGCTGTTTTTATTTTCTGTTGATTTCTAATGGCTATTAATAAATACTTGGTGTTGTTTTTATTTTTGTTTTGTCTTCCATTGATTATTTGTTGTTAATGCTGTTTTTATTTTTCTGTTGTTTTATAATGGCTATTGTTAAGTACTTGTTGGTGTTGTTTTTAATTTTGTTTTGTCTTCCATTGATTATCAATTGTTAGTGTTGTTTTTATTTTTCTGTTGTCTTCTAATGGCTATTGGTAAATACTTGGTGTTGTTTCTATTTTTGTTTTGTCTTCCATTGATTATTATTTGTTAGTGCTGTTTATATTTTTCTGTTGTTTTCTAATGGCTATTGGTAAATACTTGTTGGTGTTGTTTCTATTTTTGTTTTGTTTTCCATTGATTATTAGTTGTTAGTGCTGTTTTTATTTTTCTGTTGTTTTCTAATGTCTATTGGAAATACTTGTTGGTGTTGTTTTTATTTTTGTTTTGTCTTCCATTGATTATTAGTTGTTAGTGCTGTTTTTATTTTTCTGTTGTTTTCTAATGGCTATTGGTAAATACTTGTTGGTGTTGTTTCTATTTTTGTTTTGTCTTCCATTGATTATGAGTTGTTAGTACTGTTTTTATTTTTCTGTTGTTTTCTAATGTCTATTGGAAATACTTGTTGGTGTTGTTTTTATTTTTGTTTTGTCTTCCATTGATTATTAGTTGTTAGTGCTGTTTTGATTTTTCTGTTGTTTTCTAATGGCTATTAGAAAATACTTGTTGGTGTTGTTTCTATTTTTGTATTGTTTTCCATTGATTATTAGTTGTTAGTGCTGTTTTTATTTTCTGTTGCTTTCTAATGGCTATTAATAAATACTTGTTGGTGTTGTTTATATTTTTGTTTTGTCTTACATTGATTATTAGTTGTTAGTGCTGTTTTTATTTTTCTGTTGTCTTCTAATGGATATTGGTAAATACTTGGGGTTGTTTCTATTTTTGTTTTGTTTTCCATTGATTATTTGTTGTTAGTGCTGTTTATATTTTTCTGTTGTTTTCTAATGGCTATTGGTAAATATTTGTTGGTGTTGTTTCTATTTTTGTTTTGTTTTCCATTGATTATTAGTTGTTAGTGCTGTTTTTATTTTTCTGTTATTTTCTAGTGGCTATTGTTAAATACTTGGTGTTGTTTCTATTTTTGTTTTATTTTCCATTGATTATTAGTTGTTAGTGCTGTTTATATTTTTCGTTTGTTTTCTAATGGCGATTGGTAAATACTTGTTGGTGTTGTTTTTATTTTTGTTTGTCTTCCATTGATTATTAGTTGTTAGTGCTGTTTATATTTTTCTGTTGTTTTCTAATGGCTATTGGTAAATACATGTTGGTGTTGTTTCTCTTTTTGTTTTGTTTTCTATTGATTATTAGTTGTTACTGCTGTTTTTATTTTTCTGTTGTCTTCTAATGACAATTGGTAAATACGTGTTGGTGTTGTTTCTATTTTTGTTTTGTCTTCCATTGATTATTAGTTGTTAGTACTGTTTTTATTTTTTTGTTGTTTTCTAGTTGCTATTAGTAAATACTTGTTGGTGTTGTTTCTATTTTTGTTTTGTCTTCCATTGATTATTAGTTGTTAGTGCTGTTTTGATTTTTCTGTTATTTTCTAGTTGCTATTAGTAAATACTTGTTGGTGTTGTTTCTATTTTTGTTTTGTTTTCCACTGATTATTAGTTGTTAGTGCTGTTTTTATTTTCTGTTGTTTTCTAATGGCTATTAATAAACACTTGTTGGTGTTGTTTCTATTTTTGTTTTGTCTTCCATTGATTATTAGTTGTTAGTGCTGTTTTTTATTTTCTGTTGTTTTCTAATGGCTATTGGTAAATACTTGTTGGTGTTGTTTCTATTTTTGTTTTGTGTTCCATTGATTATTAGTTGTTAGTACTGTTTTTATTTTTCTGTTATTTTCTAGTGGCTATTAGAAAATACTTGTTGGTGTTGTTTCTATTTTTGTATTGTTTTCCTTGATTATTAGTTGTTAGTGCTGTTTTTATTTTCTGTTCATTTCTAATGGCTATTAATAAATACTTGGTGTTGTTTTTATTTTTGTTTTGTCTTCCATTGATTATTAGTTGTTAATGCTGTTTTTATTTTTCTGTTGTTTTCTAATGGCTATTGGTAAATACTTATTGGTATTGTTTTTATTTTTATTTTCTCTTCCATTGATTATTAGTTGTTAATGCTGTTTATATTTTTCTGTTGTTTTCTAATGGCTATTGGTAAATGCTTGGTGTTGTTTTTATTTTTGTTTTGTCTTCCATTGATTATTTGTTGTTAATGCTGTTTTTATTTTTCTGTTGTTTTATAATGGCTATTGTTAAGTACTTGTTGGTGTTGTTTTTAATTTTGTTTTGTCTTCCATTGATTATCAATTGTTAGTGTTGCTTTTATTTTTCTGTTGTCTTCTAATGGCTATTGGTAAATACTTGGTGTTGTTTCTATTTTTGTTTTGTCTTCCATTGATTATTATTTGTTAGTGCTGTTTATATTTTTCTGTTGTTTTCTAATGGCTATTGGTAAATACTTGTTGGTGTTGTTTCTATTTTTGTTTTGTTTTCCATTGATTATTAGTTGTTAGTGCTGTTTTTATTTTTCTGTTGTTTTCTAATGTCTATTGGAAATACTTGTTGGTGTTGTTTTTATTTTTGTTTTGTCTTCCATTGATTATTAGTTGTTAGTGCTGTTTTTATTTTTCTGTTGTTTTCTAATGGCTATTGGTAAATACTTGTTGGTGTTGTTTCTATTTTTGTTTTGTCTTCCATTGATTATGAGTTGTTAGTACTGTTTTTATTTTTCTGTTGTTTTCTAATGTCTATTGGAAATACTTGTTGGTGTTGTTTTTATTTTTGTTTTGTCTTCCATTGATTATTAGTTGTTAGTGCTGTTTTGATTTTTCTGTTGTTTTCTAATGGCTATTAGAAAATACTTGTTGGTGTTGTTTCTATTTTTGTATTGTTTTCCATTGATTATTAGTTGTTAGTGCTGTTTTTATTTTCTGTTGCTTTCTAATGGCTATTAATAAATACTTGTTGGTGTTGTTTATATTTTTGTTTTGTCTTACATTGATTATTAGTTGTTAGTGCTGTTTTTATTTTTCTGTTGTCTTCTAATGGATATTGGTAAATACTTGGGGTTGTTTCTATTTTTGTTTTGTTTTCCATTGATTATTTGTTGTTAGTGCTGTTTATATTTTTCTGTTGTTTTCTAATGGCTATTGGTAAATATTTGTTGGTGTTGTTTCTATTTTTGTTTTGTTTTCCATTGATTATTAGTTGTTAGTGCTGTTTTTATTTTTCTGTTATTTTCTAGTGGCTATTGTTAAATACTTGGTGTTGTTTCTATTTTTGTTTTATTTTCCATTGATTATTAGTTGTTAGTGCTGTTTATATTTTTCGTTTGTTTTCTAATGGCGATTGGTAAATACTTGTTGGTGTTGTTTTTATTTTTGTTTGTCTTCCATTGATTATTAGTTGTTAGTGCTGTTTATATTTTTCTGTTGTTTTCTAATGGCTATTGGTAAATACATGTTGGTGTTGTTTCTCTTTTTGTTTTGTTTTCTATTGATTATTAGTTGTTACTGCTGTTTTTATTTTTCTGTTGTCTTCTAATGACAATTGGTAAATACGTGTTGGTGTTGTTTCTATTTTTGGTTTGGTTTCTATTGTCTATTGTTTTTACTTGCAAGTGTTGGTTCTGTTTTTGTGGTGCTTTCTATTGACACTTGCTGTTGTTATATTATTGTGTCAATTTCCATTTTGATTATTGGACATTAATTCTTATTGTTGTTTCTATCGTTTGTGTTGTTTTCCATTGACTATTGGTTATTAGTTTCTATTGACGATTATTTTTCGGGTTTTTTTTCTATTATGAATTGGTAATTAGTTTTTTGAGTATTTGTTCTATTCTTGTGCGGTTTTCGACTAGAGGTTATTAGTTGTTAGTGTTGTTCCTATTGTTTGTGCTGTTTTCTGTTGACTATTGGCTATAAGTTATTGGTGTTGTTTTTATTTTTGTTTTTTCTTCCATTGATTATTTGTTGTTAGTTTTGTTTTTATTCTTTCTGTTATTTTCTAGTGGCTATTGGTAAATACATGTTGGTGTTGTCTTTATTTTTGTTTTGTCTTCCATTGATTTTTAGTTTTTAGTGCTGTTTTTTTCTGTTGTTTTCTAATGGCTATTGGTAAATACTTGTTGGTGTTGTTTCTCTTTTTGTTTTGTCTTCCATTGATTATTAGTTGTTAGTGCTGTTTTTATTTTTCTGTTATTTTCTAATGACTATTAGTAAATACTTGTTTGTGTTGTTTCTATTTTTGTTTTGTCTTCCATTGATTATTAGTTGTTACTGCTGTTTTTTTTCTGTTGTTTTCTAATGGCTATTGGTAAATACTTGTTGGTGTTGTTTTTATTTTTGTTTTGTTTTCCATTGATTATTAGTTTTTAGTGCTGTTTTTATTTTTTTGTTGTTTTCTACTGGCTATTGGTAAATACTTGTTGGTGTTGTTTCTATTTTTGTTTTGGTTTCTATTGTCTATTGTTTTTACTTGTAAGTGTTGGTTATGTTTTTGTGGTGCTTTCTATTGACAGTTGGTGTTGTTTATATTAATGTGTTAATTTCCATTTTGATTTTTGGACATTAATTCTTATTGTTGTTTCTATCGTTTGTGTTGTTTTCCATTGCCTATTGGTTATTAGTTTCTATTGACGTTTATTTTTCGGTGTTTTTTTCTATTATTTATTGGTAATTAGTTTTTTGAGTATTTGTTCTATTCTTGTGGAGTTTTCGACTAGAGGTTATTAGTTGTTAGTGTTGTTCCTATTGTTTGTACTGTTGTCTGTTGACTATTGGCTATAAGTTATTGGTGTTGGTCTAATATTGTATTGTGTTATATTGGCTATTGGTTATTAATTAGCAGTGCTGTTTCTAATCTTTGTGATTTATTTCTATTGGTTATTATGTATTAGTTGGAACCATTGTTTGTAATCTGTGCTGTGTTCTCTTTCCTTTTGGATATGCGTTTTCCCTATTGCCGATGATCCTTAATATTTCTGAATCAATGTTTAGCGTTGATTTAAGGCATGTGACGGCATATATTGCAACTAAATCAATTATATATTCTACTCAGAAATAAAGAAAAGATATGCAAGTAAGATTAAACATTTCTTGTCCAGATACAATCTGTCTTAATCATACAGAAGTGGAATTTTGTGACTGATAAAACATTGCAATCTACTAATCCACTAATTGATCACAGTATATCTCCTTTTTGTTACGTATGTAACACATAGTCTAACACTTTGTCATTCATTTTTCTCAGTGTTATTTCTTTTCATCTATGTTGACCTCAGGGCATTCAAAACTTTTTAACGACATTTAAAAGCATACGATATATGCTTATTACCTATTGCGCTTATTCACACTCCTGCTGTGGGAGTGTGTGCTCTATAACATTGTTGTCCTTTAAAGTTCATCACATCAAATGGCATGTTGTAACGATCAGTATCCTTTATTTCGAAAACCGCTCCCTTTTATTACACAAATAGATACAAGTCAACCTACCTAAGGATCACGGCCACGACAACCCACTATTAGATTTGCTATCACATTGAATAGTATAGAGTGATTTTCCCCTTAGGCGACCACCGAACCCTCTGAAAGGGAGCGATTGCATACATTATGTACTGTACAATCAGACAATGATCCAGGATTTTGCGTTTGGTTTATGGTACCTCATTGTTTCACAACAGGTACAAGGAGAACTCATTGAGGAGGACGCGTTGAAAAAAAATCGACATTGAAGTTCCGTGATTTTTTAGGATTTACTGCTATTACTTGTAATTTACGTCATATATACTTTGTATATTTCAGCGTACGACCATTACAACACCTCTAAGTCCACGTCTGACGATCGTGGCCGCAATGACATATTCACTAGATGTTTTGCTAATAGATAATGTGTAAAGGTTATATAAAACCGAATTGGCAATCAAGAATGGACAAGCGAGAGACATTGGTAACATTGGACACATATCAAACACACCAGGGTAAACCCAGATGCTGGCGAAGAATAAGCAAATTCTGCCTTTAATAACACACCCGTCATGCTACTCATATAGTCATAGGGCACCACTATTCACAATAAAACAAACTAAATTATAATTCATGTTCTTCTTTGTTACAGGTTTAGTCGCAGGAATGTCACTGTTGGTTGTTGGATTATTTGCTAGCTGTATATTTTTTGCCTTTGCCAGGTAATTATGTAAAAACATGTATTTGTGTTTGCTTTTGCACAATCATTACCTAAAAGCTATACATTTTGCTTTTGTCAGATCATTATGTTTTTTTTTGCTTCTCCCATGTAAGATAAATACATTTTTTTTTCGGATAACATTTTGTTTTGATTTTTGCAAAGTAAAAGGATTTTTTTCCTTTTGCATTTGGTAGGTAATTGGTTTGCTTTCTATCTAGAAACGAACTAAATTGATCATTCACGTTACCTTCAGTTGCTATATGATTGATTGATTGATTTTTGGTGTTTAGCGCCACTTTAAGCAATTCAGTAGCTATAGTTGACTATTAGATCAGAGGGCTATATATTAGAAAGATGAATATATATTCCTACATGTAGCAAATAGACAAGGTAGGAAGATAACAGAACATATTTACGATAGGAAATAGCCAAAACACGAAAACGCAAAGAAAGGTGTGCTCGAATATTTGACAAAATATCGCAATACCTGATTAGAAGTTTTGTGTCAAAAGTTGTGAAAATGTAAGAAATACCTCTTATGAATAAAAATAGAATCATCAACATGGTCACCTTTGGTAGCATTTTAAATTTTACACATCTTTATATAAGGTTAAATCTGTGGCGTGGTCACATTCAATACTAGAAACTGTTAATATCAATTATGGCGAGGTAGCAGGTCACTTTGAACTGTTTCTGGGATGTCGTTTTAAATAGCATTTAACATTGCGTTATTATTGAACAAAATATAGTATTGGAACAATTTAGTAATATGTTTGTGGGCGGACCTTTATTGTACCATTGATTGATATTAACGGGGAAATGAACATTGTCTAACATTTGTTTTTGTTTTGTTTTGTTTTTGTTTGTTTGTATGTTTGTTTGTTTTGTTTGTTTTGCTAGTATTACTTTGATGGTAAACTATACTAATTAATTTACAACAGATAAAGTATATACTCAATATTATAAGACGTATATTCATTGATTTTTACTGTCATATAACGGTCGCATATGGTTCTCATATTCCACAATCTTGACCAATCAGAACCATTTATTCTGATTGGGCATAATTCGTGCGCAAATACCAAGCTCTTGTTTATATTGGTCCAGTCAAGCTGATTAATAGAGTGTCTTGTGTTTTATGACCGTACGGCTAGACCAGTTTATAGTTAAAATCATCATACCGATATATATATATATATATAAATACAAATAAACATTGTTAAGCTGTTTCTATCCCTAAATATTGTTCAACGAAAATATGAATTTTGACAACTATACATTGATTAATGAATATATTCGTTGCTTTTTTGTACTTACATATGTAGTCAATCTTTGCTTAGAAAACTGAAAATGCATAGCTCATCACAACTTTTGCCTTTACATCAGCAAAAAACCAAAGGATAAATGTGGTATAATTGGTTCCTGTTGAAAAATGCTAATAAATACGTTTACATATTTTTTCCTTTAATATGTTACCAAGCAACATGCAAAGACAAATATATAATGAACTATCAGAAACGTTTAATTAAATTCCACGATATATAAATATTAACTACTTTCTCTGAGGCGTGACAGAAACGTCCGATATGAACATTTACTTGTTGTATGCGGTGCGATTGAAATACGCAATTTGTCCTTAAAATGGGATTAAGTCACCATTTTAGGAGAATTCGACGGTGTTCAAGCGCATAGTCAACTTTATCAGCACTATACATTCACTAACTTACTCGGACTGACTGTTGGTGATATATTGATAAACAGATGTTATCTAAAATATCCAATATTTCCTTCTTTAAGAAGAGTTTGAGGATACCAAAGGGGAAATCAGAATCCGTATATCGAAGAAGAACAGACAACACATTGGCCAAAAGAAAAACTGTAATTGTATGCTTATATGGCCAACTACTTCACGAAGAGGGAGTGTCGGTGCCAATAAATCTAATTTAACACAGTTGTTTTTTATTGAAAGTATGTGTTAGAGGTGTCGTTTTTGTTCTCTTTCCATTATATTCTGGATTTTTTTAATCATTCAATTAACCATTCATATAAGGGCCGTCGTGGTCATGAGCAAATGGTAGTTGAATCAGTGCATATCTCCACTAACGTTGTGAGTTCAAATCCCGCTCATGACGACGTGTATTTGATACATCATTATGTGATAAAGTATATCAATGACCAATGGCAGGTCTGTGGTTTTCTCCGGTGTCTTCCTCCAATAAAATTGACGATCGCGATATAGTTTGAATATTGTTAAAAGTGATGTTAAACACCATAACCATAACCCTAATCAATCATATAAACAATATGTGTTATTGTTTTAGGAGGTGTTACAGGAAGAGACGACATAAAGGGGAGAATACATTATATGAAGAAGTAGAAGATGCTGCTACATCATGTTCTATTGAGGGATCCAGCAATGTCAAATTCTTAATTGCAAGAGGACGAAATATTAACAAATCAAGAATTGAACAAATTAATGAAGAATGGAAGACGGGCAAGCCATTGATAAAGCCAGAGTGTTCCGAATCGAAATCAGATGCAAATAGTATGCCACTGCTGAGCCAGACGAGGATCTGTATAGTCTCGTGGGTGATGGTGATCAAGATGATATGTATGATAATACGACATTTACTAAACATATAAACAACTCGCTTCCTGTTGTTGCAAGCGTTTCTCGATTGGCGCAAATAAAATTGCAAAGATCATTTGCTTTTGATGATGGAGGTGAAGATCCGTACGAGGAGACACCGAACGACCAGTATGACCAATTAGACATTCCTCGGAGTCATCGGATGTTATTTACTTCCGGTGATGGATGTTGTGACGGTAAAAAAGATGAAGATCTGTATGACTTGACCGATGATTGTGAGTATGATATTGCTGATAATACACGAAGACATGTTGGCGAGTCTTTGCATCGGTCACAATCACAAGATAAATTAACAGGAACAATAAATGGTGGAGAAACAATCTCAGAGAAAGTGATTCAACGTCCAAATTGTATAGTGACAGCTTTGAATGTGAATATGATGCTTTGAATAAGCCGAGATTTCGTGCTACGATCTCCAGTGATAATTATGATACTGTAAAGTTGCCATGGGAATGTGATGAAGAACGGAATGAAAATAACAACGAATGTGAAGTCGTTCAAACAACCTTTGAAAGTTTAGAAAATTGTCAAAAAGCGCAAGGTAATGTGTACTCTGAAATAGAATCTTTATTGGAAGGGAATACAGACACGAACGCGAATGAAGGAGAAACGATTGTTCGGGATGAGCAGTCAGGAAAACATAATGAAAATGAAACGGTTGTAGACGAAGTTAATGGGAACATATTTGACAGTGAGAATGATTCCTCAAAGCACGTTGATAGCATTGAGCTTGAAACTATGGGGTGTTCTCATCGTAGCTATATACCGGATGAGAGGCCTTGTTCGCTTGAAACCTCGTGCAATTCCAAATTTTCTGATAATTCCAACGGTCCATGTTCAGCGGAATTGATGTCTGATGAACATGTTTTACAATCTACATGTGACAATGCGGTTTTCATTCAAAATGAATGTGATGGTTACAAAATAGAAAACGGTAATATTCTGGATAACAAAGTGAATGGATTGAACGTCAATGAATTTCTGGAAGGGGAAATGAATAATTCAGCACAACTCTATTAGCTAAAATCAGTCACTTGTTATATATTCAAGTACGTCAAAATTGGATCCTGACACGTGTGTCATACATAAAAGCCATCGTTTATGTGTCGGAAGTCTTGTGTTAGCGACGACAATGTAAGTTGTGATTCAAAATTGCAATTAATGTTATAAAATATTATAAAATTTGAACATTTACCGAGGTCAATCTAGCATTGGACCGTTGAATTTACTTAGCAGCATTCACTAAAACATTGATTGTGTATCAATTTTCGAACATAAAATCACTAAATGACATCGTCATATATTTCAAAGCGACAAAATCTGATAACAAAAGTGTAGCTACCTAAGTGCCTAGGCTTAATGTGCGAAATGTATTGAACTAATTATATTACAAAGAGGACTATATCAGTTTCAAGTGGTTACGTATAAAGTTGCCAGGATATGTTGTCTAGAATGAAATTGAGCTTCCTTATTTCTGGTACATTACATGTATATTACATGTATGTGGAATTAAAATAATATTAAAAACTATTTTATGCAATATTGAAAATTTTATGTTTTTTTATGTAGATATTAGAATATTACAAAAAAGCCGTTATGCTTTCAAAATACAAACAACGCTCACTACGAGTAAACGCATTAGTTGAAAGTAAAGTGAGAATATGCCACGAACGTGACCAATAGCCATACATATGCTTAAATCCATAAAACTAGTTTAACAACGCCACCTTTTATTTGAAGTGCATGTAACAAGCAAGGAAAATGAGCTGTCAGTGCTTTGTGTGTAGGGGGCACCAATATTGTATCTCTATACTATCTGTGTCTATCGGATTGTGAAACTGCACGGACAGTGTAGTATTTTTGTTAATCATTTTATCAATAGTAAACAAAAGAACAATAGTAAAAAAAAAAAAAAAAAAAAAAAATAGAGAATCGAAATAATTCAAAAACCATAAGCACAGAAAACTAAAACCAAGTAACTCAAAACCCATTCAAAAAAGCCATGTGTTGGCTTAGTCACCATTGGCGACATGATACCTAATTAACGTCACTAAACTGTTAATCTATGATATGAGGTTCTGTGTCGATGCAAGGAGGCGATGCAAGGACAATCAACAAACCGTTTCTTTATTCATTGAGGTTAAAAAGAAAGCTCACTAGTAGAGTTCAGAAAGATGTCATAAATAAACATTCATTTCTTAAACTTAGACTTGCCAACATAGGTCTTGATATATATTCTGAAAAACAATTCTGAAGATCTGTTAGAGTACTGTATATACAATCAAGATCACTCTCGTCATACCATAGTATTACAACATGTGACTTCTCTACACTCTACACAATTATTTCGCGCTCAAATCTAAAAGACAGAATAACAATATTAGTCCAGAAAAGTTTGAAGATACCAAAGGGGCAATCATAATACGTATATCGAAGAAGAACAGAAAACACAATGGCCAAACGAACGAAAGGACAAACAGCGATCTACAAAACATGCATATACAACTAAAGATCGAGTAACACGAACCCCACTAGAAACTGGGGATGAACTCAGGTGCTCCGGAAGGGTAAGAACGTCCTGCTCCACTAGTGACACCCGTCGTGTTAATTTAGTTACAAACCCGGTGATAAGTCATAAATGAGGAAAGGACAGGGAAGTATTTACGACAGCTGGAACATATCCCTGGTCATTTGTGACACAAATATTCCATAACGGTCAAGTAAGTCATGGTGGTGACCGTAAAACTTTCGAAGTGATGACTTCAACTTAACTAAGAGGAATCCTTGGTTCAGTAGTTTCCTTGTTAGCAGCAACCCTCTATCCAGCTATGTATTTCAGATAAAGAAGGACCAAAGTAGTTACACATACCTTGTCTTAGATAGGAACAACTTATTCTTTGTGAAATACAATCGCTCTGATACTACCAAAAAGCTCTAATTGGAAATAATCTTAAAGGTTTTCATGGATTATCCTTGGTTGGCAATTATCATTATTTAATCAAGTGTCATGCAAATTTTAGTTAAGTTTATTTTTTTTATGAATTAGACATTTATAGATATTGGATGGATTGTTGATCAATTTTTAATCTAAATATATTTGACCTGTTACCCTTTTATCTGAAACTTATCCTTCTATAAATTTATTTTATTCTTGGCTTCTTTGAACATGGACAACAACATAAAACCACAAAACCGCAACGGAGCAAATCATATTTTCCGTATCACAAATACATCACATTACTAAAAGTAATTATATACCAGATTCATCCTCAAGAATATAGCAAGGGGTTTTCAGGAAAAACGAAACCAAGATAGTCCGGTCATTTATTTTCACTTTCAGCTACATGCATGATGTCCTTTCACTAAATAATTATAATTTTGTTGATTGTGTTGATCGCATCAATCCCGTACTGAAATAAAGATGATCGCAGATACAGCTAGGTCTACTTCTGCTGGACCTACCCCTTAAATATGACAGTGAGGGCTGGCTAAGAATGAATTCTTACGACAAAGGAGATGGTTTAAATTTTCCCATTGTTAACTTTCCATTTATATGTAGCAACATTCCAATAGCAACTGCATATGGTATTTATATATATATATATATATATATATATCTGTTCATACGATATTCCAGAGCTTATGGTTTCTATTATGAATTCATTGATAGTGGATTGCTACCAACAAAAAAGCTAATGAGTCTAGTGGTTAAAAGGAAGTAATCACTCCAAAGGTTTTAAGGGCACCACTGTGATAGGTTAACCGTTTGGAATATCTGTATAACAAATGACCACGGATATCTTCCGCTTGTCGCATTCACAATGCGATCATTTTCTCCATTTATGACTAAACATCGGATTTGTCACAAGGGTAACACAAAGGGTGCCACTAGTGGATCAGGACAGGAACAGCTACCCGCGTTCACCCCCGGTTTTTAGTGGGGTTAGTGTTTGCTAAATTTGTAGATTTCTGTGTAGTGTTTTATGTATCAATTTGTTCTTCTTTTCTTTTTAACATTACATTGTACGTCATTGCATGTCATTCATTGACACCTTCAGCCTACCACGTTGGTATCTTGAAAGTGTGATCAACTTTGAAAATATATATGGCGTATGTTAACATGTGTAACCGGAAATAGTTCACTCGATATGTTGGTTGTTGAAATATGGAAATTGAATCGATTGGAATCGTTATTTCTTGTCCCTAAAATTTTAAGTAAAAGGTTGTATGAGTGCTAGATATACTGACAGGCATGGTTATCTAACTTGAATTAGAAATAGAGGTGATCAGTAAATTACTCCGAAACGACAAAATCCCTGTTCACGAAAAGGGGAGATCTTGGCCTATAAGATTAGTTCCATCCCGGCAGTCTTCATTGGAATGCATGTACCATGCCAGGAAAGTGGGGACTAGGGTTGTATTTCAATTATATCGTGGTGTTTAGTTTCATTGGTGAAGAAAACTGTAGTAGCCGGAGAAAACCACCGACAAGTCACTGACAAACGTTATCACATAATGTTGTATCGAGTACACTTTGCTTGAGTGGGATTCGAACTTCTTATAAGACACACGCCGTGTTATTCATATATACAGAGAATTCCGGTAAAAGTCTTGGCAGTAATGGAGGAAAGAAAGCATGCACGTACAAAGTAAAAGATCCATTGTCATCTAAGATAAGGATATTTCGTAACGGTCAACCAGATTGTGATGACGACCGTATAATTTTTGTATTAATGACTTCAACCTAGGAACAAAGTAGCCTTGCTTAGGAAACTTTCGCGTCAGCAGCTGAGCTCTGTGCAGAACTTCACTGTACTGGTTTACACATTCAGTTTCTCGTTTTGGTATCTTGAAACTCTCCGTTGATCAAAAGAAAAAAAAGAAAGAAAACAAAATATATATAAGGTTTATATTAACGTCTGTAACCGAAAATACTTCACTCGTAGGTTGTCGTTTCATATGAAGAAGAAATCGACTTGAATTATTTTTTAGTCTCTAAAAGTTAAAGCAAACGATTGCATTTTTTATACAATGTAGGTGTGTATATCTCTGTCAACATCCGATCAACAAATATGTCATAAATAAGATTCAAGTAACACATTTAGCAAACTATTATCGTCCCAAATTAGATTATCCCGTTTTCCCAAATAAAGTTCCACCTCAACCTCACTCACTTCAATTGATTTCAGTTTCTTCATAAATACATTGTTAATTGTTATTGTAGGATTCCATTTCACTGCAGCATTAAATATTGAGTACAATATCTTAACAATATTAAATATTGAGTACAATATCTCAACAGCATTAAATATTGAGTACAATATATCAACAACATTAAATATTGAGCACAATATCATAACAGTATTAAATATTGAGTAAACCATCTCACCAACACTAAATATTGAGTAAACCATCTCATCAGCATTAGATATTAAGTAAACCATCAAAACAGCATTACATATTGAGTAAACCATCTATCCAGAATTAAATATTGAGTAAGCCATCTCACCAGCATTAACTATTGAGTAAAACATCTCAACAACATTAAATATTGTACACAACATCTAAACAACATTAAATATTGAGTAAACCATCTCACCAGAATTAAATATTGAGCAAACCATCTCACCAACACTAAATTTTGAGTAAGCCTTCTCAACAGCATTACATATTGAGTAAACCATCTAACCAGAATTAAATATTGAGTAAATCATCTCACCAATATTACATATTGAGTAAAACATCTCAATAACATTAAATATTGAGTAAAGTATCTCACCAACACTAAATATTGACTTGGTTTATCTCACCAGCATTAAATATTGAGTAAACCATCTCAACAGCATTAAATATTGAGTAAAGCTTCTCAACAGCATTAAATATTGAGTAAACCATCTCACCAACATAAATATTGAGTAAGACATCTCGCCAGCATTCAATATTGAGTAAGACATATCAACATCATTAAATATTGAGTAAACCATCTCAGTAGAATTAAATATAGAGTAAACCAACGCACCAGCATTAAATATTGAGTAGACCATCTCATCAGCATTACATATTGAGTAAAACATCTCAACAGCATTAAATATTGAGTAGGCCATCTCAACAGCATTAGATATTTTGTAAACCATCTCAACAACATTAAATATTGAGTAAAACATCTCAACAACATTACATATTGAGTAAACCATCTCAACAGCATTAACTATTAAATAAAACATCTCAACAACATTAAATATTGAGTAAACCATCTCAACAGCATTACATATTGAGTAAAACATCTCAACAACATTAAATATTGAGTAAAGCATCTCACCAACACTAAATATTGAGTAAACCATCTCAACAGCATTACATATTGACTAAGCCATCTCAACAGCATTAAATATTGAGTAAACCATCTCAACAACATTAAATATTGAGTAAACCATCTCAACAGCATTAAATATTGAGTAAAGCATCTCACCAACACTAAATATTGAGTAAACCATCTCAACAGCATTAAATATTGAGTAAAGCATCTCACCAACACTAAATATTGAGTAAACCATCTCAACAACATTACATATTGAGGAAAATATCCCAACAACATTAAATATTGAGTAAGCCATCTCAACAACATTAAATATTGAGTAAGCCATCTCAACAACATTAAATATTGAGTAAACCATCCCAACAACATTAAATATTGAGTAAACCATCTCACCAGAATTAAATATTGAGCAAACCATCTCACCAACACTAAATTTTGAGTAAGCCTTCTCAACAGCATTACATATTGAGTAAACCATCTAACCATAATTAAATATTGAGTAAATCATCTCACCAATATTACATATTGAGTAAAACATCTCAATAACATTAAATATTGAGTAAAGTATCTCACCAACACTAAATATTGACTTGGTTTATCTCACCAGCATTAAATATTGAGTAAACCATCTCAACAGCATTAAATATTGAGTAAAGCTTCTCAACAGCATTAAATATTGAGTAAACCATCTCACCAACATAAATATTGAGTAAGACATCTCGCCAGCATTCAATATTGAGTAAGACATATCAACATCATTAAATATTGAGTAAACCATCTCAGTAGAATTAAATATAGAGTAAACCAACGCACCATCATTAAATATTGAGTAGACCATCTCATCAACATTACATATTGAGTAAAACATCTCAACAGCATTAAATATTGAGTAGGCCATCTCAACAGCATTAAATATTTTGTAAACCATCTCAACAACATTAAATATTGAGTAAAACATCTCAACAACATTACATATTGAGTAAACCATCTCAACAGCATTAACTATTGAGTAAAACATCTCAACAACATTAAATATTGAGTAAACCATCTCAACAGCATTACATATTGAGTAAAACATCTCAACAACATTAAATATTGAGTAAAGCATCTCACCAACACTAAATATTGAGTAAACCATCTCAACAGCATTACATATTGACTAAGCCATCTCAACAGCATTAAATATTGAGTAAACCATCTCAACAACATTAAATATTGAGTAAACCATCTCAACAGCATTAAATATTGAGTAAAGCATCTCACCAACACTAAATATTGAGTAGACCATCTCAACAACATTACATATTGAGGAAAATATCCCAACAACATTAAATATTGAGTAAGCCATCTCAACAGCATTACATATTGACTAAGCCATCTCAACAGCATTTAGCATTGAACATAACTCAACACCAATAGTCATTGAGTACAATAATTCATTATTAATTTGATCATTGCAAAGTATTTCAACGGTTCTTTCATTCTTATTGTAATATATGTGCAAAAATCAATATCAGAATTATAATACAAGTAACAAATGAAATTAGAAGATACTCCTGTCATTGCTTAGAGGAATCTTTGCGCATCCAAAATTTCAATATTTTGAAAAGAAAGCTTAAAGAGTGATGGCCAACAATTCCAAAATATCAACAAAACGTACAATAACCATCACCTTAAACCATTGAACACAAGACAGGTTACGACATTTGATCTTGGAAAACCAGATCCTGGCTTTGAACAGGCATCAGAATGTGGCGGGTCATTTACAAAAAAGTGTAATTTTAGTTTCAATTAATTCGTCTTTCCATATTAATTCCAATAAATTTGGCATTTTCAATTTTGCCAGAAGTGCCTTTGTAACATGGCTGAAGTAAAAATGTAAGTGTACCATTTGGTCTTTTCAGATTACTTTCATATGGTATTGCATGGAATATTTGTGGCTATTCACTGGACAAAGATGGACAATACTTTGATTAGATAATATGTACCTAACCGCTGTCTCGCATTTGAACAACTAATTAGCTACCTCACCACTGTATAAGGAGTTGTCCCGTGGAAATAAAATGTTTCCAGTATTTTAAATATTGGCCGAGATTCGGGTTCAAACAGCTTTTGACGGAGTCAGATTTGCTAATCATGTCTGCTTGCGCTTGTTATTCTTACAAAAAGAAAAATGAAAAACTTTGATGGTCAACAATTACTCAAAAATCAAGCAAGCCATCAACCACCTCCAACCTCAAACTATAAAACACAAAAACACGAGTTGACAATTCAGGTACTGATGATGACAATCAAACATGTGATGAGGTTTGACTTGTTAGTTAAGCTTTATTTCTTCCTACTTGATATTTGAATTTAAAACCTAACAAAAATGGCATCCATTGTATGCGTTGGTGTGTAGATCTCTGTCAATATCCGATCATAAAATATGGCATAATTAAGCTTCAATTAACATGTTTTACAAACTATTATCGTCTCAACTATATCACCCCGTTTTCCTAAAGAATATTCCCTTTCAGCTTCACACGGTTCAAAGGGGTATTTGCCGTTAATTTTTATGGTGAGGTGACTAAGATAGTTATATAGTTTAATTCTTACACATCTAAACTTGTGAACTCCTTGAACAAAATCGCATTCGTAAAGCCTATAACTTAGACATTATAATTCACTCTTTGTGGCTGATTTACCTTCGTATAATATGGAAAATCTACAGGTTATATATCCATACACGTACATATAAAATACAAATAAAACTACTTGTTTTGGCGACTAGCACGTCAAGATTCATACCTATATGTTTAGTATGTGTCAATTGACAAACGACTAGACTGTGATTTACCACTAGTGGAGCAGGAATTACTTATCCTTCCGGAACACCTGCGTTTACCCCCGATTTCTAGTGGGGTTCGTGTTACTCGATCTTTAGTGTTATGTGTATGTTTTGTGGATCGGTGTATGTCCATTTGTCCTTTTTTGGGAGATTGTGTTGTCTGTTCTTCTTCGATTTACGGGTTCTGATCTTCAAACTCTTCTCACCATTTAATTTAGTTTCATTACAAGATTTTGCTTTGGTTGAGGAAACCACGAACACACATATTTTGCTATTGATATTAGGTGAAGTTTGAGGATACAACATGATAATTATAAGCTGAAAATGGCAACCGGACAGACAATACAATAGATAAATGAAACAAGACAAAGGGATCTGCAAAAAACTACACAACAACTACAAATGAACGCGAATCCCACTAAAACCGGGGATGAACTCGGGTGCTTCAGACTGAAAATCAGTTCCTGCTCCACTAGTGGCACAAACACGCGAGAAAATTTGCTGTTGACATTACACCAACAATTTTCACATTTTAAGCGTTAGTAAGCAAAATCATCATTTTACATTTCGTATCACCGTAACATTTTCAATCCCTTTCCCCCCACATATCTGGAAAAAATGGTATCAGACTGTGTTGTTCTTCAATATTGTAAAGGCCCGGGTGGCTCAATGAGTTAGGTAGTTGGAATACCTAAAAACTCATACGAGTCTATCACCAATACGGCGTGGGTTCACGTCCGACTTTGTAAATTACAAAAATGGTGCACTCGACTCGCAGCCGCAAGTGATCAAGTTTACCAGTTGCTTGCACATGGTCGGTGGTTCTCTCCGGGTACTCCGACCTCTTCCACCACTAAAGCTGGTCTCCATGATATAGCTGAAATATTGCTGAAAGGGGCGTCAACAACAAATCAAAATCAAATCAATATTATATGCTGTTTTTGTTTGGCTGTAAAGATTGATCAGCTATGTTTTTGTTCTCAAAATACCACATTATGTGATAGAAATATATCTTGATTGGATTATTTCTTACATTACCAGGTGTAAAGTGTACAAATGGATATGTTTTCTTAGAAACTACCCGCTTAATTTAAATCAAACTGTATATTAATACACATTTATCGCCTTTAATGTGTAGCAAAAATATAGCATGTCCTTCAACGAGAACAAATCTAACAGAGAAGCATTTATTTTTAAAGCATACTCGCTGATTTCGTGTATTGTTCGATCAATCTTTTTTTTTCAATACGTTAAAAAAAAAAAAAAAATTATTTTGAAGATTTTATACTTGATGTTTATTTACATTTTTAAATTGAAAAATAACAAATTGTCAAAATTAATTGCTCAATATCTTAACTAAAATAAAAAAAAAATGGAATTTTGAAATTTTTTGCTTAATATGTAATTTTCATTTTAATAGTGAAAATAACAATTTGTTCAAAATTCATCCATTTTTCGAAAATTCTAAAATCATGAGAGCTACATGCAATTTGTAATCTCATGTGAATGATTTGTCCAATTGGAGTTTCTTTATACATTTGGACTTATAATAGGACTTGAGAGATGAAGAAGACCTATTATATCTTATGGGTGTGATTTCGCTGATCCATAATCATACAGTAGAGGGTAGAAAATAATAATAATACAAAATTGTCCTAGTACGTACTAGGGTGATACTTACGGTCTATGCAATATTGTAGTTATGAATATTCTTATATTTACGGGGTACCATTACACTAAGTAAAGAGGCACGAGACCAGTTTGTAAGCATCTTACTTTTCATTGCCTTACATATCACTGTATCACATGCTCTACTAAAATCTAGAATTAATGAATTGAATCAGCGTTGCTTCTCAAAGAAGGCATCATTATCTTGTTATTGGTAGAGACACAACTAACTTTGTCAAAAGCCATTAAAAATCAAATAATAAATATAAACAGGACGATATCATTCAAATGTTATATTTTTCATTCGACAACATATTTGGCCTCTTTGGTGGACGGGTGTTTCAACAAACGAGTGGTATTGCAATGAGTACGAACTGTGTTCCGCTACTCGCCGATTTGATTCTACATGCGTATGAGGCAGACTTCATTCAAGGGCTTCTCAATAATAAAGATAGTGCTTATTCCCAGAACAGTGGTTTTCTGGACAGAGCTCAGCTGCTGATGTAAAATCTACTAAACCAAGACTACCGTGCTCCTATGTTGAATTGATAGTGCTACGTTAAGTTTTTGTTATTGAATATTCCAGTAACAGAAAGAAACAACCAACAATCTATTAAGTTTATATACTTTAATAAAATAACAAAAATGACTTAATAGTACTATGCAATTACAAAATAAGATTTATGAATTTAGCAACTGGTCTGTCAATGTTCAACGTTTTCTTTTCCTTTCCGGTATAATCGTTCGATCATTTCCTAGGAAATTGAGTTCCTGTTGAATTAATATATCCTTTAGTTCCATTCCACAAAGTTTCCAAATATTGTCCGTTGAATATTGGTTATAGTTCACAGTTAATGCACGTGATTTCATTGAAGTAAATATATTCAAATACAATGCTATAAATTCCAGCTGCTATATAAATCCTAAATTTCCGACTGGCTGCTCTCAAATTTGCTGATCCTTATATAGTTATTAACAAAGCCTGGAACATTCTAGAAATCTGTATCTTGATTAATCAATATAAAATACAGGTCAAATATTAAAACATGTAAACAGCTGTTTCTATTTTTAATAACTTATGATGATGATGCAATTAATATCGTTATCTTTGTGAACAACAAATATTTGCAAATATATAAGCAAACTAATACATCAAATGTATTACATACACATGACAATAACTACAAAAAATTTACGGTCGTCATTACAATAATTATATTTGACTGTTACGCAATATCTATATCTTTATGACAATGGATCTTTTACTTTTTACCTACATTTTTACTTTCGTCTCTCACTGCGAAGACTTTCACCGGACTTGATTGTATATAGGAGTAACACGGCGGATGTCCTATCAGAATCAGGAACCGCTTATCCTTCGCAATCACCTCAGTTCATCCCCGGGTTTTTTTGTGTGTTCCATGTTGCTCATCTTTTTATTTTTTTATGTTGTCATATTATGTGTATTTACGTTCGGAGTTCCATGTTGTGATGTCCGTTACGATTTCCGCATAAAATGTTCGGTTCGTCTTTACCCCAGTAGGAGGGCGCATTGTCTTATTTATGTTATTTTTGTTTGTTTGCGAATAATGGTGTCCAAGACATTTTGTGTATTGTTTCTGCTTTGTTTGTCTTCGTCTTGTTGCACGTTTCCCTGGATTGCCCATTTTTGAAGGTCCCTTCGGTATTAAATAACGTTTATTTGTGATGTTCTCATCTTGTCTCCCAAGTCCGTCTCTATAGATTTTAATTATATAAATTTAAACTAACCGAGTTCCCCCAGTGACGACAAAACAAATACAGCAGCTAAAACCTTTAATCTCACTTTCAAAGCACTACATAGAAAACCAACGATTCAGAATCAACACTTTGCTAATTGGATTCCATTAATATACCTCGAAGAACTTGAGGTATAACATAAAAGAGACACAACTACCTCTTCCTCCTTTCTTGATATTTACATCCCATTTGACATCGATATTCAACTTCCTGCCAGACACTGTGACTTCAATTTTTCCATTATACATTTTTCACACCACCTTGATAATAATAGACAACCCACTCACGCGTATGGAGTTTAAATTTCACACCTCGCACGCTATGCTCGAGCTTGCAGTTTGTATTCAGATTGTTTTACAGTTTGCAATATCGTCGTAAACTATGATATGACATTCTGTGTTACGAAGATTAAATATATTATATATAATGTTTAGATTATAGCTTTCTTTGTAATTACACTGTTCGGTCGGTTATATGTGTGGATTAACATTTTACTCACATGTGAAACATACACTTTCATGACTGCATCATTTCACTAAAGGTGGATGGTTGGGCCCAACAAACTATTTTAATCTGCCATTTTTTATTGAAGTACCTGTACATAGCCAGGAGAGTGAGATATCATGTATTAGTATTAGGGGAGTCGATTTTCCTCTGTCTACCTGTTTGCCCATTGGATATTGAAAATCGTCTGAGAGCAAGGCATTTTTTTTAATTATTATTTTATGATATTTTGTATGCTCTATGGCTTGTCAAATTATGGTCATATGTTCTTGAACATTACATCTTAGTTATATATATAGTGTTGCATTTTCATTAACTTTATATTCCAAAAAAAAAATGACGCGCGGGATGTATATTGCTGCTTTGTATTCTTTTATAAAACTAGTTGAACCCCGCCACGTTTCATCTCAGTGCCTGTACTAAGCCAGGAATGTGAGTGACAATTATTTGTGCGTTATGCCTCTTCCTATGATTTTCATATTGCATTTTGACAATTTTTTGTTCTCCCTAACTCGGGATATATGTTGATATTTTGTCCTCTTTCAGGCCTTTTAAATTGTAACAATATTTTCTTTTCTTTATTTTTTATTTTTTTGTCTGTTTTTCTTATATTTTTCTTCTACTTAAATTGCCGCAACAAAACATTAAAATAATCAGCAATTACCCTTTTAGTTTTTCTTTTACTGTTCTGAAATGTGTCGCATCCTTACAGGTACGAAAAGTCTGTAGTGACATATTTTACAAACAAATACACATAAAATTCTTCAAATACAAAAAGAAATTGATGAAGTGCGTAAATGTCCCGATTAACTACTAAAACTCCTATAAGAAAGGAACAATTAAAAACTGTAAAACGACGAAGGACAGACAACATAATGTCCAGAGAAAAACATAAAATGAACAAACAATGATCCGCCAATCACTGCACAAAACAAACAACGAGCCAGCAATACGAACCCTACCAAATACAGAGGTGAAAGCAGTAGTTATTCCGGATGAGTAGCAGTTCCTGCTCCACTAGTGACACCCGTAGTGTTACTGTTAAAAGACACGGACGTCATCTGTCATGGAAATAGTGTTAGACACCTATATACGTAAATAAAGACAAATAACATTAATAAAACATAAATTTCCAACAAAATAAATGGGAGCGAAGACGAACTGATTATGGAAATCACCATGTTTCATGCATTTCCAATTTTAGTGACTTCTACGTAATAGTGCGGGACATATATAATCTAACACTGGGGAGAGTACAAGATAGGGAAATCTCCGACACCCGAGGGTAATATTTCAATCGTTCTCTTTACGAGGCTTGCCGAGTTAGAGAACGATTGTAATCTTACCCAAGGGTGTCGGAGATTTCCCTATCTTGTACTTTGTCCGGTGTTTGATTTTATTTCTCACTAAACACCTAATTGTTTTTGTTTACATTCCATCGAGCATTTTCCCGCAATTTATTTTTCCATTGCTGAAGTAAATATTCGCTTTATCCATATGCAACCGTATCTCGGCAGTATTTCAAACGTATTTCATCATAAAGTACAACGTATTTAATAAATATATTATAAATGTTACTACAACAGAGATAAATACCCGTAAACAAATATTTGAATTTGGTCAAAGGGAGGTAATTTCTTTCTTTACGTTAGTTACTAACAAGGGAGAGCACTCTATTATTTACTCAGAGTAAACAAACATTGACTGGAAGAGAGCCTGAAAAAAGAATCAAACACCGTGAAAGGTGCACGTTAGCTAGCAGAATATAATACATAAATGAATTTAAAAATACGTATGTAGTAGAATCGTGGTTAATTGTTTTTTTTTAAAAGGAAAAGCATGGAGATATTGGGGGACAGTCGACATAAACTGCACAGCGTGCATTTGCGGGTAAAACGCACGTGATTTTTTTGTCTTGCACTAGTGCAAGATAAGAAAATCTCACATGACTCAAAATAGGTACTGTTCGGTCTCAAAAGTGAGAAAATATAATTATAACTTTACCATTAAGAAGACATTATACTATATATACAGGTTATCGAATGCCTGTTATAAAGGTGTAATTGTGAGCTAATGTGTACCTACATGTTATATATAATTGGGGCGAAAGTGTTAATTTCAACTAGCATCGTTGAACGCGCCCTCATATTTTATTAATTTTGCGCAGGATGTGAAATACTATAAAATTCACACTCGGAATATCTATGATTAAATATTATAACATACGATCATCTATTAGCATGTCGATAGTATTACCGTTCACATCATTCTTCTCTGTAGAAGATTTATGTAGAGAGGTCGTATCTTCTGTTGTCAATACGGTGAGCAAAAATATCAGACTAGTGCGAAACTTTCACCAACTTTTACGCCACCTTTCAAATTTTCAACAACGACGAAAGGCAAGAAATAACTGGAATACACATTACTGTTAAACTGAGACATTTGTGCGTGTAAAATACTTCTGATTGTAGAGGTATTACTCGTAACATTTGCCATATATATTGTTGTATTTGTTCGTGTAGCAAAGCATGTTTAACGGACGATAACTCTGATCGTTGTATCATATTGTAAGTTGCTGATGTAAAATTGTAGTAATATACTCGTAAATAACAATGACTTAGTTAAAACAAACTCGTTAAAGACCAAGATAGAGAAGATTCTACTGTGATTGTTTCAACACACAAAAAAGGTTCAGCTACCATCTATTGTAGAGCATTATGGTACAGCTTAATACCAAAGAAAAAGTAAACGTATGTTAGACGATGATGAACTAAATGTAGAAGAATGGTAGAAAGACATTTCAATCTGTACTCATGTTAAGTTTACAGTGGAGGAGAACAATCATTTATTACTATCATGTCATGTAAATATTATGTTATTTATAAAATATAGTTAACTATGTAGTTAATGTATGTCAATTTTGATTTGTTTTGTAATTAATTCAATTATTAGCTCAATTAGTTAAGTGCATAGTGTACGACTGGTGAACAATTGAAAGGAAAATTTGAGTTGAATGAATGAATGAATGAATGAATGAATGAATGAATGAATGAATGAATGAATGAATGAATGAATGAATGAATGAATGAATGAATGAATGAATGAATGAATGAATGAATGAATGAATGAATGAATGAATGAACGAATGAATGAATTGTATTCTCATAAACCAAATACATATAGTTACAGAGAAGTAAATAATAACATACAACATATTAAGTTTTGTACATGTGTGGACAAATTACAATTACACTAAGCAGGAGGTGGGACTTTCATATTAATAATCTTTATATATTTATCAAATTGATATCAGAAAATTATGACGATCATATATTTTCATTACATTTGCTGTTTTAGACAAAAGTATGAGAAAACTAAGCGACAAGTAATCGAAATGAAGCGGACACAATTAATGACAAATATAGGGCAACATTTTATTATATTCATGATCCATTTTTGTTTATGCTTACGGCATCCATTTCCTCTCTTACTGAAATAAGGAATAGTTATTGCAGAATGTTAATAATGCTTTCAAATGAGTTTTATCGACAGTTTAGAAAATATAAACTGTTTTTTTAATGTTTTGGAAAAAAATACGCATTGGTCCCTTTTCTCAAATAACTGTTCTAATTATTCTTATAGATAGCCAATCACAGGCTTAAGAACGTAAGTCGAGATGTATTTGATCTTATGCATAACAGGCTATATGGAAGTAAATAGGTAACTATCACGTACATATACACAAAAAAGTGTCGCTTTCTTAATATCAATGTTCTGGACGTAATTTATTTGCGTCAGAAAAGGGAAAGCAATATTTAATTTTAGTTCATTGTATATTATATTAAAAAAATTATTTCTTGGAAATTATTTTCTTATTTATTTTTACTTCGGATTCGTCGGTTTTTATCATGTGTTTTGTTATTCGGGTTTTCTTGGTTTGTTTTTGATATGGTGAAAATCGTTATCAGTACAGTTCAGACATCCAGGATCCATTACAGAGAAAACTACCACGAATCCTCTCAATTATTTAATTCGGTCTATCATATGAAATGACTGATCCGCTGACGAGACTGTGATGTTGGGCCATATAAAAAGACAGAATCTAACTTCCATTTTCTGACTGATCCGCTCACGAGACTATGAGTTTGGGTTAAATATAAAAAGAAAATCTAGCTTCCATTATTCTTTTTGTTGTATTATTGACACACCCCGTTAAGCATGGGAACCACAGTTTCAGCTAATTGGACACATTCGGATTTCTGGTCTACGTACCTCTATTATGGTCGGCAATTTTCTTTGGTTCGCACAGTGTACCAAAACAAATAAAGTGTGTCTCACGTTAAGAGGATGATGACTGGATGCGTGGACGAGACAGATTGTTAAGCATCTGTTAATAGCTGGTAGCAAATTTGTTAGACGACTTGGTATTATTGTTGTCCGAGTCTTTTGTTCCTATTTGATTTGAAATGATTTATTGTGTTTTAACGCCACTTTCAGCAATATTTCAGCTATATCAGGGCCACCAGTTTTAGTGGTGGAGGAAGCCGAAGTACCCGGAGAGAACCACCGACCATGGGAAAGCAACTGGTAAACTTTATCACTTGCGGTTGCGAATCGAGAGAATCCACGCCGTATTGGTGATAGGCTTGCATGGATTGCTAGGTAATCCAACTACCTAACTAATTGAGCCACGCATGCCCCTCTCTTTGGTTCCCATGTTTCCATTTTAGTTGTGTATATACTGTGCATTGGTGGTGTGCTCTGTATCGTACCATGGTCGTGTCGTGTAGCTCCATTGACGTAGGTAATACCCGTTTGTTCGTCATAGTATCTCAGCAGTCTTTATCTGTTGTATGTTATCAGGATATTGACCAGAATCAGTCATATTAATGACGGACAACAGTTACCGTAGATCCCCGTTGTGTTTTGTTTGCTGTATTTTCAGGTGTATTTCTGTAGCATTCTGAAGGTGATGATTGTGAGGAAAAACATGTAATATCACCTTCGATTGTTAATTTGTTTTCACTAGGATTATTGATAACAGGATTGTCTTTCGTACTGTTTTAGCCAGGGTAAGTAAGTCATCTACTCAGTCATGTAGATTGCTTTGCATTGCAGAATGTTGTTTGCTTTTGCAATTGGCAAAACAGCTTTCCATTTTGATATTTTACCTTTCTAACCGATATCTGATTCAAATTCAGGTAATTGAAATTAGATTAATTCTTAAAATAACACAATAAAAGGTGAATAATATCTACCTTGTTTCATTAAGTGCTACGTTTGGCTAGGAGAGACCCTCATTCCCACAGCAATTCAATTATTACTACAACGTAATATAGTTTTTATTTTTGCTACTGATGAATGTTTACGTACATGTGTGTCTGTAGTTATAAACCGTATGTCATAGTTTATGATAATTGGTGATGATGTGACGTTTGTCGCTGAGGAGTATAAATAATTTAAAAAAAAATCAAGAATAAAATTTCGATAAATTTCTGCTGTACATTATGTTGTCAACACATTGTTTGAAACGAGATTGATTGTTTCATATAACAGGCAACATTCAAAATCGTATGGTATGTTGAATACTTTGTAGCAATACATGTTTTGTGAATACTCATATTGTCATAAATTTTTTAAACATCAACTATCAAATTCATACAAAGAGGAAAACATTGATAGCAGTAACACACAAATATATGACCGCGCATTAGCCTGGCTTTGTACAGGCACTGCAATAAAAAAAAATGGCGGTGGGGGTGGGAGTGGGTTGCTAGTTTCATGTGTCCAAACTTCTTCCTCTTAGTAACAGAAATTTTAAGCAGTGAAGGTCAAAATGCCATTAATGTCATACCATGGCGAGGTCAAACTGGTTAATTATACCCCAACCCTCATCATCTTGTTGAATGGTTCTGCAACTGCAATATATATACAAACCATAAACAAATCCTGCAGATATTCGCTTCCTCTCAAAAGACACAATGAAAGACATGAGTGAGTGAGTGTGTGATTGTTGTCTAGTGCCAATGAAGTCCGCTTTGTACTAGACCAACACGCTTAGTTGGATTTTAATAGTACTAGGTCACTGAAACAGCAGTCCTCGGATAGACATGTCGCCCCATTCTCCTGATTCTGGGCCAACCCATCTTTCCTCTTTCTCCTTAGTGCTGCGGGCTTAGCAGCAACTACCAATTTTATAGTCTTTGGTTGACCCGAGCGAGGCAAGAACCCACGATCTTCCGCACTTGAGGTCAGCATTCTAACCATTAAACAATACCACCGGTTTAATGGTTAGAATATGGACATTATAATAGTAGGGTAAATGAATGCTCGTAGTCTACTAATTACTAGCTAATAAGTTAGAATATGTTGGTCAATGACGATTACTATTATGACCAACAGTATAACTGATACTTGTAACATAATTAATATCAATTAGGCATGAACTAAAGATTAAATGGATGCATGACTCTGTCACTTGTGAATTAGATGGACAAGTCTACTCTATAAGCACACATTAAGCAAGACTACATTCTGACTATGAGAGAGCATCCCAATCTAATAAACAATATGTCTTAGATTGGTGGCTCCTTTTCTGATATGTTGCCCATACAAAGAATTTGAAGACAGTAAAGGGGTAATGAGAAATCGTAAATCAAAGAAGGGCAGATAATACAAGAAAAGGACAAGAAGACTAACAGCGGAATACAAAACATAGCACAGAAAACGCAAGGTCGAGCAACACCAACAACAGTGGTAAAAACAGGCGCTCTGGAAAGGCTAGTAGTTCCTACTCCACCTGTGACACCCATTCCATTAGGATACTAACTTCATCTGATATGGGAATCGTGTTGTACACCAGAATGACATTTAGCCATATATATAAGTGAACAAACACATGTTCTACATGAACAGTACTATGAATAAAAAAATGTCAAAGTGAAACAGATGACGAATATGAAAAGAAAGTTTATGCGGTGGTATTTAACTATTATCCAACTAATAACGACAAAATGAACAACCACCTCTCATCTGAAATCACGGAACACAAAAAGGCCACGGCATGCTGACACTATATGGTGTTGTAAATCAAAGAATTGACTTGGGACGGGCATAATCACGTGGCGTTACTAAATAGTAAAAGCTATATCACTCTCAACTGAGCCTTTCATTTCAGAGAAGGAAATTTATATACTATTATAATTAGCATATTCATCTAAGCACAGATAGAATGTTAGCACAATAAATGTACGACCACGTTTTCCAACATACTGAGTGTAAAGCATAATTAGAAACGAGTCTATTGGTCTGAAGTCGAGCTAAAATTTGATGGTATATAGATAACACATGTTGTGTATAGGCACAACAGCCATTGGTAAATTCTGTATATTTGTTCTGCTTTCCACTTTTTCTCCTGCAAATTAAATACCCATGCCTATTATTAGTGTCAGAAGTCAACTACGGTTACCACTCGCCCACCTATGTGCTTTAGGGTACATTGTATATTAGTCTATTGTATTTGAAGGCTAATTCATTTCAAGTCATTAACGTTTTACTGTCGACATTTATTAAATACTGAAAATATTTGTAAATTTAAGGATTGACTTGGGACAAGGAAAATCACGTGGAGGTACTAAATATGTTTTCGAATATATCGTGAACATTGTTATCGAGGCAGTAATAAAATGAAAAAAAAACCAATATATACAATAGAAAAATAATAGAAAAGAACAATATTGATATCATTAACGCACATGGCTATTATTTACATTCCTATCGAACGTATGGATTTAATTTTGTGGGTAGTTACATTGGTACTGACTTTCTCTACAGGAATTAAACATCGGTTTTTCTTGGTAGATACCATCATATTTTGTTGAGGTTCTTTAATGTTTTATAATAACTATTGTTGCTCGGATAATGTGCGAGTAAAACGAGTATCTGGGTTCCCATTTTTCCACTTGCACATTTTGGTGTTTCCTGTACCTATTGCTACTTTTTGATGCATCTTATGAATATTTTATCATTTACCTTTTTATTTAAAAATGTAGTTTCCGCTATGGAATACCATTTAAAACCTCTTTTTGCCAGAAAATAAAGTGGGCGTGTCTCTCCTTATAAGGAACACTTTGTCTGAGGTGACATTTTTGACCATCAATCTATGCATCTTTAGAAAGCTTATTAAACAAGGCAGTATGCTTGTGACGCACGGCAAATCTCATAAATCTTTTTTACATCAGCGACAACCCACGCCTTATTAAACCCGTCATAATTTTTAGTTTGTTCCATAACTGATCTGTATTTAGTTATTTCCATAGCAACAAGTTTCGTTGTTGATAGACAGATTGCACAGACGACGAAAGATGTGATTGTAATATGATTTTAAGTTTTTCCTTTGTTGTTTTTTTAGTTCATTTTATTCTAATCACAAATAACTACAGAGAAGAACAACAACTGATAAATTTCCTAGTCATTTCACTTCTCATGATGGTGCGTACAAGCCCCTGTAGACAATACAGTAGATGGGAGGGGCTAAATCCAGTGTATTCCCTGATCCGATACCACACAGTTACAGCTTACCTAGGCCCCGTCCCCTGACAATTTGATGTGTGATTCTTATTGCAGAAAATTCAGAAATGAAACTGCTCGTGCAGACCCATCGTAGTAAATCATTCCGCAGTCAATGACAACATTTAATTGGCTAAAACGTGTTGTTTATATCACAAATCATGCATAGCCACCCCTTACTGATAGATATGTTTAATGAATTCAACGCTTACCGAATTTCTACAGGCATATTGATAAAAAGGTGGCGGGGTTAAACTAGTGCTATGACACAACAGAAGTCAACGGAGGTCACCACTCGCCCACCTAGTTGCTTTCAGTGCATATTAAATATGTTTTTATTGTATTTCTAGATTAATTCATTTCAAATCATTAACACTCTACTGCCGACATTTACTAAATAAAAGATCAAAACAACAACCGAAGTGATATCAAAGGAATACATGATGAGTGGAATCAACGCAATGTTCATGACAATGATTAGTGGAATAGGTGTTAATTAATCCAATAACCTTATGGTCATTTTCATGACTGTTTCTCTAGTGTATCACATCAATAGAGCAATGCAAATAAGCGCTTCAGAAAGCCGAAAGGAAAACCTAACATGGAAAATCCAGGGATACAGAAAACATTTTGAACATGCACAGAGCGAATGCAAAAAAAACAAAAACAAAAAAAAACTGAAAACAAAAAACAAAACAACAACACAGAAAACAAAAACGATGGCAACACCTACACTAGCAAAAAACCTGAGGGTGTACCCAGGTGCTCCCAATAGTATAGAGAAGCCAGGGATACAGAGAACATTGTGCATAAGGACAAACACAACACAGAAAACAAAAACGATGAAAACACCGACACTACCAAGAAACCTGAGGGTGTACCCAGGTGCTCCCAATAATATGGAGAAGCCAGGGATACAGAGAACATTGTGCATAAGGACAAACAAAGCACAGAAAACTAAAACGATGGCAACACCGACACTACCAAGAAACCTGAGGGTGTACCCAGGTGCTCCCAACACTATGGAGAAGCCAGGGTTGCAGCGAACATTGTGCATAAGGACAAACAATACACAGAAAACTAAAACGATGGCAACACCGACACTATCAAGAAACCTGAGGGTGTACCCAGGTGCTTCCTACACTATGGAGAAGCCAGGGTTACAGAGAACATTGTGCATAAGGACAAACAAAACACAGAAATCCAAAACGATGGCAACACTTACACTACCACGAAACCTGAGGGTGTACCCAGGTGCTCCCAATAATATGGAGAAGCCAGGGATACAGAGAACATTGTGCATAAGGACAAACAAAGCACAGAAAACTAAAACGATGGCAACACCGACACTACCAAGAAACCTGAGGGTGTACCCAGGTGCTCCCAACACTATGGAGAAGCCAAGGATACAGAGAACATTGTGCATAAGGACAAACAAAACACAGAAATCCAAAACGATGGCAACCCTTACACTACCAAGAAACCTGAGGGTGTACCCAGGTGCTCCCAATAATATGGAGAAGCCAGGGATACAGAGAACATTGTGCATAAGGACAAACAAAGCACAGAAAACTAAAACGATGGCAACACCGACACTACCAAGAAACCTGAGGGTGCACCCAGGTGCTCCCAACACTATGGAGAAGCCAGGGTTGCAGCGAACATTGTGCATAAGGACAAACAAAACACAGAAAACTAAAACGATGGCAACACCGACACTACCAAGAAACCTGAGGGTGTACCCAGGTGCTTCCTACACTATGGAGAAGCCAGGGTTACAGAGAACATTGTGCATAAGGACAAACACAACACAGAAAACTAAAACGATGGCAACACCGACACTACCAAGAAACCTGAGGGTGTACCCAGGTGCTCCCAATAATATGGAGAAGCCAGGGATACAGAGAACATTGCGCATAAGGACAAACAAATCACAGAAAACTAAAACGATGGAAACACCGACACTATCAAGAAACCTGAGGGTGTACCCAGGTGCTCCCAACACTGGAGAAACCAGGGATACAGAGAACATTGTGCATAATGACAAACAAAACACAGAAAGCTAAAACGATGGCAACACCTACACTACAAAGAAATCTGGGAGTGTACCCAGGTGTTCCCAACAATATTAAATATGAAGTTATTACCCTAGTTGAAATGCATGTATTGTAAGTAGGACGCGGATTACATCACTATTATGTTGACTGTCGGTTTTTGAAACGCACGACTGGTTTTCCAAAATCCTGTCAGTATAGCTTTGTCTCATTTTAGTATTGGTGTCAGAAGTCAACGGTCGTTGCTGTGCCACTCGCCCACAGTGGCCCTTTCGATGGAAATTAAATATCTGATTGACACTTTACTGTCGGCATTTATTAAATAAAAGATCAAAGCAACAACCAGCGTGAATTCCTAATAGACATCGTGCTGAGAGAAAACCAAGAAATAGTTGATGTCAATTATGGAGCAATGGTAGATAAATGTTAGGGAAAACCGAAAGGGTTCAGGAATGGACAGGGAAGAGATACAGACTACACTGAACACAGGACACAAGCGAAAACAAATAGAAACAATAGAACTCCTAAAACAATAAAGGATAAGAAATACAGACCCTAATAGGACATACGATGGTGATTACAGGTGCCCCCAACAATATCAAATAGTAAGTTACTACACTAGTTGATATACCTGCATAGTAAACAGCAAACGGATCGCACAATTTATATGCTGACTGTAAATTTTTGTGTGAAATGTACGACTGGTTGAATGTCAATCATAATTAGAGACGAATCAATTGGTCAGGCGAATGTTGCGTGGTCGTTTGATGATTGATAATATCAAGAATAAAATGGAAAATAAAAAAATACCATACAATCAAAACTTTTCAAACAGAAAAAAACGTAAAAAGAGGCAAACTCATTACCACTAACAATAACCGCTCACTTTAATGGCTTGGCACAGGCACTTCTTAGAAAAGTGACGGGGTTAAAGTAATCTTAGGGGCCACAAAATCCCCCTCCTTGCCAACAAAAATAATAGTCATGGAAGCTGTTAAAAAAACACATTGAATCACTCGATGGAGTCATACTACCCGTCATAAAATACTTATTTCAAATATAGAGTATTTGACAAATTATGTGTAAGGGAATGACAAAAAGGAAATATCTGTAAACGGATAGAATATACACATTTTATTCAGATTCGATATATGTTATACTACCAAATCCAAACATTTCTTGATTATAATTCGATAAAATTAACCATGTTCGAAAAACGTGCATAACGAATTAGAATAAACAAATCAAACGCCACAAAAGAGTTATGTTATACGTTTATTGTTTATTAAGTATATCACCTCAGGCAGGAACTTAATATTTAACATTGCTGTAAGCATCTGGGTCAACAGTCGAGTTTTGTTTTCGTTCCTGTGATTTTTTGGGGTCTAAAAATTTGTTTTGTCATATTTTGGTGCTGATTTTGTACCCCCCTCTGTGTTCACAATGGGCCTTCGTTTTGTGCTGTTTTTTTTAGTTTTTGTTTGTTTGTTTGTTTTTTTTATTTTGTTTGGTCGTTTTTAGTTATGTTTTGTTTTTGTTTTAGGTTTTGTCTTGTTTTTTTATTATTGTTGCTGGTGTTGTCTTTGTGTATTTTGGGTAGTGACCGTGTTGCTCATCTATTTAGCTTTCAACGTTGTTTCTTTACTTTTGCTTTGTTTGACTGATTTCTGTGTTTTATGACAGTGTTGCCTGTATCCCTGTATAGTCCATTCTTGATTTTCCGTTTCGATTTTCTGTAACGTTTATTAGCCATTGATATGAGACACTATATATTCGATGAACATGTAAATCAGATTAATGTATGAATATCCTCCAAAATAAAAGACACAACTGAGGGCGAGTAACGGAAAATTGATTACATATGACATGAATCATTATTGCTATAGCAGATTGAAGAAGCTATTGTGGATGGGTAAAATCATATTATTAAAATAAAACATGTGACGCTATATATTCCTGTTGTGTCATTTCACCATAGCGGGAGGATTGGGCACATAACACTAGTTTAGCCCCGCCACTTTTCATGGACACGTATGTACCAAGCCGGGGAAAGTGAGCGCTGAGTTCATTAAATATATCTATGAGTAAGGCGTGTCTATGAAAACAAAACAAGTACACAGATACAACAAACGGAAAACAAATTGTATTTCATCATTGATCGTCGATAAGAGAGTGTACACTCGGGCGATGAGTGGAGAGAAGTTTACACTCGGGCGATGAGTGGAGATAAGTTTACACTCGAACGATGAGTGGAGAGAGCTTACACTCGGAAGATGAGTGGAGAGGGCTTACACGCGGGCGATGAGTGGAGAGAGTTCACACTCGGGCGATGAGTGGAGAGAAGTTTACACTCGGGCGATGAGTGGAGAGAGTATATACTCGGGCGATGAGTGGAGAGTAATCGAAGTGTGATCAGCTGTGGGTAACTGACGATAGACAACTTGTGAACATCGTAATTGAAAAATAATAATACACGCATTATTTTTTTTTATATCTTAACATTTATTGTGGCACATTCATTCTGGTAACTATTTTTTTCCTAATTACAAGGTAAAATGAATATATATTGTATCTTACAATTATAAATAAACATTTTAACTTACAACAAATACACATTTCACTTTATATTAAATAAACATTTTATCTTACAATAAATAAACATTTTAACTTACAATAAAAATACATTCTAATCTTATAGTATGCTACGATTACAAAATGTGGAAATAACACGACAGTCATTCATGCTTTTCCCTCTCCTCTCTAACACAGCATGGTAAAAGATTACAATCCGTCTACTTCTTTTTATCAGATTATACAGTCTTACTTCATTCTTTAAATTTTCATATGAGATTAAGTTGTTGCCATGCCTCCTTCCAGTACAACAGTGTTCAATTCTCCCACATCTTGGTGTTGAAGGAATTGTTTTAAAGGTCCTGTAGGGTAGCACGATAGTACAAAATAGCATCAAACTGATCACCACCATTTCCGTTTAGCAATCGATACCATAAATAATATCACAATAATGGTAAATGTCACAAATATTTTTTTTTCAAAATATCTCCCCGATTTAAAGTAATCTATATGCACAAGTGTTTTATTTTCGTGGTAATAAACAATGCGGCTATTTCTTGTCCTTTAGCGGAATCACTGCTGACAAATTGGATGGCCGAGTAAAAGTTTGTGAAAGCTTCCTCACAAGTCTTATATTTTCTCTCATCGTATTGATCACAGTAGATGCTACCTCTCTAGATAAAACCTCTACACTGAAGAATGACGTGAGTGGTAAAACAATAGACATACTATTTGAGGATCCTATAAAGTTACAAGAATATGCTTATGAAATGTTAGCTTTATAGTATTTAACAGCCCTCGCAAAAATAAGAAAGCGCACGCATTCTATGATGATAGTGTAATTTAACACTATCGCCCAACGAATTACAAATAGGTTTCATGGTTCTATACTGCTGGACGTACTGGGTTGTTGACCTTTGGTTTAAAGAACACGCTATCGTGGCGGTCATATTTATTGTGGAACAAATCGGAGTACCCACAGAAAATCACCAACCTGTCGCAAGTCACCGACAACACTCAGATAATCGAATGCACATCGCCTGAGCGGGATTAGAACTCTAAACGTTAGTGGTGTTAGGTACTGATTGCATATGAAGTTGTAAAACCAACTACCATACGATCACGACCACAACGAAACTCGTAATGTGTTGAAAAGTTGATTCTTTCTGTAGATCTATGTTGTTTATTTTATTGCTGTAATCTATGATTGTGTTGTCTGGAAAACGTTTTGTTATGTGGAGGACATATTTACTTACCTTAAAATAACAATCCTTTATTTTAAATATGGGATATCAAATGCAATATGAATTCTACATTTTTATTCTGAACGAACCGCATCGGTTGCGTAATGGTTAGCGTTCTCGCCTGCAGTGTGGTACATTGTGGGTTCGAGCCTCGGTCAGGTCAAACCAAAGAATATACAATTTGTATTTGTTGCTTGTCCGCTAAGCACGAAACATTAAGGAGAAAGAGCAAAGACTGGTTGGATAGGAATCAGAATACTGTGTCCGACTGGAGCGACATGTCTATCCACGGACGGGTGTTTCAGTGAACTAGCTCTATTACAATTCAAGGGTGTTGGTCTAGTACAATGTGGACCTCATTATCATCTCATTGAAAATTAATTTGTTCTCGCCATTTTGGTCGACGATCCTGTTTGTACCTCTGACACTCTTTGTTTTGTTGCAACAATGTATTTTCAGCTCAATCACTTTTTAATTTGAAATGCCTGTGCAAAGTCAAGAGAATGGACAGTCATGTATATGTGTGATAGGAGTATCGATTTCGACATCCTGTACAATCCGAGACATTTACCTGGTCCCTTGGTGTATCGGATTGGACAGGTTTCACTGCATATATATTTTATTTGGTTGTATTATTAAATAATGCATCCTGCATGATGTGGATATCTTGAAAACAATCAATTGTGGTTCGTAAGATTATCGACACAACAACATGACTATTTGGCAATTATCTTCAAGGAGTTAATATTTTCAGTTACTTTACATTAACCAAGAGTTGGAGTTCCTTTGATCAGTTTAAGGGAGAAGTATTTTCGTGTCCTTCCGAAGTCAGGACATTGATGTCCAACATCATATGCCGTGGAGTTTTATTGGTGTTCAGTGAGTTCAGTTAAGATGAGATGGGGTTGTTCATTTTGTTGATATTGGTGGCATCGAAGACCATTGTTATTTAAACTTTCTTTTCGTAGCCATAAATAAATGATATTATACAAGTATACAAATACAGCATGCTTACTATATCATCATTAACTCAAAATAGATGATATTTCTAACACAGATACAAATATAAAGTGTTTATTAGCTCAACAGGTAGTTAGATCATACCTAAATGTGATCAACGTAATACGCTCAGCAGTGAAAGACCATGCAACGTATTTATAATTCGTTGGGCGATAGTGTTAATTTACATTAGCATCATAGTATGCGTGCGCTTTATTACTTTTCTTGAGGGCTGTTGGATACTATAAAACTAACATTTTATAAACATATTGTTGCAATAGCATAGGATCATCATTTAGTATGTCTATAGTTTTACCACTCACATCGTTCCTCAGTGTAGAGGATGTATCTGCAGAGGTGGCATCTACTGTGATCAATACGGTGAGAGGAAATATAAGACTTGTGAGGAAACTTTCACAAACCTTTATTCATTCATTCAATTTGTCAGCTGTATTGTTTCTTATCGCTAAAAACATACATTTTTTCATATAAACTACTTTTAACCGGGGAGACATCTTGCAAATATGTCATTCACATTTACCATGTTTATGGTCGTATTTATGGCATCAAAAGCTAAACGGACATTGGTGGCAATATTTGTTATGTTATACTGCATTATGTTGTGTTCCAACACTATTGTACTGGAAGGAGGTATGGTAACAGCAATGTAAAACGTAGAACAAAACAAATTTCATAGGAAAGACCGTATAATTGTAATTTTGTATCATGTTGTGTCACAGGGGAGGAGAGAAAGCATCAATGACTAATCATTTGTTTACACACATTTTGAAATTGTAGGATATAGCTTCATGAAGTTAAACTGTCTGCTTATTGAAAGTTAAGCTGTTTATTTATTGTAAGTTGAAATGTTTATTTATTGAAAGTTAAAATGTTTATTTATTGTACGTTAAAATGTTTATTTATTGTATATTAAAATGCTTATTTTACGTAAGTTAAAATGTTTATTTATTGTAAGTTAGAATGTATAATTATTTTCACTGGTAATTAGAAATAAAATTGTTACCAGAATTAATGTGGTACAATACATGTTAAAATATAAAACCAATATACGTGTATTATTATTTTTTTTAATTACGATGTTCACATGTTGTCTATCGGGGGTTACATACAGCTGATCACACTTAGATTACTCTCCACTCCTCGCCCGAGTGTCAACTGTGTAATCGATGATGCACGATGACATATAATTTTGACAAAAGACACAAGACACAGAAAAAAATCAAGCAGAGTAAAAAAACACAATAGTTAAAGTTAACTAGATGAGCAAAAGGACCCTACCCAAAAAGGGGGGAAATACAAAATCAGAAAAATAACGAAAAAAAAAACAACAGCAAACAAACTGAGTGTGAACCCATGTGCTTACAAAATAATAAGAATTGAAATTCTACACATGCTGATGTTCTTGTAAAATAAATAATAAACTAATAACACCTCTCTGATGTTGGGTTTGAATGTGAATCAACTATATATCTAATAGATTTCCATATGGAAGTTTGTCAAGCATTGTTAATTTTATCGCATTTGAACCAAACAATTTTGGATTTGGTAGTAAAACATATATTGAACCTTAATAGAATGTGTATGTTCTAACCGTTTACAGACATGTTCCCGGTATATATACTAAGAAGTGTTTGAAGATACCAAAGAGGTAATCAGAATATGTCAATCGAAGAAGGACAGAAAACACAATGTTCAAAGGAAAAAGGACAAAAGGGCAAACAACGATCTAAAAAACATACACAAAAAACTAAATATCGAGCAACGCGAACCCCACTAAGAATCGAGGATGAAATCAAGTGTTCAGGAAAGGTATGGAGTTCCTGCTCCACTATTGGCACCCGTCGTGTTAATATAGTTACAAAACCAGTCATGAATGAGGAAGGGACCGGTAAGTGTTTACGACAACTGGAACCTATCTGTGGTCATTTGTGACATAGATATTCCATAACGGTCAACCAAGTTATGGTGGCGACTTTAAAACTTTGTCTCCTTTAACCCAATTTGTCCAATGCACTAAATTTGAAATTGATATTTTATGACGGGTGTTGTGACTCCATCGGGTGATCATTGTTCTTTTAGCTTCACTTCCATGACCGTATTTTTTTTGGCAAAAAGGGGTAAGTGTTGGCCCATAAAATTAGATCAATCCGCTACTTTTCTAAGAAGTGCCTGTGTCAAGAAATTAAAGTGAGCGGTCATGTATGTGTGGTAAAGGTATCTATCTTGTCTTCTTCTAGAATTTTTCGTTATGATTTTAGAAATGTTCCGACAGTGACAGCCAACACAATGGTGGTGTAATCCCTTTGCTATTTACCATACAGGTATATCAACTTGAGTAGTAACTTAATATTTAATATTGTTTTGAGCACCTGGGATCACCATCGTATGCTTTAGGAGGATCCGTACTGCTTATCCTTGATTGTTTTCTGTGTTATGTGATTAATTTTATTTTTGTTCGTGTCTTGCACCTAATATAGTCTCTAATTCTTGATTGTTAATCCCTGATTTCCCTTCCGGTTTTCCCTAACATCTATTTTACCATGATCACAAGGTTTTTATGTGATAAATTAACATATATTTCCCTCCTAGCTGTCATAAACTATGGATTGATTCTCTCTCAGCATGATGTCTGTCAGGAAATCACACCGTTTGCTGCTTTTGTTTACAAAAAATGACGACAGTAAAGGGCCAAGGTGGACGAGTGCTACAGAGACGGCCTTTGCCTTCTGACACCAATACCACAATGAGTACTATATACACCGACAGACATGGTTATCAAACGTCGATTAGAAAAAGTGGTAACCAGAAAACTACCAAATCGATGTTGTGCTAGGACGAATCATTCTGCGAAAAGGGAAATTTGTCCCGTAATACTAGTTCAACTCCGCTACTCTTCCATGAAATGTCTGTGCCATGACAGAAAAGTGAGGGTTATTGTGTTTATTACCATTTTCAACAATAAGTTAATTCTATCGTGGTTGTCAGTTTTATTGGTGGCTGAAACCGAGTATCCGGATAAAACCACCGACTTGTCGATAGTCACTGACAAATTTTATCACATCATATTGTATCGAGTACACCTCCCCTGAGGGTCATTCGAACTTACACCATCATTGGTGATTAACACCGATTGGACAGGTACCCAGTACATTGAACGATTATTTATTTGTGTGATAAGTGTATCGGGTTTATCTCTTTTTAATGATTGATTGATTAATTTTTTATGTTTAACGCCAATTTCAGCTATATTTGAGCTATATCACGGCGACCAGCTTTCGTGGTGGAAGAAGCAGGAGTACCCGGAGAGAACCACCGACAATGGACAAGCAACTGGTAAACTTTATCACTTGCGGCTGCGAGTTGAATGCACCCTTTTTGTAATTTACAAAACCGGGCGCGAACCCACGCCGTATTGGTGATAGGCTTGTATGAGTTGTTAGGTAATCCAACTACCTAACTCATTGGGCCACCCGGGCCCTTATCTCTTTTTAAAAGATTTTCTATTTAATGTTGGGAATATTCCAGCTGTGTGGTATTTCTTCCTTTTCACGAAATGCGTTTTTTTATATATATCATCTAACGACAACGAACTTTCTCCCGACCAATAAACTTTTTGCTAATTACGATTGACAATCATTATGTTAGAAAATCTGCAGTTCATTATAAGATCTTAGTGGGAACATAATAGTGGTCTAATATATTACCTGTCAGCTATACAAACAAGTTTATCAATTAGAAGTATACCCCATACAACATATAACGTCAGATACGTGTGTTTATATATAGTCGTAGTTCACATATTGCATTGCTATCCTCCTTTGTTGTTATCTTCTCTTTAAAGAAGTGCATGTACCCAGTCTGCCAGCCAGGAAAACGAAAGGTCATGCATATGTGTGCTAGGGGCATACATTTTAGCTCTGTTTCCGTGATTTTTGTATTTGATTTTGGAATTCTCTCGGCAGTTTGATTTTTTTTTCTTTTCGCTTAATCAAGCCTTTTCTGGGAAATTGATTTCACTCCTTGCTATTTGCAAATACAAACCCACAACGCTATAAGCTCAATAGACCACCAACACTGGCCCTAACCAAGAAAAGAGGAAAATACCAAAAACTAGAAAAGAAGTATGCCCCCGCACTTGATAATTATGGACAAAATTGTTTTGTTAGGAGTGATTTAAAAAAAAATGTGAAGTGTGTCTGTAAGACATACATGATGCCCCCTTTTGACCATTAGAAATTATAAACAAGTCAACCTCCATTATGTGCATAAACATGATGCAAAATATTAAAGCTGTAGCTCCAAAACTGTAGGAGGAGATAGCATAGCCGGATAATCCACGTATCTATATCCGGACGGACGAACAAAATGCCTAAATCCAACTACCTGTAATTTTGAGAATATTTGATGAAAATCAAAATCCGGTTGACAGGCATACCTCCATTATATGTATAAAGATCCTGCAGAATATTAAAGCTCTAGCTCTAAATCTGTATGAGGAGATAGCCGGACAAACCATGTATCTATATCTGGACGCACGGACAGACCAACGGACGGACGGACGAACGGACGGACAGGGGTAGATTAATAAGCCCCCCAACTCTTTGTCGCGTGGGCATTAGAAAAGAAGAAAAAAATCAACCAGACAAAACAAAACAAAACATATAAACGCACCAACACAAACAACAAAGCAAAATAACAGTGTCTCACATCAATAGAAAGTAAACGTGACAGAAAATAGTAATGGAAATGAAAAATGGACAATCCAGGTATACAAAAAACATTGGCACAAACCACAGAATGTAATCAAGCAAAATAAAAATAAAGCACAACGCTGACAGCTAACTAGATGAGAAACATGGACTCTACCAAGAATAGGAGGGTGGGGCACAAAAAAACAAAAATAAAAAAGGCGAAACATTGCTAGGCACAAAAAACAGCAAAAAACAAAACAAAAAATCGACTGTGAACCCAGATGCTGACAACAATATTAAATATTAAGTTCCTGCCTTAGGTGATATACTTAGTAAACAATAAACGTATAACCTCGCCATTTGTTGTGTTTTAATGTGATTTACATATTGATCTACTAAAATTTGATATACAAGGTTTTCGAACATGATCAATTTTATTGCATTAGAACCAAGCAACTTTTTGATTTGTTGGTAAAATATATATTGAACCACCTTAGAAGGATGTGTGTGGTCTAACCGTTTACAGACATTTAATGGGTGAATGCCTTAAGCATTTTCTTTTTAAACATAATTTGTCCATTCCTCTATATTTATATTTAGTATTGTATGACGGCTAATGTGACTCCATCGGGTGATGCAATTTTCTTTTAGCATCAGTGTCATCACCGTATTTTATGCAACAAAGAAGGTAAGTTCCGGCCCATTACATTAGTTTATTCCCGCAAATTTTCTAAGAAGTGCATGTCAAGTAATTAAAGTGAGCCTTCATATATTTGTATGCTTGTGTACCCACATACAATATGATTTTAATTTATTGATTGGCAGGTGATTTAAAATTAGAGACTCATTGATAACTTACGAAGAATAAAAAATTATATTTTACAAATAACTGTTTTCACTTTCTTTGTAAAGGACATGGCTACAACCAACAATTATCTGATCAGATTATGGAATTGTTCTAAATAAATTAATTGTGTAAAAATTAAATATTAAATGTATTTTCATGTACATTGTATAAAATCCCTTTACATTGTAGTTCCAATTATTTAAACCTTCCTCCATAATTTCTTCCCCAAGTTAAATTTTTGAAAATTTATGTTAACCAAAAAGAAAACCCGAGTTTTCCGACATCCTGTACAATCCGACACATTTCCTGGGTCCCTTGGTGTGTTGGATTAGACAGGTTCCACTGTATCTCTATTTGTAACACAACAGATTAAATAGAATAATGATCGCAGACTTTAAGCCTGTTATGAAAATAATGTTTAAATAGCGGTTATCAACTATTCCACCAACATGAGAAAAGTTTGAAGATACCAAAGGGGTAATCATAATTGGTAAATAGAAGGAGAGACAGCACAATGAACAAAAGAATAAAGATTAAAGGACAAACAACGATCTTCAAAACATACAGACAAAACTAAAGATCGAATAACACGATCCCACCAAAAACCGGGGGTGAACTTAGGTGTTCCGAATGAGTGAGCATTTCTTGCTCCGCTAGTGACACCCGTCTTGTTAATTTAGTTAACAACCCAGTGATAAGTCAAGAATGGGGAAAGGACCTGGAAGTGCTTACGAACAATCACACCTCAATCCGATTCGCTGAACACATGATAAGAAAAGGGCATATGACGTTTGAAATACAGACCCTGGTTTGGGACATGCGCGACAATATGGCGGGATTAAATCCATTCATATATCACTCGACATTTCTATTCATAATTCGAAGAAAGACTCAGTTTGTACCACATATTGCTTATCAAAATACTGTAGACAAAACAACTTGCAAACCACAAAATGTCCAAATGCCACATACAGTTGGTCACTCAAAAAAGGAAGCACAAACTACGAACTAATATATGATCACAAGTGGTCGTCAGCGTGATATTTTAAACGAATGAAAAGTCATAAATAAGGAAATGACAGGACTGTGATCGGTAGTTATTAACGACAAACGGAATACAACAAACAATCTCTTTGCAATACATGTTTATAACACACCAGCATAGAATTGATTGACACTAAGAGCAACAAATTTGGTATTTGTTTACATGATTTTGTTTTCCACAGCTGAATTGGTAGCAGTGAATATGATTAGTCTACAAACACAGGTCGTCATAAACAAACATTGAGCAACTTAACAGTTGCATAAACATTTTTGTCATGAATACTGCTTGACCAATCAAATTAACACTAAGGCGGTTTAACGTGATCTATTTTATTGATAAAAATATTTACTTCATAGAAATTATTTCTTTCTCAAAGTTTCAAAAGGTCAACCTTCCTTTGTCATTTGATAAATGGATATTTCGTAGCGATTACGTCAAGTTAAAGGCATATAGGCTGTCAGAATTGATTTTTTGCTATATTAAAAGTTACCAATATTCGATGTTTTATACTAATTGTAGTTGAAGTTTTCCATGATATCATACGTAAATAGCCTAGAACGAAGGAAATACGTCGTTGTTTGATTTTCTTACCTCCCGTAAAGAATTTAAGGTTGACCCGCGCATATTCATGCGACCTGACATTGAATTCATTCGGGAAAGCGTTTATGCATGTGCGAAATTGATTGTTGACGAAGAAGCACATGGCACACTGAATCTAATCGTGGAATTGAATAAAACATTGACAGATTCTATACGAAAACGACACAAAAAGGAGGATTCAGCTTTGTGTAAAAATTAAAAAAAGATGTTTTTTTCAGGAGAAAACGCTAGGTGATATTTCTTTCAAATTAGAAACTAAAATAATGAGCTTCATGTCTGTTTTTTTCTAAAAAAATAAAATCAAGTCAACTCAAGTGTTGTAAGTAATATGCAATACAATGTGTTTACAATTTTCCCATCATCAGGCCCCTTTGCAGAGTTTAGGTTTGTTTTTTATTGATTTCGTCACGTATTTTCGGTTTTAAGTGTCATTCTTACTAAATACCATTATATAATATTAAATGATTACCCCGGGGTCCAATTTCATAGATATATTTCTTAAATTATATTAATTCTAACCAATATTTACCTGTCCATGTTTTCTGGTTATTAATAGCAGTTATGAGTGTCCGGTAAGCTTCGGAAAAAAAGCCGACTTATCATTAGGTGTGTTAATGGCGATTTCAACAACAGACATTCGAATTCTTTTCACTAATTACGACATTATAACATATTTTTCTAAACCTGGCTTCTTGTTCAGAACATTTTATTAGTATAAAACATCGAATATTAGCAACTTTTGATATAAACAAACAAAAATCAATTCTGACAGTGCGTATGCCTTTAAGATCATTGTAATCTCGTCCGGGTAACTTTTACTTTTGGGCACAATAAGTAGAATACCATATGAGCTGTAAAATGTAAATTCCAATAGCGGGTTTAGTGATTAAATGAAAAACAAACATTTGCACACTGTCGAAACAATTCAAAAGTCTAATAAATAAATCATGAAAGGAGGCAAAATCGATTCCTCTAACAAACAAATACATGACCACTCACTGGACACAAGCACTTCAATTAGAAGTGGAGGAGAGGATTAAAATAGATTGATAGGCCCAAAGATCCCCTCTGAGTATAATTGAATCTCCTGTTGAAAGACATTATAAGTCTGATGAAATATCTTAATAGTAATATACCAATCTTTGCTTAGTATGGTGTTTATACTTTATACGCTATTCACCAAATTTTAGTTTGCATTAGGCCGTTTATCAAAGTCACCGTCTTTTGAGTATTAAACTATTTCATTCCAAGATCTTTGAAGAATCGGGTGATAATATCTTTCTTAGCGTGTCTAGGAAGATAACAACATCTTATGGAAATAAAATGATAGATATCTAATTTGGTGCACAAGAAGCGCTTCTGTAATAACCTTATTCTATTATATTTTGATTCACAGTTGACCAGTGTTTCTCTATTATGTCTTCCCCTGCCATTGTACACTACCTAATTTACCTGTTCTCTTTTATAAAACGACTATTATACATATATTATGTATAAATTCCAATATTTTTTTTTACAACACAGCAGATCATACAGTTATAATAAATATAGGTAGTGCTAAAACAGTAAACCAGAGATTAGAGAATACCAAAGGGGCAATCATAAATGGACAATCCAGTGACACTGGCAGCATTGGGTACACAAGACGAAGACAAGCAAAACAAAAACATAACACAATATATGTTGGACACCACTCTACAAAAGCAAACACAAATAACGCAAATAAGACATGCAACTTACTACAAACAACTAGAGGTAAAGACGAACCGAACACCGTTGTAATGCGGAAATCATAACGCACTTCACGACACTGAAATGAGAAGGTAAAGACACATAATAGGACAACACAAAACACTAAAAAGATGAGCAACACGGACACCACAAAAAAAACCCAACAATATAAAAACCGGGAGTGAACTGAGGTGCTCGCGAAGGGCAGACAGTTGTTGTTTCTTATAAGACACCTGCCATGCTACTCATACATACATTCAACTCCGGTAAAATACATCTACGTAAAATGTAAAAAATCCATAAATCACATTCAATTGAAGAAAAAGAAATAAAGAATTTAGAAAATCAATTATCAAAATACTTAACATATTTTTATCAAGTATTCATACATAAATCAGGGCCCGTCGTGGCCGTGAACGTATGGTAGTTGGATTTACAACTATACCTATGCAATCAGTGCCTATCACCACTGATGTTGTGAGTTCGAATCGCGATCAGGGTGAGGTGTAGTCGATATAACATTAGGTGATAACGTTTATCAGTGACTTGCGGCAGGTCGGTGGTTTTCTCCCGGTCCTCCAGTTTCCTCCACCAATAAAACTGACCGCAACGATATAGCTGAAATATTGTTGAAAGTGGCGTTAAGCATCATCAAGCCAACCAGCCATACACCAATTATATAAAACAGAAGCTGCTGAAGATATTGGATTGCTTAGCGTAAATATTTAAACATAAAACAGTAACACAAATATTTCGACGTTCCCAGAAAGCTTCCCATTTTGGGCAGAAAAGAATAATTAAATACTAGAGAATGCCCAAGGGGCAATAAAAAAATGGACAATCCAGAGAAACTGGCATCATAGGGTACACAAGACGAGAACAAACAAAGCAAAAATATAACACAATATGTGTTGGACACCACTATACACAAGGAAACACAAATAACGCAAATAAGACATGGACCCTCCTACAAACAATTAGTGGTAAAGACGAACCGAACACCATTTTAATGCGGAAATCATAACATACTTCACGACACTAAACTGAGAAGGTAAAGACACATAATAGGACAACACAAAAAACTGAAAAGATGAGCAACACGGACACCACAAACAAACAACATAAAAACCGGGGGTGAACTCAGGTGCTCGCGAAGAGCAGGCAGTTGCTGTTTATTATAAGACACCTGCCATGTTACTCATAAATACAGTCAAGTCCGGTAAGGAAACAATCTACGTAAAATGTAAAAGATCCATAGTCAGTTGAGATGTGGATATTTCGTAACGGTCAACCAGATTGTGATGTCGACCGTAGAATTATTGTAGAGGTAACTTCAACCTAGGAGCAACGTAACCTTGTTTGAATAACTTTTGCGTTAGCGTCTGAGTTCTGTCCAGAAAATCACTGTACTGGACACCAGCTCTAGAATAATGTAAGAGTTGTGAAATGTAAACTCCATACGCTGGTAATGCTGGAATATTGCTACTAGTGAAAGGAAAGTTGAATAATGGAAAAGTGAAGTCATCGCGTTTGTCGTAGAAGGTAGAAGATACCGATATTCAAACTAAATTTCGCCACCAAGCTAGGACAATCCAGGAAATTAAAATATACATTCATTTTACTATCTGATATATTTATAAGACCAAAATACTTAGGAATTGTTTTTATTATTAAAACCGACGAATTCGAAGATTAAAGAAATAACAAAATGTAATACATTTAAACAAAAATATAATAGATACAATGATTTTAGTATAGTGTCTTACCTCTGATATTTTTAAGTAGGAACGAAAACACATTGTTTATATATTGGTCATTATCACAAAAAGGAGGAATGGAATTCGCCGCCTTTTTTCTGAAATTAATCTGTGTTGGCTTTCTTTTAAACCCAGAAAAGTTAAATATGATGATGTTCTTTTTATTCAAAAACAGTTATTATATATGTTCAGCTCTCTCAGAAAATAATATACATAGTTGCATGCTCTATTTTGTGGGTAAGACAGGTTTCCCAATACAGGGGATACTAACTTCCAATGCATTTTCCTTCAATTTGAAAATCTGTATATATATTTACGTAGAACATAAATATCCAGAGATATATTGATATTTTACATCCTATTTATATCACATATAAAATTATAAAGAATACACATTTTGAAATTAAGAATGTAATACCATACGATCACCACCACTGTATGGAGAGATGTGCATATCGTTATTTCTAATATACAAATATAAGTTTGTTTTTACCTTATCATTTAAAAACAGTATAGTTACTAACTTGATATGATTTTGTTTCAGCATTCTCATTAACAACATTTGCAGACGAACTTAATACATGTGTAGTTATATTTTATAATTACAGAATATTCACATTACATGGAAATAATAAATGCTTGCTCTCCTCTTCTGCCAATCTACATGAATACAGATTGTAATCAGAATATATGGTTTTCTTACATTCTTTAACTTTTCCTGTGATATTAAGCTGTTCTAGCCTTTTCGTGGATATCGCAACTCACCGTGCACATGGCGCATTCCAAATTAAAATACCCAATTGTGCTACTGTCGGAAAATGTGCATGGAATCCATTATTGGTGGTATTGGGCTCCTGTTAAACTTCATCCTCGTATGTAAGGCTAATGCAACGATGTTTGTTGTAAAATATCACCCCAGGAGTAAATTACATGCACAAATGGATTGACATCGCGGAAATATTCATTGTAGCTATTTCTTGGTATTAGTAGAAATCACTGTTGATGATTTGAAAGGTGGACGTAAAAGCTTGTGAAATTTTCCTCTCAATGTTCAACAGGTGTCAGCGAATAACGGTATGATATAAAGGTCACTGTGATCTTCCGTTAACAAGAACAGCAATAGATAAAGCCGTATATAAGGTAAATGTTGCAAGTCTTTGTACAATATCTCTTCAAATAAATATATAAAATATATATATTAAATGTACAAATGTTTTGACATCACGGTAATTTTCACTGCAACTATTTCTTGCTTTGTGTCGGAATCAATGTTGATGATTGAAAAGGTGGACATAAGGCTTGTGATATTTTCCTCACGAATTTTATATTTTCACTCAGCGTGTTGATGACACTAGATACGACTACTTCTCTAGATAAATCCTCTACATGGAAGAATTGTAAAAGCGGTAACACTATAGACATGGTAATGTATTAGTGTATGCCATCGACATACATCTACATGAGTTTTATAGTATTGTTCAACCCACGTATCACCTATGCAAATGTGCTCACGTTATGATGCTCAATGACAATGTATTTTACTACTAATTAGCCTTTATATTTGTTCTACCAACTTTTGAAATTAATGGTAATGTTATTTACACTGTGTTATTGACATTCTACCAATATCAACCAAACGAACAATCACCTCTCACTTTTATTTACTGAACTTTAATATACGGGTGAACAATGAAGTATGATGTTGGAAATTCACCTCCTGGCTTGGGACAGGCACACCCATCTATCAGTTCTGTCATACAAACAGAAACAAATCGATACCCATAGCACACATGTGCATGGCCACACACTTGCCTGGGATGGTACATGAACTTCAAAGTAATAAAAGCATAGATATTAAATTTAGTATGCACGACGCGTCTTTGGAATTTCTTTATCAGGTACGCTCATAATCAAAAGATTAAACAGTAAAATAGCTTAAAATCTTTGAGAGCGAGTAAGCCAAAGGGCCTAAAGATGATAGCAAAATTCGGCTAAGCTCACCCTTGTCCTGAGTGAAGAGAACCTTAGTTTTCACATATTACTTAATTTAGAAACTAAATTTCGACAAACAACGTGGCCGTGATAAGCTAGTTTTATGTCCCCGAATATCATCTCCTTGATGAAAGGTTGTCGTCATGTAAGTTTATTCTATATGTGATTAAAATGTAAATCCTCATTTATGTTTAAATATTTCCGCTAAACAATCCAATATCCCAACTTCTCTTTTCATATATATCTTCAGCAACTTCTGTTTTATATAATTTGTGTATGGCTGGTTGGTTTGATGGTGTTTAACGCCACTTTCAACAATATGTTAATTGTACATATGAAACAATATAAGGCTGTAGAAAGCAGTTTTAATTGAAAATTATGTTATAAAAACTTGGTAATTTAAGCCATCTCAGGAAAATTATATTGACTGCTGAGCATTTTCTGTTAATTTTTCAAATTGTCAATTTGGATTTCATGTTTTAGAGTATTATTTGGCTGTAACAGTACATTTGAACATCCAGCTTTCTTAAACAGTGGGACAAATTATGTGAAAGCATATATTTATTGAGTTTTGGGGGAAATTATAGTTTTGCACCATAAGAAATTCCAAGACTTGAATATCAATAAATCATATTTTTGCATATTTGATGGAATTAGAAAGAATTTCAACTGAAGATCTATATACAAAAACTTATTTTATGCCTTAAACTTCATAATTTATGGGGTTAAATCATGAATTAACAAAATTAAGAATGATGCGAACTCATTTTATCGGACAAAAAAAGTGGGGCTAAATGCAAACATTTCATAGTATTTTGCTATTAAATATACAACTGAGGCATATATATGTGTACAAATTGTTTATTTTGATAGAAATTAGCTTAATAACTGTAATATATTAGAGAATAAATAAGTGGTGGTATATTACACAATCTGAACTCAAAAGCTGTAAATGAAGATATTTTCATTAAAAACCTTCAAGGGGGTACCTTTCTATTTGCACACTTATTCTTACAAATATGAGACAGCCACATACCTTAAAAGGTTTTTTGTGGTTGATATTGTCAAAGGAATAAAAATAAGGCCAACAAAGGGTTAGAGAAGCAAGTTTTGTTGCTCTTTATAAATCAATTAAAAAAAGTGTGTCCATCAAACAGGACTAATTATAATGTTGCTAACTGTATGTTATATTAAATGTATTTTAGCAATATTTGTAATTGATAATTTATTTCTTCAACATACTTGTCCCTATCTCATGTTATGCTTGGAAATTAAATGGTGATATACAGTGGAACCTGTGCGATCCGACACCTGAGTTTTCCGACATCCTGTGACTTCCGACAAGAATTTCAGGTCCCAAAATATTTCTTTTACATTCTTTGTAAAAAAAACCTTGAGTATTCCGCAACCTGTTACTTCCGACATCCGACACTGTTTTACGGTCCCAGTGTTGTTAATTACACTTAATTAATCCTGTCTTATCCGACCCTTTGATCTGCTCATTAATAAATTATCACCCTTTCATATCATTAAATAAAACCATTTACAAATTGACACGCTTAGCTCACAAATAAATTGTGATTTTAACTAATTGATTGGCAGGTAATTAGAGGCTCATTAGTAAAAGTTAAAGGTTAGTTTACAAAGAATACATATGTAATAATTAAAATTTTACAGTTATATTTAACTGTTTTCACTTCTTTGTAAATGACATGGCTACAACCATTATCTGATATATTATGAAATTGTTCTATGCTTGTGTATACACATAAATTATGATTTGAATTTATTGATTGGCAGGTGATTTAAAATTAGAGACTCATTGATAACTTACGAAGAATAAAAAAATTATATTTTACAAGTAATTGTTTTCACTTTCTTTGTAAAGGACATGTCTACAACCAACAATTATCTGATCAGATTATGGAATTGTTCTAAATTAATTAATTGTGTAAAAATTAAATATTAAATGTATTTTCATGTACATTGTATAAAATCCCTTTACATTGTAGTTCCAATTATTTAAACCTTCCTCCATAATTTCTTCCCCAAGTTAAATTTTTGAAAATTTATGTTAACCAAAAAAAAAACCCGAGTTTTCCGACATCCTGTACAATCCGACACATTTCCTTGGTCCCTTGGTGTGTCGTATTAGACAGGTTCCAATGTATCTGTATTTGTAACACAACAGATTAAATAAAATAATTCATTCGGGAAAGCGTTTATGCATGTGCGAAATTGATTATTGACGAATAAGCACATGGCACACTGAAGCGAATCGCGGAATTGAATAAAACATTGGCGGATTCTATACGAAAACGACACAAAAAGGAGGATTCAGCTATGTGTAAAAATTAAAAAAAGATGTTATACCGATATACTCCATTTTCCAACACGTAAGCATAATTTAGTATTTTTTTTTCGGCCAAATCATATTTTAACAGTAGAATTGCGTCGAATTTTTTAATATATTCTTTTTTTTTCAGGAGAAAACGCTAGGTGATATTTAGAAACTAAAATAATGAGCTTCATGTCTGTTTTTTTCTAAAAAAATAAAATCAAGTCAACTCAAGTGTTGTCAGTAATATGCAATACAATTTGTTTACAATTTTCCCTTTATCGGGCCCCTTTGCAGAGTTTAGGTTTGTTTTTTATTGATTTCGTCACGTATTTTCGGTTTTAAGTGTCATTCTTACTAAATACCATTATATAATATTAACTGATTACCCCGGGGTCCAATTTCATAGATATATTTCTTAAATTATATTAATTCTAACCATTATTTACCTGTCCATGCTTTCTGGTTATTTTAGCAGTTATCAGTGTCCGGTAAGCTTCGGAAAAGAAGCCGACTTATCATTCGGTGTGTTAATGGCGATTTCAACAACAGACATTCGAATTCTTTTCACTAATTACGACATTATAACATATTTTTATAAATCTGGCTTCTTGTTCAGAACATTTTATTAGTATAAAGCATCGAATATTGGCAACTGTTGATATACAAAAATCAATTCTAACAGTTTGTATGCCTTTAAGAACATTGTAATCTCGTCCGGGTAACTTTTACTTTTGGGCACGATAAGTAGAATACCATATGAGCTGTAAAATGTAAATTCCAATAGCGGGTTTAGTGATTAAATGAAAAACAAACATTTGCACACTGTCGAAGCAATTCAAAAGTCTAATAAATAAATCATGAATAAAGGTAATAACAAAATTACCGAACTCCGAACAATCTTACAAAGGGAAAGTCAAAACTCGTAATTATATAAACAGACAAAATCAGTCAACAACCGGAAAACTGTGAAAACCGTAATGACCCTGACTTGGTACAGGCATTTCTAAAGAAATGGTGGGTTGAATCAGATTTTAAGGCGCCAAACCTCCCGCTCTCATTACGGTTCAAAGGTTCCGGCTGTCACTGTAACAGTATTTAAATACAGGAACAAAATAGGTAAAATAGTTGTCAAAGCAGTACCTTATTCGGTGACGTAAATGTCAAAAATATTTTTACGTCACACATTGACAAAAAAAATTCTTGACATATTTGACTCTTTATCTTTATACATTTTCACTATATGAAAATGCATCGCTTATAATTTTTTCTGCAGAGACGGAATATATTTCGACAAGATATTGGTATCGGAATATAAACATTTTAAGAGATCGAATAAGGCGAATCTTTGTATAGCTCTGGTCCAGTAGCCTGTTTCTCAGATGAAGATGACGTTTCAGGAAATCAGAATAATTGCTACTGCCCCTTGCATGGCGAATCAATTGCGAGATGTAAACACCATATGCAGGAGAAGCTGGTATATTGCTGCACATATTTGGAAAATTTATGATTTTAAAATTGAAGTCGTCCCGCTTATCATAAATTTTAGTACTGAGTTGACCACTGTCGTCAAATTCGAGGTATAAGTCCAAAAATGATGCGGACGAAGCTGTATCGGTGGTCTCTTTAACTTCCAGCTCTGGAGGATATATCAATGGAAGAAATTCTGCAAATCTAGAATTATTGATAGATAAAACGTCATCAATATACCTGTATGTGAAATTAAAGGCTCTAGCCTCATGAATCTTCTTATCTTTTACAAGCTTTTGAAGAAACTCCGACTCATATGAGTATAAAAATAAATCGGCTAGAAGAGGGGCACAATTCGTACCCATTGGTATGCCGACGACCTGCTGAAACAGTGTCCCTCCAAAGGAGACAAATATGTTATCGATGAGGAACTCCAGCATACTGATCACCTGTTCCTCGGAGTAGCATGTTTTTATGAATTTTGTTTGAAAAATATGTGGAATTGTAGCCTAACACAACAAATGTTGAGCCATAGTTTCTATGACTAAAAGCTTTATGAATTGTTTCTTTTAAGCGGGTTTTTAATTTGTCATGCGGTAGGGTGGTATATAGAGTTGAAAAATCAAAGGTTTTGATGGAGGATACCTGAGAGAAAGATCTTGATTATAGGTTATCCAAAAGATCTTTAGAGTTTTTCAAAATCCACATGTGATTTATGCCACTACGCGAGTAAACAGTTTCACAATATTTCTGTTGTCCCTCTTTTACTGCAGACAGAATCTTTGTTAGGTGAATAGACAATTCTTTCGTCAAACAAGTTGATGATCCCGCTATGTACCTTTTTTTGTATGGTGTCTTATGGAGTTTAGGTATCCAATATAAATAGGGTAAATCCTCAGACTTTTTACCAGAGGGAATGTTTAAAGAGGTCATGAATGATCTGTGGTTAGCTAGGATTTCATCTTTGTCGAACGAAGTTGGTTTGTATGTGGTATTACTAGAGGTGTTGCTATTTATACCTAATTCCTTGATTAGGCATTCGAAGTAATATGATTTACATACAAACACGATATTGTTGGAAGCCTTGTCCGCAGGAACGATAACATATTTGTCATGAAGAGAGGAAAGACACATAACAGCTTCTTGGTCTTTAAATACAGACTTAGGTCGACTTTTAACACAATTTTTGAGTTTGTGAATCCGACCTTGTACCAGAGACCTAATTGTTCTAACCCAGTCTGACAAGGACTCTAACTCAGGATCTTGGTCTACTTCTCTCTTTATCCACCTTCTGGCATAATCTTCAAAGGAGGCAAAATCGATTCCTCTTACAAACAAATACATGACCACTCACTGGACACAAACACTTCAATTAGAAGTGGAGGAGAGGATTAAAATAGATTGATAGGCCCAAAGATCCCCTCTGAGTATAATTGAATCTCCTGTTGAAAGACATTATGAGTCTGATGAAATATCTTCATTGTAATATACCAATCTTTGTTTAGTATGGTGTTTATACTTTATACGCTATTCACCAAATTTTAGTTTGTATTAGGCCATTTATCAAAGTCACCCTCTTTTGAGTATTAAACTATTTCATTCCAAGATCTTTGAAGAATCGGGTGATAATATCTTTCTTAGCGTGTCTAGGAAGATAACAACATCTTATGGAAATAAAATGATAGATATCTAATTTGGTGCACAAGAAGCGCTTCTGTAATAACCTTCATCTAATATATTTGATTCACAGTTGACTAGTGTGTCCCGATTATGTCTTCCCCTGCCATTGTACACTACCTAATTTACCTGTTCTCTTTTATAAAACGACTATTATACATATATTATGTATAAATTCCAATATTTTTTTTTTACAACACAGCAGATCATACAGTTATAATAAATATAGGTAATGCTAAAACAGTAAACCAGAGATTACGACGTACCGAGAAATCTTCTCAATGTTGACAGAAAAGAATAACTAAACGTTAGAGAATACCAAAGGGGCAATCAAAATTGGACAATCCAGTGACACTGGCAGCATTGGGTACACAAGACGAAGACAAATAAAACAAAAACATAACACAATATGTGTTAGACACCACTATAAACAAGCAAACACAAATAACGCAAATAAGACATGGACCCTCCTACAAAAAACTAGAGGTAAAGACGAACCGAACACCGCTTTAATGTGGAAATCATAGCGTACTTCACGACACTGAACTGAGAAGGTAATGACACATAATAGGACAGCACAAAAAAACTGAAAAGATGAGCAACACGGACACCACAAAAAAAAACAACAACATAAAAACCGGGAGTGAACTCAGGTGCTCGCGAAGGGAAGACAGTTGCTGTTTCGTATAAGACACCTGCCATGCTACTCATACATACATTCAACTCCGGTAAAATACATCTACGTAAAATGTAAAAAATCCATCAATCACATTCAATTGAAGAAAAAGAAATAAAGAATTTAGAAAATCAATTATCAAAATACCTAACAGATTTTTTTCAAGTATTCATACATAAATCAGGGCCCGTCGTGGCAGTTAACGTATGGTAGTTGCATTTACAACTATACTTATGCAATCAGTGCCTATCACCACTGATGTTGTGAGTTCGAATCGCGATCAGGGTGAGGTGTAGTCGATATAGCATTAGGTGATAACGTTGATCAGTGACTTGCGGCAGGTCGGTGGTTTTCTCCCGGTCCTCCGGTTTCCTCCACCAATAAAACTGACCGCCACGATATAGCTGAAATATTGTTGAAAGTGGCGTTAAGCACCATCAAGCCAACCAACCATACACAAATTATATAAAACAGAAGTTGCTGAAGATATATATGAAAAGAGAAGTTGGGATATTGGATTGTCGCAAGTCACTGACAAACTTGATCACCTAATGTTATATCGAATACACCTCGCCCTGATCGAAATTCGAACTCACAATATCAGTGGTAATAGGCATTAATTACATAGGTATAGTTGTAAATCCATCTACCATACGCTGTCGGTCACGACGGCCCCTAATTTATGTATGGATCCTTGATACAAATCTCTTAGGTGTTTTTGTCATTGTTTTTCTAAATTCATTGTTTCTTTTTCTTCAATTGGATGTGATTTTTTAATAATATTAATTTCTATTGTACACATGTCAGGTATATTTGTGTCAACAACAGTCTCTGCTTCAATTCCTAAACCAAACAATATATTTTCTTTCAGTTTAATTTTCTTGTCTGTTGGGTTCTTTATCAGTCTCTGGTCTTACTCCTAAATGTTGGTTGTTTAACGGGGATGCATTCAATGCCATGTTCATAGTCTTTGCTTTGACCAACTAGGGCAATACTCACGATCTACCTCACACGAGACCAGCATGATTCACAATGGACGGGGACGCTAGCCATTACATCATCGATGCCGTTGCAGCAACATTGTTTGACAATAAACAACATTGTGATATATATAAAATAAAGATCACAAGTAGTAGAAACAGATGTTCATATATTTGTCAACGTTCTTAGAGATTAAAATGTAACACATGCCGCGATTATATGGTAAAACCAGGTGGGACGATACAAGTTCAGTATGTAACACATCTTATTTAAATACAGTCAAACCTGTATATAATTCCATGGAACCTGAAAATGTGCCCTTTATGGGCAGTTGTCCTTTGTATTCAAGTTAACATTGTATGTTTATAATTTTGATAATGAAACCCTAACCCTAACCCTCAATTATTTATTTGCTTCGATTCGAGTTTAATATAAAATTATTTTAAATACACTATATTACGTGTGTACCGTAGGGATATACAATAATGTGCATCGCTTCAAAAAACATGGCGAATATAATATTTTGTACGAGAATCGGTCAAAGGGACGTAACTGTAAAGCATACAGAAAAGTAGCAAAGACAGCGAAATGACGAGAAATAAATATTTCTATTATATCGTGGCGGTCAGTTTTTGTGATGGAAATCTACTGATCTGTCACAAGTCACTGACAAACTTTATTACATAATGTTGCATCGAGTATACCTCGCCACGAACGGGGTTCGAACTCGATCACAACTTTAGTGGTGATAGACACTGATTGCATAGGTAGTTGTAAATCCATCGGAACCTGAAAATGTGCCCTTTATATTCAGGTTAACATTGTATGAGTGACACATTTTTGATAATGAAATTCGTCAATTACTTATAGTATTTATTGTAGATAAAAAAATTGTTTCGATTCGAGTATAATGTAAAATCAGTTTAATAACACTATATTACGTGTGTATCATAGGGATATACTATAGTGTATAACGCTTCAAAAAGCATGGCGAATGTGTATGAGAAACGTCAAAGGGACATTACTGTAAACCGTATAGCAAAGTAGCCCCCGACAACGAAATGGCGCGAAATAAAGCGAGAGTGAAAATAAAAACGATATTCCAATGAGGTTGCCACTGTAGTTAATACACAATTATTAAAAAAATACAACAAAAAAACAACAAAAAAGCAACAACAAGTGAAAACAATGCTAAATTAGAATATAGAAGCGATGTATGTATAAATACAAGAATTATTTTTACTCGGCACTAAACCCGGATTCACAGTTTCATACTAATAAACATTCAAAAAAACAAATCTAATATTTACAGACATTATTACTACCATATTTGCATTTCAACGTCCGATAAGTTTTTATATATATATATACGTCACGTGATCTGCTTCCGGAATGAATCACATACAGATTCGGTTATCGCCCTACTGCTACGAGTCAATGTTATTTATCGTACGTCACATCCCAACAGCCTTACACCATGATCTTTATAAGAATGTATCGAAATTTCTTGAGGTGCGAAAATGATGCATCGAACAACGGACGCTAAGTTCCCCATAGGGAGGAGATACGCGGCCCACTTTCCATCCTACCCCCTTGTAAAAATGTGCTTGCCAAAACGTTATTGTCTTTAACAACTCATAGTGGAAACAACAGTTTTTGTAGAAACAGACAAGGCTGAAAACGATTAAAGATATGAAACAAATGAAGCAAAGCAAGAAAACCTCAGAGAGTCGATATGTTGTGTACCTTTCTTTACAATCTGTTAATCTAAGACTATGTACAAGCTAAAGAGTGGATACTGATTTATACCAAAATGACAAAGGTCAGGTCTTACCTTCCTTGGTAAAAGGTCAAACACATTGTAGCTATTAAACAATTATATATCAAGGTCCATAAAACTAGTTTAACCTCGCCACTTTTTATTGAGGTGTCTTTGTCTAGCCAGGAAATTGAGCGGTCATGTATTTGTATATAATGGTTATCGATTTTGCCTCTGAATATGATTCTTCTATTGGCTTGAACCCACGATCTAACGTTAACGAGGCACGTACGCTAACCATTACACCACCTATCTAGTTACAGTAACTATGTTTGACATTAAGCACCAATGTGATGTATGCATAATAAAGATCACAATTAGTAGAAATAGAGCAGGTCCGAATAGTCCCTCTGAGGTACAACCAAGAAAGTACTGGTTAGGCCAATCAGCGAACAGCAAAATTCCTTATCATTTAATAAAAACTATTAATAAATGATAAGGAATTTTGCTTTTCGCTGATTGGCCTAAGCAGCATTTTCTCAACTCTACCTCAGAGTGAGTATACCTCGCGTGCAGTGAGTATACCTCGCGTTCAGTGAGTACACCTCGCGTGAGGTATATTCGAGCTTGTATCTATTTTTGTCTATTGTCTATTCGGTGTTTCAACGTTGTTCATATGATATTTAATGCCAGTTTCAACAATATTTCAGTGATATCGTGGAGATCAGTTTTATTGGTGGAGGAAACCGGAGAAAATCACTGACATGCCGCAAGTCACTGACAAACTTTGTCACAAAATGTTGTATTGAGTACACATCGCCTGAGCGGGATTCGAACTCACAACGTTTGTGATGATAGGCAATGATGGAATAGGTAGTTGTAAATTCAACTACCATGCGATCACGACCACGACGATCCCCTTTTATATGTCATGGAAACGTCAATCTATGGCACTTGTAGGTCAAGTATTGAAACATAGCTTGAGGGTGATCAATTCTATGTGGCACATTATGTGGTATTTTAGCTCGTTTGGTCTCCAGTTTTGATAAGTACATGTGGGATACATGTTAAATCAATTCATTCATGTGTACCATTTCTTAATCCTAATCTTCCTTAGAATTATGTAATATATATGCTTAGTAATGCCTTGTAAAACAAAACCACAACAATTATGTGGGTTTTTTATTTTGTGTTTAAAATACAAATATTATTTCTCGTTTCATTCATGGTTTTAGCTTTATTTCGCGTTTTTGCTCTGCACAATTAAAAAACAATTCTAAATGGCCGCTTTCTATGTCTATTGCTTTATTCAAATGTAATGACGAAGTAACACAGAAGACAGTGTCAAGCATGTTAGAGAAATACATTATTACTTAAGAAATGCTTACAAAAACCTTCATTGTTACAATACATTCGCATACCATACAAGTAAAAACATTGGTATTATTTCTTTTTGATTATGTGATAAAGTTTGTCAGTAACTTGTGACAGGTTGCTGGTTTTCTCCAGGTACCCCGGTTTCCTCCACCAATTAAAACTGGCCGCCACCATATAGCTGAAATATTGTTGAAAGTGACGTTAAACACCATAACCCTTACTCTACCCCATCATGCACTAATCCGTACTGAGAGCAGTAGTCTTAGTCTTTACTACTTGTTCAAGGAAAAAATGGAACAAGACCCATTTTGTACATGTAAGCAGATAGTTACCTCTGAGCATTTCCCTCTTTACTGTAATACATATCATTAGCTTCAAGATGTCCTTTTCTCTGGCTTGGTCGGAACTGTTAATATAATGACGTTACTTTATGATAATTCAAACATTTAAGCTACAAATAATAAAAAACAACTTTTTAATTGCACCATACTATATTTTTAAACAAAAATAATTATACATTATACAATTATTGACTTTTTATGAGGTCTACTCATGAATATACCGACCTGGTCAATGATTGATTGACCGAGGGCAACGGCCGAGGTTAATCAATCATTGACCAGGTCCGAATAGTCAAGAGTAGACTGAAATTAAAAGTCAATAACTGCTTTATTAAATAATAAGGAATTTTTCAATCTTAATAATTGTTTTATAATTTTTCAATTATTATTTAAATATTAAAATTTTGAAATTTTATGAAAACTTTGAAATTTTTGAAACTTTTTGAAAATTTTATCATTTTGAAGTTTTATGAAAATTTTGAATTCTTTTGAAATTTTTGAAATTTTGAAAATTTGAAATTTAAAAAAAAAATGAAATTTTTGAAATTTTGAAATTTTATGAAAGTTTTTAATTTTGGAATTTGACCTTTCTTTGGACAACGTTGAAACCCCGAATAGACCCGCTGAGGCTCACGCGAGGTGAACTCACTCTGAGGTACAACCAAGAAAGTACTGTTTAGGCCAATCAGCGAACAGCAAAATTCTTTATCATTTAATAAAAACTATTAATAAATGATAAGGAATTTTGCTTTTCGCTGATAACAGCATTTTCTCAACTCTATCTCAGAGTGAGTATACCTCGTGTTCAGTGAGTACACCTCGCGTGAGGTATATTCGAGCTTGTGTCTATTTTTGTCTATTGTCTATTCGGTGTTTCAACGTTTTTAACCAGAGACGATATTTCATTTCCAGTCGGCCAATCAAATTGCAAAAAAGGTCAAAATTTAAAAAAAATTCAAAATTTCATATAAAATTTCAAAATTTTCAAAACATTTCAAAATTTTAAAAATTTCATAAAAATTTAATAAATTTTATAAATTTCAAAATTTATAAAATTTCAAAACTCAAAATTTCATCATATTTCAAAATTTTAATATTTAAATAATCTTGAAAAATGATAAAACAATTGTAGCCTATTTTGTTGAATATACTGTTGAAAAGTTTGAAAAATTCCTAATTATTTAATAAAGCAGTTATTGACTTTTAATTTCATTCTACTCATGACTATACGGACCTGGTCAATTATTGATTAACCTCGGCATTAAAAGTCAATAATTGTATATTGTAGGCTCTTAAAATACAAAGTAGGTCCACATCACACAATGTCTATGCTGTATTACATGTCATATCAAAATCTTTCTGTTGTAACATAAGGGTAATAACACAATTACCGAACTCCAAACAATCTTACAAAGGGAAAGTAAAAACTCATAAGAATACAAACAGACAAAGTCAGTCAACAACCGGAAAACTGTGAAAACCGTTATGACCCTGACTTGGTACAGGCATTTCTCAAGAAATGGTGGGTTGAATCAGATTTTAAAGCGCCAAACCTTCCGCTTTCTTTACGGCTCAAAGGTAATGTCAATCAAATAATTTCTGCTTTGACATGTTTATGCTGTATTACATATGTCAATCAAATAGTTTCTGTTTTAGCATGTTTATGCTGTATTACATATGTCAATCAAATAGTTTCTGTTCTGACATGTTTAATCTGTATTACATATGTCAATCAAATAGTTTCTGTTTTAACATGTTTATGCTGTATTACATATGTCAATCAAATAGTTTCTGTTTTGACATGTTTAATCTGTATTACATATGTCAATCAAATAGTTTCTGTTTTGAAAACCGTTTTATCAAGATTTCACGTTTTCAGAGCTACCTCCCTTTCAAAAGATGCAGTTCTTGATCGGATACTTTTGTTTTGGTTTCAACACTGAGTTGGGTTTCTGGTTTGACAAGCTCCTTATACAAATTGTATTACTATATAATGTAAAATGATAAAAGATCGGACTATGTGTGTTGAGTCATGTTTCGACATCAAGAACTCTCTTAATATTTATTTTTATATACATTGTACTTGTAATTAAGTGTAATTGAAATAACTTGATGTGATGCACTGTACATATAATATGGCTAAAATGAAGAATAACACAATTTTTTTTGTCGATGAAACTATTACTTTTATCACAATGACATCATTGATACAGGGCGCGAACAAAAGTATTGGAACGATAATGGTGTCCGTTTTATTCTATAACGATATGTCACCTGAAGATGTTGAATTTCCGCATTTTATACATAACTAAATTAACACTTTCCCACTCTTGTAATCTGGAGCTGAATGTATTCTTTCTATTCCCTTCCGTGACGTTATGCACCCCTATAATATGTCCGCGCTTTTCCGTTGCGTACCGCAAGGCAAACGTTAGATAAGTGTCCGGTTTTAATTGAGGAACACTGGAGCACGATAAAACATCGGAAGGTGGGAAAATAAATTAGTTCGCACAGTGTTTCATCAGGAACGGCTTTGACGAACATTGCTATAGACTAAAATAAGTTTTCTTCATATTCCGAGCTTAAACAAGATAGGAATATATCATTGTACTCGGTTTTTCACTTGTACGAAATTCCCGAATCGGAATGACGTCATTAGTTTTTATAAGCGTCTTTTTACAAAAAGGAGGTCATCCGTACGGACAAATACTAGTATGTTGAAAATACACAAAACAACAGTTAACAATGCTTATTCGTGGCTGGACAGAAAATGCCATAAAATTGGGAAGAAAGGAAAGGTTGGAAGATCGTACTGGCCGAAAATATTTTAGCAGTTTGATGGCAGATAGGAAAGGATGATTGTCTGATATTACAAATTATACAATCAAATTTAATAATTCTGAAAACCAAAAAAAAGTGTCTAATTGTTTTGGTAAAGACAGTGTGGATGTGATTTCGTATGCAGGAAAAATATACGAATGCGTGAAATAAACAGTTGAAGAAAACAATTTGTGTATGGCAGGTACACTGTGTACAGCGACGATGGTCAGTTGAAGAGTGGAAAAAGCCGATAATATTTTCGGGCGAGTCAGGCTGCATTTTGAAATGACAATCGGAATTATATTTGGAGAAAAAGTGACGAAGTATTCCGACCTGGAGGTTTGTTGTGAATATGGCCTCAGTGATCCCGAGTATTATCGAACTCATAGCGGTTCCACAAAATAATTTGTAAGCAGTGAACATTCTTTATTTTGAATTGCATTGGGAATAAAGAAAGTGAAAGGAAATCGTAGATTATATTTATCTCAGGCTATGTACAGAAACAAAATTGCGACAGTTACCTACAACTGATCACACTTATATTACTCGCCACTCATCTGCTGTGTGTCAACTCTGTTATTCACGATGCTTGATGGCATACAATTTAGTTTTCCGTTTATGGGTGTGTGTGTGTGCTGTTTTTTTATTTTTTTTATTTGTTTTATGGTTTATATTCACACCTCACACCTTACTCATAGATATATTTAATGAACCCAGCGTTGACCCGGCTTCGTACAGACATGGCAATAAAGTTGGCGGGATCAAACCAGTGTTATGGGCCCAATCCGTCCCTCTTAGTGGACTGCTGCAGTCTTGGAGACAAACATCAAGAATATATAACGTCAAAAGTTTTATTTCAATAATATGCTTTAACCCATACACACTAGGTTCTTCACTTGTAAACATTTCAATCTGCTCTAAAAATAACGATTCGTGTCATATGTAATCACTTTACCGTTACTCACCCTCAGTTGTGTCTTTTATTTTGGAGAAGATTGATAAATTAATCTGATTTACATGTAAACTCTAGTGTCTCATATCAATGGCTAATAAACGTTACAGAAAACCAAAATGGAAAATCATCGAATGGACAATCCATGGATACAAGGCAACATTGGCACAAGCCACATAATGAAAGCAAACAAATACAAACCCACAACGCTATAAGCTAAATAAACCACCAACACTGACTCTAACCAAAAAAGAGGAAAATACGAAAAACTAGAAAAGAAGTATGCCCCCGCACTTGATAATTATAAACAAAATTGTTTTGCTAGGAGTGATTTTTAAAAAAATGAAGTGTGTCTGTAAGACACAGATGATGCCCCGGCCTGACCATTAGAAATTTTAAACAAGTCAGTCTCCATTATGTGTATTAACATCATACAAAATATTAAAGCTGTAGCTCCAAAACTGTAGGAGTAGATGTATCTATATTCGGACGTACGAACAGAATGCCTAAGTCCAACTACCTGTAATTTTGAGAATATTTGATCAAGATCAAAACACTTTTGACGTGCAGACCTCCATTATGTGTATAAACATTCTGCAAAATATTAAAGTATAGCTCTAAAACTGTAGGAGGAGTTAGCCGGTTAGGGGTATCGCCTCTGTCTACGATTTTCGATTGGATAGGTGAATTTTCGACAGTGGTCGTGTTTTTGAGTTTGATTATTATAAGATATTCAAACTTTAGTATGTAGATTTCTTGAACATAAATTATTTTCATTCGTAAAATAACGGACGCAAAACATGACTGCTTGTCAATGAAGTTCAAGAAAATGACACACATAATGTTCAATTACTTTACATTTAACCCCGCCACATGTGTGTGCCTGTCCAAAGACAGGTCCTTTATATCCACAGTCATGTTATTTTTTGTGCTCAGTGGGTTCAGTTGATGAGATGAGATTGTTCATTTTGTTGATATTGGTGGAATCGATGACCGTCGCTGTTTAAGCTTTCTTTTCCTAACCATAAATAGATGATATACCTGGATTGTCCATTCTTCATTTCCATTACTGTTTTCTGTAACGTTTATTTTCCATTGGTGTGAGACACTTTTATTTTGCTTTGATGTGTGTGTGTGTGTGTTTGTATGATTTTCTTTGTTTTGTCTGAGTGTTGTTTTTTTTCTTTTTTTTTCTTGTATTTTGTTTTGTATTTTCCCCTTTTTTGGCTAGGGTCCGTGTTGGTCGTCTATTTAGCTCTCAGCTTGGGTTGTTGTTTTTGTTTGCTTTCATTCTGTGTCTTGTGCCAATGTTGCCTGCATCCCTGGATTGTCCATTCGTGATTTTCCGTTTCAGTTCTCTGTAACGTTTATTACCGATTGATATGGGACACTAGAGCTTAGATGTAAATCAGACAAATTTATAAATCTGCTCCAAAATAAAAGACACAACTGGGGGCGAGTAACAGAAACGTAATTGCATATGACATGAATCATTATTGTGATAGCAGATTCAAATGTTTTTAAGTGAAGAACCTAGTGTACATGGGTTAAAGCATATTATTAAAATAAAATTTTTGACGTTATATATTCTTGCTGTTTGTCTCCAAGTCCACAACATTGCACTAAGAGGGAGGGATAAGGCCCAAGACTCCAGTTTAACCCCTCCACTTTTTGTTGACATTCCTGTACCAAGTCAAGAAAGTAAGAGCTGAGTTCATTACGTATATCTATGGGTAAGACGTGGCTATGAAAACACAATAAACATACACACAGACAACAAAGAGAAAAATGTATGTCATCATGTATCGTCGTTAACAGATTTGACACACGGGCGATGAGTGGAGAATAATCTAAGTGTGATCAGTTGTGGGTAGCTGTCGAGGGACAACTTGTGCACATCGTAATTGAAAAATAATAATAGATGTATATTGGTTTCATATTTTAACATGTATTGTACCACATTCATTCTGGTAACAATTTTACCTAGTTACCAGTGAAAATAAAAAAGCATTTTAGCTTACAATAAATAAACATTTTAACTTACAATAAATAAACATTTCAACTTACAGTAAATAACCAGCTTAGCTTACAGTAAATAAACATTTCACATTACATAAAATACCTATTTTATCTTACAATAAATCTATATTTCAGATTCCAATAAGTATACGTTTAACCTTATAGTAAGCTATATTTTACAATTACAAATTCGGAAATAACAGTTTAGTCATTAACGCTTTCTCTCCTCCTCTGTGATACGACATGATCAATATTACAATCCTGTTACATCTTTTTTTCAGATTATACGGTCTTACTTTATTTTTTAAGTCTTCCTATTACATTAAATTGTTCAAATGAGTTCTACGTTGTTACCATACCTCCTTCCAGTAAACAGTACTCAATTCTCCTATTCCTTTGTCTTGAAGTATTTGCTTTAGAAGTCCATTTGGAAACAATATAATACAATGTAAAGTCAAAAAGATCACTACATTTTCCGTTTAGCAATCGATACCATAAGTAAAGCCATAAACATGGTAAATGTCAAAGATAGTGTGCACAATATCTCCCCGATTTGAGGTAGTCTATATGCACAAATGTTTGGTTTCGCGGTAAGAAACAATACAGCTATTTCTTGTCCTTTTGCGGAATCAGTGCTGACAAATCGAATGGCTGAGTAAAGGTTTGTGAAAGTTTCCTCACAAGTCTTATCTTTCCTCTCACTGTATCAATAACGGTTGATGCTACCTCTCTAGATAAATCCTCTACACTGAAGAATGACGTGAGTGGTAAAACTATAGACATACTAAATGATTATCCTATACTGTTACAAGAATATGTTTATAAAATATTAGTTTTATAGTATTTACCAGCCCTCGGAAAAAATAAGAAAGCGCGCGCATTATATGATGCTGGTTTAAATCAACACTATCGCCCATCGAATTACAAATAGGGTGCATGGTAACTTACTGCTGGGAGTATTAAGATATGATCTAACGACCTGTGGAGCTAATAAACACTTTATATTTGTGTCTATTTTAGAAATATCCTATATTTGTGGTTACGAACAAAAGGTTAAACAACAACGGTCATCGATTCCATCAATATCAACACAATTAACAACCCCATCGCATCTTAACTGAACTCACTGAACACCAATAAAACCCCACAGCATATGATGTTGGATATCCAAGTCCTGACGTTTGTCGTTGACTTGCCACAGGTCAGTGATTTTCTGCGGGTACTCCGTTTCCTCCACCAATAAAACTGACCGCCATGATATAACTGAAATATTGTTGAAAGTGGCATTAAGCATCACAATCGTAACCATTTTCCCTATATCATCAAGACACATGTCCATGGTTTTGATTAGTTGTATTTCACAAACCGTGATATGTGTGATCAATATGAATTTATGTGGTTTTGTTTGTCAGTTTCTGTTCGTCTTTACCTCCAATTGTGTGTAGGAAGACTGATGTCTTATTTATGTTAATTGTATTTGCTTACGTATAGTGGTGTCCAACGCATATTGTGTTGTGTTTTTGCTTTGTTTTTCTTCGTCTTGTTGCCAGTTTCTCTAGTCTCTGTCAATCATGGATTGCCCTTTCGGTATTCTCTAGCGTTTCCTAGGGTTTTCCCCTTTCCTCTATCAATCAAGAGGACAACCATGGTATTATCAAACATTGTTATCAAGCACTAATTATTTACCAGTTTATTCGTCTGCTCATATTCTGCCATGTTGATTATATTTTTTTACTCCGCCACATTTTAATTTGAAGTGCCTGTTTCAAACCAGGAGACTGGATGTGATATATTTGTGTGCTAAAGATATCGACTTTACCTCTGTTTACAATTTTTTTTATTCGATTTATGAATTTCGGTCAGTGGTGATGTTTATTTCATATTATTATTAAATTATTCATTCTTCATTATGTTGATTTCTAGAAAATAGATCATTTCGATTTGCATAAACAGGGTGGCAAAAACATGACTGTCAATGAAGTTTTAGAAGGTGACAAACAAAGTTAAATTACATTACATTTACAAAGAGGAAGGCAGGAATCCCATTTAGTGGATGTATCCATTCCACATATTTGTGTCTGTCCGAAGACATGACCTGGACGTAATTTGCTTGTATGGTGTTCAGTTCAGTTGATGAGACGGGTTTGACCATCGCTGCTTAAACTTTCTTTTCGTATCCAAAAATAGATGATATTTCTAAAAACAGATACAAATACAGTATGTTTATCACCTCATCATTATTTCAAAATAGAAGATATTTCTAAAACAGATCCATATATCAAGTGCTTATTAACTCAACAGGAGGCTATACCATATCTAAATGTGTTTCAAATGAATACCAGTAAAACACCATGCAACCTTTGTAATTCGTTGGGCGAAAGTGTTAATAGTGTGCGTGCGCGTACTTAATTTTTGCGAGGGCTGTTAAATACTATAAAACTAACATTTTATCAACATATTCTTGTAGTAGTATATGATCATCATTTAGTATGTCTATCGTTTTACCACTCACTTCATTCTTCAGTGTAGAGGATTTATCTAGAGAGGTAGCATCTACTGTCATCAATAAGGTGACAGTAAATATAAGACTTGTGAGGAAACTTTCACAAACCTTTACTCAGCCATTCAATTTTTCAGCACTGATTCCTCAAAAGGAAAAGAAATAGCTGTATTGTTTCTTACCACGAAGACAAACATTTGTGCATATAGACTATTTTAAATATGGAAGACAAAAAATATCTGTGACATTTGCATTGTTTATAGCCGTTGTATTGGTATCGATTGCAAAACTGACAATGGTGGTGATATTGTTGATGGTATATTGCACTATCGTTTTACCCGAATGGAAAATCGTTCAGGAAACAGGCATAGAAGAATCAAACACCATTGCACTGGAAGGAGGTATGGTAACAACATATGACTCAGTAGAACAATTTAGCTTAAAGAGTGAAGTAAAACCGTATGATCTGATAAAAAAGATGTAACATAATTGTTATCTTCTATCGTGTTGTTTCAGAGAGGAGGAAAGAACGCATCAATGACTGTCCTGCTATTTACACATTTTGTAATTGTAAAATATAGCTTATTATGATGTTAAAATCCATGCTTATTGTGATTTAAATGTTTATTTATTTTAAGTTAACACATTTATTTATTGTAAGTGAAGATGTTTATTTATAGTAAGTTAAAATGTTCATTTGTTGTAAGTTAAAATGTATATTTATTTTCACTTGTAATTAGGAAAATATTGTTACCAGAATGAATGTGCAATAAATGTTGAAATATAAAACAAAAATACTTGTTTCATTATTTTTCCATTACGACGATCAAAAGTTGTATATCGGTGGTTATCTACAGCTGACCACACTTTGATTACAGGCATGTCAATAAAAAGTGGCGGAGTAAAAATAGTGTAAAGGGCCAGATCCTTCCCTCATGGAATTGATGCGGTTGTAGATACAAACAATAGGAATATATAACGATCAATTGTTTTATTTTAATAATATGATTTAACTCATACACACTAGGTTCTTTGCGTGTAAAAATTTCAATCTGCTATCAAAATAATGATTCATGTCATACGTAATGATGTTTCTGTTACTCATTTTTTGTTGTGTCTTTTATTTTGGAGGAGATTTATAAATTAGTCTGATTTAAATCTAAACTCTAGTGTCTCATATTAATGGCTAATAAACCTTACAGAAAATCGAAATGGAAAATCAAGAATGGACCATCAGGGATATAGGCAACAATGGCACAATGCACTTAATGAATTCTAGCAGAACAAAACACACAACGCTGAAATCTAAATAGATGAGCAACACGGACACTACATAAAGAGGGGAAAATACACAACAAACACCAACAACAATAATAATTAAAGAATAATAACAAACAATAAATAAATTACACATATTTTACCGGTATATGTATTAAACATTGTCTTCTTAAGCATCATTTGCTCAATAAACTATATTTGAAATTAGTATTTCATGACGTGTGATTCGGTGTTCCTTTAACATCAGTTGCATGACTATTTTTCTTAACGTGAAATTTGTTTAACCCCGTAATTGTTTTTAAGATGTGCATCCAACAAACAATGAAAGTGAGCGGTCGTGTATTTGTGTGTTAGGGGTGTCGATATTGTCTCTTTCTATTACTTTTCTATTGGATCTTGGACATTTTCTGACAGCTTGGTATGTTGTTTTTTTCATTTTATTCATGAAATGCATTTTTATATATCATAAAACGATCACGCAACTGTCTTCTTACCAGTAGACTCGTTTCCAATTACAATGAACATGCACTATGTCGGAAAACCAGTCGTGTATTACAAATCCTTAGAGGGAACATAATAGTGGTCCAATTAGTTTCATGTTAGCTATGCAAGTGTATCTACTAGAAGTATGACAAACACAACATTAAACCTCAAATAAGTGTTTATAGTTTTAGTTGACAGATTCCATCGTTCTTCTCTTTTGTTGTTTTCCTCTTTTTCTGGCAGTAACCGTGCCAAGCCAGGAAAAGGAAAGGTCATGTATATGTGTGTTAGAGATATACATTTTGGCTCTGTTTCCGTGATTTTTCTATTTGATTTTGGAACTCTTCTGGCACTGTGATATTTTCTTTACATCAATTGTATGACGCCTTCTTTCGGCATATGGTTATACTCCCTGTAGTTAGTGCTATCTTAACCCACCTCTACTTATATATGTGTTAATGTGGAGTGTTGGTGTCAATTGGTTGACCTGATAGATGGATATAGCAACTTCTTTCTGCGGTGTTGATATTTGCTTACGTTTTCCGGCCATTGTTTCAGCAGACGATTTTTCATAAGCAGAAAGGTCAATGTCCACCGTGACGTCATTAAATGTTACCGTATTAACCTTACTTAGCACACATATAAAATTCATCGCCTTGATTATTTCAAATTTTAGGAAAAATACTGTTCTCATGTTTATAATTTTTAAGATAAAAAACAAAAAAGTGTATTCTCTTTACATATTAGCTTTAGCTACGCTTCATTATTATATTGTGTATCTGGGTGAAACAATTCAAAACAACGTCCAACACAAAGTCCACCACCGCACAGATTATCCGGACATCATGTCCCAACCTTTGAGGAACACCCTCTGCAATTCTTTCTCTGTGTGCCTGCAGAAAAGAATATTGATGTGAGCCAACAAGTCAGTAATCATCCACTATCCACGAATTATATTTTTTTAATATTATTTCCCAATAATTAGAGTCCTAATACATGTTGTCCTAATACATGTAACTCACTTTCTTGTATTAAAATCAACAATTTATTATTTATTGTAATGAAGAAAAGCCCAAATACCTTAGATTGAAGACATGTGTCACCTGTATACTGAATTAAAGTCCATATTTTCGTATGGGACACACCCAAAATTCACTCGGATTATAATTTAAAATAGGAGATGCACACATTCATCTACTGAATAGGAATTCCTGGAAAATTCCTTGAATATTATGTTAACTTGTCTTGGAGGAGATGCTGATTAACAAAAGACAATGACAACGCAGAACGGAAGACGACAGATAGAAATCCCTATGCTTAGACCCTGCTTTCGATAGGCTGGCTTGGATTATGGCGTTTACCGCAACTTTCAAGACTATTCCAGTTATATCGTGGGGTTAGAGTTATTGATGGTGGAAACCGGGATTACCAGGAGAAAACCACCGACCTGTCACAAGTTACTGGCATACTTTATCACATAATGTTGCATTGAGTACACATCGACTGAGCGGGAATCGATCTTACACTGTTGGTGGTGATAGACACTGATTGCATAGGTAATTGTAAATCCAACTACCACACGATCACGACCACGACGTCCCCCAGTTTTCGAGAGCGATAAAAAACAACGTATATATATAAATGATTAATCTATTTATCAATTTATTTTTTATTATGAATTATGAAATTCCCGAATATCATTTTATATATTTCTTTGCTGCATTTAATATATTTAAGAATATTTCATACCAGGAACCGGGTAGATGAAGTTTCTCTCAGTGATGCGAACGGGAAGTTATTCGCCTCCAACATTGACGCAAGGGCGCCCTGGCCTTATCCTTGGGCAGCAATAATCACCAATAAGTGTTTGTTCAAGTCTGCTCATTTTCTTCAGGATTCCCATACACATAACTCACAAAAAAAAACGATGCTTATGCTTATGTTTGAATGATGCAATATAGTTTATTTTCATGGATAACATTTCGAAATCTATGTCATACACTGAACAGATGCAAGGCAGCTTATTGTCATGGAATATTTTGTGACACTTATAACTTATACCATGCAATGAAGGAATGTCGGGTAGCTAGTTTTCATGGTCAAGCTTCTGATGCTTATGCCTATACTTGAATGATGACATGTAGTTTATTTTCATGGATAACACTTTGAAACCTGTATCATACACTGAACAGATGCAAGTTAGCTTATTGTCATGGAAAACTCCATGACACATATCCCATGCAATGAAGGAATGTCGGGCAGCTATTTTTTATGGACAAGCTTCTGATGCTTATGCTTATGTTTGAATGATGGAAGGTAGTTTATTTTCATGGATAACACTCTGAAACCTATGTCATATACTGAACATATGCAAGGTAGCTTATTTTCATGGAAAACTTCATGAATTCTATGCCATGCAATGAAGGAATTATTCTGACTACGAGTCAACTAGTCTTTGCTTTTATTCTTTTACGCTATGTGCCAATATCAATTGTATAGTCTTTGAATTGACCAGATCGTGGATGGAAACCACGATCTACAGCACATGATGCGAATTCTCTAAATATTACACCACCGGAGCGTTATTCTTGTTATTACTAATTAGAATCTTATTTATTTGGAATATATATATATACATTTTGTATATGCAAAACAGAAAATGCATTATCTACAGATAAATAATATGGTGATTGATATCATAGAAACGTGTTGATGTCATATACAGTATGTATTGCTATTAATGCTTAAGGAAGGGATTCATTTGTAATAACTTGTACCCAATGCATTTCAACTTTTGATTTATAAAACAAACTCAAAATATATTCCTTATAATGTGACAGTACGTCAAGTTGAAAAATTTAAACTTTCTTATGCTTAAATGGTTTAGAACAATAAGTATTAAGTAAACAAATGATTAATTTGTATATCAGAGGAAATAGATATTTTTAATATAGAGATTAATAAATGACCTTTTCCATATCAGTCCGTGTATTATCCCGAGACCCCTATATCAACACGGGATCGAGCGGTGATATTGAAAAGGTCATATACTTCCGACAAATAGTTTTATGAGGCAAATACAAATATGAAATAATTAAATGATTTTATATGGAAGTTTAATTATGTATTTAACAGATAATTTTTCAGAACACTGTTGTCAACCAAGAGCATCTATGCCCCTATAAATATCAAGGACAACATTTCCTGTGAAGTCGTTTTGAAACAGAAAATTCAGAAGATGTGAATCTTTTGTGTCGTTTTTTATCTACCGTGAATCGTAATGAGGACATTGTCCGTGAATCGATTTCATTCAAAATCATTTCCCGTTCTACGTGATCATCTATCATCTAACCTTTTCATGATCTTTTTAAATGTCATCTTCTTGACGACAATTGTTTTCCCTCTCAACTCGATTCGTCTATAGTACACCCATCCATACTGGTCACCTCCACTGATTCTTGTTGACACGATTAGTAGGGATGTAACCATGATACAAATTACTTTTAAATAATTTACGTTGAGTTTCATATTTTTTTTTCAAGAATTGTGATCATCAGAATTTACTTCAGGTGAAAAGTGATTAGTAAAAAGTATTTTTTGTGAACGTGATGAGAACCCTACCTCCCATTCTTTGTGAGTCAGCTATAAATTTTATTTCGTTTTTAAATATTCATTTTTAGAATATTATCCATTTCTGGCATAAATCTATCTAATTAAAATTAGATCCCGTCGACTAGATCCATCCCCTTTTTTCGTTCAAAAATACTAATTATCAAGAATCTATCAAAACCTAGAAAAATGGGAATAACTGGAATAGTAGAATTAATGTATTATCAAAGGTAGCACATGCTCATGGCTATCATTTGGAACACCCTTTGTGGCATTAGAAAATCTCGTTCCGAACGTCAAAAAGTAGCTAATTTTCATGGTAGCTAATAATTATAGGACACCGGTATTTTGTTAGGAACGTGTTGTTTTTTTCTTCTGTGTTTTGTTCCTCTTCGTTATGTGTCTTGTATGCCTCATGATGCCAATATATCTGAATTGTCCATTCCTTGGTTGTCCTTTCGGGTTTCTCTAACGCTTATACAGTTCCGTTTAGTGCTCCGAACTAAACCAAAATATTTGGAGAGCAGATTTCAACCTCACGATCAGAAATTCCTGTGTGCGTGAAGATTATTGCTAACAAGTAAACATACTTCAAAACATCTTTAACCGCATCGGTGGTGTACTGGTTAGCCTGCTCCCCTCGAGTGTGGTAGATCGTGGGTTTTAATCCCTTATCAGTTCAAACCAAAGACTATAAATTAGCTATTGTGTGCTTCTTCGCTAAGCGAGTAGCACTAAGGAGAAAGAGCAAATACTGGATGGATCGGAATCATGATAATGTGTCCGAGCGGGGCGAAACGTCTATTCGCGAACTGTTGTTTCAGTGAGCTAAGCTATATCACTGCAACTATGCGTGTTGTTCTAGTACATATCAACTGATATGAAGCCTGTGTAACAGAGTGATATCTTCACTATTTATTAAATTCATATTTAATATGCATGTTATATTCTGTTATTCTTATAAATAAAATTAACATTACGATTAGTATTTGCAAACGATTATATTCATTACATTTGCAGAGTATTTTATTAAGGGTTTTACCCTTAGATACGTATACCTTTACGGGTCCTTTGGCTTGCTCTGCAGGTTGGTTGGATTGATCTGCAGGTTGTGTGGATTCCTCTTCAGGTCGTTTGGCTTGCTCTGCAGGTCGTTTGGCTTGCTCTGCAGGTTGTTTGGCCTACTCTGCAAGTTATTTGGCTTGCTCTGTAGGTTGCTTGGCCTGCTATGCATGTCGATTGGCTTGCTTTGCAGGTTACTTGGCTTGCACTGCAGGTAGTTTGGCTTGCTCTGTAGGTCATTTAGCTTGCTCTGCAGGTTGCTTGGCCTGCTCTGTAGGTCGCTTGGTTTGGTCTGCAGATTGTTTGGCACATAAGATATGAAGCATGTGTAACAGAGTGATATTTTCACAATTTATTAAATTCATATTTAATATGCATGCTATATTCTGTTATTCTTATAAATAAAATTAACATTACGATTAGTATTTGCAAACGATTTATTCATTACATTTGCAGATTATTTTTATTAAGGGTTTTACCCTTAGATACGCATAGAATTCAGGTCGTTTGGCTTGCTCTGCATGTTGTTTGGCCCGCTCTGCAGGTCGTTTGGCATGCTCTGCAGGTTGCTTGGCCTGCTCTGTAGGTCGTTTGGCTTGCTATGCAGGTCGTTTGGCTTCCTCTGCAATTCGTTTGGATTGCTCTGCTGGTCGTTTGGATTGCTATGCAGGTCGTTTGGCCTGCTCTACTGGATGTTTGGCCTGCACTGCAGGTTGTTTGGCTTGCTCTGCAGGTTGTTTGGCTTGCACTGATTGTCGTTTGGCTTGCTCTGCAGGTTGTTTGGCATGCTATTCAGGTTGTTTGGTCCGCTCTGCAGGTTGTTTGGCTTGTTCTTCAGGTCGTTTGGCTTGCTCTGTAGGTTGCTTCGCCTGCTCTTGAGGTCATTTGGCTTGCTCTGCAGGTTATTTGGCCTGTTCTGCAGGTCACTTAGCTTGGTCTTCGGGTCAATTGGCTTGCCCTGCAGGTCGTTTAGCTTGCTCTTCAGGTTGCTTGGCCTGCTCTGCAGGTTGTTTGGCTTTCTCTGCAGGTTGTTTGCCTTTCTCTACAGGTCGTTTGGCTTGCTCTGCAAGTCTCTATTGTCTGTTGTTGATTGATATGTTATGTTCTCTAACGTTTAATATCTTCAAACTCTTGTTAGCTCTTCCATAGAAAATACTCGAGGGTCGGTATAGGTGTTGAACCCAGGTGCTCGCGAAAAGTAATCAGTCCCCGTTCCTTAAAGATCAAAAATTTTCCATATATGTGCAGCAATATACCAGCTTCTGCTGCATATGGTGTTTACATCTCGCAATTGATTCGTTATGCAAGGGCCAGTAGCAATTATTCTGATTTCCTGAAACGTCATCTTCATCTGAGAAAGAGGCTACTGGACCAGGGCTATGCACATATTCGCCTTATTCGATCTCTTAAAAAGTTTATATTCCGATACCAAGATCTTGTCGAAATATATTCCGTCTCTGCAGAAACGATGATAAACGATACATTTGCACATAGTGAAAATGTATAAAGATACGGAAGTCAACAAAAATGTCAAAAATATTTTGTTATCAATGTACGACGTAAATGTTTTTGGACATTTGCTTCACTTGGTTTGGTACTGCTTTAACAACTAGTTTACCTATATTGTTCCAGTATTGTTATAAATACTGTTATAGTGACAGCCGGAACCGTTGTGCCGTAATGAAAGCGGGAGGTTTGGAGCTTTAACATCTGATTCAACCCACCATTTCTTTAGAAATGCCTGTACCAAGTCAGGGTCATTACGGTTTTCACAGTTGTCCGGTTATTGACTGATTTGTCTGTTTATATACTTGTGAGTTTTGACTTTCCCTTTGTAAGATTGTTCGGAGTTTGGTAATTTTGTTATTACCCTTATCCTTATAAGACACCCACAGTTCTACCATTAGTCAGGTTCGGTAAAGGTCATATTGTTGTAAGACGAAACAATCAAAGCTATTGCCATTTTAGAAACTGTGATGACGACCGCATAACCTTTTTGCGATTAGAACTTGGATGAACAGCATGGTATTATCTGAGAGCATTAATATCCAGACATATACGCCTTCCGGTACATGCATTTCAATATATAGTGGTTGAGTTAACAAAACAAGATTTATGAGCTCAAATCTTATTCTTAGTGGAATATATAACAAAAACAAGATACGGTACTATTTTTGTATAACTACATAAATCAATCAAGTCATCAAACTCGAATGACATAACTTTGTTTCAAATTTATCATTCATTATGTGACATTAATTTTTTTGTTTAATATTTAAAAACTATAAATAACAAAGTGAAAAAAAGGGAAGAAAAAAGAAAAAAATAAAGAAAAAAAATAACAAAGCCAAAACCAAAAGACCAACAAAACAACGGAAATGAGAATAAAGCATCCATATTGTATGATTACACTTTAACATTGTAATTGCAATATCCTAATGCTTTAAAAAAAATGGCATCTATTGTGCCACATTCGTTCTGTTAACTATTTCAGCTAATTACAAGTGAATATCAATATATATTTTACCTTACAATCAATGATATATTTAACTTAGAAAGAATAATTTTAACTTAAAATAAAATAACGTTTTAATTTACAATAAATAAACATTTTAACCTTATTGTAAGCTATGTATTATATTAACAAAATGTGTCAATAACAGTTTAATCATTGATGCTGTCTCTCGTCCTCTGTGACACAACATGATACAATATTACAATTCTGCTATATCTGTTTATCAGATTATACGGTTTCAATTCATCCTTTAAGTTTTCCTATGATATTACATTGTTCTACTGAGTTCTACGTTGGCTGTTACCATACCTCTTCTCTAGACAATCGTATTCGATTCACCTATACTTTTATTGAACGATTTTCTTTAAATTCCGTTTGCGTAACACCATAATACAATATAACATCACTAATATCACCAAAATTGTCCTGTTTGCCATAAATACTATCATAAGCATGCTAAATGTCAATAATTGTTTGCAAAATATCTCCCCGATTTGAAGTAGTCTATATACACAAATGTTTGATTTGGCAGTAAGAAACAATGCAGCTATTTTTTGTCCTTTTCCGGAATTAGTGCTGTCAAATTGAATGATTGAGTGAAGGTTTGTGAAAGTTTCCTCGCAAGTCTTATATATCCTCTCATCGTATCAATGGCAGTAGGTGCTACCTCTCTAGATAAATCCTCAACACCGATGAAAGACGTGAGTGGTAAAACGATAGACATAATAGATGATCATATACTACTACAAAAATATGTTTATAACATGTTAGTTTTTAAATATTTGACAGCCCTCGCAACAATTCAGAAAGCGTTGCTACTTTTATTGACACTATCGCCCACCGAATTACAAATAGGTTTCATGGTTTTTTATTACTGGGAGTATTAATGTGATTATATTTAAACATGGTATATCCACCCTTTGAGTAAATGAACACTTTATATTTTTATCTATTTTAGAAATATCATCTATTTAAGTTATGAGCAGAAAGTTTAAACAGTGATGGTCATCGCTTTCATCAATATCAACAATTCCATCTCATCACCTGAACTCGCTGAATACAAAAAAACAACAACATGACGTTGGACATCCAAAAATGTGGGGGGAATAAGCAGGTTGAACTATTACTTTGCTAAAAGGTAGAGCTTTTTGGCAAATCTACAGTATAATTTATATACCCTGAGCCGACAGACTAATGTCACATTATATACTCTGATATAGGAGTAACTATTATATCGGTTCATATATTTACAAATATATACATAGTAAATAAACGTTAGAAACAACCGAATGGGCAATCAAGAGTGGACAATCCAGAGACACTGGAAACATTGGGTATTGACGACACAGGACGAAGACAAAGAAACACAACAACACAGCAAAAAAAACTAATAAGATGTAAGTATGTTTCTGTTACTCACTCTCTGTTGTGTCTTTTATTTTGGAGGAGATTTATAAATTAGTCTGATTTACATCTAAACTCTAGTGTCTCATATTAATGGCTACTAAACGTTACAGAAAATCGAAATGGAAAATCAAGAATGAACCATCAGGGATATAAGCAACAGTGGCACAATACACTTAATAAAGTCTAGCAGAAAAAAAAACACAACGTTGAAATCTAATTAGATGAGCAACACGGACACTACACCAAGAGGAGAAAATACACAGCAAAACACCAACAACAATAATAATTAAAAAGTAATAATAATAAATAAATAAATTACACACATTTTACCGGTATATGTATTAAGCATTGTCTTCCTAAACATCATTTGTTCAATACGCTATATTAGAAATTATTATTTCATGACGTGTTATTCAGTGTTCTTTTAACATCAGTAGCATGACTATTTTTTTAACATAAAATTTGTTTAACCCTGTCACTTTTCTAAGATGTGCATTCACCAAACAATTAAAGTCAGCGGTCGTGTATTTGTGTGTTAGGGGCGTCGATATTGTCTCTTTCTATGACTTTCCTATTGGATCTGGGACATTTTCTGACATCTAAGTTCACTGTCGGCTTTTCTTTTTTTTTCTTTTATTTTTTTTGTGGGGGAGGGTTCGCGTTGCTCATCTTATTAGTTTTCTTTGCTGTGTTGTTGTGTTTTCTTTGTCTTCGTCCTGTGTCTTCAATACCCAATGTTTCCTGTGTCTCTGGATTGTCCACTCTTGATTGCCCATTCGGTTGTCTGTAACGTTTATTTACTATGTATATATTTGTAAATATATGAACTGTAATATAATAGTTACCCCTATATCAGAGTATATAATGTGACATTAGTCTCTCGTCTCAGGGTATATAAATTATACTGTAGATTTGCCAAAAAGCTCTACCTTTTAGCAAAGTAGTAGTTCAACCTGCTTATTCCCCCCACATTTTTGGATGTCCAACGTCATGTTGGTTTTTTTTTGTATTCACGGAGTTCAGGTGATGAGATGGAATTGTTGATATTGATGAAAGCGATGACCATCACTGTTTAAACTTTCTGCTCATAACCTAAAATAGATGATATTTCTAAAATAGATAAAAATATAAAGTGTTCATTAGCTCAAAGGGTGGATATACCATGTTTAAATATAATCACATTAATACTCCCAGTAATAAAAAACCATGAAACCTATTTGTAATTCGGTGGGCGATAGTGTTAATAAAAGTAGCATCGCTTTCTGAATTGATGCGAGGGCTGTCAAATATTTAAAAACTAACATGTTATAAACATATTTTTGTAGTAGTATATGATCATCTATTATGTCTATCGTTTTACCACTCACGTCTTTCATCGGTGTAGAGGATTTATCTAGAGAGGTAGCATCTACTGCCATTAATACGATGAGAGGAAATATAAGACTTGTGAGGAAACTTTCACAAACCTTCACTCAACCATTTAATTTGACAGCACTAATTCCGGAAAAGGACAAGAAATAGCTGCATTGTTTCTTACTGCGAAATCAAACATTTGTGTATATAGACTACTTCAAATCGGGGAGATATTTGCAAACAATTATTGACATTTAGCATGCTCATGATAGTATTTATGGCAAACAGGACAATTTTGGTGATATTAGTGGTGTTATATTGTATTATGGTGTTACGCAAACGGAATTTAAAGAAAATCGTTCAATGAAAGTATAGGTGAATCGAATACGATTGTCTAGAGAAGAGGTATGGTAACAGCCAACGTAGAACTCAGTAGAACAATGTAATATCATAGGAAAACTTACAGGATGAATTCAAACCGTATAATCTGATAAACAGATGTAGCAGAATTGTAATATTGTATCATGTTGTGTCACAGAGGACGAGAGACAGCATCAATGACTAAACTGTTATTGACACATTTTGTTAATATAATACATAGCTTACAATAAGGTTAAAATGTTTATTTATTGTAAATTAAAACGTTATTTTATTTTAAGTTAAAATTATTCTTTCTAAGTTAAATATTTCATTGATTGTAAGGTAAAATATATATTGATATTCACTTGTAATTAGCTGAAATAGTTAACAGAACGAATGTGGCACAATAGATGCCATTTTTTTAAAGCATTAGGATATTGCAATTACAATGTTAAAGTGTAATCATACAATATGGATGCTTTATTCTCATTTCCGTTGTTTTGTTGGTCTCTTGGTTTTGGCTTTGTTATTTTTTTCTTTTTTCTTCCCTATTTTTCACTTTGTTATTTATAGTTTTTAAAGATTGAACAAAAAAAATGAATGTCACATAATGAATGATAAACTTGAAACAAAGTTATGTCATTCGAGATTGATGACTTGATTGATTTATGTAGTTATACAAAAATAGTACCGTATCTTGATTTTGTTATATATTCCACTAAAAATAAGATTTGAGCTCATAAATCTTGTTTTGTTAACTCAACCACTATATATTGAAATGCATGTACCAAGCCACAACAGTGTGCGGTCATGTCAATGTGTGTTAGAGGTATCCATTTTACCTCTGTTTTGCGATTTTTCTGTCATATTTTGGAACCGTTCTGGAGAAGTGGTATTTTCGCATTATTACATTAAGGTTACAGCTAATGTCAACGTATTTTTCACGCCATGCAGTAACGGAAGGCGTATATGTCTGGATATTAATGCTCTCAGATAATACCATGCTGTTCATCCAAGTTCTAATCGCAAAAAGGCTATGCGGACGTCATCACAGTTTCTCAAATGGCAATAGCTTTGATTGTTTCGTCTTACAACAATATGACCTTTATCGGACCTGACTAATGGTAGAACTTGTGGTGTCTTATAAGGATAAGGGTAATAACAAATTACCAAACTCCGAACAATCTTACAAAGGGAAAGTCAAAACTCACAAGTATATAAACAGACAAAATCAGTCAATAACCTGACAACTGTGAAAACCGTAATGACCCTGATTTGTAGAGGCATTTCTAAAGAAATGGTGGGTTGAATCAGATTTTAAAGCGCCAAACCTCCCGCTTTCATTACTGCTCAACGGTTCCGGCTATCACTATAACAGTATGTATAACAATACTGGAACAAAATAGATAAACTAGTTGTCAAAGCAGTACCAAACCCAGTGAAGCAAATGTCCAAAAACATTTACGTCGTACATTGATAACAAAATATTTTTGACATTTTTGTTGACTTCCGTATCTTTATACATGTTTACTATGTGCAAATGCATCGTTTACCATCGTCTATGCAGAGACGGAATATATTTCCACAAGATCTTGGTATCGGAATATAAACTTTTTAAGAGATCGAATAAGGCGAATCTTTGTATAGCCCTGGTCCAATAGCCTCTTTCTCAGATGAAGATGACGTTTCAGGAAATCAGAATAATTGCTACTGGCCCTGGCATAACGAATCAATTGCGAGATGTAAACACCATATGCAGCAGAAGCTGGTATATTGCTGCACATATTTGGAAAATTTTTGATCTTTAAGGAACGGGGACTGATTACTTTTCGCGAGCACCTGGGTTCAACACCTATACCGACCCTCGAGTATTTTCTATGGAAGAGCTAACAAGAGTTTGACGATATTAAACGTTAGAGAACATAACATATCAATCAACAACAGACAATAGAGACTTGCAGAGCAAGCCAAACGACCTGTAGAGCAGGCCAAACGACATGCAGAGAAAGCCTAACAACCTGCAGAGAAAGCCAAAAGACCTGCAGAGCAGGCCAAGTAACCTGCAGAGCAAGCCAAACGACCTGTAGAGCAAGCCAATTGACCCGAAGACCAAGCTAAGTTACCTGCAGAACAGCCCAAATAACCTGCAGAGCAAGCTAAATGACCTGAAGAGCAGGCGAAGCAACCTACAGAGCAAGCCAAACGATCTGCAAAGCAAGCCAAGCAACCCGCAGAGCAGGCCAAACAACCTACTGAGCAGGCCAAGCTACCTACAGAGCAGGCCAAGCAACCGGCAGGGCAAACGAAGCAACCTGCAGAGCAGGCCAAACAACCTGCAGAGCGGGAAAAAAAAATCTGCAGAGCATGCCAAACAATCTGCAGGGCAAGCCAAACGATATTCAGTGCAAGCCAAACAACCTGCAGAGCAAGCCAAACGACCTGCAGTGCAGGCCAAACATCCAGTAGAGCAGGCCAAACGACCTGCATAGCAAGCCAAACGACCAGGAGAGCAAGCCAAACGACCTGCAGAGGAAGCCAAACGACCCACAGAGCAGGCCAAGCAAACTGCAGAGCATGCCAAACGACATGCAGGGCAAGCCAAGCAAGCGGCACAGCAAGCCAAACGACATGCAGAGCACGCCAAACAACATACAGAGCAAGCCAAACGACCTGAAATATATGCGTATCTAAGGGTAAAACCCTTAATAAAAATAATCTGCAAATTTAATGAATAAATCGTTTGCAAATACTAATCGTAATGTTAATTTTATTTATAAGAATAACAGAATATAGCATGCAAATTAAATATGAATTTAATAAATTGTGAAAATATCACTCTGTTACACATGCTTCATATCTTATGTGCCAGAAAACCTGCAGACCAAGCCAAGCGACCTACAGAGCAGGCCAAGCAACCTACAGATCAAGCCAAATGACATGCAGAGCAAGCCAAGTAACCTGCAGAGCAGGCAATCGACATAAATAGCATACCAAGCAACCTACAGAGCAAGCCAAATAACTTGCAGAGCAGGCCAAACAACCTGCAGAGCAAGCCAAACGACCTGCAGAACAAGCCAAACGACCTTAAGAGGAATCCCCACAACCTGCAGATCAGACCAACCAACATGCAGAGGAAGCCAAAGGACCCGTAATGTTATACGTATCTAAGGGTAAAACCCTTAATAAAATACTCTGCAAATGTAATAAATATAATCGTTTGCAAATACTAATCGTAATGTTAATTTTATTTATAAGAATAACAGAATATAACATGCATATTAAATATGAATTTAATAAATAGTGAAGATATCACTCTGTTACACAGGCTTCATATCAGTTGATATGTACTAGAACAACACGCATAGTTGCATTGCTATAGCTTAGCTCACTGAAACAACAGTTCGCGAATAGACGTTTCGCCCCACTCGAACACATTATCATGATTCCGATCCATCCAGTATTTGCTCTTTATCCTTAGTGCTACTCGCTTGCGGAGAAGCACACAATAGCTAATTTATAGTCTTTGGTTTGAACTGATAAGGGATTAAAACCCACGATCTACCACACTCGAGGGGAGCAGGCTAACCAGTACACCACCGATGCGGTTAAAGATGTTTTGAAGTATGCTTACTTGTTAGCAATAATCTTCACGCACACAGGAATTTCTAATCGTGAGGTTGAAATCTGCTCTCCAAATATTTTGGTTTAGTTCGGAGCACTAAACGGAACTGTATAAGCGTTAGAGAAACCCGATAGGACAACCAAGGAATGGACAATTCAGATATATTGGAATCATGAGGCACATAAGACACATAACGAAGAGGAACAAAACACAGAAGAAAAAAACAACACGTTCCTAACCAAATACCGGTTGCCTATAATTATTAGCTACCATGAAAATTAGCTACTTTTTGACGTTCGGAACGAGATTTTCCTATGCCACAAAGGGTGTTCCAAATGATAGCCATGAGCATGTGCTACCTTGATGATACATTAAAAATACTATTCCAGTTATTCCCCTTTTACTAGGTTTTGATAGATTCTTGATAATTAGTATTTTTGAACGAACAAAGGGGGATGGATCTAGGCGACGGGATCTAATTTTAATTAGATAGATTTATCCCAGAAATGGATAATATTCTAAAAATGAATATTTAAAAACGAAACCAAATTTATAGCTGACTCACAAAGATGAATGGGAGGTAGGGTTCTCATCACGGTTCACGAAAAATACTTTTTACTAATCACTTTTCACGGGAAATATATTCTGATGATCACAATTCTTGAAAAAAAAATATGAAACTCAACGTAAATTATTTAAAAGTAATTTGTATCCTGGTTACATCCCTACTAATCGTGTCAACAAGAATCAGTGGAAACAGATTGACAGTTCACCAAAAATCAAGATGCTTTGAAATTGTTACGTTTGTTTCTATAAAGGACTGGGAGCTATAAGGGCCAAAATCGGCCCCACCTCAGATGTCGATAAAATTTTCTCCAAAATGTATTCACAATATGTGCTTTTCATAAATAAATACAGTTAGTTAATATGTGCATCCAATTCTTCACAGCGGACCGACAAAGTCAGGTAATGAAAAGCACTGAACGTCAATTTTTTTCAGAATACAGAATGTACGTATCATTGTATTATAATGCATATCTTTAAAAAACAAAAAGAAAAACAAAAACAAAGCATAATAAAACTCAATAAACAAAGCATTAATTTGACTTAATATGCAATGTGGATTGATTTCAGGAATAAAAACATGTTCTGAAACTCTATTATGAAATTAAAGTGAACGAATAGTAATGTCGCAACGTCACCCATTTTCGACTGTCTCCTGTTTTCGACGGTTTGTTTCACGTGATAAAATCTCTCATTATTTTGATCGCTTCACTTGTCAGAGATTATATTATGATGCTGAAATTGCATGAATGATCTCAAGAAATCTGATCTAAAAATGTCATCTTTAAATGTAAGAACTACGTACCACATCTATTATTTCATGTTCAAATTGTATTTTTTCGTAATTCATTTTTTCGTCATCTTAACAAAGCTTTCATCATTTAAAAAATATATCTCATACAGACCAATTTTGGTTTCATCGTCTGCTATGACATTGATAATGTACATATTGGGATCATATCAATTTAGAAACTTATTAACATTGATCGTCGAAAACTGGTCGAAATTTTCGTATTAACCTTAAAGAAGTAATAGATAGATTTATTTGAGGAATAGAACTTTGTCATATTTGAAATTTGTTTAAGCACTTTTTTAACCGTACTTTATTCTTAACGACAACCAATGTTATGATATATTCCAGTACATTTTTAAATGTCAAGGTGCGGGTTGAGAGAACTTGATAGTGCCTTGATAACGTAAAATAAAGCATTTGGTTTTGCAGTTTCTAAGAAAAAGATTAAATATTAATATGAAAAGTTATGGATAACAGACGACGGACACTAAATGATATTATTTCTACGATTTTTCTATTGAATGTTGGAACTGTTTCGACAGTGTGATATATATTTTTTCATTTTATTATATGTTATGAAAAAAAACCAGCTGAGATGCAATTGTTAAAAAAATATGGTTGTGATCGTCTTCCGTCATTAAAATCGTCAAAATGAAATACAACCGAATTGATATCAAATGGCGACATGTTTCAACCTCATTTAAAATATACCTTGAAATGCTTTCATAATTTTACATCACGTTCACGATATTTTATTACAACACAATTTCACTCAAGGGTAAACAACTTTCTGTTCTAGTTAAAGGACTTTATCAAACAGAATAATACAGTTTACATGTAATGCAGTTAATACGCATTTAAACCACAGAAGAATATTTCTATTTTCCACACCTTGTGGTGGTGGGTCGCTATTGTGCATGCGAAATATTAATTGCAAACCTCATTGACTGGCTATATGCTGCCTGTCTAGAATATTTTATTTTTTTCTCGATCGACAGTTCAGAAGCTAGAAAACAATATGATGAATATTGTCTGTCAATCATGCAAGCAATAACTTATGCACATGACAGAACGCATATACGGATTCTGATTGCCCCTGTGGTATCTACACACTCTTCTTAAGGATATGTTGGATTGTGCCCAAAACATATCTACTCCTTTTGGATCAAACTATTTTACTTCATGTTAGAAGTAACATCGATAGATCATTAAACCTACCTCAGGATCCCAGTAGTAATAACTATTTCAGTATCCCGGAAGAAAATATATAATCAATAATTGGGGGCTTATGAAAAAAAACTATTTTGGATGAAGTCGTGTTTATTGTATTTTTATGATTTATAACTGTTACGTGCCGACATACCATCGTTTTTTACGGCAAATATTGTTTCTCAAACATCGAAACGTCATCTAAGCGCTTGTAATATTTGAACATTTTCCCGTGGTTTTTCAAGAAATTTAACACCTCGTGCACCAAAAGAATACTTTAACAGTAGTTGTGTTTTATTTATTTTAATAATCTGGTAAAATATTGTCTGGTGCACGACTACGGAGGTGCTTATTTTCTTCGAAAACCGTCGAAATATCGCGGGCAAAATTCCAGGAAATACAGAAAACAAATAACGCTCATGACGTCACAATGACGTCAAATACGTATCGATTTTGTTGGAAACAAGTTTTAACATCAAAAGTATGATGTCGTCTATAAAATCAAACACATCAAATTCTAATCAAGTATTTTTTAAGATAATGATTCATTAAATATGGGGCCATATTTGGAACTTATAGTCCCCACTTCTTTTTATAGTGTTGTCGCCGGACTGCATGCACTGAGTTTTTCTCCTGGTTTCAATGTATGCAAACTGTATTTAAAATAAATACAATTATTTACAGAAACAAGTTATCTACTGATGAATTTCATTACTTGAAATGAATCATAAAATGTACAGAGATTGTGTATATATACATAATAGTATCATATATACAATCAGAAGAGTGAAAATATTGATGTTAAGGGTTTGGCCCAGAGGAGGCACGACACGTTAGTGTTGTGTGCAAAAAATTACATGTTGCCCAAACGGAAGTCGGCATCAATATATCGTTATCTGATGAGGGTGACATTATCGAATTTTCAGTGTTTTACTAGGCCGATTACTGCGTTCATGGATGATTAATGGCGAGTCCCTCTCGGTAAATTATTGATATATATATATATATATGAATGGAATTAACATAAGAATGTTTGGGTTGAATGTTAAATGTGATCATCTGCAATTTTCGAGAGGGACATTTTGTCGCCATCTTTTTTTCATTCATAGCGTCCTCAACCGATCAACATTAAAAATGAATATTTGTAAAATATGTTGGAGACTTTTCCTATCCCTTTTAGTATGACATAGATCAATCATGGGGCTTCCAATATTTTCTTTTGTCTCCTTAAGTCTCCATCCATTGCGCCACAATTGACCTTGAAAAATCCCCCATTTTTTCGTGATTTGTGTTGTATCAAACATCTCCTGTGACAATTTGAATCCACAGAATATCATATTTTAGCCTTTTTAATGGTGATTATACGATTTCACATTAAAACATATTGGGGATCACGTGATCTTTATGTATACAAATACACGTATATAATAACAAAAATATATGATAAAAAAAGTACAAGTATTGTCGAAGTATTGTTACCTGTATTTTACCTGAGAACTAATTAGTGCATACACTGTATGTGATTTTGATAAGAATGAATTTTTTTTGTCAATGTGTGACGTAAAAATATTTTTGACATTTACGTCACCGAATATGGTACTGCTTTGACAACTATTTTACCTATTTTGCTCCTGTATTTAAATACTGTTACAGTGACAGCCGGAACCTTTGAACCGTAATGAGAGCGGGAGGTTTGGCGCCTTAAAATCTGATTCAACCCACCATTTCTTTAGAAATGCCTGTACCAAGTCAGGGTCATTACGGTTTTCACAGTTTTCCGGTTGTTGACTGATTTTGTCTGTTTATATAATTATGAGTTTTGACTTTCCCTTTGTAAGATTGTTCGGAGTTCGGTAATTTTGTTATTACCTTTATTTAGTATTGTTGCGTAACTAAAGTTTAATGATCTTTAATAATTGTGGATTTATGATAGATGTTGTAGATGTGTATTGCAGAGACATGTTTGTGTATTGTGCAACAACTCAACTATAACCGTTTTTCTATAAAAAAAAAGTCAAATAAGTGAGAGAAAAAAAATGTATTTGGACAATTAATTATGATTCTTTAAATAAAAACACAATTTCATTAAAACTCCATAACAGAACAGAAAAATAATCATAATCAATAGAGTTCAACTTTTGGGAGGAGGGATTAACAATATTTGTACACTTTTTGTATTGCGATCATACATTTCAAGAGATCCCATATTGAAAATAAATTTAGACAGCTGGATAAATTCATGTTTAATTTAAGTATGTTTTTAACGAGATGTTTTTTTTCACTTCAAAGTCCATTTTCAAACTGAATCGTAAACATCCGGTTGTCGATAACATACTTGGTATATACGTGTCGTGTGCAAAGCGTCGCGCCTCCTCTGGGTCTGGCCGAGGTTATAAATAAATTAATATTTAACAACCTCCACAATCCTCCACCAACAAAATATTTTGATACAATCATTAATCCTCTATGCTCAAAACAACTGCTTAAAACTGTGATAAAGGAGAGGTTAATTCAGTTTAGGCCCGAATTCACATTAACTTTATATCTTAAGACACTGGATTAATATAGTGTTTACCGTGCAGCAAAATCGTATTAATCCAACAGCATTTTTATTTTATATTAAATGATAAAATTATACAATTATCCATTGATTTCCTCATTTGATATTTTCTATCAACAGGAAGTGAGCTGGATTTAAAACTAGGTTCCGATAGCTAAGCAGGTCACAACTAAAACTGATCACCATGATATAGCTGCAATATTGCTGTAAGTGGCGCTAAACACCATAAACCAAACCAAACCAAATATAATCATACAGCTACGATAGTCACACTGTTATAATATATGCTTATTACATATAGCTCTTGACAGTAAACTTTATTTTATATTTTAGAAAAAAAATGTTTCAATATCAGAGAGTTTTTTAAATGAGTAATTGATACCAGGCACGACACCAGTATTTCAAATCTGGCACAATTTATGGTCAAAGCTTGAAAAAAAATAATCAACTCGACACTTACATGTCTCTTTTATTACTTTTAAGAATCTACAGTTAGAGTTTATTATCCATAACGGCCGTCGTGGTCGTGATCGCTTGGTAGTTGGATTTACAGCTACCTATGCAATCAGTGCCTATCACTCCTGATATTGTGATATTCCGGTAGGTCGGTGGTTTTCGAAGAGTACTCCGGTTTCCTCCACCGGAAAAACTACCCGTCACGATATAGCTGAAATACAGTTGAAAGTGGCATTAACCACCATAAAATAAATAAATCGATGCATTACATAATCCCTTTCTGCATGGTGATGATCAAGAAGAGAGCCAAACGCTAATCATGACGAAAGGCATTTTTCCGTTCTTACAATTTTAGAACATTTATAAAGTGATTAACTCTTTTAAAGTGTAATAATGATTATACTTATTACTTGATTAAACTAATCCATTAATAATTAAGAATGAATTTTGTAATGACACCTATTAAAAGTGTGTGAACTCTGCTTTCTTCAATTATCGTTCATTCAAAAGTAGATCTATTTAATCACATGTTAAATTCAACCAATTGAAGAATTTGATGAAACGAAAATAAGGGTAATAACAAAATTACCGAACTCCGAACAATCTTACAAAGGGAAAGTCAAAACTCATACGTATATAGACAAATTCAATCAACAACCGGAAAACTGTGAAAACCGTAATGACTCTGACTTTGTACAGGCATTTCTAAAGAAATGGTGGGTTTAATCAGATTTTAAAGCGCCAAACCTCCCGCTTTCATTTTTTTCTGAACCGCTGTCATTAGTAGATGTACAGAGAAAGATTCATAGTTATATTCCCCAAAGACTCAAATTACCATTAAAAACGTAGATATCAACTTAAGTGCGCAAAATACGTTTCTGGAATAACCTTCATTAGGTACTCTCAGAATTACCTTCATCAGGTACGCTCAGAATTACCTTCATCAGTTACGCTCAAAATAACCTTCATCAGGTACGCTCAGAATTACCTTCATCAGGTACGCTCAAAATAACCTTCATCAGGTACGCTCAGAATTACCTTCATCAGGTACGCTCAGAATTACCTTCATCAGGTATGCTTAGAATTACCTTCATCAGGTACGCTCAAAATAACCTTCATCAGGTACGCTCAGAATTACCTTCATCAGGTACGCTCAAAATAACCTTCATCAGGTATGCTCAGAATTACCTTCATCAGGTAAGCTCTGAATAACCTTCATCAGGTACGCTCAGAATAACCTTCATCAGGTACGCTCAGAATAACCTTCATCAGGTACGCTCAGAATAACCTTCATTAGGTACGTTCAGAATAACCTTCATCAGGTACGCTCAGAATAACCTTCATCAGGTACGCTCAGAATAACCTTCATCAGGTACGCTCAGAATAACCTTCATAAGGTACGCTCAAAATCGAAAGACTGGAAAGCAAAATAAATTTCTGATTACACAATGGGTATCAAACTTTTCGTAATTTGCGGTAGATCGGTGGTCTTCTCCGGTTACTAACCGCAACGATTGAACTGAGCTATTGTTCACATTGGCGTTAAGCATCATAGCCAAATATTTCGATTTTGAGCATACCGGATGAAAGCTATTCCGGAAGCTCATCGTGCGAACTAGATATGATATTTAAGATTGTATTTCTTGAATTGTTAACATTTTATTTGTTTTATCCTTACAATATTCTTATATAAAAATGTCAGTAACTTGAAATTTTCGACATTTACATTATGTTCTAAGGTTGTTGTTTACATTTAGATTATGACACAAACACGGGATTTCCATTGATAATTTCATATGGTGAAAGGTCGAATGTGGGTGTGTCACTTCTTATAAAGAAGAGTGATATTCATCAGATGTGTCACAGGGCTACGATATACGTCAGCAAGAACATTTGATCTTTGCTGAATCACATTGACCTCGTAACAATAGGGCGATAACCGACATTGTGTATCTACGACTCATTCTGGAGAAAGAGTGACACTAATTGACATATGGTGAATAGTCAAATGAAAGAACCGGATGTCGAAACAAACTATGCAATATGACAGTATAGTTTACGTTATATGTATTTATGTTGACAATGAGGCTATGAGTAATTTAGTGATTAATCCTTATCGCCTACTATATCAAGATTTGTTTGTACTTTTGTCCTTTTTTGACTATCGGAATGTTTGTCCTTCTTCGATTTATGACTTCTGATCACCCTTTTAGTATCTTCAAACTTTTCTCTGAAACTACAACATGGCTAATACAAGCTACATTTAATGAGATGATGATGTCAGCTTTGTACTAGATCTAAATGCTTAGTAGATATCTATAGTGTTGGCTCACTGAACCAAAAATATCGGGGTAGACATATCTCTCGACTTGGACACATTGTTTTAATCCCGAGACAAGCAGTCTTAGTTCTTATTCTTAATTGACTCGTGCTTACCGGATAAGTAGCAAATATAAATTGAATAGTCTTTGATTTAAGCCGGTCCGGGACTCGAATCCACGATATACTGCACTCGTGGTGACCACGCGAATTACACTACACGATGAAATGAAAATAAAGATGAATAGTGGATGAAAACAGCAAGAATACATACTGTCGAATATAATAATTGCTCAATGATAGTTTATATTAAAACGTATATATCAAATTTAGTGCGCAAGATGCGTTTCTGGGATAACTTTCATCAGGTACTCAAAGTAAATATTTTGAAAGCCAAATAACGTAAAAATCTTTGTGAGCAACAAAACCAAAGGGTCTAAACAGGATAGCAAAAAACCTGCTAAGATCATATATACCTGAGGGACGAGAACCTTAGTTTTAATATTAATTACATGATTTAATAACTGTACATTTCGCTTAGAAATGTATGTAATAAACCATTTGAATGCCGAAGCTCTGACTACCGGGGTAATTATAAATCGTTTATCACAGAAAGATAGACAATACCGTGGCCAAAATAAAAACGATAAATAGACAAACGATCATCCACAAAACGTTATATAGAAAACGAAAGATTGAGCGACGAGAATCCAACTCAAATGGGATCAACTCGTGTAGTCTAGAAGAGTAACCGATTCCTGCTACACTAGTAGCACCCGTCGTGTTACACCTTGTATAATTTAAACAAATAGGCAATAACTCATGTAAGAGTAAATGGTCGATATTGTTACTACGACAAACGGACTATATCCGTGGTCATTTGTGACACATATATTCCGTAATGATGACTACCGTAACACCTCTCAAGAAATAGCGTCATTTTGAATATCAGTCAGTATCTTCTACATTAACCATAAGCTTCTTATACAGATTTATTTGTACCACAGGTGCTGTATTGTTGCATCAACTGAGTGTTATATGTATATACTCCATATACATTTACCGCGATAAATATAAATGGAAAGTTCACAATGGGAACATATAAATTGATATTGTGTTGTAAAGTTTCGTTATTTAGCAGTCTCCACTGTCAATTGCTGGATGTAGTTCAATATATGAAGCAGACCTATCTGTATCGGTGATATCCTTTATTTCAAGCTCAATGGAATATATGCGATCAATAGTCACAAACCTTTGAATTATATAATAAACGAACATCAGCTATATAGCTGAACGTCAAATTTAATGACCGGGCTCGCTTATTTTTTGTATATCCCGAGAAGTACAGCCCCTGAATGAAGTCTGGTTTATAATTATTAAGACACAGTTGGAGAGAAAGGTAGCACATTTACTTTATGTGTGTTTGTTTCGGCATAGTGGTGTCCGACGCATATTGTGTTTATCTTAATTTTTGTTTTCGTCTTGTGTACCCTATGTTGCCACTTTCTCTGGATTGACCATTTTTGATTGCTCCTTCGGTATTCTCCTAACGTTTATGTCCAAGACTTGGTGCTTTCTTTTTTATATGAAATAAGATTTATCCTTTCTAAATACATTTTTTTTCCATCTACATTGACTCTTCTGTTTGCTGATACATGTCGAGAACCATTGCTTTTAATTTAGTGATTAAAGTTGTGCTAACGTTGAAATCTGGTTGATACCATCAACAGTGAATGCCTGATTAGTCTTTTTATTAATCGCATACTCTGCTCCGTATATTCGGGTGTTGATTGAAGTTGTTGTCACATTGTGATATGGTCAGTGCCTTCTTAGCGCATGTATATGCTGAGCAGTTTCCTGGGAGCCCATGATCATAAGGATCCCATTCTAATATATGTACGGCGTGTTTTTTAATGTTTAAACACTGATTTTGCTGGCAGTACCGATACAATAAACATATGTTTAATTTGATCGACATTTACATTGTTATTCCCGTGAGTAGTTGTGTAGGTATGGGACCCGGTGATCAGCAAAGTCAGGTCCTCTAATGCTGTTAAGACGACCCTGATATGGTCGCAACTTCAAAGTTAAAATTAGTCAATATTTCAACGCTATTTAATTGCCATTCCTGTCTGGTTGTTGATCAGATATGCATGCAAAGACAATATTAGTGGAGTGTCCTAAACTATAAAGTGTAAGTGTATGATGCTTAAAAACTGGGACAAATGAGAGGTTCAATTCAGATTTGCACCGATGATATTATGTAACCTTATATATTTATATTGGTTCTAGAATTCCTCGGTTCAGCCTTAAATAATGATAATGATATTACTGGAGTACAAATAGAAAGCTCTGAATTTCTTCTCAGCCAATATGCAAATGATTCATCTTTAATTTTAGATGATAATTCTCAGTCGTTAAAAAAGTCAATATTTATACTGTCCCTTTTCTCAAGATATTCGGTTTTAAAAGTAAAATTAGACAATGCAGACGCAGTATGAATTAGCACTAAGCATGGATCGGGGGTGGACTATTTTCTGCAACATAGTATAACTTGGAATCATATATGTAGATAAAATATGATCTAAATGCTCCAAACAAACCTATTTTTAATTTTCTAGATAAACTTCAAAGTATTAATAAGATATTAAGTGATTGGTGATGGCGTGATTTAACATTTATTGGGATAACTACAGTTGGCAACTCACTTGCATTGCCAATTCTAATCCATATTCTAACAGTTCTGTCAACCTTTATGAATTTCTGTGGAATAGAAACAGTGATAACGTTAAAAGGGAAATATCAACAAAAAGTTACGAGGATGGTGGTTTGAAAATGATTGATATCACACTTTTCTGTCAAGCATTAAAAATAACATGCATTAAGAAAAATACTGTTAATTGATTCTTAAGAAAAATGGGGTAGGCACAAATTAACTACTTGGAAATGGAGGACTGAACACAGTAGCAAGCACTTTAAACCCTTTTTGGAAAGACATTCTTAACAATTTTAGTAACCTACAAAATGAAAAAGTGATAGATGAAAACGATGTCTTGAGCCAATCCGTATAGCTAAATAGTAATATCAAAGTCAACGACTAATTTCCCTATTTGAAGAATTGGATTTAAAAGGACATTTATATTATAAATGACGTACTTGATCAAAATAAACAAATAATGAGCTATGAAAATTGTCAGGGCACATATAATGTTGACACCACATTCATAGAGTGCTATGGTATTATAAGTGCAATACCATGGCAAATGAAGGACCTGATCAATACCTGTCACAATTTAAGATATACAGATAATGTTTATTCATCAGTTACAAATTGACCCAAAACCCTGTTAATATTTTAAAAGATAGCTTATAGATAAAAACACAGTTGTTCCTGAGGTCAAATAAGTTTGATATAGAAGAATTCGAATGGGTCTTATTTTTGCAGAATCCTTTTCATTATCAAAAAATAATAAATTGTCATGTTTCCAATATAGACTGTTTCACAGAATTCTTGCTCTAAATCCCTATCTCTCTAAGTGTAAGATATAAGAAACTGAACTATGTTCCTTTTGCAATGAAGCAAACGAAACGTTTAAACACTTTTTGGGACAGTAATGTGACAATACATTTCTGGTTTCCAGTCATGGACTTTCTAATAGGTATAGCTGGAAACAATATACATGTGATTCCAAAAGGTATTATCTTCGGACATGTACAGTTTGGAAGTAATCTACTTATTCAAAATTGTATCTTTTTTTCAAATATTACTAGTATATATTGTGATATGGACATCAGCATTCATTAATAAATACAAATAACATAAATAAAACACGAACACAATACAAAACAAATGAGCTATGTCGAACCGAGCATCAAATCACGAAAAAAGTCTTTTTTTCCCTGTTTCTAACATGTTTTTCTAGCATATTTCCTTTTACATTGCAATTTCCTTTATTGGTCGGTCAAGTAAACAGGCTTTTACGTCTAGATGTAAAATGAACTGATATGTCATCGCTATGACGTATTGGATGTTGTTTGCTTCTTTCTAGAGGATGTTGATTTCCTTTCAGGATGGCTTAAAACTGTGAAGTAAATAATTACCATGCCAACCGTCAAGTCAGTTAACTATCTACAACTTATGAAGGATTCACATAGATTACAGATATTACCGCGATACGAGAATAATTATGCAATAACAAAACAGTAAAATTGGCTCAATTTTGATTTTGTTTGAAAATATATGCCGATAGTTCATATCATTACAATTCATATAACTTATATTTTCACAGAAAATAGAGTTATCAAATCCACGCTCAATGTGCAAAGTAAAAAAAAAAGATATAAGCATACACAACGTCAATATGATAAAACAATTATTGTTGTAATATATGAACATTTAACCCAACAGTGTTATAATTAGAATGTAGAGCAAACACATTATGTTTTCCCTTTACAAGATTTGACCTCTCGTCGTTGATAAACTGCAGTACCAATCGCTTAGCGATATGACCAGCAGCCTATGTCAGTCGTCCACATCCGCTATTTAAAATATAGCTGCAATACTGTCTCATAGGGCAATTCTGAGGGATATGCATAAGACATGAGCTTAAGCGTGTGTGTATGGCACACACGCACGTACGTCAGTGGGAGCTGTCAGATGTTCTTCCAATCCTCTTTATAAAATTTAACTTTTAATCTTACAGCTATCAAAACAGCATTAACACATTTGCTTTCTTTTACTTATATACCATCATTCCACATACGCTACTGCAATCTAGATTTAACTAATTGATTCAGTGTTGCTTCTCAAAGACGAATGGAGAACAAAGATATCATTATATTGGTATTGGCACATACAAATCTTACTTTGTCAAAAGCCAATCGAAATCTAGTAATACAAATAAACAGGACAAGATCATTCAAATGTTAGATTTATTTTATTGACAGCACATTTGTCTTGTTTGGTGAACAGGTCTTTCAACAGAAGATTGGTATTTCAATGGATAAGAATTGTACTTCGCTACTCGCCAATTTGTTTCTACACGCTAATCAGGCAGACTTCATTCAAAGGCTTCTTAAATAAAAAGATAGAAAGTTATTCAATACCTTTAATTTGTCACTGAGCAATTGTCGATTCGGTGATTATATGCATTGCACATATCCAAATGAGTTATACATAAAGGATACTACTCACATTCAAAGGTATGCTTCGTACCTTGATATTCACCTTGAAATCGACAACGAAGGAATATTGAAAAAACCTCCACGACAAACGCGATGACTTCACCTTTCCAATCGTTAACTGCTCTTTTATCAGTAGCAATATTCCAGCATCATCAGTGCATACGCTATTCCAGAGCTTGTTTCCAGTGCAGTGGTTTTCTGGTCAGAGCTCAGCTGCTGTCGCAAAAGCTATTCAAATAAGGTTACGTTGCTCCTACGTTGAGGTCATCGCTAAAAACATTATATAATGAAGTTCGGTACGTTTTTACCCCCAGTTGTTTGTAGGGGGCTCATGTCTGATATATGTTATCTGTGTTTGCGCATAGTTGTGTCGTGAGTAGCATGTCTGGTGTCTTATAATAGGTGGGAACTGCTTACCCTTAGCGGACACCTGTGTTCGCCCATGTTTTGGTGGGGTCTGTGTTTCTCATCTTTTTAGTTTTCTGTGTTGTGTGTTTTGTTTAGCTTGTCTTTCTCCTGTGTCCTGTGCTTTGTGTGCACAATGTTGCCAGTTGCTCTGGCTTGTTCATTCTGGATTGCCCCTTCGGTTGTCTCTTACGTGTTTTTACTTGAAATATTTGGTTAATGCTAAATATGTATAAGTCTTTAACCTGGCAGTGTTAGAATTATAGTTTTCAGTTGATCAATTTGTATTATCCCTCCACAGGATTTGAACTCACACCATATATTATCAATAAGATGTTGTTGTTAAGGATTTGTAGAAATACATATTACAAATATTAAAAATGTAATATTTTCAATATATACAGAGCTAAGGTGTTGTATAAAATAGTCATAAAATTACAAATGTAGCCAGGACATATACAAAGGTTATCTAATTTGCACTCCCAGCTGTACACGATACACAAACATGCTCTGTAACTCGTTGACGATAGTGTTAATTACAACTATGCTGATAGAATGCGCGCGCACATATTACATTTGTGCGGGTTGAAAAAGACTATAAAACGCCATCGTAATAATGTTACACGACCATAAATCACCATGTCTATAGTGTTATCATTCGCACCTTCTTTTAGTTTAGATGATTTATCTAGAGAAATTGTATCTAGTGTCATCCACACGGTGAGCGAAAATATAAGACTTGTAAGGAAAATATCACAGTTTTTATCTCCGACATTCAAATCATCAACACTGATTTCTACCAAGGGCAAGAAATAGCTGCAATTAATATTACCGCGATAGAACAGACATTTGTGCATATCAAATACTTCCAATTGGAGATATATTAAAAAACAATATCGAAATATTTACCACACATATGGATATTTTCATAGGAGTGTTTGCAAAACAGGAGATCGCGGTGACATATATATCATGTTGTACTTTGTTTTTAACAACATCAACTTGTTAATCATTTTATAGTAATAAACTTGGACATAGAAAGAAGATCACTTAAAGAAACTAGCTCAACTTGAAGGTATGGGAGGTGCTTATTTCACTGCAAATGAAAAAGTATCATTGAAGCCAGAATAGAGCTTGATAGAATATCTTAATACTACAGGTAAATGGAAAGAATGTAAGACGATGATGAACAAAATGTAGAAGAATGGTAGAAATACATTAACATTTGTAATCACGTTGACTTACAGTAGAGAACAATCATTTATTATTATTGTGTCATATGAATATTATGTAATTTGTTAAATATAACTAAATATAAAATTAAATATGCATACTTTTATTTTTATTATTTTACCAATTTGTTCAGAACATGATAGCAGCACAAATAATATATCTTAGATTACGACACTCATATATGTGTAATTGGTTTTTGGCAAAAACAAAATGAAAGCACACCTGTCAGATTAAATGACATTTGTAATGTATGTCTTTCAAGATCCTATTTTACCGAAATTAGGCAAAGTTTATCGGGGAATAATTACAATGTTGCAAATGTGTTTTATCTGCAATTTAGAAAATAGATAAATATTTAAATGCTGCAAAAGTCATGCAATATTCATATGTTTATCGGTTTCCTTTGACGAAATAGCATTATTTTTTTTAATTCTGCTGTAATCTTGGATTTTTTTTGTACCTTACATTGCAAACTGGTTTGATTTGGTTTGGTTTATGATGTTTCGCGCCACTTTCAACAATATTTCAGCTATATCGTGGCTGTCAGTTGTATTGGTGAAGGAAACCTAAGTACCAGAAGAAAACCACCGACCTGCCGCAAGTCACTGACAAACTTTATCACATACTGTTGTGTCAAGTACACCTCGCAATACAAGAGGTTCGAACTCACAACTTTAGTGGTGAAAGGCACTGTTTGCACAGGTAGTTGTAAATCCAACTACCATGCGAACACAACGATCCCAATTGCGAACTGAGTTTAGCGACAAGCATGATAAATTGAAAACAAAACAATATTATAATGGTGGAAAAAGTCTACGTTTATAGTGTTGTACCTTTCTATGTTTGAAAAAAAAGAAATGAACTTAGCGCTATTAGTGACAAATATCCAATCGTTTGACTTTCTGCGTACCAGATGTAGGTTATTCAAGAAATGCGTCGTGGCTACTTCCATTGGGTCGATACATCTACTGGTGGATCATCAGGCCCCTAGGGTATCATCCGTTCAGTGCTGAAAAAGTTTACTACATATTGTTATGATTGAAATTGGCAGTTCCTAAATAATGTAATTATTAATAAAACTAAGGTTCTCCCCCCACAGGCATAGGTGACCTTAGCCGGCTGTGGCTATCATGTTTGAGCCCTTTGGTTTGATTGCTCCCATAATCTTTATTTGGCTTTCCAATCTTCTGATTTGGGATGTATCTGATGAAGGTTATTAAGGAAAGGCGTCGTACGCACTAATTTTATATTAACATTTTCATTGGCTATGTTGTTTAGGCTATATTGGTATCTTGCTTCTAAAAACGTTTAAGTTATATGGCTTGGTGAATCGTTTGACTTGATGAAAATTACTCAAAAAACGCGTCATGCGCACTATTATCTATATCTACATCCATTTATTCGAGTGAATGTGCAATTGTTGCTTAATTTACAGTAATCTAATATCAAAAGATATGTTTTATTGTAGCAAATTTATTTTATCTTCATGAATCGTGTTTTTGTCAAATCCAACCTTCGCTCAATATATTTTATAATATAGTGATGATAATGAAATAACATGTGTTTTACCGACAGTGGGTGTGTGAAATTTATATAAAAGGTTATACATGTATAAGCATAAATATCACGTAAATATAAAAAAGGTGTTTTATCCGTGACATTAATTCTCCACAGCAAAGGTTAAATCCTGCGTTAATTGTTTTTAAAACTAAGGTGCTCCGTCCTCTGAAATAAGTCTAGTGACCTAAACCGATTTAGGTCTCCTGTTTATGCAATCGTGACCGTGATCGTATGGTAGTTGGATTTACAACTACATATGCAATCAGTACCTATCACCACTAAAGTTATGAAATCGAATCTCGATCAAGAAGAGGTTTACAACACTATGTGATAAAGTTTGTCAGTGACTTGCGACAGGTCGTTGGTTTCCTGCTGGTCCGCCGGTTTCCTACACCAATAAAACTAACCGCCACGATATAGCTGAAATATAGTTGAAAACGTCGCTAAACATCACAAAACCAAACTTGTTTATGCCGTTTAAACGTTCTTGCTCCTAAACACTTTTTTTAATTTCTTTTCATTTTGAACGTACCTGATGAATGTTTTCCACAAACACTGACTGCGCTCTAAGTTTGATATCTACGCTTTTATAAAACATATGGCTATAATCTATATTGTTTCACGTCTAGCTTAGCTTATTACGTCATTTGATTATTCCGAGTTCGTCAGTTTTCATATAGTTTTGCAAGGGCCCGGGTGGCACAATGAGTTAGTTAGTTGGATTACCTAACAACTCATACAAGCCTATCACCAATATGATGTGGGTTACACCTGGCTTTGTAAATAACAAATAAAGGTTGATTCCCCATGGATGGTGGTTCTCTTCAGGTACTCCGGCTTCATCCACCACTAAAACTGGTGGTCATAATATAGCTAACATATTGCTGAAAGTGGCGTTAAAACACCAAAAATCAAATCAAATCATATGGTCTTGCTATACGGGTTTTCTTTGGTTGTCTCTAAACGATAATGAACATCGTTATTACTACAGGTGAACTCGAACGAACCGATAACATTACTTTGAACTATCGGAAAGTTCGAGTTATCCAGACTATGCTTCGCTGTAAGTTAGTACGAATGAACTTGTGTGTTTCTTCAAATGATGGTATGATGATGCTCTCTTGTATTCGATCGTTCATTTTATCAATATAATCATTGACTTTCAGTATTCTCTGTATGTCAGTTATACTATATTCGTGGTATTTTTCAACTGTCTATGATCAGTAAGTTGGTGGGAATTGTTATTGCCGACGTCAAGTACGTCAGAATTTCCGCTATATCACGTGGCATGTATATATAGTCATACTCTTCATAAATTGGGTGGGTGTAAACTGTCAAGAAAATGTTTAAATGTCACACGCAACTGTTATCTTCTTTTTGATTGGGACTTTTTAGCAATTTATGTTTTCTTAAATTAAGTCGTCATACGAACAAAAACAGCTAACCAATGAGTTTTCTTCAAAGTGTTATGATATATTAAGTTATATTTAATACTACTTCCCCAATCAAATAAATATTGATTTTGCTTATTAGGAATCCTTATTCTGATATTTACTGAGCGAAAAAATATTTAATAAAAATGATTTACTGTGGTTTTATTCTTTGCTAACCGATTTCTGGATCAGATAAATATTAATACAATGTCAACATTGTGAAATTGTTAAAAGTTACTGACATTTTCCAATTATATCACATTCAGATTAAAGAGGGTAACACAAGCTTAACATAGACGTCATTCGGACATTTATTCAGTTTGTAAGTACATCGGCACCTAGTCCGAGATTCCTCTGTCGTTTAACGGCATTGATGAAGTTGCTTGTAGCCGTTCAACGACAGAGCGTGCTATATACGGAAAACAGCGGATTTGCTTCTCCAACTCTGGGTCAGCACATTTCCACGTTTCGTGGCTATCGGATTTTATTTTCTATCATAAACCTTATATAAATCGCTTCACCAATCATTTTTCTATTCATTCATAAACATCTTACCCTCAAAAAGTGGTGTTACACTCCATTACAACACGATTTTGCCTTAGATCGTATGATTTCGACATTTGTCTTCCATTTTTCAAACATTTGTCACGTGACTACGAGAAAACTACGATTACCGCAATGTATCATTGGAGATGATTTGCATATAAACAAACAAACAAATATTTGTATTGCCAATCATAAGCGCCGGTTAAGGCAGAACAATTAACATGAAATTTAATACAGTTGATTATATTGATTGGTAATGATTTTAACAGCAAATTTAGTGAATTACAGATAACCATAAGAAAAACAAATGTAGTACCTTGTCCAAAAACAAAAATGGGGAACGTAACACATGCTCTTTCCGAAGCCCGTTGGTAACACTCTGCCATTGAATCTTTTCTTTCCAACACATTCTGTATTATTTCCTTCTGCTCTGCTTTGGTCTGTAGATGGACTGTTTGTCCTGCAGAATACACTTAAATGTATCGTCTTCCATGTGATTTGAATGTTGTTTACGTATGCAAATAATGCTCCAAATAATTTGGCATGCTGCATTAATTAGCTCCCATCATGCAATGCGTTGCTGCCATCATTCAGTTAGTATCGCGAGATCACGTGTGCAGATTCGAAAATGGAAGTAAAATGGCGGAATAATAGGATCTAAGGCAAAATCGTGCTGTAATGGAATGTAACACCACTTTCTGAGGGTAAGATGGTTATGAATGAATAGAAAAATGATTGGTGAAGCGATTTATTTAAGGTTTATGATAGAAAATAAAATCCGATAGCCACGAAACGTGGAAATGTGCCGATCCTATGGTTGTTTGGCAAATTCGATGGTTTCCGTATATAGCACCCTCTGTCGTTGAACGGCTACACGCAACTTCATCAATGCCGTTAAACGACAGAGGAATCTCGGACTAATCGGCACCATGTACACATGCCTGAATAACTGAAAAGAAGCGCTTAATACGATAGTCCTTTTTTTTCTGTTGGTGTTGTCTGTCCTTCTTAGATTTATGGATTATGATTACCCTATTTATATCTTCAAACACTTTTTAAATAAGTGAAGTGGTTGAACGATTTGTTAGTTTTACCCTGACGAGTACAGGTTACAATCGTCGAGATGATATTGATGTCTCCTTTGTACTAGACCATCATGCTTAGTAGGATTTCGACAGTGCTAGCTCACATAAACACCAGTCCTTGGGTAGACATGTCCTCCATGTGGACTCATTATCCTGATTCCGAACGAAATTGTCGTTGCTCTAATTCAATAATGCTGCATGTTTAGCAAAGAAGCAGCAATTACAAACTATGTAGACTTTGGTTTGATCCGACTGGGTCTCAAACACACGATCTACTGCAATCTAGGTGAGAATGGTAACAAGTATATCACCGATATGACCTGAATATACACAAAGGAGGAATACCACCGATATGATCAGAATGTTAAATACGTATGGAATACCGCCGACATGACCTAAAGGTTAAATAATGGAAGTTGTATAGCACGTACTCGCTAATGCGATACAATCTATTCCACGATATACAATGTTGACAAAACTGTAAAAGTGTGATACATATTAAAACAGTTCACCGTTACCATTATACATGTTAGTATTTTACTTAGAAAGATATAATAACATGCTAAATAAAGACTCCAAGAAATCTTCCATTTAGAAGTGGAATGGTAAAACGTGGTACACAAGCGATGCAGAATAACGATGTTCGATTCGTCTGTACCTGCAGTTGTTTGTAGGAAGTCGCATGTCTTATTTACCTTATATGTATCTTTTGTTTAATAGTTTTTTTTTTCGTTTTTTTTTCGTTTTTTTCTTCATCTTGTGTACTGTATGTTGCCATTTTCCTTGAATTATCCTTTTTGAAAGCCCCTTCAGTATTCTCTACCGTTTATTTACTGAAAAATGTTTCACTGCATTGCATATAATTGATAGAATGAATTGAATCTTAGATTGTCAGGCCAAATAAGAGAGGGATCATGTATTTGTGCTATAGGGAACTGTACAGGAAGCGTGGTATTTCGTTGTTTTTCTTTCGTCTAATTCGAAATCCATTAACAAAAGACCACAATTAATTATCTCTATGACATTGCTATCAGGATTAAAATTGTTTATAGCTAACCATAATAGATGACTTTAGCAAACTCTGGCTATCTTTGGTTTTCCTCTGTTGTTTCCTTTTTTAGCGTTCCTAACGAATAGTATTCCTGAAACTCCAGGTGGTTACAAATGGGCACTAACTATGATACCTAAATGTGTATTTGTGTGGCAGTAAGCGTAACAAACATCCTTAATAATATTGAAATTATCCAATCGTGTGTTGTTTTTCTTGTGAGAAGACATCTACACATTTGATATGTACACATTTGACATCTACACATTTGACATATACACATGTGACATCTACACATTATGCATCTACACATTTGACATCTACATATGTGACTCCTACATGTACACATTTGACATCTACACATTTGACATTTACACATTTCACATCTACACATTTGACATCTACACATGTGACATCTACATATTTGACATATACATATTTGATATCTGCATATTTGACATCTACACATTTGACATCTACACATTTGACATCTACACATTTCGGATCTACACATTTGACATCTACACATTTGACCTCTATACATTTGACATCTACACATTTGACATCTACACATTTGACATGGACACATTTGACCTCTACACATTTGACCTCTATACATTTGACATCTACACATTTAACATCTACACAATTGACATCTACACATTTGACATCTACAGATTTGACATCTACACATTTGACATCTACACATTTGACATGGACACATTTGACCTCTACACATTTGACCTCTATACATTTCACATCTACACATTTGATATCTACACATGTGACATCTACACATGTGACTTTTACACATGTGACATCTACACATTTAAAATCTACACATTTGACATCTACATATTTTACATATACACATTTGACATTTACACAATTGACATCTACACATTTGACATCTACTCATTTGAAATCTGTACATTTGACATCTACACATTAGACATCTACACATTTGACATATACACATGTGACATCTACACATTTCGGATCTAGATATTTGACACATACATGTACACATTTGACATCTACACATTTGACATCTTAACATTTGACATCTACACATTTGACACCTACCCTTCTCTTACGGTGGTTGCTTGCTATCTAGTTCTAGCTATCTAATTTTTATTTGTAATATCTTATTCCGTAGAGTGTGATATGAATTAGTGATATTACAAATACGCTGTTTTAGTTGACCTATTCTTCAATTAGATATTTTTTCAGACCGATTTTCATTGGTTGATCGCTAAGGTCATCCTAGCCCAGAAACGGTCACGCCGGACTACTTTTTTCAAGTAGCAAAGGTTTGTTTACTTCCAGTTTTTCGCGACGACGTCTGCAAAATACATGAATTTCTGCTCGTTAAAGCTAGATATGGATGAGGAAATAACAAAAGGGGACCGTGTCCGCCTTTGCGACGGGACGAAGGGTGTTATTATTGGCTACATATTAAATTGTGGTTTCCCCTCTATGAAAAAATGTTACAAACTGGTAAAATTGTAACAGAGGCCACATATTGTTTTGACATTGTAGATTCTAATAATGAGTCGCCATTCAAAGATGTGTATGCATCAAATACTGCAATACATTATATTCAACACTCTCCAGTTCTTGCACCACCATGCCAGTCCCAAACACATGATGATTTTTCGATCGCCCAAGTTTTACAGGAGGAGCTACAAAATGCCCAAGACCCAGAAACTGAGTATCTCCAAGCTGACATTTTCACAAGCCCAACCAATGATTATGATGAAAAAAATTTCCAACAAACCAAACTAATATCAGATATCAGAATGTTATAATTGATGACCTTGACATTGACAAATACTATGAAGAGCTTGTAAATTCTAACACAAATAGAGAAACAAAGTCAGATATGAAAATGTTGAATGCATTCATGTTGGAGATCTTAAAAGATAATATAGATATATGCCAGATCCCAGATAATGAACTGAATACCATAATATGCAAATTGATTATGAATATACGCCAAAGGGATGGATCTGAGTATGAGCTAACACAGTCAATGAAATTGTCGCAAGCATTGTTCGTAATCTAAGATCAAATAATTATGGAAATTCTATGAAGAAAGGAGATGCTTTCGACCAAGCACGGCGAGTTCTCACTGCAAAAACCATGGCTTTTTTTAAAAAAATGGGAAAGGGTAACAATCCAAATAAAGCCCAACCACTCACAGATAACGAGGTGGATAAATTGTACACCACAGGGCAGATGGGGGTGAATAATCCAGATGCATTATTAAGAATGTTATGGTTTCAAAATACAGTCCACTTCGGAATGCGCACTGTGACAGAACACGTCAACATGAAATGAGGAGACGTAGCGCTGTGCAAAACCAACACAGGAACAGAATACCTTCAGTATTCTGAGAGAGTTACTAAAACAAGAACTGGGGTAAATCCTGGAAATACACGAGATGTAACACAACAATCTTGGAGTAATTTAGAAAGTTCAGACAGATGCCATGTAACTGCATACAATAAAAACAAAGAACTAAGGCCGCTTAAATGCAGCTCTGATAATGACTCATTTTATATTTCTTCCAACACAGCTGTTGGCAACACATCCACAAAATGGTTCAAGTCACAACCAGTTGGGATAAATAAAATCAGCCTTTGGTGAGTTTATTATGTTTGAAATTAAATAACAAGAGTTGATATCCAGTGATTCCATACTCAGTTCTCACTCGTTTTGAAACCTATAATTTCAACCAATCAAATAAAATGATAGTCCGATACACAATCACATAACATCAAATCAGAAGAGTATATTTCTCCATATCACTTCTACATATCATAAACAAGTATTTTAGTACATTGTCCTGTGTACGAGGGTTGGATTCCCTCCCTAGGCATTATAATTTTTGCTGGGGCAAGATTGAACAGAGCGCCTAGTGGAATAATTTAAGGCTGATTAACAATTGTTGATTTATCTCTATTAATATTGAGTGAAATTGAATATTGTTCCATATTGAATCTCATTATTTGATATCAATATAATACGAAACATGCCAGAGACTCGTTTGTTATAAAACTGAAATTAAATAACTCAAGATATTAAGTTTTCAAATTTTCAATGTATATATGTATTTTCATCACATCTGTCTACCTATGATATCACATCATGCACAATGTGATATGACAAATATACCCTCTGGATTGGATGTTATGTGATTGTTTAGCATTCTTCCTCTAATTCTTTTGCTTATCACGCATCATATTACCTATTGATGTGTGACCAGGTTGGATTCAGCCATTTATTGGATAAAATTGAGAGCGACTTAAGATTTCTTACATTTTGAATGAGATAATTTGATTGTTACGTCATCAATGCAAGGACTCCCCACTGCTTGACGACTGCTGTTTAGGGAGGGAAATTGTAAATTCTTTGCTGAAAACATCCACTCTCAAAAAGCCTTGTATTGTTAGTTTCCAATTTTACTGAATGTATAATTTTTGCATGGTGCCAGGTAACTGCATGTAGATGACAAAATGTATAGTTATAGCTGAGTTTGATATTGTTTGTTTGCATCTGAATACAGGCTAATTTTAACATGACTTTAAGTTTCTGTTTGGTTAATTTAAATACAAACTTAAAACTTGCTAAAATAACATGTAACCAATGAAAAGTACCTGCATTTGTGATCATTAATTTCAGAATTCCACTGATTCTATTTATCCCAACTGGTTGTGACTTGAACCATTTTGTGGATGTGTTGCCAACAGCTGTGTTGGAAGAAGTATAAAATGAGTCATTATCAGAGCTGCATTTAACCGGCCTTAGTTCTTTGTATTTCTTGTATGCAGTTACATGGCATCTGTCTGAATTTTCTAAATTACTCCAAGATTGTTGTGTTACATCTCGTGTATTTCCAGGATTTGCCCCAGTTCTTTCTTTAAGTAACTCTCTCAGAATACTGAAGGTATTCTTTTCCTTTGTTGGTCTTGCACAGCGCTACGTCTCCTCATTTCATGTTGACGTGCTCTGTCACAGTGCGCATTCCGAAGTGGACTGTATTTTGAATCCATAACATTCTTAATAATGCATCTGGATTATGCATCCTCATCTTCCCTGTGGTGTACAATTTATCCACCTCGTCATCTGTGAGTGGTTGGGCTTTATTTGGTTCGTTACCCTTTCCCATTTGTTTTAAATCCATGGTTTTTGCAGTGAGAACTCGGCGTGCTTGGTCGAAAGCATCTCCTTTCTTCATAGAATTTCCATAATTATTTGGTCTTAGATAACGATCAATGCTTGCGACGATTCCTTTGACTATGATTGGCTCATACTCAGATCCATCCCTTTGGCGTACATTTATAATCAATTTGCATATTATGGTATTAAGTTCATTATCTGGGATCTGGCATATATCTCTATTATCTTTTAAGACCTCCAACATGAATGCATTCACAATTTTCATATCTGACTTTGTTTTTCTATTTGTGTTAGAATTTACTTGCGCTTCCTAGTATTTGTCAATGTCTAGGTCATCAATTATAAAATTCTGATATCTGATATTAGTTTGGTTTGTTGGAAATATTCTTTATCATTATCATTGGTTGGGCCTGGCATAATGTCAGCTTGGAGACACTCAGTTTCTGGGTCTTGTGCATTGTGTAGCTTCTCCTGTCAAACTTGGGCGATCACAAAATCCTCATGTGTTTGGGACTGGCATGATGGTGCAAGAACTGGGGAGTGTTGAATATAATGTATGACAGTATTTGATGCATAACAATCTTTGAATGGCGACTCATGATTAGAATCTACAATGTCAAAACAATATGTGGCCTCTGTTACAAATTTACCCGTTTGTAACATTATTTCATAGAGGGGAAACCACCATTTAATATGTTGCCAATTATAACAGCCTTCGTCCTGTCGCATAGGCGGACACGGTCACCTTTTATTATTTCCTCATCTATAATTCTAGATTTGCAGAATTTCTTCCATTGATATATCCTCCAGAGCTGGAAGTTAAAGAGACCACAGATACAGCTTCGTCCGCATCAATTTTGGACTTATACCTCGAATTTGACGACAGTGGTCAACTCAGTACTAAAATTTATAAAAAATGGGACGACTTCAATTTTAAAATCATAAATTTTCCAAACATGTGCAGCAATATACCAGCTTCTCCTGCATATGGTGTTTACATCTCGCAAAGGACCAGTAGCAATTATTCTGATTTCCTGAAACGTCATCTTAATCTGAGAAACAGGCTAATGAACCAGGGCTATAAACAGATTCGTCTTATTCTATCTCTTAAAAAGTTTATGTTCCGATACCAAGATCTTGTCGAAATATATTCCGTCTGTGCAGAAACGATTATAAGCGATGCATTGTCATATAGTGAAAATGTATAAAGATAAGGAAGCCAAGAAACATGTCAACAATATTTTTGTATCAATGTGTGACGTAAAAGTGTCTTTGATATTTATTTCACTGAATATGGTACTGCTTTGACGACTGTGTTAGCTATTTTGTTCCTGTATTTAAATACTGTTATAGTGACAGCCGGAACCTTTGAACCGTAATGAGAGCAGGAGGTTTGGCGCTTTAAAATCTTATTCAACCCACCATTTCTTTAGAAATGCCTGTACCAAGTCAGGTTCATTACGGTTTTCACAGTTTTCCGGTTGTTGACTGATTTTGTCTGTTTATATAATTATGCATTTTGACTTTCCCTTTGTAAGATTGTTCGGAGTTCGGTAATTGTTTTATTACCCTTAATTAACGAGCAGAAATACATGTATTTCTGCAGACGACGTTGCCAAAAACGGAAGTAAACAAACCTTTGCTACTTGAAAAAAGTATTCGGCGTGACCGTTTCTGGACTAGGATGACCTTAGCGATCAGCTAATGAAAATCGGTCTGCAAAATATCTAATTGTAGATTAGGCCAACTACAACAGCGTATTTGTAATATCACTAATTCATATCACACTCTACGGAATAAGATATGTGAAATAAAAATTAGATAGCTAGAACCAGATAACAAGCAATCACCATTAGAGAAGTGTAAATGTCAAATGTGCAGATGTCAAATATGTAGATGTCAAATGTGTAGATGTCAAATGGGTAGATGTCACATGTGTAGATGTCAAATGTGTAGATGTCAAATTTGTAGATGTCATATGTGTAGATGTAAAATGTGTAGATGTCAAATGTGTAGATCTCAAATGTGTAGATGTAAAATGTGTGGATATCAAATGTGTAGATGCATAATGTGTGGTTATAAAAGGTGTAGATGTCAAATGTGTAGATGTTAAATGTGTAGATGTCAAATGTGTATATGTCAAATGCTTAGATGTCAAATGTATAGATGTCAAATGTGTAGATGTCAAGTGTGTAGATGTCAAATGTGTAGATGTCAAATGTGGAAATGTGACATGTGTAGATGTCAAATGTTTAGATGTCAAATGTATAGAGGCCAAATGTGTAGAGGTCAAATGTGTAGACGTCAAATGTGTAGATGTCAAATGTGTAGATGTCGCATGTGTAGATGTTAAATATGTAGATGTCAAATGTGTAGATGTCAAATTGGTAGATGTCAAATGTGGAAATGTCACATGTGTAGATGTCAAATATGTAGATGTCAAATGTGTAGATCCCAAATGTGTAAATGTCACATGTGTAGATGTCACATGTGTAGATGTCAAAGGTGGAGATGTCAAATGTATAGAGGCCAAATGTGTAGCGGTCAAATGTGTAGAAGTCAAATGTGTAGCTGTCAAGTGTGTAGATGTCAAATGTGTAGATATCAAATGTGTAGATGTCAAATGTGTCCATGTCAAATGTGTAGATGTCAAATGTGTATATGTCAAATGGGTAGATGTCAAATGTGTAGATATCAAATGTGTAAATATCAAATGTTTAGATGTCAAATGTTTAGATATCAAATGTGTAGATGTCAAGTGTGTAGATGTCAAATGTTTAGATTTCAAATGTGTAGATGTCAAATGTGTATTGATCAAATGTGTAGAGGTCAGGTGTTTATATGTCAAATGTGTAGATGTCAATTGTGTAGATGTCAAATGTGTAGATGTCAAATGTGTCTATGCCAAATGTGTATTTGTGAAATGTGTAGATGTCAACTGTGTAGATGTCAAATGTGTAAATGTCAAATGTGTAGTTGTCAAATGTGTCGATGTCAAACGTGTCCATGTCAAATCTGTAGATGTCAAATGTGTAAATGTCAAATGTGTAGATGTCAAATGTGTAGATGTCAAATGTGTAAATATCAAATGTGTAGAAATAAAATGTGTAGATGACAATTGTGTAGATGTAAAATGTGTAGATGTCAAATGTGTCCATGTCAAATCTGTAGATGTCAAATGGGTAAATGTCAAATGTGTAGATGTCAAATGTGTAGATGTCAAATGTGTAGATGTCAAATGTGTAGATGTGAAATGTGTAGATGTCAGATGTGTAAATGTCACATGTGTAGATGTCAAATCTGTAGATGTCAAATTGGTTGATGTCAAATGTGGAAATGTCACATGTGTAGATGTCAAATATGTAGATGTCAAATGTGTAGATCCCAAATGTGTAAATGTCACATGTGTAGATGTCAAAGGTGGAGATGTCAAATGTATAGAGGCCAAATGTGTAGCAGTCAAATGTGTAGAAGTCAAATTTGTAGCTGTCAAGTGTGTAGATGTCAAATGTGTAGATATCAAATGTGTAGATGTCAAATGTGTCCATGTCAAATGTGTAGATGTCAAATGTGTATATGTCAAATGGGTAGATGTCAAATGTGTAGATATCAAATGTGTAAATATCAAATGTTTAGATGTCAAATGTTTAGATATCAAATGTGTAGATGTCAAGTGTGTAGATGTCAAATGTGTATTGATCAAATGTGTAGAGGTCAGATGTTTATATGTCAAATGTGTAGATGTCAATTGTGTAGATGTCAAATGTGTAGATGTCAAATGTGTCTATGCCAAATGTGTATTTGTGAAATGTGTAGATGTCAACTGTGTAGATGTCAAATGTGTAAATGTCAAATGTGTAGTTGTCAAATGTGTCGATGTCAAACGTGTCCATGTCAAATCTGTAGATGTCAAATGTGTAAATGTCAAATGTGTAGATGTCAAATGTGTAGATGTCAAATGTGTAGATGTCAAATGTGTAAATGTCAAATGTGTAGAAATAAAATGTGTAGATGACAATTGTGTAGATGTAAAATGTGTAGATGTCAAATGTGTAGATGTCAAATGTGTAGATGTGAAATGTGTAGATGTCAGATGTGTAAATGTCACATGTGTAGATGTCAAATCTGTAGATGTCAAATGTGTAGATGTCAAATGTGTAAATGTCAAATGTGTGGATGTCAAATGTGTAGATATCAAATGTGTGGATGTCAAATGTGTAGATGTCAAATGTGTAGATGTCAAATGTGTAAATGTCACATGTGTAGATGTCAAATGTGTAGATGTCAATTGTGTATATGTCAAATGTGTAAATGTCAAATGTGTAGATGTCAAATGTTTAGATATCAAATGTGTAGATGTCAAGTGTGTAGATGTCAAATGTGTAGATGTCAAATGTGTAGATGTCAAGTATGTAGATGTCAAATGTGTAGATGTCAAATGTTTAGATGTCAAATGTGTATTGATCAAATGTGTAGAGGTCAAGTGTGTAGATGTCACCTGTGTTGATGTCAAATGTGTAGATGTAACATTTGTAAATGTCACCCCGACCCATTCAATTCTTCATACCTTCTCACAAGAAGAACAACACACTATTGGATAACTTCAATATTATTAAGGATGTTTGTTGCGCTTACAAATTTAGATATTATAGTTAGTGCCCATTTGTAATCACCTGGAGTTTCAGGAATAGTATTCGTCAGGAACGCTCAAAAAGGAAACAAGAGAGGAAAAACAAAGATAGCCAGATTTTGCTAAGGTCATCTATTCTGGTTAGCTATAAACAATTTTAATCCTGATAGCAATGTCATAGAGATAATTAATTGTGGTCTTTGGTTAATGGATTTCCGAATTAGACGAAAGAAAAACAACGAAATAACACGCTTCCTGTACAGTTCCAGATTCCAAACAACAACTTGTAGAAAAAGAGCCAAAATTGACACCCCTACAACACAAATACATGATTCCTCACTTCCACATCTAAGATTAAATTCATTCTATAAAATATATGCAATGCAGTGAAAATTGTTTCGGTAAGAAAACGGTAGAGAATACTGAAGGGGCTTTCAAAAAGGATAATTTAAAGAAAATGGCAACATACCGTACACAAGATGAAAAAAAAACAAAAAACAAAAACGAAAACAAAACTATTAGACAAAATACTAACATCTAAAATGGTAACGTGAACTGTTTTAATATGTATCACACTTTAACAGTTGTGTCAGCATTGTATATCGTGGAATTTATTTTATCGCAGTAGCGAGTACGTGCTATACAACTTCCATTATTTAACATTTCGGTCATGTCGGCGGTATTCCATACGTATTTAACATTCTGATCATATCGGTGGTATTCCTCCTTTGTGTATATTCAGGTCATATCGGTGATATACTTGTTACCATTCTCACCTAGATTGCAGTAGATCGTGTGTTTGAGACCCAGTCGGATCAAACCAAAGTCTACATAGTTTGTAATTGCTGCTTCTTTGCTAAGCATGCAACATTATTGACTTAGAGCAAAGACAAGTTCGTTCGGAATCAGGATAAGGTGTCCATATGGAGCGACATGTCTACCCAAGGACTGATGTTTATGTGAGCTAGCACTGTCAAAATCCTACTAAGCATGATGGTCTAGTACAAAGGAGACATCATTATCATCTCGACGATTGTAACCTGTGCTCGTCAGAGTAAAACTAACACATTGTTCAACCACTTCACTTATTTAACTAGAGGCTCCGTGGACTGAGCCTGTGTCGCTCACCTTTCATTCTGCTTTGCGGAAACTTAATACATAATCTTCCATAGGTGCTTCCCACCAAATTTCTGTTCATTTTGGCATAGCAGTTTCAGAGAAGATGATTTTTAGAAATTGACCAATCTAAAACAAGAATTGCCTGTGGCAGCCATGTTTGTTACTGGATCTTCCATAGATGCTTTTTATCAAGTTTCATATCATTTGGACAAGTGGCTTCAGAGGGAAAGCTGTTTTAGAAATCGACCATTAAGAAACAGGAATTGGCTATGATGGCCATGTTTGTTAACGGATCAAAATGGAATGAGCAATTCCCATAGAGGACCTTCCATAGATGTTTTCTACCATGCTTCAGAGTAGAAGATTTTTAGAAATTGACCAATCAGAGACAATAATTGCCTGTGGCGGCCATGTTTGTTAATGATCGGGACAAAATGAGCAATCTTCATAGAGAACCTTCCATAGATGCTTCTTACCAAGATTCGGTTCATTTGACAAAGCGGTTTCAGAGGAGAAGATGTTTTAGAAATCATCCAATCAGAAACAAGAATTGTCTATGGTGGCCATATTTGTTAACGGATAGGGACGAAATGAGCAATCACAACAGAGAACTTTCCATAGATGCTTCCTACCAAAATTCGGTTCATTTGGCCAAACGGTTTCAGATGAGAAGAATCAATTTTTTTCAATAGTTTTCTATTTTTTACCGTTTTTTTCACTAATTTTCAAGTTTGAGAAGCGGCGACGGCCATGTTTGATGGCAGTCGGTGTCATCATTCATGGTCTGAAAGAGAATTATATATGCATTGTTCCTTTATAATTTGGTAGCAACATTGCTCTTTACAATATTTAAAGAATTTAAGCAAAAAAAAAATATATTTTTTGTAACGATAGCAGCCATTTTTCATAAGCGATCAGGGTTAGCAACCATAAGTCTGGAAGTGGATCATGTATGCATCATTTCCATAAAGTTTCGTGGCAACTGGCTTTATACCGGATTTTAATATATGTTGTTTGACTATAATTATCTATTTTTTTGTAACAGTGACGGCCACGTTGGATGACAGCCGGAGGTCTTCAATCAAAATTTTGAAAGAAGACCACATATGCATTCTTTCCATATGGTTTGATTGCATTTGATTCTTTACAGGATTTTAAAATAATTGTTTAATGAATTTGTTCACTAATTTTCTATTTATAGTAACGATGGTGGCCATATTTAATGGGAGATGGGGTTCGCAACCATAATTCTGAAAGAATATTACATATATGTATCAAATTTAATTGCAATATACTCTTAAGAATTTTTCAGGATTTTTTTTTATTTATTTTTTTGCTGATTTTACCCCCATGTTCTATTTATAGACATGGCGGCCATGATGGTTGGTCGGCAGGGTCATCGAACATAACTTTTAAAGGGAACCCCATAAGGATGATTCAGGCCACGTTTGGCTTAAATTGACCCATTGGTTTCAGAAGAGAAGATTTTTTAAAAAGTTTACAGACGGACGACGGACGCCAATTGATGGCAATAGCTCATACAGGTGAGCTAAAAATTGAAGTGTAGGTAGATCTTGACAGACTGAACATGTTTGCAGTTTAAACTTAACATCAATCTCTTATGGTTTTTGAAATAAAGGACGAAAAGTATTAAATTTTAGAAAATTGCAGGGTAGATAGATCTTGACATGTTGCACATTTTTGAAATTTAAACTTAACATCTATCTCTTATAGTTTTGGAAATATAAGACGAAAAGTATTAATACAATTTTAAATGTGATGAAAAAAGGGCAATAACTCAAAGATGGGTAATCAGATTTCTTTCAAAATTGCAGGGTAGGTATATCTTGACATGCTGAACATGTTTGTAGTTTAAGCTTAACATATATCTCTTATAGTTTTTTAAATAAAGGACGAACAGTATTAAAATGTTGAAAATTTGATGAAAAAAGGGGAATAACTCCAATATGGGTAATGTGATTTACTTCAACATTTCAGGGTAGGTAGATCTTGACAAGCTGCACATTTTTGCAATTAAACTGAACATCTATCTCTTATAGTTTTTGAAATATAAGTGGAAAAGTATTAAAATAAAATAAAAATTATGAAAAAAGGGCACTAACTCCAAGATGGGTAATCAGATTTACTTCATAATGGCAGGGTAGGTAGATCTTACTATGCTGATCATTTTTAGCCCATATCAGATTTCTATTTTTATTAACGGTTTTTGCGTTATTACCCAAAAATTGCAATGTTACCCCTATGATCTATTTATAGACATGGCGGCCATGATGGTTAGTCGGTAGGGTCATCGGACATACATTGTTAAAGGGAACCCCCTAAGGATGATTCAGGCCAAGTTTGGTTTAAATTGGCCCGGTGGTTTCAGAGGAGAAGATTTTTGAAAAAGTTTACAGACGGACGACGGACGACGGACGACGGACGCCAAGTGATGGCAATACCTCACATGACCCTTTGGGTCAGGTGAGCAAGAAAGTGTTTGAAGATATAAATAGGGTAATCTTAATCAATAAATCTAAGGACAGACAACACCAAAAAAAAAAAAGGCTATAGTATTAAGCGCTTCTTTTCAGTTATTCAGGCATGTGATATAATTGGAAAATGTCAGTAACTTTTAACAATTTCACAATGTTGACATTGTATTAATATTTATCTGATCCAAAAATCGGTTAGCAAAGAATAAGACCACAGTAAATCATATGTATTAAATATTTTTCCGCTCAGTAAATATCAGAATAAGGATTGCTAATAAGCAAAATCAATATTTATTCGATTGGGGAAGCAGTATTAAATATAACTTAATATAGCTTAACACTTTAAAGAAAACTCATTGGTTAGCTGTTTTTGTTCGTATGATGACTTAATTTAAGAAAATATATATTGCTAAAAAGACCCAATCAAAAGAAGGTAACAGTTGCGTGTGACATTTAAACATTTTCTTGACAGTTTACACCCACCTAATTTATGAAGAGTATGGCTATATATACATGCCACGTGATATAGCGGACATTCGCACTTAACGTCGGCAATACTAATTCCCGCCAACTTTCTGATCATAGACAGTTGAAAAATACCACGAATATAGTATAACTGACATACAGAGAATACTGAAAGTCAATGATTATATTGATAAATGAACGATCGGATACAAGAGAACATCATCACACCATCACTTGAAGAAACCCAATAGTCCATTCGTACTAATTTACAGCGAAGCATAGTCTGGTTAACTCGAACCTTCCGATAGTTCAAAGTATTGTTATCGGTTCGTTCGAGTTCACCTGTAGTAATAACGATGTTCATTATCGTTTAAAGACAAACAGAGAAAACCCGTATAGCAAGACCATATGATTTGATTTGATTTTTGGTGTTTTAACGCTACTTTCAGCAATATTTTAGCTATATTATGACGACCAGTTTTAGTGATGGAAGAAGCCGGAGTACCCAGAGAGAACCACCGTCCATAGGGAATCAACTGGTAAACTGTATCACTTGCAGCTGCGAGGCGTGTGCACATGTATTTGTAATTTACAAAGCCAGGTGCAAACCAACGCCGTATTGGTGATAGGCTTGTATGAGTTGTAAGGTAATCCAATAATTAACTCATTGTGCCACCCGGGCCCTTGCAAGACCATATGAAAACTGACGAACTCGGAATAATCAAGTGACGTATTAAGCTAATCTATACGTGCAACAATAGCAATATGTTTGAATAAAAACGTAGATATCAAACTTAGTGCGCAGTCAGTGTTTGTGGAAAACATTCGTCAGATACCTTCAAAATGAAAAGAAATTAAAAAAAGTTTTTAGGAACAAGAACGTATAAAGGGCATCACCAAGTTTGGTTTTGTGATGTTTAGCGGCGTTTTCAACTATATTTCAGCCATATCGTGGCGGGTAGCTTTATTGGTGTAGGAAACCGGAGAACCCAGAGGAAACCAACGACATGTCGCAAGTCACTGACAAACTGTATCACATAGAGTTGTACACCCCGCCCTGATCGATATTCGATCTCATAGGATTAGTGGTGATAGGTATTGGTTGCATATATAGTTGTAAATCCAACTACCATATGATCACGGCCACGACTGCATAAACAGGAAGACCGAAATCGGATAAGGACACTAGACCTGTCAGAGGAAGGACCACAATAACCACAGGATGTAACCTTTGCTGTGGAGAATCAACGTCACGGATAAAACACCTTTCTTTGATCTTTACGTGATATTTATGCTTATACATGTATTACCTTTTATATAAATTTCACACGCTTTCAAACACCCACTGTCGGTAAAACACATGTTATTTCATCATCGTCACTATATTATAAAATATATTGAGGGAAGGTGGGATTTGACAAAAACACGATTCATGAAGATAAAATAAATTTGCTAAAATAAAACATATCTTTTGATATTAGATTACTGTACATTAAGCAACAATTACACATTCACTTGATTAAATGGATGTAGATATATATAATAGTGCGCATGACGCATTTATTGAGTAATTTTCATCAAATCAAACGATTCACCAAGCCATATAAATTAAAAGTGTTCATGAGCAAGATACCAATATAACCTAAACAACATAGCCAATGAAAACGTTAACATAAAATTAGTGCGCACGACGCGTTTCTTGAATAACCTTCATCAGATACACCCCAAATTGTTTTCATTGGCATTTATTTTTTTATTTCTTATCTAACAATAATTGTCGATTATTAACAATAAACATTGTTTCTTTTATCTTTTTTATTATCGGGAATCCAAGCCGCCATTTTGTTTACATTACGAAAAAAGTAGTCCGGTGAACATCGTCTATCGAAAAATAAACTGACAAAACCCCTCCTCCATAAGCGCTTATACCCAATCAGAGTATAGGATTTCTAATTATGTAAATCATATAAGAATTATATATATATAATAGCGTGCATGACGCGTTTATTGAGTAATTTGCATCAAGTCAAACGATTCACCAAGCCATATAATTTAAAAGTATTTAGAAGCAAGATACCAATATAGCCTAAACAGCATAGCCAATGAAAACGTTAATATAAAAATTAGTGCACACGACGCCTTTCTTTAATAACCTTCATCAGATACACCCCAAATCATAAGATTGGAAAGTCAAATAAAGGTTATGGGAGCAATCAAACCAAAGGGCTTAAACATGATAGCCACGATCGGCTAAGGTCACCTATGCCTGTGGGAGGAGAACCTTAGTTTTATTAATAATTACATTATTTAGGAACTGCCAATTTCAATCATAACAATATGTAATAAACTTTTTCAGCACTGAAACGATGATACCCTAGGGGCCTGATGATCCACCAGTAGATGTATCTACCCAATGGAAGTAGCCACAACGCATTTCTGGAATAACCTACGATGCAGAATAACCTGGTAGGCTGAAAGTCAAACGATTGTATTCAAACATAGAAAGGCATTACACTATAAACGTAGTATTTTTCCAGTATTATAATATTGTTTTGTTTTCAATTTATCATTGTTGTCGCTATTGGGGTTGTCGTGTTCGCATGGTAGTTGGGTTTACAACTACCTGTGCACACAGTGCCTATCACCACTAAAGTTGTGAGTTCGAACCTCTTGCATTGCGAGGTGTACTTGACACAAAGTTTGTCAGTTACTTGCGACAGGTCGGTGGTTTTCTTTCCTCCACCAATAAAACTGACCTCCACGATATAGCTGAACTATTGTTGAAAGTGGCGCGAAACATCACAAACCAAACCAGACCAAACCAGTTTGCAATGTAAGGTGCATAGCCAAAAAAATCCAAGATTACAGCAGAATTAAAAAGAAATAATATTATTTCGTCAAAGGAAACCGGTAAAAATATGAATAGTGCATGACTTTTGCAGTATTTAAATATTTTTCTATTTTCTAAATTGCAGATAAAGCACATTTGCAACCATTGTAAATATTCCCCGATACACTTTTCCTAATTTCGGTAAAATAGGATCTTGAAAGACATACATTACAAATGTCATTTAATCTGACAGATGTGCTTTCATTTTGTTTTTGCCAAAAACCAATTATACATATATGAGTGTCGTAATCTAAGATATATCATTTGTGCTACTATCATTTTCTGAGCAAATTGACAAAATAATAAAAATAAAAGTATACATATTTAATTTTATATTTAGTTATATTTTACAAATTACATAATATTCATATGACACAATAATAATAAATGATTGTTCTCTACTGTAAGTCAACGTGATTACAAATTTTAATGTCTTTCTACCATTCTTCTACATTTTTTTCATCATCGTCTTACATTCTTTCCATTTACCTGTAGTATTAAGATATTCTATCAAGCTCTATTCTGGCTTCAAGGATACTTTTTCATTTGCAGTGAAATAAGCACCTCCCATACCTTCAAGTTGAACTATTTTCTTTTAGTGATCTTCTTTCTATGTCCAAGTTTATTACTATAAAATGATTAACAAGTTCTTGTTGCTAAAAACAAAGTACAACATGATATGAATGTCACGGCGATCTCCTGTTTTGCAAACACTCCTATGAAAATATCCATATGTGTGGTAAATATTTCGATATTGTTTTTTAATATATCTCCAATTGGAAGTATTTGATATGCACAAATGTTTGTTCTATCGCGGTAATATTAATTGCAGCTATTTCTTGCCCTTGGTAGAAATCAGTGTTGATGATTTGAATGGCGGAGATAAAAACTGTGATATTTTCCTTACAAGTCTTATATTTTCGCTCACCGTGTGGATGACACTAGATACGATTTCTCTAGATAAATCATCTAAACTAAAAGAAGGTGCGAATGGTAACACTATAGACATGGTGATTTATGGTCGTGTAAAATTATTTACGATGGCGTTTTATAGTCTTTTTCAACCCGCACAAAATGTAATATGTGGGCGCGCATTCTATCAGCATAGTTGTAATTAACACTACCGCCAACGAGTTACAGAGCATGTTTGTGTATCGTATACCGCTGGGAGTGCAAATTAGATAACATTTTTATATGTCCTGGCTACATTTGTAATTTTATGACTATTGTATACAACACCTTAGCTCTGTATATATTGAAAATATTACATTTTTAATGTTTGTAATATGTATTTCTACAAATCCTTACCAACAGCATCTTATTGATAATATATGGTCTGAGTTCATATCCAGTGGAGGGATAATACAAATTGATCAGCTGAAAACTATAATTCTAACACTGCCAGGTCAAAGACTTATAAATATTTAGCATTAACCAAATATTTCAAGTAAAAACACGTAAGAGACAACCGAAGGGGCAATCCAGAATGAACAAGCCAGAGCCACTGGCAACATTGTGCACACAAAGCACAGGACACAGGAGAAAGAGAAGCAACACAAACACACAACACAGAAAACTAAAAAGATGAGAAACACAGACCCCACCAAAAACATGGGCGAACACAGGTGTCCGCTAAGGGTAAGCAATTCCCACCTTTTATAAGACACCAGACATGCTACTCACGACATCCCTATGCGCAAACACAGATAACATATATCAGACATGAGCCCCCTACAAACAACTGGGGGTAAAAACGTACCTAACTTCATTATATAATGTTTGTAGCGATGATCTCAACGTAGGAGCAACGTAACCTTGTTTGAATAGCTTTTGCACTGCACTGGACACAAGCTCTAGGATAACGTATGAAATGTGATGTGTAAATTCCTTGCGCTGATGATGTTGGAATATTGCTACTGATAAAAGAGAAGTTAACGATTGGAAAAGTGAAGTCATCGCGTTTGTCATGGTTTTTTTTTTATCCCTTCGTTGTCGATTTCAAGGTGAATATCAAGGTACGAAGCATACCTTTGAATGTGAGTAGTATCCTTTACTCATAACTTATTTGGATATATGCAATGGAGATAATCACCAAATCGACAATTGCTCAGTGACAAATTAATGGAATGGAATAACTTTCTATCTTTATTTTTGAGAAGCCTTTGAAGGAAGTCTGCCTGATAAGCGTGTAGAAACAAATCGGCGAGTAGCGGAATACAATTCTTACCCATTGAAATACCAATCTTCTGTTGAAAGACCCGTCCACCAAACAAGACACATGTGCTGTCAATAAAATAAATCTAACATTTGAATGATCTTGTCTTGTTTATTTGTATTACTAGATTTCGATTGGCTTTTGACAAAGGAAGATTTGTATGTGCCAATACCAATATACTGATGTCTTTGTTCTCCATTCGTCTTTGAGAAACAACACTGAATCAATTAGTTAATTCTAGATTGCAGTAGCGTATGTGGAATGATGGTATATAACTAACAGAAAGCAAATGTGTTAATGCTGTTTTGACAGCTGTAAAAATAAAAGTTAAAATCTAGAAAGAGGATTGGTAGAACACCTGACAGCTCCCACTGACGTACGTGCGTGTGTGCCATGTGCCCACGCTTAAACTCGTGTCTTATGCATTCCCTCAGAATTGACCTATGAGACAGTATTGAAGCTATGTTTTAAATAGCGGATGTGGACGACTGATATATGCAGCTGGTCATATCGCTAAGTGATTGGAACTGCAGTTTATCAACGACGAGAGGTCAAATCTTGTAAAGGGAGAACATAAAGTTGTTGTTCTAAAATCTAATTCTAACACTGTTGGGTTAAATGTTCATATATTACAACAATAATTGTTTTATCATTTTGACGTGGTGTATGCTTGCAAAATGAACATAGTTCAGTTTCTTATATCTTGCGCTTAGAGAGATAGGGATTTAGAGCAACAATTCTGTGAAATAGTTTATTTTGGAAACATGACAATATATAATTTGTTGAAAATGAAAAGTATTATGCAAAAATAAGACGACTACGGCTTCTTCTATATAAAAATTATTTGACCACAGGAACAACTGTGTTTTTATCTATAAACTATCTTTGAAATATTAACAGAACTTTGGGTCAATTTGCAACTGATGAATACACATATCATCTGTATATCTTAAATTGTGACAGGTATTGATCAGGTGCTTCAATTGCCATGGTATTGCACTTATAATACCATAGCACTCTATGAATGTGGTGTCAACATGATATGTTGTCCTGACAACTGTCATAGCTCATTATTTGTTTATATTGATCAAGTACGTCATTTATAATATAAATGTCCTTTTCAATCCAATTCTTCAAATAAGGAAATTAGTTGTTGACTTTGATTTTACTATTTAGCTATACGGACTGGCTCAAGACATCGTTTTCATCTATCACTTTTTCATTTTGTAGGTTACTACAATTGTCAAGAATTTCTTTCCAAAAAGGGTTTAAAGTGTTCAGTCCTTCATTTCCAAGTAACTAAATTTTGTGCCTACCCCATTTTTCTAAAGAATCAATTAACAGTATTTTCTACGCAGAAATAGTTAAAGGGTATATATATTTCTTAATGCATGTTATTGTGAATGCTTGGCAGAAAAGTTTGATATCAATCATTTTCAAACCACCATCCTCGTAACTTTTTGTTGATATTTCCCTTTTAACGTTATCACTGTTTCTATTCCACAGAAATTCATAAAACGTGTTATTTGTCTGTATATCTTTTAATATATTGCTAGGAGGTTTGACAGAACTGTTAAAATATGGATTATAATTGGCAATGCAAGTGAGTTGCCAACTGTAATTTTCACAATAAATGTCAAATCACGCCATTACCAATCACTTAGTATCTTATTAACAATTTGAAGTTTATCTAGAAAATTAAAAATAGTTTTGTTTGGAGCATTTAGATCATATTGTATCTACATATATGATTCCAAGTTATATTATGTTGGAGGAAATAGTCCTCCCCCGATCCATATTTAGAGCTAATTCATGCTGCGTCTGCTCTGTCTAAATTTACTTTTAAACCAAAATATTTTGAGAAAAGGGACAGTATAAATAATGACTTTTCTAACGATTGAGAATTATCATCTAAAACTAAAGACGAATCATCTGCATATTATCATTTATTATTATTATTATTACAATTCTTCTATCGCGCTTAATCTAAAACAATATTACTCTAAGCGCTTTACAGTGCATAACATACAATATACATGTACAATAAAACATATATCAAGAATTGACACAATGAGATAAACAATTATAATTGAAAAGTATATATACAACATATAGAGTTCTAAAATACGTAGGAATTAAAAAAAATAATAAACAAAAATAACAGAAAACAAAAGGAAAAGAGAAATTGAACTTAGATATTTTCAGAACAACATATGAGAGACTTTAGGTTAAAGTTAAAAAAAAATGTACTAACACAATTTAGGCAAAAATGTGGCTTCATCACAGAATAATGAACTTAGATATCATTAACAACAAAATATGATAGACTTTAGGTTAAGGTTAAACATTTATATTGTCACAATTTAGGCAAAACTTTAGCTCTATCAAAGAATAATGAATATAAAACAGATGATACCTTGTCATAAAACATACATATGTGGCCAATATTTAGTATCTGCTGAGAAGAAATTCAATGCTTTATATTTGTACTCCAGTAATATCTTTATAATTATTTAAGGCTGCACCGAGGAATTCTAGAACCAATATAAATAGATAAAGTTACATAATATCATCTCGACGTACACTCCCACCCAAATTAAAATAATCAGAGAAGTTTTCATTTGATGGCTATTCTGTTTACGCCTTTTTCATTTATTGCTCCCAAAATTGTTTTTGTCTTTCCGATCTTTCGAATTAGAGCGTACCCGATGAAGGCCATTCCAGAAACGCGTCGTGCGCATAAAATTAAATACCTACGTTTTTCTTACTATCACTGGGTCGATAGCTCTGCTGGTGGACTATTAGTTCACGAGGCTATCATCAGCAATGATATGGCTTAATAGATACATGTATTACTGACATGTACTGTTCCTAAGTAAAGTTATTATGAATCAAACTTAGGTTCGGTTCTCCGCTCTCATGCATATGTGACCTTAGCCAATTTCAGATATCCTGCTTAGGCCCTTTGACTTTATTGCTTCTAGCTTTTTCCCAGAAGTGTGCACTTAATTTGATATATACATTTTTGATGTAATACAGCTGCATATTTCATTATTAAAGGTTGTTATCCAAGAACGAAAAAAATCCTCAAAACCTAAATATTGAAATGCTTATACAGAAAAGACCATCCCACTGCACCAAACGATTTTTTCAAAATCTAGAGTAAACAGATTTTTCAAAATCTAGAGTAAACAGCAGATCAGGAATGTCATCCTCTTCCATTTTTCCTATCAGATCAAAACTCAGCATAGTGCATTCCGCGATATATCTAATTATAGCATGCAAGGCAAATATGTATATAAAGAAGATATAGTATAATATGTATTTTGTTCAATCATGAAAAAGTTTATTTTCGACCGGTCTTTTTCTTCACTAGGTCAACGACATCTTCAAATTGTATTTCGGTTGTACCCAACTATAATATCCATTCTAATAACAATCTGCTGTTAAAATAAAAACTGGGCAAATATTTTGAGCATCAAACAATTCAACATTTAAATGACCTCGTCCTGTTGATATTTATCATTCCATGAATAAGCGTTACGTATTTTAGTAGTGCTACAAAGTTTTTAATATTGAAATCATCAAAACACTGGGAACCGGTTTTGACATCTCCTGCGATATAACGTTGTATGCTTGGTTGATGAATTGATTTGATTTATTGTGCTTAACGCCACTTTCAGCAATATTTCAGCTATATCATGGCGACCAGTTTTAATGGTGGAAGAAGCCAGAATACCCGGAAAGAACCACCGACCATGGGCAAGCGACTGGTAAGCTTTATCACTTGTGCGTGCGAATCGAGTGCACACATTTTTTGAAATTTACAAAACCGGGCGCGAACCCACGCTGTATTGATAATAGATGTGTTTGAGTTGTTAGGTAATTGAACTACCTAACTCATTGCGCCACTCAATCCCTATGTATGTATGGATATATGTGTACTTTTGGCATCCAGTACAATGAAGATCATATACCAAATAAGACAAGACTGATTTGTGATTATCAATGTTTTTTGTTCACTTGCGAGTTCGAATCTCGATCAGGGCGAGGTGTACAACATTATGTGATAACGTTTGTCAGTGACTTGCGACCGGCCCGTGGTTTTCTCCGGGTTCTCCACTTTCCTCCACCAATAACACTTACCGTCACGATATAACTGAAATAGTATTGAAAGGGATGTTATGCACCATCAAACACACAAGCAAACAATAAACAATAAATATAATGTTATATGAAGGCATGAACGATGTTGTTAGAAGACTTATTTGCAGGATCAACAACATATTTGTTTTGAATAGTGGACACGTTTTCGGCAACATCAGGATCTTTGAATAAATGTTTCTGTGTGTTCATGTACTTTTACTCAATCGAATTAAAATCATTGACTTCACACATTTAGTTCAATTAAAAAGGATATCACCGTCCTCTTTTTAGAAAACAACAACATATCTTACCTGATATCCAGGACATTTCAGCCCATGAAAATAACTTGTTTATTTAACAGTTCGGCAAATTGAAATGTCCATCGTCAGTCATAATATGTTAGACAGGCGAATGACATTTATCCTGATTGGATGTTCGGTTCGTCTTATTTAGTTTGTTTTGTAAGATGTTTCATGTTAATGCTATTTTTATTTGCGAATACTTGTGTCCATATCACATGATGGTCGTGTAGTTTAACAGTAATACGACGTGTGTCACTAGTGGAGCAGGATTTGCACAAGAATTAATCCCCAATACTTCCATCGGATATGTAGATTCATTCACATCTTAAGATAAAATCATCACCACATGCCGTGAGAAATATAATACTATCAAATAATGGTGAGGCGTAAAAAGATTGTCATTTTCCTGGTTACTGGATAGTACTTTGTTTATGTTGAATCTTAATACATTTTTAGTAGCTAGTGTATATGGAACATCAAGACATCTAGATTTTGTTAGTTGATCATCTTAAAATAGTTCATGCTGCATGCATTTTTGTAGATTTTCATATAGGAACAGACGATTTCCCGGTGGAAATCTCGCCAAGATGTAGTTTGATTAATAGGAATTTACCGTGGAAGCAAAGTGAATTATATTAATAAATTTTTTCTTCAAATTTAATTGAATATTTTATTGCAAACAACCGCATTTTACAATATACTTCCCGAAACAGCGTGACGTTGTTTTCATTAGCGACAACCGACATTGGCCTAGCATGATTGTGTCACAGTACATATCCTTCCGCGTTGGTCAGCGCATGTCAAATGATGAACTGACCCAAACAATTTCAGAAATGGTCTAGTACGTCAACCTTAGCTTTATCTATCGCCACACTTCAAAGGAATGAGGCACACATTACCGATAAAGGGGTCTATAGTTTGCCTTTTTCCAAAATTTTCCTATTAGATTGTAGAATTGTTCTTACAGTGTGGTATATTGTTGTTTTTCATTTCATTGTAATAAACCCATTTTATTTTATCTTATCAGTATCAATATCAGAAAGTCATTGGAAACATGCTATGTACAAAGATAATTATCGACATTAATAGTGGTGACGTTTTAGGTATCCATATCAGACAGTCACTCAACCAAAGTGTTAAGCATTTAATAGACAAAGAGAGTCATTGACATTTTTACTGGTGACGTCATGGGTATTGTGCCGTCATCCATATCCATATCATATGATCACTCAACCACAGTGAGAAACATTTCATATACAAGATAATTATTGCCATTACTACTAATCGTGTTGTGATATTGTGAGGTTATCAACATCACACGGTCCCTCAACCAACGTGCGAAACATTTTATGATCAAATGATTTCATTGCCATTACTACTGGTGACGTGATGCATATTGTGCGTCATCAATATCCACATCTGATGGTCACTCAACCAAAGTGAGAAACATTTCATAAACAAGATAATTATTGCAATTATTGCCATTATTACTGATGATGTCGTGGTATTGTGAGGTTACTCAACAAAAGTAGGAAATATTGTGTAATCATATGATTCATTGTTAATATTACTAGTGACGTCATGAATATTGAGACGCTACATGCATATTACAGTACATTAAATCACAAGGTAGTAACAAGGATGGTCAACCAAATTCTTAGATTAGCGATGTACAAAGAGAGAGAGAGAAACGAATGACAGGAGTATGAAACTAGCAGCATATACATATACAGATATTTTATATATTTGTTACTGTTGATATTCGGTTGTATAAATATGTATATTTTTTCTATCCTGCAGTTAATCGCCATTATATAACTGGAATATTGTTGAAATTGGCGTTAAACATCATAAAAAAAATATATATCCTGTACTTGTTCTATTTGAGCAGGCAGATTGCACTGACAGGATAATGTTTGTTATATGCTATCACTGATCGATATATAGCCTTGTTTCTGGTACAATTTTCGCTTGTTACCTGCTGGGCTTTGGGAACCTAGGTTTAAATCCACCTCTCCCCCTGTAGAAAATATCAAAGGGGAAAATCAAAGGATAATTGTACAATTTTATTATTCAATTTAAAATAAAAATGTTAATGGATTAATGTGATTGTTTTCTGTAGGATAAACACACTCTATTAATGCAGTGACTTAAATTATAAGTTTATGTGTATTCGGGGCAAAGCTGAATTGAACCTCTCATTTGTCCCAGTTTTTAAGCATCATACACATAAACTTTATATTTTAGGACACTCCACTAATATTGTCTTTGCATGCATATCTGATCAACAACCAGAAAGGAATGGCAATTAAATAGCGTTGACATGTTGACTAATTTTAACTTTGAAAGTGCGACCATATCAGGGTCGTCTTAACAACATTAGAGGACCTGACTTTGCTGTTCACCGGGTCCCACACCTACACAAATACTCACAGGAATAAAAATATAAATGTCGATCAAATTAAACATATGTTTATTGTATTGGTACTACCAGATAAATCAGTGTTTAAACATTAAAAAACACGCCGTACATATATTAGAATGGGATCCCTGTGCTCATGGGCTCCCAGGAAACTGCTCAGCATATTCATGCGCTAAGACGGCACTGACCATATTACAATGTGACAACAACCTCAATCAACACCCGAATATTCGGAGCAGATTATGCGACAAATAAAAAGATTAATCAAGCATTCACTGTTGATGGTATCAACCAAACTTCAACGTTAGCACAACTTTAATCACTAAATTAAAAGTAATGGTTCTCGACTTGTATCAGCAAACAGAAGAGTCAATGCATATGGAAAAAGAATTGTATTTAGAAAGGATAAATCTTATTTCATATAAAAAATAAAACATCAGGTCTTGGACATAAACGTTAGGAGAATACCGAAGGTGCAATCAAAATGGTCCATCCAGAAAAAGTGGCAACATTGGGTACACAAAACGAAAAAAATTAAGACAAATAAGAGTAATAGCAAAATTACCGAACTCCGAACAATCTTACAAATGGAAAGTCAAAACTCATAAGTTTATAAACAGACAAATTCAGTCAACAACCGGAAAACTGTGAAAACCGTAATGACCCTTATTTGGTACAGTATGTGTTGGACACCACTATGCCCAAGCAAACACACATACAGTAAATGTGCTACCTTTCTCACCAACTGTGTCTTAATAATTAAGAACCAGACTTCATTCAGGGGCTGGACTTTTCTGGATATACAAAGAAGAAGCGAGCCCGGTCATTAAATTTCACGTTCCGCTATATAGCTTATATTCGTTTATCAAATAATTCAAAGGTTTGTGACTATTGATCGCATATATTCCATTGAGCTTGAAATAAAGGATTTCACCGATACAGATAGGTCTGCTTCATACATTGATCCACATCTAGGAATTGACAGTGGGGACTGCTAAATAACGAAACTTTACGACACAATATCAATTTATATGTTCCCATTGTGAACTTTTCATGTATATTAATCGCGGTAAATTTATAGGGAGTATATACATGTAACACTCAGTTGATGCAACAATACAGCACTTGTGGTTCAAATAAATCTTTGTAAGAAGCTTATGGTTAATGTGGAAGACACTGACTGATATTCAAAATGACTCTATTTCTTCAGAAGTGTTACGGTAGTCATCATAGCCTGGCTAAGCATTACCGAATATCTGTGTCACAAATGACCACGGATATAGTCCGTTTGTCGTAGTAACAATATCGACCATTTACTCTTACATGAGTTATCGCCCATTTGTTTAAATTTCACAAGGAGTAACACGACGGGTGCTACTAGTGTAGCAGGAATCGGTTACTCTTCTAGACTACATGAGTTGATCCCATTTGAGTTGGATTCTCGTCGTTCAATCTTTATTTTTCTATGTATCGTTTTGTGGATGATCGTTTATCTATTTATCCTTTTTATTTTGACCACGGTATTGTCTATCTTTCTGTGATAAACGATTTCTAATTACCCCGGTAGTCAGAGCTTCGGCACTGACATGATTTATTACATATATTCTTTTGCAAAATGTACAGTTCTTAAATCATGTAATTAATATTAAAACTAAGGTTCTCGTCCCTCAGGTATATATGATCTTAGCAGGTTTGTTGCTATCCTGTTTAGACCCTTTGGTTGTGTTGCTCACAAAGACTTTTACGTTATTTGGCTTTCGAATATTTTGACTTTGAGCGTACCTGATTAAAGTTATCCCAGAAACGCATCTTGCGCACTGAATTTGATACAATGTATATACGTTTTAATTAAAACTATCATTGAGCATTTATTATATTCGACAGTATGTATTCTTGCTGTTTTCATCCATTATTCATCTTTATTTTAATTTCATCGTGTAGTGTGATTCGCGTGCTCTCCACGAGTGCAGTAGATCGTGGATTCGCGCCCCAGACCGGCTTAAATCAAAGACTATTCAATTGATATTTGCTACTTATCCGGTAAGCACGAGTCAATTAAGAGAAAGAACTAAGACTGCTTGTCTCGGGATTAAAACAATGTGTCCAAGTGGAGATATGTGTTTACCCCCGTACTTTTGCTACAGTGAGCCAGCACTATAAACATTTACTACGCGTGTAGATCTAGTACAAAGCTGACATCATCAACATCTCATTAAATGTAGCTTGTATTAGACATGTTGTATCTTCAGTGGAAAGTTTGAAGATACTAAAGGGGTGATCAGAAGTCATAAAGGATAAACATTCCGATAGTCTAAAAAGGACAAAAGGACAAAAAATTATTGATATAGTAGGCGGTAAAGATCAATCACTAAACTACTCATAGCCTCATTGTCAACATAAATGCACATACGTAAACAGAACGCACAAGTAGTATGTCATATTACATGATTTGTTTCGACATCCGGCTCTTTCATTTGACTATTCACCATATGTCAATTAGTGTCACTCTTTCTCCAGAATGACACGTAGATACACAATGTCGGTTATTGCCCTATTGCTACGAGGTCAATGTGGTTCAACAAAGATCAAATATTATTGCTGACGTATATCGTATCCATGTGAAGATGAAGATCACTATTCCTTATAAGAAGAGACACACCCATATTCGACTTTCCACCATATCAAATTATCAATGGAAATTCCGTTTTTGTGTCTAAGTGTAAACAACAACCTTAGAAAATAATGTAAATGCGCAGTCATGTTTTGGTAGCTACAAAAGAAAATCCATAAAACACGTGTTTTTCCTTTTCGGTTCAATACACGCGGAAATGCATTAATTTTGCTCATTTAAACCATAAACCAATGCAATTATGTATGATCTACTCAAAATGAAATTAAAGAGAAAGGAATTAGCAAAGTAACATCGTGACCACTGAAACCGAACAGAACAACGGCACACCGATGTTCAATACAAGAAATGAAGGAACCGGAGGATTCAGGATATCATATTCTTCAAGAAAAATGTGTGGCAAAGTGTTGAATTTCATTTAATTGAATGTGCGAATAGATTGAAAGGTCTATTGGATTTTTCTTGTTACGTTCAATCCCTGTCTACTTTGTCATATGAAAATATCGTATCTAATGATCAAGTCTGTTGACTGTTAAACATTTTCCAAGATCAGTCTTCGGGATGCCGTTGTTCTATTGCATGTTTTAAAATTTAATAAACAAATGCTAAAAAAGATTTTTTAAAACACTTTAAGAACGTAAGGTTTTTGTAATATCGATTGCGGACGTGTAAATATTCCCGATAAGCTACGTCACAGTAAACGTCATGTATGATGTAATGGAATCGTCGTTTTCATTTTCATTTATTTTTAATAATCAGCATAGTAAAAATTTTCCTTAAATACATGTTTTACAGATGTGCTTTAAAGGAGCTATCCCTTCTTCACAAATTGATTTGTATTGTTTATCTGCTGAAATATCTGACAACAACGTTACCGTAGACTCTTACATGTGTAGGCCCTCTCTACTGCCTTTTGGATAATAACAATTGAAGACACATTTAAGATGGTATTACCACACGATTGTATGGATATACACATGTTTAATAAAGTAAAAAAGACAGTAAATAAGAGAGAAATGTTATTGAAAATAAATGTGTAAACAGAAAGCTAAAAAAAGGGGGGTGATTTCATATCACAAGCGCCTGTGGGAGGACCAATACAAACTTGGTTTTCAATCAATGTTGTCTGAATTTCCCACTAATTAATGCCATAGTTACAAGATGTGCCACCTTTTCTATAGAAATATCTTGTTTTGTCTTCATAACCTTGTCTTGTCAGAGGTTTTATTTGCAATGAATAAATGTATTTGGTATTTTGGAATTGTCCTTCATAATAGCATATCCTGTGTAAAACATATGGATTTCAGTTTTAAATTTGATGATGAAAATTGAAACCTGAAAATCAAAATATTTGTCTATTATTAAAATGTATCAACCATCTTGGTAAACTAAATTACTATCTTTCACATTCAAATTTGGAAAGCAAAATATATTTAGTAAATTCAGAATTTGTGCTGGTAAATTTCAAATTGAAGAATGGCCTCATAGAAAGATACAAAGAGATGGACGGGTCTGTATTAATAACATTGATTAGGAGTGTTATTTCATATAAATTATTCATTTTCATATACAATGTAGATACAAAATGTATATCAACACCATTTTGATAAAGTAAAACAAAATTGTAAGACTTTACCATTGTTGAAAAACTAAGAAGTCCTTTAAACCTAATTAGTATTCTTTATAATGCTCCTCATTTTCTAGAATTGAGGACACTTTATGCTTATAAAAATTAACATTGTGTGTATGTTTTTTGTATTGTATGTTATGTCACTAAAACCAAACTATAGAAATATAAGAAAATAAAACAAGACTCACTTCTCTCACTTTTGAGACAGACCAGTTCCTATTTTTAGCAATGTGAGATTTTCTTATCTTGCACTAGTGCAAGATAACATAATCACGTGCGTTTTACCGGCAAATGCATGCTGTACAGTTTATGACAACTGCCCCCCCCCCCCCCCCCAATTCTACATGCTTTTCCTTTTTAAAATAAACAATTCACTGTATATAAGTTTTCAATCTTTTATAAACACGCAAATCCTAACAATCAGCCATATTATTACATAATATCCTTCACGCAAAGCACAAAAATACGGAACTACTTTTTTTGATTGACATGAAAGGGAAATAACTCACATTGTTTACATGATCGTCTGCTAAAAGTACATAGCTGTCAAACAATACACTAAAAACAGCAGATAAAAGTGAGAAATAAAATCAAACACCGGCAAAGAGTACAAGACAAGGAAATCTCTGTGTCGGGTGTCGGAGATTTCCCTGTCTTGCACTTTTGCGGTGTTAGATTCTATATGTCTCGATTATTTTAGGAATCCAATTCAAATTGGATAAACAAGAGTAAAACTCAGGCCCCCAAAGCATGTGTTGTCTGCTAACTTGGTTTTCAGATCCACAAAGAGAAAAAAAAAAGCAAAGCAATCATGAGTGTGTAATTTCATACACCATTTTGATGCCAAACATTTTCTATCATCTTAAGACCAGATATTTTGTAAAGAACCGCCCAATACACAGTCAAATGTGCCTACAAATGCTTCAACTGTTTCAGATAGGATTAATTGTTAAATGTTTTTCCTGTTGTTGAATTTATCCTCATGATCATCTTGGATTTCCGATTTTCAGAGAAAAAAGATAATTTGTAAGGCACCATTCAACGATTACACATGTTCAGTTTGGGTACAATCAAATATCTAGTTTCTGAGATGATTTTTTTTATTTGTCCTGCAGTGGTGGCCATCTTCGATTTTCGATGGACAAAAACAACACTGTTTAAGAGGGTCAAATATCACATATTCCTACAAAATAACATGTTCATCCCACGTGTGGTTTCAGAAAAGATTTTGAAACTTCAGCATCAGAAAGAATTGGTCGTAGAAGCCATGTTGAATTTTTGAATCAAATGAAAAACATGTAATGTTGACAATCACCCATGTAATATATATATCATGTGTGGTTCTAATTAGGCCTGTGGTTAGTAAAAATAGTTTTAAATGTTTATGGACGAAGATGAATGCTAAATGATGGGAATAGCTGATTTTTGTTTTAATACTTGAAAACCATTACATGTATTTGTAAAATAATGTATTGCACTATTTCCATTAAGACCTACAGAAAATATTCTTATTATTTTTTTAGTGTCATAAGTTTGATGCAAATCCAAAAATATTTTAACAGAGAAAGTGTGTTTTTTAAATCAATGAATAGGGTTGATATATTTCTGTCAAGATAGTGGATTTTCATTGTGCTCGTAATTTTTTTTTCAGAACCTTCCTCAGTCAAAATATTTTTGTTCTCATGAGGACAGCAACACACTGTTTTCCTATCATGTGGAACAAAAATACATTGTCCATAAAAACAATACATTGACTACTGAAATTCAGCAGCTTTCCCTGTCTAACTGGCTAAGCTATTGGCCTATTTTTTTTAATCAAGACAGGAACATTCCTAAATTTTAATTCAAGGTCTTTTCTAGCGTGCTCTCTAAGAGCCATGACAGTTTTATGAGCTGTTGTTTGAATTTTTGAATGCTTGTATAACCTTCACAAACTTTTCATCCAATATCATATGGAACGTTATTTCTATTGTATTGTTCCGAAAGAGTTTCTCTTCATTTTAATTTCAATATTAAGTTATTAGCTCCATTCCTGACATTTACCTATTATTTGACAACAAATGTCAACTTTCTACCAGTCAAAACTTTTTTAAAGAAAGGTGTCATCTTATCTTTTAAGAAGTTTTCCGGAAGATAATAGTACATTTTGTCACTTGTGTACAGAAGACGAAATATGGTATTGCCAATAACAATTTATTTCAAAGTTGACTATTGATTGACAGTTATGCATTCCCATGGTCTGGTGTACTATCTAATATGTAAATGCTGGTTGAGGCCATCAGGTCTCTTTAATGAAGCTTATTCTAGAAACACTTGAAATTCACTACTCATACGTTGCAGTGAAGCTTGCAGTTTGTATTCAGACTTTTTACTGTCCCTCTTCTGAGTACGAGACTATTTCTTTTCTTTCCAAAAGTTGACAATTGTATCCCTATTATGTCTTATAGTGGCCTTGTGTACCATATAATATTTACGCGATGCTTAAGGCCATCAGGTTTTTTTTTTTATAAAACTGATATTATGCATACGACAACTTCTGTGTCCTGAATATTGAATGTAGTATGCATAAGATTCAAGATTCAAACGTCGTGTATTGCAATGCTGATCATACAGATATGTGAGAGAGTAGACACTTTATTCACAGGTGGAAGCCGTTTGCATGACCACACAAGTTCACTATGAAGGGGTGTTGGATATATATATGACCTGTTTAATTCCACATTTGCCAAGCCAGAAAATTAAACAGTCGTGTATATTTGTATTATGAGAATCGAATTTGTTCCGATATGGTGGATTTTGCTCATTTTTGGTTTCATTATGAAATGCGGTTTTGGGCCAATAAAACTAGCTTTTACTTCGTCGCTTTACAAACCCAGGTTATCAAAAATAACCAATGTTGCTCCAGGAAGTTCTGCCAATTAGAGTGCAATATTAATATCAAATTAAATCATACATCAAAAAACAAAGTGTTGTCACCAAACAGGACTAATTATAATGTTGTTATCTGTATGCTATATTAAATGTATTGTAACAATAACGGTGTTTTTTTAATCAGATTTTAATTAATAATGTATTCTCCCACATGCTTGACCCTATCTACTGTTATGTGTGGTAGTTAAATTTGTATTTATCTGTATTTTGTACACAACATATGTAATAACTAAGTGGAGCAGGAACTCCTTACACTTCTGTAGAACCTGAGTTCCCCTCCTGTTTTAGTGGGGTTCGTTTTACTCGATCTTTAGTATTTTTTGCATGTTTTGTGGATCGTTGTTTATCCTTTTGTCCTTTTTTTGCCATTGTTTTGTCTGTGTTTCTTCGATTAACGGATTCTGATTACACCTTTTGTATCTTGAAACTCTTCTTGAGTTAATGCAAAAGGGAATATGATAATAATAGAAAAAAAAAGATTTTAAAACTAATGAAACACAGATAAAAATATGTTATTCACGTATTGATAACAAATCTCGAGAACACATTTTGACTCGCTTCTCAACTATATACATGTTTTGCTATGAAGAAAAGGAATATATGTATATCCATTACCGATAAATAAACGATCGATACAACTTTTGAGGGTAATCAAGAATGGACAATCCAGGGAAAACAAACAACATTGGGACACACAGGACGAAAACGATCAAAATAAAAACACAGTACAAGGATGCCCAACGCGAACCTCACCAAAGACCGGGGATGGACCCGTTTGATGACGAAGGTAAGCTTGATATCATGTTGACAAAGTTCATACAAATATCTTTTGAAATTAATTCATGCCATGAAAGTTGCTGACATTTCGCAAATAAGATTTTGATTAAAGAGCCTAGAAGAAGTAATATATTAACACAATGTTAAATATGACAGTAATCAAGTGTTCATATCAAAAGCGTATATCAACGTCACCGGAGGTTGACTATATACAAATCCCAAAGTCGATATATTTTTATCTGAAATAAAAAAATAGAAAAATACAACACAACTATATTAAGATAATGTAAACATAATTATATGTTAAGTCGGAAATCGATAAAGGACAGAAAATACAATAGCCAAAAGAATAAGGACAAATGGACAAGCTTAAAGATACCAAACGGGTAATCAAAAGTCGTGAATGACTTACACAACATCACGCAGAAAATATTCCCATTCATTTTGCGTATTATCACTTAAAGTTATTGACATTTTCCAATTTGATCACATTTTGATTAAAGTAGGAGAGATAAGCAACATCATAATAAATAACAACCAAAACATCAACAAAATAATCCAACATTAATGTCAACAGCGGTCATCAACGTCACTGAAAGTTGACAGTTTACAAGGGCAAAAGTCGATACTAGTTATATTCGGCATTTTGCTCGAAAAACGGTAAAAAAATTCAAACTGTTTTAATGGAACCTTAAACGTATATATTTATACCGGCTCTGTATATGCAAGACATCACTGTGTGTTGTGTGTCCAATACTGCCTTTGTCTCTGTTCATTCGTGATTGTCCTTTCGGGTTTCTCTAATGTTTATTTCCCTTTGCATTGAATACTTATTATATAACAAATCTAGTCTCAAATATTTTAATATGGTTCAGATATTAGTTAGAGTGAGTGTGTGATTGTTGGTTAACGCCAATTTAGCAATGTTTCAACTATATCATGGCGAGAACAAGTTAATTTTCAATGAGATGATGATGATGAGGTCCGCTTTGTTCTAGACCAACACGCTGAGTTGGATTTTGATAGCGCTAGCTCACTGAAACAACAGACCGCGGGTAGGCATATCGCTCCACTCGGACACATTATTCTGATTCCGAGCCGACAAATCTTTGCTCTTTCTCCTTAATGTTGCGTGCTTAGCGCAGAAACACCAAATACCAATGTTATAGTCTTTGGTTTGACCCGACCGGGGCTCGAACCCACGACATCCCAGACATATGTTAGACAATAAGACCATCACCAACAATAATAACATTTTTAAATAAATATTTTTTCTATGAAACAATTAGGATAAAGCGTGTTTCTAAATAACCATTATTTATTTGATTGGTCAATCAGTAAGCATGATAACAAGCATTCTTATAATATTCTTATAAGCAAAGCAAATCAGGTCAACACAACACATTTTACTTCTTGCAGGGTGTTCTAAAATATGAATAAGCGCTTCCTCTTAAGAGGACATTTCACATATTCGTGAAAGGTGATACCCTTGTAGTTTGTCCTAAGGGAATACAGCCTTGGGATACCAGCTGATATCAATGTTGTCCAAGGGTTTTTATGTCTTGTACTTTTAGTGTATTTGTCTGTGAATTCGCAGGTGCGCAAATGGATCATCAAGCATATTTTCTATGAAAGCGGGAGGTGTGGCGCTTTAAAATCTGATACAACCCACCATTTCTTTAGAAATGCCTGTACCAAGTCAGGGTCATTACGGTTTTCACAGTTTTCCGGTTGTTGACTGATTTTGTCTGTCTATATAATTATGAGTTTTGACCTTCCCTTTGTAAAACTAAGAGTTCGGTAATTTTGTTATTACCCTTATATTCTATATGAAGATATGCACGCACTTTCTACCCTGCTGCGCTTTGAATTTATGTTGGGCACAATATAATTCCTATACTACAACAATTTTTCTATAAAACATAAATGCTGAAACGATTCCTAGAATGTAAGACAATAAAATAAAAGAATACACATTAGAGAAAACCGAAAGGACAATAATGAATGAAAAATCCAGAAACACATGCAACATTGGGAATAAAACATTGACGGAAGATATACAAAACAAATCAAAGCACAGAAAACTAGAAGATTAACACCGACCACTACAAAAACCGGGAATGAAACAAAAGCAAAAAAAAAAAACCCAATAAAAAGAAAAATACTCACAGTGAACCTAACAAAACATCCCGATATTGAATCCAGTTGTAGCAGTTCCTGTTTCTTATAAGATAACAGACGTTTTATAATTTAGTCAAGATCCGTATAGCGGCACTATATTCAACAACAATACTATTTTCAGTGGTCTGTCTGATTATAGAGAGTTAATAAAGACCACATGTATAATCATATATTATAATAAAAAGACAATGAATACCCAAACAATCGGTGATGAAGATCGATTAAAAGGCACGACCAAGATACAATACAAAACAACAACAGTACAATTACAAAGTTAGAAGAAAAAACACAAAACCTTCAGACAACATTAATATTAACTGCCCCAGTGAGGATGTTGTGCCTTCGGACATATAACAACGGTTTTGTCGTGCTGTGATATCTCCCTTTACCTCTTAACACGAACCACTTATTTTTATCTTTGGAACACCTTGTATCAAGTACAATGACTAGATGTCCCCGCACTGCTGGTTGGGTTTGACTTTTGATGTTTAGTTACATGATTTTATTTTTAGAAATTTGTCAATAATTGAGATAATTAATGTACCCATTCAAATCGCCAATTCTCACAAACAACGATTGGTTTGCATACATATTATTAAGGACGTTTGTCACCCTTACTGGCAGACAAACTAGCACATAAATATCAAAGTTAGTGCCCACTAATAACCTCCATCAGGCAAGCTCAAAGTTAAATAATATCAATTTCTATAAGAGCAAGAAAACAACAGTGCGAAAACAGGATAGACAAAGGTGGCCTAGGTCATATATTCTGGTTAGTTATAAACAATTTTAATCCTGATAGCTCGGTCATTAATATTGGTCTTGTGTGACCTGACTTCCAAATCAGACGAGAAAAAATACCACGCTTTCTGTACAGTTCCAAATTTCAAGAGAAAATCGTGGACACAGAACCTAAATTGATATCTCTACAACACACACACATGCACGCTCACTTTCTCGGCTTCAAGATCTAAGATTATAATTGTTCTATAAAATATATTCAGTGCAAAGTGGAAATAGGTCTATTTTGTTCCAGTTAATGCTACATTTTATTATTCCATTTCTAGTTAGCAGTATTATTGGATTCTAAATTTAACATGTTAATTGACTCATTCTAAGAAAAATGCCTTCATTTAAATGTGCGACAATAAAATAAAAGAATAAGCATTAGAAAAACCGAAAGGGCAATGATGAATGAAAAATCCAGAGACACGTGCAACATTGGGAACACAACATTGAAGGAAGATATACAAAGCAAAAACAAAAACAATGAAAACACAACACAGAAAACTGAATAGACCAACGTCGACCACTACAAAAACCTGGGATGAACCTAAAGATGTCAAACCTCGACCACTACAAAAACCTGGGATGAACACATAAAGATGACCAACGTCGATCACTACACAAACCTGGGATGAACCTAAAGATGGCAAACGTCGACCACTACAAAAACCTGGGATGAACACATAAAGATGACTAACGTCGACCACTACACAAATCTGGGATGAACCTAAAGATGACCAAGGTCGACCACTACAAAAACCGAAGATGAACCTAAAGATGACCAACGTCGACCACTACACAAACCTGGAATGAACCTAAAGATGACCAACGTCGACCACTACAAAAACCTGGGATGAACCTAAAGATGACCAACGTCGACCACTACAAAAACCTGGGATGAACCTATAGATGACAAACCTCGACCACTACAAAAACCTGGGATGAACACATAAAGATGACCAACGTCGACCACTACAAAAACCTGGAATGAATCTAAAGATGACCAACGTCGACCACTACAAAAACCTGGGATGAACCTAAAGATGACTAACGTCGACCAATACAAAAACCTGGGATGAACCTAATACCACTACAAAAACCTGGGATGAACCTAAAGATGACTAACGTCGACCAATACAAAAACCTGGGATGAACCTAAAGATGACCAACGTCGACCACTACAAAAACCTGGGATGAACCTAAAGATGACCAACGTCGACCACTACAACAACCGGGGATGAACCTAAAGATGACCAACGTCGACCACTACACAAACCTGGAATGAACCTAAAGATGACCAACGTCGACCACTACAAAAACCTGGGATGAACCTAAAGATGACCAACGTCGACCACTACAAAAACCTGAGATGAACCTATAGATGACAAACCTCGACCACTACAAAAACCTGGGATGAACACATAAAGATGACCAACGTCGACCACTACAAAAACCTGGAATGAATCTAAAGATGACCAACGTCGACCACTACAAAATCCTTGGATGAACCTAAAGATGCCCAACGTCGACCACTACAAAAACCTGGGATGAACCTAAAGATGACTAACGTCGACCACTACAAAAACCTGGGATGAACCTAAAGATGACCAATGTCGACCACTACAAAAACCTGGGATGAACCTAAAGATGACCTACGTCGACCACTACAACAACCGGGGATGAACCTAAAGATGACCAACGTCGACCACTACAAAAACCTGGGATGAACCTAAAGATGACCAACGTTGACCACTACAAAAACCTGGGATGAACCTAAAGATGACCAACGTCGACCACTACAAAAACCTGGGATGAACCTAAAGATGGCAACGTCGACCACTACAAAAACCGGAGATGAACCTAAAGATGACCATCGTCGACCACTACAACAACCGGGGATGAACCTAAAGATGACCAACGTCGACCACTACAAAAACCTGGGATGAACCTAAAGATGACCAACGTCGACCACTACAAAAACCTGGGATGAACCTAGGTGAACGAGAAGGGTAAGCAGTAAAATATCAAATTATAATGCAATTATAATGTAACGCGTATTTTCATTGGCTATCGAGGGCTTTCAAATCTGCAGTTGACATGCCTGAAGGAATGCTACATTCCTACGTCGAATGCACTTGTTTGTAAACAATATGGCTGACCCAAATATTTCCGACTATCAATTTGACGCTGACGCTGACGACCTATTTAGGAAATGACTGTATTGTATTTGAAATTTTCACGGCATCAATTGGAAATTTGATGGTCGCAAATCGAGTTTACTGTCCATTCTAATGCAATACTGAACATACAAATGTATTCTTGCATATCCCTGGGTCTAACAATCACAAGCATTAAAATTTCGGGAAATAATGTTGAACGACTTTGGCACATAAACAACGTGACATCATATGAAGATTTCCAGTTTAAAATGTAAAGATCAGACGTTATTTGTCTTCGTGTACGCTTCAATTTAGATAGGACTTTACTAAAATAAGTTTTCAAGGTAGGCATTTTAATTATATGTTTGTATTGTTGTGCATATGGCATGTAGGATTTCACGTTTTCAAGATGACGGATCCTTAAACAACTACATTACTATTTTTTTGACCGAAGGAACATGAAAGGTGCATATATTTCGTCATTTATTTGTATGTTTTCAAACTAGTGTGTACACATAGGGAGAATTTCATCAGAATATGAATAACAGTACTGTTATTCCTTAAATAGCAAGAGAAAAATGGTAACCCCTTATATTATTAGTTGTTTTATTTTTCTTTTCTGGCAAATACATAAAGTTACAATTTACAATGATATTATTTTAGTAATATTGCTACTATTTTGTAGTAATTTGCTAATATTACGCCCAATACATGCAACATAATGCATAAACAAAACATGACTCTCAACATGTGACACAGACACAAACAATCGTCAATCATGTGTGTACTAAGATAGAATATGAGAGGTACGCATCTTAGAGATATATATAGGTTTGTTAATGGTGCTTAGCGCCACTTTCATTAATATTTCACTTATATCCTGGCGGTCAGTTGTATTGGTAGAGGACACCGAGTATCCGGATAAAACAGCAGGTCACTGACAAACTAGATATATGACACAGACACAGACAATCGTCAAACATGTTTGCACTAATATATAATATGAGAGGTATGCATCTTAGAGATATCCGGCGACCGTCGTTAGGGAAGTATAAATGAGCCCTTAGTATGTCATATCCTCATTTTGTATCCAAATTGTCGCCATTGCACATTACCCAAAACGCTTACCCGAGGGTATGTTGCACTCGTTTTATTTCTATTTGACAATGTGCATTGTCGGATTAATGGAAATTTCCATTCTCAGCCAATTATATGTTAGCATTTCTACGTGATCATGGCTGTTGAGAATTTGTTCATACTTAAGAAAATTCGCATGTTCTATGGCGCCAGGGCCAGGTTTTAAAAATATCGCAAAATTAATGTAGATATTTGTCCTTGTCGGAGTAATGAACTGTCGGAATAATGGGTTGTCGGAGAAATGGGCTGTCGTAATAATGGGTTGTCGGAGAAATGGGATGTCGTAATAATGGGTGGTCGGAGAAATGGGCTGTCAGAATAATGACTTGACCCCGAAAATATGCCCTATGATTGCAAATTTAAAATTTAAAAGTTTCAGATTTTAATGTTTATTTTGCGAAATAATCATGTTTAAAGAGCATTTTAAAAAATAAGTAGGTCCGGAAAAAATCGTCTTCTTTACGTCCGGTAAAATGGGAAAAATCGTACATTTCTGGTGCATTTATTATATTATATTTCGACTGTAATGTGTGTTTTCCTTTATATTGAAATATACTTAACATTTCATGAATAATTTTCAATAACAACGTGCTTACTTCTATTCATTGTCTGCAATACCAAAGACGATTCCGTATTTCATAATATCGTACGGAGCGTACTTGCCGTCATATAGTGAAAATGTATCAAAATAGGGTGTCAACAAAAAAGTCAAAAATATTTGTTTATCAATGTGTGACGTAAAAGTGTCTTTGACATTTACTTCACTGAGTTTAGTGCTGCTTTGACAACTGTTTTACCTGTTTTGTTCAAGTATTGTTATAAATACTGTTATAGTGACAGTCGGAAACTTTGAGCCGTAATGAAAGCGGGAGGTTTGGCGCTTTAAAATCTGATTCAACCCACCATTTCTTTAGAAATGCCTGTACCAAGTCAGGGTCATTACGGTTTTCACAGTTTTCCGGTTGTTGACTGATTTTGTCTGTGTATATACTTATGAGTATTGACTTTCCCTTTGTAAGATTGTTCGGAGTTCGGTAGTTTTTGTATTACTCTTATTTCACGACCAAATCATTAGTGTTTCGTGAATAAATTCGTGCATTTCCCCATATTATTGTTATTGCGACTTTTTATATTTCTTAAAACATATGTATATAAAGATAATAGGCTACTTTATTTTTCTGTTGCAATTTATCCGGGATTTTTCGCAGATTGACTGGACTAATTATGGTCTTATAGTTGTAATTGCTGTATTTTTAATAGGTGTTTCTTTTTCATAATAAAAGATATATATAGACTTTGGCATTTGTAAATTGGCAACGTCCGGCGACGTTGTTGAACGTTCTTGATATTGACAGATATTTATTGTTTTATTTTTACAATGTGTTAATATTTTAAGCTTTTTAATCAAAATTGTATTTAATGGTAAAATGTCAGTAGCTTTAAGAGAATATTTATGGTATCATTTAATTAAAAATATATATATTTATGAATTTTCACAACATGATATAAAGTTCGGTTACACATATCTGGTTTGTCAGTGACCTGCTACAGATCGATGGTATTCTCCGGGTACTCCGGTTCCCTCTACCAATTCAACTGACCGACAGGATATAAGTGAACTATTGTTGAAAAGGGGCTAAGCACCATTAACAAAACCTATATATATCTCTAAGATGCGTACCGCTCATATTCTATCTTAGTACAAACATGATTGACGATTGTCTATGTCTGTGTCACATGTTGAGAGTCATGTTCTGTTTATGTATTATGTTGCATGTATTGGGCGTAAAAATTAGCAAATTACTACAAAAAAGTAGCAATATTACTAAAATAATATCATTGTAGATTTTAACTTTGTGTATTTGCCAGAATAAGAAAATAAAACAACTAATAATATAAGGGGTTACCATTTTTCTCTTGCTATTTAGGGAATAATAGTACTATTATTCATATTCTTATGAAATTCTCCCTATGTGCATACACTAGTTTGAAAATATACAAATAAATGACGAAATATATGCACTTTTCAAATTCCTGCCGCTAAAAAAATAGTAATGTAGTTGTTTAAGGATCCGTCATCTTGAAAACGTGAAATCCTACATGCCATATGCACAACAATGCACAAATATAATTAAAATGCCTACCTTGAAAACTTATTTTAGTTAAATTCTATCTAAATTGAAGCGTACACGAAGCCACATAACGTCTGATCTTTACATTTTAAACTGGAAGTCTTCATATGACGTCATGTTGTTTATGTGCCAATGTCGTTCAACATTATTTCCCGGAATTTTAATGCTTGTGATTTTTAGTCCCAGGGATATGCAAGAATACTTTTTTTTTTCAGTATTGCATTAGAATGGACAGTAAACTCGATTTGCGACCATCAAATCTCCAATTGATGCCGTGAAAATTTCAAATACAATACATTCATCTCCTAAATATGTCGTCAGCGTCAGCGTCAAATTGATAGTCGGAAATATCTGGGTCAGCATATTGTTTACAAACAAGTGCATTCGGCGTAGGAATGTAGCATTCCTTCAGGCATGTCAACTGCAGATTTGACAGCCCTCGATAGCCAATGGCAATACGCGTTACATTATAATTGCATTATAATTTGATATTTTACTGCTTACCCTTCTCGTTCACTAGGTTCATCCCAGGTTTTTGTAGTGATCGACGTTGGTCATCTTTAGGTTCATCCCAGGTTTTTGTAGTGGTCGACGTTGGTCATCTTTAGGTTCATCCCCGGTTGTTGTAGTGGTCGACGCTGGTCATCGCTAGGTTCATCCCCGGTTGTTGTAGTGGTCGACGTTGGTCATCTTTAGGTTCATCCCAGGTTTTTGTAGTGGTCGACGTTGGTCATCTTTAGGTTCACCCCAGGTTTTGGCAGTGGTCGACGTTGGTCATCTTTAGATTCATTCCAGGTTTTTGTAGTGGTTGACGTTGGTCATCTTTAGATTCATTCCAGGTTTTTGTAGTGGTCGACGTAGGTCATCTTTAGATTCATCCCAGGTTTTGGTAGTGGTCGACGTTGGTCATCTTTAGATTCATTCCAGGTTTTTGTAGTGGTTGACGTTGGTCATCTTTAGATTCATTCCAGGTTTTTGTAGTGGTCGACGTTGGTCATCTTTAGGTTCATCCCAGGTTTTTGTAGTGGTCGACGTTTGTCATCTTTAGATTCATTCCAGGTTTTTGTAGTGGTCGACGTTGCCATCTTTAGGTTCATCCCAGGTTTTTGTAGTGGTCGACTTGGTCATCTTTAGATTCATTCCAGGTTTTTGTAGTGGTCGACGTTGGTCATCTTTAGGTTCATCCCAGGTTTTTGTAGTGGTCGACGTTGGTCATCTTTAGATTCATTCCAGGTTTTTATAGTGGTTGACGTTGGTCATCTTTAGATTCATTCCAGGTTTTTGTAGTGGTCGACGTTGGTCATCTGTATGTTCATCCCAGGTTTTGGTAGTGGTCGACGTTGGTCATCTTTAGATTCATTCCAGGTTTTTGTAGTGGTCGACGTTGGTCATCTTATCTTTAGATTCATTCCAGGTTTTTGTAGTGGTCGACGTTGCCATCTTTAGGTTCATCCCAGGTTTTTGTAGTGGTCGACGTTGGTCATCTTTAGATTCATTCCAGGTTTTTGTAGTGGTCGACGTTGCCATCTTTAGGTTCATCCCAGGTTTTTGTAGTGGTCGACGTTGGTCATCTTTAGATTCATTCCAGGTTTTTGTAGTGGTCGACGTTGGTCATCTTTAGATTCATTCCAGGTTTTTGTAGTGGTCGACGTTGGTCATCTTTAGATTCATTCCAGGTTTTTGTAGTGGTCGACGTTGGTCATCTTTAGATTCATTCCAGGTTTTTGTAGTGGTCGACGTTGGTCATCTTTAGATTCATTCCAGGTTTTTGTAGTGGTCGAGGTTTGACATCTTTAGGTTCATCCCAGGTTTTTGTAGTGGTTGACGTTGGTATTTTCAGTTTTCTGTGTTCCCAATGTTGCACGTGTCTCTGGATTTTTCATTCATTAATGCCCTTTCGGTTTTTTCTAATGCTTATTCTTTTATTTTATTGTCGCACATTTAAATGAAGGCATTTTTCTTAGAATGAGTCAATTAACATGTTAAATTCAGAATCCAAGAAATCTGCTAACTAGATATGGAATAATAAAATGTAGTATTAACTGGAACAAAATAGACCTATTTCCACTTTGCACTGACTATATTTTATAGAACAAATATAATCTTAGATCTTGAAGCCGAGAAAGTGAGCGTGCATGTGTGTGTGTTGTAGAGATATCAATTTAGGTTCTGTGTCCACGATTTTTGCTTGAAATTTGGAACTATACAGAAAGCGTGGTATTTTTTCTCGTCTGATTTGGAAATCAGGTCACAAAAGACCACCATTAATGACGTAGATATCAGGATTAACATTGTTTATAACTAACCAGAATATATGACCTAGGCAACCTTTGTCTATCCTGTTTTCGCACTGTTGTTTTCTTGCTCTTATAGAACTTGATATTATTTAACTTTCAGCTTGCCTGATGGAGGTTATTAGTGGGCACTAACTTTGCTATGTATGTGTTAGTTTGTTTGGCAGTAAGTGTGGCAAACGTCCTTAATAATATTTATGCAAACCAATCGTTTTTTGTGAGAATTGACGATTTGAATGGGTACATTAATTATCTCCTGTATTGACAACTTTCTAAAAATAAAATCATGTAACTAAACATCAAAAGTCAAACCCAACCAGCAGTGCGGGGACATCTAGTCATTGTACTTGATACAAGGTGTTCCTAAGATACAAATAAGTGGTTCGTGTTAAGAGGTAAAGGGAGATATCACAGCACGACAAAACCGTTGTTATATGTCCGAAGGCACAACATCCTCACTGGGGCAGTTAATATTAATGTTGTCTGAAGGTTTTGTGTTTTTTCTTCTAACTTTGTAATTGTACTGTTGTTGTTTTGTATTGTATCTTGGTCGTGCCTTTTAATCGATCTTCATCACCGATTGTTTGGGTATTCATTGTCTTTTTATTATAATATATGATTATACATGTGGTCTTTATTAACTCTCTATGATCAGACAGACCACTAAAAATATTATCGTTGTTAAATACAGTGGTGTTATACGGATCTTGACTATATTATAAAACGTCTGTTATCTTATAAGAAATAGGAACTGCTGCAACTGGATTCTATCTCGGGATGTTTTGTTAGGTTCACTGTGAGTATTTTATTTTATTGTTGTTTTTTTTTTGCTTTTGTTTCATTCCCGGTTTTTGTAGTGGTCGGTGTTAATCTTCTAGTTTTCTGTGCTTTGTTTTTGTTTTGTATATTTTCCCTCAATGTTTTATTCCCAATGTTGCATGTGTTTCTGGATTTTTCATTCATTATTGTCCTTTCGGTTTTCTCTAATGTTTATTCTTTTGACCAATCAAATAAATAATGGTTATCTAATGTTTATTTTATTGTCGTACATTTCTGGAATCGGTTCAGCAGTTTTGTTGTATAGAACAATTGTTGTAGTATAGGAATTATATTTTGCTAATAATCAAAGCGCAGCAGGGTAGAACGTGGGCGCATATCTTCATATAGAAAATATGGTTGATGATCCATTTGCGCACCTGCGAATGGAGACCATTCACCCAAATTTACTCAACAGGTGTCGCTCGAGTAACAACGGTGGTTAGCGAAGCGTTTTACTATCGCTTAGACGTTTGTAACCTATGTAAACTATTATTTCAAACACAATTTCTATCTAATTATCCTACAATAATTATTTTTTATTTGTATAACAATATTCCTGAAGTTAACAACAAATGCATCATAAGTTGTAACCATCTTCTGACATCTTACTAAATTACTAAAGTGATCACGTCATTACGTTGAAATAAGACAAGGACAACGTTGCAATCATATCTGCGTCACGGGCACCTGTTACTAACTGTGAATGCGAATATAAAATAAATATGAATACATTCTTATTAATTTTTTCTTATGTTCTCCATGAGCGAAAATCAATAATTTCAATAATTTTGTAATTAGTAAATACGCATAGCATACGTACAATAACTGTTGAATGAGGAAACTATAGTACACGTGTACGTACGTTGTTAAACAAAGTTTGATATTTGTTCACATTCTTTGTATATTTGTATATATTATATATATATATTATAAAAAAAAAAAAAAAAACAACTAAGCGTGTTGGGACCTTATCTTCATCTCATTGAAAATTAACTTGTTCTCGTCGTGATATAGCTGAAAAATTGCCGTAATCAACAATTACTCACTGATCCCCAATATGATGTTAAAAACATATTCTGTCTCAAACATAAATATCTACATTTATTAATCTACTATTTAAGTGGTTATTTTCGAAGGGGTGTTAATTTTGCGTTTTTTAGACAAACTGTTCGCGTGGGCTCTAATTTTACGATTTCAGCTTTATCTTAAGCCATTCAAATAAAGGCATCAAACATTCTGAAGATTTTGATAAATAAAATTCAAACGTGAATACCTGGGTCGTATTATAGATAATGTTGATTTTTTTCATGAACAGTCATGTGTACATTTTATTTTCATCAACAGTCATGTGTGGATTTTATTTTTCATCAACAGTCGCTTGACTATTATTGATTGGTAATAATACTAATGTGATTTCTATATGATAAAGTTTGTCAGTGACTTGCGGCAGATCGGTGGTTTTTTCAGGGAACTCCGGTTTCCTCTACCAATAAAACGGGCCGAATAAAACTGGCCGTCACGAAACAAGAAGTGTACTGTTTCATTTCAACGGTAATACTACACTAAATACAAAATATATTTGGGCGTGTTGATTAAATTACATGATAGTGCTACATATGATGATAGAAGAAAAGCATATGAATGGTTAAAGCACCAAGTATTAAAATGCAACTTATCTCTTTGAAGGTTTACTTTTTAAGGAATCAATCTTATCGGGACAAATCCGCGAATCAGAAGCAATAATTAAACTGTTGAACTTTCTTGCATAAGGTTCTTGAAATCCGGACAAGTATAATACGAGTGATTGTTGTAGTTTAACGTCAATTCAGCAAATTTTCAGCTATATCATGGCGAGAACAAGTTAATTTTCAATGAGATGATGATGAGGTCCGCTTTGTACTAGACCAACACACTGAGTTGAATTTTTATAGTGCTAGCTCACTAAAACAACAGTCCGCGGATAGACATGTCGCCCCACTCGGACACATTATCCTGATTCCGAGCCGACCAGTCTTTGCTCTTTTTCATTAATGCTGCGTGCTTACCAGAGAAGCAAAAATATCGATTTGTATAGTCTGGTATGACCCGACCGGGGCTCGAACCCACGATCTACCGCACTCGAGGCGAGCACTCTAACCATTACGCCACCGATGCGTTCGTATTATACGAAGCTGCATGGACGCGGTCGAGACACACATTCATGTCATTAAGGGGACGACGATTTAACTTTTAGGATGTTTTTTTCTGAAAATAAAATATATTAATTATGTGGTGAAATTTTAAAGAAACAAAATAAATTGACACGAAAGATGCAAAAATATCATTAATCCGGCCCTACAGTTCTCAACGAGAAATTTACGATAAAAATTTGAAGGGAATTACTGATTTTTTTTATGTCCAAAAAATAAAAATCTGACTTTTGTTTCCTGTGAAAAAATATATCGCTGTGGGGGAAATGATAGTTTTCTGTGTAGTGTTTTGTAGATCAGTGATTGTCCTTTTTCTTTTGGCCATTGCATTGCCTACCCTTGCGCTTGGGGATCTTAAAACTCTTCTTGCATTGTTTTTGAAGCAAAAGCGAGTACGCAAATTTACATGGTTAGACCCTATACAGTGTGAAAAAAATACGTGTACAATTTTCAATCGGGTTCAATTTAGTCTGAAAACTCGTGTGCAATCTTATGTCATAAGACAACAAATGAAGCAAAAAAAAACTCGTGTGCAATTTAAGTCATTAGACACCAAATGAAGTAAACAAAAACCACGTACATGCAATTTTACATTGCCATTGCAGGCATTGGGCCCTATAGGCTATGATTGTCACCGGTCACTGTGAAATAAAATAGAAAAAAAGGTATTGGAAATATCAGAATAAAATCGATTATGTTCACTTCCGTCCTCTCTATAGGCCGTGCCTACCGTCATATTACGCAACGCTTCAGATCAAGGACACCGCGTAGGTAATGATATTGACATTTGATTACATTGGTTAAATGCGTTTATCGGAAAACAAACGTTTTCCTAACCACCGTTGATACAGCGACGCCACCTGGGGGGAAATGGGTGAATGGTATCCATTCACAAACAAATACACTAAAAGTACAAGACACAAAAACCCTTGGACAACATTAATATCAATTGGTATAGCCAGGCTGTATCCCCTTAAGACAAACTACAAGGGTATTGCCTTTCATGATATGTGAAGTATCTTCTTAAGATGAAACGCTTATTCATATTTTAGAACACCCTGTAAGAAGTAAAATGGCATCCCGATTATCAGCTTGCGTTGACCTGATTTGTTTTGTTCATAAGAATTTTATAAGAATGTTTGTTATCATGCTTACTGATTGACCAATCAAATAAATAATGGTTATTTAGAAACACTCTTTATCCTAATTGTTTCATAGAAAAAACATTTATTTAAAGATGTTATTATTTTTGGTGATGGTCAAATTGTCTAACATATGTCTGGGATATCGTGGGTTCGAGCCCCTGTCGGGTCAAACCAAAGACTATAAAATTGGTATTTGGTGTTTCTCCGCTAAGCACGCAACATTAAGGAGAAAGAACAAAGACTGGTCGGCTCGGAATCCGAATAATGTGTCCGAGTGGAGCGATATGCCTACCCGCGGACTGTTGTTTCAGTGAGCTAGCGCTATCAAAATCCAACTCAGCGTGTTGGTCTAGAAGGAGACCTCACCATCATCTCATTGAAAATTAACTTGTTTTCGCCATGATATAGTTGAAACATTGCTAAATTGGCGTTAACCAACAATCACACACTCATTCTAACTAATATCTGAACCATATTAAAATATTTGAGACTAGATTTGCTATACAATAAGTATTCAATGCAAAGGGAAATAAACATTAGAGAAACCCGAAAGGAAAATCACAAATGAACAGAGACAAAGGCAGTATTGGACACACAACACACAGTGATGTCTTGCATATGCAGAGCCGGTATAAATATATACGTTTAAGATTCCATTAAAACAGTTTGAATTTTTTTACCGTTTTTCGAGCAAAATGTCGAATATAACTAGTATCGACTTTTGTCCTTGAAAACTGTCAACTTTCAGTGACGTTGATGACATTGATGTTGTATTGTTTTGTTGATGTTTTGGTTGTTATTTATTATCATATTGCTTATTTTGCCTACTTTAATGAAAATGTGATCAAATTGGAAAATGTCAGTAACTTTAAGTGATAACACGCAAAATGAATGGGAATATTTTCTGTGTGATGTTTTGTAGTTCATTGTCCTAATTGGATTCACGATTTTTGATTACCCGTTTGGTATCTTTAAGCTGGTCCATTTGTCCTTAATATTTTGGCTATTGTATTTTCTGTCCTTTTTCGATTTGCGACTTATCATTACCAGTTTGGTATCTTCAAACTTTTCTTAATTTAGAACATATATTTATTTTTACATTATCTTAATATAGTTGTGTTGTATTTTTCTATTTTTCTATTTCAGATAAAAATATATCGACTTTGGGATTTGTATATAGTCAACCTCCGGTGACGTTGATATACGCTTTTGATATGAACACTTGACTACTGTCTAATTTTACACTGTGTTAATATATTACTTCTTTTAAGCTCTTTAATCAAAATCTTATTTGGGAAATGTCAGCAACTTTTATGGCATGAATTAATTTCAAAAGATATGTGTATGAACTTTGTCAACATGATATCAAGCTTACCCTTCGTCAATACACGGGTTCATCCCCGGTCTTTGGTGAGGTTCGCGTTGCGCATCCTTGTACTGTGTTTTTATTTTGATTGTTTTCGTCCTGTGTGTCCCAACGTTGTTTTGTTTTCCCTGGATTGTCCATTCTTGATTACCCTCAAAAGTTGTATCGATCGTTTATTTATCGGGAATGGATATACATATATTCCTTTTCTTCATAGCAAAACATGTATATAGTTGTGAAGCTAGTCAAAATGTGTGCTCGAGAATGGTTATCAATACGTGAAAAACATATTTTTATCTGTGTTTAATTAGTTTTAAAATCTTTTTTTTTTCTATTATTATCATATTCCCTTTTGCATTAACTAAAGAAGAGTTTCAAGATACCAAAGGTGTAATCATAATCCATTAATCGAAGAAACACAGACAAAACAATGTCAGGAAAAAAGAACAAAAGGATAAACAACGATCCGCATAGTACTAAAGATCAAGTAAAACGAACCCCACTAAAACTGGAGGGGAACTCAGGTTCTCCAGAAGTGTAAGGAGTTCCTGCTCCGCTTATTTATTAAATACGTTGTGTAAGAATACAGATAAATACAAATTTAATTACCACACATAGCAGGAGAGAGGGTCAGCATGTGGGAGAATAAATTATTAATTAAAATCTGGATAAAAAAACACCGTTATTGTTACAATACATTTAATATAGCATACAGATAACAACATTATAATTAGTCCTGTTTGATGACAACACTTTGTTTTTTATGCATGATTTAATTTGATATGAATATTGCAATCTAATTGGCAGAACTTCCTGGAGCAACATTGGTTATACTTGATAACCTGGGTTTGTAAAGCGACGAAGTTAAAGCTAGTTTTATTGTCCCAAAACCGCATTTCTTAATGCAAACCAAAAATGAACAAAATCCACCATATCGGAACAAATTCGATTCTTATAATACAAATATAGACGACTGTGTAATTTTCTGGCTTGGCAAATGTGAAATTAAACAGGTCATATATATCCAACACCCCTTCATAGTGAACTTATGTGGTCATGCAAATGGATTCCACCTGTGAATAAAGTGTCTACTCTCTCACATATCTGTATGATCTGCATTGCTATACACAACGTTTGAATCTTGAATCTTATGCATAATACATTCAATATTCAGGACACAGAAGTTGTCGTATGTATAATATCAGTTCTATGAAAGAGACCTGATGGCCTGAAACATCGCTTAAATATTATATGGTACAGAAGGCCACTATAAGACATAATAGGTATACAATGGTCAACTTTTGGAAAGATAATAAATAGTGTCGTACTCAGAAGAGGGCCAGTAAAAAGTCTGAATACAAACTGCAAGCTTCACTGCAACGTATGAGTAGTGAATTCCAAGCGTTTCTAGAATAAGCTTCATTAAAGAGACATGATGGCCTCAACCAGCATTTAAATATTAGATAGTACACCACACCATCGGAATGCATAACTGTCAATCAATAGTCAACTTTGAAACACATTGTTATTGGCAATACCATATCTCGTCTTCTGTACACAAGTGACAGAATGTGCTATTATCTTCCGCAAAGCTTCTTAAAAGATAAGATGATATCGTTCTTCAAAAAAGTTTTGACTGGTAGAAAGTTGACTATTGGTGTCAAATAATAGGTAAACGTCAGGAATGGAGCTAATACCTTAATATTGAAATTAAAATGAAGAAAAATACATTCGAAACAATGAAATAGTAATAACCTTCCAAACAGTAGAGATTATTTGCAGTCTGGTAGAAAGTGGAACATAGGTGTAAAATGGTATGTAAATGTCAGGAAAAGACGCAATATTTTATGGATTGAAATTAAAATGAAAAAAAAACACTTTCGGAACAATAAAATAGTATGTTTTCTATATCAATGTCACTAAGCTGATACGGAAATTATCACTAAGATCAAACGACAAATGCCCAACTTACCGATGAAAAACAGTATAAGCAAACACCTTATATTGCATAAAATAAACCATTGAAAATATTGAATACTGCCTCTTTTATCGGAACATTCTAAAAGTTATATCTTTCTAAGCTACTTATAAAACAAGTTTAATATTGTCATTATATTTCTGTAATGAAATATAAGACAGAATCGTGGAAATGTGAATCATTAATGAAAGTCAATGTTCGTGTCATTTTGACAGTTGCTATGCTTCCTTAATTTTGATCGCTTGTTTAATCTCAAATGTGTGTTTTTATTATTTGGACAAAAAGAAGTATGACACGACATGCATTTCGTAATTTAAAGATATAGTTATATAGTTTTAGCAAATTATGTAATATTTACATGACACGATAATAATAAATGCTTGGGGTTCTCCACTGTATATCTGCATGATTGCGTGTTTGTGTCTCTGCAATGCTTCTACATCTTTTTCATCAGAACATACAGTCTTCTTAAATATTATTTAAGATTTCTTGTGATATGAAGCTGTAGTATATAGCTGAAAGAATACCTTCTCCCTTTAAAACGGTTGTTTCCAGTATTTTGAATGATTATCGTTAATTTGCGTACTTTCTATCTCCACGCTTATTACTCGCGATTTTCAACATGTGACAACGAATTACAGTATGATATATAGGTCTCTGTGATCTTCCGTTAACAAACACACCTATAGATAAAGCCGTATATATGGTAAATGTTGCACGTCTTTGTAAAATATCTCTACAAATAGAAGAATATTAAATGTACACATATTTTGACTTCGTCGTAATATTCACTGCAGCTATTTTTTGTTTTGTTTCGGAATCAGCGTTGATGATTTAAAAGGTGGATATAAGGCTTGTGATATTTTCCTCACGAGTTTTATATTTCTGTTCACGGTGTTGATGACGCAAGATACAACTTCTCTAGATAAATCCTCTACATTGAAGAATTGTGCCAGTGGTAACACTATAGACATGGTGGTTTATTAGTGTATGCCATCGTGATATATCTGCATGAGTTTTATAGTATTTTACAACCCACGTATCACCTACACAAACCTGCTCACGTTATGATGCTCATTATATAATGTGACGTATTTTTACTACCAATTAACTTTTATATTTGTTCTATCAACTTTTGAATTTAATGATTATGTTATTTACACTTTATTATTAACTATTCTACCAATATCAACCAAACGAATAATCACCTATCACCTTCATTCACTGACGACATATGCTGTTGGAAATCCACGTTCTCGCTTGGGACAGGCCAAGACATGGCTCGGTGTTATATTAAGTGCTTACTTTTCTAAAGATTTTTGTTTTATGTTTTTTTGTTTTTTTTGTTTTTGTTTTTGTTTTTGTTTTTTGTTTTTCTGTCTTTTTGTTGTGGTTGTTGTTTTTTTTGTTTTTGTTTCTGCTTTGAATAACCCATCAATTTGATTATATTCTGAAGGTTGAAAAGAAAATCATTATATAACAGACATTTTATTTCAAAACATGTTACATACTCTCCTTGTCTGGAGCACTGATAATGCTGTACAATAAGACTATGAACATTTTGGTTAGTTTATTTCATGCTTTCTGATTGTTTCTGTCAATAATGCATATATTTTTGTCTAGATGTTTGTCTCTTTCTTTATTTGTTCTTTCAATTTTTTTTTGTTGGCAAATGATTAGACCATTTACAGCAGTGGATATAATACTCGGTAAAAAGTATTATGAAGTGAATTTTCTCTTGAGGGGAAATTCTTCTATATCTGTATCAAATACTGTATTTATAATATCATATTTAATTCAATAGATATTTCAAAGGTTTCTTCAAATAAAGCTATTACTTATTCCAAAATACCTGTATTATGGGGTATAACCATATATAATGTAATATCGAGTCTGAGGCATTCTTACAGAAGTTACACTATCACGATTATTTACTGCCTATCTTAAATAAAACATGTTTGTTGGTAAGATTCTGTGTTGAAGTTTATACTGAAAGTTTCTAAGCTTAATGTCATTTGTGGTCACAGAGATATTTTCAAAAACATTTTCTAAATTAATTTCACCTACTTCTGATTTCCATTTAATTAAGCTATTGATGCAATCTATGTTTATGACATCTTTAATTTAAAAAGTAATAAATTTCCTTTGACAAACTCTTAAATTTTAATATTTTATTAATAAAGGCATTTTAATCCCTGATTTATATTTTTGAACAATATTTAATTATTGAAATTAATCTTATTGATCTTTAACTTCTTCAAGTGTTTTATATGTGTTGTTGTCATTAAGGAGATCTCTCGTAAGTAAGCCAACTTATCAAAAAGTTCCCTATAGAAGATAATTTTCCCCTCCAGGTTCAAGTGTGAATCATGCCATATTACACTGTCTATGTTTAGCTCGTCTCTGAATTTCAATTCAATGAAATATTTGAGGAGATCTTTCCAAAATTGTTTTTCATTGGAACGTTATCGATGTTTTCCTATGTCAAATTGAAATTGAAAATGAAATGTTTGTCTAGGTAAGGATATCTTAATTTGTATTACATCTTTCCAGGAGCTGTCAATGGAATTGTCCACCATTGTTTTTTAATCCACATAAATTTGACTGACTTACAATAACTATATACATTTGTAATGTCTAAGCCCCCTTGTGAATACTTTAATAATACCACATTTCTCTAATTCTGTGGTGGTTTTTGTTCCATCTAATTTTTTTAAATGATTCTATCAATTTCTTTGAAGAGACTATGTTCTGGATTTGGTAGAACTGATATTGGATATGTTAATTATGAGATTATTGAACATTTTATTACTGTAACCTTCCCATATAATGCTAAATTTCTTTTACCACAGGAACGAACAATACTTTTTATTTTCTCTTTCGTTTCTTCAAAATTATATCTAATAAGACGTTCAGTATTTCCATTTGTCGGTATTGTTATCCCGAATAATGGTCATGTCGGAGAAAAGCTATGTGTACAAATTTCCAGTTTTGACTTTCCTAGTGGTGCCAATTCAGATCTATTATAGTTTAATTTTAGCCCACCTATTGCAGTATCACTCTCTAATAATTTGACAACATTTCTTATTAAATTTGCACATCCATCAAGTGCAATTTGCGCATCATTTCCATATTGAAACAATTTCAATTCTTTGGAGTTAAATTTAAGCTCTCTTATGTCTTCTGATCTCCTATTTGCTATGCCCATGATTTCAGCACATAGAAGAAATAAATAAGGCGATATAAGACACTGGGTTGAACGCCACGAGTAACATTGAAAAAGGTGTAGCTCATCCAGTATGCAATACACAACTGCATATATTATTGAACAAAAAATAGTTATCCACTGCTGAAATGGGTCCCCAAAATTAAAGAAGGGAAGATATTTTATATAAGAATTTCCAACTTATGGCATCAAAAGCTTTTTCAAAGTCAATGGATAGTTAAAAGTCTCCAGTTCTTAAATAGCTTTGTATCTTTATCTTTTTTCAGAAGTAGAGTAATAATACTCAATTTTGTTAAATATGCATATTTTTGTTCTAATAACTATATGAAAAAGAATCTAATAGTAAGTCTTTAATAGTGTTCCAGAAAAATGTTTTACAATTCAATAGGTAATCCATCTGTGCTTGGGGATTTTCCATTTTTGGATGTTTGTATAACCTTCACAAACTTTTCATCCAATATCATACCAATATCATGCCTTCACAATATTCTCTTTCATCTTCATTTAATTTAGGAATATCATTGTCAGTGTCAGTGGGAAGAAAAGTGTACAATACATTATTGCTTAATGTGTCTGAAATTTCCTTGTTTGACTAAAGAAAGCTATACAATTTGAATTGTTCATTTAAAATATCTTTAAGCATTGACACTGTTTAGCCATCATCCGTTATCATACTATTTATAGATTTATCAATATAATTTCTATTTTCTAGATTAAAGAAGTGATTGCCACGTTGGTATCTTTATACTTTATTTACTGTCTTGTATGAAAAATTATGGGTTCACAGCTTCAACAAATAAATATATAAACAAATTTCATATTTAAAAACATTACATCTATATTGTCAAATAACAGGAGGTGTTTCGACGTCTGACACGTTCACTGATCTGTTCACATTATATCAATAGATGTCACTCTGCTCTGATTCGCATGCAGTGTCGGTTATCTCCCTGCTTTTACGTGTTATTGTTATGTATCGTACGTCATATATTCCTACAATCGTGTACCATAATCCTAATAATAATATAATTATTGATGAACAAAGATGACGCATTTGACTAAGGCCAACATCCGTTTTAAGCAGATACACGCCCACTCTCCATCATTTCTCGAAATCAACTGATGAGACTGTTCAGATATATTAATTAATTGGTTCGCTTTTCAAGCATTTCATTGGTAAATTCCTATACAATCTGGCCTATATCACGTGTGTTTTAAACTTTTTTTTCTTTTTCGTTTGTTTGTTTGTACTTATATTTCATAAATCACTTGCACAGATTTGAAGATCTGCCTAATAATATGACAATTTTAAAAAATTAACCAACAGGATAACTAACCATTGGTGAGGACACGGGTTAATCGCTGTTTTTTTGGTGGGGTCCGTGTTGCCCACCCTTTTAGTTTCTGTACTGTGTTTTATTTAGCTTATTTTCGTTCTGTGTGTTATGCCCAATGTTGTTTTGTTATCTCAGTATCGTTCATTCTTGATTGTCCCAAAGGTTTTCTCTAGCGGTTATTTATAGTTGAGGAAAACAAATGTATTCCTCTTCTTCATAGTAAAACATGTATATGGTTCTGAAGCGAGTCAAAAGGTGGGCTCGAGAATTGTTATCAAAATACCTAGAACATATTTTTTTTATTTTTGTTTCCTATTTCTTAATATCTTTTTTTTACCATATTCCCTGTTGTAGTAACAAAACAAATGTATGTTTTCTATGTTGGTGTATCTCTCGATATAGAAAATAGCGTCTTTTACCATTTTCGCACGCGCATGTTTCCAGGCAATTTGTGGCCAGCAGTGGAGAATGATGTCAGGTATTGATAAAGGTCCGAGGTTGATATAAATGTTACAAAATACAAATACATGTAATGTATTATTTACAGTTCCTAAGTCATGTAATTATGGTTAAACCTAAGGTTTTTCTCCCTCAGAAATGAGTGACTCCAGTCAATTGTGGTTATTTTATTATGCTCTATGATATTCCGGCTACCAACATTTTTTAATTATTTGGCTTTCTTTCAAATATTTTAACTTTCAGAGGACCTGATGAAGGTCATTCTAGAAGCGCTTCGTGCTCATTAAGTGAAATATTTGTGTTTTTTATTAAGCAGAAACGACAATCAATCAATCAATCAAGCTTATAATGCAGTGCTAAAGAGTAAGTCAACGGAATGTATTGGCTCGAATACAGAATAATGTGCCCGTCCGAGTGGGGCGACATGTCTGCGCCCATGGACTGTTATTTCAATGTGCTTGCATAATAAATGTAACTACTCAACATGTTGTTCTAATACACAGCGGACATCATTATCGTTTCATCGAATGTAACTTGTTCTCGCCATGATACAAATGAAATATTGCCCATGTATACCTAATTAATAATCACCCATTCACTCACTACTTTTTAAATTATAATAATGCTCATGACGATGCCAAGAAATATATCTCGTTGACTAATCAACAGTCGTTTTATTTTTCCAGATTTCTATAGCATTGTTCATATACAGTCAATTATGGTTTTCACGTTTTTAATAGCACGTTGAAGATCACTTGTGATCAAATATTGGTTTGTAGTTTTTCCTCCTTTTCTCAGTGATCAATTGTATGTGACATATGGATATTTTGTAGTTTTGCAATTTGTTTTGCCTCCAATGTTAGAGCATAACGATAAACAAATATGTGGAACAATAATAATAGTCTTTATTCGTAAGCAACACAGTCTTTCTTCGTATTATGTAATGCAAATTTTGAGTTATGTATGAACGGATTTAAACCCGCCATATTCTTATGCCTTATATAAAATCTGATTCAACAAAAACCTTTATTGTTACAATACATTTAACATAACATACATATAACAGCATTATAATTAGTCCTGTTTGATGAACACACTTTGTTTATTGATTTATAAATAAAATGAAGTAAATCGTCATACAGTCCACAATCCAATCGAAGCATTATTGAAGCACAGGCTCATCATATACCCCTAACACTAATATACACGACCGCTCACTTTACTGGATTGGTACGTGCACTTCAATAAAAGCAACTAAGTTAAAGTTAGCTTCAACCATCATTTAAATATTAGATAGTACACAAGACCATCGGAATGCATAGCTGTCAATCAATAGTTAACTGTGAAAAAAATGTTATTGGCAATACCATATCTCGTCTTCTGTACACAAGTGACAGAATACTTTTCAACAATGTGTTATTCTCTTCCGCAAAACTTCTTAAAAGATCAGATGATACCTTTCTTTAAAATGTTTTGACCGATAGAAAGTTGACTATTGGTGTCAAATAATAGGTAAACGTCAGGATTGGAGCTATTAACTTAATATTGAAATACGAATGAAGAAAAACACATTCGGAACAATGAAATAGTAATAACCTTCCAAATAGAAGGGCTTATTTACAGCCTGGTAGAAAGTGGAACATAGGTGTAAAATGGTATTTAAATGTTAGGAAAAGACGCAATAAAGTATTGAAATTAAAATAAAAGAAAAACCTCTTTCGGAACAATAAAATAGTAATGACCTTCCAAACAGTGATGATTATTGACAGTCGAAAGTTACACGTCCTGTTATGTTTTCTACACTTTGTCAGCGACAAAAGTCTCATCAACAACAATCAACATTAAGTATAATTTATTTGTGATAACTACATGAATAAATTTATTTTAAAATTCAACATTAATAATCTCTTTGGTGACGATCACGTTGTACATAGTAATTTATTAATTAATTTATATTTTGTTTTCGCTGATGGGTAAAGATAATTAAAGAAAATATAGCCAATTTAGTGCGCGCGACGTTTCTGGAATAACCTTCATCAGGTACGCTCAGAGCCAAAATATTAGAAAGCCATATAATTAAAACAAATATTTGGGAGGAATAAAACCAAAGGGCCTCAACAGAGTAGCCAATATCGGGTAATGGTCACCTATGCCCGAGGAACTTAGTTTTCATTAAAAAAAAACATAACGATATTTATTTTCTAATTTCTTCCTCGCATCTCTTTAATTACTTGAACTTTCCTTCGATCGTCACTATTTGTCATGAGTAGCATTTACGTAAATGTAGCTCTATATTAAGCTTGCATTGGAGTCTGCAAAATTCTGATGACCGTAAATCAAACAAGGACAGACAGCACAATGGCTAAAAGAAAAAGGACGAAAGTACAAAACATCACACAGAGAACCATCCCATTAATGCTACTAACATTTTCCAATATGTAATGTGCTAATGAATAGAAACAAAACATCAATGCAGCGTCAATGTGACCAACGTTCATATACTAGTTATATTCAGTAGCGATCAAACGATAAAAATATTAAATGATTAGGTGAAGCTTTAAATGTCTATGTCGATAACCGTCCTGCATTCACATGAGATCACTGTGTCTTATGTACCCGATGTTGCCTTTGTCTCTGGATTGTCCATTCTTTATTGCAACTTCGGTTTTCTTACACGTTTATATATTTTAGCATTGAATGCTCTTATTATAGAACGAAGTAGAACAAAATGACAAATAATTATCTGCAAAGCACTACACAAAAAAATAAGATCGAGTAACACGAATCCCACCAAACACTGGGTGTGAACTCAGGTGCTCCGGAAAGGAAAGCAGTTCCTGGACGATTAATGGCACCCGTCGTGTTACTCTAATTGCTAACACGGTAATAAGTCATAGATTATCGATGATTTGTACATGTTCCCTTTGATCTTTACATCCAATAATATATATTATCAAACAACTATCGTCATATGAACATACTGTCGCTGTTTTGTAATGTAACGCTTAACGTCACCGACATCATCTTACCAAATCCTCGATCAACATACCATCGTTGATATATTTCTTAAGTATCGATGTTTTGTACATTTGCCCTTTCCTCTTTACACGCAATAACATATATTATCAAACAACTATCGTCATATGAACATAACATCTTTTTTTAACAAGTGACATATTTTATTCAAATGCGTGTTACACTTAACACCCCAAAGGTCCAAGTTCCTCTTGGTGTTTCTCTGTTACATTCTCTTCTGATTATACAGGGAGGTAACCAGAATTGCATTAAAGATATAGAAACAAAATACTATGTATATTAAATACCTTTTGGAAACATTTATTTATTTTGCATTTAGTATATAGTGTTTTTACTTTCTTTAAAAATGTACAATTTTTAAGTATTTTCTTTTCGTTTATTCTTTTTATTCATTGTCAAATGTTCTATAAACATTGGTATACTTGCTTTTCTGTTCAGATTTATTATACGATTTGTAAATGGAAAATTCTACAACTGTTGACAACTGTTATTGCAAGATATTTTTTTATCATCTACCTTATATCCAAGTACTATATGTTTCAAAATAATTTTGTTTTGATACCCATTTCCTTCATTAAATTCTGAAATGCTATCCAAAATTCATTTAAAAAGGCACAAGTAATAGAGCAATCGTCATCTGTTTTTCCAGAAATAGCATAAACTATTACCAACAATTTTCCATTTGAAAAGTAAAGCTTTATTTGGAATAATAAACTGAAAGAGTTTCCAGCTGAACATTTTAGCTTCTTTTGTTCAAGAAATTTGAATATGAAAAAATATGACTACTTGTATTTAGTTTTTTCTGACAACACTAAATAATTAATCCAATGATATGCACTAATAAGTTTTGAAAATTTAACATTCACCAGTTTATTATACAATAACTTATTAGGCAATGTAGATAAATTGATCGTCCCATATGAAATAACCATTATTGATATATACAATACTTCTTTTAACTGAGTTTTCTGTTTATAAAATTTCTATCCAATTATTTGGGAAAACTTGCTTTGCAATACTAAATTCAGATATCCAATTAGATTTATTTTTTAATTTTTGCAGAAAAAATTCTTGTCTAATTTCATCATGTTTATCTATAATATTATTAACAAACAATTGTTCACTATTATTCCATTCTTTAGAAAATAGATAATTATTTTCAAATGTGATCAATCTATTTCCCCATCAAATTTGCTTCCTGATATTACTAAATATTAATGGTAAGTTTAATTGACCACCACCTATTTTTACCCAACTTGGCAAAACATGTTTGTACAATTTGAGGATATTAATTAGAAACTGGTTATGTTTTTTTCACATCTATGTTGATATTGAAAAATAAGCCATTTTCCCAAATACATTAAAACATCTGAGTGGTATCAGTTTCTAATTCAAAAATTTTGATTCAGTTAATCTACTAACCCATGATGCCTACGAAAATATCAAATAACTATCTAGAGCTATCATTTTCAGCCCATCCTTCTCAAAATCTCCTATCAACGTATTTCTATTGACCTTATCTGGTTTCCCATTCCATATAAATTTAAAACATTTACTCTCTATCTCTTTTTATACTTTTGAGGTATAAGACATCAAATAACAATAAAAGTGAAAATGGGTATAATCAAAGCTTTTATAATGAGTACTTTACACAACATTGGGATATTTCGCTTTGACCATGATAAAAATAAACTATTCATTTTTTCAAATTTTTTTTTCCAATTAATTTTTTCACATTCTATGTAATCATGATCAAGATAAATTCCTGGAGACGGTATTGTTTTTTTATTTTTTTCAACTAATATTTTCTACCTTATCTTTACTGTGTTTTAGCTTCCCAATCCACAACCCTTCTGTCTTATTTCTATTTGTCAATGACCCTGAAAAAAAACTTCAATTTCGTTCAAAGTAATAGATATATCATTTTTGGAGTTGTGTCATCTGCTAATTTGTATTCTATGTGTTTGTTCATCTATTTTTATCTGAAAAGCCTTGATATCCTTATTATTTTTTATTCGAAGCCATGATTTCAACAAATAAAACAAATAACATAGCAGATAAAGGATATTTTTGACGTAATCCGCGAATTTTTTTTCAAAATAACTGATATCCAACCATATGAATATAACATCGCTGTTTTGAAATGTGGCTCTTGATGTCACCGAAGTCATCATACGAAATCCTCGATAAACATACCATCGTTGATGTGCTTTGCATGAAGTGGACTTTTCATCGGATATTTTTTCCAGGATGCGAGATTGCGATGAAAAATGCACTCTCGCAAAACAAATCAACGATAGTATTACATAGCGGCAACTTGTATCGCAGCGATTCCGATAGGAAGACCTTGGGATACTAGTGATAATGTTTGGCGAGACCTTCGAAGAGTACGTCATAATTTTTATCGCTATTAAACTTCAAAATGTGACGCCACACTGACCGATATACCCCAAGATCAGGCTTTCTAAGTTGATGCTGAAAATATCAGTAAATTCAGAGGAGAAATGTCAGTAGTGTATCGGGTCCGAATAGATCTATTACCCCCCAAAATTAGCGAACTCCGAAAAATCGAACAAAGGGAAAGTCAAAACTCATAAGTATATAAACAGGCAAAATCAGCCAACAACCGGAATATGTGACGTACGATATATAACATTGACACGTAAAAGCAGGGCAATAACCGACACTGCATGTGATTCAGAGCAGAGTGACATATATTGATATAATATGAACAGATCAGTGAACGTGTCAGACGTCGAAACAACTCCTGTTATTTGACGATATAGATGTAATGTTTTTAAATATGAAATGTATTTATATATTTATTTGTTGAAGCTGTGAACCCATAATTTTTCATACAAGACAGTAAGTAAAGTATAAAGATACCAACGTGGCAATCACTTCTTTAATCTAGAAAAAAGAAATTATATTAATAAATCAATAAATAGTTTGATAACGGATGATGGCTAAACAGTGTCAATGCTTAAAGATATTTTAAATGAACAATTCAAATTATATAGCTTTCTTTAGTCAAACAAGGAAATTTCAGACACATTAAACAGTAATGTATTGTACACTTTTCTTCCCACTGACACTGACAATGATATTCCTAAATTAAATGAAGATGGTAGAGAATATTGTGAAGGCATGATATTGGTATGATATTGGATGAAAAGTGTGTGATGGTTATACAAACATCCAAAAATGGAAAATCCCCAAGCACAGATGGATTACCTATTGAATTGTAAAACATTTTTTTGGAACACTATTAAACACTTACTATTAGATTCTTTTTCATATAGTTATTAGAACAAAAATATGCATATTTCACAAAATTGAGTATTATTACTCTACTTCTGAAAAAAGATAAAGATACAAAGCTACTTTACAACTGGAGACTTATCTCCTGATCAAATGTGAATTATGAAATTATGACAAAATGCATAGCTACGCGACTCAAAGTAGTACTAACCAAAATTATGAATGAGCATCAGTTTGGGTTGATGGAGGGAAGATATATTCGTGATAATATCCGAGGTCCTCTATCAGTTATAAATCTTGCCGAAGATGAAATCTCGCTTGTTTTTTACTATCTATTGACTTTGAAAAAGCTTTTGATGCCATAAGTTGGAAATTCTTATATAAAATATCTTGCATTCTTTAATTTTGGGGACACATTTCAGCAATGGATAGCTATTTGTTTTCAATAATATATTCCGTTGTGTATTGCATACTGGATGGGCTACACCTTTTTCAATGTTACTCGTGGCGTTCGACCCAGTGTCCTATATTGCCTTATTTATTTCTTCTATGTGCTGAAATTATGGGCAGAGCAAATAGGAGATCAGAAGACAAAAGGGCTGAAATTTAAATCCAAAGAATTGAAATTGTCTCAATATGCAATTAATGCGCAAATTGTACTTGGTGGAAGTGCAAATTTAATTAGAAATGTTGTCAAATTATTAGATAGTGATACTGCAATAGGTGGGCTAAAATTAAACTATAATAGATCTGAATTGGCACCACTAGGAAAGTCAAAAATGGAAATTTGTACACATAGCTTTTCTCCGGGCATGACCATTATTCTGGATAACTGTACCGACAAATGGAAAAACTGAAGGTCTTATAATATATAATTTTGAAGAAAAGAAAGAGAAAATAAAAAGTATTGTTCGTGCCTGGGGTAAAAGAAATTTAACATTATATGGGAAGGTTACAGTAATAAAAAGTTCAATATTCCCACAATTAGCATATCCAATATCAGTTCTACCAAATCCAGAACATAGTCTCTTCAAAGAAATTGATAAAATCAATTAAGAAAATTGTATGGGACAACAAGTACCACACAATTAGATTAATATGGTATTATTAAAGTATTCACAAGGGGGCTTAGATATTACAGTTATATATAGCTATTGTAAGTCAGTCAAATTTATGTGGATTAAAAAACAATGATGGACAATTCCTTTGACAGCTCCTGGAAAGATGTAATAAAAATTAAGATATCTTTATCTAGACAAAAATTTCATTTTCAATTTCAATTTGAAATTGGAAAATATCGATAACGTTCCGATCAAAAACAATTTTGGAAAGATATCATCAAATATATCTTTGAATTGAAATTCAGAGACGAGTTAAACATAGACAGTGTAATATGGCATGATTCACACTTGAACCTGGAAGGGAAAATTATCTTCTATAGGGGACTTTTTGATAAAGTTGGCTTACTTATGAGAGGTCTCCTTAATGACAACAACTATATCGTAAATTACGAAATGCATGTCTTGTCATACATCTGTTTGTCCAAAAAATGAAAACACACATTTGAGATTAAACAAGCGATCAAAATTAACGAAGCATGTAGCAACTGTCAAAATGACACGAACATTTATTTTCATTAATGTCGGTACAGTTATTTGTCGGTACACCTATTGCAGTATCACTCTCTAATAATTTGACAACATTTCTTATTAAATTTGCACTTCCATCAAGTGCAATTTGCGCATCATTTCCATATTGAAACAATTTCAATTCTTTGGAGTTAAATTTAAGCTCTCTTATGTCTTCTGATCTCCTATTTGCTATGCCCATGATTTCAGCACATAGAAGAAATAAATAAGGCGATATAAGACACTGGGTTGAACGCCACGAGTAACATTGAAAAAGGTGTAGCTCATCCAGTATGCAATACACAACTGCATATATTATTGAACAAAAAATAGTTATCCACTGCTGAAATGGGTCCCCAAAATTAAAGAAGGGAAGATATTTTATATAAGAATTTCCAACTTATGGCATCAAAAGCTTTTTCAAAGTCAATGGATAGTTAAAAGTCTCCAGTTCTTAAATAGCTTTGTATCTTTATCTTTTTTCAGAAGTAGAGTAATAATACTCAATTTTGTTAAATATGCATATTTTTGTTCTAATAACTATATGAAAAAGAATCTAATAGTAAGTCTTTAATAGTGTTCCAGAAAAATGTTTTACAATTCAATAGGTAATCCATCTGTGCTTGGGGATTTTCCATTTTTGGATGTTTGTATAACCTTCACAAACTTTTCATCCAATATCATACCAATATCATGCCTTCACAATATTCTCTTTCATCTTCATTTAATTTAGGAATATCATTGTCAGTGTCAGTGGGAAGAAAAGTGTACAATACATTATTGCTTAATGTGTCTGAAATTTCCTTGTTTGACTAAAGAAAGCTATACAATTTGAATTGTTCATTTAAAATATCTTTAAGCATTGACACTGTTTAGCCATCATCCGTTATCATACTATTTATAGATTTATCAATATAATTTCTATTTTCTAGATTAAAGAAGTGATTGCCACGTTGGTATCTTTATACTTTATTTACTGTCTTGTATGAAAAATTATGGGTTCACAGCTTCAACAAATAAATATATAAACAAATTTCATATTTAAAAACATTACATCTATATTGTCAAATAACAGGAGGTGTTTCGACGTCTGACACGTTCACTGATCTGTTCACATTATATCAATAGATGTCACTCTGCTCTGATTCGCATGCAGTGTCGGTTATCTCCCTGCTTTTACGTGTTATTGTTATGTATCGTACGTCATATATTCCTACAATCGTGTACCATAATCCTAATAATAATATAATTATTGATGAACAAAGATGACGCATTTGACTAAGGCCAACATCCGTTTTAAGCAGATACACGCCCACTGTCCATCATTTCTCGAAATCAACTGATGAGACTGTTCAGATATATTAATTAATTGGTTCGCTTTTCAAGCATTTCATTGGTAAATTCCTATACAATCTGGCCTATATCACGTGTGTTTTAAACTTTTTTTTCTTTTTCGTTTGTTTGTTTGTACTTATATTTCATAAATCACTTGCACAGATTTGAAGATCTGCCTAATAATATGACAATTTTAAAAAATTAACCAACAGGATAACTAACCATTGGTGAGGACACGGGTTAATCGCTGTTTTTTTGGTGGGGTCCGTGTTGCCCACCCTTTTAGTTTCTGTACTGTGTTTTATTTAGCTTATTTTCGTTCTGTGTGTTATGCCCAATGTTGTTTTGTTATCTCAGTATCGTTCATTCTTGATTGTCCCAAAGGTTTTCTCTAGCGGTTATTTATAGTTGAGGAAAACAAATGTATTCCTCTTCTTCATAGTAAAACATGTATATGGTTCTGAAGCGAGTCAAAAGGTGGGCTCGAGAATTGTTATCAAAATACCTAGAACATATTTTTTTTATTTTTGTTTCCTATTTCTTAATATCTTTTTTTTACCATATTCCCTGTTGTAGTAACAAAACAAATGTATGTTTTCTATGTTGGTTTATCTCTCGATATAGAAAATAGCGTCTTTTACCATTTTCGCACGCGCATGTTTCCAGGCAATTTGTGGCCAGCAGTGGAGAATGATGTCAGGTATTGATAAAGGTCCGAGGTTGATATAAATGTTACAAAATACAAATACATGTAATGTATTATTTACAGTTCCTAAGTCATGTAATTATGGTTAAACCTAAGGTTTTTCTCCCTCAGAAATGAGTGACTCCAGTCAATTGTGGTTATTTTATTATGCTCTATGATATTCCGGCTACCAACATTTTTTAATTATTTGGCTTTCTTTCAAATATTTTAACTTTCAGAGGACCTGATGAAGGTCATTCTAGAAGCGCTTCGTGCTCATTAAGTGAAATATTTGTGTTTTTTATTAAGCAGAAACGACAATCAATCAATCAATCAAGCTTATAATGCAGTGCTAAAGAGTAAGACAACGGAATGTATTGGCTCGAATACAGAATAATGTGCCCGTCCGAGTGGGGCGACATGTCTGCGCCCATGGACTGTTATTTCAATGTGCTTGCATAATAAATGTAACTACTCAACATGTTGTTCTAATACACAGCGGACATCATTATCGTTTCATCGAATGTAACTTGTTCTCGCCATGATACAAATGAAATATTGCCCATGTATACCTAATTAATAATCACCCATTCACTCACTACTTTTTAAATTATAATAATGCTCATGACGATGCCAAGAAATATATCTCGTTGACTAATCAACAGTCGTTTTATTTTTCCAGATTTCTATAGCATTGTTCATATACAGTCAATTATGGTTTTCACGTTTTTAATAGCACGTTGAAGATCACTTGTGATCAAATATTGGTTTGTAGTTTTTCCTCCTTTTCTCAGTGATCAATTGTATGTGACATATGGATATTTTGTAGTTTTGCAATTTGTTTTGCCTCCAATGTTAGAGCATAACGATAAACAAATATGTGGAACAATAATAATAGTCTTTATTCGTAAGCAACACAGTCTTTCTTCGAATTATGTAATGCAAATTTTGAGTTATGTATGAACGGATTTAAACCCGCCATATTCTTATGCCTTATATAAAATCTGATTCAACAAAAACCTTTATTGTTACAATACATTTAAAATAACATACATATAACAGCATTATAATTAGTCCTGTTTGATGAACACACTTTGTTTATTGATTTATAAATAAAATGAAGTAAATCGTCATACAGTCCACAATCCAATCGAAGCATTATTGAAGCACAGGCTCATCATATACCCCTAACACTAATATACACGACCGCTCACTTTACTGGATTGGTACGTGCACTTCAATAAAAGCAACTAAGTTAAAGTTAGCTTCAACCATCATTTAAATATTAGATAGTACACAAGACCATCGGAATGCATAGCTGTCAATCAATAGTCAACTGTGAAAAAAATGTTATTGGCAATACCATATCTCGTCTTCTGTACACAAGTGACAGAATACTTTTCAACAATGTGTTATTCTCTTCCGCAAAACTTCTTAAAAGATCAGATGATACCTTTCTTTAAAATGTTTTGACCGATAGAAAGTTGACTATTGGTGTCAAATAATAGGTAAACGTCAGGATTGGAGCTATTAACTTAATATTGAAATACGAATGAAGAAAAACACATTCGGAACAATGAAATAGTAATAACCTTCCAAATAGAAGGGCTTATTTACAGCCTGGTAGAAAGTGGAACATAGGTGTAAAATGGTATTTAAATGTTAGAAAAAGACGTAATAAAGTATTGAAATTAAAATAAAACAAAAACCTCTTTCGGAACAATAAAATAGTAATGACCTTCCAAACAGTGATGATTATTGACAGTCGAAAGTTACACGTCCTGTTATGTTTTCTACACTTTGTCAGCGACAAAAGTCTCATCAACAACAATCAACATTAAGTATAATTTATTTGTGATAACTACATGAATAAATTTATTTTAAAATTCAACATTAATAATCTCTTTGGTGACGATCACGTTGTACATAGTAATTTATTAATTAATTTATATTTTGTTTTCGCTGATGGGTAAAGATAATTAAAGAAAATATAGCCAATTTAGTGCGCGCGACGTTTCTGGAATAACCTTCATCAGGTACGCTCAGAGCCAAAATATTAGAAAGCCATATAATTAAAACAAATATTTGGGAGGAATAAAACCAAAGGGCCTCAACAGAGTAGCCAATATCGGGTAATGGTCACCTATGCCCGAGGAACTTAGTTTTCATTAAAAAAAAACATAACGATATTTATTTTCTAATTTCTTCCTCGCATCTCTTTAATTACTTGAACTTTCCTTCGATCGTCACTATTTGTCATGAGTAGCATTTACGTAAATGTAGCTCTATATTAAGCTTGCATTGGAGTCTGCAAAATTCTGATGACCGTAAATCAAACAAGGACAGACAGCACAATGGCTAAAAGAAAAAGGACGAAAGTACAAAACATCACACAGAGAACCATCCCATTAATGCTACTAACATTTTCCAATATGTAATGTGCTAATGAATAGAAACAAAACATCAATGCAGCGTCAATGTGACCAACGTTCATATACTAGTTATATTCAGTAGCGATCAAACGATAAAAATATTAAATGATTAGGTGAAGCTTTAAATGTCTATGTCGATAACCGTCCTGCATTCACATGAGATCACTGTGTCTTATGTACCCGATGTTGCCTTTGTCTCTGGATTGTCCATTCTTTATTGCAACTTCGGTTTTCTTACACGTTTATATATTTTAGCATTGAATGCTCTTATTATAGAACGAAGTAGAACAAAATGACAAATAATTATCTGCAAAGCACTACACAAAAAAATAAGATCGAGTAACACGAATCCCACCAAACACTGGGTGTGAACTCAGGTGCTCCGGAAAGGAAAGCAGTTCCTGGACGATTAATGGCACCCGTCGTGTTACTCTAATTGCTAACACGGTAATAAGTCATAGATTATCGATGATTTGTACATGTTCCCTTTGATCTTTACATCCAATAATATATATTATCAAACAACTATCGTCATATGAACATACTGTCGCTGTTTTGTAATGTAACGCTTAACGTCACCGACATCATCTTACCAAATCCTCGATCAACATACCATCGTTGATATATTTCTTAAGTATCGATGTTTTGTACATTTGCCCTTTCCTCTTTACACGCAATAACATATATTATCAAACAACTATCGTCATATGAACATAACATCTTTTTTTAACAAGTGACATATTTTATTCAAATGCGTGTTACACTTAACACCCCAAAGGTCCAAGTTCCTCTTGGTGTTTCTCTGTTACATTCTCTTCTGATTATACAGGGAGGTAACCAGAATTGCATTAAAGATATAGAAACAAAATACTATGTATATTAAATACCTTTTGGAAACATTTATTTATTTTGCATTTAGTATATAGTGTTTTTACTTTCTTTAAAAATGTACAATTTTTAAGTATTTTCTTTTCGTTTATTCTTTTTATTCATTGTCAAATGTTCTATAAACATTGGTATACTTGCTTTTCTGTTCAGATTTATTATACGATTTGTAAATGGAAAATTCTACAACTGTTGACAACTGTTATTGCAAGATATTTTTTTATCATCTACCTTATATCCAAGTACTATATGTTTCAAAATAATTTTGTTTTGATACCCATTTCCTTCATTAAATTCTGAAATGCTATCCAAAATTCATTTAAAAAGGCACAAGTAATAGAGCAATCGTCATCTGTTTTTCCAGAAATAGCATAAACTATTACCAACAATTTTCCATTTGAAAAGTAAAGCTTTATTTGGAATAATAAACTGAAAGAGTTTCCAGCTGAACATTTTAGCTTCTTTTGTTCAAGAAATTTGAATATGAAAAAATATGACTACTTGTATTTAGTTTTTTCTGACAACACTAAATAATTAATCCAATGATATGCACTAATAAGTTTTGAAAATTTAACATTCACCAGTTTATTATACAATAACTTATTAGGCAATGTAGATAAATTGATCGTCCCATATGAAATAACCATTATTGATATATACAATACTTCTTTTAACTGAGTTTTCTGTTTATAAAATTTCTATCCAATTATTTGGGAAAACTTGCTTTGCAATACTACATTCAGATATCCAATTAGATTTATTTTTTAATTTTTGCAGAAAAAATTCTTGTCTAATTTCATCATGTTTATCTATAATATTATTAACAAACAATTGTTCACTATTATTCCATTCTTTAGAAAATAGATAATTATTTTCAAATGTGATCAATCTATTTCCCCATCAAATTTGCTTCCTGATATTACTAAATATTAATGGTAAGTTTAATTGACCACCACCTATTTTTACCCAACTTGGCAAAACATGTTTGTACAATTTGAGGATATTAATTAGAAACTGGTTATGTTTTTTTCACATCTATGTTGATATTGAAAAATAAGCCATTTTCCCAAATACATTAAAACATCTGAGTGGTATCAGTTTCTAATTCAAAAATTTTGATTCAGTTAATCTACTAACCCATGATGCCTACGAAAATATCAAATAACTATCTAGAGCTATCATTTTCAGCCCATCCTTCTCAAAATCTCCTATCAACGTATTTCTATTGACCTTATCTGGTTTCCCATTCCATATAAATTTAAAACATTTACTCTCTATCTCTTTTTATACTTTTGAGGTATAAGACATCAAATAACAATAAAAGTGAAAATGGGTATAATCAAAGCTTTTATAATGAGTACTTTACACAACATTGGGATATTTCGCTTTGACCATGATAAAAATAAACTATTCATTTTTTCAAATTTTTTTTTCCAATTAATTTTTTCACATTCTATGTAATCATGATCAAGATAAATTCCTGGAGACGGTATTGTTTTTTTATTTTTTTCAACTAATATTTTCTACCTTATCTTTACTGTGTTTTAGCTTCCCAATCCAAAACCCTTCTGTCTTATTTCTATTTGTCAATGACCCTGAAAAAAAACTTCAATTTCGTTCAAAGTAATAGATATATCATTTTTGGAGTTGTGTCATCTGCTAATTTGTATTCTATGTGTTTGTTCATCTATTTTTATCTGAAAAGCCTTGATATCCTTATTATTTTTTATTCGAAGCCATGATTTCAACAAATAAAACAAATAACATAGCAGATAAAGGATATTTTTGACGTAATCCGCGAATTTTTTTTCAAAATTACTGATATCCAACCATATGAATATAACATCGCTGTTTTGAAATGTGGCTCTTGATGTCACCGAAGTCATCATACGAAATCCTCGATAAACATACCATCGTTGATGTGCTTTGCATGAAGTGGACTTTTCATCGGATATTTTTTCCAGGATGCGAGATTGCGATGAAAAATGCACTCTCGCAAAACAAATCAACGATAGTATTACATAGCGGCAACTTGTATCGCAGCGATTCCGATAGGAAGACCTTGGGATACTAGTGATAATGTTTGGCGAGACCTTCGAAGAGTACGTCATAATTCTTATCGCTATTAAACTTCAAAATGTGACGCCACACTGACCGATATACCCCAAGATCAGGCTTTCTAAGTTGATGCTGAAAATATTAGTAAATTCAGAGGAGAAATGTCAGTAGTGTATCGGGTCCGAATAGATCTATTACCCCCTATGTTAAACCATTTTTCACTCCTCAATTGTGCAGTCAGCCGTGACTAATTACACCTTTTCATCGTATTTTCACGTTTGTACGAGTTTTTGTCGTATTGTTTACGCGTCTTTCACGTTTTCACCTTCATTTAACTTTTTAATGGCTATTTGTTCGTTTTGTTAACGTTTTTTTTCTGTTTACGTTTTTCGTGTTTTTTATGCCTTAAACTTCATAATTTATGGGGTTAAAGCATAAATTAAAAAAATTAAGAATGATGTGAACTCATTTTATGGGGCAAAAAAAGGGGGGTTAAATGCAAACATTTCATAGTATTTAGCTATTAAATATACAACTGAGGCATATATATGTGTAAAAATTGCTTATTATGTTAGAAATTAGCTTAATAACTGTAATATATTAGAGAATAAGTAAGTCGTGGTATATTACATAATCTGAACTCAACAGCTGTAAATGAAGATATTTTCATTAAAAACCTTCATTTGCACACTTATTCTTACAAATATGAGACAGCCACATACCTTAAAAGGTTTTTTGTGGTTGATATTGCCTAAGGAATAGAAAAAAGGCCAACAAAGGGTTAGAGAAGCAAGTTTTGTTGCTCTTTATAAATCAATAAAAAAAAGTGTGTCCATCAAACAGGACTAATTATAATGTTGCTATCTGTATGTTATATTAAATGTATCGTAGCAATAACAGTTTTTGTTGAACCACAGATTGTAATTCATAATTTATTTCTTCAACATACTTGACCCTATCTCCTGTTATGCTTGGAAATTAAATTTTGATATACAGTGGAACCTGTGCGGTCCGACACCTGAGTTTTCCGACATCCTGTGACTTCCGACAAGAATTTCAGGTCCCAAAATATTTCTTTTACATTCTTTGTTAAAAAACCTTGAGCATTCCGCAACCTGTTACTTCCGGCATCCAACACTGTTTTACGGTCCCAGTGTTGTTAATTACACTTAATTAATCCTGTCTTATCCGACCCTTTGATCTGCTCATTAATAAATGATCACCCTTTCATATCATTAAATATAAACCATTAACAAATTGACAGGCTTAGCTCACAAATAAATTGTGATTTTAACTAATTGATTGGCAGGTAATTAGAGGCTCATTAGTAAAAGTTAAATGTTAGTTTACAAAGAATACATATGTAATAATTAAAACTTTACAGCTATATTTAACTGTGTTCACTTCTTTGTAAAGAACATGGCTGCAACCATTATCTGATATATTATGAAATTGTTCTATGGTTGTGTACACACATAAATTATGATTTGAATTTATTGATTGGCAGGTGATTTAAAATTAGAGGCTCATTGATAACTTACAGAGAATAAAAAAATATATTTTACAAATAACTGTTTTCACTTTCTTTGACATGGCTACAACCAACAATTATCTGATCAGATTATGGAATTGTTCTAAATAAATTAATTGTGTAAAAATTAAATATTAAATGTATTTTCATGTACATTGTATAAAATCCCTTTACATTGTAGTTCCAATTATTTAAACCTTCCTCCATAATTTCTTCCCCAAGTTAAATTTTTGAAAATTTATGTTAACCAAAAAGAAAACCCGAGTTTTCCGACATCCTGTACAATCCGACACATTTCCTTGGTCCCTTTGTGTGTCGGATTAGACAGGTTCCACTGTATCTGTATTTGTAACACAACAGATTAAATAGAATAATTATTGCAGACTGTAAGCCTGTTATGAAAATAATGTTTAAATAGCGGTTATCAACTATTCCACCAACATGAGAAAAGTTTGAAGATACCAAAGGGGTAATCATAATTGGTAAATAGAAGGAGAGACAGCACAATGAACAAAAGAAAACAGATTAAAGGACAAACAACGATCTTCAAAACATACAGACAAAACTAAAGATCGAGTAACACGATCCCACCAAAAACCCGGGATGAACTTAGGTGTTCCGGAAGGGTAAGCATTTCTTGCTCCGCTTGTTAATTTAGTTAACAACCCAGTGATAAGTCAAGAATGGGGAAAGGACCTGGAAGTGTTTACGAACAATCACACCTCAACCCGATTCTCTGAACACATAATAAGAAAAGGGCATGTGACGTTTGAAATACAGCCCCTGGTTTGGGACATGCGCGACAATATGGCGGGATTAAATCCATTCATATATCACTCGACATTTCTATTCATAATTCGAAGAAAGACTCAGTTTGTACCACATATTGCTTATCAAAAGACTGTAGACAAAACAACTTGCAAACCACAAAATGTCCAAATGCCACATACAGTTGGTCACTCAAAAAGGGAAGCAAAAACTACGAACCAATATATGATCACAAGTGGTCGTCGGTGTGATATTCTAAACGGATGAAAAGTCATAAATAAGGAAATGACAGGACTGTGATCGGTAGTTATTAACGACAAACGGAATATAACAAACAATCTCTTTGCAATACACGTTTATAACACACCAGCATAGAATTGATTGACATTAAGAACAACAAATTTGGTATTTGTTTACATGATTTTGTTTTCCACAGCTGAATTGGTAGCAGTGAATATGATTAGTCTACAAACACAGGTCGTCATAAACAAACATTGAGCAACTTAACAGTTGCATAAACATTTTTGTCATGAATACTGCTTGACCAATCAAATTAACACTAAGGCGGTTTAACGTGATAGATTTTATTGATAAAAATATTTACTTCATAGAAATGATTTCTTTCTCAAAGTTTCAAAAGGTCAACCTTCCTTTGTCATTTGATAAATGGATATTTCGTAGCGATTACCTCAAGTTAAAGGCATATAGTCTGGCAAAATTTATTTTTTTTAATATTAAAAGTTGCCAATATTCGATGTTTTATACTGATTGTAGTTGAAGTTTTTCATGATATCATACGTAAATAGCCTAGAACGAAGGAAATACGTCGTTGTTTGATTTTCTTACGTCCCGTAAATAATTTAAGGTTGACCCGCGCATATTCATGCGACCTGACATTGAATTCATTCGGGAAAGCATTTATGCATGTGCGAAATTGATTGTTGACGAAGAAGCACATGGCACACTGAATCGAATCGTGGAATTGAATAAAACATTGACGGATTCTATACGAAAACGACACAGATTTCAGATTAAACGTATTTTATTGTTAACTATATAACATTTGGATCGGACACAAGTTATTCCAACTTACAAAGGTCCTCTCCACATATTTACATACAATTATATATTCCATGCACCAGCAAGTAATAATGTATAAATATAACAATTACATTTTATAACAACATTGAGAAAAAAAGAATATTTTTTTTTTGAAATTATATAATATATTGAGTTATAGCAGTACAGAATTGTCATATCAACAATGGAGAAAATGTTCACAAAAGAAAATAGTTAAATTCAATATATCAAGTGTGATCACTGTGGGGTAGTTTGATGTACAACTGCACTGATTTGAATATTTGTGCATTTTGTTCCTCAGATAAGCTATCATCGCCAAATAGTAAAGTTTCAATAAGTAAACTGTCAAGAAATTGCAGATTATTTGTCAACTGTTCACGAGTTCAACATATAAACAACACTCTAGAAAAAAGTGAATCGCATCCTCTATTACCCATCCACAGACACAACCTGGGTCAGTAATTAAATTTACCCTAAAAAGGTCGGCATTCAAGTTACTAGATCTATGTCTTAGTCTAGTGTGTAGGACATTTAACACTCTACAACCATATGAATAGTAACTAGATGGTTTCAATAAATTAACATCATTTATTAGTGACTTTTTAAAACTACTAACTGTCGGGGCACTTCTTATCTCTGGTGTCAAATTGTACCAAAGTTTGATCGAAGAAGGAAAAAATGAGTTGCGATACAATTGTAACCTAGTAAATGGGATACTATAATCTGTTTGATTACGCAAATTGTAAGCATTTTCGTTTCGCTCAAAGGGTAATAAAAGTCGCATAAATACGAAGGTGCATTGTTATTTCGAATTTTGTAAAACTTATTTAATTTTCTTCTTCTTCGACGAGAGTGAAGTGGTTCCCATCCAGTTTCGAAATAAAACGATTCCAAACTAGAAAATTTGGGTAATCCAGTTATAATTCTGGCAGCTTCATGCTGAATTTGTTCAATTTTATTATATTCTTGCTGAGTACACCCATCCCATAATTCACAAGCATATTCTAAAAGGGGCAAAATATATGTAAAATAAATTGCTTCCAGGTTGTGTCTGCTTAAAGAAAATTTAAATTTTCGTAACATTGATAGTTGACTAGACGTGCTTTTCAGTATATTTTCAATATGACATTGCCATTTACAATTGTGGGAAAAGGTGACACCTAAATGTTTGTGGTTTTCTACAAATTTTACATTCTCATTATTGAAGACAATACAAGGCTTATTGGCTGCTTGGTTAGTAGAAAAAATAATACATTCTGTTTTCTTTGGGATAAAGTCAATGAGCCATTCTTTTGACCAGTTATAAATTTTAGATAAGTCTGAATTAACTATAACTTCAATTTCATGTATATTATTAGAAGAATATAATAATGATGTATCATCAGCAAACAGCCTTGAGATGCTTTGAGTATTGTCTGCAATATCATTAATATACAACAGAAATAACAAGGGCCCTAAGACAGACCCTTGAGGAACACCACCTTTTAAATTCCCCTTTTCAGACAGACAATTCTGTATGATAACTCTCTGATACCTATTACTTATATAGTTCTCGAGCCAACGTAAAAGGTTTCCAGTAATTCCGTAACCTTCGATTTTTTCAATAAGGTCTTTATGCCAGACACGGTCAAATGCCTTGGATATGTCACAAAACACTGAACAAATTATTTCATGATTTTCCAAAGCCAAACAAATATTATGGTAAATTTCTATTAATTGATGCACTGTGGAATGTTTATGCATAAAACCTGACTGATATTTATAAATTAAGGAATTGTCTATCAGAAAATTATAAATATATTTAAAAATCACACGTTCAAACACTTTACCAACACAACTTAACAAAGAAATTGGTCTATAATTTGTAGGATCGGATTTGATAACCTTTTTAAACAAAGCAATAATTATAGCAGATTTCAACATATGTGGGAATCTACCAGTTTGTAGAGAACAGTTAAAAATAATCTCAAGGGGCTTACATACAGTAGATGCTGTATGTTTTAACATATTATGACTAATTTTGTCATTACCAACTGCTTTTCCTAATTTTAAATTCAGAAGAACATCCTTGATTTCATCAATTGTTATATTGAACACATCAAGCTTACGTCCTGTACAATTATCAAAAACTGGCGTAGGTAGATCAGAATCAATAATTTCAGAGATTGAACAAAAGAACGTGTTTAGAAGATTAGCTTTATCTTCGTCATTTACAACAAACTCACCAGTAACCTCGTTCTGCAAAGGTGGTATCGGTGACGAGGTTGATTTACCCATTAATTTTTTAACAAGACTCCAATATGACTTAGGGTTTGACTTCCTTTCGTTGTCTAACATATCATTTACATTTATGAAGAACTGTTCTCTAGCATACTTAACCATATTGTTCAATTTATTTCTTTGTGCCCGATATTTACCAGAAGAGAAACTGAATACTTACGCTTAAGTTGTTTATGGAGACGGTCCCGGAGACGCATGGATTTTCGTATTGGTGAATTAAACCAAGGTTTATCATTAGGCCTGATAGTTACAGTTTTTACAGGAATGTATTTTTTTGCAAGTTCAATATATGTATTAGAAAATTTAGAACTCATTTCATCAATGTCATTTAGTGATGATAAATGGCTATTCCAGTCAAATTGGTCTATTTCAGAATTAAGACCATCATAATTTCCATGTTTATACAGCCATACATCTCTTTTATAATTAGTCTGAAGTTCATAGGGGATTTGGAAAAAGGCAATTGTGGCATCATGGTCACTTTTAATTCTATCTACTTGTATAACATCAGAAAGCGTACATTCTAGTTCATCCGAGAAGAGTATAGGGTTCAATAAGGCACCTAATCTTGTAGGTTCACGAATACAATTTGTGAGATTAAAAATATTTATAATTTGGTTTAAGCGATGGTCATTTTCTATCAATAAATTTACATTTAAATCACCAGTTATAATAATACGAGGAGATGACTCGAATGCCCTTTCAATTGAAATATGAAAGTTTTCCCAGAAGTTATTAACTGCACCACGGGACCTATAAACAGCTCATACAAGAATTTTAAATCTAGTGAAGATTACTTCTAACCAAATTAACTCTCCCCCATTAAATTCTAAATCATTGCGTCTTAATACGTGCAAATAATCTGCAGTGTAAACCAAGACTCCCCCACCAAAGCAGTTTCTGTCGTTCTTAAATGGCTCATGATATCCTGGTAGTTTAATATCCGTTGTCAGAATATTTTCATCTAAATGACTTTCAATAACACAAATTATTGATGAATCATTACTTATGGTTTGTAAATGATCAAGTTTATGCCTAATACTTCTAGAATTCCAATGAAAAACACTGACTTCACCTACCTTAGTTTCTGGTCCAGGATTTTCAGCTACATCATTGCCTAAAAGCAAAAGTTGTAAAAGTAACAAGATAAATGATATGTTTTGATAAAAGCATCCAAATAAGGAGTTATTGATGAAACTTTGACAATTTATTAGAGACAGTCGATGTATGACTAAAAGTAAAACTAATAGGACATAGGATGACAATTTTAAGGAAAACCATATGTTTTTGACAACGACAGATCTAATTCTGAGATAAAAATGAACCTATCGCAATTCTGTAAGAGACAATGTCATTACCCATTGTCAAACAAAAAAATCAAATAAGAATAATAGCAATAGGCTAAACACAAACAAAAGGCATGTACATCAATGAAAGTGATCATAGAAAAAATCATAAGTATGAAACACAAAAATAAAAAAACATTAGTACAATAAAAAAAAAGCAAAACAAATGATTCTATATACAAAGCACTTCCCTTTGCACATATCGGCATGATATATTTCCCATCTGGGAGTCCTAAATATAAATTTGTTGAACCAATAAAAAATATCACAAATAGTATATTTATAAAATACCTAAACATATAGAACCCACAACGTGTTGTTACTAAATCATTTCGTTAAAAAGTTGATTTTAAATAACTAACCTTAATAATAACAAATAAAATAATATCATTTTTTATTTCTGCAAATAAATTCAAATTAATAAGTTGAGTACACCCAAACATTGACCTTTATAGACGTGTGTATACTATATTCACTTAATTCACGCTTTATGAATTGTGGGAGCTATTTTCAGAATAGGACACGTGTTGACTATTTTAGTTTACCATAACAAAAGGATTAATGTTTAGTAACCACACGTTAAACACAAATAGTCAATAAGTATTGTGATATTATTATATTTCTACGATATCAAAGTATATGTACAAGATGTCATAATATGGAACGTAAACAAAACCACGTGGATTTTACATTTCGTCTCCTTCAGTGTTTGGTTGAACCGACGGATCTACAACAGGTTCAGGCAACTCAGTGTCGGCGGAGGACGAATTTTCTGGATATTTATCAAGCATGAAATAAATGTCATCAATACATGTGATTAAATCGGTGGATCTACTATTCACACCGATAGCGAAAATTCGACCATCATGCGACCGACAGGCCTTGATTCTGCGTTTAACACGAATATAATTGAGTTCGTCCATGATTTTCGTCTTCTTGGAGTAAGATTTTCTGTAATAAATACACTATCTTTGTGTTTTTTTAAGTTACGTTTAGCATGAACACTAAGTTTCTTTGACGGTAAGTAGAAAATCTAGCAATTACTTGGATTTTACCACCACGACTTTGCCTATTGGGTGTGTTCTCCCGATTTCATTTATTGTAATTGGTACTTTCAATACATCATTACAGATATCTAATATAATTTGATCTGTATTCATTTTATACAAGTTTCTTGTGTCTCCACACGGAATATTGTGAAACCGAAGGCTAATGCGGCGGGAGTATTGCTCCTGGTCTTCTAATCTTATGTCTAGGTCAGATAAGTTGCTTTGGAGATCGGTAATATTTCCTTTAAGATCAGTAACTGTTTGTTGTAGTGTTTTTATATGTTCGTCTTGCTTGTTTACGGTGTGTTCGTGTTGAGTTAGTTTTACTACATGTTTGTCAATTGTAGTGCTTTGTTGTTTTATAAGTTCTGCTTGTTTAATGACAGATTCTTGTAATGGTTTGACAACGTCATTCACAAGATTAACATACGTTTCCTCAAGTTTTTGACAAGCGGATTCGCATATCTTTGGAACAAATTTGTTAATAAAAGAATCATCTTTTAAAACACTACAAACAAGTTCTTGGATGTTAAAGGTGATTCCGGGCTTTTTAGCAAGAATTTGCTCAACCTTGGTGTCGTCAATACCAGATTTATCTAAATCGTCGGCTGAATAGCTTAATTTTCTAGGTTTAGTCTGACGGGACACTTGTTTTTGATGACCAGGAAGGTCATCAGGACTACATGGGTTCTTGCGTTTAGTTGAATCGGAAGTTTCACCTATGCTTACATTTTTTATTTTGCTGGTCGCCATTTTTTTTATTCAATTATGCCCATAGTAGTGTCCACAAGAGGATAAATAAAAGTTATTTTAACAGAGTATGTACACGAAAAGTTGACTCGAGCACACCTAAACCATATTTAGTATCTTTGAAGACTGATTCATTCTAAATTATTCATTTGCACCACTAGGACTCCCGACGGAAGAAGCTCACAAAATTTACCCGTCCATTACTGCTGGCGCATGACACAAAAAGGAGGATTCAGCTTTGTGTAAAAATTAAAAAAAGATGTAATACCGATATACTCCATTTTCCAACACGTAAGCATAATTTAGTATTTTTTTTTCGGCCAAATCATATTTTAACAGTAGAATTGCGTCGTATTTTTTAATATATTCTTTTTTTTTCAGGAGAAAACGCTAGGTGATATTTCCTTCAAATTAGAAACTAAAATAATGAGCTTCATGTCTGGTTTTTATCTAAAAAAAATATAATGAAGTCAACTCAAGTGTTGTCAGTAATATGCAATACAATTTGTTTACAATTTTCCCTTTATCGGGCCCCTTTGCAGAGTTTGGGTTTGTTTTTTTATTGATTTCGTCACGTATTTTCGGTTTTAAATGTCATTCTTACTAAATACCATTATATAATATTAACTGATTACCCCGGGGTCAAATTTCATAGATATATTTCTTAAATTATATTAATTCTAACCAATATTTACCTGTGCATGCTTTCTGGTTATTTATAGCAGTTATCAGTGTCCGGTAAGCTTCGGAAAAGAAACCGACTTATCATTAGGTGTGTTAATGGCGATTTCAACAACACACATTCGAATTCTTTTCACTAATTACGACATTATAGCATATTTTTTGTAAACCTGGCTTCTTGTTCAGAACATTTTATTAGTATAAAACATCGAATATTGGCAAATTTTGATATAAACAAAAAAACAAATTCTGACAGTTTGTATGCCTTTAAGAACATTGTAATCTCGTCCGGGTAACTTTTACTTTTGGGCACGATAAGTAGAATACCATATGAGCTGTAAAATGTAAATTCCAATAGCGGGTTTAGTGATTAAATGAAAACAAACATTTGCACACTGTCGAAACAATTCAAAAGTCTAATAAATAAATAATGAAAGGAGGCAAAATCGATACCTCTAACACACAAATACATGACCACTCACCGGACACAAGCACTTCAATTAGAAGTGGAGGAGAGGATTAAAATTGATTGATAGGCCTAAAGATCCCCCTCGAATCTCCTGTTGAAAGACATTATGAGTCTGATGAAATATCTTTATAGTAATATACCAATCTTTGTTTATATGGTGTTTATATTTTATACGCTATTCACCAAATTTTAGTTTGTATTAGGCCGTTTATCAAAGTCACCGTCTTTTGAGTATTAAACTGTTTTATTCCAAGATCTTTGAAGAATCGGGTGATAATATATTTATTAGCGTGTCTAGGAAGATAACAACATCTAATGGAAATAAAATGGTAGATATCTAATTTGGTCCACAAGAAGCGCTTCTGTAATAACCTTCATCTATTATATTTTGATTCACAGTTGACCAGTGTTTCTCTATTATGTCTTCCCCTGCCACTGTACACTACCTAATTTACCTGTTCTCTTTTATAAAACGACTATTATACATATATTATGTATAAATTCCGATATTTTTTTTACAACACAGCAGATCATACAGTTATAATAAACATAGGTAATGCTAAAACAGTAAACAAGAGATTACGACGTACCGAGAAATCTTCTCAATGTCGACAGAAAAGAATAACTAAACGTTAGCGAATACCAAAGGGGCAATCAAAAATGGACAATCCAGTGACACTGGCAGCATTGGGTACACAGGACGAAGACAAACAAAACAAAGACATAACACAATATATGTTGGACACCACTATACAAAAGCAAACACAAATAACGCAAATAAGACATGCAACTTCCTGCAAACAACTAGAGGTAAAGACGAACCGAACACCGTTTTAATGCGGAAATCATAACATACTTCACGACACTGAACTGAGAAGGTAAAGACACATAATAGGACAACACAAAACACTAAAAAGATGAGCAACACGGACACCACAAAAAAAACCCAACAACATAAAAACCGGGAGTGAACGCAGGTACTCGCGAAGGGCAGACAGTTGTTGTTTCTTATAAGACACCTGTCATGCTACTCATACATACATTCAACTCCGGTAACATACATCTACGTAAAATGTAAAAGATCCATAAATCACATTCGCTGCGATACAAATTGCGCTATGTAATACTATCGTTGATTTGTTTTGCAAGAGTGCATCTTTCATCGCAATCTCGCATCCTAGAAAAGATATCCGATGAGAGGTCCACTTCATGCAAAGCACATCAACGATGGTATGTTTATCGAGGATTTCGTATGATGACTTCGGTGACATCAAAAGTCACATTTCAAAACAGCGATGTTATATTCATATGGTTGGATATCAGTAATTTTGAAAAAAAATTGCGCGGATTACGTCAAATATATCCTTTATCTGCTATGTTGTTTGTTTTATCTGTTGAAATCATGGCTTCGAATAAAATATAATAAGGATATCAAGGCTTTTCAGATAAAAATAGATGAACAAACACATAGAATACAAATTTCGCAATTAGCAGATGACACAACTCCAAAAATGATATATCTTTTGCTTTGAATGAAATTGATTTTTTTAGTTTTTTCAGGTTTATTGACAAATAGAAATAAGACAGAAAGATTGTGGATTGGGAAGCTAACACACAGTAAAGATAAGGTAGAAAATATTAGTTGGAAAAAACAAAAAACAATACCGTCTCCAGGGATTTATCTTGATCATGATTACATAGAATGTGAAAAATTGAATTGGGAACAAAAATTTGAAAAAATGAATAGTTTATTTCTATCATGGTCAAAGCGAAATATCTCAATGTTGTGTAGAGTACTAATCATATAAGCTTTGACTATACCCATTATCACTTTTATTGTTTGTTCTTGTCGTATACCTCAAAAGTATAAAAAGAGATAGAGAGTAAATGTTTTAAATTTATATGGAATGGGAAAACAGATATTGTCAACAGAAATACATTGATAGGAGATTTTGAGAAGGATGGGCTGAAAATGATAGCTCTAGATAGTTATTTGATATTTTCGAAGGCATCATGGGTTAGTAGATTAACTGACTAAAAATTTTCGAATTGGAAACTGATACCACTCAGATGTTTAAATGTATTTGGGAAAATGGCTTATTTTCAATATCAACATAGATGTGAAAAAACATAACCAGTTTCTAATTAATATCCCCAAATTGTACAAAAATGTTTTACCAAGTTGGGTAAAAATAGGTGGTGATCAATTAAACTTACCATTAATATTTAGTAATATCAGGAAGCAAATTTGATGGGGAAATAGATTGATCACATTTGAAAATAATTTTCTATTTTCTAAAGAATGGAATAATAGTGAACAATTTTTTTTTAATAATACTATAAACATGATGAAATTAGACAAGAATTTATTCTGCAAAAATTAAAAAAATAATCTAATTGGATATCTGAATTTAGTATTGCTAAACAAGTTTTCCAAAAGAATTGGATAAACATTTTATAAACAGAAAATGCAGTTAAAAGAAGTATTGCATATATCAATAATGATTATTTCATATGGGACGATCAATTTATCTACATTGTCTAATAAGTTATTGTATAATAAACTGGTGAATGTTACATTTTCAAAACTTATTAGTGCATATCATTGGATTAATTATTTAGTGTTGTCAGAATAAACTAAATACAAGTAGTCATATTTTTTCATATTCAAATTTCTTGAATAAAAGAAGCTAAAATGTTCAGATGGAAACTCTTTCAGTTTATTATTCCAAATAAAGTTTTACTTTTCAAATGGAAAATTGTTGGGAATAGTTTATGCTATTTCTGGAAAAACAGATGACGATTGCTCTATTACTTGTGCCTTTTTAAATGAATTTTTGATAGCATTTCAGAATTTAATGAAGGAAATGGGTATCAAAACAAAATTATTTTGAAACATATAGTACTTGGATATAAGGTAGATGATAAAACAATATCTTGTAATAACAGTTGTCAACAGTTGTAGAATTTTCCATCAACAAATCGTATAATAAATCTGAAAAGAAAAGCAAGTATACCAATGTTTATAGAATATTTGTCAATGAATAAAAAGAATAAACGAAAAGAAAACAATTCAAAATTGTACTTTTTTAAAGAAAGTCAAAACACTATATACTAAATGTAAAATAAATAAATGTTTCCAAAAGGTATTTAATATATATAGTATTTAGTTTCTATATCTTTAATGCAATTCTGGTTACTTCCCTGTATAATCAGAAGAGAATATAACAGGAAAACACCAAGAGGAACTTGGACCTTTGGGGTGTTAAGTGTAACAAGCATTTGAATAAAATATGTCACTTGTTGAAAAAAGATGCCATGTTCATATGACGATAGTTGTTTGATAATATATATTATTGCGTGTAAAGAGGAAAGGGCAAATGTACAAAACATCGATACTTAAGAAATATATCAACGATGGTATGCTTATCGAGGATTTGGTAAGATGATGTCGGTGACGTCAAGCGTTACATTACAAAACAGCGATATTATGTTCATATGACCATAGTTGTTTGATACATATATTATTGGGTGTAAAGATGAAAGGGAAAATGTACAAATCATCGATAATCTATGACTTATTACCGTGTTTGCAATTAGAGTAACACGACGGGTGCCATTAATCGTCCAGGAACTGCTTACCTTTCCGGAGCACCTTGGTTCACACCCAGTTTTTGGTGGGATTCGTGTTACCCGATCTTATTTTTTTTGTGTAGCGCTTTGTAGATAATTATTTGTCATTTTGTTCTACTTCGTTCTATAATAAGAGCATTCAATGCTAAAAGATATAAACGTGTAAGAAAACCGAAGTTGCAATACAGAATGGACAATCCAGAGACAAAGGCAACATCAGGAACATAAGACACAGTGATCTCATGCAGGACGGTTATCGATATAGACATTTAAAGTTTCACCCAATCATTTAATTTTTTTATCGTTTTATCGTTACTGAATATAACTAGTATATGAACGCTGGTGACATTGACGCTGCATTGATGTTTTGTTTCTATTCGTTAGCACATTACATATTAGAAAATGACAGTAACATTAATGGGATGGTTCTCTGTGTGATGTTTTGTAGATCAGTCTTTGTACTTTCGTCCTTTTTCTTTTAGCCATTGTGTTGTCTGTCCTTCTTTGATTTACTGTCATCATAATTTTGCTAACCGATTCCTGAATCAGATCAGAATGTTTGAATAAAAAGGACTCCAATGCAAGCTTGATATAGAGCTACATTTACGTAAATGCTACTTATGAAAAAGAGTGACGATCGAAGGAAAGTTCAAGTAATTAAAGAGATGCGAGGAAGAAATTAGAAAATAAATATCGTTATGTTTTTTTCTTAATAAAAACTAAGTTCCTCGGGTATAGGTGACCATTACCCGATATTGGCTTCTCTGTTTAGGCCCTTTGGTTTTATTCCTCCCCAATATTTTGTTTTAATTATATGGCTTTCAAATATTTTGGCTCTGAGCGTACCTGATGAAGGTTATTCCAGAAACGTCGCGCGCACTAACTTGGCTATATTTTCTTTAATTATCTTTACCCATCAGCGAAAAAAAATATAAATTAGTTAATAAATTACTATGTACAACGTGATTGTCACCAAAGAGATTATTAATGTTGAATTTTAAAGTAAATGTATTCATGTAGTTATCACAAATAAATTATATTTAATGTTGATTGTTGTTGATGAGACTTTTGTCGCTGACCTGCTCACGAGTATTACTAAATACAAAGTGTAGAAAACATAACAGGACGTGTAACTTCGACTGTCAATAATCACCACTGTTTGGAAGGTCATTACTATTTTATTGTTCCGAAAGATGTTTTTTTTTCATTTTAATTTCAATACTTGATTACGTCTTTTCCTAACATTTAAATACCATTTTACACCTATGTTCCACTTTCTACCAGGCTGTAAATAAGCCCTTCTATTTGGAAGGTTATTACTATTTCATTGTTCCAAATGTGTTTTTCTTCATTCGTATTTCAATATTAAGTTAATAGCTCCAATCCTGACGTTTAACTATTATTTGACACAAATAGTCAACTTTCTATCAGTCAAAACATTTTAAAGAAAGGTATCATCTTATCTTTCTTAGAAGTTTTGCGGAAGAGAATAACACATTGTTGAAAAGTATTCTGTCACTTGTGTACAGAAGACGAAATCTGGTATTGCCAATAACATTTTTTTCACAGTTGACTATTGATTGACAGCTATGCATTCCGATGGTCTTGTGAACTATCTAATATTTAAATGATGGTTGAGGCTATCAGGTTTCTTTTATAAAACTGACATTATACACACGACACTTCTGTGTCCTGAATATTGAATGTATTATGCATAAGATTAATGATTCAAGATTTTGCATAGCAATGCTGATCATATACAGCTATGTGTGAGAGTTGACACTTTATTCACAGGTGGAACCTATTTACATGACCACATAAGTTGACTCTGAAGGGGTGTTGGATACATATCACTTGTTTAACTCCACATTTGCCAAGCCAGAACAGTGAGGTGTCATGCTTATTTGTATTATGAGAATCGAATTCGTTTCTTTAGGGTGGATTTAGCTCATTTTTGTTTTCATTAAGAACGGCGGTTTTCGGCCAATAACACTAACTTTAACTTAGTTGCTTTTATTGAAGTGCACGTACCAAGCCAGTAAAGTGAGCGGTCGTGTATATTTGTGTTAGGGGTATATGATGAGCCTGTGCTTCAACAAAGTGTTTTCATCAAACAGGAATAATTAAAATGCTGTTATATGTATGTTATGATAAATGTATTGTAACAATAAAGGTTTTTGTTGAATCAGGTTTTAAATAATAATTTATTTCTCCTACATGCTTGACCTTATCTCCTGTTATGGTTGATGATCAACTATTCCACCAACATAAAAAATGAACAATCACCTCTCACACCAACTCACTAAACACATGATAAGAACAAGGCATATGACGTTGAAGTTCCAGGTCCTGGTTTGGGACAGGCATATCAATGTGGCTGGTTTAAATCCGTTCATACATCACACAAAATTTGCATTACATAATTCGAAGAAAGACTGTGTTGCTTACGAATAAAGACTATTATTATTGTTCCACATATTTGTTTATCGTTATGCTCTAACACTGGAGACATTACAACTTGCAAAACTACAACATATCCATATATCACATACAATTGATCACTGAGAAAAGGAGGAAAAACTACAAACCAATATTTGATCACAAGTGAACATCAACATGATATTAAAAACGTGAAAACCATAATTGACTGTATATGAACAATGCAATAGAACTCTGGAAAAATAAAACGACTGTTGATTACAGTCAACGAGATATATTTCTTAGCTGCGTCATGAGCATTATTATAATTTCAAAAGTAGTGAGTGAATGGGTGATTATTGATTAGGTATATATGGGCAATATTTCATCTGTATCATGGCGAGAACAAGTTACATTCGATGAAACGATAATGATGTCCGCTGTGTACTAGAACAACATGTTGAGTAGTTACATTTATTATGCAAGCACATTGAAATAACAGTCCATGGGCGCAGACATGTCACCCCACTCGGACGGGCACATTATTCTGTATTCGAGCCAATACATTCTTTCTCTTACTCCTTAGCGCTGCATTATAAGCTTGATTGGTTGATTGATTGTCGTTTTTGCTTAATAAAAAACACAAATATTTCACTTAATGAGCACGACTTTCAGGTCCTCTGAAAGTTAAAATATTTGAAAGAAAGCCAAATAATTAAAAAATGTTGGTAGCAGGAATATCATAGGGCATAATAAAATAACCACAATCGACTGGAGTCACCCATTTCTGAGGGAGAAAAACCTTAGGTTTAACCATAATTAGATGATTTAGGAACTGTAAATATTACATTGCATGTATTTGTATTTTGTAACATTTATATCAACCTCGGACCTTTATCAATGCTTGACATCATTCTCCACTGCTGGCCACAAATTGCCTGGAAACATGCCCGTGCGAAAATGGTAAAAGACGCTATTTTCTATATCGAGAGATATACCAACATAGAAAACATACATTTGTTTTGTTACTACAACAGGGAATATGGTAAATAAAAAAGATATTAAGAAATAGGAAACACAAATAAAAAAATATGGTCTAGGTATTTTGATAACAATTCTTGACTTTTTGACTCCTTTCAGAACCATATACATGTTTCGCTATGAAGAAGAGGAATACATTTATTTTCATCAACTATAAATAACCGCTAGAGAAAACCTTTGGGACAATCAAGAATGAACGATACTGAGACAACAAAACAACATTGGGCATACCACACAGAACGAAAACAAGCTAAACAAAAAACACAGTACAGAAACTAAAAGGGTGGGCAACACGGACCCACCAAAAAACGGCTATTAACCCGTGTCCTCACCAATGGTTAGTTATCTTGTTGGTTAATTTTTTTAAAATTGTCATATTATTAGGCAAGTGATTTATGAAATATAAGTGCAAACAGACAAACGAAAAAAGAAAAAAAGTTTAAAACACGCGTGATATAGGCCAGATTGTATAGGAATTTACCAATAAAATGCTTGAAAAGCGACCCCATTAATTAATATATCTGAACAGTCTCATAAGTTGATTTCAAGAAATGATGGAGAGTGGGCGTGTATCTGCTTAAAACGGATGTTGGCCTTAGTCAAATGCGTCATCTTTGTTCATCAATAATTATATTTTTAAAAGGATTATGGTACACGATTGTAGGAATAAGGGTAATAACAAAATTAGCAAACTCCGAAAAATCGAACAAAGGGAAAGTCAAAACTCATAAGTATATAAACAGGCAAAATCAGTCAACAACCGGAATATGTGACGTACGATACATAACATTGACACGTAAAAGCAGGGCAATAACCGACACTGCATGTGATTCAGAGCAGAGTGACATATATTGATATAATATGAACAGATCAGTGAACGTGTCAGACGTCGAAACAACTCCTGTTATTTGACGATATAGATGTAATGTTTTTAAATATGAAATGTATTTATATATTTATTTGTTGAAGCTGTGAACCCATAATTTTTCATACAAGACAGTAAGTAAAGTATAAAGATACCAACGTGGCAATCACTTCTTTAATCTAGAAAAAAGAAATTATATTAATAAATAAATAAATAGTTTGATAACGGATGATGGCTAAACAGTGTCAATGCTTAAAGATATTTTAAATGAACAATTCAAATTATATAGCTTTCTTTAGTCAAACAAGGAAATTTCAGACACATTAAACAGTAATGTATTGTACACTTTTCTTCCCACTGACACTGACAATGATATTCCTAAATTAAATGAAGATGGTAGAGAATATTGTGAAGGCATGATATTGGTATGATATTGGATGAAAAGTGTGTGATGGTTATACAAACATCCAAAAATGGAAAATCCCCAAGCACAGATGGATTACCTATTGAATTGTAAAACATTTTTTTGGAACACTATTAAACACTTACTATTAGATTCTTTTTCATATAGTTATTAGAACAAAAATATGCATATTTCACAAAATTGAGTATTATTACTCTACTTCTGAAAAAAGATAAAGATACAAAGCTACTTTACAACTGGAGACTTATCTCCTGATCAAATGTGAATTATGAAATTATGACAAAATGCATAGCTACGCGACTCAAAGTAGTACTAACCAAAATTATGAATGAGCATCAGTTTGGGTTGATGGAGGGAAAATATATTCGTGATAATATCCGAGGTCCTCTATCAGTTATAAATCTTGCCGAAGATGAAATCTCGCTTGTTTTTTACTATCTATTGACTTTGAAAAAGCTTTTGATGCCATAAGTTGGAAATTCTTATATAAAATATCTTGCATTCTTTAATTTTGGGGACACATTTCAGCAATGGATAGCTATTTGTTTTCAATAATATATTCCGTTGTGTATTGCATACTGGATGGGCTACACCTTTTTCAATGTTACTCGTGGCGTTCGACCCAGTGTCCTATATTGCCTTATTTATTTCTTCTATGTGCTGAAATTATGGGCAGAGCAAATAGGAGATCAGAAGACAAAAGGGCTGAAATTTAAATCCAAAGAATTGAAATTGTCTCAATATGCAATTAATGCGCAAATTGTACTTGGTGGAAGTGCAAATTTAATTAGAAATGTTGTCAAATTATTAGATAGTGATACTGCAATAGGTGGGCTAAAATTAAACTATAATAGATCTGAATTGGCACCACTAGGAAAGTCAAAAATGGAAATTTGTACACATAGCTTTTCTCCGGGCATGACCATTATTCTGGATAACTGTACCGACAAATGGAAAAACAGAAGGTCTTATAATATATAATTTTGAAGAAAAGAAAGAGAAAATAAAAAGTATTGTTCGTGCCTGGGGTAAAAGAAATTTAACATTATATGGGAAGGTTACAGTAATAAAAAGTTCAATATTCCCACAATTAGCATATCCAATATCAGTTCTACCAAATCCAGAACATAGTCTCTTCAAAGAAATTGATAAAATCAATTAAGAAAATTGTATGGGACAACAAGTACCACACAATTAGATTAATATGGTATTATTAAAGTATTCACAAGGGGGCTTAGATATTACAGTTATATATAGCTATTGTAAGTCAGTCAAATTTATGTGGATTAAAAAACAATGATGGACAATTCCTTTGACAGCTCCTGGAAAGATGTAATAAAAATTAAGATATCTTTATCTAGACAAAAATTTCATTTTCAATTTCAATTTGAAATTGGAAAATATCGATAATGTTCCGATCAAAAACAATTTTGGAAAGATATCATCAAATATATCTTTGAATTGAAATTCAGAGACGAGTTAAACATAGACAGTGTAATATGGCATGATTCACACTTGAACCTGGAAGGGAAAATTATCTTCTATAGGGAACTTTTTGATAAAGTTGGCTTACTTATGAGAGATCTCCTTAATGACAACAACACATATAAAACACTTGGAGAACCTAAAGATCAATAAGAATGTAGAATTAAGTACTTAAAATATCTTCATTAATTTCAATAATTAAATATTGTTAAAAAAAATAAACCAGGGATAAAAATGCCTTGATTAATAAAATATTAAATTTTAAGAGTTTGTCAAAGGAAATCTACCACTTGTTTAAATTAAAGATGTCATAAACATAGATTCCATCAATAGGTTAATTAAATGGAAATCAGAAGTAGGTGAAATTAATTTAGAAAATATTTTTGAACATATCGCTGTGACCACAAATGACATTAAACTTAGAAACTTTCAGTATAAACTTCAACACAGAATCTTACCAACAAACATGTTTTAGTTAAGATAGGCAGTAAATAATCGGGATAGTGTAACTTCTGTAATAATAATGCCACAGACTCGATATTACATTATATATGGTTATGCCCCATAATACAGGTATTTTGGAGCAAGTAATAGCTTTACTTGAAGAAGCCTTTGAAATATCTATTGAATTATATACAATATAAGAAATACAGTATTTGATACAGATATAGAAGAATTTCCACTCAAGAGAAAATTCACTTCATAATACTTTTTACGGAGTATTATATCCACTGCTGTAAATGGTCTAATCATTTGCCAACAATCGAAATTCTAAAATGCAAATTGAAAGAACAAATAAAGAAAGAGACAAAAAGATAGACAAAAATATATGCATTATTGACAGAAACAATCAAAAAGCATGAAATAAACTAGCAAACATTTTCATAGTCTTGATTATTGTACAGCATTATCAGTGCTCCAGATAAGGAGAGTATGTAAAATATTTTGAAATGAAATGTCTGTTATAAAGTAAATATCTTTTCAACGTTCAGAATATAATCACCTTCATGGGTTATTCAAAGCAGAAACAAACACAAAAACAACAACAACAACAACAAAAACAAAAACAAAAAAAAACAGTGCATTAAAATTCCCATTTTAAAAATAATATTTGATTAAATCTTTAGAAAAGTAAACACTTAGTATAAAACCGAGCCATGTTTTTGCCTGTCCCAAGCGAGGACGTGGATTTCCAACAACATATGTCGTTGTTCTCCCTTTATTTAAAGTTCAGTGAATGAAGGTGATAGGTGATTGTTCGTTTGGTTGATATTGGTAGAATGGTTAATAATAAAATGTAAATAACATAATCATTAAATTGATAGAACAAATATAAAGGTTAATTAGTAGTACAAATACGTCACATTATATAATGAGCATCATAACGTGAGCAGGTTTGTGTAGGTAATACGTGGGTTGTAAAATACTATAAAACTCATGCAGATATATCACGATCACATACACTAATAAACCACCATGTCTATAGTGTTACCACTGGCACAATTCTTCAATGTAGAGGATGTATCTAGAGAAGTCGTATCTAGTGTCATCAACGCCGTGAACGGAAATATAAAACTCGTGAGGAAAATATCACAAGCCTTATATTCATCTTTTAAATCATCAACACTGATTCTGAAACAAAACAAGAAATAGCTGCAGTGAATATTACGACGATGTCAAAACATTGTACATTTAATATACTTCTATTTGTAGAGATATTTTACAAAGACGTGCAACATTTACCATATATACGACTTTATCTATAGGAGTGTTTGTTAGCGGAAGATCACAGAGACTTTTATATCATATGTATTTCGTTGTCACACGTTGAACATCGTGAGTAATAAGCTTGGAGATAGAAAGTACGCAAATTAACGAAAATCATTCAAAATACTGGAAAAATGTTTTAGAGGGAGAACGTATTCTTTCAGCTATAGACAACAGCTTGATATCACAAGAAATCTAAAATAATATTTAGGAAGACTGTATGTTCTGATGAAAAAGATGTAGAAGAATTGCAAAGAGACAAACACGCAATCATACAGATTTACAGTGGAGAACCTGAAACATTTATTATTATCACATAATAGGACATCACAACACGGAACTGAGAACGTAATGACACATAATTGGACATCACAACATAGAAATCGGAACGTAATGACACATAATAGGACATCACAACACGGAACTCAGAACGTAATGACACATAATGGGACATCACAACATAGAAATCATAACGTAATGACACATAATAGGACATCACAACATAGAAATCATAACGTAATGACATATAATAGGACAGCACGACATAGAAATCAGAGCGTATTGACACATAACAGGACATCACAACATGGAAATCAGAACGTAATGACACATAATAGGTCATCACAACATGGAAATCAGAACTTAATGACACATAATAGGACATCACAACATAGAAATCAGAACGTCCTGACACATAATAGGATATCACAACATGGAAATCAGAACTTAATGACACATAATAGGACATCACAACATAGAAATCAGAACGTAATGACACATAATAGGACATCACAACATGAAAATCAGAACGTAATGACACATAATGGGACATCACAACATAGAAATCAGAACGTAATGACACAAAATAGGACATCACAACATGGAAATCAGAACTTAATGACACATAATAGGACATCATAAAATAGAAATCAGAACTTCATGACACATAATAGGACATCACAACATGGAACTGAGAACGTAATGACACATAATAGGGCATCACAACATAGATATCAGAACGTAATGACACATAATAGAACATCACAACATAGAAATCAGAACGTAATGACACATAATAGGACATCACAACATAGAAACCAAACGTAATGACACATAATAGGACATCACAACATAGAAATCAGAACGTAATGACACATAATAGGACATCACAACATGGAAATCAGAACTTAATGACACATAATAGGACATCACAACATAGAAATCAGAACTTAATGACACATAATAGGACATCATAACATGCAAATCAGAACGTAATGACACACAATGGGACATCAAAACATAGAAATCAGAACGCAATGACACAAAATAGGACATCACAACATGGAAATCAGAACGTAATGACATATAATAGGGCATCACAACATAGAAATCAGAACGTCATGACACATAATAGGACATCACAACACGGAACTGATAACGTAATGACACATAATAGGACATCACAACATAGAAATCGGAACGTAATGACACATAATAGGACATCACAACACGGAACTGATAACGTAATGACACATAATAGGACATCACAACATATAAATCGGAACGTAATGACACATAATAGGACATCACAACACGGAACTCAGAACGTAATGACACATAATAGGACATCACAACATAGAAATCATAACGTAATGACACATAATAGGACATCACAACACAGAAATCATAACGTAATGACATATAATAGGACAGCACGACATAGAAATCAGAACGTATTGACACATAATAGGACATCACAACATGGACATAAGAACGTAATGACACATAATAGGACATCACAACATAGAAATCAGAGCGTAATGACACTAAATAGGAAATCACAACATGGAAATCAGAACGTATTGACACATAATAGGACATCACAACATAACATTCAGAACGTAATGACACATAATAGGACATCATAACATAGAAATCAGAACTTCATGACACATAATAGGACATCACAACACGAACTGAGAACGTAATGACACATAATAGGACATCACAACATAGAAATCAGAACATAATGACACATAATAGGACATCACAACATAGAAATCAGAACGTAATGACACATAATAGGACATCACAACATGGACATCAGAACGTAATGACACATAATAGGACATCACAACATAGAAATCAGAACGTAATGACAAATAATAGGACATCACAACATGGAAATCAGAACGTAATGACACATAATAGGTCATCACAACATGGAAATCAGAACTTAATGACACATAATAGGACATCACAACATAGAAATCAGAACGTAATGACACATAATAGGACATCACAACATGCAAATCAGAACGTAATGACACATAATGGGACATCACAACATAGAAATCAGAACGTAATGACACAAAATAGGACATCACAACATGGAAATCAGAACGTAATGACATATAATAGGGCATCACAACATAGAAATCAGAATGTCATGACACATAATAGGACATCACAACACGGAACTGAGAACGTAATGACACATAATAGGACATCACAACATAGAAATCATAACGTAATGACATATAATAGGACATCAAAACATAGAAATCAGAACGTAATGACACATAATAAGACATCACAACATAGAAATCAGAACGTAATGACACATAATAGGACATCACGACATATAAATCAGAACGTAATGACACATAATAGGACATCACAACATAGAAATCAGAACGTAATAACACAAAATAGGACATCACAACATGAAAATCAGAACGTAACGACACATAATAGGACATCACTACATAGAAATCAGAACGTAATGACACATAATAGGACATCACAACATAGAAATCAGAACGCAATGACACATAATAGGACATCACAACTTAGAAATCAGAACGTAATGACGCATAATAGGACATCCCAACATGGAAATCAGAACGTAATGACACATAATAGGACATCACAACATAGAAATCAGAACGGAATGACACATAATAGGACATCACAACATAGAAATCAGAACGTTATGACACATAATAGGACATCAAAACATAGAAATAAGAACGTAATGACACATAATAGGACATCACCACATGGAAATCAGAACGTAATGACACATAATAGGACATCACGACATATATATCAGAACGTAATGACACATAACAGGACATCACAACATAGAAATCAGAACGAAATGACACAAAATAGGACATCACAACATGAAAATCAGAACGTAATGACACATAATAGGACATCACTACATAGAAATCAGAACTTAATGACACATAATAGGACATCACAACATATAAATCAGAACGTAATGACACATAATAGGACATCACAACATAGAAATCAGAACGTAATGACACATAATAGGACATCACAACATGGAAATCAGAACGTAATGACACATAATAGGACATCACAACATAGAAATCAGAACGGAATTACACATAATAGGACATCAAAACATAGAAATCAGAATGTTATGACACATAATAGGACATCACAACATAGAAATCAGAACGTAATGACACATAATAGGACATCACAACATAGAAATCAGAACGTAATGACACATAATATGACATCACAACAGGGAAATCAGAACGTTATAACACATAATAGGACATCACAACATAGAAATCAGAACGTAATGACACAAAATAGGACATCACAACATGAAAATCAGAACGAAATGACACATAATAGGACATCACAACATAGAAATCAGAACGTTATGACACATAATAGGACATCACAACATAGAAATCAGAACGTAATGACACAAAATAGGACATCACAACATGGAAATCAGAACGTAATGACACATAATAGGACATCACAACATAAAATTCAGAACGTAATGACACATAACAGGACATCATAACATAGAAATCAGAACGTAATGACACATAATAGGACATCACAATATGGAACTGAGAACGTAATGACACATAATAGGACATCACAACATAGAAATCAGAACGTAGTGACGCATAATAGGACACCACAACATAGAAATCAGAACGTAATGACACATAATAGGACATCACAACATGGACATCAGAACGTAATGACACATAATAGGACATCACAACATAGAAATCAAAACGTAATGACACATAATAGGACATCACAACATAGAAATCAGTACGTAATGACACATAATAGGACATCACAACATGGAAATCAGAACTTAATGACACATAATAGTACATCACAACATGCAAATCAGAACGTAATGACACATAATGGGACATCACAACATGGAAATCAGAACGTAATGACATATAATAGGGCATCACAACATAGAAATCAGAACGCAATGACACATAATAGGACATCACAACATAGAAATCAGAACGTCATGACACATAATAGGACATCACAACACGGAACTGAGAACGTAATGACACATAATTGGACATCACAACATAGAAATCGGAACGTAATGACACATAATAGGACATCACAACACGGAACTCAGAACGTAATGACACATAATGGGACATCACAACATAGAAATCATAACGTAATGACACATAATAGGACATCACAACATAGAAATCATAACGTAATGACATATAATAGGACAGCACGACATAGAAATCAGAGCGTATTGACACATAACAGGACATCACAACATGGAAATCAGAACGTAATGACACATAATAGGTCATCACAACATGGAAATCAGAACTTAATGACACATAATAGGACATCACAACATAGAAATCAGAACGTAATGACACATAATAGGACATCACAACATGCAAATCAGAACGTAATGACACATAATGGGACATCACAACATAGAAATCATAACGTAATGACATATAATAGGACATCAAAACATAGAAATCAGAACGTAATGACACATAATAGGACATCACAATATGGAAATCAGAACGTAATGACACATAATAGGACACCACGACATATAAATCAGAACGTAATGACACATAATAGGACATCACAACATAGAAATCAGAACGTAATGACACAAAATAGGACATCACTACATAGAAATCAGAACGTAATGACACATATTAGGACATCACAACATAGAAATCAGAACGTAATGACGCATAATAGGACATCACAACATGGAAATCAGAACGTAATGACACATAATAGGACATCACAACATAGAAATCAGAACGGAATGACACATAATAGGACATCAAAACATAGAAATCAGAACGTTATGACACATAATAGGACATCACAACATAGAAATAAGAACGTAATGACACATAATAGGACATCACAACATAGAAATCATAACGTAATGACATATAATAGGACATCAAAACATAGAAATCAGAACGTAATGACACATAATAGGACATCACGACATATGAATCAGAACGTAATGACACATAATAGGACATCACAACATAGAAATCAGAACGTAATGACACACAATAGGACATCACAACATGAAAATCAGAACGTAATGACACATAATAGGACAACACTACATAGAAATCAGAACGTAATGACACATAATAGGACATCACAGCATAGAAATCAGAACGTAATGACACATATTAGGACATCACAACATAGAAATCAGAGCGTAATGACGCATAATAGGACATCACAACATGGAAATCAGAACGTAATGACACATAATAGGACATCACAACATAGAAATCAGAACGGAATGACACATAATAGGACATCAAAACAAAGAAATCAGAACGGAATTACACATAATAGGACATCACAACATAGAAATCAGAACGTTATGACACATAATAGGACATCACAACATAGAAATCAGAACGTAATGACACATAATATGACATCACAACAGGGAAATCAGAACGTAATGACACATAATATGACATCACAACAGGGAAATCAGAACGTTATAACATATAATAGGACATCACAACATAGAAATCAGAACGTAATGATACATAATAGGACATCACAACATATAAATCAGAACGTAATGACACATAATAGGACATCACAACATGAAAATCAGAATGTAATGACACATAATAGGAAATCACAACATAGAAATCAGAACGTTATGACACATAATAGGACATCACAACATAGAAATCAGAACGTAATGACACATAATAGGACATCACAACATGGAAATCAGAACGTAATGACACATGATAGGACATCATAACATAGAAATCAGAACGGAATGACACATAATAGGACATCAAAACATAGAAATCAGAACGTTATGACACATAATAGGACATCACAACATAGAAATCAGAACGTAATGACACATAATAGGACATCACAACATAGAAATCAGAACGTAATGACACATAATGTGACATCACAACAGGGAAATCAGAACGTTATGACACATAATAGGACATCACAACATAGAAATCAGAACGTAATGACACATAATAGGACATCACAACATATAAATCAGAACGTAATGACACATAATAGGACATCACAACATATAAATCAGAACGTAATGACACATAATAGGACATCACAACATAGAAAACAGAACGTAATGACACATAATAGGACATCACAACATAAAAATCAGAACGTAATGACACATAATAGGACATCACAACATAGAAACCAGAACGTACTGACACATAATAGGACATCACAACATAGAAATCAGAACGTAATGACACATAATAGGATATCACAACATGCAAATCAGAACGTAATGACACATAATGGGACATCACAACATAGAAATCAGAACGCAATGACACATATTAGGACATCACAACATAGAAATCAGAACGTAATGACACAAAATAGGACATCACAACATGAAAATCAGAACGTAATGACACATAATAGAACATCACTACATAGAAATCAGAACGTAATGACACATAATAGGACATCACAACATAGAAATCAGTACGTAATGACACATATGAGGACATCACAACATAGAAATCAGAACGTAATGACGCATAATAGGACATCACAACATGGAAATCAGAACGTAATGACACATAATAGGACATCACAACATGGAAATCAGAACGGAATGACACATAATAGGACCTCAAAACATAGAAATCAGAACGTTATGACACATAATGGGACATCACAACATAGAAATCAGAACGTAATGACACATAATAGGACATCACAACATAGAAATCATAACGTAATGACATATAATAGGACATCAAAACATAGAAATCAGAACGTAATGACACATAATAGGACATCACAACATGGAAACCAGAACGTAATGACACATAATAGGACATCACGACATATAAATCAGAACGCAATGACACATAATAGGACATCACAACATAGAAATCAGAACGTAATGACACAAAATAGGACATCACAACATGAAAATCAGAACGTAATGACACATAATAGGACATCACTACATAGAAATCAGAACGTAATGACACGTAATAGGACATCACAACATATAAATCAGAACGTAATGACGCATAATAGGACATCACAACATGGAAATCAGAACGTAATGACACATAATAGGACATCACAACATAGAAATCAGAACGGAATTACACATAATAGGACATCAAAACATAGAAATCAGAACGGTATGACACATAATAGGACATCACAACATAGAAATCAGAACGTAATGACACATAATAGGACATCACAACATAGAAATCAAAACGTAATGATACATAATATGACATCACAACAGGGAAATCAGAACGTTATAACACATAATAGGACATCACAACATAGAAATCAGAACGTAATGATACATAATAGGACATCACAACATAGAAATCAGAACGTAATGACACAAAATAGGACATCACAACATGGAAATCAGAACGTAATGACACATAATAGGACATCACAACATAACATTCAGAACGTAATGACGCATAATAGGATATCATAACATAGAAATCAGAACTTCATGACACATAATAGGACATCACAACACGGAACTGAGAACGTAATGACACATAATAGGACATCACAACATAGAAATCAGAACGTAATGACACATAATAGGACATCACAACATATAAATCAGAACGTAATGACACATAATAGGACATCACAACATGGACATAAGAACGTAATGACACATAATAGGACATCACAACATAGAAATCAGAACGTAATGACACATAATAGGACATCACAACATGGAAATCAGAACGTAATGACACATAATAGGTCATCACAACATGGAAATCAGAACTTAATGACACATAATAGGACATCACAACATAGAAATCAGAACGTAATGACACATAATAGGACATCACAACATATAAATCAGAACGTAATGACACAAAATGGGAAATCACAACATAGAAATCAGAACGTAATGACACAAAATAGGACATCAAAACATAGAAATCAGAACGTTATGACACATAATAGGACATCACAACATGGAAATCAGAACGTAATGACACATAATAGGACATCACGACATATAAATCAGAACGTAATGACACATAATAGGACATCACAACATAGAAATCAGAACATAATGACACAAAATAGGACATCACAACATGAAAATCAGAACGTAATGACACATAATAGAACATCACTACATAGAAATCAGAACGTAATGACACATAATAGGTCATCACAACACGGAACTGAGAACGTAATGACACATAATAGGACATCAAAACATAGAAATCAGAACGTAATGACACATAATAGGACATCACAACATGGAAATCAGAACGTAATGACACATAATAGGTCATCACGACATATAAATCAGAACGTAATGACACATAATAGGACATCACAACATAGAAATCAGAACGTAATGACACAAAATAGGACATCACAACATGAAAATCAGAACGTAATGACACATAATAGAACATCACTACATAGAAATCAGAACGTAATGACACATAATAGGACATCAAAACATAGAAATCAGAACGTTATGACACATAATAGGACATCACAGCATAGAAATCAGAACGTAATGACACAAAATAGGACATCACAACATGAAAATCAGAACGTAATGACACATAATAGGACATCACTACATAGAAATCAGAACGTAATGACACATAATAGGACATCACAACATAGAAATCAGAACGTTATGACACATAATGGGACATCACAACATAGAAATCAGAACGTAATGACACATAATAGGACATCACAACATAGAAATCATAACGTAATGACATATAATAGGACATCAAAACATAGAAATCAGAACGTAATGACACATAATAGGACATCACAACATGGAAACCAGAACGTAATGACACATAATAGGACATCACGACATATAAATCAGAACGCAATGACACATAATAGGACATCACAACATAGAAATCAGAACGTAATGACACAAAATAGGACATCACAACATGAAAATCAGAACGTAATGACACATAATAGGACATCACTACATAGAAATCAGAACGTAATGACACGTAATAGGACATCACAACATATAAATCAGAACGTAATGACGCATAATAGGACATCACAACATGGAAATCAGAACGTAATGACACATAATAGGACATCACAACATAGAAATCAGAACGGAATTACACATAATAGGACATCAAAACATAGAAATCAGAACGGTATGACACATAATAGGACATCACAACATAGAAATCAGAACGTAATGACACATAATAGGACATCACAACATAGAAATCAAAACGTAATGATACATAATATGACATCACAACAGGGAAATCAGAACGTTATAACACATAATAGGACACCACAACATAGAAATCAGAACGTAATGATACATAATAGGACATCACAACATAGAAATCAGAACGTAATGACACAAAATAGGACATCACAACATGGAAATCAGAACGTAATGACACATAATAGGACATCACAACATAACATTCAGTACGTAATGACGCATAATAGGACATCATAACATAGAAATCAGAGCTTCATGACACATAATAGGACATCACAACACGGAACTGAGAACGTAATGACACATAATAGGACATCACAACATAGAAATCAGAACGTAATGACACATAATAGGACATCACAACATATAAATCAGAACGTAATGACACATAATAGGACATCACAACATGGACATAAGAACGTAATGACACATAATAGGACATCACAACATAGAAATCAGAACGTAATGACACATAATAGGACATCACAACATGGAAATCAGAACGTAATGACACATAATAGGTCATCACAACATGGAAATCAGAACTTAATGACACATAATAGGACATCACAACATAGAAATCAGAACGTAATGACACATAATAGGACATCACAACATATAAATCAGAACGTAATGACACAAAATGGGAAATCACAACATAGAAATCAGAACGTAATGACACAAAATAGGACATCAAAACATAGAAATCAGAACGTTATGACACATAATAGGACATCACAACATGGAAATCAGAACGTAATGACACATAATAGGACATCACGACATATAAATCAGAACGTAATGACACATAATAGGACATCACAACATAGAAATCAGAACGTAATGACACAAAATAGGACATCACAACATGAAAATCAGAACGTAATGACACATAATAGAACATCACTACATAGAAATCAGAACGTAATGACACATAATAGGTCATCACAACAAGGAACTGAGAACGTAATGACACATAATAGGACATCAAAACATAGAAATCAGAACGTAATGACACATAATAGGACATCACAACATGGAAATCAGAACGTAATGACACATAATAGGTCATCACGACATATAAATCAGAACGTAATGACACATAATAGGACATCACAACATAGAAATCAGAACGTAATGACACAAAATAGGACATCACAACATGAAAATCAGAACGTAATGACACATAATAGAACATCACTACATAGAAATCAGAACGTAATGACACATAATAGGACATCAAAACATAGAAATCAGAACGTTATGACACATAATAGGACATCACAGCATAGAAATCAGAACGTAATGACACAAAATAGGACATCACAACATGAAAATCAGAACGTAATGACACATAATAGGACATCACTACATAGAAATCAGAACGTAATGACACATAATAGGACATCACAACATAGAAATCAGAACGTAATGACACATATTAGGACATCACAACATAGAAATCAGAACGTAATGACGCATAATAGGACATCATAACATGGAAATCAGAACGTAATGACACATAATAGGACATCACAACATAGAAATCAGAACGGAATGACACATAATAGGACATCAAAACATAGAAATCAGAACGTTATGACACATAATAGGACATCACAACATAGAAATAAGAACGTAATGACATATAATAGGACATCACAACATAGAAATCATACCGTAATGACATATAATAGGACATCAAAACATAGAAATCAGAACATAATGACACATAATAGGACATCACAACATGGAAATCAGAACGTAATGACACATAATAGGACATCACGACATATAAATCAGAACGTAATGACACATAATAGGACATCACAACATAGAAATCAGAACGTAATGACACAAAATAGGACATCACAACATATAAATCAGAACGTAATGACACACAATAGGACATCACAACATGGACATAAGAACGTAATGACACATAATAGGACATCACAACATAGAAATCAGAACGTAATGACACATAATAGGACATCACAACATGGAAATCAGAACGTAATGACACATAATAGGTCATCACAACATGGAAATCAGAACGTAATGACACATAATAGGACATCACAACATGGACATAAGAACGTAATGACACATAATAGGACATCACAACATAGAAATCAGAACGTAATGACACATAATAGGACATCACAACATATAAATCAGAACGTAATGACACATAATAGGACATCACAACATGGACATAAGAACGTAATGACACATAATAGGACATCACAACATAGAAATCAGAACGTAATGACACATAATAGGACATCACAACATGGAAATCAGAACGTAATGACACATAATAGGTCATCACAACATGGAAATCAGAACTTAATGACACATAATAGGACATCACAACATAGAAATCAGAACGTAATGACACATAATAGGACATCACAACATGCAAATCAGAACGTAATGACACATAATGGGACATCACAATATAGAAATCAGAACGTAATGACACAAAATAGGACATCACAACATGGAAATCAGAACGTAATGACACATAATAGGGCATCACAACATAGAAATCAGAATGTCATGACACATAATAGGACATCACAACACGGAACTGAGAACGTAATGACACATAATAGGACATCACAACATAGAAATCATAACGTAATGACATATAATAGGACATCAAAACATAGAAATCAGAACGTAATGACACATAATAGGACATCACAACATGGAAATCAGAACGTAATGACACATAATAGGACATCACGACATATAAATCAGAACGTAATGACACATAATAGGACATCACAACATAGAAATCAGAACGTAATGACACAAAATAGGACATCACAACGTGAAAATCAGAACGTAATGACACATAATAGAACATCACTACATAGAAATCAGAACGTAATGACACATAATAGGACATCAAAACATAGAAATCAGAACGTTATGACACATAATAGGACATCACAACATAGAAATCAGAACGTAATGACACAAAATAGGACATCACAACATAGAAACCAGAACGTACTGACACATAATAGGACATCACAACATAGAAATCAGAACGTAATGACACATAATAGGATATCACAACATGCAAATCAGAACGTAATGACACATAATGGGACATCACAACATAGAAATCAGAACGCAATGACACATATTAGGACATCACAACATAGAAATCAGAACGTAATGACACAAAATAGGACATCACAACATGAAAATCAGAACGTAATGACACATAATAGAACATCACTACATAGAAATCAGAACGTAATGACACATAATAGGACATCACAACATAGAAATCAGAACGTAATGACACATATGAGGACATCACAACATAGAAATCAGAACGTAATGACGCATAATAGGACATCACAACATGGAAATCAGAACGTAATGACACATAATAGGACATCACAACATGGAAATCAGAACGGAATGACACATAATAGGACCTCAAAACATAGAAATCAGAACGTTATGACACATAATGGGACATCACAACATAGAAATCAGAACGTAATGACACATAATAGGACATCACAACATAGAAATCATAACGTAATGACATATAATAGGACATCAAAACATAGAAATCAGAACGTAATGACACATAATAGGACATCACAACATGGAAACCAGAACGTAATGACACATAATAGGACATCACGACATATAAATCAGAACGCAATGACACATAATAGGACATCACAACATAGAAATCAGAACGTAATGACACAAAATAGGACATCACAACATGAAAATCAGAACGTAATGACACATAATAGGACATCACTACATAGAAATCAGAACGTAATGACACGTAATAGGACATCACAACATATAAATCAGAACGTAATGACGCATAATAGGACATCACAACATGGAAATCAGAACGTAATGACACATAATAGGACATCACAACATAGAAATCAGAACGGAATTACACATAATAGGACATCAAAACATAGAAATCAGAACGGTATGACACATAATAGGACATCACAACATAGAAATCAGAACGTAATGACACATAATAGGACATCACAACATAGAAATCAAAACGTAATGATACATAATATGACATCACAACAGGGAAATCAGAACGTTATAACACATAATAGGACATCACAACATAGAAATCAGAACGTAATGATACATAATAGGACATCACAACATAGAAATCAGAACGTAATGACACAAAATAGGACATCACAACATGGAAATCAGAACGTAATGACACATAATAGGACATCACAACATAACATTCAGAACGTAATGACGCATAATAGGACATCATAACATAGAAATCAGAACTTCATGACACATAATAGGACATCACAACACGGAACTGAGAACGTAATGACACATAATAGGACATCACAACATAGAAATCAGAACGTAATGACACATAATAGGACATCACAACATATAAATCAGAACGTAATGACACATAATAGGACATCACAACATGGACATAAGAACGTAATGACACATAATAGGACATCACAACATAGAAATCAGAACGTAATGACACATAATAGGACATCACAACATGGAAATCAGAACGTAATGACACATAATAGGTCATCACAACATGGAAATCAGAACTTAATGACACATAATAGGACATCACAACATAGAAATCAGAACGTAATGACACATAATAGGACATCACAACATATAAATCAGAACGTAATGACACAAAATGGGAAATCACAACATAGAAATCAGAACGTAATGACACAAAATAGGACATCAAAACATAGAAATCAGAACGTTATGACACATAATAGGACATCACAACATGGAAATCAGAACGTAATGACACATAATAGGACATCACGACATATAAATCAGAACGTAATGACACATAATAGGACATCACAACATAGAAATCAGAACATAATGACACAAAATAGGACATCACAACATGAAAATCAGAACGTAATGACACATAATAGAACATCACTACATAGAAATCAGAACGTAATGACACATAATAGGTCATCACAACACGGAACTGAGAACGTAATGACACATAATAGGACATCAAAACATAGAAATCAGAACGTAATGACACATAATAGGACATCACAACATGGAAATCAGAACGTAATGACACATAATAGGTCATCACGACATATAAATCAGAACGTAATGACACATAATAGGACATCACAACATAGAAATCAGAACGTAATGACACAAAATAGGACATCACAACATGAAAATCAGAACGTAATGACACATAATAGAACATCACTACATAGAAATCAGAACGTAATGACACATAATAGGACATCAAAACATAGAAATCAGAACGTTATGACACATAATAGGACATCACAGCATAGAAATCAGAACGTAATGACACAAAATAGGACATCACAACATGAAAATCAGAACGTAATGACACATAATAGGACATCACTACATAGAAATCAGAACGTAATGACACATAATAGGACATCACAACATAGAAATCAGAACGTTATGACACATAATGGGACATCACAACATAGAAATCAGAACGTAATGACACATAATAGGACATCACAACATAGAAATCATAACGTAATGACATATAATAGGACATCAAAACATAGAAATCAGAACGTAATGACACATAATAGGACATCACAACATGGAAACCAGAACGTAATGACACATAATAGGACATCACGACATATAAATCAGAACGCAATGACACATAATAGGACATCACAACATAGAAATCAGAACGTAATGACACAAAATAGGACATCACAACATGAAAATCAGAACGTAATGACACATAATAGGACATCACTACATAGAAATCAGAACGTAATGACACGTAATAGGACATCACAACATATAAATCAGAACGTAATGACGCATAATAGGACATCACAACATGGAAATCAGAACGTAATGACACATAATAGGACATCACAACATAGAAATCAGAACGGAATTACACATAATAGGACATCAAAACATAGAAATCAGAACGGTATGACACATAATAGGACATCACAACATAGAAATCAGAACGTAATGACACATAATAGGACATCACAACATAGAAATCAAAACGTAATGATACATAATATGACATCACAACAGGGAAATCAGAACGTTATAACACATAATAGGACACCACAACATAGAAATCAGAACGTAATGATACATAATAGGACATCACAACATAGAAATCAGAACGTAATGACACAAAATAGGACATCACAACATGGAAATCAGAACGTAATGACACATAATAGGACATCACAACATAACATTCAGTACGTAATGACGCATAATAGGACATCATAACATAGAAATCAGAACTTCATGACACATAATAGGACATCACAACACGGAACTGAGAACGTAATGACACATAATAGGACATCACAACATAGAAATCAGAACGTAATGACACATAATAGGACATCACAACATATAAATCAGAACGTAATGACACATAATAGGACATCACAACATGGACATAAGAACGTAATGACACATAATAGGACATCACAACATAGAAATCAGAACGTAATGACACATAATAGGACATCACAACATGGAAATCAGAACGTAATGACACATAATAGGTCATCACAACATGGAAATCAGAACTTAATGACACATAATAGGACATCACAACATAGAAATCAGAACGTAATGACACATAATAGGACATCACAACATATAAATCAGAACGTAATGACACAAAATGGGAAATCACAACATAGAAATCAGAACGTAATGACACAAAATAGGACATCAAAACATAGAAATCAGAACGTTATGACACATAATAGGACATCACAACATGGAAATCAGAACGTAATGACACATAATAGGACATCACGACATATAAATCAGAACGTAATGACACATAATAGGACATCACAACATAGAAATCAGAACGTAATGACACAAAATAGGACATCACAACATGAAAATCAGAACGTAATGACACATAATAGAACATCACTACATAGAAATCAGAACGTAATGACACATAATAGGTCATCACAACAAGGAACTGAGAACGTAATGACACATAATAGGACATCAAAACATAGAAATCAGAACGTAATGACACATAATAGGACATCACAACATGGAAATCAGAACGTAATGACACATAATAGGTCATCACGACATATAAATCAGAACGTAATGACACATAATAGGACATCACAACATAGAAATCAGAACGTAATGACACAAAATAGGACATCACAACATGAAAATCAGAACGTAATGACACATAATAGAACATCACTACATAGAAATCAGAACGTAATGACACATAATAGGACATCAAAACATAGAAATCAGAACGTTATGACACATAATAGGACATCACAGCATAAAATCAGAACGTAATGACACAAAATAGGACATCACAACATGAAAATCAGAACGTATTGACACATAATAGGACATCACTACATAGAAATCAGAACGTAATGACACATAATAGGACATCACAACATAGAAATCAGAACGTAATGACACATATTAGGACATCACAACATAGAAATCAGAACGTAATGACGCATAATAGGACATCATAACATGGAAATCAGAACGTAATGACACATAATAGGACATCACAACATAGAAATCAGAACGGAATGACACATAATAGGACATCAAAACATAGAAATCAGAACGTTATGACACATAATAGGACATCACAACATAGAAATAAGAACGTAATGACATATAATAGGACATCACAACATAGAAATCATACCGTAATGACACATAATAGGACATCAAAACATAGAAATCAGAACATAATGACACATAATAGGACATCACAACATGGAAATCAGAACGTAATGACACATAATAGGACATCACGACATATAAATCAGAACGTAATGACACATAATAGGACATCACAACATAGAAATCAGAACGTAATGACACAAAATAGGACATCACAACATATAAATCAGAACGTAATGACACACAATAGGACATCACAACATGGACATAAGAACGTAATGACACATAATAGGACATCACAACATAGAAATCAGAACGTAATGACACATAATAGGACATCACAACATGGAAATCAGAACGTAATGACACATAATAGGTCATCACAACATGGAAATCAGAACGTAATGACACATAATAGGACATCACAACATGGACATAAGAACGTAATGACACATAATAGGACATCACAACATAGAAATCAGAACGTAATGACACATAATAGGACATCACAACATATAAATCAGAACGTAATGACACATAATAGGACATCACAACATGGACATAAGAACGTAATGACACATAATAGGACATCACAACATAGAAATCAGAACGTAATGACACATAATAGGACATCACAACATGGAAATCAGAACGTAATGACACATAATAGGTCATCACAACATGGAAATCAGAACTTAATGACACATAATAGGACATCACAACATAGAAATCAGAACGTAATGACACATAATAGGACATCACAACATGCAAATCAGAACGTAATGACACATAATGGGACATCACAATATAGAAATCAGAACGTAATGACACAAAATAGGACATCACAACATGGAAATCAGAACGTAATGACACATAATAGGGCATCACAACATAGAAATCAGAATGTCATGACACATAATAGGACATCACAACACGGAACTGAGAACGTAATGACACATAATAGGACATCACAACATAGAAATCATAACGTAATGACATATAATAGGACATCAAAACATAGAAATCAGAACGTAATGACACATAATAGGACATCACAACATGGAAATCAGAACGTAATGACACATAATAGGACATCACGACATATAAATCAGAACGTAATGACACATAATAGGACATCACAACATAGAAATCAGAACGTAATGACACAAAATAGGACATCACAACATGAAAATCAGAACGTAATGACACATAATAGAACATCACTACATAGAAATCAGAACGTAATGACACATAATAGGACATCAAAACATAGAAATCAGAACGTTATGACACATAATAGGACATCACAACATAGAAATCAGAACGTAATGACACAAAATAGGATATCACAACATGAAAATCAGAACGTAATGACACATAATAGGACAACACTACATAGAAATCAGAACGTAATGACACATAATAGGACATCACAACATAGAAATTAGAACGTAATGACACATATTAGGACATCACAACATAGAAATCAGAACGTAATGACACATAATAGGACATCACAACATGGAAATCAGAACGTAATGACACATAATAGGACATCACAACATAGAAATCATAACGTAATGACATATAATAGGACATCAAAACATAGAAATCAGAACGTAATGACACATAATAGGACATCACAACATGGAAATCAGAACGTAATGACACATAATAGGACATCACGACATATAAATCAGAACGTAATGACACATAATAGGACATCACAACATAGAAATCAGAACGTAATGACACAAAATAGGACATCGCAACATATAAATCAGAACGTAATGACACATAATAGGACATCACAACATGGACATAAGAACGTAATGACACATAATAGGACATCACAACATAGAAATCAGAACGTAATGACACATAATAGGACATCACAACATGGAAATCAGAACGTAATGACACATAATAGGTCATCACAACATGGAAATCAGAACGTAATGACACATAATGGGACATCACAACATGGACATAAGAACGTAATGACACATAATAGGACATCACAACATAGAAATCAGAACGTAATGACACATAATAGGACATCACAACATATAAATCAGAACGTAATGACACATAATAGGACATCACAACTTACAAATCAGAACGTAATAACACATAATAGGACATCACAACATAGAAACCAGAACGTACTGACACATAATAGGACATCACAACATAGAAATCAGAACGTAATGACACATAATAGGACATCACAACATGCAAATCAGAACGTAATGACACATAATGGGACATCACAACATAGAAATCAGAACGTAATGACACATATTAGGACATCACAACATAGAAATCAAAACGTAATGATACATAATATGACATCACAACAGGGAAATCAGAACGATATAACACATAATAGGACATCACAACATAGAAATCAGAACGTAATGATACATAATAGGACATCACAACATAGAAATCAGAACGTAATGACACAAAATAGGACATCACAACATGGAAATCAGAACGTAATGACACATAATAGGACATCACAACATAGAAATCATAACGTAATGACATATAATAGGACATCAAAACATAGAAATCAGAACGTAATGACACATAATAGGACATCACAACATGGAAACCAGAACGTAATGACACATAATAGGACATCACGACATATAAATCAGAACGCAATGACACATAATAGGACATCACAACATAGAAATCAGAACGTAATGACACAAAATAGGACATCACAACATGAAAATCAGAACGTAATGACACATAATAGGACATCACTACATAGAAATCAGAACGTAATGACACGTAATAGGACATCACAACATATAAATCAGAACGTAATGACGCATAATAGGACATCACAACATGGAAATCAGAACGTAATGACACATAATAGGACATCACAACATAGAAATCAGAACTGAATTACACATAATAGGACATCAAAACATAGAAATCAGAACGGTATGACACATAATAGGACATCACAACATAGAAATCAGAACGTAATGACACATAATAGGACATCACAACATAGAAATCAAAACGTAATGATACATAATATGACATCACAACAGGGAAATCAGAACGTTATAACACATAATAGGACATCACAACATAGAAATCAGAACGTAATGATACATAATAGGACATCACAACATAGAAATCAGAACGTAATGACACAAAATAGGACATCACAACATGGAAATCAGAACGTAATGACACATAATAGGACATCACAACATAACATTCAGAACGTAATGACGCATAATAGGACATCATAACATAGAAATCAGAACTTCATGACACATAATAGGACATCACAACACGGAACTGAGAACGTAATGACACATAATAGGACATCACAACATAGAAATCAGAACGTAATGACACATAATAGGACATCACAACATATAAATCAGAACGTAATGACACATAATAGGACATCACAACATGGACATAAGAACGTAATGACACATAATAGGACATCACAACATAGAAATCAGAACGTAATGACACATAATAGGACATCACAACATGGAAATCAGAACGTAATGACACATAATAGGTCATCACAACATGGAAATCAGAACTTAATGACACATAATAGGACATCACAACATAGAAATCAGAACGTAATGACACATAATAGGACATCACAACATATAAATCAGAACGTAATGACACAAAATGGGAAATCACAACATAGAAATCAGAACGTAATGACACAAAATAGGACATCAAAACATAGAAATCAGAACGTTATGACACATAATAGGACATCACAACATGGAAATCAGAACGTAATGACACATAATAGGACATCACGACATATAAATCAGAACGTAATGACACATAATAGGACATCACAACATAGAAATCAGAACGTAATGACACAAAATAGGACATCACAACATGAAAATCAGAACGTAATGACACATAATAGAACATCACTACATAGAAATCAGAACGTAATGACACATAATAGGTCATCACAACAAGGAACTGAGAACGTAATGACACATAATAGGACATCAAAGCATAGAAATCAGAACGTAATGACACATAATAGGACATCACAACATGGAAATCAGAACGTAATGACACATAATAGGTCATCACGACATATAAATCAGAACGTAATGACACATAATAGGACATCACAACATAGAAATCAGAACGTAATGACACAAAATAGGACATCACAACATGAAAATCAGAACGTAATGACACATAATAGAACATCACTACATAGAAATCAGAACGTAATGACACATAATAGGACATCAAAACATAGAAATCAGAACGTTATGACACATAATAGGACATCACAGCATAAAATCAGAACGTAATGACACAAAATAGGACATCACAACATGAAAATCAGAACGTAATGACACATAATAGGACATCACTACATAGAAATCAGAACGTAATGACACATAATAGGACATCACAACATAGAAATCAGAACGTAATGACACATATTAGGACATCACAACATAGAAATCAGAACGTAATGACGCATAATAGGACATCATAACATGGAAATCAGAACGTAATGACACATAATAGGACATCACAACATAGAAATCAGAACGGAATGACACATAATAGGACATCAAAACATAGAAATCAGAACGTTATGACACATAATAGGACATCACAACATAGAAATAAGAACGTAATGACATATAATAGGACATCACAACATAGAAATCATACCGTAATGACATATAATAGGACATCAAAACATAGAAATCAGAACATAATGACACATAATAGGACATCACAACATGGAAATCAGAACGTAATGACACATAATAGGACATCACGACATATAAATCAGAACGTAATGACACATAATAGGACATCACAACATAGAAATCAGAACGTAATGACACAAAATAGGACATCACAACATATAAATCAGAACGTAATGACACACAATAGGACATCACAACATGGACATAAGAACGTAATGACACATAATAGGACATCACAACATAGAAATCAGAACGTAATGACACATAATAGGACATCACAACATGGAAATCAGAACGTAATGACACATAATAGGTCATCACAACATGGAAATCAGAACGTAATGACACATAATAGGACATCACAACATGGACATAAGAACGTAATGACACATAATAGGACATCACAACATAGAAATCAGAACGTAATGACACATAATAGGACATCACAACGTATAAATCAGAACGTAATGACACATAATAGGACATCACAACATGGACATAAGAACGTAATGACACATAATAGGACATCACAACATAGAAATCAGAACGTAATGACACATAATAGGACATCACAACATGGAAATCAGAACGTAATGACACATAATAGGTCATCACAACATGGAAATCAGAACTTAATGACACATAATAGGACATCACAACATAGAAATCAGAACGTAATGACACATAATAGGACATCACAACATGCAAATCAGAACGTAATGACACATAATGGGACATCACAATATAGAAATCAGAACGTAATGACACAAAATAGGACATCACAACATGGAAATCAGAACGTAATGACACATAATAGGGCATCACAACATAGAAATCAGAATGTCATGACACATAATAGGACATCACAACACGGAACTGAGAACGTAATGACACATAATAGGACATCACAACATAGAAATCATAACGTAATGACATATAATAGGACATCAAAACATAGAAATCAGAACGTAATGACACATAATAGGACATCACAACATGGAAATCAGAACGTAATGACACATAATAGGACATCACGACATATAAATCAGAACGTAATGACACATAATAGGACATCACAACATAGAAATCAGAACGTAATGACACAAAATAGGACATCACAACATGAAAATCAGAACGTAATGACACATAATAGAACATCACTACATAGAAATCAGAACGTAATGACACATAATAGGACATCAAAACATAGAAATCAGAACGTTATGACACATAATAGGACATCACAACATAGAAATCAGAACGTAATGACACAAAATAGGACATCACAACATGAAAATCAGAACGTTATGACACATAATAGGACAACACTACATAGAAATCAGAACGTAATGACACATAATAGGACATCACAACATAGAAATTAGAACGTAATGACACATATTAGGACATCACAACATAGAAATCAGAACGTAATGACACATAATAGGACATCACAACATGGAAATCAGAACGTAATGACACATAATAGGACATCACAACATAGAAATCATAACGTAATGACATATAATAGGACATCAAAACATAGAAATCAGAACGTAATGACACATAATAGGACATCACAACATGGAAATCAGAACGTAATGACACATAATAGGACATCACGACATATAAATCAGAACGTAATGACACATAATAGGACATCACAACATAGAAATCAGAACGTAATGACACAAAATAGGACATCGCAACATATAAATCAGAACGTAATGACACATAATAGGACATCACAACATGGACATAAGAACGTAATGACACATAATAGGACATCACAACATAGAAATCAGAACGTAATGACACATAATAGGACATCACAACATGGAAATCAGAACGTAATGACACATAATAGGTCATCACAACATGGAAATCAGAACGTAATGACACATAATGGGACATCACAACATGGACATAAGAACGTAATGACACATAATAGGACATCACAACATAGAAATCAGAACGTAATGACACATAATAGGACATCACAACATATAAATCAGAACGTAATGACACATAATAGGACATCACAACTTACAAATCAGAACGTAATAACACATAATAGGACATCACAACATAGAAACCAGAACGTACTGACACATAATAGGACATCACAACATAGAAATCAGAACGTAATGACACATAATAGGACATCACAACATGCAAATCAGAACGTAATGACACATAATGGGACATCACAACATAGAAATCAGAACGTAATGACACATATTAGGACATCACAACATAGAAATCAAAACGTAATGATACATAATATGACATCACAACAGGGAAATCAGAACGATATAACACATAATAGGACATCACAACATAGAAATCAGAACGTAATGATACATAATAGGACATCACAACATAGAAATCAGAACGTAATGACACAAAATAGGACATCACAACATGGAAATCAGAACGTAATGACACATAATAGGACATCACAACATAGAAATCATAACGTAATGACATATAATAGGACATCAAAACATAGAAATCAGAACGTAATGACACATAATAGGACATCACAACATGGAAACCAGAACGTAATGACACATAATAGGACATCACGACATATAAATCAGAACGCAATGACACATAATAGGACATCACAACATAGAAATCAGAACGTAATGACACAAAATAGGACATCACAACATGAAAATCAGAACGTAATGACACATAATAGGACATCACTACATAGAAATCAGAACGTAATGACACGTAATAGGACATCACAACATATAAATCAGAACGTAATGACGCATAATAGGACATCACAACATGGAAATCAGAACGTAATGACACATAATAGGACATCACAACATAGAAATCAGAACTGAATTACACATAATAGGACATCAAAACATAGAAATCAGAACGGTATGACACATAATAGGACATCACAACATAGAAATCAGAACGTAATGACACATAATAGGACATCACAACATAGAAATCAAAACGTAATGATACATAATATGACATCACAACAGGGAAATCAGAACGTTATAACACATAATAGGACATCACAACATAGAAATCAGAACGTAATGATACATAATAGGACATCACAACATAGAAATCAGAACGTAATGACACAAAATAGGACATCACAACATGGAAATCAGAACGTAATGACACATAATAGGACATCACAACATAACATTCAGAACGTAATGACGCATAATAGGACATCATAACATAGAAATCAGAACTTCATGACACATAATAGGACATCACAACACGGAACTGAGAACGTAATGACACATAATAGGACATCACAACATAGAAATCAGAACGTAATGACACATAATAGGACATCACAACATATAAATCAGAACGTAATGACACATAATAGGACATCACAACATGGACATAAGAACGTAATGACACATAATAGGACATCACAACATAGAAATCAGAACGTAATGACACATAATAGGACATCACAACATGGAAATCAGAACGTAATGACACATAATAGGTCATCACAACATGGAAATCAGAACTTAATGACACATAATAGGACATCACAACATAGAAATCAGAACGTAATGACACATAATAGGACATCACAACATATAAATCAGAACGTAATGACACAAAATGGGAAATCACAACATAGAAATCAGAACGTAATGACACAAAATAGGACATCAAAACATAGAAATCAGAACGTTATGACACATAATAGGACATCACAACATGGAAATCAGAACGTAATGACACATAATAGGACATCACGACATATAAATCAGAACGTAATGACACATAATAGGACATCACAACATAGAAATCAGAACGTAATGACACAAAATAGGACATCACAACATGAAAATCAGAACGTAATGACACATAATAGAACATCACTACATAGAAATCAGAACGTAATGACACATAATAGGTCATCACAACACGGAACTGAGAACGTAATGACACATAATAGGACATCAAAACATAGAAATCAGAACGTAATGACACATAATAGGACATCACAACATGGAAATCAGAACGTAATGACACAAAATAGGACATCACAACATGGAAATCAGAACGTAATGACACATAATAGGGCATCACAACATAGAAATCAGAATGTCATGACACATAATAGGACATCACAACACGGAACTGAGAACGTAATGACACATAATAGGACATCACAACATAGAAATCATAACGTAATGACATATAATAGGACATCAAAACATAGAAATCAGAACGTAATGACACATAATAGGACATCACAACATGGAAATCAGAACGTAATGACACATAATAGGACATCACGACATATAAATCAGAACGTAATGACACATAATAGGACATCACAACATAGAAATCAGAACGTAATGACACAAAATAGGACATCACAACATGAAAATCAGAACGTAATGACACATAATAGAACATCACTACATAGAAATCAGAACGTAATGACACATAATAGGACATCAAAACATAGAAATCAGAACGTTATGACACATAATAGGACATCACAACATAGAAATCAGAACGTAATGACACAAAATAGGACATCACAACATGAAAATCAGAACGTTATGACACATAATAGGACAACACTACATAGAAATCAGAACGTAATGACACATAATAGGACATCACAACATAGAAATTAGAACGTAATGACACATATTAGGACATCACAACATAGAAATCAGAACGTAATGACACATAATAGGACATCACAACATGGAAATCAGAACGTAATGACACATAATAGGACATCACAACATAGAAATCATAACGTAATGACATATAATAGGACATCAAAACATAGAAATCAGAACGTAATGACACATAATAGGACATCACAACATGGAAATCAGAACGTAATGACACATAATAGGACATCACGACATATAAATCAGAACGTAATGACACATAATAGGACATCACAACATAGAAATCAGAACGTAATGACACAAAATAGGACATCGCAACATATAAATCAGAACGTAATGACACATAATAGGACATCACAACATGGACATAAGAACGTAATGACACATAATAGGACATCACAACATAGAAATCAGAACGTAATGACACATAATAGGACATCACAACATGGAAATCAGAACGTAATGACACATAATAGGTCATCACAACATGGAAATCAGAACGTAATGACACATAATGGGACATCACAACATGGACATAAGAACGTAATGACACATAATAGGACATCACAACATAGAAATCAGAACGTAATGACACATAATAGGACATCACAACATATAAATCAGAACGTAATGACACATAATAGGACATCACAACTTACAAATCAGAACGTAATAACACATAATAGGACATCACAACATAGAAACCAGAACGTACTGACACATAATAGGACATCACAACATAGAAATCAGAACGTAATGACACATAATAGGACATCACAACATGCAAATCAGAACGTAATGACACATAATGGGACATCACAACATAGAAATCAGAACGTAATGACACATATTAGGACATCACAACATAGAAATCAAAACGTAATGATACATAATATGACATCACAACAGGGAAATCAGAACGATATAACACATAATAGGACATCACAACATAGAAATCAGAACGTAATGATACATAATAGGACATCACAACATAGAAATCAGAACGTAATGACACAAAATAGGACATCACAACATGGAAATCAGAACGTAATGACACATAATAGGACATCACAACATAGAAATCATAACGTAATGACATATAATAGGACATCAAAACATAGAAATCAGAACGTAATGACACATAATAGGACATCACAACATGGAAACCAGAACGTAATGACACATAATAGGACATCACGACATATAAATCAGAACGCAATGACACATAATAGGACATCACAACATAGAAATCAGAACGTAATGACACAAAATAGGACATCACAACATGAAAATCAGAACGTAATGACACATAATAGGACATCACTACATAGAAATCAGAACGTAATGACACGTAATAGGACATCACAACATATAAATCAGAACGTAATGACGCATAATAGGACATCACAACATGGAAATCAGAACGTAATGACACATAATAGGACATCACAACATAGAAATCAGAACTGAATTACACATAATAGGACATCAAAACATAGAAATCAGAACGGTATGACACATAATAGGACATCACAACATAGAAATCAGAACGTAATGACACATAATAGGACATCACAACATAGAAATCAAAACGTAATGATACATAATATGACATCACAACAGGGAAATCAGAACGTTATAACACATAATAGGACATCACAACATAGAAATCAGAACGTAATGATACATAATAGGACATCACAACATAGAAATCAGAACGTAATGACACAAAATAGGACATCACAACATGGAAATCAGAACGTAATGACACATAATAGGACATCACAACATAACATTCAGAACGTAATGACGCATAATAGGACATCATAACATAGAAATCAGAACTTCATGACACATAATAGGACATCACAACACGGAACTGAGAACGTAATGACACATAATAGGACATCACAACATAGAAATCAGAACGTAATGACACATAATAGGACATCACAACATATAAATCAGAACGTAATGACACATAATAGGACATCACAACATGGACATAAGAACGTAATGACACATAATAGGACATCACAACATAGAAATCAGAACGTAATGACACATAATAGGACATCACAACATGGAAATCAGAACGTAATGACACATAATAGGTCATCACAACATGGAAATCAGAACTTAATGACACATAATAGGACATCACAACATAGAAATCAGAACGTAATGACACATAATAGGACATCACAACATATAAATCAGAACGTAATGACACAAAATGGGAAATCACAACATAGAAATCAGAACGTAATGACACAAAATAGGACATCAAAACATAGAAATCAGAACGTTATGACACATAATAGGACATCACAACATGGAAATCAGAACGTAATGACACATAATAGGACATCACGACATATAAATCAGAACGTAATGACACATAATAGGACATCACAACATAGAAATCAGAACGTAATGACACAAAATAGGACATCACAACATGAAAATCAGAACGTAATGACACATAATAGAACATCACTACATAGAAATCAGAACGTAATGACACATAATAGGTCATCACAACACGGAACTGAGAACGTAATGACACATAATAGGACATCAAAACATAGAAATCAGAACGTAATGACACATAATAGGACATCACAACATGGAAATCAGAACGTAATGACACATAATAGGTCATCACGACATATAAATCAGAACGTAATGACACATAATAGGACATCACAACATAGAAATCAGAACGTAATGACACAAAATAGGATATCACAACATGAAAATCAGAACGTAATGACACATAATAGAACATCACTACATAGAAATCAGAACGTAATGACCCATAATAGGACATCAAAACATAGAAATCAGAACGTTATGACACATAATAGGACATCACAGCATAGAAATCAGAACGTAATGACACAAAATAGGACATCACAACATGAAAATCAGAACGTAATGACACATAATAGGACATCACTACATAGAAATCAGAACGTAATGACACATAATAGGACATCACAACATAGAAATCAGAACGTAATGACACATATTAGGACATCACAACTTAGAAATCAGAACGTAATGACGCATAATAGGACATCATAACATGGAAATCAGAACGTAATGACACATAATAGGACATCACAACATAGAAATCAGAACGGAATGACACATAATAGGACATCAAAACATAGAAATCAGAACGTTATGACACATAATAGGACATCACAACATAGAAATAAGAACGTAATGACATATAATAGGACATCACAACATAGAAATCATACCGTAATGACATATAATAGGACATCAAAACATAGAAATCAGAACATAATGACACATAATAGGACATCACAACATGGAAATCAGAACGTAATGACACATAATAGGACATCACGACATATAAATCAGAACGTAATGACACATAATAGGACATCACAACATAGAAATCAGAACGTAATGACACAAAATAGGACATCACAACATATAAATCAGAACGTAATGACACACAATAGGACATCACAACATGGACATAAGAACGTAATGACACATAATAGGACATCACAACATAGAAATCAGAACGTAATGACACATAATAGGACATCACAACATGGAAATCAGAACGTAATGACACATAATAGGTCATCACAACATGGAAATCAGAACGTAATGACACATAATAGGACATCACAACATGGACATAAGAACGTAATGACACATAATAGGACATCACAACATAGAAATCAGAACGTAATGACACATTATAGGACATCACAACATATAAATCAGAACGTAATGACACATAATAGGACATCACAACATGGACATAAGAACGTAATGACACATAATAGGACATCACAACATAGAAATCAGAACGTAATGACACATAATAGGACATCACAACATGGAAATCAGAACGTAATGACACATAATAGGTCATCACAACACGGAAATCAGAACTTAATGACACATAATAGGACATCACAACATAGAAATCAGAACGTAATGACACATAATAGGACATCACAACATGCAAATCAGAACGTAATGACACATAATGGGACATCACAATATAGAAATCAGAACGTAATGACACAAAATAGGACATCACAACATGGAAATCAGAACGTAATGACACATAATAGGGCATCACAACATAGAAATCAGAATGTCATGACACATAATAGGACATCACAACACGGAACTGAGAACGTAATGACACATAATAGGACATCACAACATAGAAATCATAACGTAATGACATATAATAGGACATCAAAACATAGAAATCAGAACGTAATGACACATAATAGGACATCACAACATAGAAATCAGAACGTAATGACACTAAATAGGACATCACAACATGGAAATCAGAACGTAATGACACATAATAGGACATCACAACATAACATTCAGAACGTAATGACGCATAATAGGACATCATAACATAGAAATCAGAACTTCATGACACATAATAGGACATCACAACACGGAACTGAGAACGTAATGACACATAATAGGACATCACAACATAGAAATCAGAACGTAATGACACATAATAGGACATCACAACATATAAATCAGAACGTAATGACACATAATAGGACATCACAACATGGACATAAGAACGTAATGACACATAATAGGACATCACAACATAGAAATCAGAACGTAATGACACATAATAGGACATCACAACATGGAAATCAGAACTTAATGACACATAATAGGACATCACAACATAGAAATCAGAACGTAATGACACATAATAGGACATCACAACATATAAATCAGAACGTAATGACACAAAATGGGAAATCACAACATAGAAATCAGAACGTAATGACACAAAATAGGACATCAAAACATAGAAATCAGAACGTTATGACACATAATAGGACATCACAACATGGAAATCAGAACGTAATGACACATAATAGGACATCACGACATATAAATCAGAACGTAATGACACATAATAGGACATCACAACATAGAAATCAGAACGTAATGACACAAAATAGGACATCACAACATGAAAATCAGAACGTAATGACACATAATAGAACATCACTACATAGAAATCAGAACGTAATGACACATAATAGGTCATCACAACACGGAACTGAGAACGTAATGACACATAATAGGACATCAAAACATAGAAATCAGAACGTAATGACACATAATAGGACATCACAACATGGAAATCAGAACGTAATGACACATAATAGGTCATCACGACATATAAATCAGAACGTAATGACACATAATAGGACATCACAACATAGAAATCAGAACGTAATGACACAAAATAGGACATCACAACATGAAAATCAGAACGTAATGACACATAATAGAACATCACTACATAGAAATCAGAACGTAATGACCCATAATAGGACATCAAAACATAGAAATCAGAACGTTATGACACATAATAGGACATCACAGCATAGAAATCAGAACGTAATGACACAAAATAGGACATCACAACATGAAAATCAGAACGTAATGACACATAATAGGACATCACTACATAGAAATCAGAACGTCATGACACATAATAGGACATCACAACATAGAAATCAGAACGTAATGACACATATTAGGACATCACAACTTAGAAATCAGAACGTAATGACGCATAATAGGACATCATAACATGGAAATCAGAACGTAATGACACATAATAGGACATCACAACATAGAAATCAGAACGGAATGACACATAATAGGACATCAAAACATAGAAATCAGAACGTTATGACACATAATAGGACATCACAACATAGAAATAAGAACGTAATGACATATAATAGGACATCACAACATAGAAATCATACCGTAATGACATATAATAGGACATCAAAACATAGAAATCAGAACATAATGACACATAATAGGACATCACAACATGGAAATCAGAACGTAATGACACATAATAGGACATCACGACATATAAATCAGAACGTAATGACACATAATAGGACATCACAACATAGAAATCAGAACGTAATGACACAAAATAGGACATCACAACATATAAATCAGAACGTAATGACACACAATTGGAAATCACAACATGGACATAAGAACGTAATGACACATAATAGGACATCACAACATAGAAATCAGAACGTAATGACACATAATAGGACATCACAACATGGAAATCAGAACGTAATGACACATAATAGGTCATCACAACATGGAAATCAGAACGTAATGACACATAATAGGACATCACAACATGGACATAAGAACGTAATGACACATAATAGGACATCACAACATAGAAATCAGAACGTAATGACACATAATAGGACATCACAACATATAAATCAGAACGTAATGACACATAATAGGACATCACAACATGGACATAAGAACGTAATGACACATAATAGGACATCACAACTTAGAAATCAGAACGTAATGACACATAATAGGACATCACAACATGGAAATCAGAACGTAATGACACATAATAGGTCATCACAACATGGAAATCAGAACTTAATGACACATAATAGGACATCACAACATAGAAATCAGAACGTAATGACACATAATAGGGCATCACAACATAGAAATCAGAATGTCATGACACATAATAGGACATCACAACACGGAACTGAGAACGTAATGACACATAATAGGACATCACAACATAGAAATCATAACGTAATGACATATAATAGGACATCAAAACATAGAAATCAGAACGTAATGACACATAATAGGACATCACAACATGGAAATCAGAACGTAATGACACATAATAGGACATCACGACATATAAATCAGAACGTAATGACACATAATAGGACATCACAACATAGAAATCAGAACGTAATGACACAAAATAGGACATCACAACATGAAAATCAGAACGTAATGACACATAATAGAACATCACTACATAGAAATCAGAACGTAATGACACATAATAGGACATCAAAACATAGAAATCAGAACGTTATGACACATAATAGGACATCACAACATAGAAATCAGAACGTAATGACACAAAATAGGACATCACAACATGAAAATCAGAACGTAATGACACATAATAGGACATCACTACATAGAAATCAGAACGTAATGACACATAATAGGACATCACAACATAGAAATTAGAACGTAATGACACATATTAGGACATCACAACATAGAAATCAGAACGTAATGACACATAATAGGACATCACAACATGGAAATCAGAACGTAATGACACATAATAGGACATCACAACATAGAAATCATAACGTAATGACATATAATAGGACATCAAAACATAGAAATCAGAACGTAATGACACATAATAGGACATCACAACATGGAAATCAGAACGTAATGACACATAATAGGACATCACGACATATAAATCAGAACGTAATGACACATAATAGGACATCACAACATAGAAATCAGAACGTAATGACACAAAATAGGACATCACAACATATAAATCAGAACGTAATGACACATAATAGGACATCACAACATGGACATAAGAACGTAATGACACATAATAGGACATCACAACATAGAAATCAGAACGTAATGACACATAATAGGACATCACAACATGGAAATCAGAACGTAATGACACATAATAGGTCATCACAACATGGAAATCAGAACGTAATGACACATAATGGGACATCACAACATGGACATAAGAACGTAATGACACATAATAGGACATCACAACATAGAAATCAGAACGTAATGACACATAATAGGACATCACAACATATAAATCAGAACGTAATGACACATAATAGGACATCACAACTTACAAATCAGAACGTAATAACACATAATAGGACATCACAACATAGAAACCAGAACGTACTGACACATAATATGACATCACAACATAGAAATCAGAACGTAATGACACATAATAGGACATCACAACATGCAAATCAGAACGTAATGACACATAATGGGACATCACAACATAGAAATCAGAACGTAATGACACATATTAGGACATCACAACATAGAAATCAAAACGTAATGATACATAATATGACATCACAACAGGGAAATCAGAACGATATAACACATAATAGGACATCACAACATAGAAATCAGAACGTAATGATACATAATAGGACATCACAACATAGAAATCAGAACGTAATGACACAAAATAGGACATCACAACATGGAAATCAAAACGTAATGACACATAATAGGACATCACAACATAACATTCAGAACGTAATGACACATAATAGGACATCATAACATAGAAATCAGAACTTCATGACACATAATAGGACATCACAACACGAACTGAGAACATAATGACACATAAAAGGACATCACAACATAGAAATCAGAACGTAATGACACATAATAGGACATCACAACATATAAATCAGAACGTAATGACACATAATAGGACATCACAACATGGACATAAGAACGTAATGACACATAATAGGACATCACAACATAGAAATCAGAACGTAATGACACATAATAGGACATCACAACATGGAAATCAGAACGTAATGACACATAATAGGTCATCACAACATGGAAATCAGAACTTAATGACACATAATAGGACATCACAACATAGAAATCAGAACGTAATGACACATAATAGGACATCACAACATGCAAATCAGAACGTAATGACACAAAATGGGAAATCACAACATAGAAATCAGAACGTAATGACACAAAATAGGACATCAAAACATAGAAATCAGAATGTTATGACACATAATGGGACATCACAACATGGAAATCAGAACGTAATGACACATAATAGGACATCACGAAATATAAATCAGAACGTAATGACACATAATAGGACATCACAACATAGAAATCAGAACGTAATGACACAAAATAGGACATCACAACATGAAAATCAGAACGTAATGACACATTATAGAACATCACTACATAGAAATCAGAACGTAATGACACATAATAGGTCATCACAACACGGAACTGAGAACGTAATGACACATAATAGGACATCAAAACATAGAAATCAGAACGTAATGACACATAATAGGACATCACAACATAGAAATCAGAACGTAATGACACAAAATAGGACATCACAACATGAAAATCAGAACGTAATGACACATTATAGAACATCACTACAGAGAAATCAGAACGTAATGACATATAATAGGTCATCACAACACGGAACTGAGAACGTAATGACACATAATAGGACATCAAAACATAGAAATCAGAACGTAATGACACATAATAGGACATCACAACATGGAAATCAGAACGTAATGACACATAATAGGTCATCACGACATATAAATCAGAACGTAATGACACATAATAGGACATCACAACATAGAAATCAGAACGTAATGACACAAAATAGGACATCACAACATGAAAATCAGAACGTAATGACACATAATAGAACATCACTACATAGAAATCATAACGTAATGACACATAATAGGACATCAAAACATAGAAATCAGAACGTTATGACACATAATAGGACATCAAAGCATAGAAATCAGAACGTAATGACACAAAATAGGACATCACAACATGAAAATCAGAACGTAATGACACATAATAGGACATCACTACATAGAAATCAGAACGTAATGACACATAATAGGACATCACAACATAGAAATCAGAACGTAATGACACATATTAGGACATCACAACATAGAAATCAGAACGTAATGACGCATAATAGGACATCACAACATGGAAATCAGAACGTAATGACACATAATAGGACATCACAACATAGAAATCAGAACGGAATGACACATAATAGGACATCAAAACATAGAAATCAGAACGTTATGACACATAATAGGACATCAAAACATAGAAATAAGAACGTAATGACACATAATAGGACATCACAACATAGAAATCATACCGTAATGACATATATTAGGACATCAAAACATAGAAATCAGAACGTAATGACACATAATAGGACATCACAACATGGAAATCAGAACGTAATGACACATAATAGGACATCACGACATATAAATCAGAACGTAATGACACATAATAGGACATCACAACATAGAAATCAGAACGTAATGACACAAAATAGGATATCACAACATGAAAATCAGAACGTAATGACACATAATAGGACATCACTACATAGAAATCAGAACGTAATGACACATAATAGGACATCACAACATAGAAATCAGAACGTAATGACACATAATAGGACATCACAACATAGAAATCAAAACGTAATGATACATAATATGACATCACAACAGGGAAATCAGAACGTTATAACACATAATAGGACATCACAACATAGAAATCAGAACGTAATGATACATAATAGGACATCACAACATAGAAATCAGAACGTAATGACACAAAATAGGACATCACAACATGGAAATCAGAACGTAATGACACATAATATGACATCACAACATAACATTCAGAACGTAATGACACATAATAGGACATCATAACATAGAAATCAGAGCTTCATGACACATAATAGGACATCACAACACGGAACTGAGAACGTAATGACACATAATAGGACATCACAACATATAAATCAGAACGTAATGACACATAATAGGACATCACAACATGGACATAAGAACGTAATGACACATAATAGGACATCACAACATAGAAATCAGAACGTAATGACACATAATAGGACATCACAACATGGAAATCAGAACGTAATGACACATAATAGGTCATCACAACATGGAAATCAGAACTTAATGACACATAATAGGACATCACAACATAGAAATCAGAACGTAATGACACATAATAGGACATCACAACATAGAAATCAGAACGTAATGACACATAATAGGACATCACAACATGGAAATCAGAACGTAATGACACATAATAGGTCATCACAACATGGAAATCAGAACTTAATGACACATAATAGGACATCACAACATAGAAATCAGAACGTAATGACACATAATAGGACATCACAACATGCAAATCAGAACGTAATGACACAAAATGGGAAATCACAACATCGAAATCAGAACGTAATGACACAAAATAGGACATCAAAACATAGAAATCAGAACGTTATGACACATAATAGGACATCACAACATGGAAATCAGAACGTAATGACACATAATAGGACATCACGACATATAAATCAGAACGTAATGACACATAATAGGACATCACAACATAGAAATCAGAACGTAATGACACAAAATAGGACATCACAACATGAAAATCAGAACGTAATGACACATTATAGAACATCACTACATATAAATCAGAACGTAATGACACATAATAGGTCATCACAACACGGAACGGAGAACGTAATGACACATAATAGGACATCAAAACATAGAAATCAGAACGTAATGACACATAATAGGACATCACAACATGGAAATCAGAACGTAATGACACATAATAGGTCATCACGACATATAAATCAGAACGTAATGACACATAATAGGACATCACAACATAGAAATCAGAACGTAATGACACAAAATAGGACATCACAACATGAAAATCAGAACGTAATGACACATAATAGGACATCAAAACATAGAAATCAGAACGTTATGACACATAATAGGACATCACAGCATAGAAATCAGAACGTAATGACACATAATAGGTCATCACAACACGGAACTGAGAACGTAATGACACATAATAGGACATCAAAACATAGAAATCAGAACGTAATGACACATAATAGGACATCACAACATGGAAATCAGAACGTAATGACACATAATAGGTCATCACGACATATAAATCAGAACGTAATGACACATAATAGGACATCACTACATAGAAATCAGAACGTAATGACACAAAATAGGACATCACAACATGAAAATCAGAACGTAATGACACATAATAGAACATCACTACATAGAAATCAGAACGTAATGACACATAATAGGACATCAAAACATAGAAATCAGAACGTTATGACACATAATAGGACATCACAGCATAGAAATCAGAACGTAATGACCCAAAATAGGACATCACAACATGAAAATCAGAACGTAATGACACATAATAGGACATCACTACATAGAAATCAGAACGTAATGACACATAATAGGACATCACAACATAGAAATCAGAACGTAATGACACATATTAGGACATCACAACATAGAAATCAGAACGTAATGACGCATAATAGGACATCACAACATGGAAATCAGAACGTAATGACACATAATAGGACATCACAACATAGAAATCAGAACGGAATGACACATAATAGGACATCAAAACATAGAAATCAGAACGTTATGACACATAATAGGACATCACAACATAGAAATAAGAACGTAATGACACATAATAGGACATCACAACATAGAAATCATACCGTAATGACATATAATAGGACATCAAAACATAGAAATCAGAGCGTAATGACACATAATAGGACATCACAACATGGAAATCAGAACGTAATGACACATAATAGGACATCACGACATATAAATCAGAACGTAATGACACATAATAGGACATCACAACATAGAAATCAGAACGTAATGACACAAAATAGGATATCACAACATGAAAATCAGAACGTAATGACACATAATAGGACATCACTACATAGAAATCAGAACGTAATGACACATAATAGGACATCACAACATATAAATCAGAACGTAATGACGCATAATAGGACATCACAACATGGAAATCAGAACGTAATGACACATAATAGGTCATCACAACATAGAAATCAGAACGGAATTACACATAATAGGACATCAAAACATAGAAATCAGAACGTTATGACACATAATAGGACATCACAACATAGAAATCAGAACGTAATGACACATAATAGGACATCACAACATAGAAATCAAAACGTAATGATACATAATATGACATCACAACAGGGAAATCAGAACGTTATAACACATCATAGGACATCACAACATAGAAATCAGAACGTAATGATACATAATAGGACATCACAACATAGAAATCAGAACGTAATGACACAAAATAGGACATCACAACATGGAAATCAGAACGTAATGACACATAATAGGACATCACAACATAACATTCAGAACGTAATGACACATAATAGGACATCATAACATAGAAATCAGAATTTCATGACACATAATAGGACATCACAACACGGAACTGAGAACGTAATGACACATAATAGGACATCACAACATAGAAATCAGAACGTAATGACACATAATAGGACATCACAACATATAAATCAGAACGTAATGACACATAATAGGACATCACAACATGGACATAAGAACGTAATGACACATAATAGGACATCACAACATAGAAATCAGAACGTAATGACACATAATATGACATCACAACATGGAAATCAGAACGTAATGACACATAATAGGTCATCACAACATGGAAATCAGAACTTAATGACACATAATAGGACATCACAACATAGAAATCAGAACGTAATGACACATAATAGGACATCACAACATGCAAATCAGAACGTAATGACACAAAATGGGAAATCACTACATAGAAAACAGAACGTAATGACACAAAATAGGACATCAAAACATAGAAATCAGAACGTTATGACACATAATAGGACATCACAACATGGAAATCAGAACGTAATGACACATAATAGGACATCACGACATATAAATCAGAACGTAATGACACATAATAGGACATCACAACATAGAAATCAGAACGTAATGACACAAAATAGGACATCACAACATAAAAATCAGAACGTAATGACACATTATAGAACATCACTACATAGAAATCAGAACGTAATGACACATAATAGGTCATCACAACACGGAACTGAGAACGTAATGACACATAATAGGACATCAAAACATAGAAATCAGAACGTAATGACACATAATAGGACATCACAACATGGAAATCAGAACGTAATGACACATAATAGGTCATCACGACATATAAATCAGAACGTAATGACACATAATAGGACATCACAACATATAAATCAGAACGTAATGACACAAAATAGGACATCACAACATGAAAATCAGAACGTAATGACACATAATAGAACATCACTACATAGAAATCAGAACGTAATGACACATAATAGGACATCAAAACATAGAAATCAGAACGTTATGACACATAATAGGACATCACAGCATAGAAATCAGAACGTAATGACACAAAATAGGACATCACAACATGAAAATCAGAACGTAATGACACATAATAGGACATCACTACATAGAAATCAGAACGTAATGACACATAATAGGACATCACAACATAGAAATCAGAACGTAATGACACATATTAGGACATCACAACATAGAAATCAGAACGTAATGACGCATAATAGGACATCACAACATGGAAATCAGAACGTAATGACACATAATAGGACATCACAACATAGAAATCAGAACGGAATGACACATAATAGGACATCAAAACATAGAAATCAGAACGTTATGACACATAATAGGACATCACAACATAGAAATAAGAACGTAATGACACATAATAGGACATCACAACATAGAAATCATACCGTAATGACATATAATAGGACATCAAAACATAGAAATCAGAACGTAATGACACATAATAGGACATCACAACATGGAAATCAGAACGTAATGACACATAATAGGACATCACGACATATAAATCAGAACGTAATGACACATAATAGGACATCACAACATAGAAATCAGAACGTAATGACAAAAAATAGGACATCACAACATATAAATCAGAACGTAATGACACATAATAGGACATCACAACATGGACATAAGAACGTAATGACACATAATAGGACATCACAACATAGAAATCAGAACGTAATGACACATAATAGGACATCACAACATGGAAATCAGAACGTAATGACACATAATAGGTCATCACAACATGGAAATCAGAACGTAATGACACATAATAGGACATCACAACATGGACATAAGAACGTAATGACACATAATAGGACATCACAACATAGAAATCAGAACGTAATGACACATAATAGGACATCACAACATATAAATCAGAACGTAATGACACATAATAGGACATCACAACATGGACATAAGAACGTAATGACACATAATAGGACATCACAACATAGAAATCAGAACGTAATGACACATAATAGGACATCACAACATGGAAATCAGAACTTAATGACACATAATAGGACATCACAACATAGAAATCAGAACGTAATGACACATAATAGGACATCACAACATGCAAATCAGAACGTAATGACACATAATGGGACATCACAATATAGAAATCAGAACGTAATGACACAAAATAGGACATCACAACATGGAAATCAGAACGTAATGACACATTATAGGGCATCACAACATAGATATCAGAATGTCATGACACATAATAGGACATCACAACACGGAACTGAGAACGTAATGACACATAATAGGACATCACAACATAGAAATCATAACGTAATGACATATAATAGGATATCAAAACATAGAAATCAGAACGTAATGACACATAATAGGACATCACAACATGGAAATCAGAACGTAATGACACATAATAGGACATCACGACATATAAATCAGAACGTAATGACACATAATAGGACATCACAACATAGAAATCAGAACGTAATGACACAAAATAGGACATCACAACATGAAAATCAGAACGTAATGACACATAATAGAACATCACTACATAGAAATCAGAACGTAATGACACATAATAGGACATCAAAACATAGAAATCAGAACGTTATGACACATAATAGGACATCACAACATAGAAATCAGAACGTAATGACACAAAATAGGACATCACAACATGAAAATCAGAACGTAATGACACATACTAGGACATCACTACATAGAAATCAGAACGTAATGACACATAATAGGACATCACAACATAGAAATTAGAACGTAATGACACATATTAGGACATCACAACATAGAAATCAGAACGTAATGACGCATAATAGGACATCACAACATGGAAATCAGAACGTAATGACACATAATAGGACATCACAACATAGAAATTAGAACGTAATGACACATATTAGGACATCAAAACATAGAAATCAGAACGTAATGACACATAATAGGACATCACAACATGGAAATCAGAACGTAATGACACAAAATAGGACACCACAACATGAAAATCAGAACGTAATGACACATAATAGGACATCACAACATAACATTCAGAACGTAATGACACATAATAGGACATCATAACATAGAAATCAGAACTTCATGACACATAATAGGACATCACAACACGGAACTGAGAACGTAATGACACATAATAGGACATCACAACATAGAAATCAGAACGTAATGACACATAATAGGACATCACGACATATAAATCAGAACGTAATGACACATAATAGGACATCACAACATGGACATAAGAACGTAATGACACATAATAGGACATCACAACATAGAAATCAGAACGCAATGACACAAAATAGGACATCACAACATGAAAATCAGAACGTAATGACACATAATAGAACATCACTACATAGAAATCAGAACGTAATGACACATAATAGGACATCACAACATGAAAATCAGAACGTAATGACACATAATAGGACATCACAACATAGAAACCAGAACGTACTGACACATAATAGGACATCACAACATAGAAATCAGAACGTAATGACACATAATAGGACATCACAACATAGAAATCAGAACGTAATGACACATAATAGGACATCACAACATAGAAATTAGAACGTAATGACACATATTAGGACATCAAAACATAGAAATCAGAACGTAATGACACATAATAGGACATCACAACATAGAAATCAGAACGTAATGACACATAATAGGACATCACAACATAGAAATCAAAACGTAATGATACATAATATGACATCACAACAGGGAAATCAGAACGTTATAACACATCATAGGACATCACAACATAGAAATCAGAACGTAATGATACATAATAGGACATCACAACATAGAAATCAGAACGCAATGACACAAAATAGGACATCACAACATGAAAATCAGAACGTAATGACACATAATAGAACATCACTACATAGAAATCAGAACGTAATGACACATAATAGGACATCACAACATGAAAATCAGAACGTAATGACACATAATAGGACATCACAACATAGAAACCAGAACGTACTGACACATAATAGGACATCACAACATAGAAATCAGAACGTAATGACACATAATAGGACATCACAACATAGAAATCAGAACGTAATGACACATAATAGGACATCACAACATAGAAATTAGAACGTAATGACACATATTAGGACATCAAAACATAGAAATCAGAACGTAATGACACATAATAGGACATCACAACATGGAAATCAGAACGTAATGACACAAAATAGGACACCACAACATGAAAATCAGAACGTAATGACACATAATAGGACATCACAACATAACATTCAGAACGTAATGACACATAATAGGACATCATAACATAGAAATCAGAACTTCATGACACATAATAGGACATCACAACACGGAACTGAGAACGTAATGACACATAATAGGACATCACAACATAGAAATCAGAACGTAATGACACATAATAGGACATCACGACATATAAATCAGAACGTAATGACACATAATAGGACATCACAACATGGACATAAGAACGTAATGACACATAATAGGACATCACAACATAGAAATCAGAACGCAATGACACAAAATAGGACATCACAACATGAAAATCAGAACGTAATGACACATAATAGAACATCACTACATAGAAATCAGAACGTAATGACACATAATAGGACATCACAACATGAAAATCAGAACGTAATGACACATAATAGGACATCACAACATAGAAACCAGAACGTACTGACACATAATAGGACATCACAACATAGAAATCAGAACGTAATGACACATAATAGGACATCACAACATAGAAATCAGAACGTAATGACACATAATAGGACATCACAACATAGAAATTAGAACGTAATGACACATATTAGGACATCAAAACATAGAAATCAGAACGTAATGACACATAATAGGACATCACAACATAGAAATCAGAACGTAATGACACATAATAGGACATCACAACATAGAAATCAAAACGTAATGATACATAATATGACATCACAACAGGGAAATCAGAACGTTATAACACATCATAGGACATCACAACATAGAAATCAGAACGTAATGATACATAATAGGACATCACAACATAGAAATCAGAACGTAATGACACAAAATAGGACATCACAACATGGAAATCAGAACGTAATGACACATAATAGGACATCACAACATAACATTCAGAACGTAATGACACATAATAGGACATCATAACATAGAAATCAGAATTTCATGACACATAATAGGACATCACAACACGGAACTGAGAACGTAATGACACATAATAGGACATCACAACATAGAAATCAGAACGTAATGACACATAATAGGACATCACAACATATAAATCAGAACGTAATGACACATAATAGGACATCACAACATGGACATAAGAACGTAATGACACATAATAGGACATCACAACATAGAAATCAGAACGTAATGACACATAATAGGTCATCACAACATGGAAATCAGAACTTAATGACACATAATAGGACATCACAACATAGAAATCAGAACGTAATGACACATAATAGGACATCACAACATGCAAATCAGAACGTAATGACACAAAATGGGAAATCACTACATAGAAATCAGAACGTAATGACACAAAATAGGACATCACAACATGCAAATCAGAACGTAATGACACAAAATGGGAAATCACTACATAGAAATCAGAACGTAATGACACAAAATAGGACATCAAAACATAGAAATCAGAACGTTATGACACATAATAGGACATCACAACATGGAAATCAGAACGTAATGACACATAATAGGACATCACGACATATAAATCAGAACGTAATGACACATAATAGGACATCACAACATAGAAATCAGAACGTAATGACACAAAATAGGACATCACAACATAAAAATCAGAACGTAATGACACATTATAGAACATCACTACATAGAAATCAGAACGTAATGACACATAATAGGTCATCACAACACGGAACTGAGAACGTAATGACACATAATAGGACATCAAAACATAGAAATCAGAACGTAATGACACATAATAGGACATCACAACATGGAAATCAGAACGTAATGACACATAATAGGTCATCACGACATATAAATCAGAACGTAATGACACATAATAGGACATCACAACATATAAATCAGAACGTAATGACACAAAATAGGACATCACAACATGAAAATCAGAACGTAATGACACATAATAGAACATCACTACATAGAAATCAGAACGTAATGACACATAATAGGACATCAAAACATAGAAATCAGAACGTTATGACACATAATAGGACATCACAGCATAGAAATCAGAACGTAATGACACAAAATAGGACATCACAACATGAAAATCAGAACGTAATGACACATAATAGGACATCACTACATAGAAATCAGAACGTAATGACACATAATAGGACATCACAACACGGAACTGAGAACGTAATGACACATAATAGGACATCACAACATAGAAATCAGAACGTAATGACACATAATAGGACATCACGACATATAAATCAGAACGTAATGACACATAATAGGACATCACAACATGGACATAAGAACGTAATGACACATAATAGGACATCACAACATAGAAATCAGAACGTAATGACACATAATAGGACATCACAACATGGAAATCAGAACGTAATGACACATAATAGGTCATCACAACATGGAAATCAGAACTTAATGACACATAATAGGACATCACAACATAGAAATCAGAACGTAATGACACATAATAGAACATCACAACATGCAAATCAGAACATAATGACACAAAATGGGAAATCACAACATAGAAATCAGAACGTAATGACACAAAATAGGACATCAAAACATGAAAATCAGAACGTAATGACACATAATAGGACATCACAACATAGAAATCAGAACGGAATGACACATAATAGGACATCAAAACATAGAAATCAGAACGTTATGACACATAATAGGACATCACAACATAGAAATAAGAACGTAATGACACATAATAGGACATCACAACATAGAAATCATACCGTAATGACATATAATAGGACATCAAAACATAGAAATCAGAACGTAATGACACATAATAGGACATCACAACATGGAAATCAGAACGTAATGACACATAATAGGACATCACGACATATAAATCAGAACGTAATGACACATAATAGGACATCACAACATAGAAATCAGAACGTAATGACACAAAATAGGACATCACAACATGAAAATCAGAACGTAATGACACATAAAAGAACATCACTACATAGAAATCAGAACGTAATGACACATAATAGGACATCAAAACATAGAAATCAGAACGTAATGACACATAATAGGACATCACAACATATAAATCAGAACGTAATGACACATAAAAGGACATCACAACATAGAAATCAGAACGTAATGACACATAATAGGACATCACAACATAGAAATCAGAACGTAATGACACATAATAGGACATCACAACATAGAAACCAGAACGTACTGACACATAATAGGACATCACAACATAGAAATCAGAACGTAATGACACATAATAGGACATCACAACATGCAAATCAGAACGTAATGACACATAATGGGACATCACAACATAGAAATCAGAACGTAATGACACATATTAGGACATCACAACATAGAAATCAGAACGTAATGACACATAATAGGACATCACAAAATGCAAATCAGAACGTAATGACACATAATGGGACATCAGAACATAGAAATCAGAACGTAATGACACAAAATAGGACATCACAACATGGAAATCAGAACGTAATGACACATAATAGGGCATCACAACATAGAAATCAGAATGTCATGACACATAATAGGACATCACAACACGGAACTGAGAACGTAATGACACATAATAGGACATCACAACATAGAAATCATATCGTAATGACATATAATAGGACATCAAAACATAGAAATCAGAACGTAATGACACATAATAGGACATCACAACATGGAAATCAGAACGTAATGACACATAATAGGACATCACGACATATAAATCAGAACGTAATGACACATAATAGGACATCACAACATAGAAATCAGAACGCAATGACACAAAATAGGACATCACAACATGAAAATCAGAACGTAATGACATATAATAGAACATCACTACATAGAAATCAGAACGTAATGACACATAATAGGACATCACAACATGAAAATCAGAACGTAATGACACATAATAGGACATCACAACATAGAAACCAGAACGTACTGACACATAATAGGACATCACAACATAGAAATCAGAACGTAATGACACATAATAGGACATCACAACATAGAAATCAGAACGTAATGACACATAATAGGACATCACAACATAGAAATTAGAACGTAATGACACATATTAGGACATCAAAACATAGAAATCAGAACGTAATGACACATAATAGGACATCACAACATGGAAATCAGAACGTAATGACACAAAATAGGACACCACAACATGAAAATCAGAACGTAATGACACATAATAGGACATCACAACATAACATTCAGAACGTAATGACACATAATAGGACATCATAACATAGAAATCAGAACTTCATGACACATAATAGGACATCACAACACGGAACTGAGAACGTAATGACACATAATAGGACATCACAACATAGAAATCAGAACGTAATGACACATAATAGGACATCACGACATATAAATCAGAACGTAATGACACATAATAGGACATCACAACATGGACATAAGAACGTAATGACACATAATAGGACATCACAACATAGAAATCAGAACGTAATGACACATAATAGGACATCACAACATGGAAATCAGAACGTAATGACACATAATAGGTCATCACAACATGGAAATCAGAACTTAATGACACATAATAGGACATCACAACATAGAAATCAGAACGTAATGACACATAATAGGACATCACAACATAGAAATCAGAACGTAATGACACATAATAGGATATCACAACATATAAATCAGAACGTAATGACACATAATAGGACATCACAACATGGACATAAGAACGTAATGACACATAATAGGACATCACAACATTGAAATCAGAACGTAATGACACATAATAGGACATCACGACATATAAATCGAACGTAATGACACATAATAGGACATCACAACATAGAAATCAGAACGTAATGACACAAAATAGGACATCACAACATGAAAATCAGAACGTAATGACATATAATAGAACATCACTACATAGAAATCAGAACGTAATGACACATAATAGGACATCAAAACATAGACATCAGAACGTTATGACACATAATAGGACATCACAACATAGAAATCAGAACGTAATGACACAAAATAGGACATCACAACATGAAAATCAGAACGTAATGACACATACTAGGACATCACTACATAGAAATCAGAACGTAATGACACATAATAGGACATCACAACATAGAAATTAGAACGTAATGACACATATTAGGACATCACAACATAGAAATCAGAACGTAATGACGCATAATAGGACATCACAACATGGAAATCAGAACGTAATGACACATAATAGGACATCACAACATAGAAATTAGAACGTAATGACACATATTAGGACATCAAAACATAGAAATCAGAACGTAATGACACATAATAGGACATCACAACATGGAAATCAGAACGTAATGACACAAAATAGGACACCACAACATGAAAATCAGAACGTAATGACACATAATAGGACATCACAACATAACATTCAGAACGTAATGACACATAATAGGACATCATAACATAGAAATCAGAACTTCATGACACATAATAGGACATCACAACACGGAACTGAGAACGTAATGACACATAATAGGACATCACAACATAGAAATCAGAACGTAATGACACATAATAGGACATCACGACATATAAATCAGAACGTAATGACACATAATAGGACATCACAACATGGACATAAGAACGTAATGACACATAATAGGACATCACAACATAGAAATCAGAACGTAATGACACATAATAGGACATCACAACATGGATATCAGAACGTAATGACACATAATAGGTCATCACAACATGGAAATCAGAACTTAATGACACATAATAGGACATCACAACATAGAAATCAGAACGTAATGACACATAATAGGACATCACAACATGCAAATCAGAACATAATGACACAAAATGGGAAATCACAACATAGAAATCAGAACGTAATGACACAAAATAGGACATCAAAACATGAAAATCAGAACGTAATGACACATAATAGGACATCACAACATAGAAATCAGAACGGAATGACACATAATAGGACATCAAAACATAGAAATCAGAACGTTATGACACATAATAGGACATCACAACATAGAAATAAGAACGTAATGACACATAATAGGACATCACAACATAGAAATCATACCGTAATGACATATAATAGGACATCAAAACATAGAAATCAGAACGTAATGACACATAATAGGACATCACAACATGGAAATCAGAACGTAATGACACATAATAGGACATCACGACATATAAATCAGAACGTAATGACACATAATAGGACATCACAACATAGAAATCAGAACGTAATGACACAAAATAGGACATCACAACATGAAAATCAGAACGTAATGACACATAAAAGAACATCACTACATAGAAATCAGAACGTAATGACACATAATAGGACATCAAAACATAGAAATCAGAACGTAATGACACATAACAGGACATCACAACATGGAAATCAGAACGTAATGACACATAATAGGTCATCACGACATATAAATCAGAACGTAATGACACATAATAGGACATCACAACATAGAAATCAGAACGTAATGACACAAAATAGGACATCACAACATGAAAATCAGAACGTAATGACACATAAAAGAACATCACTACATAGAAATCAGAACGTAATGACACATAATAGGACATCAAAACATAGAAATCAGAACGTTATGACACATAATAGGACATCACAGCATAGAAATCAGAACGTAATGACACAAAATAGGACATCACAACATGAAAATCAGAACGTAATGACACATAATAGGACATCACTACATAGAAATCAGAACGTAATGACACATAATAGGACATCACAACATAGAAATCAGAACGTAATGACACATATTAGGACATCACAACATAGAAATCAGAACGTAATGACGCATAATAGGACATCACAACATGGAAATCAGAACGTAATGACACATAATAGGACATCACAACATAGAAATCAGAACGGAATGACACATAATAGGACATCAAAACATAGAAATCAGAACGTTATGACACATAATAGGACATCACAACATAGAAATAAGAACGTAATGACACATAATAGGACATCACAACATAGAAATCATACCGTAATGACATATAATAGGACATCAAAACATAGAAATCAGAACGTAATGACACATAATAGGACATCACAACATGGAAATCAGAACGTAATGACACATAATAGGACATCACGACATATAAATCAGAACGTAATGACACATAATAGGACATCACAACATAGAAATCAGAACGTAATGACACAAAATAGGACATCACTACATATAAATCAGAACGTAATGACACATAATAGGACATCACAACATGGACATAAGAACGTAATGACACATAATAGGACATCACAACATAGAAATCAGAACGTAATGACACATAATAGGACATCACAACATGGAAATCAGAACGTAATGACACATAATAGGTCATCACAACATGGAAATCAGAACGTAATGACACATAATAGGACATCACAACATGGACATAAGAACGTAATGACACATAATAGGACATCACAACATAGAAATCAGAACGTAATGACACATAATAGGACATCACAACATATAAATCAGAACGTAATGACACATAATAGGACATCACAACATGGACATAAGAACGTAATGACACATAATAGGACATCACAACATAGAAATCAGAACGTAATGACACATAATAGGACATCACAACATGGAAATCAGAACGTAATGACACATAATAGGTCATCACAACATGGAAATCAGAACGTAATGACACATAATAGGACATCACAACATAGAAATCAGAACGTAATGACACATAATAGGACATCACAACATGCAAATCAGAACGTAATGACACATAATGGGACATCACAATATAGAAATCAGAACGTAATGACACAAAATAGGATATCACAACATGGAAATCAGAACGTAATGACACATTATAGGGCATCACAACATAGAAATCAGAATGTCATGACACATAATAGGACATCACAACACGGAACTGAGAACGTAATGACACATAATAGGACATCACAACATAGAAATCATAACGTAATGACATATAATAGGACATCAAAACATAGAAATCAGAACGTAATGACACATAATAGGACATCACAACATGGAAATCAGAACGTAATGACACATAATAGGACATCACGACATATAAATCAGAACGTAATGACACATAATAGGACATCACAACATAGAAATCAGAACGTAATGACACAAAATAGGACATCACAACATGAAAATCAGAACGTAATGACACATAATAGAACATCAATACATAGAAATCAGAACGTAATGACACATAATAGGACATCAAAACATAGAAATCAGAACGTTATGACACATAATAGGACATCACAACATAGAAATCAGAACGTAATGACACAAAATAGGACATCACAACATGAAAATCAGAACGTAATGACACATAATAGGACATCACTACATAGAAATCAGAACGTAATGACACATAATAGGACATCACAACATAGAAATTAGAACGTAATGACACATATTAGGACATCACAACATAGAAATCAGAACGTAATGACGCATAATAGGACATCACAACATGGAAATCAGAACGTAATGACACATAATAGGACATCACAACATAGAAATTAGAACGTAATGACACATATTAGGACATCAAAACATAGAAATCAGAACGTAATGACACATAATAGAACATCACTACATAGAAATCAGAACGTAATGACACATAATAGGACATCAAAACATAGAAATCAGAACGTTATGACACATAATAGGACATCACAGCATAGAAATCAGAACGTAATGACACAAAATAGGACATCACAACATGAAAATCAGAACGGAATGACACATAATAGGACATCACAACATGGAAATCAGAACGTAATGACACATAATAGGACATCACAACATAGAAATCAGAACGGAATGACACATAATAGGACATCAAAACATAGAAATCAGAACGTTATGACACATAATAGGACATCACAACATAGAAATAAGAACGTAATGACACATAATAGGACATCACAACATAGAAATCATACCGTAATGACATATAATAGGACATCAAAACATAGAAATCAGAACGTAATGACACATAATAGGACATCACAACATGGAAATCAGAACGTAATGACACATAATAGGACATCACGACATATAAATCAGAACGTAATGACACATAATAGGACATCACAACATAGAAATCAGAACGTAATGACACAAAATAGGACATCACAACATATAAATCAGAACGTAATGACACATAATAGGACATCACAACATGGACATAAGAACGTAATGACACATAATAGGACATCACAACATAGAAATCAGAACGTAATGACACATAATAGGACATCACAACATGGAAATCAGAACGTAATGACACATAATAGGTCATCACAACATGGAAATCAGAACGTAATGACACATAATAGGACATCACAACATAGAAATCAGAACGTAATGACACATAATAGGACATCACAACATGGAAATCAGAACGTAATGACACATAATAGTTCATCACAACATGGAAATCAGAACTTAATGACACATAATAGGACATCACAACATAGAAATCAGAACGTAATGACACATAATAGGACATCACAACATGCAAATCAGAACGTAATGACACATAATGGGACATCACAATATAGAAATCAGAACGTAATGACACAAAATAGGACATCACAACATGGAAATCAGAACGTAATGACACATTATAGGGCATCACAACATAGAAATCAGAATGTCATGACACATAATAGGACATCACAACACGGAACTGAGAACGTAATGACACATAATAGGACATCACAACATAGAAATCATAACGTAATGACATATAATAGGACATCAAAACATAGAAATCAGAACGTAATGACACATAATAGGACATCACAACATGGAAATCAGAACGTAATGACACATAATAGGACATCACGACATATAAATCAGAACGTAATGACACATAATAGGACATCACAACATAGAAATCAGAACGTAATGACACAAAATAGGACATCACAACATGAAAATCAGAACGTAATGACACATAATAGAACATCACTACATAGAAATCAGAACGTAATGACACATAATAGGACATCAAAACATAGAAATCAGAACGTTATGACACATAATAGGACATCACAACATAGAAATCAGAACGTAATGACACAAAATAGGACATCACAACATGAAAATCAGAACGTAATGACACATAATAGGACATCACTACATAGAAATCAGAACGTAATGACACATAATAGGACATCACAACATAGAAATTAGAACGTAATGACACATATTAGGACATCACAACATAGAAATCAGAACGTAATGACGCATAATAGGACATCACAACATGGAAATCAGAACGTAATGACACATAATAGGACATCACAACATAGAAATCATAACGTAATGACATATAATAGGACATCAAAACATAGAAATCAGAACGTAATGACACATAATAGGACATCACAACATGGAAATCAGAACGTAATGACACATAATAGGACATCTCGACATATAAATCAGAACGTAATGACACATAATAGGACATCACAACATAGAAATCAGAACGTAATGACACAAAATAGGACATCACAACATATAAATCAGAACGTAATGACACATAATAGGACATCACAACATAGAAATCAGAACGTAATGACACATAATAGGACATCACAACATGGACATAAGAACGTAATGACACATAATAGGACATCACAACATAGAAATCAGAACGTAATGACACATAATAGGACATCACAACATGGAAATCAGAACGTAATGACACATAATAGGTCATCACAACATGGAAATCAGAACGTAATGACACATAATAGGACATCACAACATGGACATAAGAACGTAATGACACATAATAGGACATCACAACATAGAAATCAGAACGTAATGACACATAATAGGACATCACAACATATAAATCAGAACGTAATGACACATAATAGGACATCACAACATGGACATAAGAACGTAATGACACATAATAGGACATCACAACATAGAAATCAGAACGTAATGACACATAATAGGACATCACAACATGGAAATCAGAACGTAATGACACATAATAGGTCATCACAACATGGAAATCAGAACTTAATGACACATAATAGGACATCACAACATAGAAATCAGAACGTAATGACACATAATAGGACATCACAACATGCAAATCAGAACGTAATGACACATAATGGGACATCACAATATAGAAATCAGAACGTAATGACACAATATAGGACATCACAACATGGAAATCAGAACGTAATGACACATAATAGGGCATCACAACATAGAAATCAGAATGTCATGACACATAATAGGACATCACAACACGGAACTGAGAACGTAATGACACATAATAGGACATCACAACATAGAAATCATAACGTAATGACATATAATAGGACATCAAAACATAGAAATCAGAACGTAATGACACATAATAGGACATCACAACATGGAAATCAGAACGTAATGACACATAATAGGACATCACGACATATAAATCAGAACGTAATGACACAAAATAGGACATCACAACATAGAAATCAGAACGTAATGACACAAAATAGGACATCACAACATGAAAATCAGAACGTAATGACACATAATAGAACATCACTACATAGAAATCAGAACGTAATGACACATAATAGGACATCAAAACATAGAAATCAGAATGTTATGACACATAATAGGACATCACAACATAGAAATCAGAACGTAATGACACAATATAGGACATCACAACATGAAAATCAGAACGTAATGACACATAATAGGACATCACTACATAGAAATCAGAACGTAAAGACACATAATAGGACATCACAACATAGAAATTAGAACGTAATGACACATAATAGGACATCACAACATAGAAATCAGAACGTAATGACGCATAATAGGACATCACAACATGGAAATCAGAACGTAATGACACATAATAGGACATCACAACATAGAAATCAGAACGGAATGACACATAATAGGACATCAAAACATAGAAATCAGAACGTTATGACACATAATAGGACATCACAACATAGAAATAAGAACGTAATGACACATAAAAGGACATCACAACATAGAAATCATAACGTAATGACATATAATAGAACATCAAAACATAGAAATCAGAACGTAATGACACATAATAGGACATCACAACATGGAAATCAGAACGTAATGACACATAATGGGACATCACTACATAGAAATCAGAACGTAATGACACAAAATAGGACATCACAACATGGAAATCAGAACGTAATGACACATAATAGGGCATCACAACATAGAAATCAGAACGTAATGACACATAATAGGACATCACAACATGGACATAAGAACGTAATGACACATAATAGGACATCACAACATAGAAATCAGAACGTAATGACACATAATAGGACATCACAACATGGAAATCAGAACGTAATGACACATAATAGGTCATCACAACATGGAAATCAGAACGTAATGACACATAATAGGACATCACAACATGGACATAAGAACGTAATGACACATAATAGGACATCACAACATAGAAATCAGAACGTAATGACACATAATAGGACATCACAACATATAAATCAGAACGTAATGACACATAATAGGACATCACAACATGGACATAAGAACGTAATGACACATAATAGGACATCACAACATAGAAATCAGAACGTAATGACACATAATAGGACATCACAACATGGAAATCAGAACGTAATGACACATAATAGGTCATCACAACATGGAAATCAGAACTTAATGACACATAATAGGACATCACAACATAGAAATCAGAACGTAATCACACATAATAGGACATCACAACATGCAAATCAGAACGTAATGACACATAATGGGACATCACAATATAGAAATCAGAACGTAATGACACAAAATAGGACATCACAACATGGAAATCAGAACGTAATGACACATAATAGGGCATCACAACATAGAAATCAGAATGTCATGACACATAATAGGACATCACAACACGGACCTGAGAACGTAATGACACATAATAGGACATCACAACATAGAAATCATAACGTAATGAGATATAATAGGACATCAAAACATAGAAATCAGAACGTAATGACACATAATAGGACATCACAACATGGAAATCAGAACGTAATGACACATAATAGGACATCACGACATATAAATCAGAACGTAATGACACATAATAGGACATCACAACATAGAAATCAGAACGTAATGACACAAAATAGGACATCACAACATGAAAATCAGAACGTAATGACACATAATAGAACATCACTACATAGAAATCAGAACGTAATGACACATAATAGGACATCAAAACATAGGAATCAGAACGTTATGACACATAATAGGACATCGCAACATAGAAATCAGAACGTAATGACACAAAATAGGACATCACAACATGAAAATCAGAACGTAATGACACATAATAGGACATCACTACATAGAAATCAGAACGTAATGACACATAATAGGACATCACAACATAGAAATTAGAACGTAATGACACATATTAGGACATCACAACATAGAAATCAGAACGTAATGACGCATAATAGGACATCACAACATGGAAATCAGAACGTAATGACACATAATAGGATATCACAACATAGAAATCATAACGTAATGACATATAATAGGACATCAAAACATAGAAATCAGAACGTAATGACACATAATAGGACATCACAACATGGAAACGTAATGACACATAATAGGACATCACGACATATAAATCAGAACGTAATGACACATAATAGGACATCACAACATAGAAATCAGAACGTAATGACACAAAATAGGACATCACAACATATAAATCAGAACGTAATGACACATAATAGGACATCACAACATGGACATAAGAACGTAATGACACATAATAGGACATCACAACATAGAAATCAGAACGTAATGACACATAATAGGACATCACAACATATAAATCAGAACGTAATGACACATAATAGGACATCACAACATGGACATAAGAACGTAATGACACATAATAGGACATCACAACATAGAAATCAGAACGTAATGACACATAATAGGACATCACAACATGGAAATCAGAACGTAATGACACATAATAGGTCATCACAACATGGAAATCAGAACTTAATGACACATAATAGGACATCACAACATAGAAATCAGAACGTAATGACACATAATAGGACATCACAACATGCAAATCAGAACGTAATGACACATAATGGGACATCACAATATAGAAATCAGAACGTAATGACACAAAATAGGACATCACAACATGGAAATCAGAACGTAATGACACATAATAGGGCATCACAACATAGAAATCAGAATGTCATGACACATAATAGGACATCACAACACGGAACTGAGAACGTAATGACACATAATAGGACATCACAACATAGAAATCATAACGTAATGACATATAATAGGACATCAAAACATAGAAATCAGAACGTAATGACACATAATAGGACATCACAACATGGAAATCAGAACGTAATGACACAAAATAGGACATCACAACATGAAAATCAGAACGTAATGACACATAATAGAACATCACTACATAGAAATCAGAACGTAATGACACATAATAGGACATCAAAACATAGAAATCAGAACGTTATGACACATAATAGGACATCACAACATAGAAATCAGAACGTAATGACACAAAATAGGACATCACAACATGAAAATCAGAACGTAATGACACATAATAGGACATCACTACATAGAAATCAGAACGTAATGACACATAATAGGACATCACAACATAGAAATTAGAACGTAATGACACATAATAGGACATCACAACATAGAAATCAGAACATAATGACGCATAATAGGACATCACAACATGGAAATCAGAACGTAATGACACATAATAGGACATCACAACATAGAAATCAGAATGGAATGACACATAATAGGACATCAAAACATAGAAATCAGAACGTTATGACACATAATAGGACATCACAACATAGAAATAAGAACGTAATGACACATAATAGGACATCACAACATAGAAATCATAACGTAATGACATATAATAGAACATCAAAACATAGAAATCAGAACGTAATGACACATAATAGGACATCACAACATGGAAATCAGAACGTAATGACACATAATAGGACATCACAATATAGAAATCGGAACGTAATGACACAAAATAGGACATCACAACATGGAAATCAGAACGTAATGACACATAATAGGGCATCACAACATAGAAATCAGAATGTCATGACACATAATAGGACAACACAACACGGAACTGAGAACGTAATGACACATAATAGGACATCACAACATAGAAATCATAACGTAATGACATATAATAGGACATCAAAACATAGAAATCAGAACGTAATGACACATAATAGGACATCACAACATGGAAATCAGAACGTAATGACACATAATAGGACATCACGACATATACATCAGAACGTAATGACACAAAATAGGACATCACAACATGAAAATCAGAACGTAATGACACATAATAGAACATCACTACATAGAAATCAGAACGTAATGACACATAATAGGACATCACTACATAGAAATCAGAACGTAATGACACATAATAGGACATCACAACATAGAAATTAGAACGTAATGACACATAATAGGACAACACAACATAGAAATCAGAACGTAATGACGCATAATAGGACATCACAACATGGAAATCAGAACGTAATGACACATAATAGGACATCACAACATAGAAATCAGAACGGAATGACACATAATAGGACATCAAAACATAGAAATCAGAACGTTATGACACATAATAGGACATCACAACATAGAAAAAAGAACGTAATGACACATAATAGGACATCACAACATAGAAATCATAACGTAATGACATATAATAGAACATCAAAACATAGAAATCAGAACGTAATGACACATAATAGGACATCACAACATGGAAATCAGAACGTAATGACACATAATGGGGCATCACAATATAGAAATCAGAACGTAATGACACAAAATAGGACATCACAACATGGAAATCAGAACGTAATGACACATAATAGGGCATCACAACATAGAAATCAGAATGTCATGACACATAATAGGACAACACAACACGGAACTGAGAACGTAATGACACATAATAGGACATCACAACATAGAAATCATAACGTAATGACACATAATAGGACATCACAACATGGAAATCAGAACGTAATGACACATAATAGGACATCACGACATATAAATCAGAACGTAATGACACATAATAGGACATCACAACATAGAAATCAGAACGTAATGACACAAAATAGGACATCACAACATGAAAATCAGAACGTAATGACACATAATAGAACATCACTACATAGAAATCAGAACGTAATGACACATAATAGGACATCAAAACATAGAAATCAGAACGTTATGACACATAATAGGACATCACAACATAGAAATCAGAACGTAATGACACAAAATAGGACATCACAACATGAAAATCAGAACGTAATGACACATAATAGGACATCACTACATAGAAATCAGAACGTAATGACACATAATAGGACATCACAACATAGAAATTAGAACGTAATGACACATAATAGGACATCACAACATAGAAATCAGAACGTAATGACGCATAATAGGACATCACAACATGGAAATCAGAACGTAATGACACATAATAGGACATCACAACATAGAAATCAGAACGGAATGACACATAATAGGACATCAAAACATAGAAATCAGAACGTTATGACACATAATAGGACATCACAACATAGATATAAGAACGTAATGACACATAATAGGACATCACAACATAGAAATCATAACGTAATGACATATAATAGAACATCAAAACATAGAAATCAGAACGTAATGACACATAATAGGACATCACAACATGGAAATCAGAACGTAATGACACATAATGGGGCATCACAATATAGAAATCAGAACGTAATGACACAAAATAGGACATCACAACATGGAAATCAGAACGTAATGACACATAATAGGGCATCACAACATAGAAATCAGAATGTCATGACACATAATAGGACAACACAACACGGAACTGAGAACGTAATGACACATAATAGGACATCACAACATAGAAATCATAACGTAATGACATATAATAGGACATCAAAACATAGAAATCAGAACGTAATGACACATAATAGGACATCACAACATGGAAATCAGAACGTAATGACACATAATAGGACATCACGACATATAAATCAGAACGTAATGACACATAATAGGACATCACAACATAGAAATCAGAACGTAATGACACAAAATAGGACATCACAACATGAAAATCAGAACGTAATGACACATAATAGAACATCACTACATAGAAATCAGAACGTAATGACACATAATAGGACATCAAAACATAGAAATCAGAACGTTATGACACATAATAGGACATCACAACATAGAAATCAGAACGTAATGACACAAAATAGGACATCACAACATGAAAATCAGAACGTAATGACACATAATAGGACATCACTACATAGAAATCAGAACGTAATGACACATAATAGGACATCACAACATAGAAATTAGAACGTAATGACACATAATAGGACATCACAACATAGAAATCAGAACGTAATGACGCATAATAGGACATCACAACATGGAAATCAGAACGTAATGACACATAATAGGACATCACAACATAGAAATCAGAACGGAATGACACATAATAGGACATCAAAACATAGAAATCAGAACGTTATGACACATAATAGGACATCACAACATAGAAATAAGAACGTAATGACACATAATAGGACATCACAACATAGAAATCATAACGTAATGACATATAATAGAACATCAAAACATAGAAATCAGAACGTAATGACACATAATAGGACATCACAACATGGAAATCAGAACGTAATGACACATAATGGGGCATCACAATATAGAAATCAGAACGTAATGACACAAAATAGGACATCACAACATGGAAATCAGAACGTAATGACACATAATAGGGCATCACAACATAGAAATCAGAATGTCATGACACATAATAGGACAACACAACACGGAACTGAGAACGTAATGACACATAATAGGACATCACAACATAGAAATCATAACGTAATGACACATAATAGGACATCACAACATGGAAATCAGAACGTAATGACACATAATAGGACATCACGACATATAAATCAGAACGTAATGACACATAATAGGACATCACAACATAGAAATCAGAACGTAATGACACAAAATAGGACATCACAACATGAAAATCAGAACGTAATGACACATAATAGAACATCACTACATAGAAATCAGAACGTAATGACACATAATAGGACATCAAAACATAGAAATCAGAACGTTATGACACATAATAGGACATCACAACATAGAAATCAGAACGTAATGACACAAAATAGGACATCACAACATGAAAATCAGAACGTAATGACACATAATAGGACATCACTACATAGAAATCAGAACGTAATGACACATAATAGGACATCACAACATAGAAATCATAACGTAATGACATATAATAGAACATCAAAACATAGAAATCAGAACGTAATGACACATAATAGGACATCACAACATGGAAATCAGAACGTAATGACACATAATGGGGCATCACAATATAGAAATCAGAACATAATGACACAAAATAGGACATCACAACATGGAAATCAGAACGTAATGACGCATAATAGGGCATCACAACATAGAAATCAGAATGTCATGACACATAATAGGACAACACAACACGGAACTGAGAACGTAATGACACATAATAGGACATCACAACATAGAAATCATAACGTAATGACATATAATAGGACATCAAAACATAGAAATCAGAACGTAATGACACATAATAGGACATCACAACATGGAAATCAGAACGTAATGACACATAATAGGACATCACGACATATAAATCAGAACGTAATGACACATAATAGGACATCACAACATAGAAATCAGAACGTAATGACACAAAATAGGACATCACAACATGAAAATCAGAACGTAATGACACATAATAGAACATCACTACATAGAAATCAGAACGTAATGACACATAATAGGACATCACAACATAGAAATCATTACGTAATGACACATATTAGGACATCACAACATAGAAATCAGAACGTAATGACGCATAATAGGACATCACAACATGGAAATCAGAACGTAATGACACATAATAGGACATCACAACATAGAAATCAGAACGGAATGACACATAATAGGACATCAAAACATAGAAATCAGAACGTTATGACACATAATAGGATATCACAACATAGAAATAAGAACGTAATGACACATAATAGGACATCACAACATAGAAATCATAACGTAATGACATATAATAGAACATCAAAACATAGAAATCAGAACGTAATGACACATAATAGGACATCACAACATGGAAATCAGAACGTAATGACACATAATGGGGCATCACAATATAGAAATCAGAACGTAATGACACAAAATAGGACATCACAACATGGAAATCAGAACGTAATGACACATAATAGGGCATCACAACATAGAAATCAGAATGTCATGACACATAATAGGACAACACAACACGGAACTGAGAACGTAATGACACATAATAGGACATCACAACATAGAAATCATAACGTAATGACATATAATAGGACATCAAAACATAGAAATCAGAACGTAATGACACATAATAGGACATCACAACATGGAAATCAGAACGTAATGACACATAATAGGACATCACGACATATAAATCAGAACGTAATGACACATAATAGGACATCACAACATAGAAATCAGAACGTAATGACACAAAATAGGACATCACAACATGAAAATCAGAACGTAATGACACATAATAGAACATCACTACATAGAAATCAGAACGTAATGACACATAATAGGACATCACAACATAGAAATCATAACGTAATGACACATATTAGGACATCACAACATAGAAATCAGAACGTAATGACGCATAATAGGACATCACAACATGGAAATCAGAACGTAATGACACATAATAGGACATCACAACATAGAAATCAGAACGGAATGACACATAATAGGACATCAAAACATAGAAATCAGAACGTTATGACACATAATAGGACATCACAACATAGAAATAAGAACGTAATGACACATAATAGGACATCACAACATAGAAATCATAACGTAATGACATATAATAGAACATCAAAACATAGAAATCAGAACGTAATGACACATAATAGGACATCACAACATGGAAATCAGAACGTAATGACACATAATAGGACATCACGACATATAAATCAGAACGTAATGACATATAATAGGACATCACAACATAGAAATCAGAACGTAATGACACCAAATAGGACATCACAAAATGAAAATCAGAACGTAATGACACATAATAGGACATCACGACATATAAATCAGAACGTAATGACATATAATAGGACATCACAACATAGAAATCAGACCGTAATGACACCAAATAGGACATCACAAAATGAAAATCAGAACGTAATGACACATAATAGGACATCACGACATATAAATCAGAACGTAATGACATATAATAGGACATCACAAAATGAAAATCAGAACGTAATGACACATAATAGAACATCACTACATAGAAATCAGAACGTAATGACACATAATAGGACATCAAAACATAGAAATCAGAACGTTATGACACATAATAGGACATCAAAACATAGAAATCAGAACGTTATGACACATAATAGGACATCACAACATAGAAATCAGAACGTAATGACACAAAATAGGACATCACAACATGAAAATCAGAACGTAATGACACATAATAGGACATCACTACATAGAAATCAGAACGTAATGACACATAATAGGACATCACAACATGAAAATCAGAACGTAATGACACATAATAGAACATTACTACATAGAAATCAGAACGTAATGACACATAATAGGACATCAAAACATAGAAATCAGAACGTTATGACACATAATAGGACATCACAACATAGAAATCAGAACGTAATGACACAAAATAGGACATCACAACATGAAAATCAGAACGTAATGACACATAATAGGACATCACTACATAGAAATCAAAACGTAATGACACATAATAGGACATCACAACATGGAAATCAGAACGTAATGACACATAATAGGACATCACAACATAGAAATCAGAACGGAATGACACATAATAGGACATCAAAACATAGAAATCAGAACGTTATGACACATAATAGGACATCACAACATAGAAATAAGAACGTAATGACACATAATAGGACATCACAACATAGAAATCATAACGTAATGACATATAATAGAACATCAAAACATAGAAATCAGAACGTAATGACACATAATAGGACATCACAACATAGAAATCAGAACGTAATGACACATAATAGGACATCACGACATATAAATCAGAACGTAATGACATATAATAGGACATCACAACATAGAAATCAGAACGTAATGACACCAAATAGGACATCACAAAATGAAAATCAGAACGTAATGACACATAATAGGACATCACGACATATAAATCAGAACGTAATGACATATAATAGGACATCACAACATAGAAATCAGAACGTAATGACACAAAACAGGACATCACAACATGAAAATCAGAACGTAATGACACATAATAGAACATCACTACATAGAAACCAGAACGTAATGACACATAATAGGACATCAAAACATAGAAATCAAAACGATATGACACATAATAGGACATCACAACATAGAAATCAGAACGTAATGACACAAAATAGGACATCACAACATGAAAATCAGAACGTAATGACACATAATAGGACATAACTACATAGAAATCAGAACGTAATGACACATAATAGGACATCACAACATAGAAATTAGAACGTAATGACACATAATAGGACATCAAAACATAGAAATCAGAACGTAATGACGCATAATAGGACATCACAACATGGAAATCAGAACGTAATGACACATAATAGGACATCACAACATAGAAATCAGAACGGAATGACACATAATAGGACATCAAATCATAGAAATCAGAACGTTATGACACATAATAGGACATCACAACATAGAAATAAGAACGTAATGACACATAATAGGACATCAAAACATAGAAATCAGAACGTAATGACGCATAATAGGACATCACAACATGGAAATCAGAACGTAATGACACATAATAGGACATCACAACATAGAAATCAGAACGGAATGACACATAATAGGACATCAAAACATAGAAATCAGAACGTTATGACACATAATAGGACATCACAACATAGAAATCATAACGTAATGACATAAAATAGAACATCAAAACATAGAAATCAGAACGTAATGACACATAATAGGACATCACAACATGGAAATCAGAACGTAATGACACATAATAGGACATCACAATATAGAAATCAGAACGTAATGACACAAAATAGGACATCACAACATGGAAATCAGAACGTAATGACACATAATAGGGCATCACAACATAGAAATCAGAATGTCATGACACATAATAGGACAACACAACACGGAACTGAGAACGTAATGACACATAATAGGACATCACAACATAGAAATCATAACGTAATGACATATAATAGGACATCAAAACATAGAAATCAGAACGTAATGACACATAATAGGACATCACAACATGGAAATCAGAACGTAATGACACATAATAGGACATCACGACATATAAATCAGAACGTAATGACACATAATAGGACATCACAACATAGAAATCAGAACGTAATGACACAAAATAGGACATCACAACATGAAAATCAGAACGTAATGACACATAATAGGGCATCACAACATAGAAATCAGAATGTCATGACACATAATAGGACAACACAACACGTAACTGAGAACGTAATGACACAAAATAGGACATCACAACATAGAAATCATAACGTAATGACATATAATAGGACATCAAAACATAGAAATCAGAACGTAATGACACATAATAGGACATCACAACATGGAAATCAGAACGTAATGACACATAATAGGACATCACGACATATAAATCAGAACGTAATGACACATAATAGGACATCACAACATAGAAATTAGAACGTAATGACACATATTAGGACATCACAACATAGAAATCAGAACGTAATGACGCATAATAGGACATCACAACATGGAAATCAGAACGTAATGACACATAATAGGACATCACAACATAGAAATCAGAACGGAATGACACATAATAGGACATCAAAACATAGAAATCAGAACGTTATGACACATAATAGGGCATCACAACATAGAAATAAGAACGTAATGACACATAATAGGACATCACAACATAGAAATCATAACGTAATGACATATAATAGAACATCAAAACATAGAAATCAGAACGTAATGACACATAATAGGACATCACAACATGGAAATCAGAACGTAATGACACATAATAGGACATCACGACATATAAATCAGAACGTAATGACATATAATAGGACATCACAACATAGAAATCAGAACGTAATGACACCAAATAGGACATCACAACATGAAAATCAGAACGTAATGACATATAATAGGACATCACGACATATAAATCAGAACGTAATGACACATAATAGGACATCACAACATAGAAATCAGAACGTAATGACACAAAACAGGACATCACAACATGAAAATCAGAACGTAATGACACATAATAGAACATCACTACATAGAAACCAGAACGTAATGACACATAATAGGACATCAAAACATAGAAATCAAAACGATATGACACATAATAGGACATCACAACATAGAAATCAGAACGTAATGACACAAAATAGGACATCACAACATGAAAATCAGAACGTAATGACACATAATAGGACATAACTACATAGAAATCAGAACGTAATGACACATAATAGGACATCACAACATAGAAATTAGAACGTAATGACACATAATAGGACATCAAAACATAGAAATCAGAACGTAATGACGCATAATAGGACATCACAACATGGAAATCAGAACGTAATGACACATAATAGGACATCACAACATAGAAATCAGAACGGAATGACACATAATAGGACATCAAAACATAGAAATCAGAACGTTATGACACATAATAGGACATCACAACATAGAAATAAGAACGTAATGACACATAATAGGACATCAAAACATAGAAATCAGAACGTAATGACGCATAATAGGACATCACAACATGGAAATCAGAACGTAATGACACATAATAGGACATCACAACATAGAAATCAGAACGGAATGACACATAATAGGACATCAAAACATAGAAATCAGAACGTTATGACACATAATAGGACATCACAACATAGAAATCATAACGTAATGACATAAAATAGAACATCAAAACATAGAAATCAGAACGTAATGACACATAATAGGACATCACAACATGGAAATCAGAACGTAATGACACATAATAGGACATCACAATATAGAAATCAGAACGTAATGACACAAAATAGGACATCACAACATGGAAATCAGAACGTAATGACACATAATAGGGCATCACAACATAGAAATCAGAATGTCATGACACATAATAGGACAACACAACACGGAACTGAGAACGTAATGACACATAATAGGACATCACAACATAGAAATCATAACGTAATGACATATAATAGGACATCAAAACATAGAAATCAGAACGTAATGACACATAATAGGACATCACAACATGGAAATCAGAACGTAATGACACATAATAGGACATCACGACATATAAATCAGAACGTAATGACACATAATAGGACATCACAACATAGAAATCAGAACGTAATGACACAAAATAGGACATCACAACATGAAAATCAGAACGTAATGACACATAATAGGGCATCACAACATAGAAATCAGAATGTCATGACACATAATAGGACAACACAACACGTAACTGAGAACGTAATGACACAAAATAGGACATCACAACATAGAAATCATAACGTAATGACATATAATAGGACATCAAAACATAGAAATCAGAACGTAATGACACATAATAGGACATCACAACATGGAAATCAGAACGTAATGACACATAATAGGACATCACGACATATAAATCAGAACGTAATGACACATAATAGGACATCACAACATAGAAATTAGAACGTAATGACACATATTAGGACATCACAACATAGAAATCAGAACGTAATGACGCATAATAGGACATCACAACATGGAAATCAGAACGTAATGACACATAATAGGACATCACAACATAGAAATCAGAACGGAATGACACATAATAGGACATCAAAACATAGAAATCAGAACGTTATGACACATAATAGGGCATCACAACATAGAAATAAGAACGTAATGACACATAATAGGACATCACAACATAGAAATCATAACGTAATGACATATAATAGAACATCAAAACATAGAAATCAGAACGTAATGACACATAATAGGACATCACAACATGGAAATCAGAACGTAATGACACATAATAGGACATCACGACATATAAATCAGAACGTAATGACATATAATAGGACATCACAACATAGAAATCAGAACGTAATGACACCAAATAGGACATCACAACATGAAAATCAGAACGTAATGACATATAATAGGACATCACGACATATAAATCAGAACGTAATGACACATAATAGGACATCACAACATAGAAATCAGAACGTAATGACACAAAATAGGACATCACAACATGAAAATCAGAACGTAATGACACATAATAGAACATCACTACATAGAAATCAGAACGTAATGACACATAATAGGACATCAAAACATAGAAATCAGAACGTTATGACACATAATAGGACATCACAACATAGAAATCAGAACGTAATGACACAAAATAGGACATCACAACATGAAAATCAGAACGTAATGACACATAATAGGACATCACTACATAGAAATCAGAACGTAATGACACATAATAGGACATCACAACATGGAAATCAGAACGTAATGACACATAATAGGACATCACAACATAGAAATCAGAACGGAATGACACATAATAGGACATCAAAACATAGAAATCAGAACGTTATGATACATAATAGGACATCACAACATAGAAATAAGAACGTAATGACACATAATAGGACATCACAACATAGAAATCATAACGTAATGACATATAATAGAACATCAAAACATAGAAATCAGAACGTAATGACACATAATAGGACATCACAACATGGAAATCAGAACGTAATGACACATAATAGGACATCACGACATATAAATCAGAACGTAATGACATATAATAGGACATCACAACATAGAAATCAGAACGTAATGACACCAAATAGGACATCACAAAATGAAAATCAGAACGTAATGACACATAATAGGACATCACGACATATAAATCAGAACGTAATGACATATAATAGGACATCACAACATAGAAATCAGAACGTAATGACACAAAACAGGACATCACAACATGAAAATCAGAACGTAATGACACATAATAGAACATCACTACATAGAAATCAGAACGTAATGACACATAATAGGACATCAAAACATAGAAATCAGAACGATATGACACATAATAGGACATCACAACATAGAAATCAGAACGTAATGACACAAAATAGGACATCACAACATGAAAATCAGAACGTAATGACACATAATAGGACATCACTACATAGAAATCAGAACGTAATGACACATAATAGGACATCACAACATAGAAATTAGAACGTAATGACACATAATAGGACATCACAACATAGAAATCAGAACGTAATGACGCATAATAGGACATCACAACATGGAAATCAGAACGTAATGACACATAATAGGACATCACAACATAGAAATCAGAACGGAATGACACATAATAGGACATCACAACATAGAAATCATAACGTAATGACATATAATAGGACATCAAAACATAGAAATCAGAACGTAATGACACATAATAGGACATCACAATATAGAAATCAGAACGTAATGACACAAAATAGGACATCACAACATGGAAATCAGAACGTAATGACACATAATAGGGCATCACAACATAGAAATCAGAATGTCATGACACATAATAGGACAACACAACACGGAACTGAGAACGTAATGACACATAATAGGACATCACAACATAGAAATCATAACGTAATGACATATAATAGGACATCAAAACATAGAAATCAGAACGTAATGACACATAATAGGACATCACAACATGGAAATCAGAACGTAATGACACATAATAGGACATCACGACATATAAATCAGAACGTAATGACACATAATAGGACATCACAACATAGAAATCAGAACGTAATGACACAAAATAGGACATCACAACATGAAAATCAGAACGTAATGACACATAATAGGGCATCACAACATAGAAATCAGAATGTCATGACACATAATAGGACAACACAACACGTAACTGAGAACGTAATGACACAAAATAGGACATCACAACATAGAAATCATAACGTAATGACATATAATAGGACATCAAAACATAGAAATCAGAACGTAATGACACATAATAGGACATCACAACATGGAAATCAGAACGTAATGACACATAATAGGACATCACGACATATAAATCAGAACGTAATGACACATAATAGGACATCACAACATAGAAATTAGAACGTAATGACACATATTAGGACATCACAACATAGAAATCAGAACGTAATGACGCATAATAGGACATCACAACATGGAAATCAGAACGTAATGACACATAATAGGACATCACAACATAGAAATCAGAACGGAATGACACATAATAGGACATCAAAACATAGAAATCAGAACGTTATGACACATAATAGGGCATCACAACATAGAAATAAGAACGTAATGACACATAATAGGACATCACAACATAGAAATCATAACGTAATGACATATAATAGAACATCAAAACATAGAAATCAGAACGTAATGACACATAATAGGACATCACAACATGGAAATCAGAACGTAATGACACATAATAGGACATCACGACATATAAATCAGAACGTAATGACATATAATAGGACATCACAACATAGAAATCAGAACGTAATGACACCAAATAGGACATCACAACATGAAAATCAGAACGTAATGACATATAATAGGACATCACGACATATAAATCAGAACGTAATGACACATAATAGGACATCACAACATAGAAATCAGAACGTAATGACACAAAATAGGACATCACAACATGAAAATCAGAACGTAATGACACATAATAGAACATCACTACATAGAAATCAGAACGTAATGACACATAATAGGACATCAAAACATAGAAATCAGAACGTTATGACACATAATAGGACATCACAACATAGAAATCAGAACGTAATGACACAAAATAGGACATCACAACATGAAAATCAGAACGTAATGACACATAATAGGACATCACTACATAGAAATCAGAACGTAATGACACATAATAGGACATCACAACATGGAAATCAGAACGTAATGACACATAATAGGACATCACAACATAGAAATCAGAACGGAATGACACATAATAGGACATCAAAACATAGAAATCAGAACGTTATGATACATAATAGGACATCACAACATAGAAATAAGAACGTAATGACACATAATAGGACATCACAACATAGAAATCATAACGTAATGACATATAATAGAACATCAAAACATAGAAATCAGAACGTAATGACACATAATAGGACATCACAACATGGAAATCAGAACGTAATGACACATAATAGGACATCACGACATATAAATCAGAACGTAATGACATATAATAGGACATCACAACATAGAAATCAGAACGTAATGACACCAAATAGGACATCACAAAATGAAAATCAGAACGTAATGACACATAATAGGACATCACGACATATAAATCAGAACGTAATGACATATAATAGGACATCACAACATAGAAATCAGAACGTAATGACACAAAACAGGACATCACAACATGAAAATCAGAACGTAATGACACATAATAGAACATCACTACATAGAAATCAGAACGTAATGACACATAATAGGACATCAAAACATAGAAATCAGAACGATATGACACATAATAGGACATCACAACATAGAAATCAGAACGTAATGACACAAAATAGGACATCACAACATGAAAATCAGAACGTAATGACACATAATAGGACATCACTACATAGAAATCAGAACGTAATGACACATAATAGGACATCACAACATAGAAATTAGAACGTAATGACACATAATAGGACATCACAACATAGAAATCAGAACGTAATGACGCATAATAGGACATCACAACATGGAAATCAGAACGTAATGACACATAATAGGACATCACAACATAGAAATCAGAACGGAATGACACATAATAGGACATCACAACATAGAAATCATAACGTAATGACATATAATAGGACATCAAAACATAGAAATCAGAACGTAATGACACATAATAGGACATCACAACATAGAAATCATAACGTAATGACATAAAATAGAACATCAAAACATAGAAATCAGAACGTAATGACACATAATAGGACATCACAACATGGAAATCAGAACGTAATGACACATAATAGGACATCACAATATAGAAATCAGAACGTAATGACACAAAATAGGACATCACAACATGGAAATCAGAACGTAATGACACATAATAGGGCATCACAACATAGAAATCAGAATGTCATGACACATAATAGGACAACACAACACGGAACTGAGAACGTAATGACACATAATAGGACATCACAACTTAGAAATCATAACGTAATGACATATAATAGGACATCAAAACATAGAAATCAGAACGTAATGACACATAATAGGACATCACAACATGGAAATCAGAACGTAATGACACATAATAGGACATCACGACATATAAATCAGAACGTAATGACACATAATAGGACATCACAACATAGAAATCAGAACGTAATGACACAAAATAGGACATCACAACATGAAAATCAGAACGTAATGACACATAATAGGGCATCACAACATAGAAATCAGAATGTCATGACACATAATAGGACAACACAACACGGAACTGAGAACGTAATGACACATAATAGGACATCACAACATAGAAATCATAACGTAATGACATATAATAGGACATCAAAACATAGAAATCAGAACGTAATGACACATAATAGGACATCACAACATGGAAATCAGAACGTAATGACACATAATAGGACATCACGACATATAAATCAGAACGTAATGACACATAATAGGACATCACAACATAGAAATCAGAACGTAATGACACAAAATAGGACATCACAACATGAAAATCAGAACGTAATGACACATAATAGAACATCACTACATAGAAATCAGAACGTAATGACACATAATAGGACATCAAAACATAGAAATCAGAACGTTATGACACATAATAGGACATCACAACATAGAAATCAGAACGTAATGACACAAAATAGGACATCACAACATGAAAATCAGAACGTAATGACACATAATAGGACATCACTACATAGAAATCAGAACGTAATGACACATAATAGGACATCACAACATAGAAATTAGAACGTAATGACACATATTAGGACATCACAACATAGAAATCAGAACGTAATGACGCATAATAGGACATCACAACATGGAAATCAGAACGTAATGACACATAATAGGACATCACAACATAGAAATCAGAACGGAATGACACATAATAGGACATCAAAACATAGAAATCAGAACGTTATGACACATAATAGGACATCACAACATAGAAATAAGAACGTAATGACACATAATAGGACATCACAACATAGAAATCATAACGTAATGACATATAATAGAACATCAAAACATAGAAATCAGAACGTAATGACACATAATAGGACATCACAACATGGAAATCAGAACGTAATGACACATAATAGGACATCACGACATATAAATCAGAACGTAATGACATATAATAGGACATCACAACATAGAAATCAGAACGTAATGACACCAAATAGGACATCACAACATGAAAATCAGAACGTAATGACATATAATAGGACATCACGACATATAAATCAGAACGTAATGACACATAATAGGATATCACAACATAGAAATCAGAACGTAATGACACAAAATAGGACATCACAACATGAAAATCAGAACGTAATGACACATAATAGAACATCACTACATAGAAATCAGAACGTAATGACACATAATAGGACATCAAAACATAGAAATCAGAACGTTATGACACATAATAGGACATCACAACATAGAAATCAGAACGTAATGACACAAAATAGGACATCACAACATGAAAATCAGAACGTAATGACACATAATAGGACATCACTACATAGAAATCAGAACGTAATGACACATAATAGGACATCACAACATGGAAATCAGAACGTAATGACACATAATAGGACATCACAACATAGAAATCAGAACGGAATGACACATAATAGGACATCAAAACATAGAAATCAGAACGTTATGACACATAATAGGACATCACAACATAGAAATAAGAACGTAATGACACATAATAGGACATCACAACATAGAAATCATAACGTAATGACATATAATAGAACATCAAAACATAGAAATCAGAACGTAATGACACATAATAGGACATCACAACATGGAAATCAGAACGTAATGACACATAATAGGACATCACGACATATAAATCAGAACGTAATGACATATAATAGGACATCACAACATAGAAATCAGAACGTAATGACACCAAATAGGACATCACAAAATGAAAATCAGAACGTAATGACACATAATAGGACATCACGACATATAAATCAGAACGTAATGACATATAATAGGACATCACAACATAGAAATCAGAACGTAATGACACAAAACAGGACATCACAACATGAAAATCAGAACGTAATGACACATAATAGAACATCACTACATAGAAATCAGAACGTAATGACACATAATAGGACATCAAAACATAGAAATCAGAACGATATGACACATAATAGGACATCACAACATAGAAATCAGAACGTAATGACACAAAATAGGACATCACAACATGAAAATCAGAACGTAATGACACATAATAGGACATCACTACATAGAAATCAGAACGTAATGACACATAATAGGACATCACAACATAGAAATTAGAACGTAATGACACATAATAGGACATCACAACATAGAAATCAGAACGTAATGACGCATAATAGGACATCACAACATGGAAATCAGAACGTAATGACACATAATAGGACATCACAACATAGAAATCAGAACGGAATGACACATAATAGGACATCAAAACATAGAAATCAGAACGTTATGACACATAATAGGACATCACAACATAGAAATAAGAACGTAATGACACATAATAGGACATCACAACATAGAAATCATAACGTAATGACATAAAATAGAACATCAAAACATAGAAATCAGAACGTAATGACACATAATAGGACATCACAACATGGAAATCAGAACGTAATGACACATAATAGGACATCACGACATATAAATCAGAACGTAATGACATATAATAGGACATCACAACATAGAAATCAGAACGTAATGACACCAAATAGGACATCACAACATGAAAATCAGAACGTAATGACATATAATAGGACATCACTACATAGAAATCAGAACGTAATGACATATAATAGGACATCACAACATATAAATCAGAACGTAATGACGCATAATAAGACATCACAACATGAAAATCAGAACGTAATGACACATAATAGAACATCACTACATAGAAATCAGAACGTAATGACACATAATAGGACATCAAAACATAGAAATCAGAACGTTATGAAACATAATAGGACATCACAACATAGAAATCAGAAAGTAATGACACAAAATAGGACATCACAACATGAAAATCAGAACGTAATGACACATAATAGGACATCACTACATAGAAATCAGAACGTAATGACACATAATAGGACATCACAACATAGAAATTAGAACGTAATGACACATATTAGGACATCACAACATAGAAATCAGAACGTAATGACGCATAATAGGACATCACAACATGGAAATCAGAACGTAATGACACATAATAGGACATCACAACATAGAAATCAGAACGGAATGACACATAATAGGACATCAAAACATAGAAATCAGAACGTTATGACACATAATAGGACATCACAACATAGAAATAAGAACGTAATGACACATAATAGGACATCACAACATAGAAATCATAACGTAATGACATATAATAGAACATCAAAACATAGAAATCAGAACGTAATGACACATAATAGGACATCACAACATGGAAATCAGAACGTAATGACACATAATAGGACATCACGACATATAAATCAGAACGTAATGACATATAATAAGACATCACAACATAGAAATCAGAACGTAATGACACATAATAGGACATCACAACATGCAAATCAGAACGAAATAACACATAATGGGACATCACAATATAGAAATCAGAACGTAATGACACAACATAGGACATCACAACATGGAAATCAGAACGTAATGACACATAATAGGGCATCACAACATAGAAATCAGAATGTCATGACACATAATAGGACATCACAACACGGAACTGAGAACGTAATGACACATAATAGGACATCACAACATAGAAATCATAACGTAATGACATATAATAGGACATCAAAACATAGAAATCAGAACGTAATGACACATAATAGGACATCACAACATGGAAATCAGAACGTAATGACACATAATAGGACATCACGACATTTAAATCAGAACGTATTGAAATATAATAGGACATCACAACATAGAAATCAGAACGTAATGACACCAAATAGGACATCACAACATGAAAATCAGAACGTAATGACACATATTAGGACATCACTACATAGAAATCAGAACGTAATGACACATAATAGGACATCACAACATATAAATCAGAACGTAATGACGCATAATAAGACATCATAACATGGAAATCAGATCGTAATGACACATAATAGGACATCACAACATAGAAATCAGAACGTAATGACACATAATAGGACATCACAACATGGAAATCAGAACGTAATGACACATAATAGGTCATCACAACATGGAAATCAGAACTTAATGACACATAATAGGACATCACAACATAGAAATCAGAACGTAATGACACATAATAGGACATCACAACATGCAAATCAGAACGTAATGACACATAATGGGACATCACAACATAGAAATCAGAACGTAATGACACAAAATAGGACATCAAAACATAGAAATCAGAACGTTATGACACATAATAGGACATCACCACATGGAAATCAGAACGTAATGACACATAATAGGACATCACGACATATAAATCAGAACGTAATGACACATAATAGGACATCACAACATAGAAGTCAGAACGTAATGACACAAAATAGGACATCACAACATGAAAATCAGAACGTAATGACACATAATAGAACATCACTACATAGAAATCAGAATGTAATGACACATAATAGGTCATCACAACACGGAACTGAGAACGTAATGACACATAATAGGAAATCAAAACATAGAAATCAGAACGTAATGACACATAATAGGACATCACAACATGGAAATCAGAACGTAATGGCACATAATAGGTCATCACGACATATAAATCAGAACGTAATGACACATAATAGGACATCACAACATAGAAATCAGAACGTAATGACACAAAATAGGACATCACAACATGAAAATCAGAACGTAATGACACATAATAGAACAACACTACATAGAAATCAGAACGTAATGACACATAATAGGACATCAAAACATAGAAATCAGAACGTTATGACACATAATAGGACATCACAGCATATAAATCAGAACGTAATGACATATAATAAGACATCACAACATAGAAATCAGAACGTAATGACACATAATAGGACATCACAACATGCAAATCAGAACGAAATAACACATAATGGGACATCACAATATAGAAATCAGAACGTAATGACACAACATAGGACATCACAACATGGAAATCAGAACGTAATGACACATAATAGGGCATCACAACATAGAAATCAGAATGTCATGACACATAATAGGACATCACAACACGGAACTGAGAACGTAATGACACATAATAGGACATCACAACATAGAAATCATAACGTAATGACATATAATAGGACATCAAAACATAGAAATCAGAACGTAATGACACATAATAGGACATCACAACATGGAAATCAGAACGTAATGACACATAATAGGACATCACGACATTTAAATCAGAACGTATTGAAATATAATAGGACATCACAACATAGAAATCAGAACGTAATGACACCAAATAGGACATCACAACATGAAAATCAGAACGTAATGACACATATTAGGACATCACTACATAGAAATCAGAACGTAATGACACATAATAGGACATCACAACATATAAATCAGAACGTAATGACGCATAATAAGACATCATAACATGGAAATCAGATCGTAATGACACATAATAGGACATCACAACATAGAAATCAGAACGTAATGACACATAATAGGACATCACAACATGGAAATCAGAACGTAATGACACATAATAGGTCATCACAACATGGAAATCAGAACTTAATGACACATAATAGGACATCACAACATAGAAATCAGAACGTAATGACACATAATAGGACATCACAACATGCAAATCAGAACGTAATGACACATAATGGGACATCACAACATAGAAATCAGAACGTAATGACACAAAATAGGACATCAAAACATAGAAATCAGAACGTTATGACACATAATAGGACATCACAACATGGAAATCAGAACGTAATGACACATAATAGGACATCACGACATATAAATCAGAACGTAATGACACATAATAGGACATCACAACATAGAAGTCAGAACGTAATGACACAAAATAGGACATCACAACATGAAAATCAGAACGTAATGACACATAATAGAACATCACTACATAGAAATCAGAATGTAATGACACATAATAGGTCATCACAACACGGAACTGAGAACGTAATGACACATAATAGGAAATCAAAACATAGAAATCAGAACGTAATGACACATAATAGGACATCACAACATGGAAATCAGAACGTAATGGCACATAATAGGTCATCACGACATATAAATCAGAACGTAATGACACATAATAGGACATCACAACATAGAAATCAGAACGTAATGACACAAAATAGGACATCACAACATAGAAATCAGAACGGAATGACACATAATAGGACATCAAAACATAGAAATCAGAACGTTATGACACATAATAGGACATCACAACATAGAAATAAGAACGTAATGACACATAATAGGACATCACAACATAGAAATCATAACGTAATGACATAAAATAGAACATCAAAACATAGAAATCAGAACGTAATGACACATAATAGGACATCACAACATGGAAATCAGAACGTAATGACACATAATAGGACATCACGACATATAAATCAGAACGTAATGACATATAATAGGACATCACAACATAGAAATCAGAACGTAATGACACCAAATAGGACATCACAACATGAAAATCAGAACGTAATGACATATAATAGGACATCACTACATAGAAATCAGAACGTAATGACATATAATAGGACATCACAACATATAAATCAGAACGTAATGACGCATAATAAGACATCACAACATGAAAATCAGAACGTAATGACACATAATAGAACATCACTACATAGAAATCAGAACGTAATGACACATAATAGGACATCAAAACATAGAAATCAGAACGTTATGAAACATAATAGGACATCACAACATAGAAATCAGAAAGTAATGACACAAAATAGGACATCACAACATGAAAATCAGAACGTAATGACACATAATAGGACATCACTACATAGAAATCAGAACGTAATGACACATAATAGGACATCACAACATAGAAATTAGAACGTAATGACACATATTAGGACATCACAACATAGAAATCAGAACGTAATGACGCATAATAGGACATCACAACATGGAAATCAGAACGTAATGACACATAATAGGACATCACAACATAGAAATCAGAACGGAATGACACATAATAGGACATCAAAACATAGAAATCAGAACGTTATGACACATAATAGGACATCACAACATAGAAATAAGAACGTAATGACACATAATAGGACATCACAACATAGAAATCATAACGTAATGACATATAATAGAACATCAAAACATAGAAATCAGAACGTAATGACACATAATAGGACATCACAACATGGAAATCAGAACGTAATGACACATAATAGGACATCACGACATATAAATCAGAACGTAATGACATATAATAAGACATCACAACATAGAAATCAGAACGTAATGACACATAATAGGACATCACAACATGCAAATCAGAACGAAATAACACATAATGGGACATCACAATATAGAAATCAGAACGTAATGACACAACATAGGACATCACAACATGGAAATCAGAACGTAATGACACATAATAGGGCATCACAACATAGAAATCAGAATGTCATGACACATAATAGGACATCACAACACGGAACTGAGAACGTAATGACACATAATAGGACATCACAACATAGAAATCATAACGTAATGACATATAATAGGACATCAAAACATAGAAATCAGAACGTAATGACACATAATAGGACATCACAACATGGAAATCAGAACGTAATGACACATAATAGGACATCACGACATTTAAATCAGAACGTATTGAAATATAATAGGACATCACAACATAGAAATCAGAACGTAATGACACCAAATAGGACATCACAACATGAAAATCAGAACGTAATGACACATATTAGGACATCACTACATAGAAATCAGAACGTAATGACACATAATAGGACATCACAACATATAAATCAGAACGTAATGACGCATAATAAGACATCATAACATGGAAATCAGATCGTAATGACACATAATAGGACATCACAACATAGAAATCAGAACGTAATGACACATAATAGGACATCACAACATGGAAATCAGAACGTAATGACACATAATAGGTCATCACAACATGGAAATCAGAACTTAATGACACATAATAGGACATCACAACATAGAAATCAGAACGTAATGACACATAATAGGACATCACAACATGCAAATCAGAACGTAATGACACATAATGGGACATCACAACATAGAAATCAGAACGTAATGACACAAAATAGGACATCAAAACATAGAAATCAGAACGTTATGACACATAATAGGACATCACAACATGGAAATCAGAACGTAATGACACATAATAGGACATCACGACATATAAATCAGAACGTAATGACACATAATAGGACATCACAACATAGAAGTCAGAACGTAATGACACAAAATAGGACATCACAACATGAAAATCAGAACGTAATGACACATAATAGAACATCACTACATAGAAATCAGAATGTAATGACACATAATAGGTCATCACAACACGGAACTGAGAACGTAATGACACATAATAGGAAATCAAAACATAGAAATCAGAACGTAATGACACATAATAGGACATCACAACATGGAAATCAGAACGTAATGGCACATAATAGGTCATCACGACATATAAATCAGAACGTAATGACACATAATAGGACATCACAACATAGAAATCAGAACGTAATGACACAAAATAGGACATCACAACATGAAAATCAGAACGTAATGACACATAATAGAACAACACTACATAGAAATCAGAACGTAATGACACATAATAGGACATCAAAACATAGAAATCAGAACGTTATGACACATAATAGGACATCACAGCATATAAATCAGAACGTAATGACATATAATAAGACATCACAACATAGAAATCAGAACGTAATGACACATAATAGGACATCACAACATGCAAATCAGAACGAAATAACACATAATGGGACATCACAATATAGAAATCAGAACGTAATGACACAACATAGGACATCACAACATGGAAATCAGAACGTAATGACACATAATAGGGCATCACAACATAGAAATCAGAATGTCATGACACATAATAGGACATCACAACACGGAACTGAGAACGTAATGACACATAATAGGACATCACAACATAGAAATCATAACGTAATGACATATAATAGGACATCAAAACATAGAAATCAGAACGTAATGACACATAATAGGACATCACAACATGGAAATCAGAACGTAATGACACATAATAGGACATCACGACATTTAAATCAGAACGTATTGAAATATAATAGGACATCACAACATAGAAATCAGAACGTAATGACACCAAATAGGACATCACAACATGAAAATCAGAACGTAATGACACATATTAGGACATCACTACATAGAAATCAGAACGTAATGACACATAATAGGACATCACAACATATAAATCAGAACGTAATGACGCATAATAAGACATCATAACATGGAAATCAGATCGTAATGACACATAATAGGACATCACAACATAGAAATCAGAACGTAATGACACATAATAGGACATCACAACATGGAAATCAGAACGTAATGACACATAATAGGTCATCACAACATGGAAATCAGAACTTAATGACACATAATAGGACATCACAACATAGAAATCAGAACGTAATGACACATAATAGGACATCACAACATGCAAATCAGAACGTAATGACACATAATGGGACATCACAACATAGAAATCAGAACGTAATGACACAAAATAGGACATCAAAACATAGAAATCAGAACGTTATGACACATAATAGGACATCACAACATGGAAATCAGAACGTAATGACACATAATAGGACATCACGACATATAAATCAGAACGTAATGACACATAATAGGACATCACAACATAGAAGTCAGAACGTAATGACACAAAATAGGACATCACAACATGAAAATCAGAACGTAATGACACATAATAGAACATCACTACATAGAAATCAGAATGTAATGACACATAATAGGTCATCACAACACGGAACTGAGAACGTAATGACACATAATAGGAAATCAAAACATAGAAATCAGAACGTAATGACACATAATAGGACATCACAACATGGAAATCAGAACGTAATGGCACATAATAGGTCATCACGACATATAAATCAGAACGTAATGACACATAATAGGACATCACAACATAGAAATCAGAACGTAATGACACAAAATAGGACATCACAACATGAAAATCAGAACGTAATGACACATAATAGAACAACACTACATAGAAATCAGAACGTAATGACACATAATAGGACATCAAAACATAGAAATCAGAACGTTATGACACATAATAGGACATCACAGCATAGAAATCAGAACGCACTGACACAAAATAGGACATCACAACATGAAAATCAGAACGTAATGACACATAATAGGACATCACTACATAGAAATCAGAACGTAATGACACATATTAGGACATCACAACATAGAAATCAGAACGTAATGACGCATAATAGGACATCACAACATGGAAATCCGAACGTAATGACACATAATAGGGCATCACAACATAGAAATCAGAATGTCATGACACATAATAGGACATCACAACACGGAACTGAGAACGTAATGACACATAATAGGACATCACAACATAGAAATCATAACGTAATGACATATAATAGGACATCAAAACATAGAAATAAGAACGTAATGACACATAATAGGACATCACAACATGGAAATCAGAACGTAATGACACATAATAGGACATCACGACATTTAAATCAGAACGTATTGAAATATAATAGGACATCACAACATAGAAATCAGAACGTAATGACACCAAATAGGACATCACAACATGAAAATCAGAACGTAATGACACATATTAGGACATCACTACATAGAAATCAGAACGTAATGACACATAATAGGACATCACAACATATAAATCAGAACGTAATGACGCATAATAAGACATCATAACATGGAAATCAGATCGTAATGACACATAATAGGACATCACAACATAGAAATCAGAACGTAATGACACATAATAGGACATCACAACATGGAAATCAGAACGTAATGACACATAATAGGTCATCACAACATGGAAATTAGAACTTAATGACACATAATAGGACATCACAACATAGAAATCAGAACGTAATGACACATAATAGGACATCACAACATGCAAATCAGAACGTAATGACACATAATGGGACATCACAACATAGAAATCAGAACGTAATGACACAAAATAGGACATCAAAACATAGAAATCAGAACGTTATGACACATAATAGGACATCACAACATGGAAATCAGAACGTAATGACACATAATAGGACATCACGACATATAAATCAGAACGTAATGACACATAATAGGACATCACAACATAGAAGTCAGAACGTAATGACACAAAATAGGACATCACAACATGAAAATCAGAACGTAATGACACATAATAGAACATCACTACATAGAAATCAGAATGTAATGACACATAATAGGTCATCACAACACGGAACTGAGAACGTAATGACACATAATAGGAAATCAAAACATAGAAATCAGAACGTAATGACACAGAATAGGACATCACAACATGGAAATCAGAACGTAATGGCACATAATAGGTCATCACGACATATAAATCAGAACGTAATGACACATAATAGGACATCACAACATAGAAATTAGAACGTAATGACACAAAATAGGACATCACAACATGAAAATCAGAACGTAATGACACATAATAGAACAACACTACATAGAAAGCAGAACGTAATGACACATAATAGGACATCAAAACATAGAAATCAGAACGTTATGACACATAATAGGACATCACAGCATAGAAATCAGAACGCACTGACACAAAATAGGACATCACAACATGAAAATCAGAACGTAATGACACATAATAGGACATCACTACATAGAAATCAGAACGTAATGACACATATTAGGACATCACAACATAGAAATCAGAACGTAATGACGCATAATAGGACATCACAACATGGAAATCAGAACGGAATGACACATAATAGGACATCATAACATAGAAATCAGAACGGAATGACACATAATAGGACATCAAAACATAGAAATCAGAACGTTATGACACATAATAGGACATCACAACATAGAAATAAGAACGTAATGACACATAATAGGACATCACAACATAGAAATCATAACGTAATGACATAAAATAGAACATCAAAACATAGAAATCAGAACGTAATGACACATAATAGGACATCACAACATGGAAATCAGAACGTAATGACACATAATAGGACATCACAATATAGAAATCAGAACGTAATGACACAAAATAAGACATCACAACATGGAAATCAGAACGTAATGACACATAATAGGGCATCACAACATAGAAATCAGAATGTCATGACACATAATAGGACAACACAACACGGAACTGAGAACGTAATGACACATAATAGGACATCACAACATAGAAATCATAACGTAATGACATATAATAGGACATCAAAACATAGAAATCAGAACGTAATGACACATAATAGGACATCACAACATGGAAATCAGAACGTAATGACACATAATAGGACATCACGACATATAAATCAGAACGTAATGACACATAATAGGACATCACAACATAGAAATCAGAACGTAATGACACAAAATAGGACATCACAACATGAAAATCAGAACGTAATGACACATAATAGAACATCACTACATAGAAATCAGAACGTAATGACACATAATAGGACATCAAAACATAGAAATCAGAACGTTATGACACATAATAGGACATCACAACATAGAAATCAGAACGTAATGACACAAAATAGGACATCACAACATGAAAATCAGAACGTAATGACACATAATAGGACATCACTACATAGAAATCAGAACGTAATGACACATAATAGGACATCACAACATAGAAATTAGAACGTAATGACACATATTAGGACATCACAACATAGAAATCAGAACGTAATGACGCATAATAGGACATCACAACATGGAAATCAGAACGTAATGACACATAATAGGACATCACAACATAGAAATCAGAACGGAATGACACATAATAGGACATCAAAACATAGAAATCAGAACGTTATGACACATAATAGGACATCACAACATAGAAATAAGAACGTAATGACACATAATAGGACATCACAACATAGAAATCATTACGTAATGACATATAATAGAACATCAAAACATAGAAATCAGAACGTAATGACACATAATAGGACATCACAACATGGAAATCAGAACGTAATGACACATAATAGGACATCACGACATATAAATCAGAACGTAATGACATATAATAGGACATCACAACATAGAAATCAGAACGTAATGACACCAAATAGGACATCACAACATGAAAATCAGAACGTAATGACATATAATAGGACATCACTACATAGAAATCAGAACGTCATGACATATAATAGGACATCACAACATATAAATCAGAACGTATTGACGCATAATAAGACATCACAACATGAAAATCAGAACGTAATGACACATAATAGAACATCACTACATAGAAATCAGAACGTAATGACACATAATAGGACATCAAAACATAGAAATCAGAACGTTATGAAACATAATAGGACATCACAACATAGAAATCAGAACGTAATGACACAAAATAGGACATCACAACATGAAAATCAGAACGTAATGACACATAATAGGACATCAAAACATAGAAATCAGAACGTTATGACACATAATAGGACATCACAACATAGAAATAAGAACGTAATGACACATAATAGGACATCACAACATAGAAATCATAACGTAATGACATATAATAGAACATCAAAACATAGAAATCAGAACGTAATGACACATAACAGGACATCACAACATGGAAATCAGAACGTAATGACACATAATAGGACATCACGACATATAAATCAGAACGTAATGACATATAATAAGACATCACAACATAGAAATCAGAACGTAATGACACATAATAGGACATCACAACATGCAAATCAGAACGAAATGACACATAATGGGACATCACAATATAGAAATCAGAACGTAATGACACAAAATAGGACATCACAACATGGAAATCAGAACGTAAAGACACATAATATGGCATCACAACATAGAAATCAGAATGTCATGACACATAATAGGACATCACAACACGGAACTGAGAACGTAATGACACATAATAGGACATCACAACATAGAAATCAGAACGTAATGACGCATAATAGGACATCACAACATGGAAATCAGAACGTAATGACACATAATAGGACATCACAACATAGAAATCAGAACGTAATGACACATAATAGGACATCACAACATAGAAATTAGAACGTAATGACACATATTAGGACATCACAACATAGAAATCAGAACGTAATGACGCATAATAGGACATCACAACATGGAAATCAGAACGTAATGACACATAATAGGACATCACAACATAGAAATCAGAACGGAATGACACATAATAGGACATCAAAACATAGAAATCAGAACGTTATGACACATAATAGGACATCACAACATAGAAATAAGAACGTAATGACACATAATAGGACATCACAACATAGAAATCATTACGTAATGACATATAATAGAACATCAAAACATAGAAATCAGAACGTAATGACACATAATAGGACATCACAACATGGAAATCAGAACGTAATGACACATAATAGGACATCACGACATATAAATCAGAACGTAATGACATATAATAGGACATCACAACATAGAAATCAGAACGTAATGACACCAAATAGGACATCACAACATGAAAATCAGAACGTAATGACATATAATAGGACATCACTACATAGAAATCAGAACGTAATGACATATAATAGGACATCACAACATATAAATCAGAACGTAATGACGCATAATAAGACATCACAACATGAAAATCAGAACGTAATGACACATAATAGAACATCACTACATAGAAATCAGAACGTAATGACACATAATAGGACATCAAAACATAGAAATCAGAACGTTATGAAACATAATAGGACATCACAACATAGAAATCAGAACGTAATGACACAAAATAGAACATCACAACATGAAAATCAGAACGTAATGACACATAATAGGACATCACTACATAGAAATCAGAACGTAATGACACATAATAGGACATCACAACATAGAAATTAGAACGTAATGACACATATTAGGACATCACAACATAGAAATCAGAACGTAATGACGCATAATAGGACATCACAACATGGAAATCAGAACGTAATGACCCATAATAGGACATCACAACATAGAAATCAGAACGGAATGACACATAATAGGACATCAAAACATAGAAATCAGAACGTTATGACACATAATAGGACATCACAACATAGAAATAAGAACGTAATGACACATAATAGGACATCACAACATAGAAATCATAACGTAATGACATATAATAGAACATCAAAACATAGAAATCAGAACATAATGACACATAATAGGACATCACAACATGGAAATCAGAACGTAATGACACATAATAGGACATCACGACATATAAATCAGAACGTAATGACATATAATAAGACATCACAACATAGAAATCAGAACGTAATGACACATAATAGGACATCACAACATGCAAATCAGAACGAAATGACACATAATGGGACATCACAATATAGAAATCAGAACGTAATGACACAAAATAGGACATCACAACATGGAAATCAGAACGTAATGACACATAATAGGGCATCACAACATAGAAATCAGAATGTCATGACACATAATAGGACATCACAACACGGAACTGAGAACTTAATGACACATAATAGGACATCACAACATAGAAATCATAACGTAATGACATATAATAGGACATCAAAACATAGAAATCAGAACGTAATGACACATAATAGGACATCACAACATTGAAATCAGAACGTAATGACACATAATAGGACATCACGACATTTAAATCAGAACGTATTGAAATATAATAGGACATCACAACATAGAAATCAGAACGTAATGACACCAAATAGGACATCACAACATGAAAATCAGAACGTAATGACACATAATAGGACATCACTACATAGAAATCAGAACGTAATGACACATAATAGGACATCACAACATATAAATCAGAACGTAATGACGCATAATAAGACATCATAACATGGAAATCAGATCGTAATGACACATAATAGGACATCACAACATAGAAATCAGAACGTAATGACACATAATAGGACATCACAACATGGAAATCAGAACGTAATGACACATAATAGGTCATCACAACATGGAAATCAGAACTTAATGACACATAATAGGACATCACAACATAGAAATCAGAACGTAATGACACATATTAGGACATCACAACATAGAAATCAGAACGTAATGACGCATAATAGGACATCACAACATGGAAATCAGAACGTAATGACACATAATAGGACATCACAACATCGAAATCAGAACGGAATGACACATAATAGGACATCAAAACATAGAAATCAGAACGTTATGACACATAATAGGACATCACAACATAGAAATAAGAACGTAATGACACATAATAGGACATCACAACATAGAAATCATAACGTAATGACATATAATAGAACATCAAAACATAGAAATCAGAACGTAATGACACATAACAGGACATCACAACATGGAAATCAGAACGTAATGACACATAATAGGACATCACGACATATAAATCAGAACGTAATGACATATAATAAGACATCACAACATAGAAATCAGAACGTAATGACACATAATAGGACATCACAACATGGAAATCAGAACGAAATGACACATAATGGGACATCACAATATAGAAATCAGAACGTAATGACACAAAATAGGACATCACAACATGGAAATCAGAACGTAATGACACATAATAGGGCATCACAACATAGAAATCAGAATGTCATGACACATAATAGGACATCACAACACGGAACTGAGAACGTAATGACACATAATAGGACATCACAACATAGAAATCATAACGTAATGACATATAATAGGACATCAAAACATAGAAATCAGAACGTAATGAAACATAATAGGACATCACAACATGGAAATCAGAACGTAATGACACATAATAGGACATCACGACATTTAAATCAGAACGTATTGAAATATAATAGGACATCACAACATAGAAATCAGAACGTAATGACACCAAATAGGACATCACAACATGAAAATAGAACGTAATGACACATAATAGGACATCACTACATAGAAATCAGAATGTAATGACACATAATAGGACATCACAACATATAAATCAGAACGTAATGACGCATAATAAGACATCATAACATGGAAATCAGATCGTAATGACACATAATAGGACATCACAACATAGAAATCAGAACGTAATGACACATAATAGGACATCACAACATGGAAATCAGAACGTAATGACACATAATAGGTCATCACAACATGGAAATCAGAACTTAATGACACATAATAGGACATCACAACATAGAAATCAGAACGTAATGACACATAATAGGACATCACAACATGCAAATCAGAACGTAATGACACATAATGGGACATCACAACATAGAAATCAGAACGTAATGACACAAAATAGGACATCAAAACATAGAAATCAGAACGTTATGACACATAATAGGACATCACAACATGGAAATCAGAACGTAATGACACATAATAGGACATCACGACATATAAATCAGAACGTAATGACACATAATAGGACATCACAACACGGAACTGAGAACGTAATGACACATAATAGGAAATCAAAACATAGAAATCGGAACGTAATGACACATAATAGGACATCACAACATGGAAATCAGAACGTAATGACACATAATAGGTCATCACGACATATAAATCAGAACGTAATGACACATAATAGGACATCACAACATAGAAATCAGAACGTAATGACACAAAATAGGACATCACAACATGAAAATCAGAACGTAATGACACATAATAGAACAACACTACATAGAAATCAGAACGTAATGACACATAATAGGACATCAAAACATAGAAATCAGAACGTTATGACACATAATAGGACATCACAGCATAGAAATCAGAACGCACTGACACAAAATAGGACATCACAACATGAAAATCAGAACCTAATGACACATAATAGGACATCACTACATAGAAATCAGAACGTAATGACACATATTAGGACATCACAACATATAAATCAGAACGTAATGACGCATAATAGGACATCACAACATGGAAATCAGAACGTAATGACACATAATAGGACATCACAACATAGAAATCAGAACGGAATGACACATAATAGGACATCAAAACATAGAAATCAGAACGTTATGACACATAATAGGACATCACAACATAGAAATAAGAACGTAATGACACATAATAGGACATCACAACATAGAAATCATAACGTTATGACATATAATAGGACATCAAAACATAGAAATCAGAACGTAATGACACATAATAGGACATCACAACATGGAAATCAGAACGTAATGACACATAATAGGACATCACGACATATAAATCAGAACGTAATGACACATAATAGGACATCACAACAAAGAAATCAGAACGTAATGACACAAAATAGGACATCACAACATATAAATCAGAACGTAATGATACATAATAGGACATCACAACATGGACATAAGAACGTAATGACACATAATAGGACACCACAACATAGAAATCAGAACGTAATGACACATAATAGGTCATCACAACTTGGAAATCAGAACGTAATGACACATAATAGGACATCACAACATGGACATAAGAACGTAATGACACATAATAGGACATCACAACATAGAAATCAGAACGTAATGACACATAATAGGACATCACTACATAGAAATCAGAACGTAATGACACATATTAGGACATCACAACATAGAAATCAGAACGTAATGACGCATAATAGGACATCACAACATGGAAATCAGAACGTAATGACACATAATAGGACATCACAACATAGAAATCAGAACGGAATGACACATAATAGGACATCAAAACATAGAAATCAGAACGTTATGACACATAATAGGACATCACAACATAGAAATAAGAACGTAATGACACATAATAGGACATCACAACATAGAAATCATAACGTTATGACATATAATAGGACATCAAAACATAGAAATCAGAACGTAATGACACATAATAGGACATCACAACATGGAAATCAGAACGTAATGACACATAATAGGACATCACGACATATAAATCAGAACGTAATGACACATAATAGGACATCACAACAAAGAAATCAGAACGTAATGACACAAAATAGGACATCACAACATATAAATCAGAACGTAATGATACATAATAGGACATCACAACATGGACATAAGAACGTAATGACACATAATAGGACACCACAACATAGAAATCAGAACGTAATGACACATAATAGGTCATCACAACTTGGAAATCAGAACGTAATGACACATAATAGGACATCACAACATGGACATAAGAACGTAATGACACATAATAGGACATCACAACATAGAAATCAGAACGTAATGACACATAATAGGACATCACAACATATAAATCAGAACGTAATGACACATAATAGGACATCACAACATGGACATAAGAACGTAATGACACATAATAGGACATCACAACATAGAAATCAAAACGTAATGACACATAATAGGACATCACAACATGGAAATCAGAACGTAATGACACATAATAGGTCATCACAACATGGAAATCAGAACTTAATGACACATAATAGGACATCACAACATAGAAATCAGAACGTAATGACACATAATAAGACATCACAACATGCAAATCAGAACGTAATGACACATAATGGGACATCACAATATAGAAATCAGAACGTAATGACACAAAATAGGACATCACAACATGGAAATCAGAACGTAATGACACATAATAGGGCATCACAACATAGAAATCAGAATGTCATGACACATAATAGGACATCACAACACGGAACTGAGAACGTAATGACACATAATGGGACATCACGACATATAAATCAGAACGTAATGACACATAATAGGACATCACAACATAGAAATCAGAACGTAATGACACAAAATAGGACATCACAACATGAAAATCAGAACGTAATGACACATAATAGAACATCACTACATAGAAATCAGAACGTAATGACACATAATAGGACATCAAAACATAGAAATCAGAACGCTATGACACATAATAGGACATCACAACATGGAAATCAGAACGTAATGACACATAATAGGTGATCACAACATGGAAATCAGAACTTAATGACACATAATAGGACATCACAACATAGAAATCAGAACGTAATGACACATAATATGACAGCACAACATGCAAATCAGAACGTAATGACACATAATGGGACATCACAACATAGAAATCAGAACGTAATGACACAAAATAGGACATCAAAACATAGAAATCAGAACGTTATGACACATAATAGGACATCACAACATGGAAATCAGAACGTAATGACACATAATAGGACATCACGACATATAAATCAGAACGTAATGACACATAATAGGACATCACAACATAGAAGTCAGAACGTAATGACACAAAATAGGACATCACAACATGAAAATCAGAACGTAATGGCACATAATAGAACATCACTACATAGAAATCAGAACGTAATGACACATAATAGGTCATCACAACACGGAACTGAGAACGTAATGACACATAATAGGACATCAAAACATAGAAATCAGAACGTAATGACACATAATAGGACATCACAACATGGAAATCAGAACGTAATGACACATAATAGGTCATCACGACATATAAATCAGAACGTAATGACACATAATAGGACATCACAACATAGAAATCAGAACGTAATGACACATAATAGGACATCACAACATAGAAATCAGAACGTAATGACACAAAATAGGACATCACAACATGAAAATCAGAACGTAATGACACATAATAGAACATCACTACATAGAAATCAGAACGTAATGACACATAATAGGACATCAAAACATAGAAATCAGAACGTTATGACACATAATAGGACATCACAGCATAGAAATCAGAACGTAATGACACAAAATAGGACATCACAACATGAAAATCAGAACGTAATAACACATAATAGGACATCACTACATAGAAATCAGAACGTAATGACACATAATAGGACATCACAACATAGAAATAAGAACGTAATGACACATATTAGGACATCACAACATAGAAATCAGAACGTAATGACGCATAATAGGACATCACAACATGGAAATCAGAACGTAATGACACATAATAGGACATCACAACATAGAAATCAGAACGGAATGACACATAATAGGACATCAAAACATAGAAATCAGAACGTTATGACACATAATAGGACATCACAACATAGAAATAAGAACGTAATGACACATAATAGGACATCACAACATAGAAATCATAACGTAATGACATATAATAGGACATCAAAACATAGAAATCAGAACGTAATGACACATAATAGGACATCACAACATGGAAATCAGAACGTAATGACACATAATAGGACATCACGACATATAAATCAGAACGTAATGACACATAATAGGACATCACAACATAGAAATCAAAACGTAATGACACAAATTAGGACATCACAACATATAAATCAGAACGTAATGACACATAATAGGACATCACAACATGGACATAAGAACGTAATGACACATAATAGGACACCACAACATAGAAATCAGAACGTAATGACACATAATAGGACATCACAACATGGAAATCAGAACGTAATGACACATAATAGGTCATCACAACTTGGAAATCAGAACGTAATGACACATAATAGGACATCACAACATGGACATAAGAACGTAATGACACATAATAGGACATCACAACATAGAAATCAGAACGTAATGACACATAATAGGACATCACATCATATAAATCAGAACGTAATGACACATAATAGGACATCACAACATGGACATAAGAACGTAATGACACATAATAGGACATCACAACATAGAAATCAGAACGTAATGACACATAATAGGACATCACAACATGGAAATCAGAACGTAATGACACATAATAGGTCATCACAACATGGAAATCAGAACTTAATGACACATAATAGGACATCACAACATAGAAATCAGAACGTAATGACACATAATAAGACATCACAACATGCAAATCAGAACGTAATGACACATAATGGGACATCACAATATAGAAATCAGAACGTAATGACACAAAATAGGACATCACAACATGGAAATCAGAACGTAATGACACATAATAGGGCATCACAGCATAGAAATCAGAATGTCATGACACATAATAGGACATCACAAAACGGAACTGAGAACGTAATGACACATAATGGGACATCACGACATATAAATCAGAACGTAATGACACTTAATAGGACATCACAACATAAAAATCAGAACGTAATGACACAAAATAGGACATCACAACATGAAAATCAGAACGTAATGACACATAATAGAACATCACTACATAGAAATCAGAACGTAATGACACATAATAGGACATCAAAACATAGAAATCAGAACGTTATGACACATAATAGGACATCACAACATAGAAATCAGAACGTAATGACACAAAATAGGACATCACAACATGAAAATCAGAACGTAATGACACATAATAGGACATCACAACATGGAAATCAGAACGTAATGACACATAATAGGACATCACGACATTTAAATCAGAACGTATTGAAATATAATAGGACATCACAACATAGAAATCAGAACGTAATGACACCAAATAGGACATCACAACATGAAAATAGAACGTAATGACACATAATAGGACATCACTACATAGAAATCAGAATGTAATGACACATAATAGGACATCACAACATATAAATCAGAACGTAATGACGCATAATAAGACATCATAACATGGAAATCAGATCGTAATGACACATAATAGGACATCACAACATAGAAATCAGAACGTAATGACACATAATAGGACATCACAACATGGAAATCAGAACGTAATGACACATAATAGGTCATCACAACATGGAAATCAGAACTTAATGACACATAATAGGACATCACAACATAGAAATCAGAACGTAATGACACATAATAGGACATCACAACATGCAAATCAGAACGTAATGACACATAATGGGACATCACAACATAGAAATCAGAACGTAATGACACAAAATAGGACATCAAAACATAGAAATCAGAACGTTATGACACATAATAGGACATCACAACATGGAAATCAGAACGTAATGACACATAATAGGACATCACGACATATAAATCAGAACGTAATGACACATAATAGGACATCACAACATAGAAGTCAGAACGTAATGACACAAAATAGGACATCACAACATGAAAATCAGAACGTAATGACACATAATAGAACATCACTACATAGAAATCAGAACGTAATGACACATAATAGGTCATCACAACACGGAACTGAGAACGTAATGACACATAATAGGAAATCAAAACATAGAAATCAGAACGTAATGACACATAATAGGACATCACAACATGGAAATCAGAACGTAATGACACATAATAGGTCATCACGACATATAAATCAGAACGTAATGACACATAATAGGACATCACAACATAGAAATCAGAACGTAATGACACAAAATAGGACATCACAACATGAAAATCAGAACGTAATGACACATAATAGAACAACACTACATAGAAATCAGAACGTAATGACACATAATAGGACATCAAAACATAGAAATCAGAACGTTATGACACATAATAGGACATCACAGCATAGAAATCAGAACGCACTGACACAAAATAGGACATCACAACATGAAAATCAGAACGTAATGACACATAATAGGACATCACTACATAGAAATCAGAACGTAATGACACATATTAGGACATCACAACATAGAAATCAGAACGTAATGACGCATAATAGGACATCACAACATGGAAATCAGAACGTAATGACACATAATAGGACATCACAACATAGAAATCAGAACGGAATGACACATAATAGGACATCAAAACATAGAAATCAGAACGTTATGACACATAATAGGACATCACAACATAGAAATAAGAACGTAATGACACATAATAGGACATCACAACATAGAAATCATAACGTTATGACATATAATAGGACATCAAAACATAGAAATCAGAACGTAATGACACATAATAGGACATCACAACATGGAAATCAGAACGTAATGACACATAATAGGACATCACGACATATAAATCAGAACGTAATGACACATAATAGGACATCACAACAAAGAAATCAGAACGTAATGACACAAAATAGGACATCACAACATATAAATCAGAACGTAATGATACATAATAGGACATCACAACATGGACATAAGAACGTAATGACACATAATAGGACACCACAACATAGAAATCAGAACGTAATGACACATAATAGGTCATCACAACTTGGAAATCAGAACGTAATGACACATAATAGGACATCACAACATGGACATAAGAACGTAATGACACATAATAGGACATCACAACATAGAAATCAGAACGTAATGACACATAATAGGACATCACAACATATAAATCAGAACGTAATGACGCATAATAGGACATCACAACATAGAAATCAGAACGTAATGACGCATAATAGGACATCACAACATGGAAATCAGAACGTAATGACACATAATAGGACATCACAACATAGAAATCAGAACGGAATGACACATAATAGGACATCAAAACATAGAAATCAGAACGTTATGACACATAATAGGACATCACAACATAGAAATAAGAACGTAATGACACATAATAGGACATCACAACATAGAAATCATAACGTTATGACATATAATAGGACATCAAAACATAGAAATCAGAACGTAATGACACATAATAGGACATCACAACATGGAAATCAGAACGTAATGACACATAATAGGACATCACGACATATAAATCAGAACGTAATGACACATAATAGGACATCACAACAAAGAAATCAGAACGTAATGACACAAAATAGGACATCACAACATATAAATCAGAACGTAATGATACATAATAGGACATCACAACATGGACATAAGAACGTAATGACACATAATAGGACACCACAACATAGAAATCAGAACGTAATGACACATAATAGGTCATCACAACTTGGAAATCAGAACGTAATGACACATAATAGGACATCACAACATGGACATAAGAACGTAATGACACATAATAGGACATCACAACATAGAAATCAGAACGTAATGACACATAATAGGACATCACAACATATAAATCAGAACGTAATGACACATAATAGGACATCACAACATGGACATAAGAACGTAATGACACATAATAGGACATCACAACATAGAAATCAAAACGTAATGACACATAATAGGACATCACAACATGGAAATCAGAACGTAATGACACATAATAGGTCATCACAACATGGAAATCAGAACTTAATGACACATAATAGGACATCACAACATAGAAATCAGAACGTAATGACACATAATAAGACATCACAACATGCAAATCAGAACGTAATGACACATAATGGGACATCACAATATAGAAATCAGAACGTAATGACACAAAATAGGACATCACAACATGGAAATCAGAACGTAATGACACATAATAGGGCATCACAACATAGAAATCAGAATGTCATGACACATAATAGGACATCACAACACGGAACTGAGAACGTAATGACACATAATGGGACATCACGACATATAAATCAGAACGTAATGACACATAATAGGACATCACAACATAGAAATCAGAACGTAATGACACAAAATAGGACATCACAACATGAAAATCAGAACGTAATGACACATAATAGAACATCACTACATAGAAATCAGAACGTAATGACACATAATAGGACATCAAAACATAGAAATCAGAACGCTATGACACATAATAGGACATCACAACATGGAAATCAGAACGTAATGACACATAATAGGTGATCACAACATGGAAATCAGAACTTAATGACACATAATAGGACATCACAACATAGAAATCAGAACGTAATGACACATAATATGACAGCACAACATGCAAATCAGAACGTAATGACACATAATGGGACATCACAACATAGAAATCAGAACGTAATGACACAAAATAGGACATCAAAACATAGAAATCAGAACGTTATGACACATAATAGGACATCACAACATGGAAATCAGAACGTAATGACACATAATAGGACATCACGACATATAAATCAGAACGTAATGACACATAATAGGACATCACAACATAGAAGTCAGAACGTAATGACACAAAATAGGACATCACAACATGAAAATCAGAACGTAATGACGCATAATAGGACATCACAACATAGAAATCAGACCGTAATGACACATAATAGGACATCACAACATAGAAATAAGAGCGTTATGACACATAATAGGACATCACAACATAGAAATCAGAACGTAATGACACATAATAGGACATCACAACATAGAAATCAGAACGTAATGACACATAATATGACATCACAACATGGAAATCAGAACGTAATGACACATAATAGGACATCACAACATAGAAATCAGAACGTTATGACACATAATAGGACATCAAAACATAGAAATCAGAACGCAATGACACATAATAGGACATCACAACATGGAAATCAGAACGTAATGACACATGATAGGACATCATAACATAGAAATCAGAACGGAATGACACATATTAGGACATCAAAACATAGAAATCAGAATGTTATGACACATAATAGGACATCACAACATAGAAATCAGAACGTAATGACACATAATAGGACATCACAACATATAAATCAGAACGTAATGACACATAATAGGACATCACAACATATAAATCAGAACGTAATGACATATAATAGGACATCACAACATAGAAATCAGAACGTAATGACACATAATAGGACATCACAACATAGAAATCAGAACGTAATGACACATAAAAGGACATCACAACATAGAAACCAGAACGTACTGACACATAATAGGACATCACAACATAGAAATCAGAACATAATGACACATATTAGGACATCACAACATGCAAATCAGAACGTAATGACACATAATAGGACATCACAACATAGAAATCAGAACGTAATGACACATATTAGGACATCACAACATAGAAATCAGAACGTAATGACACAAAATAGGACATCACAACATGAAAATCAGAACGTAATGACACATAATAGGACATCACTACATAGAAATCAGAACGTAATGACACATAATAGGACATCACAACATAGAAATCAGAACGTAATGACACATATTAGGACATCACAACATAGAAATCAGTACGTAATGACGCATAATAGGACATCACAACATGGAAATCAGAACGTAATGACACATAATAGGACATCACAACATAGAAATCAGAACGGAATGACACATAATAGGACATCACAACATAGAAATTAGAACGTTATGACACATAATAGGACATCACAACATAGAAATAAGAACGTAATGACACTTAATAGGACATCACAACATAGAAATCATAATGTAATGACATATAATAGGACATCAAAACATAGAAATCAGAACGTAATGACACATAATAGGACATCACAACATGGAAATCAGAACGTAATGACACATAATAGGACATCACGACATATAAATCAGAACGTAATGACGCATACTAGGACATCACAACATGGAAAACAGAACGTAATGACACATAATAGAACATCACAACATAGAAATCAGAACGGAATTACACATAATAGGACATCAAAACATAGAAATCAGAACGTTATGACACATAATAGGACATCACAACATAGAAATCAGAACGTAATGACACATAATAGGACATCACAACATAGAAATCAAAACGTAATGATACATAATATGACATCACAACCGGGAAATAAGAACGTTATAACACATAATAGGACATCACAACATAAAAATCAGAACGTAATGATACATAATAGGACATCACAACATAGAAATCAGAACGTAATGACACAAAATAGGACATCACAACATGAAAATCAGAACGTAATGACACATAATAGGACATCACAACATAGAAATCAGAACGTTATGACACATAATAGGACATCACCACATATAAATCAGAACGTAATGACACATAATAGGACATCACAACATATAAATCAGAACGTAATGACACATAAAAGGACATCACAACATAGAAATCAGAACGTAATGACACATAATAGGACATCACAACATAGAAATCAGAACATAATGACACATAATAGGACATCACAACATAGAAACCAGAACGTACTGACACATAATAGGACATCACAACATAGAAATCAGAACGTAATGACACATAATAGGACATCACAACATGCAAATCAGAACATAATGACACATAATGGGACATCACAACATAGAAATCAGAACTTAATGACACATATTAGGACATCACAACATAGAAATCAGAACGTAATGACACATAATAGGACATCACAAAATGCAAATCAGAACGTAATGACACATAATGGGACATCAGAACATAGAAATCAGAACGTAATGACACAAAATAGGACATCACAACATGGAAATCAGAACGTAATGACACATAATAGGACATCACAACACGGAACTGAGAACGTAATGACACATAATAGGACATCACAACATAGAAATCATATCGTAATGACATATAATAGGACATCAAAACATAGAAATCAGAACGTAATGACACATAATAGGACATCACAACATGGAAATCAGAACGTAATGACACATAATAGGACATCACGACATATAAATCAGAACGTAATGACACATAATAGGACATCACAACATAGAAATCAGAACGTAATGACACAAAATAGGACATCACAACATGAAAATCAGAACGTAATGACACATAATAGAACATCACTACATAGAAATCAGAACGTAATGACACATAATAGGACATCACAACATAGAAATCAGAACGTAATGACACATAATAGGACATCACAACATAGAAATCAGAACGTAGTGACGCATAATAGGACATCACAACATGGAAATCAGAACGTAATGACACATAATAGGACATCACAACATAGACATCAGAACGGAATGACACATAATAGGACATCAAAACATAGAAATCAGAACGTTATGACGCATAATAGGACATCACAACATAGAAATAAGAACGTAATGACACATAATAGGACATCACAACTTAGAAATCATAACGTAATGACATATAATAGGGCATCAAAACATATAAATCAGAACGTAATGATACATAATAGGACATCACAACATATAAATCAGAACGTAATGACGCATAATAGGACATCACAACATAGAAATCAGAACGTAATGACGCATAATAGGACATCACAACATAGAAATCAGAACGTAATGACACATAATAGGACATCACAACATAGAAATAAGAACGTTATGACACATAATAGGACATCACAACATAGAAATCAGAACGTAATGACACATAATAGGACATCACAACATAGAAATCAGAACGTAATGACACATAATATGACATCACAACATGGAAATCAGAACGTAATGACACATAATAGGACATCACAACATAGAAATCAGAACGTTATGACACATAATAGGACATCAAAACATAGAAATCAGAACGTAATGACACATAATAGGACATCACAACATGGAAATCAGAACGTAATGACACATGATAGGAAATCATAACATAGAAATCAGAACGGAATGACACATAATAGGACATCAAAACATAGAAATCAGAATGTTATGACACGTAATAGGACATCACAACATAGAAATCAGAACGTAATGACACATAATAGGACATCACAACATAGAAATCAGGACGTAATGACACATAATAGGACATCACAACATATAAATCAGAACGTAATGACACATAATAGGACATCACAACATAGAAATCAGAACGTAATGACACATAATAGGACATCACAACATAGAAATCAGAACGTAATGACACATAATAGGACATCACAACATATAAATCAGAACGTAATGACACATAATAGGACATCACAACATAGAAATCAGAACGTAATGACACATAATAGGACATCACAACATAGAAATCAGAACGTAATGACACATAAAAGGACATCACAACATAGAAACCAGAACGTACTGACACATAATAGGACATCACAACATAGAAATCAGAACATAATGACACATAATAGGACATCACAACATGCAAATCAGAACGTAATGACACATAATAGGACATCACAACATAGAAATCAGAACGCAATGACACATATTAGGACATCACAACATAGAAATCAGAACGTAATGACACAAAATAGGACATCACAACCGGGAAATCAGAACGTTATAACACATAATAGGACATCACAACATAGAAATCAGAACGTAATGATACATAATAGGACATCACAACATAGAAATCAGAACGTAATGACACAAAATAGGACATCACAACATGAAAATCAGAACGTAATGACACATAATAGGACATCACAACATAGAAATCAGAACGTTATGACACATAATAGGACATCACCACATATAAATCAGAACGTAATGACACATAATAGGACATCACAACATATAAATCAGAACGTAATGACACATAAAAGGACATCACAACATAGAAATCAGAACGTAATGACACATAATAGTACATCACAACATAGAAATCAGAACGTAATGACACATAATAGGACATCACAACATAGAAACCAGAACGTACTGACACATAATAGGACATCACAACATAGAAATCAGAACGTAATGACACATAATAGGACATCACAACATGCAAATCAGAACGTAATGACACATAATGGGACATCACAACATAGAAATCAGAACGTAATGACACATATTAGGACATCACAACATAGAAATCAGAACGTAATGACACATATTAGGACATTACAAAATGCAAATCAGAACGTAATGACACATAATGGGACATCACAACATAGAAATCAGAACGTAATGACACAAAATAGGACATCACAACATGGAAATCAGAACGTAATGACACATAATAGGGCATCACAACATAGAAATCAGAATGTCATGACACATAATAGGACATCACAACACGGAACTGAGAACGTAATGACACATAATAGGACATCACAACATAGAAATCATATCGTAATGACATATAATAGGACATCAAAACATAGAAATCAGAACGTAATGACACATAATAGGACATCACAACATGGAAATCAGAACGTAATGACACATAATAGGACATCACGACATATAAATCAGAACGTAATGACACATAATAGGACATCACAACATAGAAATCAGAACGTAATGACACAAAATAGGACATCACAACATGAAAATCAGAACGTAATGACACATAACATAACATCACTACATAGAAATCAGAACGTAATGACACATAATAGGACATCACAACATAGAAATCAGAACGTAATGACACATAATAGGACATCACAACATAGAAATCAGAACGTAATGACGCATAATAGGACATCACAACATGGAAATCAGATGGTAATGACACATAATAGGACATCACAACATAGACATCAGAACGGAATGACACATACTAGGACATCAAAACAGAGAAATCAGAACGTTATGACGCATAATAGGACATCACAACATAGAAATAAGAACGTAATGACACATAATAGGACATCACAACATAGAAATCATAACGTAATGACATATAATAGGGCATCAAAACATATAAATCAGAACGTAATGATACATAATAGGACATCACAACATATAAATCAGAACGTAATGACGCATAATAGGACATCACAACATAGAAATCAGAACGTAATGACGCATAATAGGACATCACAACATAGAAATCAGAACGTAATGACACATAATAGGACATCACAACATAGAAATAAGAACGTTATGACACATAATAGGACATCACAACATAGAAATCAGAACGTAATGACACATAATAGGACATCACAACATAGAAATCAGAACGTAATGACACATAATATGACATCACAACATGGAAATCAGAACGTAATGACACATAACATAACATCACTACATAGAAATCAGAACGTAATGACACATAATAGGACATCACAACATAGAAATCAGAACGTAATGACACATAATAGGACATCACAACATAGAAATCAGAACGTAATGACGCATAATAGGACATCACAACATGGAAATCAGATGGTAATGACACATAATAGGACATCACAACATAGACATCAGAACGGAATGACACATACTAGGACATCAAAACAGAGAAATCAGAACGTTATGACGCATAATAGGACATCACAACATAGAAATAAGAACGTAATGACACATAATAGGACATCACAACATAGAAATCATAACGTAATGACATATAATAGGGCATCAAAACATATAAATCAGAACGTAATGATACATAATAGGACATCACAACATATAAATCAGAACGTAATGACGCATAATAGGACATCACAACATAGAAATCAGAACGTAATGACGCATAATAGGACATCACAACATAGAAATCAGAACGTAATGACACATAATAGGACATCACAACATAGAAATAAGAACGTTATGACACATAATAGGACATCACAACATAGAAATCAGAACGTAATGACACATAATAGGACATCACAACATAGAAATCAGAACGTAATGACACAAAATAGGACATCACAACATGAAAATCAGAACGTAATGACACATAATAGGACATCACAACATAGAAATCAGAACGTTATGACACATAATAGGACATCACCACATATAAATCAGAACGTAATGACACATAATAGGACATCACAACATATAAATCAGAACGTAATGACACATAATAGGACATCACAGCATAGAAATCAGAACGTAATGACACATAATAGGACATCACAACATAGAAATCAGAACGTAATGACACATAATAGGACATCACAACATAGAAATCAGAACGTAATGACACAAAATAGGACATCACAACATGAAAATCAGAACGTAATGACACATAATAGGACATCACAACATAGAAATCAGAACGTTATGACACATAATAGGACATCACCACATATAAATCAGAACGTAATGACACATAATAGGACATCACAACATATAAATCAGAACGTAATGACACATAAAAGGACATCACAACATAGAAATCAGAACGTAATGACACATAATAGGACATCACAACATAGAAATCAGAACGTAATGACACATAATAGGACATCACAACATAGAAACCAGAACGTACTGACACATAATAGGACATCACAACATAGAAATCAGAACGTAATGACACATAATAGGACATCACAACATGCAAATCAGAACGTAATGACACATAATGGGACATCACAACATAGAAATCAGAACGTAATGACACATATTAGGACATCACAACATAGAAATCAGAACGTAATGACACATATTAGGACATTACAAAATGCAAATCAGAACGTAATGACACATAATGGGACATCACAACATAGAAATCAGAACGTAATGACACAAAATAGGACATCACAACATGGAAATCAGAACGTAATGACACATAATAGGGCATCACAACATAGAAATCAGAATGTCATGACACATAATAGGACATCACAACACGGAACTGAGAACGTAATGACACATAATAGGACATCACAACATAGAAATCATATCGTAATGACATATAATAGGACATCAAAACATAGAAATCAGAACGTAATGACACATAATAGGACATCACAACATGGAAATCAGAACGTAATGACACATAATAGGACATCACGACATATAAATCAGAACGTAATGACACATAATAGGACATCACAACATAGAAATCAGAACGTAATGACACAAAATAGGACATCACAACATGAAAATCAGAACGTAATGACACATAATATAACATCACTACATAGAAATCAGAACGTAATGACACATAATAGGACATCACAACATAGAAATCAGAACGTAATGACACATAATAGGACATCACAACATAGAAATCAGAACGTAATGACGCATAATAGGACATCACAACATGGAAATCAGATGGTAATGACACATAATAGGTCATCACAACATAGACATCAGAACGGAATGACACATAATAGGACATCAAAACAGAGAAATCAGAACGTTATGACGCATAATAGGACATCACAACATAGAAATAAGAACGTAATGACACATAATAGGACATCACAACATAGAAATCATAACGTAATGACATATAATAGGGCATCAAAACATATAAATCAGAACGTAATGATACATAATAGGACATCACAACATATAAATCAGAACGTAATGACGCATAATAGGACATCACAACATAGAAATCAGAACGTAATGACGCATAATAGGACATCACAACATAGAAATCAGAACGTAAAGACACATAATAGGACATCACAACGTAGAAATAAGAACGTTATGACACATAATAGGACATCACAACATAGAAATCAGAACGTAATGACACATAATAGGACATCACAACATAGAAATCAGAACGTAATGACACATAATATGACATCACAACATGGAAATCAGAACGTAATGACACATAATAGGACATCACAACATAGAAATCAGAACGTTATGACACATAATAGGACATCAAAACATAGAAATCAGAACGTAATGACACATAATAGGACATCACAACATGGAAATCAGAACGTAATGACACATGATAGGACATCATAACATAGAAATCAGAACGGAATGACACATAATAGGACATCAAAACATAGAAATCAGAATGTTATGACACATAATAGGACATCACAACATAGAAATCAGAACGTAATGACACATAATAGGACATCACAACATAGAAATCAGGACGTAATGACACATAATAGGACATCACAACATATAAATCAGAACGTAATGACACATAATAGGACATCACAACATAGAAATCAGAACGTAATGACACATAATAGGACATCACAACATAGAAATCAGAACGTAATGACACATAATAGGACATCACAACATATAAATCAGAACGTAATGACACATAATAGGACATCACAACATAGAAATCAGAACGTAATGACACATAATAGGACATCACAACATAGAAATCAGAACGTAATGACACATAAAAGGACATCACAACATAGAAACCAGAACGTACTGACACATAATAGGACATCACAACATAGAAATCAGAACATAATGACACATAATAGGACATCACAACATGCAAATGAGAACGTAATGACACATAATAGGACATCACAACATAGAAATCAGAACGCAATGACACATATTAGGACATCACAACATAGAAATCAGAACGTAATGACACAAAATAGGACATCACAACATGAAAATCAGAACGTAATGACACATAATAGGACATCACTACATAGAAATCAGAACGTAATGACACATAATAGGACATCACAACATAGAAATCAGAACGTAATGACACATATTAGGACATCACAACATAGAAATCAGAACGTAATGACGCATAATAGGACATCACAACATGGAAATCAGAACGTAATGACACATAATAGGACATCACAACATAGAAATCAGAACGGAATGACACATAATAGGACATCACAACATAAAAATTAGAACGTTATGACACATAATAGGACATCACAACATAGAAATAAGAACGTAATGACACATAATAGGACATCACAACATAGAAATCATAATGTAATGACATATAATAGGACATCAAAACATAGAAATCAGAACGTAATGACACATAATAGGACATCACAACATGGAAATAAGAACGTAATGACGCATAATAGGACATCACAACATAGAAATCAGAACATAATGACACATAATAGGACATCACAACATGCAAATGAGAACGTAATGACACATAATAGGACATCACAACATAGAAATCAGAACGCAATGACACATATTAGGACATCACAACATAGAAATCAGAACGTAATGACACAAAATAGGACATCACAACATGAAAATCAGAACGTAATGACACATAATAGGACATCACTACATAGAAATCAGAACGTAATGACACATAATAGGACATCACAACATAGAAATCAGAACGTAATGACACATATTAGGACATCACAACATAGAAATCAGAACGTAATGACGCATAATAGGACATCACAACATGGAAATCAGAACGTAATAACACATAATAGGACATCACAACATAGAAATCAGAACGGAATGACACATAATAGGACATCACAACATAAAAATTAGAACGTTATGACACATAATAGGACATCACAACATAGAAATAAGAACGTAATGACACATAATAGGACATCACAACATAGAAATCATAATGTAATGACATATAATAGGACATCAAAACATAGAAATCAGAACGTAATGACACATAATAGGACATCACAACATGGAAATAAGAACGTAATGACGCATAATAGGACATCACAACATGGAAAACAGAACGTAATGACGCATAATAGAACATTACAACATAGAAATCAGAACGGAATTACACATAATAGGACATCAAAACATAGAAATCAGAACGTTATGACACATAATAGGACATCACAACATAGAAATCAAAACGTAATGATACATAATATGACATCACAACCGGGAAATCAGAACGTTATAACACATAATAGGACATCACAACATAGAAATCAGAACGTAATGATACATAATAGGACATCACAACATAGAAATCAGAACGTAATGACACAAAATAGGACATCACAACATGAAAATCAGAACGTAATGACACATAATAGGACATCACAACATAGAAATCAGAACGTTATGACACATAATAGGACATCACCACATATAAATCAGAACGTAATGACACATAATAGGACATCACAACATATAAATCAGAACGTAATGACACATAATAGGACATCACAACATAGAAATCAGAACGTAATGACACATAATAGGACATCACAACATAGAAATCAGAACGTAATGACACATAATAGGACATCCCAACATAGAAACCAGAACGTACTGACACATAATAGGACATCACAACATAGAAATCAGAACGTAATGACACATAATAGGACATCACAACATGCAAATCAGAACGTAATGACACATAATGGGACATCACAACATAGACATCAGAACGTAATGACACATATTAGGACATCACAACATAGAAATCAGAACGTAATGACGCATAATAGGACATCACAACATGGAAATCAGAACGTAATGACACATAATAGGACATCACAACATAGAAATCAGAACGGAATGACACATAATAGGACATCACAACATAGAAATATGAACGTAATGACACATAATAGGACATCACAACATAGAAATCATAACGTAATGACATATAATAGGACATCAAAACATAGAAATCAGAACGTAATGACACATAATAGGACATCACAACATGGAAATCAGAACGTAATGACACATAATAGGACATCACGACATATAAATCAGAACGTAATGACATATAATAGGACATCACACCATAGAAATCAGCACGTAATGACACAAAATAGGACATCACAACATGAAAATCAGAACGTAATGACACATAATAGGACATCACAACATAGAAATCAGAACGTAATGACACATAATAGGACATCACAACATATAAATCAGAGCGTAATGACACATAATAGGACATCACAACATAGAAATCAGAACGTAATGACACATAATAGGACATCACAACATGGAAATCAGAACGTAATGACACATAATAGGACATCACGACATATAAATCAGAACTTCATGACACATAATAGGACATCACAACACGGAACTGAGAACGTTATAACACATAATAGGACATCACAACCTAGAAATCAGAACGTAATGACACATAATAGGACATCACAACATATAAATCAGAACGGAATTAAACATAATAGGACATCAAAACATAGAAATCTGAACGTTATGACACATAATAGGACATCACAACATGGCATCAGAACGTTATGACACATAATAGGACATCACAACATAGAAATCAGAACGGAATTAAACATAATAGGACATCAAAACATAGAAATCTGAACGTTATGACACATAATAGGACATCACAACATAGAAATCAGAACGTAATGACACATAATAGGACATCACAACATAGAAATCAGAACGTAATGACACATAGTATGACATCACAACAGGGAAATCAGAACGTTATAACACATAATAGGACATCACAACATAGAAATCAGAACGTAATGATACATAATAGGACATCACAACATAGAAATCAGAACGTAATGACACAAAATAGGACATCACAACATGAAAATCAGAACGTAATGACACAAAATAGGACATCACAACATGGAAATCAGAACGTAATGACACATGATAGGACATCAAAACATAGAAATCAGAACGTAATGACACATTAGGACATCACAACATAGAAATCAGAACGTAATGACGCATAATAGGACATCACAACATGGAAATCAGAACGTAATGACACATAATAAGACATCACAACATAGAAATCAGAACGGAATGACACATAATAGGACATCACAACATAAAAATTAGAACGTTATGACACATAATAGGACATCACAACATAGAAATAAGAACGTAATGACACATAATAGGACATCACAACATAGAAATCATAATGTAATGACACATAATGGGACATCACGACATATAAATCAGAACGTAATGACACATAATAGGACATCACAACATAAAAATCAGAACGTAATGACACAAAATAGGACATCACAACATGAAAATCAGAACGTAATGACACATAATAGAACATCACTACATAGAAATCAGAACGTAATGACACATAATAGGACATCAAAACATAGAAATCAGAACGTTATGACACATAATAGGACATCACAACATAGAAATCAGAACGTAATGACACAAAATAGGACATCACAACATGAAAATCAGAACGTAATGACACATAATAGGACATCACTACATAGAAATCAGAACGTAATGACACATAATAGGACATCACAACATAGAAATTAGAACGTAATGACACATATTAGGACATCACAACATAGAAATCAGAACGTAATGACGCATAATAGGACATCACAACATGGAAATCAGAACGTAATGACACATAATAGGACATCACAACATAGAAATCAGAACGGAATGACACATAATAGGACATCAAAACATAGAAATCAGAACGTTATGACACATAATAGGACATCACAACATAGAAATAAGAACGTAATGACACATAATAGGACATCACAACATAGAAATCATAACGTAATGACATATAATATAACATCAAAACATAGAAATCAGAACGTAATGACACATAATAGGACATCACAACATGGAAATCAGAACGTAATGACACATAATAGGACATCACGACATATAAATCAGAACGTAATGACATATAATAGGACATCACAACATAGAAATCATAACGTAATGACACCAAATAGGACATCACAACATGAAAATCAGAACGTAATGACACATAATAGGACATCACTACATAGATATCAGAACGTAATGACACATAATAGGACATCACAACATATAAATAAGAACGTAATGACGCATAATAGGATATCACAACATAGAAATCAGAACGGAATTACACATAATAGGACATCAAAACATAGAAATCAGAACGTTATGACACATAATAGGACATCACAACATAGAAATCAGAACGTAATGACACATAATAGGACATCACAACATAGAAATCAAAACGTAATGATACATAATATGACATCACAACAGGGAAATCAGAACGGTATAACACATAATAGGACATCACAACATAGAAATCAGAACGTAATGATACATAATAGGACATCACAACATAGAAATCAGAACGTAATGACACAAAATAGGACATCACAACATGGAAATCAGAACGTAATGACACATAATAGGACATCATAACATAGAAATCAGAACGTAATGACACATAATAGGACATCACAACACGGAACTGAGAACGTAATGACACATAATAGGACATCACAACATAGAAATCAGAACGTAATGACACATAATAGGACATCACAACATATAAATCAGAACGTAATGACACATACTAGGACATCACAACATGGACATAAGAACGTAATGACACATAATAGGACATCACAACATAGAAATCAGAACGTAATGACACATAATAGGACATCACAACATGGAAATCAGAACGTAATGACACATAATAGGTCATCACAACATGGAAATCAGAACTTAATGACACATAATAGGACTTCACAACATAGAAATCAGAACGTAATGACACATAATAGGACATCACAACATGCAAATCAGAACGTAATGACACATAATGGGACATCACAACATAGAAATCAGAACGTAATGACACAAAATAGGACATCACAACATGGAAATCAGAACGTAATGACACATAATAGGGCATCACAACATAGAAATCAGAATGTCATGACACATAATAGGACATCACAACACGGAACTGAGAACGTAATGACACATAATAGGACATCACAACATAGAAATCATAACGTAATGACATATAATAGGACATCAAAACATAGAAATCAGAACGTAATGACACATAATAGGACATCACAACATGGATATCAGAACGTAATGACACATAATAGGACATCACGACATATAAATCAGAACGTAATGACACATAATAGGACATCACAACATAGAAATCAGAACGTAATGACACAAAATAGGACATCACAACATGAAAATCAGAACGTAATGACACATAATAGAACATCACTACATAGAAATCAGAACGTAATGACACATAATAGGACATCACAACATAGAAATCAGAACGTAATGACACATAATAGGACATCACAACATAGAAATCAGAACGTAATGACGCATAATAGGACATCACAACATGGAAATCAGAACGTAATGACACATAATAGGACATCACAACATAGAAATCAGAACGGAATGACACATAATAGGACATCAAAACATAGAAATCAGAACGTTATGACACATAATAGGACATCACAACATAGAAATAAGAACGTAATGACACATAATAGGACATCACAACATAGAAATCATAACGTAATGACATATAATAGGACATCAAACATAGAAATCAGAACGTAATGACACATAATAGGACATCACAACATGGAAATCAGAACGTAATGACACATAATAGGACATCACGACATATAAATCAGAACGTAATGACACATAATAGGACATCACAACATAGAATCAGAACGTAATGACACAAAATAGGACATCACAACATGAAAATCAGAACGTAATGACACATAATAGGACATCACTACATAGAAATCAGAACGTAATGACACATAATAGGACATCAAAACATATAAATCAGAACGTAATGACACATAATAGGACATCACAACATAGAAATCAGAACGTAATGACGCATAATAGGACATCACAACATGGAAATCCGAACGTAATGACACATAATAGGACATCACAACATAGAAATCAGAACGTAATGATACATAATAGGACATCACAACATATAAATCAGAACGTAATGACGCATAATAGGACATCACAACATAAAAATCAGAACGTAATGACGCATAATAGGACATCACAACATAGAAATCAGACGTAATGACACATAATAGGACATCACAACATAGAAATAAGAACGTTATGACACATAATAGGACATCACAACATAGAAATCAGAACGTAATGACACATAATAGGACATCACAACATAGAAATCAGAACGTAATGACACATAATATGACATCACAACATGGAAATCAGAACGTAATGACACATAATAGGACATCACAACATAGAAATCAGAACGTTATGACACATAATAGGACATCAAAACATAGAAATCAGAACGCAATGACTCATAATAGGACATCACAACATGGAAATCAGAACGTAATGACACATGATAGGACATCATAACATAGAAATCAGAACGGAATGACACATATTAGGACATCAAAACATAGAAATCAGAATGTTATGACACATAATAGGACATCACAACATAGAAATCAGAACGTAATGACACATAATAGGACATCACAACATAGAAATCAGAACGTAATGACACATAATGTGACAGCACAACAGGGAAATCAGAACGTTATGACACATAATAGGACATCACAACATAGAAATCAGAACGTAAAGACACATAATAGGACATCACAACATATAAATCAGAACGTAATGACACATAATAGGACATCACAACATAGAAATCAAAACGTAATGACACATAATAGGACATCACAACATATAAATCAGAACGTAATGACACATAATAGGACATCACAACATATAAATCAGAACGTAATGACACATAATAGGACATCACAACATAGAAATCAGAACGTAATGACACATAATAGGACATCACAACATAGAAATCAGAACGTAATGACACATAAAAGGACATCACAACATAGAAACCAGAACGTACTGACACATAATAGGACATCACAACATAGAAATCAGAACATAATGACACATATTAGGACATCACAACATGCAAATCAGAACGTAATGACACATAATAGGACATCACACAGAACGTAATGACACATAATAGGACATCACAACATATAAATCAGAACGTAATGACACATAATAGGACATCACAACATAGAAATCAGAACGTAATGACACATAATAGGACATCACAACATAGAAATCAGAACGTAATGACACATAAAAGGACATCACAACATAGAAACCAGAACGTACTGACACATAATAGGACATCACAACATAGAAATCAGAACATAATGACACATATTAGGACATCACAACATGCAAATCAGAACGTAATGACACATAATAGGACATCACAACATAGAAATCAGAACGTAATGACACATATTAGGACATCACAACATAGAAATCAGAACGTAATGACACAAAATAGGACATCACAACATGAAAATCAGAACGTAATGACACATAATAGGACATCACTACATAGAAATCAGAACGTAATGACACATAATAGGACATCACAACATAGAAATCAGAACGTAATGACACATATTAGGACATCACAACATAGAAATCAGAACGTAATGACGCATAATAGGACATCACAACATAGAAATTAGAACGTTATGACACATAATAGGACATCACAACATAGAAATCAGAACGGAATGACACATAATAGGACATCACAACATAGAAATTAGAACGTTATGACACATAATAGGACATCACAACATAGAAATAAGAACGTAATGACACTTAATAGGACATCACAACATAGAAATCATAATGTAATGACATATAATAGGATATCAAAACATAGAAATCAGAACGTAATGACACATATTAGGACATCACAACATAGAAATCAGAACGTAATGACACATAATAGGACATCACAACATAGAAATTAGAACGTAATGACACATAATAGGACATCACAACATAGAAATCAGAACGGAATGACACATAATAGGACATCACAACATATAAATTAGAACGTTATGACACATAATAGGACATCACAACATAGAAATAAGAACGTAATGACACTTAATAGGACATCACAACATAGAAATCATAATGTAATGACATATAATAGGATATCAAAACATAGAAATCAGAACGTAATGACACATAATAGGACATCACAACATGGAAATCAGAACGTAATGACACATAATAGGACATCACGACATATAAATCAGAACGTAATGACACATAATAGGACATCACAACATAGAATCAGAACGTAATGACACAAAATAGGACATCACAACATGAAAATCAGAACGTAATGACACATAATAGGACATCACAACATAGAAATAAGAACGTAATGACACATAATAGGACATCACAACATAGAAATCATAACGTAATGACATATAATAGGACATCAAAACATAGAAATCAGAACGTAATGACACATAATAGGACATCACAACATGGAAATCAGAACGTAATGACACATAATAGGACATCACGACATATAAATCAGAACGTAATGACACATAATAGGACATCACAACATAGAATTAGAACGTAATGCCACATAATAGGACATCACGACATATAAATCAGAACGTAATGACACATAATAGGACATCACAACATAGAATCAGAACGTAATGACACAAAATAGGACATCACAACATGAAAATCAGAACGTAATGACACATAATAGGACATCACTACATAGAAATCAGAACGTAATGACACATAATAGGACATCACAACATAGAAATAAGAACGTAATGACACATAATAGGACATCACAACATAGAAATCATAACGTAATGACATATAATAGGACATCAAAACATAGACATCAGAACGTAATGACACATAATAGGACATCACAACATGGAAATCAGAACGTAATGACACATAATAGGACATCACGACATATAAATCAGAACGTAATGACACATAATAGGACATCACAACATAGAATCAGAACGTAATGACACAAAATAGGACATCACAACATGAAAATCAGAACGTAATGACACATAATAGGACATCACTACATAGAAATCAGAACGTAATGACACATAATAGGACATCACAACATATAAATCAGAACGTAATGACACATAATAGGACATCACAACATAGAAATCAGAACGTAATGACGCATAATAGGACATCACAACATGGAAATCAGAACGTAATGACACATAATAGGACATCACAACATAGAAATCAGAACGTAATGATACATAATAGGACATCACAACATATAAATCAGAACGTAATGACGCATAATAGGACATCACAACATAGAAATCAGAACGTAATGAGGCATAATAGGACATCACAACATAGAAATCAGACCGTAATGACACATAATAGGACATCACAACATAGAAATAAGAACGTTATGACACATAATAGGACATCACAACATAGAAATCAGAACGTAATGACACATAATAGGACATCACAACATAGAAATCAGAACGTAATGACACATAATATGACATCACAACATGGAAATCAGAACGTAATGACACATAATAGGACATCACAACATAGAAATCAGAACGTTATGACACATAATAGGACATCAAAACATAGAAATCAGAACGCAATGACTCATAATAGGACATCACAACATGGAAATCAGAACGTAATGACACATGATAGGACATCATAACATAGAAATCAGAACGGAATACCACATATTAGGACATCAAAACATAGAAATCAGAATGTTATGACACATAATAGGACATCACAACATAGAAATCAGAACGTAATGACACATAATAGGACATCACAACATAGAAATCAGAACGTAATGACACATAATGTGACAGCACAACAGGGAAATCAGAACGTTATGACACATAATAGGACATCACAACATAGAAATCAGAACGTAAAGACACATAATAGGACATCACAACATATAAATCATAACGTAATGACACATAATAGGACATCACAACATAGAAATCAAAACGTAATGACACATAATAGGACATCACAACATATAAATCAGAACGTAATGACACATAATAGGACATCACAACATATAAATCAGAACGTAATGACACATAATAGGACATCACAACATAGAAATCAGAACGTAATGACACATAATAGGACATCACAACATAGAAATCAGAACGTAATGACACATAAAAGGACATCACAACATAGAAACCAGAACGTACTGACACATAATAGGACATCACAACATAGAAATCAGAACATAATGACACATATTAGGACATCACAACATGCAAATCAGAACGTAATGACACATAATAGGACATCACACAGAACGTAATGACACATAATAGGACATCACAACATATAAATCAGAACGTAATGACACATAATAGGACATCACAACATAGAAATCAGAACGTAATGACACATAATAGGACATCACAACATAGAAATCAGAACGTAATGACACATAAAAGGACATCACAACATAGAAACCAGAACGTACTGACACATAATAGGACATCACAACATAGAAATCAGAACATAATGACACATATTAGGACATCACAACATGCAAATCAGAACGTAATGACACATAATAGGACATCACAACATAGAAATCAGAACGTAATGACACATATTAGGACATCACAACATAGAAATCAGAACGTAATGACACAAAATAGGACATCACAACATGAAAATCAGAACGTAATGACACATAATAAAACATCACTACATAGAAATCAGAACGTAATGACACATAATAGGACATCACAACATAGAAATCAGAACGTAATGACACATATTAGGACATCACAACATAGAAATCAGAACGTAATGACGCATAATAGGACATCACAACATAGAAATTAGAACGTTATGACACATAATAGGACATCACAACATAGAAATCAGAACGGAATGACACATAATAGGACATCACAACATAGAAATTAGAACGTTATGACACATAATAGGACATCACAACATAGAAATAAGAACGTAATGACACTTAATAGGACATCACAACATAGAAATCATAATGTAATGACATATAATAGGATATCAAAACATAGAAATCAGAACGTAATGACACATATTAGGAAATCACAACATAGAAATCAGAACGTAATGACGCATAATAGGACATCACAACATAGAAATTAGAACGTAATGACACATAATAGGACATCACAACATAGAAATCAGAACGGAATGACACATAATAGGACATCACAACATAGAAATTAGAACGTTATGACACATAATAGGACATCACAACATAGAAATAAGAACGTAATGACACTTAATAGGACATCACAACATAGAAATCATAATGTAATGACATATAATAGGATATCAAAACATAGAAATCAGAACGTAATGACACATAATAGGACATCACAACATGGAAATCAGAACGTAATGACACATAATAGGACATCACGACATATAAATCAGAACGTAATGACACATAATAGGACATCACAACATAGAATCAGAACGTAATGACACAAAATAGGACATCACAACATGAAAATCAGAACGTAATGACACATAATAGGACATCACTACATAGAAATCAGAACGTAATGACACATAATAGGACATCACAACATATAAATCAGAACGTAATGACACATAATAGGACATCACAACATAGAAATCAGAACGTAATGACGCATAATAGGACATCACAACATGGAAATCAGAACGTAATGACACATAATAGGACATCACAACATAGAAATCAGAACGTAATGATACATAATAGGACATCACAACATAGAAATCAGAACGTAATGATACATAATAGGACATCACAACATATAAATCAGAACGTAATGACGCAAAATAGGACATCACAACATAGAAATCAGAACGTAATGACGCATAATAGGACATCACAACATAGAAATCAGACCGTAATGACACATAATAGGACATCACAACATAGAAATAAGAACGTTATGACACATAATAGGACATCACAACATAGAAATCAGAACGTAATGACACATAATAGGACATCACAACATAGAAATCAGAACGTAATGACACATAATATGACATCACAACATGGAAATCAGAACGTAATGACACATAATAGGACATCACAACATAGAAATCAGAACGTTATGACACATAATAGGACATCAAAACATAGAAATCAGAACGCAATGACACATAATAGGACATCACAACATGGAAATCAGAAGGTAATGACACATGATAGGACATCATAACATAGAAATCAGAACGGAATGACACATATTAGGACATCAAAACATAGAAATCAGAATGTTATGACACATAATAGGACATCACAACATAGAAATCAGAACGTAATGACACATAATAGGACATCACAACATATAAATCAGAACGTAATGACACATAATAGGACATCACAACATATAAATCAGAACGTAATGACACATAATAGGACATCACAACATAGAAATCAGAACGTAATGACACATAATAGGACATCACAACATAGAAATCAGAACGTAATGACACATAAAAGGACATCACAACATAGAAACCAGAACGTACTGACACATAATAGGACATCACAACATAGAAATCAGAACATAATGACACATATTAGGACATCACAACATGCAAATCAGAACGTAATGACACATAATAGGACATCACAACATAGAAATCAGAACGTAATGACACATATTAGGACATCACAACATAGAAATCAGAACGTAATGACACAAAATAGGACATCACAACATGAAAATCAGAACGTAATGACACATAATAGGACATCACAACATAGAAATCAGAACGTAATGACACATATTAGGACATCACAACATAGAAATCAGAACGTAATGACGCATAATAGGACATCACAACATGGAAATCAGAACGTAATGACACATAATAGGACATTACAACATAGAAATCAGAACGGAATGACACATAATAGGACATCACAACATAGAAATTAGAACGTTATGACACATAATAGGACATCACAACATAGAAATAAGAACGTAATGACACTTAATAGGACATCACAACATAGAAATCATAATGTAATGACATATAATAGGACATCAAAACATAGAAATCAGAACGTAATGACACATAATAGGACATCACAACATGGAAATCAGAACGTAATGACACATAATAGGACATCACGACATATAAATCAGAACGTAATGACGCATAATAGGACATCACAACATGGAAAACAGAACGTAATGACACATAATAGAACATCACAACATAGAAATCAGAACGGAATTACACATAATAGGACATCAAAACATAGAAATCAGAACGTTATGACACATAATAGGACATCACAACATAGAAATCAGAACGTAATGACACATAATAGGACATCACAACATAGAAATCAAAACGTAATGATACATAATATGACATCACAACCGGGAAATCAGAACGTTATAACACATAATAGGACATCACAACATAGAAATCAGAACGTAATGATACATAATAGGACATCACAACATAGAAATCAGAACGTAATGACATAAAATAGGACATCACAACATGAAAATCAGAACGTAATGACACATAATAGGACATCACAACATAGAAATCAGAACGTTATGACACATAATAGGACATCACCACATATAAATCAGAACGTAATGACACATAATAGGACATCACAACATATAAATCAGAACGTAATGACACATAAAAGGACATCACAACATAGAAATCAGAACGTAATGACACATAATAGGACATCACAACATAGAAATCAGAACGTAATGACAAATAATAGGACACCACAACATAGAAACCAGAACGTACTGACACATAATAGGACATCACAACATAGAAATCAGAACGTAATGACACATAATAGGACATCACAACATGCAAATCAGAACGTAATGACACATAATGGGACATCACAACATAGAAATCAGAACGTAATGACACATATTAGGACATCACAACATAGAAATCAGAACGTAATGACACATAATAGGACATCACAAAATGCAAATCAGAACGTAATGACACATAATGGGACATCAGAACATAGAAATCAGAACGTAATGACACAAAATAGGACATCACAACATGGAAATCAGAACGTAATGACACATAATAGGGCATCACAACATAGAAATCAGAATGTCATGACACATAATAGGACATCACAACACGGAACTGAGAACGTAATGACACATATTAGGACATCACAACATAGAAATCATATCGTAATGACATATAATAGGACATCAAAACATAGAAATCAGAACGTAATGACACATAATAGGACATCACAACATGGAAATCAGAACGTAATGACACATAATAGGACATCACGACATATAAATCAGAACGTAATGACACATAATAGGACATCACAACATAGACATCAGAACGTAATGACACAAAATAGGACATCACAACATGAAAATCAGAACGTAATGACACATAATAGAACATCACTACATAGAAATCAGAACGTAATGACACATAATAGGACATCACAACATAGAAATCAGAACGTAATGACACATAATAGGACATCACAACATAGAAATCAGAACGTAATGACGCATAATAGGACATCACAACATGGAAATCAGAACGTAATGACACATAATAGGACATCACAACATAGACATCAGAACGGAATGACACATAATAGGACATCAAAACATAGAAATCAGAACGTTATGACGCATAATAGGACATCACAACATAGAAATAAGAACGTAATGACACATAATAGGACATCACAACATAGAAATCATAACGTAATGACATATAATAGGGCATCAAAACATATAAATCAGAACGTAATGATACATAATAGGACATCACAACATAGAAATCAGAACGTAATGACACATAATATGACATCACAACATATAAATCAGAACGTAATGACGCATAATAGGACATCACAACATAGAAATCAGAACGTAATGACGCATAATAGGACATCACAACATAGAAATCAGAACGTAATGACACATAATAGGACATCACAACATAGAAATCAGAACGTAATGACACATAATATGACATCACAACATGGAAATCAGAACGTAATGACACATAATAGGACATCACAACATAGAAATCAGAACGTTATGACACATAATAGGACATCAAAACATAGAAATCAGAACGTAATGACACATAATAGGACATCACAACATGGAAATCAGAACGTAATGACACATGATAGGACATCATAACATAGAAATCAGAACGGAATGACACATAATAGGACATCAAAACATAGAAATCAGAATGTTATGACACATAATAGGACATCACAACATAGAAATCAGAACGTAATGACACATAATAGGACATCACAACATAGAAATCAGGACGTAATGACACATAATAGGACATCACAACATATAAATCAGAACGTAATGACACATAATAGGACATCACAACATAGAAATCAGAACGTAATGACACATAATAGGACATCACAACATAGAAATCAGAACGTAATGACACATAATAGGACATCACAACATATAAATCAGAACGTAATGACACATAATAGGACATCACAACATAGAAATCAGAACGTAATGACACATAATAGGACATCACAACATAGAAATCAGAACGTAATGACACATAAAAGGACATCACAACATAGAAACCAGAACGTACTGACACATAATAGGACATCACAACATAGAAATCAGAACATAATGACACATAATAGGACATCACAACATGCAAATCAGAACGTAATGACACATAATAGGACATCACAACATTGAAATCAGAACGCAATGACACATATTAGGACATCACAACATAGAAATCAGAACGTAATGACACAAAATAGGACATCACAACCGGGAAATCAGAACGTTATAGCACATAATAGGACATCACAACATAGAAATCAGAACGTAATGATACATAATAGGACATCACAACATAGAAATCAGAACGTAATGACACAAAATAGGACATCACAACATGAAAATCAGAACGTAATGACACATAATAGGACATCACAACATAGAAATCAGAACGTTATGACACATAATAGGACATCACCACATATATATCAGAACGTAATGACACATAATAGGACATCACAACATATAAATCAGAACGTAATGACACATAAAAGGACATCACAACATAGAAATCAGAACGTAATGACACATAATAGGACATCACAACATAGAAATCAGAACGTAATGACACATAATAGGACATCACAACATAGAAATCAGAACGTAATGACACATAATAGGACATCACAACATATAAATCAGAACGTAATGACACATAATAGGACATCACAACATATAAATCAGAACGTAATGACACATAATAGGACATCACAACATAGAAATCAGAACGTAATGACACATAATAGGACATCACAACATAGAAATCAGAACGTAATGACACATAAAAGGACATCACAACATAGAAACCAGAACGTACTGACACATAATAGGACATCACAACATAGAAATCAGAACATAATGACATATATTAGGACATCACAACATGCAAATCAGAACGTAATGACACATAATAGGACATCACAACATAGAAATCAGAACGTAATGACACATATTAGGACATCACAACATAGAAATCAGAACGTAATGACACAAAATAGGACATCACAACATGAAAATCAGAACGTAATGACACATAATAGGACATCACAACATGGAAATCAGAACGTAATGACACATAATAGGACATCACAACATAGAAATCAGAACGGAATGACACATAATAGGACATCACAACATAGAAATCAGAACGTAATGACACATAATAGGACATCACAACATAGAAATCAAAACGTAATGATACATAATATGACATCACAACAGGGAAATCAGAACGGTATAACACATAATAGGACATCACAACATAGAAATCAGAACGTAATGATACATAATAGGACATCACAACATAGAAATCAGAACGTAATGACACAAAATAGGACATCACAACATGGAAATCAGAACGTAATGACACATAATAGGACATCATAACATAGAAATCAGAACGTAATGACACATAATAGGACATCACAACACGGAACTGAGAACGTAATGACACATAATAGGACATCACAACATAGAAATCAGAACGTAATGACACATAATAGGACATCACAACATATAAATCAGAACGTAATGACACATACTAGGACATCACAACATGGACATAAGAACGTAATGACACATAATAGGACATCACAACATAGAAATCAGAACGTAATGACACATACTAGGACATCACAACATGGAAATCAGAACGTAATGACACATAATAGGTCATCACAACATGGAAATCAGAACTTAATGACACATAATAGGACTTCACAACATAGAAATCAGAACGTAATGACACATAATAGGACATCACAACATGCAAATCAGAACGTAATGACACATAATGGGACATCACAACATAGAAATCAGAACGTAATGACACAAAATAGGACATCACAACATGGAAATCAGAACGTAATGACACATAATAGGGCATCACAACATAGAAATCAGAATGTCATGACACATAATAGGACATCACAACACGGAACTGAGAACGTAATGACACATAATAGGACATCACAACATAGAAATCATAACGTAATGACATATAATAGGACATCAAAACATAGAAATCAGAACGTAATGACACATAATAGGACATCACAACATGGATATCAGAACGTAATGACACATAATAGGACATCACGACATATAAATCAGAACGTAATGACACATAATAGGACATCACAACATAGAAATCAGAACGTAATGACACAAAATAGGACATCACAACATGAAAATCAGAACGTAATGACACATAATAGAACATCACTACATAGAAATCAGAACGTAATGACACATAATAGGACATCACAACATAGAAATCAGAACGTAATGACACATAATAGGACATCACAACATAGAAATCAGAACGTAATGACGCATAATAGGACATCACAACATGGAAATCAGAACGTAATGACACATAATAGGACATCACAACATAGAAATCAGAACGGAATGACACATAATAGGACATCAAAACATAGAAATCAGAACGTTATGACACATAATAGGACATCACAACATAGAAATAAGAACGTAATGACACATAATAGGACATCACAACATAGAAATCATAACGTAATGACATATAATAGGACATCAAACATAGAAATCAGAACGTAATGACACATAATAGGACATCACAACATGGAAATCAGAACGTAATGACACATAATAGGACATCACGACATATAAATCAGAACGTAATGACACATAATAGGACATCACAACATAGAAATCAGAACGTAATGACACAAAATAGGACATCACAACATGAAAATCAGAACGTAATGACACATAATAGGACATCACTACATAGAAATCAGAACGTAATGACACATAATAGGACATCAAAACATATAAATCAGAACGTAATGACACATAATAGGACATCACAACATAGAAATCAGAACGTAATGACGCATAATAGGACATCACAACATGGAAATCAGAACGTAATGACACATAATAGGACATCACAACATAGAAATCAGAACGTAATGATACATAATAGGACATCACAACATATAAATCAGAACGTAATGACACATAATAGGACATCACAACATAGAAATCAGAACGTAATGACGCATAATAGGACATCACAACATAGAAATCAGACGTAATGACACATAATAGGACATCACAACATAGAAATAAGAACGTTATGACACATAATAGGACATCACAACATAGAAATCAGAACGTAATGACACATAATAGGACATCACAACATAGAAATCAGAACGTAATGACACATAATATGACATCACAACATGGAAATCAGAACGTAATGACACATAATAGGACATCACAACATAGAAATCAGAACGTTATGACACATAATAGGACATCAAAACATAGAAATCAGAACGCAATGACTCATAATAGGACATCACAACATGGAAATCAGAACGTAATGACACATGATAGGACATCATAACATAGAAATCAGAACGGAATGACACATATTAGGACATCAAAACATAGAAATCAGAATGTTATGACACATAATAGGACATCACAACATAGAAATCAGAACGTAATGACACATAATAGGACATCACAACATAGAAATCAGAACGTAATGACACATAATGTGACAGCACAACAGGGAAATCAGAACGTTATGACACATAATAGGACATCACAACATAGAAATCAGAACGTAAAGACACATAATAGGACATCACAACATATAAATCAGAACGTAATGACACATAATAGGACATCACAACATAGAAATCAGAACGTAATGACACAAAATAGGACATCACAACATGAAAATCAGAACGTAATGACACATAATAGAACATCACTACATAGAAATCAGAACGTAATGACACATAATAGGACATCACAACATAGAAATCAGAACGTAATGACACATAATAGGACATCACAACATAGAAATCAGAACGTAATGACGCATAATAGGACATCACAACATGGAAATCAGAACGTAATGACACATAATAGGACATCACAACATAGAAATCAGAACGGAATGACACATAATAGGACATCAAAACATAGAAATCAGAACGTTATGACACATAATAGGACATCACAACATAGAAATAAGAACGTAATGACACATAATAGGACATCACAACATAGAAATCATAACGTAATGACATATAATAGGACATCAAACATAGAAATTAGAACGTAATGACACATAATAGGACATCACAACATGGAAATCAGAACGTAATGACACATAATAGGACATCACGACATATAAATCAGAACGTAATGACACATAATAGGACATCACAACATAGAAATCAGAACGTAATGACACAAAATAGGACATCACTACATAGAAATCAGAACGTAATGACACATAATAGGACATCACTACATAGAAATCAGAACGTAATGACACATAATAGGACATCAAAACATATAAATCAGAACGTAATGACACATAATAGGACATCACAACATAGAAATCAGAACGTAATGACGCATAATAGGACATCACAACATGGAAATCAGAACGTAATGACACATAATAGGACATCACAACATAGAAATCAGAACGTAATGATACATACATAATAGGACATCACAACTTATAAATCAGAACGTAATGACACATAATAGGACATCACAACATAGAAATCAGAACGTAATGACGCATAATAGGACATCACAACATAGAAATCAGACGTAATGACACATAATAGGACATCACAACATAGAAATAAGAACGTTATGACACATAATAGGACATCACAACATAGAAATCAGAACGTAATGACACATAATAGGACATCACAACATAGAAATCAGAACGTAATGACACATAATATGACATCACAACATGGAAATCAGAACGTAATGACACATAATAGGACATCACAACATAGAAATCAGAACGTTATGACACATAATAGGACATCAAAACATAGAAATCAGAACGCAATGACTCATAATAGGACATCACAACATGGAAATCAGAACGTAATGACACATGATAGGACATCATAACATAGAAATCAGAACGGAATGACACATATTAGGACATCAAAACATAGAAATCAGAATGTTATGACACATAATAGGACATCACAACATAGAAATCAGAACGTAATGACACATAATAGTACATCACAACATAGAAATCAGAACGTAATGACACATAATGTGACAGCACAACAGGGAAATCAGAACGTTATGACACATAATAGGACATCACAACATAGAAATCAGAACGTAAAGACACATAATAGGACATCACAACATATAAATCAGAACGTAATGACACATAATAGGACATCACAACATAGAAATCAAAACGTAATGACACATAATAGGACATCACAACATATAAATCAGAACGTAATGACACATAATAGGACATCACAACATATAAATCAGAACGTAATGACACATAATAGGACATCACAACATAGAAATCAGAACGTAATGACACATAATAGGACATCACAACATAGAAATCAGAACGTAATGACACATAAAAGGACATCACAACATAGAAACCAGAACGTACTGACACATAATAGGACATCACAACATAGAAATCAGAACATAATGACACATATTAGGACATCACAACATGCAAATCAGAACGTAATGACACATAATAGGACATCACACAGAACGTAATGACACATAATAGGACATCACAACATATAAATCAGAACGTAATGACACATAATAGGACATCACAACATAGAAATCAGAAAGTAATGACACATAATAGGACATCACAACATAGAAATCAGAACGTAATGACACATAAAAGGACATCACAACATAGAAACCAGAACGTACTGACACATAATAGGACATCACAACATAGAAATCAGAACATAATGACACATATTAGGACATCACAACATGCAAATCAGAACGTAATGACACATAATAGGACATCACAACATAGAAATCAGAACGTAATGACACATATTAGGACATCACAACATAGAAATCAGAACGTAATGACACAAAATAGGACATCACAACATGAAAATCAGAACGTAATGACACATAATAGGACATCACTACATAGAAATCAGAACGTAATGACACATAATAGGACATCACAACATAGAAATCAGAACGTAATGACACATATTAGGACATCACAACATAGAAATCAGAACGTAATGACGCATAATAGGACATCACAACATAGAAATTAGAACGTTATGACACATAATAGGACATCACAACATAGAAATCAGAACGGAATGACACATAATAGGACATCACAACATAGAAATTAGAACGTTATGACACATAATAGGACATCACAACATAGAAATAAGAACGTAATGACACTTAATAGGACATCACAACATAGAAATCATAATGTAATGACATATAATAGGATATCAAAACATAGAAATCAGAACGTAATGACACATATTAGGACATCACAACATAGAAATCAGAACGTAATGACACATAATAGGACATCACAACATAGAAATTAGAACGTAATGACACATAATAGGACATCACAACATAGAAATCAGAACGGAATGACACATAATAGGACATCACAACATATAAATTAGAACGTTATGACACATAATAGGACATCACAACATAGAAATAAGAACGTAATGACACTTAATAGGACATCACAACATAGAAATCATAATGTAATGACATATAATAGGATATCAAAACATAGAAATCAGAACGTAATGACACATAATAGGACATCACAACATGGAAATCAGAACGTAATGACACATAATAGGACATCACGACATATAAATCAGAACGTAATGACACATAATAGGACATCACAACATAGAATCAGAACGTAATGACACAAAATAGGACATCACAACATGAAAATCAGAACGTAATGACACATAATAGGACATCACTACATAGAAATCAGAACGTAATGACACATAATAGGACATCACAACATAGAAATAAGAACGTAATGACACATAATAGGACATCACAACATAGAAATCATAACGTAATGACATATAATAGGACATCAAAACATAGAAATCAGAACGTAATGACACATAATAGGACATCACAACATGGAAATCAGAACGTAATGACACATAATAGGGCATCACGACATATAAATCAGAACGTAATGACACATAATAGGACATCACAACATAGAATCAGAACGTAATGACACATAATAGGACATCACAACATAGAATCAGAACGTAATGACACAAAATAGGACATCACAACATGAAAATCAGAACGTAATGACACATAATAGGACATCACTACATAGAAATCAGAACGTAATGACACATAATAGGACATCACAACATAGAAATAAGAACGTAATGACACATAATAGGACATCACAACATAGAAATCATAACGTAATGACATATAATAGGACATCAAAACATAGAAATCAGAACGTAATGACACATAATAGGACATCACAACATGGAAATCAGAACGTAATGACACATAATAGGACATCACGACATATAAATCAGAACGTAATGACACATAATAGGACATCACAACATAGAATCAGAACGTAATGACACAAAATAGGACATCACAACATGAAAATCAGAACGTAATGACACATAATAGGACATCACTACATAGAAATCAGAACGTAATGACACATAATAGGACATCACAACATATAAATCAGAACGTAATGACACATAATAGGACATCACAACATAGAAATCAGAACGTAATGACGCATAATAGGACATCACAACATGGAAATCAGAACGTAATGACACATAATAGGACATCACAACATAAAAATCAGAACGTAATGATACATAATAGGACATCACAACATATAATTCAGAACGTAATGACGCATAATAGGACATCACAACATAGAAATCAGAACGTAATGAGGCATAATAGGACATCACAACATAGAAATCAGACCGTAATGACACATAATAGGACATCACAACATAGAAATAAGAACGTTATGACACATAATAGGACATCACAACATAGAAATCAGAACGTAATGACACATAATAGGACATCACAACATAGAAATCAGAACGTAATGACACATAATATGACATCACAACATGGAAATCAGAACGTAATGACACATAATAGGACATCACAACATAGAAATCAGAACGTTATGACACATAATAGGACATCAAAACATAGAAATCAGAACGCAATGACTCATAATAGGACATCACAACATGGAAATCAGAACGTAATGACACATGATAGGACATCATAACATAGAAATCAGAACGGAATACCACATATTAGGACATCAAAACATAGAAATCAGAATATTATGACACATAATAGGACATCACAACATAGAAATCAGAACGTAATGACACATAATAGGACATCACAACATAGAAATCAGAACGTAATGACACATAATGTGACAGCACAACAGGGAAATCAGAACGTTATGACACATAATAGGACATCACAACATAGAAATCAGAACGTAAAGACACATAATAGGACATCACAACATATAAATCATAACGTAATGACACATAATAGGACATCACAACATAGAAATCAAAACGTAATGACACATAATAGGACATCACAACATATAAATCAGAACGTAATGACACATAATAGGACATCACAACATATAAATCAGAACGTAATGACACATAATAGGACATCACAACATAGAAATCAGAACGTAATGACACATAATAGGACATCACAACATAGAAATCAGAACGTAATGACACATAAAAGGACATCACAACATAGAAACCAGAACGTACTGACACATAATAGGACATCACAACATAGAAATCAGAACATAATGACACATATTAGGACATCACAACATGCAAATCAGAACGTAATGACACATAATAGGACATCACACAGAACGTAATGACACATAATAGGACATCACAACATATAAATCAGAACGTAATGACACATAATAGGACATCACAACATAGAAATCAGAACGTAATGACACATAATAGGACATCACAACATAGAAATCAGAACGTAATGACACATAAAAGGACATCACAACATAGAAACCAGAACGTACTGACACATAATAGGACATCACAACATAGAAATCAGAACATAATGACACATATTAGGACATCACAACATGCAAATCAGAACGTAATGACACATAATAGGACATCACAACATAGAAATCAGAACGTAATGACACATATTAGGACATCACAACATAGAAATCAGAACGTAATGACACAAAATAGGACATCACAACATGAAAATCAGAACGTAATGACACATAATAGAACATCACTACATAGAAATCAGAACGTAATGACACATAATAGGACATCACAACATAGAAATCAGAACGTAATGACACATATTAGGACATCACAACATAGAAATCAGAACGTAATGACGCATAATAGGACATCACAACATAGAAATTAGAACGTTATGACACATAATAGGACATCACAACATAGAAATCAGAACGGAATGACACATAATAGGACATCACAACATAGAAATTAGAACGTTATGACACATAATAGGACATCACAACATAGAAATAAGAACGTAATGACACTTAATAGGACATCACAACATAGAAATCATAATGTAATGACATATAATAGGATATCAAAACATAGAAATCAGAACGTAATGACACATATTAGGACATCACAACATAGAAATTAGAACGTAATGACGCATAATAGGACATCACAACATAGAAATTAGAACGTAATGACACATAATAGGACATCACAACATAGAAATCAGAACGGAATGACACATAATAGGACATCACAACATAGAAATTAGAACGTTATGACACATAATAGGACATCACAACATAGAAATAAGAACGTAATGACACTTAATAGGACATCACAACATAGAAATCATAATGTAATGACATATAATAGGATATCAAAACATAGAAATCAGAACGTAATGACACATAATAGGACATCACAACATGGAAATCAGAACGTAATGACACATAATAGTACATCACGACATATAAATCAGAACGTAATGACACATAATAGGACATCACAACATAGAATCAGAACGTAATGACACAAAATAGGACATCACAACATGAAAATCAGAACGTAATGACACATAATAGGACATCACTACATAGAAATCAGAACGTAATGACACATAATAGGACATCACAACATATAAATCAGAACGTAATGACACATAATAGGACATCACAACATAGAAATCAGAACGTAATGACGCATAATAGGACATCACAACATGGAAATCAGAACGTAATGACACATAATAGGACATCACAACATAGAAATCAGAACGTAATGATACATAATAGGACATCACAACATAGAAATCAGAACGTAATGATACATAATAGGACATCACAACATATAAATCAGAACGTAATGACGCAAAATAGGACATCACAACATAGAAATCAGAACGTAATGACGCATAATAGGACATCACAACATAGAAATCAGACCGTAATGACACATAATAGGACATCACAACATAGAAATAAGAACGTTATGACACATAATAGGACATCACAACATAGAAATCAGAACGTAATGACACATAATAGGACATCACAACATAGAAATCAGAACGTAATGACACATAATATGACATCACAACATGGAAATCAGAACGTAATGACACATAATAGGACATCACAACATAGAAATCAGAACGTTATGACACATAATAGGACATCAAAACATAGAAATCAGAACGCAATGACACATAATAGGACATCACAACATGGAAATCAGAAGGTAATGACACATGATAGGACATCATAACATAGAAATCAGAACGGAATGACACATATTAGGACATCAAAACATAGAAATCAGAATGTTATGACACATAATAGGACATCACAACATAGAAATCAGAACGTAATGACAAATAATAGGACATCACAACATATAAATCAGAACGTAATGACACATAATAGGACATCACAACATAGAAATCAGAACGTAATGACACATAATAGGACATCACAACATAGAAATCAGAACGTAATGACACATAAAAGGACATCACAACATAGAAACCAGAACGTACTGACACATAATAGGACATCACAACATAGAAATCAGAACATAATGACACATATTAGGACATCACAACATGCAAATCAGAACGTAATGACACATAATAGGACATCACAACATAGAAATCAGAACGTAATGACACATATTAGGACATCACAACATAGAAATCAGAACGTAATGACACAAAATAGGACATCACAACATGAAAATCAGAACGTAATGACACATAATAGGACATCACAACATAGAAATCAGAACGTAATGACACATATTAGGACATCACAACATAGAAATCAGAACGTAATGACGCATAATAGGACATCACAACATGGAAATCAGAACGTAATGACACATAATAGGACATTACAACATAGAAATTAGAACGGAATGACACATAATAGGACATCACAACATAGAAATTAGAACGTTATGACACATAATAGGACATCACAACATAGAAATAAGAACGTAATGACACTTAATAGGACATCACAACATAGAAATCATAATGTAATGACATATAATAGGACATCAAAACATAGAAATCAGAACGTAATGACACATAATAGGACATCACAACATGGAAATCAGAACGTAATGACACATAATAGGACATCACGACATATAAATCAGAACGTAATGACGCATAATAGGACATCACAACATGGAAAACAGAACGTAATGACACATAATAGAACATCACAACATAGAAATCAGAACGGAATTACACATAATAGGACATCAAAACATAGAAATCAGAACGTTATGACACATAATAGGACATCACAACATAGAAATCAGAACGTAATGACACATAATAGGACATCACAACATAGAAATCAAAACGTAATGATACATAATATGACATCACAACCGAGAAATCAGAACGTTATAACACATAATAGGACATCACAACATAGAAATCAGAACGTAATGATACATAATAGGACATCACAACATAGAAATCAGAACGTAATGACATAAAATAGGACATCACAACATGAAAATCAGAACGTAATGACACATAATAGGACATCACAACATAGAAATCAGAACGTTATGACACATAATAGGACATCACCACATATAAATCAGAACGTAATGACACATAATAGGACATCACAACATATAAATCAGAACGTAATGACACATAAAAGGACATCACAACATAGAAATCAGAACGTAATGACACATAATAGGACATCACAACATAGAAATCAGAACGTAATGACACATAATAGGACATCACAACATAGAAACCAGAACGTACTGACACATAATAGGACATCACAACATAGAAATCAGAACGTAATGACACATAATAGGACATCACAACATGCAAATCAGAACGTAATGACACATAATGGGACATCACAACATAGAAATCAGAACGTAATGACACATATTAGGACATCACAACATAGAAATCAGAACGTAATGACACATAATAGGACATCACAAAATGCAAATCAGAACGTAATGACACATAATGGGACATCAGAACATAGAAATCAGAACGTAATGACACAAAATAGGACATCACAACATGGAAATCAGAACGTAATGACACATAATAGGGCATCACAACATAGAAATCAGAATGTCATGACACATAATAGGACATCACAACACGGAACTGAGAACGTAATGACACATAATAGGACATCACAACATAGAAATCATATCGTAATGACATATAATAGGACATAAAAACATAGAAATCAGAACGTAATGACACATAATAGGACATCACAACATGGAAATCAGAACGTAATGACACATAATAGGACATCAGGACATATAAATCAGAACGTAATGACACATAATAGGACATCACAACATAGAAATCAGAACGTAATGACACAAAATAGGACATCACAACATGAAAATCAGAACGTAATGACACATAATAGAACATCACTACATAGAAATCAGAACGTAATGACACATAATAGGACATCACAACATAGAAATCAGAACGTAATGACACATAATAGGACATCACAACATAGAAATCAGAACGTAATGACGCATAATAGGACATCACAACATGGAAATCAGAACGTAATGACACATAATAGGACATCACAACATAGACATCAGAACGGAATGACACATAATAGGACATCAAAACATAGAAATCAGAACGTTATGACGCATAATAGGACATCACAACATAGAAATAAGAACGTAATGACACATAATAGGACATCACAACATAGAAATCATAACGTAATGACATATAATAGGGCATCAAAACATATAAATCAGAACGTAATGATACATAATAGGACATCACAACATATAAATCAGAACGTAATGACGCATAATAGGACATCACAACATAGAAATCAGAACGTAATGACGCATAATAGGACATCACAACATAGAAATCAGAACGTAATGACACATAATAGGACATCACAACATAGAAATAAGAACGTTATGACACATAATAGGACATCACAACATAGAAATCAGAACGTAATGACACATAATAGGACATCACAACATAGAAATCAGAACGTAATGACACATAATATGACATCACAACATGGAAATCAGAACGTAATGACACATAATAGGACATCACAACATAGAAATCAGAACGTTATGACACATAATAGGACATCAAAACATAGAAATCAGAACGTAATGACACATAATAGGACATCACAACATGGAAATCAGAACGTAATGACACATGATAGGACATCATAACATAGAAATCAGAACGGAATGACACATAATAGGACATCAAAACATAGAAATCAGAATGTTATGACACATAATAGGACATCACAACATAGAAATCAGAACGTAATGACACATAATAGGACATCACAACATAGAAATCAGGACGTAATGACACATAATAGGACATCACAACATATAAATCAGAACGTAATGACACATAATATGACATCACAACATAGAAATCAGAACGTAATGACACATAATAGGACATCACAACATAGAAATCAGAACGTAATGACACATAATAGGACATCACAACATATAAATCAGAACGTAATGACACATAATAGGACATCACAACATAGAAATCAGAACGTAATGACACATAATAGGACATCACAACATAGAAATCAGAACGTAATGACACATAAAAGGACATCACAACATAGAAACCAGAACGTACTGACACATAATAGGACATCACAACATAGAAATCAGAACATAATGACACATAATAGGACATCACAACATGCAAATCAGAACGTAATGACACATAATAGGACATCACAACATAGAAATCAGAACGCAATGACACATATTAGGACATCACAACATAGAAATCAGAACGTAATGACACAAAATAGGACATCACAACCGGGAAATCAGAACGTTATAGCACATAATAGGACATCACAACATAGAAATCAGAACGTAATGATACATAATAGGACATCACAACATAGAAATCAGAACGTAATGACACAAAATAGGACATCACAACATGAAAATCAGAACGTAATGACACATAATAGGACATCACAACATAGAAATCAGAACGTTATGACACATAATAGGACATCACCACATATATATCAGAACGTAATGACACATAATAGGACATCACAACATATAAATCAGAACGTAATGACACATAAAAGGACATCACAACATAGAAATCAGAACGTAATGACACATAATAGGACATCACAACATAGAAATCAGAACGTAATGACACATAATAGGACATCACAACATATAAATCAGAACGTAATGACACATAATAGGACATCACAACATATAAATCAGAGCGTAATGACACATAATAGGACATCACAACATAGAAATCAGAACGTAATGACACATATTAGGACATCACAACATAGAAATCAGAACGTAATGACACATAATAGGACATCACAAAATGCAAATCAGAACGTAATGACACATAATGGGACATCAGAACATAGAAATCAGAACGTAATGACACAAAATAGGACATCACAACATGGAAATCAGAACGTAATGACACATAATAGGGCATCACAACATAGAAATCAGAATGTCATGACACATAATAGGACATCACAACACGGAACTGAGAACGTAATGACACATAATAGGACATCACAACATAGAAATCATATCGTAATGACATATAATAGGACATCAAAACATAGAAATCAGAACGTAATGACACATAATAGGACATCACAACATGGAAATCAGAACGTAATGACACATAATAGGACATCACGACATATAAATCAGAACGTAATGACACATAATAGGACATCACAACATAGAAATCAGAACGCAATGACACAAAATAGGACATCACAACATGAAAATCAGAACGTAATGACACATAATAGAACATCACTACATAGAAATCAGAACGTAATGACACATAATAGGACATCACAACATGAAAATCAGAACGTAATGACACATAATAGGACATCACAACATAGAAATCATAATGTAATGACATATAATAGGATATCAAAACATAGAAATCAGAACGTAATGACACATATTAGGACATCACAACATAGAAATCAGAACGTAATGACGCATAATAGGACATCACAACATAGAAATTAGAACGTAATGACACATAATAGGACATCACAACATAGAAATCAGAACGGAATGACACATAATAGGACATCACAACATAGAAATTAGAACGTTATGACACATAATAGGACATCACAACATAGAAATAAGAACGTAATGACACTTAATAGGACATCACAACATAGAAATCATAATGTAATGACATATAATAGGATATCAAAACATAGAAATCAGAACGTAATGACACATAATAGGACATCACAACATGGAAATCAGAACGTAATGACACATAATAGTACATCACGACATATAAATCAGAACGTAATGACACATAATAGGACATCACAACATAGAATCAGAACGTAATGACACAAAATAGGACATCACAACATGAAAATCAGAACGTAATGACACATAATAGGACATCACTACATAGAAATCAGAACGTAATGACACATAATAGGACATCACAACATATAAATCAGAACGTAATGACACATAATAGGACATCACAACATAGAAATCAGAACGTAATGACGCATAATAGGACATCACAACATGGAAATCAGAACGTAATGACACATAATAGGACATCACAACATAGAAATCAGAACGTAATGATACATAATAGGACATCACAACATAGAAATCAGAACGTAATGATACATAATAGGACATCACAACATATAAATCAGAACGTAATGACGCAAAATAGGACATCACAACATAGAAATCAGAACGTAATGACGCATAATAGGACATCACAACATAGAAATCAGACCGTAATGACACATAATAGGACATCACAACATAGAAATAAGAACGTTATGACACATAATAGGACATCACAACATAGAAATCAGAACGTAATGACACATAATAGGACATCACAACATAGAAATCAGAACGTAATGACACATAATATGACATCACAACATGGAAATCAGAACGTAATGACACATAATAGGACATCACAACATAGAAATCAGAACGTTATGACACATAATAGGACATCAAAACATAGAAATCAGAACGCAATGACACATAATAAGACATCACAACATGGAAATCAGAAGGTAATGACACATGATAGGACATCATAACATAGAAATCAGAACGGAATGACACATATTAGGACATCAAAACATAGAAATCAGAATGTTATGACACATAATAGGACATCACAACATAGAAATCAGAACGTAATGACACATAATAGGACATCACAACATATAAATCAGAACGTAATGACACATAATAGGACATCACAACATATAAATCAGAACGTAATGACACATAATAGGACATCACAACATAGAAATCAGAACGTAATGACACATAATAGGACATCACAACATAGAAATCAGAACGTAATGACACATAAAAGGACATCACAACATAGAAACCAGAACGTACTGACACATAATAGGACATCACAACATAGAAATCAGAACATAATGACACATATTAGGACATCACAACATGCAAATCAGAACGTAATGACACATAATAGGACATCACAACATAGAAATCAGAACGTAATGACACATATTAGGACATCACAACATAGAAATCAGAACGTAATGACACAAAATAGGACATCACAACATGAAAATCAGAACGTAATGACACATAATAGGACATCACAACATAGAAATCAGAACGTAATGACACATATTAGGACATCACAACATAGAAATCAGAACGTAATGACGCATAATAGGACATCACAACATGGAAATCAGAACGTAATGACACATAATAGGACATTACAACATAGAAATTAGAACGGAATGACACATAATAGGACATCACAACATAGAAATTAGAACGTTATGACACATAATAGGACATCACAACATAGAAATAAGAACGTAATGACACTTAATAGGACATCACAACATAGAAATCATAATGTAATGACATATAATAGGACATCAAAACATAGAAATCAGAACGTAATGACACATAATAGGACATCACAACATGGAAATCAGAACGTAATGACACATAATAGGACATCACGACATATAAATCAGAACGTAATGACGCATAATAGGACATCACAACATGGAAAACAGAACGTAATGACACATAATAGAACATCACAACATAGAAATCAGAACGGAATTACACATAATAGGACATCAAAACATAGAAATCAGAACGTTATGACACATAATAGGACATCACAACATAGAAATCAGAACGTAATGACACATAATAGGACATCACAACATAGAAATCAAAACGTAATGATACATAATATGACATCACAACCGAGAAATCAGAACGTTATAACACATAATAGGACATCACAACATAGAAATCAGAACGTAATGATACATAATAGGACATCACAACATAGAAATCAGAACGTAATGACATAAAATAGGACATCACAACATGAAAATCAGAACGTAATGACACATAATAGGACATCACAACATAGAAATCAGAACGTTATGACACATAATAGGACATCACCACATATAAATCAGAACGTAATGACACATAATAGGACATCACAACATATAAATCAGAACGTAATGACACATAAAAGGACATCACAACATAGAAATCAGAACGTAATGACACATAATAGGACATCACAACATAGAAATCAGAACGTAATGACACATAATAGGACATCACAACATAGAAACCAGAACGTACTGACACATAATAGGACATCACAACATAGAAATCAGAACGTAATGACACATAATAGGACATCACAACATGCAAATCAGAACGTAATGACACATAATGGGACATCACAACATAGAAATCAGAACGTAATGACACATATTAGGACATCACAACATAGAAATCAGAACGTAATGACACATAATAGGACATCACAAAATGCAAATCAGAACGTAATGACACATAATGGGACATCAGAACATAGAAATCAGAACGTAATGACACAAAATAGGACATCACAACATGGAAATCAGAACGTAATGACACATAATAGGGCATCACAACATAGAAATCAGAATGTCATGACACATAATAGGACATCACAACACGGAACTGAGAACGTAATGACACATAATAGGACATCACAACATAGAAATCATATCGTAATGACATATAATAGGACATAAAAACATAGAAATCAGAACGTAATGACACATAATAGGACATCACAACATGGAAATCAGAACGTAATGACACATAATAGGACATCAGGACATATAAATCAGAACGTAATGACACATAATAGGACATCACAACATAGAAATCAGAACGTAATGACACAAAATAGGACATCACAACATGAAAATCAGAACGTAATGACACATAATAGAACATCACTACATAGAAATCAGAACGTAATGACACATAATAGGACATCACAACATAGAAATCAGAACGTAATGACACATAATAGGACATCACAACATAGAAATCAGAACGTAATGACGCATAATAGGACATCACAACATGGAAATCAGAACGTAATGACACATAATAGGACATCACAACATAGACATCAGAACGGAATGACACATAATAGGACATCAAAACATAGAAATCAGAACGTTATGACGCATAATAGGACATCACAACATAGAAATAAGAACGTAATGACACATAATAGGACATCACAACATAGAAATCATAACGTAATGACATATAATAGGGCATCAAAACATATAAATCAGAACGTAATGATACATAATAGGACATCACAACATATAAATCAGAACGTAATGACGCATAATAGGACATCACAACATAGAAATCAGAACGTAATGACGCATAATAGGACATCACAACATAGAAATCAGAACGTAATGACACATAATAGGACATCACAACATAGAAATAAGAACGTTATGACACATAATAGGACATCACAACATAGAAATCAGAACGTAATGACACATAATAGGACATCACAACATAGAAATCAGAACGTAATGACACATAATATGACATCACAACATGGAAATCAGAACGTAATGACACATAATAGGACATCACAACATAGAAATCAGAACGTTATGACACATAATAGGACATCAAAACATAGAAATCAGAACGTAATGACACATAATAGGACATCACAACATGGAAATCAGAACGTAATGACACATGATAGGACATCATAACATAGAAATCAGAACGGAATGACACATAATAGGACATCAAAACATAGAAATCAGAATGTTATGACACATAATAGGACATCACAACATAGAAATCAGAACGTAATGACACATAATAGGACATCACAACATAGAAATCAGGACGTAATGACACATAATAGGACATCACAACATATAAATCAGAACGTAATGACACATAATATGACATCACAACATAGAAATCAGAACGTAATGACACATAATAGGACATCACAACATAGAAATCAGAACGTAATGACACATAATAGGACATCACAACATATAAATCAGAACGTAATGACACATAATAGGACATCACAACATAGAAATCAGAACGTAATGACACATAATAGGACATCACAACATAGAAATCAGAACGTAATGACACATAAAAGGACATCACAACATAGAAACCAGAACGTACTGACACATAATAGGACATCACAACATAGAAATCAGAACATAATGACACATAATAGGACATCACAACATGCAAATCAGAACGTAATGACACATAATAGGACATCACAACATAGAAATCAGAACGCAATGACACATATTAGGACATCACAACATAGAAATCAGAACGTAATGACACAAAATAGGACATCACAACCGGGAAATCAGAACGTTATAGCACATAATAGGACATCACAACATAGAAATCAGAACGTAATGATACATAATAGGACATCACAACATAGAAATCAGAACGTAATGACACAAAATAGGACATCACAACATGAAAATCAGAACGTAATGACACATAATAGGACATCACAACATAGAAATCAGAACGTTATGACACATAATAGGACATCACCACATATATATCAGAACGTAATGACACATAATAGGACATCACAACATATAAATCAGAACGTAATGACACATAAAAGGACATCACAACATAGAAATCAGAACGTAATGACACATAATAGGACATCACAACATAGAAATCAGAACGTAATGACACATAATAGGACATCACAACATATAAATCAGAACGTAATGACACATAATAGGACATCACAACATATAAATCAGAGCGTAATGACACATAATAGGACATCACAACATATAAATCAGAACGTAATGACACATAATAGGACATCACAACATAGAAATCAGAACGTAATGACACATAATAGGACATCACAACATAGAAATCAGAACGTAATGACACATAAAAGGACATCACAACATAGAAACCAGAACGTACTGACACATAATAGGACATCACAACATAGAAATCAGAACATAATGACATATATTAGGACATCACAACATGCAAATCAGAACGTAATGACACATAATAGGACATCACAACATAGAAATCAGAACGTAATGACACATATTAGGACATCACAACATAGAAATCAGAACGTAATGACACAAAATAGGACATCACAACATGAAAATCAGAACGTAATGACACATAATAGGACATCACAACATGGAAATCAGAACGTAATGACACATAATAGGACATCACAACATAGAAATCAGAACGGAATGACACATAATAGGACATCACAACATAGAAATTAGAACGTTATGACACATAATAGGACATCACAACATAGAAATAAGAACGTAATGACACTTAATAGGACATCACAACATAGAAATCATAATGTACTGACATATAATAGGACATCAAAACATAGAAATCAGAACGTAATGACACATAATAGGACATCACAACATGGAAATCAGAACGTAATGACACATAATAGGACATCACGACATATAAATCAGAACGTAATGACGCATAATAGGACATCACAACATGGAAAACAGAACGTAATGACACATAATAGAACATCACACCATAGAAATCAGAACGGAATTACACATAATAGGACATCAAAACATAGAAATCAGAACGTTATGACACATAATAGGACATCACAACATAGAAATCAGAACGTAATGACACATAATAGGACATCACAACATAGAAATCAAAACGTAATGATACATAATATGACATCACAACCGGGAAATCAGAACGTTATAACACATAATAGGACATCACAACATAGAAATCAGAACGTAATGATACATAATAGGACATCACAACATAGAAATCAGAACGTAATGACACAAAATAGGACATCACAACATGAAAATCAGAACGTAATGACACATAATAGGACATCACAACATAGAAATCAGAACGTTATGACACATAATAGGACATCACCACATATAAATCAGAACGTAATGACACATAATAGGACATCACAACATATAAATCAGAACGTAATGACACATAAAAGGACATCACAACATAGAAATCAGAACGTAATGACACATAATAGGACATCACAACATAGAAATCAGAACGTAATGACACATAATAGGACATCACAACATAGAAACCAGAACGTACTGACACATAATAGGACATCACAACATAGAAATCAGAACGTAATGACACATAATAGGACATCACAACATGCAAATCAGAACGTAATGACACATAATGGGACATCACAACATAGAAATCAGAACGTAATGACACATATTAGGACATCACAACATAGAAATCAGAACGTAATGACACATAATAGGACATCACAAAATGCAAATCAGAACGTAATGACACATAATGGGACATCAGAACATAGAAATCAGAACGTAATGACACAAAATAGGACATCACAACATGGAAATCAGAACGTAATGACACATAATAGGGCATCACAACATAGAAATCAGAATGTCATGACACATAATAGGACATCACAACACGGAACTGAGAACGTAATGACACATAATAGGACATCACAACATAGAAATCATATCGTAATGACATATAATAGGACATCAAAACATAGAAATCAGAACGTAATGACACATAATAGGACATCACAACATGGAAATCAGAACGTAATGACACATAATAGGACATCACGACATATAAATCAGAACGTAATGACACATAATAGGACATCACAACATGGAAATCAGAACGCAATGACACATAATAGGACATCACGACATATAAATCAGAATGTAATGACACATAATAGGACATAACAACATAGAAATCAGAACGGAATGACACATAATAGGACATCAAAACATAGAAATCAGAATGCTATGACACATAATAGGACATCACAACATAGAAATCAGAACGTAATGACACATAATAGGACATCACAACATAGAAATCAGGACGTAATGACACATAATAGGACATCACAACATATAAATCAGAACGTAATGACACATAATAGGACATCACAACATAGAAATCAGAACGTAATGACACAAAATAGGACATCACAACATAGAAATCAGAACGTAATGACACATAATAGGACATCACAACATAGAAATCAGAACGTAATGACACATAATAGGACATCACAACATAGAAATCAGAACGTAATGACACATAAAAGGACATCACAACATAGAAACCAGAACGTACTGACACATAATAGGACATCACAACATAGAAATCAGAACGTAATGACACATAAAAGGACATCACAACATAGAAACCAGAACGTACTGACACATAATAGGACATCACAACATAGAAATCAGAACATAATGACACATAATAGGACATCACAACATGCAAATCAGAACGTAATGACACATAATAGGACATCACAACATAGAAATCAGAACGCAATGACACATATTAGGACATCACAACATAGAAATCAGAACGTAATGACACAAAATAGGACATCACAACCGGGAAATCAGAACGTTATAGCACATAATAGGACATCACAACATAGAAATCAGAACGTAATGATACATAATAGGACATCACAACATAGAAATCAGAACGTAATGACACAAAATAGGACATCACAACATGAAAATCAGAACGTAATGACACATAATAGGACATCACAACATAGAAATCAGAACGTTATGACACATAATAGGACATCACCACATATATATCAGAACGTAATGACACATAATAGGACATCAAAACATATAAATCAGAACGTAATGACACATAAAAGGACATCACAACATAGAAATCAGAACGTAATGACACATAATAGGACATCACAACATAGAAATCAGAACGTAATGACACATAATAGGACATCACAACATATAAATCAGAACGTAATGACACATAATAGGACATCACAACATATAAATCAGAACGTAATGACACATAATAGGACATCACAACATATAAATCAGAACGTAATGACACATAATAGGACATCACAACATAGAAATCAGAACGTAATGACACATAATAGGACATCACAACATAGAAATCAGAACGTAATGACACATAAAAGGACATCACAACATAGAAACCAGAACGTACTGACACATAATAGGACATCACAACATAGAAATAAGAACGTAATGACACATAATAGGACATCACAACATAGAAATCATAACGTAATGACATATAATAGGGCATCAAAACATATAAATCAGAACGTAATGATACATAATAGGACATCACAACATATAAATCAGAACGTAATGACGCATAATAGGACATCACAACATAGAAATCAGAACGTAATGACGCATAATAGGACATCACAACATAGAAATCAGAACGTAATGACACATAATAGGACATCACAACATAGAAATAAGAACGTTATGACACATAATAGGACATCACAACATAGAAATCAGAACGTAATGACACATAATAGGACATCACAACATAGAAATCAGAACGTAATGACACATAATATGACATCACAACATGGAAATCAGAACGTAATGACACATAATAGGACATCACAACATAGAAATCAGAACGTTATGACACATAATAGGACATCAAAACATAGAAATCAGAACGTAATGACACATAATAGGACATCACAACATGGAAATCAGAACGTAATGACACATGATAGGACATCATAACATAGAAATCAGAACGGAATGACACATAATAGGACATCAAAACATAGAAATCAGAATGTTATGACACATAATAGGACATCACAACATAGAAATCAGAACGTAATGACACATAATAGGACATCACAACATAGAAATCAGGACGTAATGACACATAATAGGACATCACAACATATAAATCAGAACGTAATGACACATAATATGACATCACAACATAGAAATCAGAACGTAATGACACATAATAGGACATCACAACATAGAAATCAGAACGTAATGACACATAATAGGACATCACAACATATAAATCAGAACGTAATGACACATAATAGGACATCACAACATAGAAATCAGAACGTAATGACACATAATAGGACATCACAACATAGAAATCAGAACGTAATGACACATAAAAGGACATCACAACATAGAAACCAGAACGTACTGACACATAATAGGACATCACAACATAGAAATCAGAACATAATGACACATAATAGGACATCACAACATGCAAATCAGAACGTAATGACACATAATAGGACATCACAACATAGAAATCAGAACGCAATGACACATATTAGGACATCACAACATAGAAATCAGAACGTAATGACACAAAATAGGACATCACAACCGGGAAATCAGAACGTTATAGCACATAATAGGACATCACAACATAGAAATCAGAACGTAATGATACATAATAGGACATCACAACATAGAAATCAGAACGTAATGACACAAAATAGGACATCACAACATGAAAATCAGAACGTAATGACACATAATAGGACATCACAACATAGAAATCAGAACGTTATGACACATAATAGGACATCACCACATATATATCAGAACGTAATGACACATAATAGGACATCACAACATATAAATCAGAACGTAATGACACATAAAAGGACATCACAACATAGAAATCAGAACGTAATGACACATAATAGGACATCACAACATAGAAATCAGAACGTAATGACACATAATAGGACATCACAACATATAAATCAGAACGTAATGACACATAATAGGACATCACAACATATAAATCAGAGCGTAATGACACATAATAGGACATCACAACATATAAATCAGAACGTAATGACACATAATAGGACATCACAACATAGAAATCAGAACGTAATGACGCATAATAGGACATCACAACATAGAAATCAGAACGTAATGACACATAAAAGGACATCACAACATAGAAACCAGAACGTACTGACACATAATAGGACATCACAACATAGAAATCAGAACATAATGACATATATTAGGACATCACAACATGCAAATCAGAACGTAATGACACATAATAGGACATCACAACATAGAAATCAGAACGTAATGACACATATTAGGACATCACAACATAGAAATCAGAACGTAATGACACAAAATAGGACATCACAACATGAAAATCAGAACGTAATGACACATAATAGGACATCACAACATGGAAATCAGAACGTAATGACACATAATAGGACATCACAACATAGAAATCAGAACGGAATGACACATAATAGGACATCACAACATAGAAATTAGAACGTTATGACACATAATAGGACATCACAACATAGAAATAAGAACGTAATGACACTTAATAGGACATCACAACATAGAAATCATAATGTACTGACATATAATAGGACATCAAAACATAGAAATCAGAACGTAATGACACATAATAGGACATCACAACATGGAAATCAGAACGTAATGACACATAATAGGACATCACGACATATAAATCAGAACGTAATGACGCATAATAGGACATCACAACATGGAAAACAGAACGTAATGACACATAATAGAACATCACACCATAGAAATCAGAACGGAATTACACATAATAGGACATCAAAACATAGAAATCAGAACGTTATGACACATAATAGGACATCACAACATAGAAATCAGAACGTAATGACACATAATAGGACATCACAACATAGAAATCAAAACGTAATGATACATAATATGACATCACAACCGGGAAATCAGAACGTTATAACACATAATAGGACATCACAACATAGAAATCAGAACGTAATGATACATAATAGGACATCACAACATAGAAATCAGAACGTAATGACACAAAATAGGACATCACAACATGAAAATCAGAACGTAATGACACATAATAGGACATCACAACATAGAAATCAGAACGTTATGACACATAATAGGACATCACCACATATAAATCAGAACGTAATGACACATAATAGGACATCACAACATATAAATCAGAACGTAATGACACATAAAAGGACATCACAACATAGAAATCAGAACGTAATGACACATAATAGGACATCACAACATAGAAATCAGAACGTAATGACACATAATAGGACATCACAACATAGAAACCAGAACGTACTGACACATAATAGGACATCACAACATAGAAATCAGAACGTAATGACACATAATAGGACATCACAACATGCAAATCAGAACGTAATGACACATAATGGGACATCACAACATAGAAATCAGAACGTAATGACACATATTAGGACATCACAACATAGAAATCAGAACGTAATGACACATAATAGGACATCACAAAATGCAAATCAGAACGTAATGACACATAATGGGACATCAGAACATAGAAATCAGAACGTAATGACACAAAATAGGACATCACAACATGGAAATCAGAACGTAATGACACATAATAGGGCATCACAACATAGAAATCAGAATGTCATGACACATAATAGGACATCACAACACGGAACTGAGAACGTAATGACACATAATAGGACATCACAACATAGAAATCATATCGTAATGACATATAATAGGACATCAAAACATAGAAATCAGAACGTAATGACACATAATAGGACATCACAACATGGAAATCAGAACGTAATGACACATAATAGGACATCACGACATATAAATCAGAACGTAATGACACATAATAGGACATCACAACATGGAAATCAGAACGCAATGACACATAATAGGACATCACGACATATAAATCAGAATGTAATGACACATAATAGGACATAACAACATAGAAATCAGAACGGAATGACACATAATAGGACATCAAAACATAGAAATCAGAATGCTATGACACATAATAGGACATCACAACATAGAAATCAGAACGTAATGACACATAATAGGACATCACAACATAGAAATCAGGACGTAATGACACATAATAGGACATCACAACATATAAATCAGAACGTAATGACACATAATAGGACATCACAACATAGAAATCAGAACGTAATGACACAAAATAGGACATCACAACATAGAAATCAGAACGTAATGACACATAATAGGACATCACAACATAGAAATCAGAACGTAATGACACATAATAGGACATCACAACATAGAAATCAGAACGTAATGACACATAAAAGGACATCACAACATAGAAACCAGAACGTACTGACACATAATAGGACATCACAACATAGAAATCAGAACATAATGACACATAATAGGACATCACAACATGCAAATCAGAACGTAATGACACATAATAGGACATCACAACATAGAAATCAGAACGCAATGACACATATTAGGACATCACAACATAGAAATCAGAACGTAATGACACAAAATAGGACATCACAACCGGGAAATCAGAACGTTATAGCACATAATAGGACATCACAACATAGAAATCAGAACGTAATGATACATAATAGGACATCACAACATAGAAATCAGAACGTAATGACACAAAATAGGACATCACAACATGAAAATCAGAACGTAATGACACATAATAGGACATCACAACATAGAAATCAGAACGTTATGACACATAATAGGACATCACCACATATATATCAGAACGTAATGACACATAATAGGACATCAAAACATATAAATCAGAACGTAATGACACATAAAAGGACATCACAACATAGAAATCAGAACGTAATGACACATAATAGGACATCACAACATAGAAATCAGAACGTAATGACACATAATAGGACATCACAACATATAAATCAGAACGTAATGACACATAATAGGACATCACAACATATAAATCAGAACGTAATGACACATAATAGGACATCACAACATATAAATCAGAACGTAATGACACATAATAGGACATCACAACATAGAAATCAGAACGTAATGACACATAATAGGACATCACAACATAGAAATCAGAACGTAATGACACATAAAAGGACATCACAACATAGAAACCAGAACGTACTGACACATAATAGGACATCACAACATAGAAATCAGAACATAATGACATATATTAGGACATCACAACATGCAAATCAGAACGTAATGACACATAATAGGACATCACAACATAGAAATCAGAACGTAATGACACATATTAGGACATCACAACATAGAAATCAGAACGTAATGACACAAAATAGGACATCACAACATGAAAATCAGAACGCAATGACACATAATAGGACATCACAACATGGAAATCAGAACGTAATGACACATAATAGGACATCACAACATAGAAATCAGAACGGAATGACACATAATAGGACATCACAACATAGAAATTAGAACGTTATGACACATAATAGGACATCACAACATAGAAATAAGAACGTAATGACACTTAATAGGACATCACAACATAGAAATCATAATGTAATGACATATAATAGGACATCAAAACATAGAAATCAGAACGTAATGACACATAATAGGACATCACAACATGGAAATCAGAACGTAATGACACATAATAGGACATCACGACATATAAATCAGAACGTAATGACGCATAATAGGACATCACAACATGGAAAACAGAACGTAATGACACATAATAGAACATCACACCATAGAAATCAGAACGGAATTACACATAATAGGACATCAAAACATAGAAATCAGAACGTTATGACACATAATAGGACATCACAACATAGAAATCAGAACGTAATGACACATAATAGGACATCACAACATAGAAATCAAAACGTAATGATACATAATATGACATCACAACCGGGAAATCAGAACGTTATAACACATAATAGGACATCACAACATAGAAATCAGAACGTAATGATACATAATAGGACATCACAACATAGAAATCAGAACGTAATGACACAAAATAGGACATCACAACATGAAAATCAGAACGTAATGACACATAATAGGACATCACAACATAGAAATCAGAACGTTATGACACATAATAGGACATCACCACATATAAATCAGAACGTAATGACACATAATAGGACATCACAACATATAAATCAGAACGTAATGACACATAAAAGGACATCACAACATAGAAATCAGAACGTAATGACACATAATAGGACATCACAACATAGAAATCAGAACGTAATGACACATAATAGGACATCACAACATAGAAACCAGAACGTACTGACACATAATAGGACATCACAACATAGAAATCATAACGTAATGACACATAATAGGACATCACAACATGCAAATCAGAACGTAATGACACATAATGGGACATCACAACATAGAAATCAGAACGTAATGACACATATTAGGACATCACAACATAGAAATCAGAACGTAATGACACATAATAGGACATCACAAAATGCAAATCAGAACGTAATGACACATAATGGGACATCAGAACATAGAAATCAGAACGTAATGACACAAAATAGGACATCACAACATGGAAATCAGAACGTAATGACACATAATAGGGCATCACAACATAGAAATCAGAATGTCATGACACATAATAGGACATCACAACACGGAACTGAGAACGTAATGACACATAATAGGACATCACAACATAGAAATCATATCGTAATGACATATAATAGGACATCAAAACATAGAAATCAGAACGTAATGACACATAATAGGACATCACAACATGGAAATCAGAACGTAATGACACATAATAGGACATCACGACATATAAATCAGAACGTAATGACACATAATAGGACATCACAACATAGAAATCAGAACGCAATGACACAAAATAGGACATCACAACATGAAAATCAGAACGTAATGACACATAATAGAACATCACTACATAGAAATCAGAACGTAATGACACATAATAGGACATCACAACATGAAAATCAGAACGTAATGACACATAATAGGACATCACAACATAGAAACCAGAACGTACTGACACATAATAGGACATCACAACATAGAAATCAGAACGTAATGACACATAATAGGACATCACAACATAGAAATCAGAACGTAATGACACATAATAGGACATCACAACATAGAAACCAGAACGTACTGACACATAATAGGACATCACAACATAGAAATCAGAACGTAATGACACATAATAGGACATCACAACATGCAAATCAGAACGTAATGACACATAATGGGACATCACAACATAGAAATCAGAACGTAATGACACATATTAGGACATCACAACATAGAAATCAGAACGTAATGACACATAATAGGACATCACAAAATGCAAATCAGAACGTAATGACACATAATGGGACATCAGAACATAGAAATCAGAACGTAATGACACAAAATAGGACATCACAACATGGAAATCAGAACGTAATGACACATAATAGGGCATCACAACATAGAAATCAGAATGTCATGACACATAATAGGACTTCACAACACGGAACTGAGAACGTAATGACACATAATAGGACATCACAACATAGAAATCATATCGTAATGACATATAATAGGACATCAAAACATAGAAATCAGAACGTAATGACACATAATAGGACATCACAACATGGAAATCAGAACGTAATGACACATAATAGGACATCACGACATATAAATCAGAACGTAATGACACATAATAGGACATCACAACATAGAAATCAGAACGCAATGACACAAAATAGGACATCACAACATGAAAATCAGAACGTAATGACACATAATAGAACATCACTACATAGAAATCAGAACGTAATGACACAAAATAGGACATCACAACATGAAAATCAGAACGTAATGACACATAATAGGACATCACAACATAGAAATCAGAACGTTATGACACATAACAGGACATCACCACATATAAATCAGAACGTAATGACATATAATAGGACATCACAACATATAAATCAGAACGTAATGACACATAAAAGGACATCACAACATATAAATCAGAACGTAATGACACATAATAGGACATCACAACATAGAAATCAGAACGGAATGACACATAATAGGACATCAAAACATAGAAATCAGAATGTTATGACACATAATAGGACATCACAACATAGAAATCAGAACGTAATGACACATAATAGGACATCACAACATAGAAATCAGGACGTAATGACACATAATAGGACATCACAACATATAAATCAGAACGTAATGACACATAATAGGACATCACAACATAGAAATCAGAACGTAATGACACATAATAGGACATCACAACATAGAAATCAGAACGTAATGACACATAATAGGACATCACAACATATAAATCAGAACGTAATGACACATAATAGGACATCACAACATAGAAATCAGAACGTAATGACACATAATAGGACATCACAACATAGAAATCAGAACGTAATGACACATAAAAGGACATAACAACATAGAAACCAGAACGTACTGACACATAATAGGACATCACAACATAGAAATCAGAACATAATGACACATAATAGGACATCACAACATGCAAATCAGAACGTAATGACACATAATAGGACATCACAACATAGAAATCAGAACGCAATGACACATATTAGGACATCACAACATAGAAATCAGAACGTAATGAAACAAAATAGGACATCACAACATGAAAATCAGAACGTAATGACACATAATAGGACATCACAACATAAAAATTAGAACGTTATGACACATAATAGGACATCACAACATAGAAATAAGAACGTAATGACACATAATAGGACATCATAACATAGAAATCATAATGTAATGACATATAATAGGACATCAAAACATAGAAATCAGAACGTAATGACACATAATAGGACATCACAACATGGAAATCAGAACGTAATGACACATAATAGGACATCACGACATATAAATCAGAACGTAATGACACATAATAGGACATCACAACATAGAAATCAGAACGTAATGACACATAATAGGACATCACTACATAGAAATCAGAACGTAATGACACATAATAGGACATCACAACATATAAATCAGAACGTAATGACGCATAATAGGACATCACAACATGGAAAACAGAACGTAATGACACATAATAGAACATCACAACATAGAAATCAGAACGGAATTACACATAATAGGACATCAAAACATAGAAATCAGAACGTTATGACACATAATAGGACATCACAACATAGAAATCAAAACGTAATGATACATAATATGACATCACAACCGGGAAATCAGAACGTTATAACACATAATAGGACATCACAACATAGAAATCAGAACGTAATGATACATAATAGGACATCACAACATAGAAATCAGAAAGTAATGACACAAAATAGGACATCACAACATGAAAATCAGAACGTAATGACACATAATAGGACATCACAACATAGAAATCAGAACGTTATGACACATAATAGGACATCACCACATATAAATCAGAACGTAATGACACATAATAGGACATCACAACATATAAATCAGAACGTAATGACACATAATAGGACATCACAACATAGAAATCAGAACGTAATGACACATAATAGGACATCACAACATAGAAATCAGAACGTAATGACACATAATAGGACATCACAACATAGAAACCAGAACGTACTGACACATAATAGGACATCACAACATAGAAATCAGAACGTAATGACACATAATAGGACATCACAACATGCAAATCAGAACGTAATGACACATAATGGGACATCACAACATAGAAATCAGAACGTAATGACACATATTAGGACATCACAACATAGAAATCAGAACGTAATGACGCATAATAGGACATCACAACATGGAAATCAGAACGTAATGACACATAATAGGACATCACAACATAGAAATCAGAACGGAATGACACATAATAGGACATCACAACATAGAAATATGAACGTAATGACACATAATAGGACATCACAACATAGAAATCATAACGTATTGACATATAATAGGACATCAAAACATAGAAATCAGAACGTAATGACACATAATAGGACATCACAACATGGAAATCAGAACGTAATGACACATAATAGGACATCACGACATATAAATCAGAACGTAATGACATATAATAGGACATCACACCATAGAAATCAGCACGTAATGACACAAAATAGGACATCACAACATGAAAATCAGAACGTAATGACACATAATAGGACATCACAACATAGAAATCAGAACGTAATGACACATAATAGGACATCACAACATATAAATCAGAGCGTAATGACACATAATAGGACATCACAACATAGAAATCAGAACGTAATGACACATAATAGGACATCACAACATGGAAATCAGAACGTAATGACACATAATAGGACATCACGACATATAAATCAGAACTTCATGACACATAATAGGACATCACAACACGGAACTGAGAACGTTATAACACATAATAGGACATCACAACCTAGAAATCAGAACGTAATGACACATAATAGGACATCACAACATATAAATCAGAACGGAATTAAACATAATAGGACATCAAAACATAGAAATCTGAACGTTATGACACATAATAGGACATCACAACATGGAAATCAGAACGTAATGACACATAATAGGACATCACAACATAGAAATCAGAACGGAATTAAACATAATAGGACATCAAAACATAGAAATCTGAACGTTATGACACATAATAGGACATCACAACATAGAAATCAGAACGTAATGACACATAATAGGACATCACAACATAGAAATCAGAACGTAATGACACATAGTATGACATCACAACAGGGAAATCAGAACGTTATAACACATAATAGGACATCACAACATAGAAATCAGACCGTAATGATACATAATAGGACATCACAACATAGAAATCAGAACGTAATGACACAAAATAGGACATCACAAAATGAAAATCAGAACGTAATGACACAAAATAGGACATCACAACATGGAAATCAGAACGTAATGACACATGATAGGACATCAAAACATAGAAATCAGAACGTAATGACACATATTAGGACATCACAACATAGAAATCAGAACGTAATGACGCATAATAGGACATCACAACATGGAAATCAGAACGTAATGACACATAATAGGACATCACAACATAGAAATCAGAACGGAATGACACATAATAGGACATCACAACATAAAAATTAGAACGTTATGACACATAATAGGACATCACAACATAGAAATAAGAACGTAATGACACATAATAGGACATCACAACATAGAAATCATAATGTAATGACATAAAATAGGACATCAAAACATAGAAATCAGAACGTAATGACACATAATAGGACATCACAACATGGAAATCAGAACGTAATGACACATAATAGGACATCACGACATATAAATCAGAACGTAATGACACATAATAGGACATCACAACATAGAAATCAGAACGTAATGACACAAAATAGGACATCACAGCATGAAAATCAGAACGTAATGACACATAATAGGACATCACTACATAGAAATCAGAACGTAATGACACATAATAGGACATCACAACATATAAATCAGAACGTAATGACGCATAATAGGACATCACAACATGGAAAACAGAACGTAATGACACATAATAGAACATCACAACATAGAAATCAGAACGGAATTACACATAATAGGACATCAAAACATAGAAATCAGAACGTTATGACACATAATAGGACATCACAACATAGAAATCAAAACGTAATGATACATAATATGACATCACAACCGGGAAATCAGAACGTTATAACACATAATAGGACATCACAACATAGAAATCATAACGTAATGATACATAATAGGACATCACAACATAGAAATCAGAACGTAATGACACAAAATAGGACATCACAACATGAAAATCAGAACGTAATGACACATAATAGGACATCACAACATAGAAATCAGAACGTTATGACACATAATAGGACATCACCACATATAAATCAGAACGTAATGACACATAATAGGACATCACAACATATAAATCAGAACGTAATGACACATAATAGGACATCACAACATAGAAATCAGAACGTAATGACACATAATAGGACATCACAACATAGAAATCAGAACGTAATGACACATAATAGGACATCACAACATAGAAACCAGAACGTACTGACACATAATAGGACATCACAACATAGAAATCAGAACGTAATGACACATAATAGGACATCACAACATGCAAATCAGAACGTAATGACACATAATGGGACATCACAACATAGAAATCAGAACGTAATGACACATATTAGGACATCACAACATAGAAATCATAACGTAATGACGCATAATAGGACATCACAACATGGAAATCAGAACGTAATGACACATAATAGGACATCACAACATAGAAATCAGAACGGAATGACACATAATAGGACATCACAACATAGAAATATGAACGTAATGACACATAATAGGACATCACAACATAGAAATCATAACGTAATGACATATAATAGGACATCAAAACATAGAAATCAGAACGTAATGACACATAATAGGACATCACAACATGGAAATCAGAACGTAATGACACATAATAGGACATCACGACATATAAATCAGAACGTAATGACATATAATAGGACATCACACCATAGAAATCAGCACGTAATGACACAAAATAGGACATCACAACATGAAAATCAGAACGTAATGACACATAATAGGACATCACAACATAGAAATCAGAACGTAATGACACATAATAGGACATCACAACATATAAATCAGAGCGTAATGACACATAATAGGACATCACAACATAGAAATCAGAACGTAATGACACATAATAGGACATCACAACATGGAAATCAGAACGTAATGACACATAATAGGACATCACGACATATAAATCAGAACTTCATGACACATAATAGGACATCACAACACGGAACTGAGAACGTTATAACACATAATAGGACATCACAACCTAGAAATCAGAACGTAATGACACATAATAGGACATCACAACATATAAATCAGAACGGAATTAAACATAATAGGACATCAAAACATAGAAATCTGAACGTTATGACACATAATAGGACATCACAACATGGAAATCAGAACGTAATGACACATAATAGGACATCACAACATAGAAATCAGAACGGAATTAAACATAATAGGACATCAAAACATAGAAATCTGAACGTTATGACACATAATAGGACATCACAACATAGAAATCAGAACGTAATGACACATAATAGGACATCACAACATAGAAATCAGAACGTAATGACACATAGTATGACATCACAACAGGGAAATCAGAACGTTATAACACATAATAGGACATCACAACATAGAAATCAGAACGTAATGATACATAATAGGACATCACAACATAGAAATCAGAACGTAATGACACAAAATAGGACATCACAACATGAAAATCAGAACGTAATGACACAAAATAGGACATCACAACATGGAAATCAGAACGTAATGACACATGATAGGACATCAAAACATAGAAATCAGAACGTAATGACACATATTAGGACATCACAACATAGAAATCAGAACGTAATGACGCATAATAGGACATCACAACATGGAAATCAGAACGTAATGACACATAATAGGACATCACAACATAGAAATCAGAACGGAATGACACATAATAGGACATCACAACATAAAAATTAGAACGTTATGACACATAATAGGACATCACAACATAGAAATAAGAACGTAATGACACATAATAGGACATCACAACATAGAAATCATAATGTAATGACATAAAATAGGACATCAAAACATAGAAATCAGAACGTAATGACACATAATAGGACATCACAACATGGAAATCAGAACGTAATGACACATAATAGGACATCACGACATATAAATCAGAACGTAATGACACATAATAGGACATCACAACATAGAAATCAGAACGTAATGACACAAAATAGGACATCACAACATGAAAATCAGAACGTAATGACACATAATAGGACATCACTACATAGAAATCAGAACGTAATGACACATAATAGGACATCACAACATATAAATCAGAACGTAATGACGCATAATAGGACATCACAACATGGAAAACAGAACGTAATGACACATAATAGAACATCACAACATAGAAATCAGAACGGAATTACACATAATAGGACATCAAAACATAGAAATCAGAACGTTATGACACATAATAGGACATCACAACATAGAAATCAAAACGTAATGATACATAATATGACATCACAACCGGGAAATCAGAACGTTATAACACATAATAGGATATCACAACATAGAAATCAGAACGTAATGATACATAATAGGACATCACAACATAGAAATCAAAACGTAATGACACAAAATAGGACATCACAACATGAAAATCAGAACGTAATGACACATAATAGGACATCACAACATAGAAATCAGAACGTTATGACACATAATAGGACATCACCACATATAAATCAGAACGTTATGACACATAATAGGACATCACCACATATAAATCAGAACGTAATGACACATAATAGGACATCACAACATATAAATCAGAACGTAATGACACATAATAGGACATCACAACATAGAAATCAGAACGTAATGACACATAATAGGACATCACAACATAGAAACCAGAACGTACTGACACATAATAGGACATCACAACATGCAAATCAGAACGTAATGACACATAATGGGACATCACAACATAGAAATCAGAACGTAATGACACATATTAGGACATCACAACATAGAAATCAGAACGTAATGACGCATAATAGGACATCACAACATGGAAATCAGAACGTAATGACACATAATAGGACATCACAACATAGAAATCAGAACGGAATGACACATAATAGGACATCACAACATAGAAATATGAACGTAATGACACATAATAGGACATCACAACATAGAAATCATAACGTAATGACATATAATAGGACATCAAAACATAGAAATCAGAACGTAATGACACATAATAGGACATCACAACATGGAAATCAGAACGTAATGACACATAATAGGACATCACGACATATAAATCAGAACGTAATGACATATAATAGGACATCACAACATAGAAATCAGAACGTAATGACACATAATAGGACATCACAACATAGAAACCAGAACGTACTGACACATAATAGGACATCACAACATAGAAATCAGAACGTAATGACACATAATAGGACATCACAACATGCAAATCAGAACGTAATGACACATAATGGGACATCACAACATAGAAATCAGAACGTAATGACACATATTAGGACATCACAACATAGAAATCAGAACGTAATGACGCATAATAGGACATCACAACATGGAAATCAGAACGTAATGACACATAATAGGACATCACAACATAGAAATCAGAACGGAATGACACATAATAGGACATCACAACATAGAAATATGAACGTAATGACACATAATAGGACATCACAACATAGAAATCATAACGTATTGACATATAATAGGACATCAAAACATAGAAATCAGAACGTAATGACACATAATAGGACATCACAACATGGAAATCAGAACGTAATGACACATAATAGGACATCACGACATATAAATCAGAACGTAATGACATATAATAGGACATCACACCATAGAAATCAGCACGTAATGACACAAAATAGGACATCACAACATGAAAATCAGAACGTAATGACACATAATAGGACATCACAACATAGAAATCAGAACGTAATGACACATAATAGGACATCACAACATATAAATCAGAGCGTAATGACACATAATAGGACATCACAACATAGAAATCAGAACGTAATGACACATAATAGGACATCACAACATGGAAATCAGAACGTAATGACACATAATAGGACATCACGACATATAAATCAGAACTTCATGACACATAATAGGACATCACAACACGGAACTGAGAACGTTATAACACATAATAGGACATCACAACCTAGAAATCAGAACGTAATGACACATAATAGGACATCACAACATATAAATCAGAACGGAATTAAACATAATAGGACATCAAAACATAGAAATCTGAACGTTATGACACATAATAGGACATCACAACATGGAAATCAGAACGTAATGACACATAATAGGACATCACAACATAGAAATCAGAACGGAATTAAACATAATAGGACATCAAAACATAGAAATCTGAACGTTATGACACATAATAGGACATCACAACATAGAAATCAGAACGTAATGACACATAATAGGACATCACAACATAGAAATCAGAACGTAATGACACATAGTATGACATCACAACAGGGAAATCAGAACGTTATAACACATAATAGGACATCACAACATAGAAATCAGACCGTAATGATACATAATAGGACATCACAACATAGAAATCAGAACGTAATGACACAAAATAGGACATCACAAAATGAAAATCAGAACGTAATGACACAAAATAGGACATCACAACATGGAAATCAGAACGTAATGACACATGATAGGACATCAAAACATAGAAATCAGAACGTAATGACACATATTAGGACATCACAACATAGAAATCAGAACGTAATGACGCATAATAGGACATCACAACATGGAAATCAGAACGTAATGACACATAATAGGACATCACAACATAGAAATCAGAACGGAATGACACATAATAGGACATCACAACATAAAAATTAGAACGTTATGACACATAATAGGACATCACAACATAGAAATAAGAACGTAATGACACATAATAGGACATCACAACATAGAAATCATAATGTAATGACATAAAATAGGACATCAAAACATAGAAATCAGAACGTAATGACACATAATAGGACATCACAACATGGAAATCAGAACGTAATGACACATAATAGGACATCACGACATATAAATCAGAACGTAATGACACATAATAGGACATCACAACATAGAAATCAGAACGTAATGACACAAAATAGGACATCACAGCATGAAAATCAGAACGTAATGACACATAATAGGACATCACTACATAGAAATCAGAACGTAATGACACATAATAGGACATCACAACATATAAATCAGAACGTAATGACGCATAATAGGACATCACAACATGGAAAACAGAACGTAATGACACATAATAGAACATCACAACATAGAAATCAGAACGGAATTACACATAATAGGACATCAAAACATAGAAATCAGAACGTTATGACACATAATAGGACATCACAACATAGAAATCAAAACGTAATGATACATAATATGACATCACAACCGGGAAATCAGAACGTTATAACACATAATAGGACATCACAACATAGAAATCATAACGTAATGATACATAATAGGACATCACAACATAGAAATCAGAACGTAATGACACAAAATAGGACATCACAACATGAAAATCAGAACGTAATGACACATAATAGGACATCACAACATAGAAATCAGAACGTTATGACACATAATAGGACATCACCACATATAAATCAGAACGTAATGACACATAATAGGACATCACAACATATAAATCAGAACGTAATGACACATAATAGGACATCACAACATAGAAATCAGAACGTAATGACACATAATAGGACATCACAACATAGAAATCAGAACGTAATGACACATAATAGGACATCACAACATAGAAACCAGAACGTACTGACACATAATAGGACATCACAACATAGAAATCAGAACGTAATGACACATAATAGGACATCACAACATGCAAATCAGAACGTAATGACACATAATGGGACATCACAACATAGAAATCAGAACGTAATGACACATATTAGGACATCACAACATAGAAATCAGAACGTAATGACGCATAATAGGACATCACAACATGGAAATCAGAACGTAATGACACATAATAGGACATCACAACATAGAAATCAGAACGGAATGACACATAATAGGACATCACAACATAGAAATATGAACGTAATGACACATAATAGGACATCACAACATAGAAATCATAACGTAATGACATATAATAGGACATCAAAACATAGAAATCAGAACGTAATGACACATAATAGGACATCACAACATGGAAATCAGAACGTAATGACACATAATAGGACATCACGACATATAAATCAGAACGTAATGACATATAATAGGACATCACACCATAGAAATCAGCACGTAATGACACAAAATAGGACATCACAACATGAAAATCAGAACGTAATGACACATAATAGGACATCACAACATAGAAATCAGAACGTAATGACACATAATAGGACATCACAACATATAAATCAGAGCGTAATGACACATAATAGGACATCACAACATAGAAATCAGAACGTAATGACACATAATAGGACATCACAACATGGAAATCAGAACGTAATGACACATAATAGGACATCACGACATATAAATCAGAACTTCATGACACATAATAGGACATCACAACACGGAACTGAGAACGTTATAACACATAATAGGACATCACAACCTAGAAATCAGAACGTAATGACACATAATAGGACATCACAACATATAAATCAGAACGGAATTAAACATAATAGGACATCAAAACATAGAAATCTGAACGTTATGACACATAATAGGACATCACAACATGGAAATCAGAACGTAATGACACATAATAGGACATCACAACATAGAAATCAGAACGGAATTAAACATAATAGGACATCAAAACATAGAAATCTGAACGTTATGACACATAATAGGACATCACAACATAGAAATCAGAACGTAATGACACATAATAGGACATCACAACATAGAAATCAGAACGTAATGACACATAGTATGACATCACAACAGGGAAATCAGAACGTTATAACACATAATAGGACATCACAACATAGAAATCAGAACGTAATGATACATAATAGGACATCACAACATAGAAATCAGAACGTAATGACACAAAATAGGACATCACAACATGAAAATCAGAACGTAATGACACAAAATAGGACATCACAACATGGAAATCAGAACGTAATGACACATGATAGGACATCAAAACATAGAAATCAGAACGTAATGACACATATTAGGACATCACAACATAGAAATCAGAACGTAATGACGCATAATAGGACATCACAACATGGAAATCAGAACGTAATGACACATAATAGGACATCACAACATAGAAATCAGAACGGAATGACACATAATAGGACATCACAACATAAAAATTAGAACGTTATGACACATAATAGGACATCACAACATAGAAATAAGAACGTAATGACACATAATAGGACATCACAACATAGAAATCATAATGTAATGACATAAAATAGGACATCAAAACATAGAAATCAGAACGTAATGACACATAATAGGACATCACAACATGGAAATCAGAACGTAATGACACATAATAGGACATCACGACATATAAATCAGAACGTAATGACACATAATAGGACATCACAACATAGAAATCAGAACGTAATGACACAAAATAGGACATCACAACATGAAAATCAGAACGTAATGACACATAATAGGACATCACTACATAGAAATCAGAACGTAATGACACATAATAGGACATCACAACATATAAATCAGAACGTAATGACGCATAATAGGACATCACAACATGGAAAACAGAACGTAATGACACATAATAGAACATCACAACATAGAAATCAGAACGGAATTACACATAATAGGACATCAAAACATAGAAATCAGAACGTTATGACACATAATAGGACATCACAACATAGAAATCAAAACGTAATGATACATAATATGACATCACAACCGGGAAATCAGAACGTTATAACACATAATAGGATATCACAACATAGAAATCAGAACGTAATGATACATAATAGGACATCACAACATAGAAATCAAAACGTAATGACACAAAATAGGACATCACAACATGAAAATCAGAACGTAATGACACATAATAGGACATCACAACATAGAAATCAGAACGTTATGACACATAATAGGACATCACCACATATAAATCAGAACGTTATGACACATAATAGGACATCACCACATATAAATCAGAACGTAATGACACATAATAGGACATCACAACATATAAATCAGAACGTAATGACACATAATAGGACATCACAACATAGAAATCAGAACGTAATGACACATAATAGGACATCACAACATAGAAACCAGAACGTACTGACACATAATAGGACATCACAACATGCAAATCAGAACGTAATGACACATAATGGGACATCACAACATAGAAATCAGAACGTAATGACACATATTAGGACATCACAACATAGAAATCAGAACGTAATGACGCATAATAGGACATCACAACATGGAAATCAGAACGTAATGACACATAATAGGACATCACAACATAGAAATCAGAACGGAATGACACATAATAGGACATCACAACATAGAAATATGAACGTAATGACACATAATAGGACATCACAACATAGAAATCATAACGTAATGACATATAATAGGACATCAAAACATAGAAATCAGAACGTAATGACACATAATAGGACATCACAACATGGAAATCAGAACGTAATGACACATAATAGGACATCACGACATATAAATCAGAACGTAATGACATATAATAGGACATCACACCATAGAAATCAGCACGTAATGACACAAAATAGGACATCACAACATGAAAATCAGAACGTAATGACACATAATAGGACATCACAACATAGAAATCAGAACGTAATGACACATAATAGGACATCACAACATATAAATCAGAGCGTAATGACACATAATAGGACATCACAACATAGAAATCAGAACGTAATGACACATAATAGGACATCACAACATGGAAATCAGAACGTAATGACACATAATAGGACATCACGACATATAAATCAGAACTTCATGACACATAATAGGACATCACAACACGGAACTGAGAACGTTATAACACATAATAGGACATCACAACCTAGAAATCAGAACGTAATGACACATAATAGGACATCACAACATATAAATCAGAACGGAATTAAACATAATAGGACATCAAAACATAGAAATCTGAACGTTATGACACATAATAGGACATCACAACATGGAAATCAGAACGTAATGATACATAATAGGACATCACAACATAGAAATCAGAACGTAATGACACAAAATAGGACATCACAACATGAAAATCAGAACGTAATGACACAAAATAGGACATCACAACATGGAAATCAGAACGTAATGACACATGATAGGACATCAAAACATAGAAATCAGAACGTAATGACACATATTAGGACATCACAACATAGAAATCAGAACGTAATGACGCATAATAGGACATCACAACATGGAAATCAGAACGTAATGACACATAATAGGACATCACAACATAGAAATCAGAACGGAATGACACATAATAGGACATCACAACATAAAAATTAGAACGTTATGACACATAATAGGACATCACAACATAGAAATAAGAACGTAATGACACATAATAGGACATCACAACATAGAAATCATAATGTAATGACATAAAATAGGACATCAAAACATAGAAATCAGAACGTAATGACACATAATAGGACATCACAACATGGAAATCAGAACGTAATGACACATAATAGGACATCACGACATATAAATCAGAACGTAATGACACATAATAGGACATCACAACATAGAAATCAGAACGTAATGACACAAAATAGGACATCACAACATGAAAATCAGAACGTAATGACACATAATAGGACATCACTACATAGAAATCAGAACGTAATGACACATAATAGGACATCACAACATATAAATCAGAACGTAATGACGCATAATAGGACATCACAACATGGAAAACAGAACGTAATGACACATAATAGAACATCACAACATAGAAATCAGAACGGAATTACACATAATAGGACATCAAAACATAGAAATCAGAACGTTATGACACATAATAGGACATCACAACATAGAAATCAAAACGTAATGATACATAATATGACATCACAACCGGGAAATCAGAACGTTATAACACATAATAGGACATCACAACATAGAAATCAGAACGTAATGATACATAATAGGACATCACAACATAGAAATCAGAACGTAATGACACAAAATAGGACATCACAACATGAAAATCAGAACGTAATGACACATAATAGGACATCACAACATAGAAATCAGAACGTTATGACACATAATAGGACATCACCACATATAAATCAGAACGTTATGACACATAATAGGACATCACCACATATAAATCAGAACGTAATGACACATAATAGGACATCACAACATATAAATCAGAACGTAATGACACATAATAGGACATCACAACATAGAAATCAGAACGTAATGACACATAATAGGACATCACAACATAGAAACCAGAACGTACTGACACATAATAGGACATCACAACATGCAAATCAGAACGTAATGACACATAATGGGACATCACAACATAGAAATCAGAACGTAATGACACATATTAGGACATCACAACATAGAAATCAGAACGTAATGACGCATAATAGGACATCACAACATGGAAATCAGAACGTAATGACACATAATAGGACATCACAACATAGAAATCAGAACGGAATGACACATAATAGGACATCACAACATAGAAATATGAACGTAATGACACATAATAGGACATCACAACATAGAAATCATAACGTAATGACATATAATAGGACATCAAAACATAGAAATCAGAACGTAATGACACATAATAGGACATCACAACATGGAAATCAGAACGTAATGACACATAATAGGACATCACGACATATAAATCAGAACGTAATGACATATAATAGGACATCACACCATAGAAATCAGCACGTAATGACACAAAATAGGACATCACAACATGAAAATCAGAACGTAATGACACATAATAGGACATCACAACATAGAAATCAGAACGTAATGACACATAATAGGACATCACAACATATAAATCAGAGCGTAATGACACATAATAGGACATCACAACATAGAAATCAGAACGTAATGACACATAATAGGACATCACAACATGGAAATCAGAACGTAATGACACATAATAGGACATCACGACATATAAATCAGAACTTCATGACACATAATAGGACATCACAACACGGAACTGAGAACGTTATAACACATAATAGGACATCACAACCTAGAAATCAGAACGTAATGACACATAATAGGACATCACAACATATAAATCAGAACGGAATTAAACATAATAGGACATCAAAACATAGAAATCTGAACGTTATGACACATAATAGGACATCACAACATGGAAATCAGAACGTAATGACACATAATAGGACATCACAACATAGAAATCAGAACGGAATTAAACATAATAGGACATCAAAACATAGAAATCTGAACGTTATGACACATAATAGGACATCACAACATAGAAATCAGAACGTAATGACACATAATAGGACATCACAACATAGAAATCAGAACGTAATGACACATAGTATGACATCACAACAGGGAAATCAGAACGTTATAACACATAATAGGACATCACAACATAGAAATCAGAACGTAATGATACATAATAGGACATCACAACATAGAAATCAGAACGTAATGACACAAAATAGGACATCACAACATGAAAATCAGAACGTAATGACACAAAATAGGACATCACAACATGGAAATCAGAACGTAATGACACATGATAGGACATCAAAACATAGAAATCAGAACGGAATGACACATAATAGGACATCAAAACATAGAAATCAGAGCGTTATGACACATAATAGGACATCACAACATAGAAATCAGAACGTAATGACACATAATAGGACATCACAACATAGAAATCAGAACGTAATGACACATAATAGGACATCACAACATAGAAATCAGAACGTAATGACACATAATAGGACATCACAACATGGAAATCAGAACGTAATGACACATAATAGGGCATCACAACATAGAAATCAGAACGTCATGACATATAATAGGACATCACAACACGGAACTGAGAACGTAATGACACATAATAGGACATCACAACATAGAAATCAGAACGCAATGACACATAATAGGACATCACAACACGGAACTCAGAACGTAATGACACATAATAGGACATCACAACATAGAAATCATAACGTAATGACACATAATAGGACATCACAACATAGAAATCATAATGTAATGACATATAATAGGACAGCACGACATAGAAATCAGAACGTAATGACACATAATAGGATATCACAACATGGAAATCAGAACGTAATGACACATAATAGGACATGACGACATATAAATCTGAATGTAATGACACATAATAGGACATCACAACATAGAAATCAGAACGTAATGACACAAAATAGGACATCACAATATGGATATCAGAACGTAATGACACATAATAGGACATCACAACATAACATTCAGAACGTAATGACACATAATAGGACATCATAACATAGAAATCAGAACTTCATGACACATAATAGGACATCACAACACGGAACTGAGAACGTTATGACACATAATAGGACATCACAACATAGAAATCAGAACGTAATGACACATAATAGGACATCGCAACATATAAATCAGAACGTAATGACACATAATAGGACATCACAACATAGAAATCAGAACGTAATGACACATAATAGGACATCACAACATAGAAATCAGAACGCATTGACACATAACAGGACATCACAACATGGAAATCAGAACGTAATGACACATAATAGGACATCACGACATATAAATCAGAACGTAATGACACATAATAGGACATCACAACATAGAAATCAGAACGTAATGACACAAAATAGGACATCACAACATGAAAATCAGAACGTAATGACACATAATAGGACATCACTACATAGAAATCAGAACGTAATGACACATAATAGGACATCACAACATATATATCAGAACGTAATGACGCATAATAGGACATCACAACATGGAAAACAGAACGTAATGACACATAATAGAACATCACAACATAGAAATCAGAACGGAATTACACATAATAGGACATCAAAACATAGAAATCAGAACGTTATGACACATAATAGGACATCACAACATAGAAATCAAAACGTAATGATACATAATATGACATCACAACCGGGAAATCAGAACGTTATAACACATAATAGGACATCACAACATAGAAATCAGAACGTAATGATACATAATAGGACATCACAACATAGAAATCAGAACGTAATGACACAAAATAGGACATCACAACATGAAAATCAGAACGTAATGACACATAATAGGACATCACAACATAGAAATCAGAACGTTATGACACATAATAGGACATCACCACATATAAATCAGAACGTAATGACACATAATAGGACATCACAACATATAAATCAGAACGTAATGACACATAATAGGACATCACAACATAGAAATCAGAACGTAATGACACATAATAGGACATCACAACATAGAAATCAGAACGTAATGACACATAATAGGACATCACAACATAGAAACCAGAACGTACTGACACATAATAGGACATCACAACATAGAAATCAGAACGTAATGACACATAATAGGACATCACAACATGCAAATCAGAACGTAATGACACATAATGGGACATCACAACATAGAAATCAGAACGTAATGACACATATTAGGACATCACAACATAGAAATCAGAACGTAATGACGCATAATAGGACATCACAACATGGAAATCAGAACGTAATGACACATAATAGGACATCACAACATAGAAATCAGAACGGAATGACACATAATAGGACATCACAACATAGAAATATGAACGTAATGACACATAATAGGACATCACAACATAGAAATCATAACGTAATGACATATAATAGGACATCAAAACATAGAAATCAGAACGTAATGACACATAATAGGACATCACAACATGGAAATCAGAACGTAATGACACATAATAGGACATCACGACATATAAATCAGAACGTAATGACATATAATAGGACATCACACCATAGAAATCAGCACGTAATGACACAAAATAGGACATCACAACATGAAAATCAGAACGTAATGACACATAATAGGACATCACAACATAGAAATCAGAACGTAATGACACATAATAGGACATCACAACATATAAATCAGAGCGTAATGACACATAATAGGACATCACAACATAGAAATCAGAACGTAATGACACATAATAGGACATCACAACATGGAAATCAGAACGTAATGACACATAATAGGACATCACGACATATAAATCAGAACTTCATGACACATAATAGGACATCACAACACGGAACTGAGAACGTTATAACACATAATAGGACATCACAACCTAGAAATCAGAACGTAATGACACATAATAGGACATCACAACATATAAATCAGAACGGAATTAAACATAATAGGACATCAAAACATAGAAATCTGAACGTTATGACACATAATAGGACATCACAACATGGAAATCAGAACGTAATGACACATAATAGGACATCACAACATAGAAATCAGAACGGAATTAAACATAATAGGACATCAAAACATAGAAATCTGAACGCTATGACACATAATAGGACATCACAACATAGAAATCAGAACGTAATGACACATAATAGGACATCACAACATAGAAATCAGAACGTAATGACACATAGTATGACATCACAACAGGGAAATCAGAACGTTATAACACATAATAGGACATCACAACATAGAAATCAGAACGTAATGATACATAATAGGACATCACAACATAGAAATCAGAACGTAATGACACAAAATAGGACATCACAACATGAAAATCAGAACGTAATGACACAAAATAGGACATCACAACATGGAAATCAGAACGTAATGACACATGATAGGACATCAAAACATAGAAATCAGAACGTAATGACACATATTAGGACATCACAACATAGAAATCAGAACGTAATGACGCATAATAGGACATCACAACATGGAAATCAGAACGTAATGACACATAATAGGACATCACAACATAGAAATCAGAACGGAATGACACATAATAGGACATCACAACATAAAAATTAGAACGTTATGACACATAATAGGACATCACAACATAGAAATAAGAACGTAATGACACATAATAGGACATCACAACATAGAAATCATAATGTAATGACATAAAATAGGACATCAAAACATAGAAATCAGAACGTAATGACACATAATAGGACATCACAACATGGAAATCAGAACGTAATGACACATAATAGGACATCACGACATATAAATCAGAACGTAATGACACATAATAGGACATCACAACATAGAAATCAGAACGTAATGACACAAAATAGGACATCACAACATGAAAATCAGAACGTAATGACACATAATAGGACATCACTACATAGAAATCAGAACGTAATGACACATAATAGGACATCACAACATATAAATCAGAACGTAATGACGCATAATAGGACATCACAACATGGAAAACAGAACGTAATGACACATAATAGAACATCACAACATAGAAATCAGAACGGAATTACACATAATAGGACATCAAAACATTGAAATCAGAACGTTATGACACATAATAGGACATCACAACATAGAAATCAAAACGTAATGATACATAATATGACATCACAACCGGGAAATCAGAACGTTATAACACATAATAGGACATCACAACATAGAAATCAGAACGTAATGATACATAATAGGACATCACAACATAGAAATCAGAACGTAATGACACAAAATAGGACATCACAACATGAAAATCAGAACGTAATGACACATAATAGGACATCACAACATAGAAATCAGAACGTTATGACACATAATAGGACATCACCACATATAAATCAGAACGTAATGACACATAATAGGACATCACAACATATAAATCAGAACGTAATGACACATAATAGGACATCACAACATAGAAATCAGAACGTAATGACACATAATAGGACATCACAACATAGAAATCAGAACGTAATGACACATAATAGGACATCACAACATAGAAACCAGAACGTACTGACACATAATAGGACATCACAACATGCAAATCAGAACGTAATGACACATAATGGGACATCACAACATAGAAATCAGAACGTAATGACACATATTAGGACATCACAACATAGAAATCAGAACGTAATGACGCATAATAGGACATCACAACATGGAAATCAGAACGTAATGACACATAATAGGACATCACAACATAGAAATCAGAACGGAATGACACATAATAGGACATCACAACATAGAAATATGAACGTAATGACACATAATAGGACATCACAACATAGAAATCATAACGTAATGACATATAATAGGACATCAAAACATAGAAATCAGAACGTAATGACACATAATAGGACATCACAACATGGAAATCAGAACGTAATGACACATAATAGGACATCACGACATATAAATCAGAACGTAATGACATATAATGGGACATCACACCATAGAAATCAGCACGTAATGACACAAAATAGGACATCACAACATGAAAATCAGAACGTAATGACACATAATAGGACATCACAACATAGAAATCAGAACGTAATGACACATAATAGGACATCACAACATATAAATCAGAGCGTAATGACACATAATAGGACATCACAACATAGAAATCAGAACGTAATGACACATAATAGGACATCACAACATGGAAATCAGAACGTAATGACACATAATAGGACATCACGACATATAAATCAGAACTTCATGACACATAATAGGACATCACAACACGGAACTGAGAACGTTATAACACATAATAGGACATCACAACATAGAAATCAGAACGTAATGACACATAATAGGACATCACAACATATAAATCAGAACGGAATTAAACATAATAGGACATCAAAACATAGAAATCTGAACGTTATGACACATAATAGGACATCACAACATGGAAATCAGAACGTAATGACACATAATAGGACATCACAACATAGAAATCAGAACGGAATTAAACATAATAGGACATCAAAACATAGAAATCTGAACGTTATGACACATAATAGGACATCACAACATAGAAATCAGAACGTAATGACACATAATAGGACATCACAACATAGAAATCAGAACGTAATGACACATAGTATGACATCACAACAGGGAAATCAGAACGTTATAACACATAATAGGACATCACAACATAGAAATCAGAACGTAATGATACATAATAGGACATCACAACATAGAAATCAGAACGTAATGACACAAAATAGGACATCACAACATGAAAATCAGAACGTAATGACACAAAATAGGACATCACAACATGGAAATCAGAACGTAATGACACATGATAGGACATCAAAACATAGAAATCAGAACGGAATGACACATAATAGGACATCAAAACATAGAAATCAGAGCGTTATGACACATAATAGGACATCACAACATAGAAATCAGAACGTAATGACACATAATAGGACATCACAACATAGAAATCAGAACGTAATGACACATAATAGGACATCACAACATAGAAATCAGAACGTAATGACACATAATAGGACATCACAACATAGAAATCAGAACGTAATGACACATAATAGGACATCACAACATGGAAATCAGAACGTAATGACACATAATAGGGCATCACAACATAGAAATCAGAACGTCATGACATATAATAGGACATCACAACACGGAACTGAGAACGTAATGACACATAATAGGACATCACAACATAGAAATCAGAACGCAATGACACATAATAGGACATCACAACACGGAACTCAGAACGTAATGACACATAATAGGACATCACAACATAGAAATCATAACGTAATGACACATAATAGGACATCACAACATAGAAATCATAATGTAATGACATATAATAGGACAGCACGACATAGAAATCAGAACGTAATGACACATAATAGGATATCACAACATGGAAATCAGAACGTAATGACACATAATAGGACATGACGACATATAAATCTGAATGTAATGACACATAATAGGACATCACAACATAGAAATCAGAACGTAATGACACAAAATAGGACATCACAATATGGATATCAGAACGTAATGACACATAATAGGACATCACAACATAACATTCAGAACGTAATGACACATAATAGGACATCATAACATAGAAATCAGAACGTAATGACACATAATAGGACATCACAACACGGAACTGAGAACGTTATGACACATAATAGGACATCACAACATAGAAATCAGAACGTAATGACACATAATAGGACATCACAACATAGAAATCAGAACGTAATGACACATAATAGGACATCACAACATAGAAATCAGAACGCATTGACACATAACAGGACATCACAACATAGAAATCAGAACGTAATGACACATAATAGGACATCACAACATAGAAAGCAGAACGCAATGACACATAACAGGACATCACAACATAGAAATCAGAACGTAATGACACATAATAGGACATCACAACATAGAAATCAGAACGTAATGACACACAATAGGACATCAAAACATAGAAATCAGAACGAAATGACACATCATAAGACATCACAACATGCAAATCAGAACGTAATGACACGTAATGGGACATCAAAACATAGAAATCAGAACGTAATGACACATAATAGGACATCACAACATGGAAATCAGAACGTAATGACACATGATAGGACATCATAACATAGAAATCAGAACGGAATGACACATAATAGGACATCAAAACATAGAAATCAGAATGTTATGACACATAATAGGACATCACAACATAGAAATCAGAACGTAATGACACATAATAGGACATCACAACATAGAAATCAGGACGTAATGACACATAATAGGACATCACAACATATAAATCAGAACGTAATGACACATAATAGGACATCACAACATAGAAATCAGAACGTAATGACACATAATAGGACATCACAACATAGAAATCAGAACGTAATGACACATAATAGGACATCACAACATATAAATCAGAACGTAATGACACATAATAGGACATCACAACATAGAAATCAGAACGTAATGACACATAATAGGACATCACAACATAGAAATCAGAACGTAATGACACATAAAAGGACATCACAACATAGAAACCAGAACGTACTGACACATAATAGGACATCACAACATAGAAATCAGAACATAATGACACATAATAGGACATCACAACATGCAAATCAGAACGTAATGACACATAATAGGACATCACAACATAGAAATCAGAACGCAATGACACATATTAGGACATCACAACATAGAAATCAGAACGTAATGACACAAAATAGGACATCACAACATGAAAATCAGAACGTAATGACACATAATAGGACATCACTACATAGAAATCAGAACGTAATGACACATAATAGGACATCACAACATAGAAATCAGAACGTAATGACACATATTAGGACATCACAACATAGAAATCAGAACGTAATGACGCATAATAGGACATCACAACATGGAAATCAGAACGTAATGACACATAATAGGACATCACAACATAGAAATCAGAACGGAATGACACATAATAGGACATCACAACATAAAAATTAGAACGTTATGACACATAATAGGACATCACAACATAGAAATCATAATGTAATGACATATAATAGGACAGCACGACATAGAAATCAGAACGTAATGACACATAATAGGATATCACAACATGGAAATCAGAACGTAATGACACATAATAGGACATGACGACATATAAATCTGAATGTAATGACACATAATAGGACATCACAACATAGAAATCAGAACGTAATGACACAAAATAGGACATCACAATATGGATATCAGAACGTAATGACACATAATAGGACATCACAACACGGAACTGAGAACGTTATGACACATAATAGGACATCACAACATAGAAATCAGAACGTAATGACACATAATAGGACATCACAACATAGAAATCAGAACGTAATGACACATAATAGGACATCACAACATAGAAATCAGAACGCATTGACACATAACAGGACATCACAACATAGAAATCAGAACGTAATGACACATAATAGGACATCACAACATAGAAAGCAGAACGCAATGACACATAACAGGACATCACAACATAGAAATCAGAACGTAATGACACATAATAGGACATCACAACATAGAAATCAGAACGTAATGACACATAATAGGACATCAAAACATAGAAATCAGAACGAAATGACACATCATAAGACATCACAACATGCAAATCAGAACGTAATGACACGTAATGGGACATCAAAACATAGAAATCAGAACGTAATGACACATAATAGGACATCACAACATGGAAATCAGAACGTAATGACACATGATAGGACATCATAACATAGAAATCAGAACGGAATGACACATAATAGGACATCAAAACATAGAAATCAGAATGTTATGACACATAATAGGACATCACAACATAGAAATCAGAACGTAATGACACATAATAGGACATCACAACATAGAAATCAGGACGTAATGACACATAATAGGACATCACAACATAGAAATAAGAACGTAATGACACATAATAGGACATCACAACATAGAAATCATAATGTAATGACATATAATAGGACATCAAAACATAGAAATCAGAACGTAATGACACATAATAGGACATCACAACATGGAAATAAGAACGTAATGACACATAATAGGACATCACGACATATAAATCAGAACGTAATGACACATAATAGGACATCACAACATAGAAATCAGAACGTAATGACACAAAATAGGACATCACAACATGAAAATCAGAACGTAATGACACATAATAGGACATCACTACATAGAAATCAGAACGTAATGACACATAATAGGATATCACAACATATAAATCAGAACGTAATGACGCATAATAGGACATCACAACATGGAAAACAGAACGTAATGACACATAATAGAACATCACAACATAGAAATCAGAACGGAATTACACATAATAGGACATCAAAACATAGAAATCAGAACGTTATGACACATAATAGGACATCACAACATAGAAATCAAAATGTAATGATACATAATATGACATCACAACCGGGAAATCAGAACGTTATAACACATAATAGGACATCACAACATAGAAATCAGAACGTAATGATACATAATAGGACATCACAACATAGAAATCAGAACGTAATGACACAAAATAGGACATCACAACATGAAAATCAGAACGTAATGACACATAATAGGACATCACAACATAGAAATCAGAACGTTATGACACATAATAGGACATCACCACATATAAATCAGAGCGTAATGACACATAATAGGACATCACAACATATAAATCAGAACGTAATGACACATAATAGGACATCACAACATAGAAATCAGAACGTAATGACACATAATAGGACATCACAACATAGAAATCAGAACGTAATGACACATAATAGGACATCACAACATAGAAACCAGAACGTACTGACACATAATAGGACATCACAACATATAAATCAGAACGTAATGACACATAATAGGACATCACAACATAGAAATCAGAACGTAATGACACATAATAGGACATCACAACATGCAAATCAGAACGTAATGACACATAATGGGACATCACAACATAGACATCAGAACGTAATGACACATATTAGGACATCACAACATAGAAATCAGAACGTAATGACGCATAATAGGACATCACAACATGGAAATCAGAACGTAATGACACATAATAGGACATCACAACATAGAAATCAGAACGGAATGACACATAATAGGACATCACAACATAGAAATATGAACGTAATGACACATAATAGGACATCACAACATAGAAATCATAACGTAATGACATATAATAGGACATCAAAACATAGAAATCAGAACGTAATGACACATAATAGGACATCACAACATGGAAATCAGAACGTAATGACACATAATAGGACATCACGACATATAAATCAGAACGTAATGACATATAATAGGACATCACACCATAGAAATCAGCACGTAATGACACAAAATAGGACATCACAACATGAAAATCAGAACGTAATGACACATAATAGGACATCACAACATAGAAATCAGAACGTAATGACACATAATAGGACATCACAACATATAAATCAGAGCGTAATGACACATAATAGGACATCACAACATAGAAATCAGAACGTAATGACACATAATAGGACATCACAACATGGAAATCAGAACGTAATGACACATAATAGGACATCACGACATATAAATCAGAACTTCATGACACATAATAGGACATCACAACACGGAACTGAGAACGTTATAACACATAATAGGACATCACAACCTAGAAATCAGAACGTAATGACACATAATAGGACATCACAACATATAAATCAGAACGGAATTAAACATAATAGGACATCAAAACATAGAAATCTGAACTTTATGACACATAATAGGACATCACAACATGGCATCAGAACGTAATGACACATAATAGGACATCACAACATAGAAATCAGAACGGAATTAAACATAATAGGACATCAAAACATAGAAATCTGAACGTTATGACACATAATAGGACATCACAACATAGAAATCAGAACGTAATGACACATAGTATGACATCACAACAGGGAAATCAGAACGTTATAACACATAATAGGACATCACAACATAGAAATCAGAACGTAATGATACATAATAGGACATCACAACATAGAAATCAGAACGTAATGACACAAAATAGGACATCACAACATGAAAATCAGAACGTAATGACACAAAATAGGACATCACAACATAGAAATCAGAACGTAATGACACATGATAGGACATCAAAACATAGAAATCAGAACGTAATGACACATAATAGGACATCACAACATAAAAATTAGAACGTTATGACACATAATAGGACATCACAACATAGAAATAAGAACGTAATGACACATAATAGGACATCACAACATAGAAATCATAATGTAATGACACATAATGGGACATCACGACATATAAATCAGAACGTAATGACACATAATAGGACATCACAACATAAAAATCAGAACGTAATGACACAAAATAGAACATCACAACATGAAAATCAGAACGTAATGACACATAATAGAACATCACTACATAGAAATCAGAACGTAATGACACATAATAGGACATCAAAACATAGAAATCAGAACGTTATGACACATAATAGGACATCACAACATAGAAATCAGAACGTAATGACACAAAATAGGACATCACAACATGAAAATCAGAACGTAATGACACATAATAGGACATCACTACATAGAAATCAGAACGTAATGACACATAATAGGACATCACAACATAGAAATTAGAACGTAATGACACATATTAGGACATCACAACATAGAAATCAGAACGTAATGACGCATAATAGGACATCACAACATGGAAATCAGAACGTAATGACACATAATAGGACATCACAACATAGAAATCAGAACGGAATGACACATAATAGGACATCAAAACATAGAAATCAGAACGTTATGACACATAATAGGACATCACAACATAGAAATAAGAACGTAATGACACATAATAGGACATCACAACATAGAAATCATAACGTAATGACATATAATATAACATCAAAACATAGAAATCAGAACGTAATGACACATAATAGGACATCACAACATGGAAATCAGAACGTAATGACACATAATAGGACATCACGACATATAAATCAGAACGTAATGACATATAATAGGACATCACAACATAGAAATCATAACGTAATGACACCAAATAGGACATCACAACATGAAAATCAGAACGTAATGACACATAATAGGACATCACTACATAGATATCAGAACGTAATGACACATAATAGGACATCACAACATATAAATAAGAACGTAATGACGCATAATAGGATATCACAACATAGAAATCAGAACGGAATTACACATAATAGGACATCAAAACATAGAAATCAGAACGTTATGACACATAATAGGACATCACAACATAGAAATCAGAACGTAATGACACATAATAGGACATCACAACATAGAAATCAAAACGTAATGATACATAATATGACATCACAACAGGGAAATCAGAACGGTATAACACATAATAGGACATCACAACATAGAAATCAGAACGTAATGATACATAATAGGACATCACAACATAGAAATCAGAACGTAATGACACAAAATAGGACATCACAACATGGAAATCAGAACGTAATGACACATAATAGGACATCATAACATAGAAATCAGAACGTAATGACACATAATAGGACATCACAACACGGAACTGAGAACGTAATGACACATAATAGGACATCACAACATAGAAATCAGAACGTAATGACACATAATAGGACATCACAACATATAAATCAGAACGTAATGACACATACTAGGACATCACAACATGGACATAAGAACGTAATGACACATAATAGGACATCACAACATAGAAATCAGAACGTAATGACACATAATGGGACATCACAACATGGAAATCAGAACGTAATGACACATAATAGGTCATCACAACATGGAAATCAGAACTTAATGACACATAATAGGACTTCACAACATAGAAATCAGAACGTAATGACACATAATAGGACATCACAACATGCAAATCAGAACGTAATGACACATAATGGGACATCACAACATAGAAATCAGAACGTAATGACACAAAATAGGACATCACAACATGGAAATCAGAACGTAATGACACATAATAGGGCATCACAACATAGAAATCAGAATGTCATGACACATAATAGGACATCACAACACGGAACTGAGAACGTAATGACACATAATAGGACATCACAACATAGAAATCATAACGTATTGACATATAATAGGACATCAAAACATAGAAATCAGAACGTAATGACACATAATAGGACATCACAACATGGATATCAGAACGTAATGACACATAATAGGACATCACGACATATAAATCAGAACGTAATGACACATAATAGGACATCACAACATAGAAATCAGAACGTAATGACACAAAATAGGACATCACAACATGAAAATCAGAACGTAATGACACATAATAGAACATCACTACATAGAAATCAGAACGTAATGACACATAATAGGACATCACAACATAGAAATCAGAACGTAATGACACATAATAGGACATCACAACATAGAAATCAGAACGTAATGACGCATAATAGGACATCACAACATGGAAATCAGAACGTAATGACACATAATAGGACATCACAACATAGAAATCAGAACGGAATGACACATAATAGGACATCAAAACATAGAAATCAGAACGTTATGACACATAATAGGACATCACAACATAGAAATAAGAACGTAATGACACATAATAGGACATCACAACATAGAAATCATAACGTAATGACATATAATAGGACATCAAACATAGAAATCAGAACGTAATGACACATAATAGGACATCACAACATGGAAATCAGAACGTAATGACACATAATAGGACATCACGACATATAAATCAGAACGTAATGACACATAATAGGACATCACAACATAGAATCAGAACGTAATGACACAAAATAGGACATCACAACATGAAAATCAGAACGTAATGACACATAATAGGACATCACTACATAGAAATCAGAACGTAATGACACATAATAGGACATCAAAACATATAAATCAGAACGTAATGACACATAATAGGACATCACAACATAGAAATCAGAACGTAATGACGCATAATAGGACATCACAACATGGAAATCCGAACGTAATGACACATAATAGGACATCACAACATAGAAATCAGAACGTAATGATACATAATAGGACATCACAACATATAAATCAGAACGTAATGACGCATAATAGGACATCACAACATAGAAATCAGAACGTAATGACGCATAATAGGACATCACAACATAGAAATCAGACGTAATGACACATAATAGGACATCACAACATAGAAATAAGAACGTTATGACACATAATAGGACATCACAACATAGAAATCAGAACGTAATGACACATAATAGGACATCACAACATAGAAATCAGAACGTAATGACACATAATATGACATCACAACATGGAAATCAGAACGTAATGACACATAATAGGACATCACAACATAGAAATCAGAACGTTATGACACATAATAGGACATCAAAACATAGAAATCAGAACGCAATGACTCATAATAGGACATCACAACATGGAAATCAGAACGTAATGACACATGATAGGACATCATAACATAGAAATCAGAACGGAATGACACATATTAGGACATCAAAACATAGAAATCAGAATGTTATGACACATAATAGGACATCACAACATAGAAATCAGAACGTAATGACACATAATAGGACATCACAACATAGAAATCAGAACGTAATGACACATAATGTGACAGCACAACAGGGAAATCAGAACGTTATGACACATAATAGGACATCACAACATAGAAATCAGAACGTAAAGACACATAATAGGACATCACAACATATAAATCAGAACGTAATGACACATAATAGGACATCACAACATAGAAATCAAAACGTAATGACACATAATAGGACATCACAACATATAAATCAGAACGTAATGACACATAATAGGACATCACAACATATAAATCAGAACGTAATGACACATAATAGGACATCACAACATAGAAATCAGAACGTAATGACACATAATAGGACATCACAACATAGAAATCAGAACGTAATGACACATAAAAGGACATCACAACATAGAAACCAGAACGTACTGACACATAATAGGACATCACAACATAGAAATCAGAACATAATGACACATATTAGGACATCACAACATGCAAATCAGAACGTAATGACACATAATAGGACATCACACAGAACGTAATGACACATAATAGGACATCACAACATATAAATCAGAACGTAATGACACATAATAGGACATCACAACATAGAAATCAGAACGTAATGACACATAATAGGACATCACAACATAGAAATCAGAACGTAATGACACATAAAAGGACATCACAACATAGAAACCAGAACGTACTGACACATAATAGGACATCACAACATAGAAATCAGAACATAATGACACATATTAGGACATCAAAACATGCAAATCAGAACGTAATGACACATAATAGGACATCACAACATAGAAATCAGAACGTAATGACACATATTAGGACATCACAACATAGAAATCAGAACGTAATGACACAAAATAGGACATCACAACATGAAAATCAGAACGTAATGACACATAATAGGACATCACTACATAGAAATCAGAACGTAATGACACATAATAGGACATCACAACATGCAAATCAGAACGTAATGACACATAATAGGACATCACAACATAGAAATCAGAACGCAATGACACATATTAGGACATCACAACATAGAAATCAGAACGTAATGACACAAAATAGGACATCACAACATGAAAATCAGAACGTAATGACACATAATAGGACATCACTACATAGAAATCAGAACGTAATGACACATAATAGGACATCACAACATAGAAATCAGAACGTAATGACACATATTAGGACATCACAACATAGAAATCAGAACGTAATGACGCATAATAGGACATCACAACATGGAAATCAGAACGTAATGACACATAATAGGACATCACAACATAGAAATCAGAACGGAATGACACATAATAGGACATCACAACATAAAAATTAGAACGTTATGACACATAATAGGACATCACAACATAGAAATAAGAACGTAATGACACATAATAGGACATCACAACATAGAAATCATAATGTAATGACATATAATAGGACATCAAAACATAGAAATCAGAACGTAATGACACATAATAGGACATCACAACATGGAAATAAGAACGTAATGACACATAATAGGACATCACGACATATAAATCAGAACGTAATGACACATAATAGGACATCACAACATAGAAATCAGAACGTAATGACACAAAATAGGACATCACAACATGAAAATCAGAACGTAATGACACATAATAGGACATCACTACATAGAAATCAGAACGTAATGACACATAATAGGATATCACAACATATAAATCAGAACGTAATGACGCATAATAGGACATCACAACATGGAAAACAGAACGTAATGACACATAATAGAACATCACAACATAGAAATCAGAACGGAATTACACATAATAGGACATCAAAACATAGAAATCAGAACGTTATGACACATAATAGGACATCACAACATAGAAATCAAAACGTAATGATACATAATATGACATCACAACCGGGAAATCAGAACGTTATAACACATAATAGGACATCACAACATAGAAATCAGAACGTAATGATACATAATAGGACATCACAACATAGAAATCAGAACGTAATGACACAAAATAGGACATCACAACATGAAAATCAGAACGTAATGACACATAATAGGACATCACAACATAGAAATCAGAACGTTATGACACATAATAGGACATCACCACATATAAATCAGAACGTAATGACACATAATAGGACATCACAACATATAAATCAGAACGTAATGACACATAATAGGACATCACAACATAGAAATCAGAACGTAATGACACATAATAGGACATCACAACATAGAAATCAGAACGTAATGACACATAATAGGACATCACAACATAGAAACCAGAACGTACTGACACATAATAGGACATCACAACATATAAATCAGAACGTAATGACACATAATAGGACATCACAACATAGAAATCAGAACGTAATGACACATAATAGGACATCACAACATGCAAATCAGAACGTAATGACACATAATGGGACATCACAACATAGACATCAGAACGTAATGACACATATTAGGACATCACAACATAGAAATCAGAACGTAATGACGCATAATAGGACATCACAACATGGAAATCAGAACGTAATGACACATAATAGGACATCACAACATAGAAATCAGAACGGAATGACACATAATAGGACATCACAACATAGAAATATGAACGTAATGACACATAATAGGACATCACAACATAGAAATCATAACGTAATGACATATAATAGGACATCAAAACATAGAAATCAGAACGTAATGACACATAATAGGACATCACAACATGGAAATCAGAACGTAATGACACATAATAGGACATCACGACATATAAATCAGAACGTAATGACATATAATAGGACATCACACCATAGAAATCAGCACGTAATGACACAAAATAGGACATCACAACATGAAAATCAGAACGTAATGACACATAATAGGACATCACAACATAGAAATCAGAACGTAATGACACATAATAGGACATCACAACATATAAATCAGAGCGTAATGACACATAATAGGACATCACAACATAGAAATCAGAACGTAATGACACATAATAGGACATCACAACATGGAAATCAGAACGTAATGACACATAATAGGACATCACGACATATAAATCAGAACTTCATGACACATAATAGGACATCACAACACGGAACTGAGAACGTTATAACACATAATAGGACATCACAACCTAGAAATCAGAACGTAATGACACATAATAGGACATCACAACATATAAATCAGAACGGAATTAAACATAATAGGACATCAAAACATAGAAATCTGAACGTTATGACACATAATAGGACATCACAACATAGAAATCAGAACGGAATTAAACATAATAGGACATCAAAACATAGAAATCTGAACGTTATGACACATAATAGGACATCACAACATAGAAATCAGAACGTAATGACACATAATAGGACATCACAACATAGAAATCAGAACGTAATGACACATAGTATGACATCACAACAGGGAAATCAGAACGTTATAACACATAATAGGACATCACAACATAGAAATCAGAACGTAATGATACATAATAGGACATCACAACATAGAAATCAGAACGTAATGACACAAAATAGGACATCACAACATGAAAATCAGAACGTAATGACACAAAATAGGACATCACAACATAGAAATCAGAACGTAATGACACATGATAGGACATCAAAACATAGAAATCAGAACGTAATGACACATAATAGGACATCACAACATAAAAATTAGAACGTTATGACACATAATAGGACATCACAACATAGAAATAAGAACGTAATGACACATAATAGGACATCACAACATAGAAATCATAATGTAATGACACATAATGGGACATCACGACATATAAATCAGAACGTAATGACACATAATAGGACATCACAACATAAAAATCAGAACGTAATGACACAAAATAGGACATCACAACATGAAAATCAGAACGTAATGACACATAATAGAACATCACTACATAGAAATCAGAACGTAATGACACATAATAGGACATCAAAACATAGAAATCAGAACGTTATGACACATAATAGGACATCACAACATAGAAATCAGAACGTAATGACACAAAATAGGACATCACAACATGAAAATCAGAACGTAATGACACATAATAGGACATCACTACATAGAAATCAGAACGTAATGACACATAATAGGACATCACAACATAGAAATTAGAACGTAATGACACATATTAGGACATCACAACATAGAAATCAGAACGTAATGACGCATAATAGGACATCACAACATGGAAATCAGAACGTAATGACACATAATAGGACATCACAACATAGAAATCAGAACGGAATGACACATAATAGGACATCAAAACATAGAAATCAGAACGTTATGACACATAATAGGACATCACAACATAGAAATAAGAACGTAATGACACATAATAGGACATCACAACATAGAAATCATAACGTAATGACATATAATATAACATCAAAACATAGAAATCAGAACGTAATGACACATAATAGGACATCACAACATGGAAATCAGAACGTAATGACACATAATAGGACATCACGACATATAAATCAGAACGTAATGACATATAATAGGACATCACAACATAGAAATCATAACGTAATGACACCAAATAGGACATCACAACATGAAAATCAGAACGTAATGACACATAATAGGACATCACTACATAGATATCAGAACGTAATGACACATAATAGGACATCACAACATATAAATAAGAACGTAATGACGCATAATAGGATATCACAACATAGAAATCAGAACGGAATTACACATAATAGGACATCAAAACATAGAAATCAGAACGTTATGACACATAATAGGACATCACAACATAGAAATCAGAACGTAATGACACATAATAGGACATCACAACATAGAAATGAAAACGTAATGATACATAATATGACATCACAACAGGGAAATCAGAACGGTATAACACATAATAGGACATCACAACATAGAAATCAGAACGTAATGATACATAATAGGACATCACAACATAGAAATCAGAACGTAATGACACAAAATAGGACATCACAACATGGAAATTAGAACGTAATGACACATAATAGGACATCATAACATAGAAATCAGAACGTAATGACACATAATAGGACATCACAACACGGAACTGAGAACGTAATGACACATAATAGGACATCACAACATAGAAATCAGAACGTAATGACACATAATAGGACATCACAACATATAAATCAGAACGTAATGACACATACTAGGACATCACAACATGGACATAAGAACGTAATGACACATAATAGGACATCACAACATAGAAATCAGAACGTAATGACACATAATGGGACATCACAACATGGAAATCAGAACGTAATGACACATAATAGGTCATCACAACATGGAAATCAGAACTTAATGACACATAATAGGACTTCACAACATAGAAATCAGAACGTAATGACACATAATAGGACATCACAACATTCAAATCAGAACGTAATGACACATAATGGGACATCACAACATAGAAATCAGAACGTAATGACACAAAATAGGACATCACAACATGGAAATCAGAACGTAATGACACATAATAGGGCATCACAACATAGAAATCAGAATGTCATGACACATAATAGGACATCACAACACGGAACTGAGAACGTAATGACACATAATAGGACATCACAACATAGAAATCATAACGTAATGACATATAATAGGACATCAAAACATAGAAATCAGAATGTAATGACACATAATAGGACATCACAACATGGATATCAGAACGTAATGACACATAATAGGACATCACGACATATAAATCAGAACGTAATGACACATAATAGGACATCACAACATAGAAATCAGAACGTAATGACACAAAATAGGACATCACAACATGAAAATCAGAACGTAATGACACATAATAGAACATCACTACATAGAAATCAGAACGTAATGACACATAATAGGACATCACAACATAGAAATCAGAACGTAATGACACATAATAGGACATCACAACATAGAAATCAGAACGTAATGACGCATAATAGGACATCACAACATGGAAATCAGAACGTAATGACACATAATAGGACATCACAACATAGAAATCAGAACGGAATGACACATAATAGGACATCAAAACATAGAAATCAGAACGTTATGACACATAATAGGACATCACAACATAGAAATAAGAACGTAATGACACATAATAGGACATCACAACATAGAAATCATAACGTAATGACATATAATAGGACATCAAACATAGAAATCAGAACGTAATGACACATAATAGGACATCACAACATGGAAATCAGAACGTAATGACACATAATAGGACATCACGACATATAAATCAGAACGTAATGACACATAATAGGACATCACAACATAGAATCAGAACGTAATGACACAAAATAGGACATCACAACATGAAAATCAGAACGTAATGACACATAATAGGACATCACTACATAGAAATCAGAACGTAATGACACATAATAGGACATCAAAACATATAAATCAGAACGTAATGACACATAATAGGACATCACAACATAGAAATCAGAACGTAATGACGCATAATAGGACATCACAACATGGAAATCCGAACGTAATGACACATAATAGGACATCACAACATAGAAATCAGAACGTAATGATACATAATAGGACATCACAACATATAAATCAGAACGTAATGACGCATAATAGGACATCACAACATAGAAATCAGAACGTAATGACGCATAATAGGACATCACAACATAGAAATCAGACGTAATGACACATAATAGGACATCACAACATAGAAATAAGAACGTTATGACACATAATAGGACATCACAACATAGAAATCAGAACGTAATGACACATAATAGGACATCACAACATAGAAATCAGAACGTAATGACACATAATATGACATCACAACATGGAAATCAGAACGTAATGACACATAATAGGACATCACAACATAGAAATCAGAACGTTATGACACATAATAGGACATCAAAACATAGAAATCAGAACGCAATGACTCATAATAGGACATCACAACATGGAAATCAGAACGTAATGACACATGATAGGACATCACAACATAGAAATCAGAACGTAATGACACATAATAGGACATCACAACATAGAAATCAGAACGTAATGACACATAACGTGACAGCACAACAGGGAAATCAGAACGTTATGACACATAATAGGACATCACAACATAGAAATCAGAACGTAAAGACACATAATAGGACATCACAACATATAAATCAGAACGTAATGACACATAATAGGACATCACAACATAGAAATCAAAACGTAATGACACATAATAGGACATCACAACATATAAATCAGAACGTAATGACACATAATAGGACATCACAACATATAAATCAGAACGTAATGACACATAATAGGACATCACAACATAGAAATCAGAACGTAATGACACATAATAGGACATCACAACATAGAAATCAGAACGTAATGACACATAAAAGGACATCACAACATAGAAACCAGAACGTACTGACACATAATAGGACATCACAACATAGAAATCAGAACATAATGACACATATTAGGACATCACAACATGCAAATCAGAACGTAATGACACATAATAGGACATCACACAGAACGTAATGACACATAATAGGACATCAAAACATATAAATCAGAACGTAATGACACATAATAGGACATCACAACATAGAAATCAGAACGTAATGACACATAATAGGACATCACAACATAGAAATCAGAACGTAATGACACATAAAAGGACATCACAACATAGAAACCAGAACGTACTGACACATAATAGGACATCACAACATAGAAATCAGAACATAATGACACATATTAGGACATCAAAACATGCAAATCAGAACGTAATGACACATAATAGGACATCACAACATAGAAATCAGAACGTAATGACACATATTAGGACATCACAACATAGAAATCAGAACGTAATGACACAAAATAGGACATCACAACATGAAAATCAGAACGTAATGACACATAATAGGACATCACTACATAGAAATCAGAACGTAATGACACATAATAGGACATCACAACATAGAAATCAGAACGTAATGACACATATTAGGACATCACAACATAGAAATCAGAACGTAATGACGCATAATAGGACATCACAACATAGAAATTAGAACGTTATGACACATAATAGGACATCACAACATAGAAATCAGAACGGAATGACACATAATAGGACATCACAACATAGAAATTAGAACGTTATGACACATAATAGGACATCACAACATAGAAATAAGAACGTAATGACACTTAATAGGACATCACAACATAGAAATCATAATGTAATGACATATAATAGGATATCAAAACATAGAAATCAGAACGTAATGACACATATTAGGACATCACAACATAGAAATCAGAACGTAATGACACATAATAGGACATCACAACATAGAAATTAGAACGTAATGACACATAATAGGACATCACAACATAGAAATCAGAACGGAATGACACATAATAGGACATCACAACATATAAATTAGAACGTTATGACACATAATAGGACATCACAACATAGAAATAAGAACGTAATGACACTTAATAGGACATCACAACATAGAAATCATAATGTAATGACATATAATAGGATATCAAAACATAGAAATCAGAACGTAATGACACATAATAGGACATCACAACATGGAAATCAGAACGTAATGACACATAATAGGACATCACGACATATAAATCAGAACGTAATGACACATAATAGGACATCACAACATAGAATCAGAACGTAATGACACAAAATAGGACATCACAACATGAAAATCAGAACGTAATGACACATAATAGGACATCACTACATAGAAATCAGAACGTAATGACACATAATAGGACATCACAACATAGAAATAAGAACGTAATGACACATAATAGGACATCACAACATAGAAATCATAACGTAATGACATATAATAGGACATCAAAACATAGAAATCAGAACGTAATGACACATAATAGGACATCACAACATGGAAATCAGAACGTAATGACACATAATAGGACATCACGACATATAAATCAGAACGTAATGACACATAATAGGACATCACAACATAGAATTAGAACGTAATGACACATAATAGGACATCACGACATATAAATCAGAACGTAATGACACATAATAGGACATCACAACATAGAATCAGAACGTAATGACACAAAATAGGACATCACAACATGAAAATCAGAACGTAATGACACATAATAGGACATCACTACATAGAAATCAGAACGTAATGACACATAATAGGACATCACAACATAGAAATAAGAACGTAATGACACATAATAGGACATCACAACATAGAAATCATAACGTAATGACATATAATAGGACATCAAAACATAGAAATCAGAACGTAATGACACATACTAGGACATCACAACATGGAAATCAGAACGTAATGACACATAATAGGACATCACGACATATAAATCAGAACGTAATGACACATAATAGGACATCACAACATAGAATCAGAACGTAATGACACAAAATAGGACATCACAACATGAAAATCAGAACGTAATGACACATAATAGGACATCACTACATAGAAATCAGAACGTAATGACACATAATAGGACATCACAACATATAAATCAGAACGTAATGACACATAATAGGACATCACAACATAGAAATCAGAACGTAATGACGCATAATAGGACATCACAACATGGAAATCAGAACGTAATGACACATAATAGGACATCACAACATAGAAATCAGAACGTAATGATACATAATAGGACATCACAACATATAAATCAGAACGTAATGACGCATAATAGGACATCACAACATAGAAATCAGAACGTAATGAGGCATAATAGGACATCACAACATAGAAATCAGACCGTAATGACACATAATAGGACATCACAACATAGAAATAAGAACGTTATGACACATAATAGGACATCACAACATAGAAATCAGAACGTAATGACACATAATAGGACATCACAACATAGAAATCAGAACGTAATGACACATAATATGACATCACAACATGGAAATCAGAACGTAATGACACATAATAGGACATCACAACATAGAAATCAGAACGCTATGACACATAATAGGACATCAAAACATAGAAATCAGAACGCAATGACTCATAATAGGACATCACAACATGGAAATCAGAACGTAATGACACATGATAGGACATCATAACATAGAAATCAGAACGGAATACCACATATTAGGACATCAAAACATAGAAATCAGAATGTTATGACACATAATAGGACATCACAACATAGAAATCAGAACGTAATGACACATAATAGGACATCACAACATAGAAATCAGAACGTAATGACACATAATGTGACAGCACAACAGGGAAATCAGAACGTTATGACACATAATAGGACATCACAACATAGAAATCAGAACGTAAAGACACATAATAGGACATCACAACATATAAATCATAACGTAATGACACATAATAGGACATCACAACATAGAAATCAAAACGTAATGACACATAATAGGACATCACAACATATAAATCAGAACGTAATGACACATAATAGGACATCACAACATATAAATCAGAACGTAATGACACATAATAGGACATCACAACATAGAAATCAGAACGTAATGACACATAATAGGACATCACAACATAGAAATCAGAACGTAATGACACATAAAAGGACATCACAACATAGAAACCAGAACGTACTGACACATAATAGGACATCACAACATAGAAATCAGAACATAATGACACATATTAGGACATCACAACATGCAAATCAGAACGTAATGACACATAATAGGACATCACACAGAACGTAATGACACATAATAGGACATCACAACATATAAATCAGAACGTAATGACACATAATAGGACATCACAACATAGAAATCAGAACGTAATGACACATAATAGGACATCACAACATAGAAATCAGAACGTAATGACACATAAAAGGACATCACAACATAGAAACCAGAACGTACTGACACATAATAGGACATCACAACATAGAAATCAGAACATAATGACACATATTAGGACATCACAACATGCAAATCAGAACGTAATGACACATAATAGGACATCACAACATAGAAATCAGAACGTAATGACACATATTAGGACATCACAACATAGAAATCAGAACGTAATGACACAAAATAGGACATCACAACATGAAAATCAGAACGTAATGACACATAATAGAACATCACTACATAGAAATCAGAACGTAATGACACATAATAGGACATCACAACATAGAAATCAGAACGTAATGACACATATTAGGACATCACAACATAGAAATCAGAACGTAATGACGCATAATAGGACATCACAACATAGAAATTAGAACGTTATGACACATAATAGGACATCACAACATAGAAATCAGAACGGAATGACACATAATAGGACATCACAACATAGAAATTAGAACGTTATGACACATAATAGGACATCACAACATAGAAATAAGAACGTAATGACACTTAATAGGACATCACAACATAGAAATCATAATGTAATGACATATAATAGGATATCAAAACATAGAAATCAGAACGTAATGACACATATTAGGACATCACAACATAGAAATCAGAATGTAATGACGCATAATAGGACATCACAACATAGAAATTAGAACGTAATGACACATAATAGGACATCACAACATAGAAATCAGAACGGAATGACACATAATAGGACATCACAACATAGAAATTAGAACGTTATGACACATAATAGGACATCACAACATAGAAATAAGAACGTAATGACACTTAATAGGACATCACAACATAGAAATCATAATGTAATGACATATAATAGGATATCAAAACATAGAAATCAGAACGTAATGACACATAATAGGACATCACAACATGGAAATCAGAACGTAATGACACATAATAGGACATCACGACATATAAATCAGAACGTAATGACACATAATAGGACATCACAACATAGAATCAAAACGTAATGACACAAAATAGGACATCACAACATGAAAATCAGAACGTAATGACACATAATAGGACATCACTACATAGAAATCAGAACGTAATGACACATAATAGGACATCACAACATATAAATCAGAACGTAATGACACATAATAGGACATCACAACATAGAAATCAGAACGTAATGACGCATAATAGGACATCACAACATGGAAATCAGAACGTAATGACACATAATAGGACATCACAACTTAGAAATCAGAACGTAATGATACATAATAGGACATCACAACATAGAAATCAGAACGTAATGATACATAATAGGACATCACAACATATAAATCAGAACGTAATGACGCAAAATAGGACATCACAACATAGAAATCAGAACGTAATGACGCATAATAGGACATCACAACATAGAAATCAGACCGTAATGACACATAATAGGACATCACAACATAGAAATAAGAACGTTATGACACATAATAGGACATCACAACATAGAAATCAGAACGTAATGACACATAATAGGACATCACAACATAGAAATCAGAACGTAATGACACATAATATGACATCACAACATGGAAATCAGAACGTAATGACACATAATAGGACATCACAACATAGAAATCAGAACGTTATGACACATAATAGGACATCAAAACATAGAAATCAGAACGCAATGACACATAATAGGACATCACAACATGGAAATCAGAAGGTAATGACACATGATAGGACATCATAACATAGAAATCAGAACGGAATGACACATATTAGGACATCAAAACATAGAAATCAGAATGTTATGACACATAATAGGACATCACAACATAGAAATCAGAACGTAATGACACATAATAGGACATCACAACATATAAATCAGAACGTAATGACACATAATAGGACATCACAACATATAAATCAGAACGTAATGACACATAATAGGACATCACAACATAGAAATCAGAACGTAATGACACATAATAGGACATCACAACATAGAAATCAGAACTTAATGACACATAAAAGGACATCACAACATAGAAACCAGAACGTACTGACACATAATAGGACATCACAACATAGAAATCAGAACATAATGACACATATTAGGACATCACAACATGCAAATCAGAACGTAATGACACATAATAGGACATCACAACATAGAAATCAGAACGTAATGACACATATTAGGACATCACAACATAGAAATCAGAACGTAATGACACAAAATAGGACATCACAACATGAAAATCAGAACGTAATGACACATAATAGGACATCACAACATAGAAATCAGAACGTAATGACACATATTAGGACATCACAACATAGAAATCAGAACGTAATGACGCATAATAGGACATCACAACATGGAAATCAGAACGTAATGACACATAATAGGACATTACAACATAGAAATCAGAACGGAATGACACATAATAGGACATCACAACATAGAAATTAGAACGTTATGACACATAATAGGACATCACAACATAGAAATAAGAACGTAATGACACTTAATAGGACATCACAACATAGAAATCATAATGTAATGACATATAATAGGACATCAAAGCATAGAAATCAGAACGTAATGACACATAATAGGACATCACAACATGGAAATCAGAACGTAATGACACATAATAGGACATCACGACATATAAATCAGAACGTAATGACGCATAATAGGACATCACAACATGGAAAACAGAACGTAATGACACATAATAGAACATCACAACATAGAAATCAGAACGGAATTACACATAATAGGACATCAAAACATAGAAATCAGAACGTTATGACACATAATAGGACATCACAACATAGAAATCAGAACGTAATGACACTTAATAGGACATCACAACATAGAAATCATAATGTAATGACATATAATAGGATATCAAAACATAGAAATCAGAACGTAATGACACATAATAGGACATCACAACATGGAAATCAGAACGTAATGACACATAATAGGACATCACGACATATAAATCAGAACGTAATGACACATAATAGGACATCACAACATAGAATCAAAACGTAATGACACAAAATAGGACATCACAACATGAAAATCAGAACGTAATGACACATAATAGGACATCACTACATAGAAATCAGAACGTAATGACACATAATAGGACATCACAACATATAAATCAGAACGTAATGACACATAATAGGACATCACAACATAGAAATCAGAACGTAATGACGCATAATAGGACATCACAACATGGAAATCAGAACGTAATGACACATAATAGGACATCACAACATAGAAATCAGAACGTAATGATACATAATAGGACATCACAACATAGAAATCAGAACGTAATGATACATAATAGGACATCACAACATATAAATCAGAACGTAATGACGCAAAATAGGACATCACAACATAGAAATCAGAACGTAATGACGCATAATAGGACATCACAACATAGAAATCAGACCGTAATGACACATAATAGGACATCACAACATAGAAATAAGAACGTTATGACACATAATAGGACATCACAACATAGAAATCAGAACGTAATGACACATAATAGGACATCACAACATAGAAATCAGAACGTAATGACACATAATATGACATCACAACATGGAAATCAGAACGTAATGACACATAATAGGACATCACAACATAGAAATCAGAACGTTATGACACATAATAGGACATCAAAACATAGAAATCAGAACGCAATGACACATAATAGGACATCACAACATGGAAATCAGAAGGTAATGACACATGATAGGACATCATAACATAGAAATCAGAACGGAATGACACATATTAGGACATCAAAACATAGAAATCAGAATGTTATGACACATAATAGGACATCACAACATAGAAATCAGAACGTAACGATACATAATAGGACATCACAACATATAAATCAGAACGTAATGACACATAATAGGACATCACAACATATAAATCAGAACGTAATGACACATAATAGGACATCACAACATAGAAATCAGAACGTAATGACACATAATAGGACATCACAACATAGAAATCAGAACGTAATGACACATAAAAGGACATCACAACATAGAAACCAGAACGTACTGACACATAATAGGACATCACAACATAGAAATCAGAACATAATGACACATATTAGGACATCACAACATGCAAATCAGAACGTAATGACACATAATAGGACATCACAACATAGAAATCAGAACGTAATGACACATATTAGGACATCACAACATAGAAATCAGAACGTAATGACACAAAATAGGACATCACAACATGAAAATCAGAACGTAATGACACATAATAGGACATCACAACATAGAAATCAGAACGTAATGACACATATTAGGACATCACAACATAGAAATCAGAACGTAATGACGCATAATAGGACATCACAACATGGAAATCAGAACGTAATGACACATAATAGGACATTACAACATAGAAATCAGAACGGAATGACACATAATAGGACATCACAACATAGAAATTAGAACGTTATGACACATAATAGGACATCACAACATAGAAATAAGAACGTAATGACACTTAATAGGACATCACAACATAGAAATCATAATGTAATGACATATAATAGGACATCAAAACATAGAAATCAGAACGTAATGACACATAATAGGACATCACAACATGGAAATCAGAACGTAATGACACATAATAGGACATCACGACATATAAATCAGAACGTAATGACGCATAATAGGACATCACAACATGGAAAACAGAACGTAATGACACATAATAGAACATCACAACATAGAAATCAGAACGGAATTACACATAATAGGACATCAAAACATAGAAATCAGAACGTTATGACACATAATAGGACATCACAACATAGAAATCAGAACGTAATGACACATAATAGGACATCACAACATAGAAATTAGAACGTTATGACACATAATAGGACATCACAACATAGAAATAAGAACGTAATGACACTTAATAGGACATCACAACATAGAAATCATAATGTAATGACATATAATAGGATATCAAAACATAGAAATCAGAACGTAATGACACATATTAGGACATCACAACATAGAAATCAGAACATAATGACACATAATAGGACATCACAACATAGAAATTAGAACGTAATGACACATAATAGGACATCACAACATAGAAATCAGAACGGAATGACACATAATAGGACATCACAACATATAAATTAGAACGTTATGACACATAATAGGACATCACAACATAGAAATAAGAACGTAATGACACTTAATAGGACATCACAACATAGAAATCATAATGTAATGACATATAATAGGATATCAAAACATAGAAATCAGAACGTAATGACACATAATAGGACATCACAACATGGAAATCAGAACGTAATGACACATAATAGGACATCACGACATATAAATCAGAACGTAATGACACATAATAGGACATCACAACATAGAATCAGAACGTAATGACACAAAATAGGACATCACAACATGAAAATCAGAACGTAATGACACATAATAGGACATCACTACATAGAAATCAGAACGTAATGACACATAATAGGACATCACAACATAGAAATAAGAACGTAATGACACATAATAGGACATCACAACATAGAAATCATAACGTAATGACATATAATAGGACATCAAAACATAGAAATCAGAACGTAATGACACATAATAGGACATCACAACATGGAAATCAGAACGTAATGACACATAATAGGACATCACGACATATAAATCAGAACGTAATGACACATAATAGGACATCACAACATAGAATTAGAACGTAATGACACATAATAGGACATCACGACATATAAATCAGAACGGAATGACACATAATAGGACATCACAACATAGAATCAGAACGTAATGACACAAAATAGGACATCACAACATGAAAATCAGAACGTAATGACACATAATAGGACATCACTACATAGAAATCAGAACGTAATGACACATAATAGGACATCACAACATAGAAATAAGAACGTAATGACACATAATAGGACATCACAACATAGAAATCATAACGTAATGACATATAATAGGACATCAAAACATAGAAATCAGAACGTAATGACACATACTAGGACATCACAACATGGAAATCAGAACGTAATGACACATAATAGGACATCACGACATATAAATCAGAACGTAATGACACATAATAGGACATCACAACATAGAATCAGAACGTAATGACACAAAATAGGACATCACAACATGAAAATCAGAACGTAATGACACATAATAGGACATCACTACATAGAAATCAGAACGTAATGACACATAATAGGACATCACAACATATAAATCAGAACGTAATGACACATAATAGGACATCACAACATAGAAATCAGAACGTAATGACGCATAATAGGACATCACAACATGGAAATCAGAACGTATTGACACATAATAGGACATCACAACATAGAAATCAGAACGTAATGATACATAATAGGACATCACAACATATAAATCAGAAAGTAATGACGCATAATAGGACATCACAACATAGAAATCAGAACGTAATGAGGCATAATAGGACATCACAACATAGAAATCAGACCGTAATGACACATAATAGGACATCACAACATAGAAATAAGAACGTTATGACACATAATAGGACATCACAACATAGAAATCAGAACGTAATGACACATAATAGGACATCACAACATAGAAATCAGAACGTAATGACACATAATATGACATCACAACATGGAAATCAGAACGTAATGACACATAATAGGACATCACAACATAGAAATCAGAACGCTATGACACATAATAGGACATAAAAACATAGAAATCAGAACGCAATGACTCATAATAGGACATCACAACATGGAAATCAGAACGTAATGACACATGATAGGACATCATAACATAGAAATCAGAACGGAATACCACATATTAGGACATCAAAACATAGAAATCAGAATGTTATGACACATAATAGGACATCACAACATAGAAATCAGAACGTAATGACACATAATAGGACATCACAACATAGAAATCAGAACGTAATGACACATAATGTGACAGCACAACAGGGAAATCAGAACGTTATGACACATAATAGGACATCACAACATAGAAATCAGAACGTAAAGACACATAATAGGACATCACAACATATAAATCATAACGTAATGACACATAATAGGACATCACAACATAGAAATCAAAACGTAATGACACATAATAGGACATCACAACATATAAATCAGAACGTAATGACACATAATAGGACATCACAACATATAAATCAGAACGTAATGACACATAATAGGACATCACAACATAGAAATCAGAACGTAATGACACATAATAGGACATCACAACATAGAAATCAGAACGTAATGACACATAAAAGGACATCACAACATAGAAACCAGAACGTACTGACACATAATAGGACATCACAACATAGAAATCAGAACATAATGACACATATTAGGACATCACAACATGCAAATCAGAACGTAATGACACATAATAGGACATCACACAGAACGTAATGACACATAATAGGACATCACAACATATAAATCAGAATGTAATGACACATAATAGGACATCACAACATAGAAATCAGAACGTAATGACACATAATAGGACATCACAACATAGAAATCAGAACGTAATGACACATAAAAGGACATCACAACATAGAAACCAGAACGTACTGACACATAATAGGACATCACAACATAGAAATCAGAACATAATGACACATATTAGGACATCACAACATGCAAATCAGAACGTAATGACACATAATAGGACATCACAACATAGAAATCAGAACGTAATGACACATATTAGGACATCACAACATAGAAATCAGAACGTAATGACACAAAATAGGACATCACAACATGAAAATCAGAACGTAATGACACATAATAGAACATCACTACATAGAAATCAGAACGTAATGACACATAATAGGACATCACAACATAGAAATCAGAACGTAATGACACATATTAGGACATCACAACATAGAAATCAGAACGTAATGACGCATAATAGGACATCACAACATAGAAATTAGAACGTTATGACACATAATAGGACATCACAACATAGAAATCAGAACGGAATGACACATAATAGGACATCACAACATAGAAATTAGAACGTTATGACACATAATAGGACATCACAACATAGAAATAAGAACGTAATGACACTTAATAGGACATCACAACATAGAAATCATAATGTAATGACATATAATAGGATATCAAAACATAGAAATCAGAACGTAATGACACATATTAGGACATCACAACATAGAAATCAGAACGTAATGACGCATAATAGGACATCACAACATAGAAATTAGAACGTAATGACACATAATAGGACATCACAACATAGAAATCAGAACGGAATGACACATAATAGGACATCACAACATAGAAATTAGAACGTTATGACACATAATAGGACATCACAACATAGAAATAAGAACGTAATGACACTTAATAGGACATCACAACATAGAAATCATAATGTAATGACATATAATAGGATATCAAAACATAGAAATCAGAACGTAATGACACATAATAGGACATCACAACATGGAAATCAGAACGTAATGACACATAATAGGACATCACGACATATAAATCAGAACGTAATGACACATAATAGGACATCACAACATAGAATCAGAACGTAATGACACAAAATAGGACATCACAACATGAAAATCAGAACGTAATGACACATAATAGGACATCACTACATAGAAATCAGAACGTAATGACACATAATAGGACATCACAACATAGAAATAAGAACGTAATGACACATAATAGGACATCACAACATAGAAATCATAACGTAATGACATATAATAGGACATCAAAACATAGAAATCAGAACGTAATGACACATACTAGGACATCACAACATGGAAATCAGAACGTAATGACACATAATAGGACATCACGACATATAAATCAGAACGTAATGACACAAAATAGGACATCACAACATGAAAATCAGAACGTAATGACACATAATAGGACATCACTACATAGAAATCAGAACGTAATGACACATAATAGGACATCACAACATATAAATCAGAACGTAATGACACATAATAGGACATCACAACATAGAAATCAGAACGTAATGACGCATAATAGGACATCACAACATGGAAATCAGAACGTAATGACACATAATAGGACATCACAACTTAGAAATCAGAACGTAATGATACATAATAGGACATCACAACATAGAAATCAGAACGTAATGATACATAATAGGACATCACAACATATAAATCAGAACGTAATGACGCAAAATAGGACATCACAACATAGAAATCAGAACGTAATGACGCATAATAGGACATCACAACATAGAAATCAGACCGTAATGACACATAATAGGACATCACAACATAGAAATAAGAACGTTATGACACATAATAGGACATCACAACATAGAAATCAGAACGTAATGACACATAATAGGACATCACAACATAGAAATCAGAACGTAATGACACATAATATGACATCACAACATGGAAATCAGAACGTAATGACACATAATAGGACATCACAACATAGAAATCAGAACGTTATGACACATAATAGGACATCAAAACATAGAAATCAGAACGCAATGACACATAATAGGACATCACAACATGGAAATCAGAAGGTAATGACACATGATAGGACATCATAACATAGAAATCAGAACGGAATGACACATATTAGGACATCAAAACATAGAAATCAGAATGTTATGACACATAATAGGACATCACAACATAGAAATCAGAACGTAATGACACATAATAGGACATCACAACATATAAATCAGAACGTAATGACACATAATAGGACATCACAACATATAAATCAGAACGTAATGACACATAATAGGACATCACAACATAGAAATCAGAACGTAATGACACATAATAGGACATCATAACATAGAAATCAGAACGTAATGACACATAAAAGGACATCACAACATAGAAACCAGAACGTACTGACACATAATAGGACATCACAACATAGAAATCAGAACATAATGACACATATTAGGACATCACAACATGCAAATCAGAACGTAATGACACATAATAGGACATCACAACATAGAAATCAGAACGTAATGACACATATTAGGACATCACAACATAGAAATCAGAACGTAATGACACAAAATAGGACATCACAACATGAAAATCAGAACGTAATGACACATAATAGGACATCACAACATAGAAATCAGAACGTAATGACACATATTAGGACATCACAACATAGAAATCAGAACGTAATGACGCATAATAGGACATCACAACATGGAAATCAGAACGTAATGACACATAATAGGACATTACAACATAGAAATCAGAACGGAATGACACATAATAGGACATCACAACATAGAAATTAGAACGTTATGACACATAATAGGACATCACAACATAGAAATAAGAACGTAATGACACTTAATAGGACATCACAACATAGAAATCATAATGTAATGACATATAATAGGACATCAAAACATAGAAATCAGAACGTAATGACACATAATAGGACATCACAACATGGAAATCAGAACGTAATGACACATAATAGGACATCACGACATATAAATCAGAACGTAATGACGCATAATAGGACATCACAACATGGAAAACAGAACGTAATGACACATAATAGAACATCACAACATAGAAATCAGAACGGAATTACACATAATAGGACATCAAAACATAGAAATCAGAACGTTATGACACATAATAGGACATCACAACATAGAAATCAGAACGTAATGACACTTAATAGGACATCACAACATAGAAATCATAATGTAATGACATATAATAGGATATCAAAACATAGAAATCAGAACGTAATGACACATAATAGGACATCACAACATGGAAATCAGAACGTAATGACACATAATAGGACATCACGACATATAAATCAGAACGTAATGACACATAATAGGACATCACAACATAGAATCAAAACGTAATGACACAAAATAGGACATCACAACATGAAAATCAGAACGTAATGACACATAATAGGACATCACTACATAGAAATCAGAACGTAATGACACATAATAGGACATCACAACATATAAATCAGAACGTAATGACACATAATAGGACATCACAACATAGAAATCAGAACGTAATGACGCATAATAGGACATCACAACATGGAAATCAGAACGTAATGACACATAATAGGACATCACAACATAGAAATCAGAACGTAATGATACATAATAGGACATCACAACATAGAAATCAGAACGTAATGATACATAATAGGACATCACAACATATAAATCAGAACGTAATGACGCAAAATAGGACATCACAACATAGAAATCAGAACGTAATGACGCATAATAGGACATCACAACATAGAAATCAGACCGTAATGACACATAATAGGACATCACAACATAGAAATAAGAACGTTATGACACATAATAGGACATCACAACATAGAAATCAGAACGTAATGACACATAATAGGACATCACAACATAGAAATCAGAACGTAATGACACATAATATGACATCACAACATGGAAATCAGAACGTAATGACACATAATAGGACATCACAACATAGAAATCAGAACGTTATGACACATAATAGGACATCAAAACATAGAAATCAGAACGCAATGACACATAATAGGACATCACAACATGGAAATCAGAAGGTAATGACACATGATAGGACATCATAACATAGAAATCAGAACGGAATGACACATATTAGGACATCAAAACATAGAAATCAGAATGTTATGACACATAATAGGACATCACAACATAGAAATCAGAACGTAATGACACATAATAGGACATCACAACATATAAATCAGAACGTAATGACACATAATAGGACATCACAACATATAAATCAGAACGTAATGACACATAATAGGACATCACAACATAGAAATCAGAACGTAATGACACATAATAGGACATCACAACATAGAAATCAGAACGTAATGACACATAAAAGGACATCACAACATAGAAACCAGAACGTACTGACACATAATAGGACATCACAACATAGAAATCAGAACATAATGACACATATTAGGACATCACAACATGCAAATCAGAACGTAATGACACATAATAGGACATCACAACATAGAAATCAGAACGTAATGACACATATTAGGACATCACAACATAGAAATCAGAACGTAATGACACAAAATAGGACATCACAACATGAAAATCAGAACTTAATGACACATAATAGGACATCACAACATAGAAATCAGAACGTAATGACACATATTAGGACATCACAACATAGAAATCAGAACGTAATGACGCATAATAGGACATCACAACATGGAAATCAGAACGTAATGACACATAATAGGACATTACAACATAGAAATCAGAACGGAATGACACATAATAGGACATCACAACATAGAAATTAGAACGTTATGACACATAATAGGACATCACAACATAGAAATAAGAACGTAATGACACTTAATAGGACATCACAACATAGAAATCATAATGTAATGACATATAATAGGACATCAAAACATAGAAATCAGAACGTAATGACACATAATAGGACATCACAACATGGAAATCAGAACGTAATGACACATAATAGGACATCACGACATATAAATCAGAACGTAATGACGCATAATAGGACATCACAACATGGAAAACAGAACGTAATGACACATAATAGAACATCACAACATAGAAATCAGAACGGAATTACACATAATAGGACATCAAAACATAGAAATCAGAACGTTATGACACATAATAGGACATCACAACATAGAAATCAGAACGTAATGACACATAATAGGACATCACAACATAGAAATCAAAACGTAATGATACATAATATGACATCACAACCGGGAAATCAGAACGTTATAACACATAATAGGACATCACAACATAGAAATCAGAACGTAATGATACATAATAGGACATCACAACATAGAAATCAGAACGTAATGACATAAAATAGGACATCACAACATGAAAATCAGAACGTAATGACACATAATAGGACATCACAACATAGAAATCAGAACGTTATGACACATAATAGGACATCACCACATATAAATCAGAACGTAATGACACATAATAGGACATCACAACATATAAATCAGAACGTAATGACACATAAAAGGACATCACAACATAGAAATCAGAACGTAATGACACATAATAGGACATCACAACATAGAAATCAGAACGTAATGACACATAATAGGACATCACAACATAGAAACCAGAACGTACTGACACATAATAGGACATCACAACATAGAAATCAGAACGTAATGACACATAATAGGACATCACAACATGCAAATCAGAACGTAATGACACATAATGGGACATCACAACATAGAAATCAGAACGTAATGACACATATTAGGACATCACAACATAGAAATCAGAACGTAATGACACATAATAGGACATCACAAAATGCAAATCAGAACGTAATGACACATAATGGGACATCAGAACATAGAAATCAGAACGTAATGACACAAAATAGGACATCACAACATGGAAATCAGAACGTAATGACACATAATAGGGCATCACAACATAGAAATCAGAATGTCATGACACATAATAGGACATCACAACACGGAACTGAGAACGTAATGACACATATTAGGACATCACAACATAGAAATCATATCGTAATGACATATAATAGGACATCAAAACATAGAAATCAGAACGTAATGACACATAATAGGACATCACAACATGGAAATCAGAACGTAATGACACATAATAGGACATCACGACATATAAATCAGAACGTAATGACACATAATAGGACATCACAACATAGAAATCAGAAGGTAATGACACAAAATAGGACATCACAACATGAAAATCAGAACGTAATGACACATAATAGAACATCACTACATAGAAATCAGAACGTAATGACACATAATAGGACATCACAACATAGAAATCGGAACGTAATGACACATAATAGGACATCACAACATAGAAATCAGAACGTAATGACGCATAATAGGACATCACAACATGGAAATCAGAACGTAATGACACATAATAGGACATCACAACATAGACATCAGAACGGAATGACACATAATAGGACATCAAAACATAGAAATCAGAACGTTATGACGCATAATAGGACATCACAACATAGAAATAAGAACGTAATGACACATAATAGGACATCACAACATAGAAATCATAACGTAATGACATATAATAGGGCATCAAAACATATAAATCAGAACGTAATGATACATAATAGGACATCACAACATATAAATCAGAACGTAATGACGCATAATAGGACATCACAACATAGAAATCAGAACGTAATGACGCATAATAGGACATCACAACATAGAAATCAGAACGTAATGACACATAATAGGACATCACAACATAGAAATCAGAACGTAATGACACATAATATGACATCACAACATGGAAATCAGAACGTAATGACACATAATAGGACATCACAACATAGAAATCAGAACGTTATGACACATAATAGGACATCAAAACATAGAAATCAGAACGTAATGACACATAATAGGACATCACAACATGGAAATCAGAACGTAATGACACATGATAGGACATCATAACATAGAAATCAGAACGGAATGACACATAATAGGACATCAAAACATAGAAATCAGAATGTTATGACACATAATAGGACATCACAACATAGAAATCAGAACGTAATGACACATAATAGGACATCACAACATAGAAATCAGGACGTAATGACACATAATAGGACATCACAACATATAAATCAGAACGTAATGACACATAATAGGACATCACAACATAGAAATCAGAACGTAATGACACATAATAGGACATCACAACATAGAAATCAGAACGTAATGACACATAATAGGACATCACAACATATAAATCAGAACGTAATGACACATAATAGGACATCACAACATAGAAATCAGAACGTAATGACACATAATAGGACATCACAACATAGAAATCAGAACGTAATGACACATAAAAGGACATCACAACATAGAAACCAGAACGTACTGACACATAATAGGACATCACAACATAGAAATCAGAACATAATGACACATAATAGGACATCACAACATGCAAATCAGAACGTAATGACACATAATAGGACATCACAACATAGAAATCAGAACGCAATGACACATATTAGGACATCACAACATAGAAATCAGAACGTAATGACACAAAATAGGACATCACAACCGGGAAATCAGAACGTTATAGCACATAATAGGACATCACAACATAGAAATCAGAACGTAATGATACATAATAGGACATCACAACATAGAAATCAGAACGTAATGACACAAAATAGGACATCACAACATGAAAATCAGAACGTAATGACACATAATAGGACATCACAACATAGAAATCAGAACGTTATGACACATAATAGGACATCACCACATATATATCAGAACGTAATGACACATAATAGGACATCACAACATATAAATCAGAACGTAATGACACATAAAAGGACATCACAACATAGAAATCAGAACGTAATGACACATAATAGGACATCACAACATAGAAATCAGAACGTAATGACACATAATAGGACATCACAACATATAAATCAGAACGTAATGACACATAATAGGACATCACAACATATAAATCAGAACGTAATGACACATAATAGGACATCACAACATATAAATCAGAACGTAATGACACATAATAGGACATCACAACATAGAAATCAGAACGTAATGACACATAATAGGACATCACAACATAGAAATCAGAACGTAATGACACATAAAAGGACATCACAACATAGAAACCAGAACGTACTGACACATAATAGGACATCACAACATAGAAATCAGAACATAATGACATATATTAGGACATCACAACATGCAAATCAGAACGTAATGACACATAATAGGACATCACAACATAGAAATCAGAACGTAATGACACATATTAGGACATCACAACATAGAAATCAGAACGTAATGACACAAAATAGGACATCACAACATAGAAATCAGAACGTAATGACACATAATAGGGCATCACAACATAGAAATCAGAATGTCATGACACATAATAGGACATCACAACACGGAACTGAGAACGTAATGACACATAATAGGACATCACAACATAGAAATCATAACGTAATGACATATAATAGGACATCAAAACATAGAAATCAGAACGTAATGACACATAATAGGACATCACAACATGGATATCAGAACGTAATGACACATAATAGGACATCACGACATATAAATCAGAACGTAATGACACATAATAGGACATCACAACATAGAAATCAGAACGTAATGACACAAAATAGGACATCACAACATGAAAATCAGAACGTAATGACACATAATAGAACATCACTACATAGAAATCAGAACGTAATGACACATAATAGGACATCACAACATAGAAATCAGAACGTAATGACACATAATAGGACATCACAACATAGAAATCAGAACGTAATGACGCATAATAGGACATCACAACATGGAAATCAGAACGTAATGACACATAATAGGACATCAAAACATAGAAATCAGAACGTTATGACACATAATAGGACATCACAACATAGAAATAAGAACGTAATGACACATCAAAGGACATCACAACATAGAAATCATAACGTAATGACATATAATAGGACATCAAACATAGAAATCAGAACGTAATGACACATAATAGGACATCACAACATGGAAATCAGAACGTAATGACACATAATAGGACATCACGACATATAAATCAGAACGTAATGACACATAATAGGACATCACAACATAGAAATCAGAACGTAATGACACAAAATAGGACATCACAACATGAAAATCAGAACGTAATGACACATAATAGGACATCACTACATAGAAATCAGAACGTAATGACACATAATAGGACATCAAAACATATAAATCAGAACGTAATGACACATAATAGGACATCACAACATAGAAATCAGAACGTAATGACGCATAATAGGACATCACAACATGGAAATCAGAACGTAATGACACATAATAGGACATCACAACATAGAAATCAGAACGTAATGATACATAATAGGACATCACAACATATAAATCAGAACGTAATGACACATAATAGGACATCACAACATAGAAATCAGAACGTAATGACGCATAATAGGACATCACAACATAGAAATCAGACGTAATGACACATAATAGGACATCACAACATAGAAATAAGAACGTTATGACACATAATAGGACATCACAACATAGAAATCAGAACGTAATGACACATAATAGGACATCACAACATAGAAATCAGAACGTAATGACACATAATATGACATCACAACATGGAAATCAGAACGTAATGACACATAATAGGACATCACAACATAGAAATCAGAACGTTATGACACATAATAGGACATCAAAACATAGAAATCAGAACGCAATGACTCATAATAGGACATCACAACATGGAAATCAGAACGTAATGACACATGATAGGACATCATAACATAGAAATCAGAACGGAATGACACATATTAGGACATCAAAACATAGAAATCAGAATGTTATGACACATAATAGGACATCACAACATAGAAATCAGAACGTAATGACACATAATAGGACATCACAACATAGAAATCAGAACGTAATGACACATAATGTGACAGCACAACAGGGAAATCAGAACGTTATGACACATAATAGGACATCACAACATAGAAATCAGAACGTAAAGACACATAATAGGACATCACAACATATAAATCAGAACGTAATGACACATAATAGGACATCACAACATAGAAATCAAAACGTAATGACACATAATAGGACATCACAACATATAAATCAGAACGTAATGACACATAATAGGACATCACAACATATAAATCAGAACGTAATGACACATAATAGGACATCACAACATAGAAATCAGAACGTAATGACACATAATAGGACATCACAACATAGAAATCAGAACGTAATGACACATCAAAGGACATCACAACATAGAAACCAGAACGTACTGACACATAATAGGACATCACAACATAGAAATCAGAACATAATGACACATATTAGGACATCACAACATGCAAATCAGAACGTAATGACACATAATAGGACATCACACAGAACGTAATGACACATAATAGGACATCACAACATATAAATCAGAACGTAATGACACATAATAGGACATCACAACATAGAAATCAGAACGTAATGACACATAATAGGACATCACAACATAGAAACCAGAACGTACTGACACATAATAGGACATCACAACATAGAAATCAGAACATAATGACACATATTAGGACATCACAACATGCAAATCAGAACGTAATGACACATAATAGGACATCACAACATAGAAATCAGAACGTAATGACACAAAATAGGACATCACAACATGAAAATCAGAACGTAATGACACATAATAGAACATCACTACATAGAAATCAGAACGTAATGACACATAATAGGACATCACAACATAGAAATCAGAACGTAATGACACATAATAGGACATCACAACATAGAAATCAGAACGTAATGACGCATAATAGGACATCACAACATGGAAATCAGAACGTAATGACACATAATAGGACATCACAACATAGAAATCAGAACGGAATGACACATAATAGGACATCAAAACATAGAAATCAGAACGTTATGACACATAATAGGACATCACAACATAGAAATAAGAACGTAATGACACATAATAGGACATCACAACATAGAAATCATAACGTAATGACATATAATAGGACATCAAACATAGAAATCAGAACGTAATGACACATAATAGGACATCACAACATGGAAATCAGAACGTAATGACACATAATAGGACATCACGACATATAAATCAGAACGTAATGACACATAATAGGACATCACAACATAGAAATCAGAACGTAATGACACATAATAGGACATCACAACATGAAAATCAGAACGTAATGACACATAATAGGACATCACTACATAGAAATCAGAACGTAATGACACATAATAGGACATCAAAACATATAAATCAGAACGTAATGACACATAATAGGACATCACAACATAGAAATCAGAACGTAATGACGCATAATAGGACATCACAACATGGAAATCAGAACGTAATGACACATAATAGGACATCACAACATAGAAATCAGAACGTAATGATACATAATAGGACATCACAACATATAAATCAGAACGTAATGACACATAATAGGACATCACAACATAGAAATCAGAACGTAATGACGCATAATAGGACATCACAACATAGAAATCAGACGTAATGACACATAATAGGACATCACAACATAGAAATAAGAACGTTATGACACATAATAGGACATCACAACATAGAAATCAGAACGTAATGACACATAATAGGACATCACAACATAGAAATCAGAACGTAATGACACATAATATGACATCACAACATGGAAATCAGAACGTAATGACACATAATAGGACATCACAACATAGAAATCAGAACGTTATGACACATAATAGGACATCAAAACATAGAAATCAGAACGCAATGACTCATAATAGGACATCACAACATGGAAATCAGAACGTAATGACACATGATAGGACATCATAACATAGAAATCAGAACGGAATGACACATATTAGGACATCAAAACATAGAAATCAGAATGTTATGACACATAATAGGACATCACAACATAGAAATCAGAACGTAATGACACATAATAGGACATCACAACATAGAAATCAGAACGTAATGACACATAATGTGACAGCACAACAGGGAAATCAGAACGTTATGACACATAATAGGACATCACAACATAGAAATCAGAACGTAAAGACACATAATAGGACATCACAACATATAAATCAGAACGTAATGACACATAATAGGACATCACAACATAGAAATCAAAACGTAATGACACATAATAGGACATCACAACATATAAATCAGAACGTAATGACACATAATAGGACATCACAACATATAAATCAGAACGTAATGACACATAATAGGACATCACAACATAGAAATCAGAACGTAATGACACATAATAGGACATCACAACATAGAAATCAGAACGTAATGACACATAAAAGGACATCACAACATAGAAACCAGAACGTACTGACACATAATAGGACATCACAACATAGAAATCAGAACATAATGACACATATTAGGACATCACAACATGCAAATCAGAACGTAATGACACATAATAGGACATCACACAGAACGTAATGACACATAATAGGACATCACAACATATAAATCAGAACGTAATGACACATAATAGGACATCACAACATAGAAATCAGAACGTAATGACACATAATAGGACATCACAACATAGAAATCAGAACGTAATGACACATAAAAGGACATCACAACATAGAAACCAGAACGTACTGACACATAATAGGACATCACAACATAGAAATCAGAACATAATGACACATATTAGGACATCACAACATGCAAATCAGAACGTAATGACACATAATAGGACATCACAACATAGAAATCAGAACGTAATGACACATATTAGGACATCACAACATAGAAATCAGAACGTAATGACACAAAATAGGACATCACAACATGAAAATCAGAACGTAATGACACATAATAGGACATCACTACATAGAAATCAGAACGTAATGACACATAATAGGACATCACAACATAGAAATCAGAACGTAATGACACATATTAGGACATCACAACATAGAAATCAGAACGTAATGACGCATAATAGGACATCACAACATAGAAATTAGAACGTTATGACACATAATAGGACATCACAACATAGAAATCAGAACGGAATGACACATAATAGGACATCACAACATAGAAATTAGAACGTTATGACACATAATAGGACATCACAACATAGAAATAAGAACGTAATGACACTTAATAGGACATCACAACATAGAAATCATAATGTAATGACATATAATAGGATATCAAAACATAGAAATCAGAACGTAATGACACATATTAGGACATCACAACATAGAAATCAGAACGTAATGACACATAATAGGACATCACAACATAGAAATTAGAACGTAATGACACATAATAGGACATCACAACATAGAAATCAGAACGGAATGACACATAATAGGACATCACAACATATAAATTAGAACGTTATGACACATAATAGGACATCACAACATAGAAATAAGAACGTAATGACACTTAATAGGACATCACAACATAGAAATCATAATGTAATGACATATAATAGGATATCAAAACATAGAAATCAGAACGTTATGACACATAATAGGACATCACAACATAGAAATAAGAACGTAATGACACATAATAGGACATCACAACATAGAAATCATAACGTAATGACATATAATAGGACATCAAACATAGAAATCAGAACGTAATGACACATAATAGGACATCACAACATGGAAATCAGAACGTAATGACACATAATAGGACATCACGACATATAAATCAGAACGTAATGACACATAATAGGACATCACAACATAGAAATCAGAACGTAATGACACAAAATAGGACATCACAACATGAAAATCAGAACGTAATGACACATAATAGGACATCACTACATAGAAATCAGAACGTAATGACACATAATAGGACATCAAAACATATAAATCAGAACGTAATGACACATAATAGGACATCACAACATAGAAATCAGAACGTAATGACGCATAATAGGACATCACAACATGGAAATCAGAACGTAATGACACATAATAGGACATCACAACATAGAAATCAGAACGTAATGATACATAATAGGATATCACAACATATAAATCAGAACGTAATGACACATAATAGGACATCACAACATAGAAATCAGAACGTAATGACGCATAATAGGACATCACAACATAGAAATCAGACGTAATGACACATAATAGGACATCACAACATAGAAATAAGAACGTTATGACACATAATAGGACATCACAACATAGAAATCAGAACGTAATGACACATAATAGGACATCACAACATAGAAATCAGAACGTAATGACACATAATATGACATCACAACATGGAAATCAGAACGTAATGACACATAATAGGACATCACAACATAGAAATCAGAACGTTATGACACATAATAGGACATCAAAACATAGAAATCAGAACGCAATGACTCATAATAGGACATCACAACATGGAAATCAGAACGTAATGACACATGATAGGACATCATAACATAGAAATCAGAACGGAATGACACATATTAGGACATCAAAACATAGAAATCAGAATGTTATGACACATAATAGGACATCACAACATAGAAATCAGAACGTAATGACACATAATAGGACATCACAACATAGAAATCAGAACGTAATGACACATAATGTGACAGCACAACAGGGAAATCAGAACGTTATGACACATAATAGGACATCACAACATAGAAATCAGAACGTAAAGACACATAATAGGACATCACAACATATAAATCAGAACGTAATGACACATAATAGGACATCACAACATAGAAATCAAAACGTAATGACACATAATAGGACATCACAACATATAAATCAGAACGTAATGACACATAATAGGACATCACAACATAGAAATCAGAACGTAATGACACATAATAGGACATCACAACATAGAAATCAGAACGTAATGACACATAATAGGACATCACAACATAGAAATCAGAACGTAATGACACATAAAAGGACATCACAACATAGAAACCAGAACGTACTGACACATAATAGGACATCACAACATAGAAATCAGAACATAATGACACATATTAGGACATCACAACATGCAAATCAGAACGTAATGACACATAATAGGACATCACACAGAACGTAATGACACATAATAGGACATCACAACATATAAATCAGAACGTAATGACACATAATAGGACATCACAACATAGAAATCAGAACGTAATGACACATAATAGGACATCACAACATAGAAATCAGAACGTAATGACACATAATATGACATCACAACATGGAAATCAGAACGTAATGACACATAATAGGACATCACAACATAGAAATCAGAACGTTATGACACATAATAGGACATCAAAACATAGAAATCAGAACGTAATGACACATAATAGGACATCACAACATGGAAATCAGAACGTAATGACACATGATAGGACATCATAACATAGAAATCAGAACGGAATGACACATAATAGGACATCAAAACATAGAAATCAGAATGTTATGACACATAATAGGACATCACAACATAGAAATCAGAACGTAATGACACATAATAGGACATCACAACATAGAAATCAGGACGTAATGACACATAATAGGACATCACAACATATAAATCAGAACGTAATGACACATAATAGGACATCACAACATAGAAATCAGAACGTAATGACACATAATAGGACATCACAACATAGAAATCAGAACGTAATGACACATAATAGGACATCACAACATATAAATCAGAACGTAATGACACATAATAGGACATCACAACATAGAAATCAGAACGTAATGACACATAATAGGACATCACAACATAGAAATCAGAACGTAATGACACATAAAAGGACATCACAACATAGAAACCAGAACGTACTGACACATAATAGGACATCACAACATAGAAATCAGAACATAATGACACATAATAGGACATCACAACATGCAAATCAGAACGTAATGACACATAATAGGACATCACAACATAGAAATCAGAACGCAATGACACATATTAGGACATCACAACATAGAAATCAGAACGTAATGACACAAAATAGGACATCACAACCGGGAAATCAGAACGTTATAGCACATAATAGGACATCACAACATAGAAATCAGAACGTAATGATACATAATAGGACATCACAACATAGAAATCAGAACGTAATGACACAAAATAGGACATCACAACATGAAAATCAGAACGTAATGACACATAATAGGACATCACAACATAGAAATCAGAACGTTATGACACATAATAGGACATCACCACATATATATCAGAACGTAATGACACATAATAGGACATCACAACATATAAATCAGAACGTAATGACACATAAAAGGACATCACAACATAGAAATCAGAACGTAATGACACATAATAGGACATCACAACATAGAAATCAGAACGTAATGACACATAATAGGACATCACAACATATAAATCAGAACGTAATGACACATAATAGGACATCACAACATATAAATCAGAACGTAATGACACATAATAGGACATCACAACATATAAATCAGAACGTAATGACACATAATAGGACATCACAACATAGAAATCAGAACGTAATGACACATAATAGGACATCACAACATAGAAATCAGAACGTAATGACACATAAAAGGACATCACAACATAGAAACCAGAACGTACTGACACATAATAGGACATCACAACATAGAAATCAGAACATAATGACATATATTAGGACATCACAACATGCAAATCAGAACGTAATGACACATAATAGGACATCACAACATAGAAATCAGAACGTAATGACACATATTAGGACATCACAACATAGAAATCAGAACGTAATGACACAAAATAGGACATCACAACATAGAAATCAGAACGTAATGACACATAATAGGGCATCACAACATAGAAATCAGAATGTCATGACACATAATAGGACATCACAACACGGAACTGAGAACGTAATGACACATAATAGGACATCACAACATAGAAATCATAACGTAATGACATATAATAGGACATCAAAACATAGAAATCAGAACGTAATGACACATAATAGGACATCACAACATGGATATCAGAACGTAATGACACATAATAGGACATCACGACATATAAATCAGAACGTAATGACACATAATAGGACATCACAACATAGAAATCAGAACGTAATGACACAAAATAGGACATCACAACATGAAAATCAGAACGTAATGACACATAATAGAACATCACTACATAGAAATCAGAACGTAATGACACATAATAGGACATCACAACATAGAAATCAGAACGTAATGACACATAATAGGACATCACAACATAGAAATCAGAACGTAATGACGCATAATAGGACATCACAACATGGAAATCAGAACGTAATGACACATAATAGGACATCAAAACATAGAAATCAGAACGTTATGACACATAATAGGACATCACAACATAGAAATAAGAACGTAATGACACATAATAGGACATCACAACATAGAAATCATAACGTAATGACATATAATAGGACATCAAACATAGAAATCAGAACGTAATGACACATAATAGGACATCACAACATGGAAATCAGAACGTAATGACACATAATAGGACATCACGACATATAAATCAGAACGTAATGACACATAATAGGACATCACAACATAGAAATCAGAACGTAATGACACAAAATAGGACATCACAACATGAAAATCAGAACGTAATGACACATAATAGGACATCACTACATAGAAATCAGAACGTAATGACACATAATAGGACATCAAAACATATAAATCAGAACGTAATGACACATAATAGGACATCACAACATAGAAATCAGAACGTAATGACGCATAATAGGACATCACAACATGGAAATCAGAACGTAATGACACATAATAGGACATCACAACATAGAAATCAGAACGTAATGATACATAATAGGACATCACAACATATAAATCAGAACGTAATGACACATAATAGGACATCACAACATAGAAATCAGAACGTAATGACGCATAATAGGACATCACAACATAGAAATCAGACGTAATGACACATAATAGGACATCACAACATAGAAATAAGAACGTTATGACACATAATAGGACATCACAACATAGAAATCAGAACGTAATGACACATAATAGGACATCACAACATAGAAATCAGAACGTAATGACACATAATATGACATCACAACATGGAAATCAGAACGTAATGACACATAATAGGACATCACAACATAGAAATCAGAACGTTATGACACATAATAGGACATCAAAACATAGAAATCAGAACGCAATGACTCATAATAGGACATCACAACATGGAAATCAGAACGTAATGACACATGATAGGACATCATAACATAGAAATCAGAACGGAATGACACATATTAGGACATCAAAACATAGAAATCAGAATGTTATGACACATAATAGGACATCACAACATAGAAATCAGAACGTAATGACACATAATAGGACATCACAACATAGAAATCAGAACGTAATGACACATAATGTGACAGCACAACAGGGAAATCAGAACGTTATGACACATAATAGGACATCACAACATAGAAATCAGAACGTAAAGACACATAATAGGACATCACAACATATAAATCAGAACGTAATGACACATAATAGGACATCACAACATAGAAATCAAAACGTAATGACACATAATAGGACATCACAACATATAAATCAGAACGTAATGACACATAATAGGACATCACAACATATAAATCAGAACGTAATGACACATAATAGGACATCACAACATAGAAATCAGAACGTAATGACACATAATAGGACATCACAACATAGAAATCAGAACGTAATGACACATCAAAGGACATCACAACATAGAAACCAGAACGTACTGACACATAATAGGACATCACAACATAGAAATCAGAACATAATGACACATATTAGGACATCACAACATGCAAATCAGAACGTAATGACACATAATAGGACATCACACAGAACGTAATGACACATAATAGGACATCACAACATATAAATCAGAACGTAATGACACATAATAGGACATCACAACATAGAAATCAGAACGTAATGACACATAATAGGACATCACAACATAGAAACCAGAACGTACTGACACATAATAGGACATCACAACATAGAAATCAGAACATAATGACACATATTAGGACATCACAACATGCAAATCAGAACGTAATGACACATAATAGGACATCACAACATAGAAATCAGAACGTAATGACACAAAATAGGACATCACAACATGAAAATCAGAACGTAATGACACATAATAGAACATCACTACATAGAAATCAGAACGTAATGACACATAATAGGACATCACAACATAGAAATCAGAACGTAATGACACATAATAGGACATCACAACATAGAAATCAGAACGTAATGACGCATAATAGGACATCACAACATGGAAATCAGAACGTAATGACACATAATAGGACATCACAACATAGAAATCAGAACGGAATGACACATAATAGGACATCAAAACATAGAAATCAGAACGTTATGACACATAATAGGACATCACAACATAGAAATAAGAACGTAATGACACATAATAGGACATCACAACATAGAAATCATAACGTAATGACATATAATAGGACATCAAACATAGAAATCAGAACGTAATGACACATAATAGGACATCACAACATGGAAATCAGAACGTAATGACACATAATAGGACATCACGACATATAAATCAGAACGTAATGACACATAATAGGACATCACAACATAGAAATCAGAACGTAATGACACAAAATAGGACATCACAACATGAAAATCAGAACGTAATGACACATAATAGGACATCACTACATAGAAATCAGAACGTAATGACACATAATAGGACATCAAAACATATAAATCAGAACGTAATGACACATAATAGGACATCACAACATAGAAATCAGAACGTAATGACGCATAATAGGACATCACAACATGGAAATCAGAACGTAATGACACATAATAGGACATCACAACATAGAAATCAGAACGTAATGATACATAATAGGACATCACAACATATAAATCAGAACGTAATGACACATAATAGGACATCACAACATAGAAATCAGAACGTAATGACGCATAATAGGACATCACAACATAGAAATCAGACGTAATGACACATAATAGGACATCACAACATAGAAATAAGAACGTTATGACACATAATAGGACATCACAACATAGAAATCAGAACGTAATGACACATAATAGGACATCACAACATAGAAATCAGAACGTAATGACACATAATATGACATCACAACATGGAAATCAGAACGTAATGACACATAATAGGACATCACAACATAGAAATCAGAACGTTATGACACATAATAGGACATCAAAACATAGAAATCAGAACGCAATGACTCATAATAGGACATCACAACATGGAAATCAGAACGTAATGACACATGATAGGACATCATAACATAGAAATCAGAACGGAATGACACATATTAGGACATCAAAACATAGAAATCAGAATGTTATGACACATAATAGGACATCACAACATAGAAATCAGAACGTAATGACACATAATAGGACATCACAACATAGAAATCAGAACGTAATGACACATAATGTGACAGCACAACAGGGAAATCAGAACGTTATGACACATAATAGGACATCACAACATAGAAATCAGAACGTAAAGACACATAATAGGACATCACAACATATAAATCAGAACGTAATGACACATAATAGGACATCACAACATAGAAATCAAAACGTAATGACACATAATAGGACATCACAACATATAAATCAGAACGTAATGACACATAATAGGACATCACAACATATAAATCAGAACGTAATGACACATAATAGGACATCACAACATAGAAATCAGAACGTAATGACACATAATAGGACATCACAACATAGAAATCAGAACGTAATGACACATAAAAGGACATCACAACATAGAAACCAGAACGTACTGACACATAATAGGACATCACAACATAGAAATCAGAACATAATGACACATATTAGGACATCACAACATGCAAATCAGAACGTAATGACACATAATAGGACATCACACAGAACGTAATGACACATAATAGGACATCACAACATATAAATCAGAACGTAATGACACATAATAGGACATCACAACATAGAAATCAGAACGTAATGACACATAATAGGACATCACAACATAGAAATCAGAACGTAATGACACATAAAAGGACATCACAACATAGAAACCAGAACGTACTGACACATAATAGGACATCACAACATAGAAATCAGAACATAATGACACATATTAGGACATCACAACATGCAAATCAGAACGTAATGACACATAATAGGACATCACAACATAGAAATCAGAACGTAATGACACATATTAGGACATCACAACATAGAAATCAGAACGTAATGACACAAAATAGGACATCACAACATGAAAATCAGAACGTAATGACACATAATAGGACATCACTACATAGAAATCAGAACGTAATGACACATAATAGGACATCACAACATAGAAATCAGAACGTAATGACACATATTAGGACATCACAACATAGAAATCAGAACGTAATGACGCATAATAGGACATCACAACATAGAAATTAGAACGTTATGACACATAATAGGACATCACAACATAGAAATCAGAACGGAATGACACATAATAGGACATCACAACATAGAAATTAGAACGTTATGACACATAATAGGACATCACAACATAGAAATAAGAACGTAATGACACTTAATAGGACATCACAACATAGAAATCATAATGTAATGACATATAATAGGATATCAAAACATAGAAATCAGAACGTAATGACACATATTAGGACATCACAACATAGAAATCAGAACGTAATGACACATAATAGGACATCACAACATAGAAATTAGAACGTAATGACACATAATAGGACATCACAACATAGAAATCAGAACGGAATGACACATAATAGGACATCACAACATATAAATTAGAACGTTATGACACATAATAGGACATCACAACATAGAAATAAGAACGTAATGACACTTAATAGGACATCACAACATAGAAATCATAATGTAATGACATATAATAGGATATCAAAACATAGAAATCAGAACGTTATGACACATAATAGGACATCACAACATAGAAATAAGAACGTAATGACACATAATAGGACATCACAACATAGAAATCATAACGTAATGACATATAATAGGACATCAAACATAGAAATCAGAACGTAATGACACATAATAGGACATCACAACATGGAAATCAGAACGTAATGACACATAATAGGACATCACGACATATAAATCAGAACGTAATGACACATAATAGGACATCACAACATAGAAATCAGAACGTAATGACACAAAATAGGACATCACAACATGAAAATCAGAACGTAATGACACATAATAGGACATCACTACATAGAAATCAGAACGTAATGACACATAATAGGACATCAAAACATATAAATCAGAACGTAATGACACATAATAGGACATCACAACATAGAAATCAGAACGTAATGACGCATAATAGGACATCACAACATGGAAATCAGAACGTAATGACACATAATAGGACATCACAACATAGAAATCAGAACGTAATGATACATAATAGGATATCACAACATATAAATCAGAACGTAATGACACATAATAGGACATCACAACATAGAAATCAGAACGTAATGACGCATAATAGGACATCACAACATAGAAATCAGACGTAATGACACATAATAGGACATCACAACATAGAAATAAGAACGTTATGACACATAATAGGACATCACAACATAGAAATCAGAACGTAATGACACATAATAGGACATCACAACATAGAAATCAGAACGTAATGACACATAATATGACATCACAACATGGAAATCAGAACGTAATGACACATAATAGGACATCACAACATAGAAATCAGAACGTTATGACACATAATAGGACATCAAAACATAGAAATCAGAACGCAATGACTCATAATAGGACATCACAACATGGAAATCAGAACGTAATGACACATGATAGGACATCATAACATAGAAATCAGAACGGAATGACACATATTAGGACATCAAAACATAGAAATCAGAATGTTATGACACATAATAGGACATCACAACATAGAAATCAGAACGTAATGACACATAATAGGACATCACAACATAGAAATCAGAACGTAATGACACATAATGTGACAGCACAACAGGGAAATCAGAACGTTATGACACATAATAGGACATCACAACATAGAAATCAGAACGTAAAGACACATAATAGGACATCACAACATATAAATCAGAACGTAATGACACATAATAGGACATCACAACATAGAAATCAAAACGTAATGACACATAATAGGACATCACAACATATAAATCAGAACGTAATGACACATAATAGGACATCACAACATAGAATTCAGAACGTAATGACACATAATAGGACATCACAACATAGAAATCAGAACGTAATGACACATAATAGGACATCACAACATAGAAATCAGAACGTAATGACACATAAAAGGACATCACAACATAGAAACCAGAACGTACTGACACATAATAGGACATCACAACATAGAAATCAGAACATAATGACACATATTAGGACATCACAACATGCAAATCAGAACGTAATGACACATAATAGGACATCACACAGAACGTAATGACACATAATAGGACATCACAACATATAAATCAGAACGTAATGACACATAATAGGACATCACAACATAGAAATCAGAACGTAATGACACATAATAGGACATCACAACATAGAAATCAGAACGTAATGACACATAAAAGGACATCACAACATAGAAACCAGAACGTACTGACACATAATAGGACATCACAACATAGAAATCAGAACATAATGACACATATTAGGACATCACAACATGCAAATCAGAACGTAATGACACATAATAGGACATCACAACATAGAAATCAGAACGTAATGACACATATTAGGACATCACAACATAGAAATCAGAACGTAATGACACAAAATAGGACATCACAACATGAAAATCAGAACGTAATGACACATAATAGGACATCACTACATAGAAATCAGAACGTAATGACACATAATAGGACATCACAACATAGAAATCAGAACGTAATGACACATATTAGGACATCACAACATAGAAATCAGAACGTAATGACGCATAATAGGACATCACAACATAGAAATTAGAACGTTATGACACATAATAGGACATCACAACATAGAAATCAGAACGGAATGACACATAATAGGACATCACAACATAGAAATTAGAACGTTATGACACATAATAGGACATCACAACATAGAAATAAGAACGTAATGACACTTAATAGGACATCACAACATAGAAATCATAATGTAATGACATATAATAGGATATCAAAACATAGAAATCAGAACGTAATGACACATATTAGGACATCACAACATAGAAATCAGAACGTAATGACACATAATAGGACATCACAACATAGAAATTAGAACGTAATGACACATAATAGGACATCACAACATAGAAATCAGAACGTAATGACACATAATAGGACATCACAACATAGAAATCAGAACGTACTGACACATAATAGGACATCACAACATAGAAATCAGAACATAATGACACATATTAGGACATCACAACATGCAAATCAGAACGTAATGACACATAATAGGACATCACAACATAGAAATCAGAACGTAATGACACATATTAGGACATCACAACATAGAAATCAGAACGTAATGACACAAAATAGGACATCACAACATGAAAATCAGAACGTAATGACACATAATAGGACATCACTACATAGAAATCAGAACGTAATGACACATAATAGGACATCACAACATAGAAATCAGAACGTAATGACACATATTAGGACATCACAACATAGAAATCAGAACGTAATGACGCATAATAGGACATCACAACATAGAAATTAGAACGTTATGACACATAATAGGACATCACAACATAGAAATCAGAACGGAATGACACATAATAGGACATCACAACATAGAAATTAGAACGTTATGACACATAATAGGACATCACAACATAGAAATAAGAACGTAATGACACTTAATAGGACATCACAACATAGAAATCATAATGTAATGACATATAATAGGATATCAAAACATAGAAATCAGAACGTAATGACACATATTAGGACATCACAACATAGAAATCAGAACGTAATGACACATAATAGGACATCACAACATAGAAATTAGAACGTAATGACACATAATAGGACATCACAACATAGAAATCAGAACGGAATGACACATAATAGGACATCACAACATATAAATTAGAACGTTATGACACATAATAGGACATCACAACATAGAAATAAGAACGTAATGACACTTAATAGGACATCACAACATAGAAATCATAATGTAATGACATATAATAGGATATCAAAACATAGAAATCAGAACGTTATGACACATAATAGGACATCACAACATAGAAATAAGAACGTAATGACACATAATAGGACATCACAACATAGAAATCATAACGTAATGACATATAATAGGACATCAAACATAGAAATCAGAACGTAATGACACATAATAGGACATCACAACATGGAAATCAGAACGTAATGACACATAATAGGACATCACGACATATAAATCAGAACGTAATGACACATAATAGGACATCACAACATAGAAATCAGAACGTAATGACACAAAATAGGACATCACAACATGAAAATCAGAACGTAATGACACATAATAGGACATCACTACATAGAAATCAGAACGTAATGACACATAATAGGACATCAAAACATATAAATCAGAACGTAATGACACATAATAGGACATCACAACATAGAAATCAGAACGTAATGACGCATAATAGGACATCACAACATGGAAATCAGAACGTAATGACACATAATAGGACATCACAACATAGAAATCAGAACGTAATGATACATAATAGGACATCACAACATATAAATCAGAACGTAATGACACATAATAGGACATCACAACATAGAAATCAGAACGTAATGACGCATAATAGGACATCACAACATAGAAATCAGACGTAATGACACATAATAGGACATCACAACATAGAAATAAGAACGTTATGACACATAATAGGACATCACAACATAGAAATCAGAACGTAATGACACATAATAGGACATCACAACATAGAAATCAGAACGTAATGACACATAATATGACATCACAACATGGAAATCAGAACGTAATGACACATAATAGGACATCACAACATAGAAATCAGAACGTTATGACACATAATAGGACATCAAAACATAGAAATCAGAACGCAATGACTCATAATAGGACATCACAACATGGAAATCAGAACGTAATGACACATGATAGGACATCATAACATAGAAATCAGAACGGAATGACACATATTAGGACATCAAAACATAGAAATCAGAATGTTATGACACATAATAGGACATCACAACATAGAAATCAGAACGTAATGACACATAATAGGACATCACAACATAGAAATCAGAACGTAATGACACATAATGTGACAGCACAACAGGGAAATCAGAACGTTATGACACATAATAGGACATCACAACATAGAAATCAGAACGTAAAGACACATAATAGGACATCACAACATATAAATCAGAACGTAATGACACATAATAGGACATCACAACATAGAAATCAAAACGTAATGACACATAATAGGACATCACAACATATAAATCAGAACGTAATGACACATAATAGGACATCACAACATATAAATCAGAACGTAATGACACATAATAGGACATCACAACATAGAAATCAGAACGTAATGACACATAATAGGACATCACAACATAGAAATCAGAACGTAATGACACATAAAAGGACATCACAACATAGAAACCAGAACGTACTGACACATAATAGGACATCACAACATAGAAATCAGAACATAATGACACATATTAGGACATCACAACATGCAAATCAGAACGTAATGACACATAATAGGACATCACACAGAACGTAATGACACATAATAGGACATCACAACATATAAATCAGAACGTAATGACACATAATAGGACATCACAACATAGAAATCAGAACGTAATGACACATAATAGGACATCACAACATAGAAATCAGAACGTAATGACACATAAAAGGACATCACAACATAGAAACCAGAACGTACTGACACATAATAGGACATCACAACATAGAAATCAGAACATAATGACACATATTAGGACATCACAACATGCAAATCAGAACGTAATGACACATAATAGGACATCACAACATAGAAATCAGAACGTAATGACACATATTAGGACATCACAACATAGAAATCAGAACGTAATGACACAAAATAGGACATCACAACATGAAAATCAGAACGTAATGACACATAATAGGACATCACTACATAGAAATCAGAACGTAATGACACATAATAGGACATCACAACATAGAAATCAGAACGTAATGACACATATTAGGACATCACAACATAGAAATCAGAACGTAATGACGCATAATAGGACATCACAACATAGAAATTAGAACGTTATGACACATAATAGGACATCACAACATAGAAATCAGAACGGAATGACACATAATAGGACATCACAACATAGAAATTAGAACGTTATGACACATAATAGGACATCACAACATAGAAATAAGAACGTAATGACACTTAATAGGACATCACAACATAGAAATCATAATGTAATGACATATAATAGGATATCAAAACATAGAAATCAGAACGTAATGACACATATTAGGACATCACAACATAGAAATCAGAACGTAATGACACATAATAGGACATCACAACATAGAAATTAGAACGTAATGACACATAATAGGACATCACAACATAGAAATCAGAACGGAATGACACATAATAGGACATCACAACATATAAATTAGAACGTTATGACACATAATAGGACATCACAACATAGAAATAAGAACGTAATGACACTTAATAGGACATCACAACATAGAAATCATAATGTAATGACATATAATAGGATATCAAAACATAGAAATCAGAACGTAATGACACATAATAGGACATCACAACATGGAAATCAGAACGTAATGACACATAATAGGACATCACGACATATAAATCAGAACGTAATGACACATAATAGGACATCACAACATAGAATCAGAACGTAATGACACAAAATAGGACATCACAACATGAAAATCAGAACGTAATGACACATAATAGGACATCACTACATAGAAATCAGAACGTAATGACACATAATAGGACATCACAACATAGAAAAAAGAACGTAATGACACATAATAGGACATCACAACATAGAAATCATAACGTAATGACATATAATAGGACATCAAAACATAGAAATCAGAACGTAATGACACATAATAGGACATCACAACATGGAAATCAGAACGTAATGACACATAATAGGACATCACGACATATAAATCAGAACGTAATGACACATAATAGGACATCACAACATAGAATCAGAACGTAATGACACATAATAGGACATCACGACATATAAATCAGAACGTAATGACACATAATAGGACATCACAACATAGAATCAGAACGTAATGACACAAAATAGGACATCACAACATGAAAATCAGAACGTAATGACACATAATAGGACATCACTACATAGAAATCAGAACGTAATGACACATAATAGGACATCACAACATAGAAATAAGAACGTAATGACACATAATAGGACATCACAACATAGAAATCATAACGTAATGACATATAATAGGACATCAAAACATAGAAATCAGAACGTAATGACACATAATAGGACATCACAACATGGAAATCAGAACGTAATGACACATAATAGGACATCACGACATATAAATCAGAACGTAATGACACATAATAGGACATCACAACATAGAATCAGAACGCAATGACACAAAATAGGACATCACAACATGAAAATCAGAACGTAATGACACATAATAGGACATCACTACATAGAAATCAGAACGTAATGACACATAATAGGACATCACAACATATAAATCAGAACGTAATGACACATAATAGGACATCACAACATAGAAATCAGAACGTAATGACGCATAATAGGACATCACAACATGGAAATCAGAACGTAATGACACATAATAGGACATCACAACATAGAAATCAGAACGTAATGATACATAATAGGACATCACAACATATAAATCAGAACGTAATGACGCATAATAGGACATCACAACATAGAAATCAGAACGTAATGAGGCATAATAGGACATCACAACATAGAAATCAGACCGTAATGACACATAATAGGACATCACAACATAGAAATAAGAACGTTATGACACATAATAGGACATCACAACATAGAAATCAGAACGTAATGACACATAATAGGACATCACAACATAGAAATCAGAACGTAATGACACATAATATGACATCACAACATGGAAATCAGAACGTAATGACACATAATAGGACATCATAACATAGAAATCAGAACGGAATACCACATATTAGGACATCAAAACATAGAAATCAGAATGTTATGACACATAATAGGACATCACAACATAGAAATCAGAACGTAATGACACATAATAGGACATCACAACATAGAAATCAGAACGTAATGACACATAATGTGACAGCACAACAGGGAAATCAGAACGTTATGACACATAATAGGACATCACAACATAGAAATCAGAACGTAAAGACACATAATAGGACATCACAACATATAAATCATAACGTAATGACACATAATAGGACATCACAACATAGAAATCAAAACGTAATGACACATAATAGGACATCACAACATATAAATCAGAACGTAATGACACATAATAGGACATCACAACATATAAATCAGAACGTAATGACACATAATAGGACATCACAACATAGAAATCAGAACGTAATGACACATAATAGGACATCACAACATAGAAATCAGAACGTAATGACACATAAAAGGACATCACAACATAGAAACCAGAACGTACTGACACATAATAGGACATCACAACATAGAAATCAGAACATAATGACACATATTAGGACATCACAACATGCAAATCAGAACGTAATGACACATAATAGGACATCACACAGAACGTAATGACACATAATAGGACATCACAACATATAAATCAGAACGTAATGACACATAATAGGACATCACAACATAGAAATCAGAACGTAATGACACATAATAGGACATCACAACATAGAAATCAGATTGTAATGACACATAAAAGGACATCACAACATAGAAACCAGAACGTACTGACACATAATAGGACATCACAACATAGAAATCAGAACATAATGACACATATTAGGACATCACAACATGCAAATCAGAACGTAATGACACATAATAGGACATCACAACATAGAAATCAGAACGTAATGACACATATTAGGACATCACAACATAGAAATCAGAACGTAATGACACAAAATAGGACATCACAACATGAAAATCAGAACGTAATGACACATAATAGAACATCACTACATAGAAATCAGAACGTAATGACACATAATAGGACATCACAACATAGAAATCAGAACGTAATGACACATATTAGGACATCACAACATAGAAATCAGAACGTAATGACGCATAATAGGACATCACAACATAGAAATTAGAACGTTATGACACATAATAGGACATCACAACATAGAAATCAGAACGGAATGACACATAATAGGACATCACAACATAGAAATTAGAACGTTATGACACATAATAGGACATCACAACATAGAAATAAGAACGTAATGACACTTAATAGGACATCACAACATAGAAATCATAATGTAATGACATATAATAGGATATCAAAACATAGAAATCAGAACGTAATGACACATAATAGGACATCACAACATAGAAATCAGAACGTAATGACGCATAATAGGACATCACAACATAGAAATTAGAACGTAATGACACATAATAGGACATCACAACATAGAAATCAGAACGGAATGACACATAATAGGACATCACAACATAGAAATTAGAACGTTATGACACATAATAGGACATCACAACATAGAAATAAGAACGTAATGACACTTAATAGGACATCACAACATAGAAATCATAATGTAATGACATATAATAGGATATCAAAACATAGAAATCAGAACGTAATGACACATAATAGGACATCACAACATGGAAATCAGAACGTAATGACACATAATAGTACATCACGACATATAAATCAGAACGTAATGACACATAATAGGACATCACAACATAGAATCAGAACGTAATGACACAAAATAGGACATCACAACATGAAAATCAGAACGTAATGACACATAATAGGACATCACTACATAGAAATCAGAACGTAATGACACATAATAGGACATCACAACATATAAATCAGAACGTAATGACACATAATAGGACATCACAACATAGAAATCAGAACGTAATGACGCATAATAGGACATCACAACATGGAAATCAGAACGTAATGACACATAATAGGACATCACAACATAGAAATCAGAACGTAATGATACATAATAGGACATCACAACATAGAAATCAGAACGTAATGATACATAATAGGACATCACAACATATAAATCAGAACGTAATGACGCAAAATAGGACATCACAACATAGAAATCAGAACGTAATGACGCATAATAGGACATCACAACATAGAAATCAGACCGTAATGACACATAATAGGACATCACAACATAGAAATAAGAACGTTATGACACATAATAGGACATCACAACATAGAAATCAGAACGTAATGACACATAATAGGACATCACAACATAGAAATCAGAACGTAATGACACATAATATGACATCACAACATGGAAATCAGAACGTAATGACACATAATAGGACATCACAACATAGAAATCAGAACGTTATGACACATAATAGGACATCAAAACATAGAAATCAGAACGCAATGACACATAATAGGACATCACAACATGGAAATCAGAAGGTAATGACACATGATAGGACATCATAACATAGAAATCAGAACGGAATGACACATATTAGGACATCAAAACATAGAAATCAGAATGTTATGACACATAATAGGACATCACAACATAGAAATCAGAACGTAATGACACATAATAGGACATCACAACATATAAATCAGAACGTAATGACACATAATAGGACATCACAACATATAAATCAGAACGTAATGACACATAATAGGACATCACAACATAGAAATCAGAACGTAATGACACATAATAGGACATCACAACATAGAAATCAGAACGTAATGACACATAAAAGGACATCACAACATAGAAACCAGAACGTACTGACACATAATAGGACATCACAACATAGAAATCAGACCATAATGACACATATTAGGACATCACAACATGCAAATCAGAACGTAATGACACATAATAGGACATCACAACATAGAAATCAGAACGTAATGACACATATTAGGACATCACAACATAGAAATCAGAACGTAATGACACAAAATAGGACATCACAACATGAAAATCAGAACGTAATGACACATAATAGGACATCACAACATAGAAATCAGAACGTAATGACACATATTAGGACATCACAACATAGAAATCAGAACGTAATGACGCATAATAGGACATCACAACATGGAAATCAGAACGTAATGACACATAATAGGACATTACAACATAGAAATCAGAACGTAATGACACATAGTTCTGATTTCTATGTTGTGATGTCCTATTATGTGTCATAACGTTCTGATTTCTATGTTTTGATGTCCTATTATGTGTAATTCCGTTCTGATTTCTATGTTGTGATGTTCTATTATGTGTCATTACGTTCTGTTTTCCATGTTGTGATGTCCTATTATGCGTCATTACGTTCTGATTTATATGTCGTGATGTCCTATTATGTGTCATTACGTTCTGATTTCCATGTTGTGATGTCCTATTATGTGTCATTACGTTCTGATTTCTATGTTTTGATGTCCTATTAAGTGTCATTACGTTCTTATTTCTATGTTGTGATGTCCTATTATGTGTCATAACGTTCTAATTTCTATGTTGTGATGTCCTATTATGTGTCATTACGTTCTGATTTCTATGTTGAGATGCCCTATTATGTGTCATGACGTTCTGATTTCCATGTTGTGATGTCCTATTTTGTGTCATTACGTTCTGATGTCCATGTTGTGATGTCCTATTATGTGTCATTACGTTCTAATTTATATGTTTTGATGTCCTATTATGTGTCATTACGTTCTGATTTCTATGTTGTGATGTCGTATTATGTGTCATTACGTTCTCAGTTCCGTGTTGTGATGTCCTATTATGTGTCATGCAGTTCTGATTTCTATGTTATGATGTCCTATTATGTGTCATTACGTTCTGAATGTTATGTTGTGATGTCCTATTATGTGTCATTACGTTCTGATTTCCATGTTGTGATGTCCTATTTTGTGTCATTACGTTCTGATTTATATGTTGTGATGTCCTATTATGTGTCATTACATTCTGATTTCCATGTTGTGATGTCCTATTATGTGTCATTACGTTCTGATTTCTATGTCGTGCTGTCCTATTATGTGTCATTACGTTCTGATTTCTATGTTGTGATGTCCTATTATGTGTCATTACGTTCTGATTTATATGTCGTGATGTCCTATTATGTGTCATTACGTTCTGATTTCCATGTTGTGATGTCCTATTATGTGTCATTACGTTCTGATTTCTATGTCGTGCTGTCCTATTATATGTCATTACGTTATGATTTCTATGTTGTGATGTCCTATTATGTGTCATTACGTTATGATTTCTATGTTGTGATGTCCTATTATGTGTCATTACGTTCTGAGTTCCGTGCTGTGAGGTCCTATTATGTGTCATTACGTTCTGATTTCTATGTTGTGATGTCCTATTATGTGTCATCACGTTCTCAGTTCCGTGTTGTGATGTCCTATTATGTGTCATGACGTTCTGATTTCTATGTTGTGATGTCCTATTATGTGTCATTACGTTCTGATTTCTATGTTGTGATGCCCTATTATGTGTCATTACGTTCTGATTTCCATGTTGTGATGTCCTATTTTGTGTCATTACGTTCTGATTTCTATGTTGTGATGTCCTATTATGTGTCATTACGTTCTGATTTGCATGTTGTGATGTCCTATTATGTGTCATTACGTTCTGATTTCTATGTTGTGATGTCCTATTATGTATCATTACGTTCTGGTTTCTATGTTGTGATGTCCTATTATGTGTCATTGCGTTCTGATTTCTATGTTGTGATGTCCTATTATGTGTCATTACGTTCTGATTTCTATGTTGTGATGTCCTGTTATGTGTCATTGCGTTCTGATTTCTATGTTATGATGTCCTATTATGTGTCATTACGTTCTGATTTCTATATTGTGATGTCCTATTATGTGTCATTACGTTCTGATTTATATGTTGTGATGTCCTATTATGTGTCATTACGCTCTGATTTCTATGTTGTGATGTCCTATTTTGTGTCATTACGTTCTGATTTCTATGTTGTGATGTCCTATTATGTGTCATTACATTCTGATTTCTATGTTGTGATGTCCTATTATGTGTCATTACGTTCTGAATTCCATGTTGTGATGTCCTATTATGTGTCATTACGTTCTGATTTCTATGTCGTGCTGTCCTATTATATGTCATTACGTTATGATTTCTATGTTGTGATGTCCTATTATGTGTCATTGCGTTCTGATTTCTATGTTGTGATGTCCTATTATCTGTCATTACGTTCTGATTTCTATGTTGTGATGTCCTGTTATGTGTCATTGCGTTCTAATTTCTATGTTATGATGTCCTATTATGTGTCATTACGTTCTGATTTCTATATTGTGATGACCTATTATGTGTCATTACGTTCTGATTTATATGTTGTGATGTCCTATTATGTGTCATTACGTTCTGATTTCTATTTTGTGATGTCCTATTTTGTGTCATTACGTTCTGATTTCTATGTTGTGATTTCCTATTATGTGTCATTACATTCTAATTTATATGTCGTGATGTCCTATTATGTGTCATTAAGTTCTGATTTCCATGTTGTGATGTCCTATTATGTGTCATTACGTTCTGATTTCTATGTCGTGCTGTCCTATTATATGTCATTACGTTATGATTTCTATGTTGTGATGTCCTATTATGTGTCATTACGTTATGATTTCTATGTTGTGATGTCCTATTATGTGTCATTACGTTCTGATTTCTATGTTGTGATGTCCTATTATGTGTCATTACGTTCTCAGTTCCGTGTTGTGATGTCCTATTATGTGTCATGACGTTCTGATTTCTATGTTGTGATGTCCTATTATGTGTCATTACGTTCTGATTTCTATGTTGAAATGCCCTATTATGTGTCATTACGTTCTGATTTCCATGTTGTGATGTCCTATTTTGTGTCATTACGTTCTGATTTCTATGTTGTGATGTCCCATTATGTGTCATTACGTTCTGATTTGCATGTTGTGATGTCCTATTATGTGTCATTACGTTATGATTTCTATGTTGTGATGTCCTATTATGGGTCAGTACGTTCTGATTTCTATGTTGTGATGTCCTATTATGTGTCATTACGTTCTGATTTCTATGTTGTGATGTCCTATTATGTGTCATTACGTTCTAAGTTCCATGTTGTGATGTCCTATTATGTGTCATTACGTTCTGATTTCTATGTTATGATGTCCTATTATGTGTCATTACGTTCTGATTTCCATGTTGTGATGTCCTATTATGTGTCATTAAGTTCTGATTTCTATGTTGTGATGTCCTATTATGTGTCATTAAGTTCTGATTTCCATGTTGTGATGTCCTATTATGTGTCATTACGTTCTGATTTCCATGTTGTGATGTCCTATTATGTGTCACTACGTTCTGATGACCATGTTGTGATGTCCTATTATGTGTCATTACGTTCTGATTTCTATGTTGTGATGTCCTATTATGTGTCATTACGTTCTGATTTCTATGTTGTGATGTCGTATTATGTGTCATTACGTTCTCAGTTCCTTGTTGTGATGTCCTATTATGTGTCATGACGTTCTGATTTCTATGTTGTGATGTCCTATTATGTGTCATTACGTTCTGATTTTTATGTTGTGATGTCCTATTATGTGTCATTACGTTCTGATGTCGATGTTGTGATGTCCTATTATGTGTCATTACGTTCTGATATATATGTTGTGATGTCCTATTATGTGTCATTACGTTCTCAGTTCCCTGTTGTGATGTTCTATTATGTGTCATGAAGTTCTGATTTCTATGTTATGATGTCCTATTATGTGTCATTACGTTCTGAATGTTATGTTTTGATGTCCTATTATGTGTCATTACGTTCTGATTTCCATGTTGTGATGTCCTATTTTGTGTCATTACGTTCTGATTTCTATGTTGTGATGTCCTATTATGTTTCATTACATTCTGATTTATATGTCGTGATGTCCTATTATGTGTCATTATGCTCTGATTTCCATGTTGTGATGTCCTATTATGTGTCATTACGTTCTGATTTCTATGTCGTGCTGTCCTATTATATGTCATTACGTTATGATTTCTATGTTGTGATGTCCTATTATGTGTCATTACGTTCTGATTTATATGTTGTGATGCCCTATTATGTGTCATGACGTTCTGATTTCCATAATGTGATGTCCTATTTTGTGTCATTACGTTCTGAATTCTATGTTGTGATGTCCCATTATGTGTCATTACGTTCTGAATTGCATATTGTGATGTCCTATTATGTGTCATTACGTTCTGATTTCTATGTTGTGATGTCCTATTATGTGTCATTACGTTCTGATGTCCATGTTGTGATGTCCTATTATGTGTCATTGCGTTCTGATTTATATGTTGTGATGTCCTATTATGTGTCATTACGTTCTGATTTCTATGTTGTGATGTCCTATTATGTGTCATTACGTTCTCAGTTCCGTGTTGTGATGTCCTATTATGTGTCATGAAGTTCTGATTTCTATGTTATGATGTCCTATTATGTGTCATTACGTTCTGAATGTTATGTTGTGATGTCCTATTATGTGTCATTACGTTCTGATTTCCATGTTGTGATGTCCTATTTTGTGTCATTACGTTCTGATTTATATGTTGTGATGTCCTATTATGTGTCATTACATTCTGATTTCCATGTTGTGATGTCCTATTATGTGTCATTACGTTCTGATTTCTATGTCGTTCTGTCCTATTATGTGTCATTACGTTCTAATTTCTATGTTGTGATGTCCTATTATGTGTCATTACGTTCTGATTTATATGTCGTGATGTCCTATTATGTGTCATTACGTTCTGATTTCCATGTTGTGATATCCTATTATGTGTCATTACGTTCTGATTTCTATGTCGTGCTGTCCTATTATATGTCATTACGTTATGATTTCTATGTTGTGATGTCCTATTATGTGTCATTACGTTATGATTTATATGTTGTGATGTCCTATTATGTGTCATTACGTTCTGAGTTCCGTGCTGTGAGGTCCTATTATGTGTCATTACGTTCTGATTTCTATGTTGTGATGTCCTATTATGTGTCATTACGTTCTCAGTTCCGTGTTGTGATGTCCTATTATGTGTCATGACGTTCTGATTTCTATGTTGTGATGTCCTATTATGTGTCATTACGTTCTGATTTCTATGTTGTGATGCCCTATTATGTGTCATTACGTTCTGATTTCCATGTTGTGATGTCCTATTTTGTGTCATTACGTTCTGATTTCTATGTTGTGATGTCCTATTATGTGTCATTACGTTCTGATTTGCATGTTGTGATGTCCTATTATGTGTCATTGCGTTCTGATTTCTATGTTGTGATGTCCTATTATGTGTCAGTACGTTCTGGTTTCTATGTTGTGATGTCCTATTATGTGTCATTGCGTTCTGATTTCTATGTTGTGATGTCCTATTATGTGTCATTACGTTCTGATTTCTATGTTGTGATGTCCTGTTATGTGTCATTGCGTTCTGATTTCTATGTTATGATGTCCTATTATGTGTCATTACGTTCTGATTTCTATATTGTGATGTCCTATTATGTGTCATTACGTTCTGATTTATAAGTTGTGATGTCCTATTATGTGTCATTACGTTCTGATTTCTATGTTGTGATGTCCTATTTTGTGTCATTACGTTCTGATTTCTATGTTGTGATGTCCTATTATGTGTCATTACATTCTGATTTATATGTCGTGATGTCCTATTATGTGTCATTACGTTCTGATTTCCATGTTGTGATGTCCTATTATGTGTCATTACGTTCTGATTTCTATGTCGTGCTGTCCTATTATATGTCATTACGTTATGATTTCTATGTTGTGATGTCCTATTATGTGTCATTGCGTTCTGATTTCTATGTTGTGATGTCCTAATATGTGTCATTACGTTCTGATTTCTATGTTGTGATGTCCTGTTATGTGTCATTGCGTTCTGATTTCTATGTTATGATGTCCTATTATGTGTCATTACGTTCTGATTTCTATGTCGTGCTGTCCTATTATAGTCATTACGTTATGATTTCTATGTTGTGATGTCCTATTATGTGTCATTGCGTTCTGATTTCTATGTTATGATGTCCTATTATGTGTCATTACGTTCTGATTTCTATGTCGTGCTGTCCTATTATATGTCATTACGCTATGATTTCTATGTTGTGATGTCCTATTATGTGTCATTACGTTCTGATTTCTATGTCGTGCTGTCCTATTTTAGGTCATTATGTTATGATTTCTATGCTGTGACGTCCTATTATGTGTCATTACGTTATGATTTCTATGTTGTGATGTCCTATTATGTGCCATTACGTTCTGAGTTCCGTGTTGTGATGTCCTATTATGTGTCAGTACGTTCTGATTTCTATGTTGTGATGTCGTATTATGTGTCAATACGTTCTCAGTTCCTTGTTGTGATGTCCTATTATGTGTCATGACGTTCTGATTTCTATGTTGTGATGTCCTATTATGTGTCATTACGTTCTGATTTCTATGTTGTGATGCCCTATTATGTGTCATTACGTTCTGATTTCCATGTTGTGATGTCCTATTTTATGTCATTACGTTCTGAATTCTATGTTGTGATGTCCCATTATGTGTCATTACGTTCTGATTTGCATATTGTGATGTCCTATTATGTGTCATTACGTTCTGATTTTTATGTTGTGATGTCCTATTATGTGTCATTACGTTCTGATGTCCATGATGTGATGTCATATTATGTGTCATTACGTTCTGATTTATATGTTGTGATGTCCTATTATGTGTCATTAAGTTCTGATTTCTATGTTATGATGTCCTATTATGTGTCATTACGTTCTGAATGTTATGTTGTGATGTCCTATTACATGTCATTACGTTCTGATTTCCATGTTGTGATGTCCTATTATGTTTCATTACATTCTGATTTATATGTCGTGATGTCCTATTATGTGTCATTACGCTCTGATTTCCATGTTGTGATGTCCTATTATGTGTCATTACGTTCTGATTTCTATGTCGTGCTGTCCTAGTATATGTCATTACGTTCTGATTTCTATGTTGTGATGTCCTATTATGTGTCATTACGTTCTGATTTCTATGTTGTGGTGCCCTATTATGTGTCATGACGTTCTGATGTCCATGTTGTGATGTCCTATTATGTGTCATTACGTTCTGATTTATATGTTGTGATGTCCTATTATGTGTCATTACGTTCTGATTTATATGTTGTGATGTCCTATTATGTGTCATTACGTTCTCAGTTCCGTGTTGTGATGTCCTATTATGTGTCATGAAGTTCTGATTTCTATGTTATGATGTCCTATTATGTGTCATTACGTTCTGAATGTTATGTTGTGATGTCCTATTTTGTGTCATTACGTTCTGATTTCTATGTTGTGATGTCCTATTATGTGTCATTACATTCTGATTTATATGTCGTGATGTCCTATTATGTGTCATTACGTTCTGATTTCCATGTTGTGATGTCCTATTATGTGTCATTACGTTCTGATTTCTATGTCGTGCTGTCCTATTATATGTCATTACGTTATGATTTCTATGTTGTGATGTCCTATTATGTGTCATTACGTTCTGAGTTCCGTGTTGTGATGTCCTATTATGTGTCAGTACGTTCTGATTTCTATGTTGTGATGTCGTATTATGTGTCATTACGTTCTCAGTTCCTTGTTGTGATGTCCTATTATGTGTCATGACGTTCTGATTTCTATGTTGTGATGTCCTATTATGTGTCATTACGTTCTGAATTCTATGTTGTGATGTCCCATTATGTGTCATTACGTTCTGATTTGCATATTGTGATGTCCTATTATGTGTCATTACGTTCTGATTTTTATGTTGTGATGTCCTATTATGTGTCATTACGTTCTGATGTCCATGTTGTGATGTCATATTATGTGTCATTACGTTCTGATTTATATGTTGTGATGTCCTATTATGTGTCATTACGTTCTGATTTATATGTTGTGATGTCCTATTATGTGTCATTACGTTCTCAGTTCCGTATTGTGATGTCCTATTATGTGTCATGAAGTTCTGATTTCTATGTTATGATGTCCTATTATTTGTCATTACGTTCTGAATGTTATGTTGTGATGTCCTATTATTTGTCATTACGTTCTGATCTCCATGTTGTGATGTCCTATTATGTGTCATTACGTTCTCAGTTCCGTGTTGTGATGTCCCATTATGTGTCATGAAGTTCTGATTTCTATGTTATGATGTCCTATTATGTGTCATTACGTTCTGAATGTTATGTTGTGATGTCCTATTTTGTGTCATTACGTTCTGATTTCTATGTTGTGATGTCCTATTATGTGTCATTACATTCTGATTTATATGTCGTGATGTCCTATTATGTGTCATTACGTTCTGATTTCCATGTTGTGATGTCCTATTATGTGTCATTACGTTCTGATTTCTATGTCGTGCTGTCCTATTATATGTCATTACGTTATGATTTCTATGTTGTGATGTCCTATTATGTGTCATTACGTTCTGAGTTCCGTGTTGTGATGTCCTATTATGTGTCAGTACGTTCTGATTTCTATGTTGTGATGTCGTATTATGTGTCATTACGTTCTCAGTTCCTTGTTGTGATGTCCTATTATGTGTCATGACGTTCTGATTTCTATGTTGTGATGTCCTATTATGTGTCATTACGTTCTGAATTCTATGTTGTGATGTCCCATTATGTGTCATTACGTTCTGATTTGCATATTGTGATTTCCTATTATGTGTCATTACGTTCTGATTTTTATGTTGTGATGTCCTATTATGTGTCATTACGTTCTGATGTCCATGTTGTGATGTCATATTATGTGTCATTACGTTCTGATTTATATGTTGTGATGTCCTATTATGTGTCATTACGTTCTGATTTATATGTTGTGATGTCCTATTATGTGTCATTACGTTCTCAGTTCCGTGTTGTTATGTCCTATTATGTGTCATGAAGTTCTGATTTCTATGTTATGATGTCCTATTATGTGTCATTACGTTCTGAATGTTATGTTGTGATGTCCTATTATGTGTCATTACGTTCTGATTTCCATGTTGTGATGTCCTATTTTGTGTCATTACGTTCTGATTTCTATGTTGTGATGTCCTATTATGTTTCATTACATTCTGATTTATATGTCGTGATGTCCTATTATGTGTCATTACGCTCTGATTTCCATGTTGTGATGTCCTATTATGTGTCATTACGTTCTGATTTCTATGTCGTGCTGTCCTATTATATGTCATTACGTTATGATTTCTATGTTGTGATGTCCTATTATGTGTCATTACGTTCTGATTTCTATGTTGAGATGCCCTATTATGTGTCATGACGTTCTGATTTCCATGTTGTGATGTCCTATTTTGTGTCATTACGTTCTGAATTCTATGTTGTGATGTCCCATTATGTGTCATTACGTTCTGATTTGCATATTGTGATGTCCTATTATGTGTCATTACGTTCTGATTTCTATGTTGTGATGTCCTATTATGTATCATTACGTTCTGATGTCCATGTTGTGATGTCCTATTATTTGTCATTACGTTCTGATTTATATGTTGTGATGTCCTATTATGTGTCATTACGTTCTGATTTCTATGTTGTGATGTCCTATTATGTGTCATTACGTTCTGATTTCTATGTTGTGATGTCCTATTATGTATCATTACGTTCTGATGTCCATGTTGTGATGTCCTATTATGTGTCATTACGTTCTGAATGTTATGTTGTGATGTCCTATTATGTGTCATTACGTTCTGATTTCCATGTTGTGATGTCCTATTTTGTGTCATTACGTTCTGATTTATATGTTGTGATGTCCTATTATGTGAAATTACATTCTGATTTCCATGTTGTGATGTCCTATTATGTGTCATTACGTTCTGATTTCTATGTCGTGCTGTCCTATTATGTGTCATTACGTTCTGATTTCTATGTTGTGATGTCCTAATATGTGTCATTACGTTCTGATTTCTATGTCGTGATGTCCTATTATGTGTCATTACGTTCTGATTTCCATGTTGTGATGTCCTATTATGTGTCATTACGTTCTGATTTCTATGTCGTGCTGTCCTATTATATGTCATTACGTTATGATTTCTATGTTGTGATGTCCTATTATGTGTCATTACGTTATGATTTCTATGTTGTGATGTCCTATTATGTGTCATTACGTTCTGAGTTCCGTGCTGTGAGGTCCTATTATGTGTCATTACCTTCTGATTTCTATGTTGTGATGTCATATTATGTGTCATTACGTTCTCAGTTCCGTGTTGTGATGTCCTATTATGTGTCATGACGTTCTGATTTCTATGTTGTGATGTCCTATTATGTGTCATTACGTTCTGATTTCTATGTTGTGATGCCCTATTATGTGTCATTACGTTCTGATTTCCATGTTGTGATGTCCTATTTTGTGTCATTACGTTCTGATTTCTATGTTGTGATGTCCCATTATGTGTCATTACGTTCTGATTTGCATGTTGTGATGTCCTATTATGTGTCATTACGTTCTGATTTCTATGTTGTGATGTCCTATTATGTTTCATTACGTTCTGGTTTCTATGTTGTGATGTCCTATTATGTGTCATTGCGTTCTGATTTCTATGTTGTGATGTCCTATTATGTGTCATTACGTTCTGATTTATATGTTGTGATGTCCTGTTATGTGTCATTGCGTTCTGATTTCTATGTTATGATGTCCTATTATGTGTCATTACGTTCTGATTTCTATATTGTGATGTCCTATTATGTGTCATTACGTTCTGATTTATATGTTGTGATGTCCTATTATGTGTCATTACGTTCTGATTTCTATGTTGTGATGTCCTATTTTGTGTCATTACGTTCTGATTTCTATGTTGTGATGTCCTATTATGTGTCATTACATTCTGATTTATATGTCGTGATGTCCTATTTTGTGTCATTACGTTCTGATTTCCATGTTGTGATGTCCTATTATGTGTCATTACGTTCTGATTTCTATGTCGTGCTGTCCTATTATATGTCATTACGTTATGATTTCTATGTTGTGATGTCCTATTATGTGTCATTGCGTTCTGATTTCTATGTTGTGATGTCCTATTATGTGTCAAAACGTTCTGATTTCTATGTTGTGATGTCCTGTTATGTGTCATTGCGTTCTGATTTCTATGTTATGATGTCCTATTATGTGTCATTACGTTCTGATTTCTATATTGTGATGTCCTATTATGTGTCATTACGTTCTGATTTATATGTTGTGATGTCCTATTATGTGTCATTACGTTCTGATTTCTATGTTGTGATGTCCTATTTTGTGTCATTACGTTCTGATTTCTATGTTGTGATGTCCTATTATGTGTCATTACGTTCTCAGTTCCGTGTTGTGATGTCCTTTTATGTGTCATGCAGTTCTGATTTCTATGTTATGATGTCCTATTATGTGTCATTACGTTCTGAATGTTATGTTGTGATGTCCTATTATGTGTCATTACGTTCTGATTTCCATGTTGTGATGTCCTATTTTGTGTCATTACGTTCTGATTTATATGTTGTGATGTCCTATTATGTGTCATTACATTCTGATTTCCATGTTGTGATGTCCTATTATGTGTCATTACGTTCTGATTTCTATGTCGTGCTGTCCTATTATGTGTCATTACGTTCTGATTTCTATGTTGTGATGTCCTATTATGTGTCATTACGTTCTGATTTATATGTCGTGATGTCCTATTATGTGTCATTACGTTCTGATTTCCATGTTGTGATGTCCTATTATGTGTCATTACGTTCTGATTTCTATGTCGTGCTGTCCTATTATATGTCATTACGTTATGATTTCTATGTTGTGATGTCCTATTATGTGTCATTACGTTATGATTTCTATGTTGTGATGTCCTATTATGTGTCATTACATTCTGAGTTCCGTGCTGTGAGGTCCTATTATGTGTCATTACCTTCTGATTTCTATGTTGTGATGTCCTATTATGTGTCATTACGTTCTCAGTTCCGTGTTGTGATGTCCTATTATGTGTCATGACGTTCTGATTTCTATGTTGTGATGTCCTATTATGTGTCATTACGTTCTGATTTCTATGTTGTGATGCCCTATTATGTGTCATTACGTTCTGATTTCCATGTTGTGATGTCCTATTATGTGTCATTACGTTCTGGTTTCTATGTTGTGATGTCCTATTATGTGTCATTGCGTTCTGATTTCTATGTTGTGATGTCCTATTATGTGTCATTACGTTCTGATTTCTATATTGTGATGTCCTATTATGTGTCATTACATTCTGATTTATATGTTGTGATGTCCTATTATGTGTCATTACGTTCTGATTTCTATGTTGTGATGTCCTATTTTGTGTCATTACGTTCTAATGTCTATGTTGTGATGTCCTATTATGTGTCATTTCATTCTGATTTATATGTCGTGATGTCCTATTGTGTGTCATTACGTTCTGATTTCCATGTTGTGATGTCCTATTATGTGTCATTACGTTCTGATTTCTATGTCGTGCTGTCCTATTATATGTCATTACGTTATGATTTCTATGTTGTGATGTCCTATTATGTGTCATTACGTTCTGATTTATATGTTGTGATGTCCTATTATGTGTCATTACGTTCTGATTTCTATGTTGTGATGTCCTATTTTGTGTCATTACGTTCTGATTTCTATGTTGTGATGTCCTATTATGTGTCATTACATTCTGATTTATATGTCGTGATGTCCTATTATGTGTCATTACGTTCTGATTTCCATGTTGTGATGTCCTATTATGTGTCATTACGTTCTGATTTCTATGTCGTGCTGTCCTATTATATGTCATTACGTAATGATTTCTATGTTGTGATGTCCTATTATGTGTCATTACGTTATGATTTCTATGTTGTGATGTCCTATTATGTGTCATTACGTTCTGATTTCTTTGTTGTGATGTCCTATTATGTGTCATTACGTTCTCAGTTCCGTGTTGTGATGTCCTATTATGTGTCATGACGTTCTGATTTCTATGTTGTGATGTCCTATTATGTGTCATTACGTTCTGATTTCTATGTTGTAATGCCCTATTATGTGTCAGTACGTTCTGATTTCTTTGTTGTGATGTCCTATTATGTGTCATTATGTTCTGATTTCTATGTTGTGATGTCCTATTATGTGTCATTACGTTCTAAGTTCCATGTTGTGATGTCCTATTATGTGTCATTACGTTCTGATTTCTATGTTATGATGTCCTATTATGTGTCATTACGTTCTGATTTCCATGTTGTGATGTCCTATTATGTGTCATTAAGTTCTGATTTCTATGTTGTGATGTCCTATTATGTGTCATTACGTTCTGATTTCTATGTTGTGATGTCCTATTATGTGTCATTACGTTCTGATGACCATGTTGTGATGTCCTATTATGTGTCATTACGCTCTGATTTCTATGTTGTGATGTCCTATTATGTGTCATTACGTTCTGATTTCTATGTTGTGATGTCCTATTATGTGTCATTACCTTCTCAGTTCCGTGTTGTGATGTCCTATTATGTGTCATTATGTTCTGATTTCTATGTTGTGATGTCCTATTATGTGTCATTACGTTCTGATTTCTATGTTGTGATGTCCTATTATGTGTCATTACGTTCTGATGACCATGTTGTGATGTCCTATTATGTGTCATTACGTTCTGATTTCTATGTTGTGATGTCCTATTATGTGTCATTACGTTCTGATTTCTATGTTGTGATGTCCTATTATGTGTCATTACCTTCTCAGTTCCGTGTTGTGATGTCCTATTTTGTGTCATTATGTTCTGATTTCTATGTTGTGATGTCCTATTATGTGTCATTACGTTCTGATTTCTATGTTGTGATGTCCTATTATGTGTCATTACGTTCTAAGTTCCATGCTGTGATGTCCTATTATATGTCATGAAGTTCTGATTTCTATGTTATGATGTCCTATTATGTGTCATTACGTTCTGAATTATATGTTTTGATGTCCTATTATGTGTCATTACGTTCTGATTTCCATGTTATAATGTCCTATTATGTGTCATTACGTTCTGATTTCCATGTTGTGATGTCCTATTATGTGTCATTAAGTTCTGATTTCTATGTTGTGATGTCCTATTATGTGTCATTAAGTTCTGATTTCCATGTTGTGATGTCCTATTATGTGTCATTACGTTCTGATTTCTATGTTGTGATGTCCTATTATGTGTCATTACGTTCTGATTTCTATGTTGTGATGTCCTATTATGTGTCATTACGTTCTGATTTCTATGTTGTGATGTCCTATTATGTGTCATTACGTTCTCAGTTCCGTGTTGTGATGTCCTATTATGTGTCATTATGTTCTGATTTCTATGTTGTGATGTCCTATTATGTGTCATTACGTTCTGATTTCTATGTTGTGATGTCCTATTATGTGTCATTACGTTCTGATGACCATGTTGTGATGTCCTATTATGTGTCATTACGTTCTGATTTCTATGTTGTGATGTCCTATTATGTGTCATTACGTTCTGATTTCTATGTTGTGATGTCCTATTATGTGTCATTACCTTCTCAGTTCCGTGTTGTGATGTCCTATTATGTGTCATTATGTTCTGATTTCTATGTTGTGATGTCCTATTATGTGTCATTACGTTCTGATTTCTATGTTGTGATGTCCTATTATGTGTCATTACGTTCTAAGTTCCATGTTGTGATGTCCTATTATGTGTCATGAAGTTCTGATTTCTATGTCATGATGTCCTATTATGTGTCATTACGTTCTGAATTATATGTTTTGATGTCCTATTATGTGTCATTACGTTCTGATTTCCATGTTGTGATGTCATATTATGTGTCATTACGTTCTGATTTCCATGTTGTGATGTCCTATTATGTGTCATTGCGCTATGATTTCCATGTTGTGATGTCCGTTACGATTTCCAAATAAAAACGATGTTCGGTCCGTCTTTACCTCAAGTTGTTTATAAAAGGGATCATACCTGATTTATGTTAGTTGTGCTTGCTTGCGCATAGAGGTGTCAAACACACATTGTGTTTTGTTTTTCTTCGTCTTGTGTACCTTATGTTGCCAATTTCACTGGATTTCCCATTCTCGATTGCCCCTCTGGTGTTTTTTAATGTATATTTATACTAAATACAGTTTGCATTTAGGAAATAATTCATGCCGGCCATACTTTATTGTTATTCAAATATGGGTAGGCATTATATTCATGAATATTTAACCCCGAGCGAAAGGTGTGTTTTCGATAAAACAAAAAAAACAAAAAAACTAAACAAAACAACGACAACAATAAAACAAACAAACAAACGAACACACAAACACAAAAAAAACAACAAAAAAACAACTCAATGGATCAAAATTGTTGTTTTCTCAAGGCTATGAATACATTCTACGAGGGGAAATTTGGGTTCCTTTAATCGGTTTAACACTGATCCATGTTTGCGCCTATCCCAAGCGAGGACGTGGATTTCCCAACATGATAGGTCGTTGTTCTCCCTTGTTTTAAAGTTCAGTGACTAAAGGTGAGAGACGATTGTTCGCTTGGTTGATATTGGTAGAAAGGTTAATAATAAAGCTTAAATAACATTATCATTAAATTGGTAGAATACATAGGTTAGTCAATTAGTATTCAAATACCTAACATTTTATACGTAAAATGCTTACACTGAGCATCATAGCGTGGACAGGTTTGTGTAGTTGATATGTGGGTTGTAAAATACTATAAAACTCATGCAGATATATATCGATAGTATACAATAATAAACTACCATGTCTATAGTGTTACCACTGGTACAATTCTTCAATGTAGAGGATTTATCTAGAGAAGTCGCATCTAGTGTCATCAACACGCTGAGTGAAAATAGAAAACTCGTGAGGAAAATATCACAAGCCTTATATCCGCCTTTTAAATCATCAACACTGATTCCGAAACAAAACAAGAAATAGCTGCAGTAAATATTACGACAATGCGAACACATTTGTACATTTAAAATACTTCTATTTCTAGAGATATTTTACAAAGACGTGCAACATTTACCATATATACGACTTTATCTATAGGAGTGTTTGTTAACGGAAGATCACACAGACCTTTATATCATACTGTAATTCGTTGTCACATGTTGAACATCGCGAGTAATAAGCTTGGAAATAAAAAGTACGCAAATTAACGAAAATCTTTCAAAATACTGGAAAAACCGTTTTAGAGGGAGAAGGTATTCTTTCAGCTATAGACAACAGCTTGATATCACAAAAATCTTAAATAATATTTAAGAAGACTGTATGTTCAGATGAAAAATATGTAGAAGAATTGCAGAGAGACAAACACACAATTATGCAGATTTACAGTGGAGAACCTCAAGCATTTATTATTAACGTGTCATGTAAATATTACATAATTTGTTAAAACTATCTAACTATATCGTAAATTACGAAATGCATGTCGTGTCATACATCTTTTTGTCCAAAAAATTAAAACACACATTTGAGATTAAGCAAGCGATCAAAATTAACGAAGCATAGCAACTGTCAAATTGACAGGAACATTGATTTTCATTAAAGATTCAGATTTCCACGATCCTGTCTTAAATTTCACTACAGAAATATAATGATAATATTAAACCTGTTTTATAAGTAGTTTAGAAAGATATAAATTTTATAATGTTCCGAAAAAAGAGGCAGTATTCAATATGTTCAAGGTTAAGGTTTATGCTTATACTGTTTTTCATCGGTAAGTTGGGCATTTGTCGTTTATTCTTAGTGATAATTTCCGTATCAACTTAGTGACATTGATATAGAAAACATAACAGGACGTGTAACTTCGACTGTTAATAATCACCACTGTTTGGAAGATCATTACTATTTTATTGTTCCGAAAGTGTTTTTTAATTTTAATTTCAATGCTTTATTACATCTTTTCCTAACATTTAAATACCATTTTACACCTATGTTCCACTTTCTACCAGACTGTAAATAAGCCCTACTGTTTGGAAGGTTATTACACTTTCAATATTAATTTAATAGCTCCAATCCTGACGTTTAACTATTATTTGACACCAATAGTCAACCTTCTACCAGTCAAAACATCATAAAGAAAGGTATCAGCTTATCTTTTAAGAAGTTTTGCGGAAGAGAATAACTCATTGTTGAAAAGTATTCTTTCACTTGTGTACAGAAGAGGAAATATGGTATTGCCAATAACAAAAATATTCACAGTTGACTATTGATTGACAGCTATGCATTCCGATAGTCTTGTGTACTATCTAATATTTAAATGATGGTTGAGGCTATCAGGTCTCTTTTATAAAACTGACATTATACACACGACACTTCTGTGTCCTGAATAATGAATGTATTATGCATAAGATTAATGATTCAAGATGTTGTATAGCAATGCTGATCATATACAGTTATGCGTGAGAGTTGACACTTTATTCACAGGTGGAAGCCATTTACATGACCACATATGTTCACTATGAAGGGGTGTTGGATATATATCACTTGTTTAACTCCACATTTGCCAAGCCAGAACAGTGAGGTGTCATGCTTTTTTGTATTATGAGAATCGAATTCGTTCCTATAGGGTGGATTTAGCTCATTTTTGTTTTCATTAAGAACGGCGGTTTTTGGCCAATAAAACTAACTTTATCTTAGTCGCTTTTATTGAAGTGCACGTACCAAGCCAGTAAAGTGAGCGGTCGTGTATATTTGTGTTAGGGGTATATGATGAGCCTGTGTTTCAACAATGCTTCGATTGGATTGTGGACTTTGTGACGATTTACTTCATTTTATTTATAAATCAATAAACAAAGTGTTTTCATCAAACATGACAAATCATAATGCTGTTATATGTATGTTATGCTAAATGTATTGTAACAATAAAGGTTTTTGTTGAATCAAATTTTAAATAATAATTTATTTCTCCTTCATGCTTGACCTTATCTCCTGTTATAGTGGCTGATCAACTATTACACCAACATAAAAAACGAACAATCACCTCTCACACCAACTCACTAAGCACATAATAAGAACAAGGCATGTGACGTTGAAGTTCCAATTACTGGTTTGGGACAGGCATAACAATGTGGCGGGTTTAAATCCGTTCATACATCACTCAAAATTTGCATTTCATAATTCAAAGAAAGACTGTGTTGCTTACGAATAAAAACTATTATTATTGTTCCACACATTTGTTTATCGTTATGTTCTAACACTGGAGACAAAAATAACTTGGAAAACTACAAAATATTAATATGTCACATACAATTGATCACTGAGAAAAGGAGGAAAAACTACAAACCAATATTTGATCACAAGTGATCTTCAACGTGATATTAAAAACGTGAAAACCATAATTGACTTTACATGAACAATACTATAGAAATCTGGAAAAATAAAACGACTCTTGATTACAGTCAACGAGATATATTTCTTAGCTACGTCATGGACATTAGTATCATTTAAAAGGTAGTGAGTGAATGGGTGATTATTGGTTAGGTGTAAATGGGTAATATTTCATCTGTATCATGACGAGAACAAGTTACATTCGATGGGAGGATAATGATGTCCGATGTGTACTAGACCAACATGCTGAGTAGTTACATTTATTGTGCAAGCACATTGAAATAACAGTCCATGGGCGCAGACATGTCGCCCCACTCGGACGGGCACATTATTCTGTATTCGAGCCAATACATTCCTTTGTCTTACTTCTTAGCGCTGCATTATAACCTTGATTGATTGATTGATTGTCGTTTCTGCTTAATAACAAACACAAATATTTCACTTAATGAGCACGACGTGCTTCTGGAATGACCTTCATCAGGTCCTCTGAAAGTTAAAAAAATTTGAAAGAAAGCCAAATAATTAAAAAATGTTGGTAGCAGGAATATCATAGAGCATAATAGAATAACCACGATCGACTGGAGTCACCTATTCCTGAGGGAGAAAAACCTTAGTTTTAACCATAATTACATGATTTAGGAACTGTAAATAATAAATCACATGTATTTGTATTTTGTAACATTTATATCAACCTCGGACCTTTATCAATACTTGACATCATTCTCCACTGTTGGCCACAAATTGCATGGAAACATGCGCGTGCCAAAATGGTAAAAGACGGTATTTTCTATATCGAGAGATACACCAACATAGAAAACATACATTTGTTTTGTTACTACAACAGGGAATATGGTAAGTAAAAAAGATATTAAGAAATAGGAAACACAAATAAAAACATATGGTCTGGTTGTTTTGATAATTGATTCTCGAGCCCACCTTTTGACTCCTACAGAACCATATACATGTTTTGCTATGAAGAAGAGTAATACATTTATGTTCCTCAACTATAAATAAACGCTAGAGAAAATCTTTGGGACCATCAAGAATGAACGATACTGAGACAACAAAACACCATTGGGCATACCACACAGAACGAAAACAAGCAAAACAAAAACACAGTACAGAAACTAAAGGGGTGGGCAACACGAACCCCTCCAACAAAGGCGATTAACCCGTGTCCTCATCAATGGTTAGTTACCTTGGTGGTTAATTTTTAAAATTGTCATATTATTAGGCAGATCTTCAAATCTGTGCAAGTGATTTATGAAATATAAGTACAAACAGACAAACGAAAAAGAAAAAAAGTTTAAAACATACGTGATATAGACCAGATTGTATTGGAATTTATCAATGAAAAGCTTGAAAAGCGACACCATTAATTAATATATCTGAACAGTCTCATCAATTGATTTCAAGAAATGATGGAGAGTGGGCGTGTATCTGCTTTAAACGGATGGTGGCCTTTGTCAAATGCGTCATCTTCGTTCATCAATAATTATAATATTATAAGGATTATGATACACGATTGTAGGAATATGTGACGTACGATACATAACAGTGACACTTAACAGCAGGGCGATAACCGACAATGCATTCGATTAAGAGCAGAGTGACATCTATTGATATAGTGGGAACAGATCAGTGAGTATCATACGTCGATACACCTCCTGTTATTTGACAGTATAGACGTAATGGTTTTAAATATGAAATTTATTTATATATTTATTTGCTTGAAGCTGTGAACCCATAATTTGAGGTAAGTACACTAACGTCTACTTTTCAAAGACACCGTATGTACACTATTTTTACTGCATGCCAACAATGGTATTGTTAGTTTTATGTTTTGTTTATTTATGCATGTTGTAATATTATATTCAAGACTTCAAGTTTCTGATATGCTCGAATGTGAAGCATTTTTCATACAAGACAGTAAGTAAATTATAAATATACCAAAGTGGCAATTACTTCTTTTATCTAGAAAAAAGAAATTATATTGATAAATCAATAAATAGTTTGATAACGGATGATAGCTAAACAGTGTCAATGTTTAAAGATGTTTTAAATGAACAATTCAAATTGTATAGCTTTCTTTAGTCGAACAAGGAAACTTCAGACACCTTAAACAATAATGTATTGTACACCTTTCTTCCCACTGACACTGATAATGATAACCTAAATTAAATGAAGATGAAAGAGAATATTGTGAAGGCATGATATTGGTATGATATTGGATGAAAAGTGTGTGAAGGTTATACAAACATTCAAAAATGGAAAATCCCCAAGCACAGATGGATTACCTATTGAATTGTAAAACATTTTTCTGGAACAATATTAGAGACTTACTATTAGATTCTTTTTCATATAGTTATTACAAAAAAAATATGTATATTTAAAAACTGGAGACTTATCTCCTTATCAAATGTGGATTATGAAATTATGACAAAATGCATAGCTACGCGACTCAAAGTAGTACTAGCCAAAATTATGAACGAGCATCAGTTTGGGTTGATGGAGGGAAGATATATTCGTGATAATATCCGAAGTCCTCTATCAGTTAAAAATCTTGCAGAAGATGAAATCTCGCTTGTATTTTACTATCCATTGACTGTTGATGCCATAAGTTGGAAATTCTTATATAAAATATCTTGCCGTCTTTAATTTTGGGTATCCATTTCAGCGGTGAATAGCTATTGTTTGTTCAATAATATATTCAGTTGTGTATTGCATACTAGATGAGCTACACCTTTTTCAATGTTACTCGTGGTGTTCGACCCAGTGTCTTATATCGCCTTATTTATTTCTTCTATGTGCTGAAATTATGGGCATAGCGAATAGGAGATCAGAAGACATAAGAGGGCTCAAATTTAAATCCAAAGAATTGAAATTGTTTCAATATGAAAATGATGCGCAAATTGCACTTGGTGGAAGTGGAAATTTAATTAGAAATGTTGTCAAATTATTAGATAGTGATACTGCAATAGGTGGGCTAAAATTAAACTATAATAGATCTGAATTGGCACCACCAGGAAAGTCAAAAATGGAAGAAATTTGTACACATAGCTTTTCTCCGGGCATGACCATTATTCTGGATAGCTATACCGACAAATGGAAATACTGAAGGTCTTATTAGATATAATTTTAAAGAAACGAAAGAGAAAATAAAAAGTATTGTTCGTGCTTGGGGTAAAAGAAATTTAACATTATATGGGAAGGTTACAGAAATAAAAAGTTCAATAATCCCACAAGTAACATATCCAATATCAGTTCTACCAAATCCAGATCATAGTCTCTTCAAAGAAATTGATAAAATCATTTAAGAAAATTTTATGGAACAACAAGTACCACACAATTAGATTAATATGGTATTATTAAAGTATTCACAAGTGGGCTTAGACATTACAGTTATATATAGCTATTGTAAGTCAGTCAAATTTATGTGGATTAAACAACAATGATGGACAATTCCTTTGACAGCTCCTGGAAAGATGTAATAAAAATTAAGATATCCTTACCTAGACAAAAAATTCATTTTCAATTTCAATTTGAAATTGGAAAATATCGATAATGTTCCGATCAAAAACAATTTTGGAAAGATCTCATCAAATATTTCTTTGAATTGAAATTCAGAGACGAGCTAAACATAGACATTGTAATATGGCATGATTCACACTTGAACCTGGAAGGGAAATTGATCTTCTATAGGGAACTTTTTGATAAAGTTGGCTTACTTATGAGAGATCTCCTTAATGACAACAACACATATAAAACACTTGAAGAAGTTAAAGATCAATAAGATTGTAGAATTAAGTACTTAAAATATCTTCATTAATTTCAATAATTAAATATTGTTAAAAAAATAAACCAGGGATAAAAATGCCTTGATTAATAAATTATTAAATTTTAAGAGTTTGTCAAAGGAAATCTACCACTTGTTTAAATTAAAGATGTCATAAACATAGATTCTATCAATAGCTTAATTAAATGGAAATCAGAAGTAGGTGATATTAATTTAGAAAATATTTTTGAAAATATCTCTATGACCACAAATGACATTATACTTAGAAACTTTCAGTATAAACTTCAACACAAAATCTTAACAACAAACATGTTTTAGTTAAGATAGGCAGTAAATAATCGGGATAGTGTAACTTCTGTAATAATAATGCCACAAACTCGATGTTACATTATATATGGTTATGCCCCATAATACAGGTATTTTGGAGCAAGTAATAGCTTTACTTGAAGAAACCTTTGACATTTCTATTGAATTATATATAATATAAGAAATACAGTATTTGATACAGATACAGAAGAATTTTTGCTCAAGAGAAAATTTACTTCATAATACTTTTTACCGAGTATTATATCCACTGCTGTAAATGTTCTAATCATTTGCCAACAATTGAAATTCTAAAATGCAAATTGAAAGAACAAATAAAGAAAGAGAGAAAAAGATAGAAAAAAATATATGTGCATTATTGACAGACACAATCACAAAGCATGAAATAAACTAACCAACATTTCCATAGTCTTGATTAATGTACAGCATTATCAGTGCTCCAGATAAGGAGAGTATGTAAAATGTTTTGAAATAAAATGTCTGTTATATAATGATTTTCTTTTCAACATTCATGGGTTATTCAAAGCAGAAACAAACACAAAAAACAACAACAACAAAAAAAAAAAAGCAGTGCATTAAAATTCCCATTTTATAAATAATATTTGATTAAGTCTTTAGAAAAGTAAGCACTTAGTTTAACACCGAGTCATCTTTTTGCCTGTCCCAAGTGAGGACGTGGATTTCCAACAACATATGTCGTTGTTCTCCCTTTATTTAAAATTCAGTGAATTAAGGTGATAGGTGATTGTTCGTTTGGTTGATATTGGTAGAATGGTTAAAAATAAAATGTAAATAACATAATCATTAAATTCAAAAGTTGATAGAACAAATATAAAGGTTAATTAGTAGTATAAATACGTCACATTATATAATGACCATCATAACGTGAGCAGGTTTGTGTAGGTGATACGTGGGTTGTAAAATACTATAAAACTCATGCAGATATATCACGATGGCATACACTAATAAACCACCATGTCTATAGTGTTACCACTGGCACAATTCTTCAATGTAGAGGATTTATCTAGAGAAGTCGTATCTAGTGTCATCAACGCCGTGAACGGAAATATAAAACTCGTGAGGAAAATATCACAAACCTTATATTCACCTTTTAAATCATCAACACTGATTCTGAAACAAAACAAAAAATAGCTGCAGTGAATACTACGACGATGTCAAAACATTTGTACATTTAATATACTTCTATTTGTAGAGATATTTTACAAAGACGTGCAACATTTAACATATATACGGCTTTATCTATAGGAGTGTTTGTTAGCGGAAGATCACAGAGACTTTTATATCATATGTATTTCGTTGTCACACGTTGAACATCGTGAGTAATAAGCTTGGAGATAGAAAGTACGCAAATTAAAAAAAATCATTCAAAATACTGGAAAAAGTTTTAGAGGGAGAACGTATTCCTTCAGCTATAGACAACAGCTTGATATCACAAGAAATCTTAAATAATATTTTGGAAGACTGTATGTTCTGATGAAAAAGATGTAGAAGAATTGCAGAGAGACAAACACGCAATCATACAGATTTACAATGGAGAACCTGAAGCATTTATTAGTATCGTGTCATGTAAATATTACATAATTTGTTAAAACTATCTAACTATATCGTAAATTACGAAATGCATGTCTTGTCACACATCCTTTTGTCCAAAAAATGAAAATACACATTTGAGATTAAACAAGGGATCAAAATTAACGAAGCATGTAGCAACTGTCAAAATGACACGAACATTTATTTTCATTAATGATTCACATTTCCACGATTCTGTCTTAAATTTCATTACAGAAATATAATGATAATATTAAACTTGTTTTATAAGTAGTGTAGAAAGATATAACTTTTAGAATGTTCCGATAAAAGAGGCAGTATTCAATATTTTCAATGGTTCATTTTATGCAATATAAGGTGTTTGCTAATACTGTTTTTCATCGGTAAGTTGGGCTTTTGTCGTTTGATCTTAGTGATATTTTCCGTATCAACTTGGTAACAATGATATTGTGAAATGTCGGTCAGTGTGGCGTCACATTAAGAAGTGTTATATCGATAAACACTATAACGTCTTTTTCGAAGTTCTCGACACACATTATCACTAGTATCCCAGGTCGTCCTTTCGGACTTGCTGCGATACTTGTGATAATGTCTGTCGCGAATTTCCAAATTGCCGCAATGTAATACTATCGTTGATTTATTTTGCGCGAATGCAATATTTATCGTTAATTTCGGTATTTATCCTTATCATAAATACTCTTTCTCTTGATATTTTCATTCCATCACAATATATTAACTGTAGTCTTATTTCTTTGTTAACCGATTTCTGAATCAGATCACAATATCTGAAGTATGATTCATTCAATAAAACATGATTTCAATGCAAATCTAAAATATACCAATATTTACGTAAATACTACTTATGACAAATGGTGACGATTAGTATCAAAGGAGTTCAAGTATTTAAAGAGGTCCGATGTAAAAAATAGAAAATAAGAGTCCTGATTGGTTGGTGTACTAGGTGATATGTGTCCTGATTGGTTGGTGTACTATTTGATTTACGTCTTCTTGAATTATTTACTGAAACGTAATCGTCATCAACGAGATTATTAATATTAATGTTAAAGTAAATGTATTTCTGTATTTTAAACGTCTTGTGTAACAACAACTTCAAGGGGCCTAAATAGGATATAAATAACAGATAAAACAGGCTAATCTCCTACTGCTATTTGACGAGAGTTTGCATAGACAATTATATTTTGATTCACAGTTGACCTTTTATATCTTCCTCTGGTATTGTTTACTACATACTTTATCAGTTCTCTGTTATAAAACGACTATTATACTTGTATTATGTAAACATTTCAGGATTGGGACTCATGTTTTTGCAACTCAGCTGCTCATGTAGTTTTTACATTATTTTATTCGCTTAAGGAATACACTTCCATGGCAACATCATTTCAGTAAGAGGGGCTATTCTGAGTCATAAAACTAACTTAGCCCGTCCACATTTTACTGAAGTGGCCGCACCAGCCCAAGCAAGTGTGTGGTTATGTGCATTTGTGCTATGGATTTCTGTTTATACGACATAACCGATCCATGTTTGTGTCTGGCCCAATCGAGGCCGTGTATTTCCAACATCATATGTCGTTGTTCTCCTTTTTTGTTTTAAAGTTCATTGAATAAAGGTGAGACGTTGAGACGTAATTGTTCGTTTGGTTGATATTGGTGGAATATTTTCTTTATAAAGTGTAAATAACATCATCATTAAATTCAAAAGTTGGTGAACAAATATCAAGGTTTACCATATATACAGCTTCATATAAGACATTGCTTGTTAACGGAAGATCACATGTCACTTTTTTATCATATTGTAATTCGTTGTCACATGTTGAACATGGTGAGTAATAAGCTTGGACATAGAAATACTCCTATCACGGAAAATCGTTCATGGTACTGGAGAAATCGCTTTAGAGCTTAATATCAAAAGAAATCTAAAATAATATTTAAGGAGACTGTATATTCTGATAGAAAATGTAGAAGAATCGCAGAGAGATAAAGTTACGCAAGCATGCAGATGTACAGTGGAGGACCCCAAGCATTTATTATTATCGAGTCATGTAAATATCACATAATGCATTAACTATGTAAATTACTACATGCATCTTGTAATACATTTTTGGGGGCAAAAAAATTGATACATATTTCAGATCAAATGGCGACCAACATGAACAAAGCATAACAACTGTCAAGATGATATCAACATGAACAAAGAAAAACAACTGTCAAGATGACATCAATATTTGTTTTTATTAACGATTCACATTTTCACGATGCTGTCTTAAATTTTTCATTACAAAATTACAATGATTATTCAAATCTTGTTTTATAAGTAATTTAGAAAGAAATGCATTTTATAATGTTCCGATAAAACAGGCAGTATTCAATATTTTCTCTGGTTCGTTTTCTTCAATATAAGATTTTTGATTTATACTGTTTTTTATCGATAAGTTGGTAATTTTTCATTTTATCTTACTGATATAAGTATCTACATAGTGACATTGATATTGTGAAATGTCGGTCAGTGTGGGGTCACATTATGAGGATTTATACGGATAAGACAATAACGTCCTTATCGAAGGTCACGATAAACATTATCAATAGTATACCAGGTCATCTGTTCGGACTCTCTGAGATACTTGTGATAAGGTCTCTCTGAAATTTCCAAATTGCCGCTATTTAATACTAACGTTGATTTCCTTAGCCAGAATTGATTTCTCAGAGCAATCTCACATCGAAGCGAATCCATCCTGAAACGTGAGATGCGATGAAAAGTCTATATCAACGATGGTATGTTTATCAAGGTATTGGTATGATGACATAGGTCACATTACAAAACAGCGATATTATGTTCATTAAGACAATTGTTTGATATATATATATAGATTATTACATGGCTTTTTGCATATCATACCCTTTATCATCCCTAGGTCATGATATCAGCCCGAGAGCTGTTATAATATGTGCATCATATACTTCAACAGAGTAAATAACTGATTTGTACCAAAATGTTTAGTCATTTTTGGCTAGACTTCAATGCATAAAAAAATGTATATATAGAACAAGAAATGTATGCACTTTTCTAGCACTTTCAATATCATAAGAGAACAAATTGTCAGTTAATATTTTTTCTGTGCATATATTCAATAATTTAACAGCTTAGTACGTCATGTTTGTAAGCACATTTTTCCGGACATGCACGACCATTGACGGAGAGGCATGTAATAACATTCCGGAAGCAGTTAATTAATTTGATCTATCAGCCCGCTTGGGCCATTTTTGTGAAACAGGGTGAAATAAATGTGATTCCTCTTATTATTCTAAACAAAACTCAAAGTTTTATCACATTTTTATCACAATGTAAAATTTAAGCTTATTATCTACAAATATATGATAATAGATATTCTAATATGACGTCCCGTATTCGGTATACAAATAAAGGCATATTTAAATAACAATCAAATATAGGCCACACGTGCGCGCTGAGCTTAAAAGAACCACCTACAAAAACACTGACTATTTTCAGAAAATTCTTCATGGTTAGCGATTTTCTATTAATCTGATAAGCGCTTATAGAGGCGGGGTTTTTGTCAGTTTATTTTTCGAGAGACGATGTTCACCGGACTACATTTTACGTAATGTAAACAAAATGGCGGCTTGGATTGCCGATAATAAAAAAAGGTTAAAAGAAACAATATTTATATGAAATATGAAGATATGAAATAAAAAAATAATTGGCAATGAAAAAAAAGCTTGTATTGTTGACATAGAAAAAAATTCCGGAAAAAATACTTAAGACAACCATCTATCGACTTTGACTTTTGTAATATATCGTCATCCTGTGACGTTGTTTACAAGGGACCTGATTGACACATGTTGGTTACTGATTTATTTTACGATTTTGTGAGCATTTTACTTGTTTGAGTAGTTAAATATTCATGAATGTAATGCCTACCCATATTTGAATAACAATAACGTATGGCTGGCATGAATTATTTCTTAATTATTGCGTGTAAAGCACAACGGGAAAATGTACAAATTATCGATGATTTAAGACTTATCACCGGATTTGTAACTAGAGTAACAGGACGGGTACCACTAGTGGAACAGGAACTGCTTATCTTTGTGGAGTACCTGTGTTCACCCCCTGTTTTTGGCGGTGTTCGTGTTACTCAATCATTAGTTTTATAAGTAATGTGTTGTAGATCGTTGTAGATCGTAGTTTCTCCTTTTTTTTTCTTTTGGCCATTGCTATGTTTGTTCTTGTTCGATTTACGATTCTGATTACCGCTTTGGTATCTTCAAACTCTTCTATGTTTATCAGTAATTTCGGTATTTACCCTGATAATAAATACTCTTTCTCTTGATATGATCATTGATAACAGTCATTTCATAACAATATATTAACTGTAGTCTTACTTCTTTGTTAACCAATTTCAGAATCAGATCACAATATTTCAGGTTGAGGTCTATCGTGCTTAATGACACTTTCAACAATATTTCAGTTATATCGTGGCAGTATAATATTTGAAGTATGATTCATTCAATAAAAAGGACTTCAAGGCAGAGCTAAGATAAATCTAAATATACCTTAATGTTACTTATGACAAATGGTGGAGATCAGTACCAAAAGAGTGTACCTATTTAACGAGGTCCGAGGTAAACATATAATATAAAAACCCAGATTGGTTGGATTACTCTGTGATTTACGCTTCTGGTTACCCATTTGGTATCTGCATCCACAAAAATTATAAATTAATTAATTAATTACTGGAATGTAAACATCATCAAAGAGATCATTAATAGTGAATGCTATAGTAAATGCAGTTATGTAGTTATAAGAATAAATTATATTTAATGTTGATTGTTGTTGATGTGGCTTTTGTCGCTGACCTGCTCATGAGTATTACAAAATGCATAAAAAATAACAGGACGTTAACATTCGACTGTAAATAATCAATAGCGTTTGTATTTTATTGTTTCGAAAGTGTGTTTTGTTTCATTTTAATTTCAATGTTTAAGCTATTACTTCATTCCTGACATCTACTTACTATTTGACACGAATGGTCATTTTAATACCAGACTCCATGATAAAAGACACTACTTCAATTTTGCCATTATAATTGTTCCACCTCGTGATAGTTATTTACCAACCGCTCCCGCTTGCGGAGTGTATATTTAACAAATAATACTTTCAATTAGTTTGGCTTTGAGCGTACTTGAAGAAGGTTATTCCAGGAAGACGTCGTGCGCACTGAAAGTGATATCTACGTGTTTCTTGTTATTATACGTTACGATCTTGTTGTTTGTATTCAGACTTTTCCTAACCTCGCCCTCTTCCAAGTACTAAGTAAAACAAGGGGAAGGCATTTAAGTACATTTTATGATTAAAAGTATCATAGAAGGGTATTTCTTGGGAATGGTTCCATATTGTATCTTACGATGATCTAGTGTACTAATGTGATCTAATATTCAAATGACAATTGAGGCAACCATATCTCTTTCATAAAACTGATATTATACAATTTCTGTGTTTTTAAGATTAAATGTATTATGCATACGATTCAAGATTCAAACGTTCTGTATAGCAATGCTGCTCATACAGTGATGGATGAGAGTTGGCACTTTATTCACAGGTTGAAACCATTTGCATGACAGCAGACTTTTACTAAAAAGGAATGTTGGGGTACATACTACTAGTTTAACTCCGACTTTGCGAAGCCAGAATAGTGAGCTATAATGTATATTTGTATTATGAGAATCGAATTTGTTCCGACGGTGTGCATTTGTTGTTGATTTTTGTTTTCATTAAGAAGGCAGATTTGGGTCACTAAAACTAGCTTAATTTCGGCGCTTAGTATTGAAGTACATCTGCTACGCCAAGAATGTGAGCGGTCGTGTATATTTGTGCTAGGGGTATATGATTAGCCCATATTTCAACAATTTTTTGATTGGATTGTTGACCTTGTGACATTTCTTTTGGTTGGTGTAAGGCATTTAACGCCACTTTCAACAATATTTCTGTTAAACCATGGCGTTCAGTTTTAGTGGTGGAGGAAACCGGAGAAAACCGCCGACTAGTCACAAGATACTGACAAACTGTATCACATAATGTTTTATCGAGCACATCTCGCCATGAACGGGGAAAGAACTCACAACTTTAGTGGTAATATGCATTGAGTGCACATGGAGTTATAAATCCAACTACAATACAATCACAACTACGACGACCTCACATATTTGTTTCATTTTCGTTTGATTATAAATCAATAAACGAAGTGTGTTCATCAAACATAGCTAATTATAATGTTGTCATCTGTATGTTATATTAAATGTATTGTAACAATAAAGTTTTTTGTTGAATCAGATTTTAACAAATAATTTATTTCTCCAACATGCTTGACCCTATCCTCTGTTATGGTAATTAAATGTTGATATATCATTATTTCAATCAGTATCAGTAAATAAATAATTGTTGCACACTTTATCACTATTATGACAACGATGATTAAACAGCGGTGATTAACTATTCCACCAACATGAGAAAAGTTTGAAGATACCAAAGGGGTAATCATAATTAGTAAATAGAAGAAGAAGAGACAGCAAAATGAACAAAAGAAAAAAGACTAAAGAACAAACAACGATCTTCAAAACATACACATATAACTAAAGATCGAGTAACATAAGTCCCAATGAACAGGAAGGGTAAGAATTTCCTTCTCCGCTAGTTACAAACCCGGTGATAAGTCATGAATGAGGAAAGGACCGGGAAATGTTTACGAACACTCATATCTCATCACGATGCCCTAAACACATAATAAGAACAGGACCTACGGCGTTGGAAATCCATGCAGCTCCTGGTTTGGAGCAGGCACAACAATATGGCGGGATTAAATCCATTCAAATATCACTCGACATTTTGATTCATAATTCGAAGAAAGACTCAGTTTGTACCACATATTGCTTTTCAAAATATTGTAGACAAAACAAATTGCAAACCACAAAACATCAACAAAACAATACAACATCAATGTCATCAGCGGTCATCAACGTCACTGACAGTTGACAGGACAAAAGTCGATACTAGTTATATTCGACATTTTGCTCGAAAAACGGTAAAAAAATTCAAACTGTTTTAATGGAATCTTAAACGTATATATTTATATCGGCTCTGCATATGCAAGACATCACTGTGTGTTGTGTGTCCAATACTGCCTTTGTCTCTGTTCATTTGTGATTTTCCTTTCGGGTTTCTCTAATGTTTATTTCCCTTTGCATTGAATACTTATTGTATAACAAATCTAGTCTCAAATATTTTAATATGGTTCAGATATTAGTTAGAATGAGTGTGTGGTTGTTGGTTAACGCCAATTTAGCAATGTTTCAACTATATCATGGCGAAAACAAGTTAATTTTCAATGAGATGATGATGAGGTCTCCTTCTAGACCAACACGCTGAGTTGGATTTTGATAGCGCTAGCTCACTGAAACAACAGTCCGCGGGTAGGCATATCGCTCCACTCGGACACATTATTCGGATTCCGAGCCGACCAGTCTTTGTTCTTTCTCCTTAATGTTGCGTGCTCAGCGGAGAAACACCAAATACCAATGTTATAGTCTTTGGTTTGACCCGACAGGGGCTCGAACCCACGATATCCCAGACATATGTTAGACAATTTGACCATCACCAAAAATAATAACATCTTTAAATAAATATTTTTTCTATGAAACAATTAGGATAAAGAGTGTTTCTAAATAACCATTATTTATTTGATTGGTCAATCAGTAAGCATGATAACAAACATTCTTATAAAATTCTTATGAACAAAACAAATCAGGTCAACGCAAGCTGATAATCGGGATGCCATTTTACTTCTTACAGGGTGTTCTAAAATATGAATAAGCGTTTCCTCTTAAGAAGATACTTCACATATCGTGAAAGGCAATACCCTTGTAGTTTGTCTTAAGGGGATACAGCCTGGCTATACCAATTGATATTAATGTTGTCCAAGGGTGTTTGTGTCTTGTACTTTTAGTGTATTTGTTTGTGAATGGATACCATTCACCCATTTCCCCCCAGGTGGCGTCGCTGTATCAACGGTGGTTAGGAACACGTTTGTTTTCCGATAAACGCATTTAACCAATGTAATCAAATGTCAATATCATTACCTACGCGGTGTCCTTGATCTGAAGCGTTGCGTAATATGACGGTAGGCACGGCCTATAGAGAGGACGGAAGTGAACATAATAGATTTTATTCTGATATTTCCAATACCTTTTTTTCTATTTTATTTCACAGTGACCGGTGACAATCATAGCCTATAGGGCCCAATGCCTGCAATGGCAATGTAAAATTGCATGTACGTGGTTTTTGTTTACTTCATTTGGTGTCTAATGACTTAAATTGCACACGAGTTTTTTTTTTTGCTTCATTTGTTGTCTTATGACATAAGATAGCACACGAGTTTTCAGACTAAATTGAACCCGATTGAAAATTGTACACGTATTTTTTTCACACTGTATAGGGTCTAACCATGTAAATTTGCGTACTCGCTTTTGCTTCAAAAACAATGCAAGAAGAGTTTTAAGATCCCCAAGCGCAAGGGTAGGCAATGCAATGGCCAAAAGAAAAAGGACAATCACTGATCTACAAAACACTACACAGAAAACTATCATTTCCCCCACAGCGATATATTTTTTCACAGGAAACAAAAGTCAGATTTTTATTTTTTGGACATAAAAAAAATCAGTAATTCCCTTCAAATTTTTATCATAAATTTCTCGTTGAGAACTGTAGGGCCGGATTAATGATATTTTTGCATCTTTCGTGTCAATTTATTTTGTTTCTTTAAAATTTCACCACATAATTAATATATTTTTTTTTCAGAAAAAAACATCCTAAAAGTTAAATCGTCGTCCCCTTAATGACATGAATGTGTGTCTCGGCCGCGTCCATGCAGCTTCGTATAATACGAACCGCATCGGTGGCGTAATGGTTAGAGTGCTCGCCTCGAGTGCGGTAGATCGTGGGTTCGAGCCCCGGTCGGGTCATACCAGACTATACAAATCGATATTTTTGCTTCTCTAGTAAGCACGCAGCATTAATGAAAAAGAGCAAAGACTGGTCGGCTCGGAATCAGGATAATGTGTCCGAGTGGGGCGACATGTCTATCCGCGGACTGTTGTTTTAGTGAGCTAGCACTATAAAAATTCAACTCAGTGTGTTGGTCTAGTACAAAGCGGACCTCATCATCATCTCATTGAAAATTAACTTGTTCTCGCCATGATATAGCTGAAAATTTGCTGAATTGACGTTAAACAACAACAATCACTCGTATTATACGTGTCCGGATTTCAAGAACCTTATGCAAGAAAGTTCGACAGTTTAATTATTGCTTCTGATTCGCGGATTTGTCCCGATAAGATTGATTCCTTAAAAAGTAAACCTTCAAAGAGATAAGTTGCATTTTAATACTTGGTGCTTTAACCATTCATATGCTTTTCTTCTATCATCATATGTAGCACTATCATGTAATTTAATCAACACCGCCCAAATATATTTTGTATTTAGTGTAGTATTACCGTTGAAATGAAACAGTACACTTCTTGTTTCGTGACGGCCAGTTTTATTCGGCCCGTTTTATTGGTAGAGGAAACCGGAGTTCCCTGAAAAAACCACCGATCTGCCGCAAGTCACTGACAAACTTTATCATATAGAAATCACATTAGTATTATTACCAATCAATAATAGTCAAGCGACTGTTGATGAAAAATAAAATCCACACATGACTGTTGATGAAAATAAAATGTACACATGACTGTTCATGAAAAAAATCAACATTATCTATAATACGACCCAGGTATTCACGTTTGAATTTTATTTATCAAAATCTTCAGAATGTTTGATGCCTTTATTTGAATGGCTTAAGATAAAGCTGAAATCGTAAAATTTATAATTTTGCTTTTTTCAATTTTCGCAAAATTAGAGCCCACGCGAACAGTTTGTCTAAAAACCGCAAAATTAACACCCATTCGAAAATAACCACTTAAATAGTAGATTAATAAATGTAGATATTTATGTTTGAGACAGAATATGTTTTTAACATCATGTTGGGGATCAGTGAGTAATTGTTGATTACGGCAATTTTTCAGCTATATCACGACGAGAACAAGTTAATTTTCAATGAGATGAAGATAAGGTCCCAACACGCTTAGTTGTTGTTTTTTTTTTTTTTATAATATATATATATATAATATATACAAATATACAACGAATGTGAACAAATATCAAACTTTGTTTAACAACGTAGGTACACGTGTACTATAGTTTCCTCATTCAACAATTATTGTACGTATGCTATGCGTATTTACTAATTACAAAATTATTGAAATTATTGATTTTCGCTCATGGAGAACATAAGAAAAAATTAATAAGAATGTATTCATATTTATTTTATATTCGCATTCACAGTTAGTAACAGGTGCCCGTGACGCAGATATGATTGCAACGTTGTCCTTGTCTTATTTCAACGTAATGACGTGATAACTTTAGTAATTTAGTAAGATGTCAGAAGATGATTACAACTTATGATGCATTTGTTGTTAACTTCAGGAATATTGTTATACAAATAAAAAATAATTATTGTAGGATAATTAGATAGAAATTGTGTTTGAAATAATAGTTTACATAGGTTACAAACGTCTAAGCGATAGTAAAACGCTTCGCTAACCACCGTTGTTACTCGAGCGACACCTGTTGAGTAAATTTGGGTGAATGGTCTCCATTCGCAGGTGCGCAAATGGATCATCAACCATATTTTCTATATGAAGATATGCGCCCGCGTTCTACCCTGCTGCGTTTTGATTATTAGCAAAATATAATTCCTATACTACAACAATTGTTCTATACAACAAAAATGCTGAACCGATTCCAGAAATGTACGACAATAAGATAAACATTAGATAACCATTATTTATTTGATTGGTCAAAAGAATAAACATTAGAGAAAACCGAAAGGACAATAATGAATGAAAAATCCAGAAACACATGCAACATTGGGAATAAAACATTGAGGGAAAATATACAAAACAAAAACAAAGCACAGAAAACTAGAAGATTAACACCGACCACTACAAAAACCGGGAATGAAACAAAGCAAAAAAAAAACAACAATAAAATAAAATACTCACAGTGAACCTAACAAAACATCCCGAGATAGAATCCAGTTGCAGCAGTTCCTATTTCTTATAAGATAACAGACGTTTTATAATATAGTCAAGATCCGTATAACACCACTGTATTTAACAACGATAATATTTTCAGTGGTCTGTCTTATCATAGAGAGTTAATAAAGACCACATGTATAATCATATATTATAATAAAAAGACAACGAATACCCAAACAATCGGTGATGAAGATCGATTAAAAGGCACGACCAAGATACAATACAAAACAACAACAGTACAATTACAAAGTTAGAAGAAAAAACACAAAACCTTCAGACAACATTAATATTAACTGCCCCAGTGAGGATGTTGTGCCTTCGGACATATAACAACGGTTTTGTCGTGCTGCGATATCTCCCTTTACCTCTTAACACGAACCACTTATTTGAATCTTAGGAACACCTTGTATCAAGTACAATGACTAGATGTCCCCGCACTGCTGGTTGGGTTTGACTTTTGATGTTTAGTTACATGATTTTATTTTTAGAAAGTTGTCAATAATTGAGATAATTAATGTACCCATTCAAATCGTCAATTCTCACAAAAAACGATTGGTTAGCATAAATATTATTAAGGAAGTTTGCCACACTTACTGCCAAACAAACTAACACATACATAGCAAAGTTAGTGCCCACTAATAACCTCCATCAGGCAAGCTGAAAGTTAAATAATATCAATTTCTATAAGAGCAAGAAAACAACAGTGCGAAAACAGGATAGACAAAGGTTGCCTAGGTCATATATTCTGGTTAGTTATAAACAATTTTAATCCTGATATCTACGTCATTAATAGTGGTCTTTTGTGACCTGATTTCCAAATCAGACGAGAAAAAATACCACGCTTTCTGTATAGTTCCAAATTTCAAGCAAAAATCGTGGACACAGGACCTAAATTGATATCTCTACAACACACACACATGCACGCTCACTTTCTCGGCTTCAAGATCTAAGATTATATTTGTTCTATAAAATATATTCAGTGCAAAGTGGAAATAGGTCTATTGTGTTCCAGTTAATACTACATTTTATTATTCCATTTCTAGTTAGCAGATTTCTTGGATTCTGAATTTAACATGTTAATTGACTCATTCTAAGAAAAATGCCTTCATTTAAATGTGCGACAATAAAATAAAAGAATAAGCATTAGAAAAAACCGAAAGGGCATTAATGAATGAAAAATCCAGAGACACGTGCAACATTGGGAACACCGAAAACTGAAAAGACCAACGTCGACCACTATAAAAACCTGGAATGAATCTAAAGATGACCAACGTCGACCACTACAAAAACCTGGAATGAATCTAAAGATGACCAACGTCGACCACTACAAAAACCTGGAATGAATCTAAAGATGACCAACGTCGACCACTACAAAAACCTGGGATGAACCTAAAGATGGCAACATCGACCACTACAAAAACCTGGAATGAATCTAAAGATGACCAACGTCGACCACTACAAAAACCTGGGATGAACCTAAAGATGGCAACGTCGACCACTACAAAAACCTGGAATGAATCTAAAGATGACCAACGTCGACCACTACAAAAACCTGGAATGAATCTAAAGATGACCAACGTCGACCACTACCAAAACCTGGGATGAACCTAAAGATGACCAACGTCGACCACTACAAAAACCTGGAATGAATCTAAAGATGACCAACGTCAACCACTACAAAAACCTGGAATGAATCTAAAGATGACCAGCGTCGACCACTACAAAAACCTGGGATGAACCTAAAGATGACCAACGTCGACCACTACAAAAACCTGGAATGAATCTAAAGATGACCATCGTCGACCACTACAAAAACCTGGGATGAACCTAAAGATGGCAACGTCGACCACTACAAAAACCTGGAATGAATCTAAAGATGACCAACGTCGACCACTACAAAAACCTGGAATGAATCTAAAGATGACCAACGTCGACCACTACCAAAACCTGGGATGAACCTAAAGATGACCAACGTCGACCACTACAAAAACCTGGAATGAATCTAAAGATGACCAACGTCAACCACTACAAAAACCTGGAATGAATCTAAAGATGACCAACGTCGACCACTACCAAAACCTGGGATGAACCTAAAGATGACCAACGTCGACCACTACAAAAACCTGGAATGAATCTAAAGATGACCAACGTCAACCACTACAAAAACCTGGAATGAATCTAAAGATGACCAGCGTCGACCACTACAACAACCGGGGAAGAACCTAAAGATGACCAACGTCGACCACTACAAAAACCTGGGATGAACCTAAAGATGACCAACGTCGACCACTACAAAAACCTGGGATGAACCTAAAGATGACCAACGTCGACCACTACAAAAACCTGGGATGAACCTAAAGATGACCAACGTCGACCACTACAAAAACCTGGGATGAACCTAAAGATGGCAACGTCGACCATTACTAAAACCGGAGATGAACCTAAAGATGACCATCGTCGACCACTAAAACAACCGGGGATGAAAGTAAAGATGACCAACGTCGACCACTACAAAAACCTGGGATGAACCTAAAGATGACCAACGTCGACCACTACAAAAACCTGGGATGAACCTAAAGATGACCAACTTCGACCACTACAAAAACCTGGGATGAACCTAAAGATGACCAACGTCGACCACTACACAAACCTGGGATGAACCCAAAGAGGACCAACGTCGACCACTACAAAAACCTGGGATGAACCTAAAGATGACCAACGTCGACCACTACAAAAACCTGGGATGAACCTAAAGATGGCAACGTCGACCACTACAAAAACCTGGAATGAATCTAAAGATGACCAACGTCGACCACTACAAAAACCTGGAATGAATCTAAAGATGACCAACGTCGACCACTACCAAAACCTGGGATGAACCTAAAGATGACCAACGTCGACCACTACAAAAACCTGGAATGAATCTAAAGATGACCAACGTCGACCACTACAAAAACCTGGGATGAACCTAAAGATGGCAACGTCGACCACTACAAAAACCTGGAATGAATCTAAAGATGACCAACGTCGACCACTACAAAAACCTGGAATGAATCTAAAGATGACCAACGTCGACCACTACCAAAACCTGGGATGAACCTAAAGATGACCAACGTCGACCACTACAAAAACCTGGAATGAATCTAAAGATGACCAACGTCAACCACTACAAAAACCTGGAATGAATCTAAAGATGACCAGCGTCGACCACTACAAAAACCTGGGATGAACCTAAAGATGACCAACGTCGACCACTACAAAAACCTGGAATGAATCTAAAGATGACCATCGTCGACCACTACAAAAACCTGGGATGAACCTAAAGATGGCAACGTCGACCACTACAAAAACCTGGAATGAATCTAAAGATGACCAACGTCGACCACTACAAAAACCTGGAATGAATCTAAAGATGACCAACGTCGACCACTACCAAAACCTGGGATGAACCTAAAGATGACCAACGTCGACCACTACAAAAACCTGGAATGAATCTAAAGATGACCAACGTCAACCACTACAAAAACCTGGAATGAATCTAAAGATGACCAACGTCGACCACTACCAAAACCTGGGATGAACCTAAAGATGACCAACGTCGACCACTACAAAAACCTGGAATGAATCTAAAGATGACCAACGTCAACCACTACAAAAACCTGGAATGAATCTAAAGATGACCAGCGTCGACCACTACAACAACCGGGGAAGAACCTAAAGATGACCAACGTCGACCACTACAAAAACCTGGGATGAACCTAAAGATGACCAACGTCGACCACTACAAAAACCTGGGATGAACCTAAAGATGACCAACGTCGACCACTACAAAAACCTGGGATGAACCTAAAGATGACCAACGTCGACCACTACAAAAACCTGGGATGAACCTAAAGATGGCAACGTCGACCATTACTAAAACCGGAGATGAACCTAAAGATGACCATCGTCGACCACTAAAACAACCGGGGATGAAAGTAAAGATGACCAACGTCGACCACTACAAAAACCTGGGATGAACCTAAAGATGACCAACGTCGACCACTACAAAAACCTGGGATGAACCTAAAGATGACCAACTTCGACCACTACAAAAACCTGGGATGAACCTAAAGATGACCAACGTCGACCACTACACAAACCTGGGATGAACCCAAAGAGGACCAACGTCGACCACTACAAAAACCTGGGATGAACCTAAAGATGACCAACGTCGACCACTACAAAAACCTGGGATGAACCTAAAGATGGCAACGTCGACCACTACAAAAACCTGGAATGAATCTAAAGATGACCAACGTCGACCACTACAAAAACCTGGAATGAATCTAAAGATGACCAACGTCGACCACTACCAAAACCTGGGATGAACCTAAAGATGACCAACGTCGACCACTACAAAAACCTGGAATGAATCTAAAGATGACCAACGTCGACCACTACAAAAACCTGGGATGAACCTAAAGATGGCAACGTCGACCACTACAAAAACCTGGAATGAATCTAAAGATGACCAACGTCGACCACTACAAAAACCTGGAATGAATCTAAAGATGACCAACGTCGACCACTACCAAAACCTGGGATGAACCTAAAGATGACCAACGTCGACCACTACAAAAACCTGGAATGAATCTAAAGATGACCAACGTCAACCACTACAAAAACCTGGAATGAATCTAAAGATGACCAGCGTCGACCACTACAAAAACCTGGGATGAACCTAAAGATGACCAACGTCGACCACTACAAAAACCTGGAATGAATCTAAAGATGACCATCGTCGACCACTACAAAAACCTGGGATGAACCTAAAGATGGCAACGTCGACCACTACAAAAACCTGGAATGAATCTAAAGATGACCAACGTCGACCACTACAAAAACCTGGAATGAATCTAAAGATGACCAACGTCGACCACTACCAAAACCTGGGATGAACCTAAAGATGACCAACGTCGACCACTACAAAAACCTGGAATGAATCTAAAGATGACCAACGTCAACCACTACAAAAACCTGGAATGAATCTAAAGATGACCAACGTCGACCACTACCAAAACCTGGGATGAACCTAAAGATGACCAACGTCGACCACTACAAAAACCTGGAATGAATCTAAAGATGACCAACGTCAACCACTACAAAAACCTGGAATGAATCTAAAGATGACCAGCGTCGACCACTACAACAACCGGGGAAGAACCTAAAGATGACCAACGTCGACCACTACAAAAACCTGGGATGAACCTAAAGATGACCAACGTCGATCACTACAAAAACCTGGGATGAACCTAGTGAACGAGAAGGGTAAGCAGTAAAATAGCAAATTATAATGCAATTATAATGTAACGCGTATTGCCATTGGCTATCGAGGGCTGTCAAATCTGCAGTTGACATGCCTGAAGGAATGCTACATTCCTACGCCGAATGCACTTGTTTGTAAACAATATGCTGACCCAGATATTTCCGACTATCAATTTGACGCTGACGCTAACGACATATTTAGGAGATGAATGTATTGTATTTGAAATTTTCATGGCATCAATTGGAGATTTGATGGTCGCAAATCGAGTTTACTGTCCATTCTAATGCAATACTGAAAATAAAAAAGTATTCTTGCATATCCCTGGGACTAAATATCACAAGCATTAAAATTCCGGGAAGTAATGTTGAACGACATTGGCACATAAACAACATGACGTCATATGAAGACTTCCAGTTTAAAATGTAAAGATCAGACGTTATGTGGCTTCGTGTACGCTTCAATTTAGATAGAATTTAACTAAAATAAGTTTTCAAGGTAGGCATTTTAATTATATTTGTGCATTGTTGTGCATATGGCATGTAGGATTTCACGTTTTCAAGATGACGGATCCTTAAACAACTACATTACTATTTTTTTAGCGGCAGGAATTTGAAAAGTGCATATATTTCGTCATTTATTTGTATGTTTTCAAACTAGTGTATACACATAGGGAGAATTTCATAAGAATATGAATAATAGTACTATTATTCCTTAAATAGCAAGAGAAAAATGGTAACCCCTTATATTAGTAGTTGTTTTATTTTTTTATTCTGGCAAATACACAAAGTTAAAATCTACAATGATATTATTTTAGTAATATTGCTACTTTTTTGTAGTAATTTGCTAATTTTTACGCCCAATACATGCAACATAATACATAAACAGAACATGACTCTCAACATGTGACACAGACATAGACAATCGTCAATCATGTTTGTACTAAGATAGAATATGAGAGGTACGCATCTTAGAGATATATATAGGTTTTGTTAATGGTGCTTAGCCCCTTTTCAACAATAGTTCACTTATATCCTGTCGGTCAGTTGAATTGGTAGAGGGAACCGGAGTACCCGGAGAATACCATCGATCTGTAGCAGGTCACTGACAAACCAGATATGTGTAACCGAACTTTATATCATGTTGTGAAAATTCATAAATATATATTTTTTTAATTAAATGATACCATAAATATTCTCTTAAAGCTACTGACATTTTACCATTAAATACAATTTTGATTAAAAAGCTTAATATATTAACACATTGTAAAAATAAATCAATAAATATCTGTCAATATCAAGAACGTTCAACAACGTCGCCGGACGTTGACAATTTACAAATGCCAAAGTCTATATATATCTTTTCTTATGAAAAAGAAACACCTATTAAAAATACAGCAATTACAACTATAAGACCATAATTAGTCCAGTCAATCTGCGAAAAATCCCGGATAAATTGCAACAGAAAAATAAAGTAGCCTATTATCTTTATATACATATGTTTTAAGAAATATAAAAAGTCGCCATAACAATAATATGGGGAAATGCACGAATTTATTCACGAAACACTAATGATTTGGTCGTGAAATAAGAGTAATACAAAAACTACCGAACTCCGAACAATCTTACAAAGGGAAAGTCAATACTCATAAGTATATACACAGACAAAATCAGTCAACAACCGGAAAACTGTGAAAACCGTAATGACCCTGACTTGGTACAGGCATTTCTAAAGAAATGGTGGGTTGAATCAGATTTTAAAGCGCCAAACCTCCCGCTTTCATTACGGCTCAAAGTTTCCGACTGTCACTATAACAGTATTTATAACAATACTTAAACAAAACCGGTAAAACAGTTGTCAAAGCAGCACTAAACTCAGTGAAGTAAATGTCAAAGACACTTTTACGTCACACATTGATAAACAAATATTTTTGACTTTTTTGTTGACACCCTATTTTGATACATTTTCACTATATGACGGCAAGTACGCTCCGTACGATATTATGAAATACGGAATCGTCTTTGGTATTGCAGACAATGAATAGAAGTAAGCACATTGTTATTGAAAATTATTCATGAAATGTTAAGTATATTTCAATATAAAGGAAAACACACATTACAGTCGAAATATAATATAATGAATGCACCAGAAATGTACGATCTTTCCCATTTTACCGGACGTAAAGAAGACGATTTTTTCCGGACCTACTTTTTTTTAAAATGCTCTTTAAACATGATTATTTCGCAAAATAAACATTAAAATCTGAAACTTTTAAATTTTAAATTTGCAATCATAGGGCATATTTTCGGGGTCAAGTCATTATTCTGACAGCCCATTTCTCCGACCACCCATTATTACGACATCCCATTTCTCCGACAACCCATTATTACGACAGCCCATTTCTCCGACAACCCATTATTCCGACAGTTCATTACTCCGACAAGGACAAATATCTACATTAATTTTGTGATATTTTTAAAACCTGGCCCTGGCGCCATAGAACATGCGAATTTTCTTAAGTATGAACAAATTCTCAACAGCCATGATCACGTAGAAATGCTAACATATAATTGGCTGAGAATGGAAATTTCCATTAATCCGACAATGCACATTGTCAAATAGAAATAAAACGAGTGCAACATACCCTCGGGTAAGCGTTTTGGGTAATGTGCAATGGCGACAATTTGGATACAAAATGAGGATATGACATACTAAGGGCTCATTTATACTTCCCTAACGACGGTCGCCGGATATCTCTAAGATGCATACCTCTCATATTATATATTAGTGCAAACATGTTTGACGGTTGTCTGTGTCTGTGTCATATATCTAGTTTGTCAGTGACCTGCTGTTTTATCCGGATACTCGGTGTCCTCTACCAATACAACTGACCGCCAGGATATAAGTGAAATATTAATGAAAGTGGCGCTAAGCACCATTAACAAAACCTATATATATCTCTAAGATGCGTACCTCTCATATTCTATCTTAGTACACACATGATTGACGATTGTCTGTGTCTGTGTCACATGTTGAGAGTCATGTTTTGTTTATGCATTATGTTGCATGTATTGGGCGTAATATTAGCAAATTACTACAAAATAGTAGCAATATTACTAAAATAATATCATTGTAAATTTTAACTTTATGTATTTGCCAGAATAGAAAAATAAAATAACTAATAATATAAGGGGTTGCCATTTGTCTCTTGCTATTTAAGGAATAACAGTACTGTTATTCATATTCTGATGAAATTCTCCTTATGTGTACACACTAGTTTGAAAACATACAAATAAATGACGAAATATATGCACCTTTCAAGTTCCTTCCGTTAAAAAAATAGTAATGTAGTTGCTTAAGGATCCGTCATCTTGAAAACGTGAAATCCTACATGCCATATGCACAACAATACAAAAATATAATTAAAATGCCTATCTTGAAAACTTATTTTAGTAAAATCCTATCTAAATTGAAGCGTACACGAAGACAAATAACGTCTGATCTTTACATTTTAAACTGGAAATCTTCATATGATGTCACGTTGTTTATGTGCCAAAGTCGTTCAACATTATTTCCCGAAATTTTAATGCTTGTGATTGTTAGACCCAGGGATATGCAAGAATACATTTGTATCTTCAGTATTGCATTATAATGGACAGTAAACTCGATTTGCGACCATCAAATTTCCAATTGATGCCGTGAAAATTTCAAATACAATACAGTCATCTCCTAAATAGGTCATGGGGGTCAGCGTCAAATTGATAGTCGGAAATATTTGGGTCAGCCATATTGTTTACAAACAAGTGCATTCGGCGTAGGAATGTAGCATTCCTTCAGGCATGTCCATTGCAGATTTGACAGCCCTCGATAGCCAATGAAAATACGTGTTACATTATAATTGCATTATAATTTGCTATTTTACTGCTTACCCTTCTCGTTCACCTAGGTTCATCCCCGGTTTTTGTAGTGGTCGACGTTGGTCATCTTTAGGTTCATCCCAGGTTTTTGTAGTGGTCGACGTTGGTCATCTTTAGGTTCATCCCAGGTTTTTGTAATGGTCGACGTTGGTCATCTTTAGGTTCATCCCGGGTTGTTGTAGTGGTCGACGATGGTCATCTTTAGGTTCATCTCCGGTTTTTGTAGTGGTCGACGTTGCCATCTTTAGGTTCATCCCAGGATTTTGTAGTGGTCGACGTTGGTCATCTTTAGGTTCATCCCAGGTTTTTGTAGTGGTCGACGTTGGTCATCTTTAGGTTCATCCCAGGTTTTTGTAGTGGTCACCGTTGGTCATCTTTAGGTTCCTCCCAGGTTTTTGTAGTGGTCGACGTTGGTCATCTTTAGGTTCATCCCAGGTTTGTGTAGTGGTCGACGTTGGTCATCTTTATGTGTTCATCCCAGGTTTTTGTAGTGGTCGACGTTGGTTATCTTTAGGTTCATCCCAGGTTTTTGTAGTGGTCGACGTTGGTCATCTTTAGGTTCATCCCCGGTTATTGTAGTGTTCGACGATGGTCATCTTTAGGTTCATCCCAGGTTTTTGTAGTGGTCGACGTTGGTCATCTTTAGGTTCATCCCAGGTTTTTGTAGTGGTCGACGTTGGTCATCTTTGCTTTCATCCCCAGTTGTTTTAGTGGTCGACGATGGTCATCTTTAGGTTCATCTCCGGTTTTAGTAATGGTCGACGTTGCCATCTTTAGGTTCATCCCAGGTTTTTGTAGTGGTCGACGTTGGTCCTCTTTGGGTTCATCCCAGGTTTGTGTAGTGGTCGACGTTGGTCATCTTTAGGTTCATCCCAGGTTTTTGTAGTGGTCGAAGTTGGTCATCTTTAGGTTCATCCCAGGTTTTTGTAGTGGTCGACGTTGGTCATCTTTAGGTTCATCCCAGGTTTTTGTAGTGGTCGACGTTGGTCATCTTTACTTTCATCCCCGGTTGTTTTAGTGGTCGACGATGGTCATCTTTAGGTTCATCTCCGGTTTTAGTAATGGTCGACGTTGCCATCTTTAGGTTCATCCCAGGTTTTTGTAGTGGTCGACGTTGGTCATCTTTAGGTTCATCCCAGGTTTTTGTAGTGGTCGACGTTGGTCATCTTTAGGTTCATCCCAGGTTTTTGTAGTGGTCAACGTTGGTCATCTTTAGGTTCATCCCAAGTTTTTGTAGTGGTCGACGTTGGTCATCTTTAAGTTCATCACAGGTTGTTGTAGTGGTCGACGTTGGTCATCTTTAGGTTCATCCCAGGTTTTTGTAGTGGTCGACGTTGGTCATCTTTAGGTTCATCCCAGGTTGTTGTAGTGGTCGACGTTGGTCATCTTTAGGTTCATCTCCGGTTTTTGTAGTGATCGACGTTGGTCATCTTTAAGTTCATCCCAGGTTTGTGTAGTGGTCGACGTTGGTCATCTTTAGGTTCATCCCAGGATTTTGAAGTGGTCGACGTTGGTCATCTTTAGGTTCATCCCAGGTTTTTGTAGTGGTCGACGTTGGTCATCTTTAGGTTCATTCCAGGTTTGTGTAGTGGTCGACGTCGGTCATCTTTAGGTTCATCCCCGGTTGTTGTAGTGGTCGACGTTGACCATCTTTAGGTTCATCCCAGGTTTTTGAAGTGGTCGACGTTGGTCATCTTTAGGTTCATCCCAGGTTTTTGTAGTGGTCGACGTTGGTCATCTTAAGGTTCATCCCAGGTTTTTGTAGTGGTCGACGTTAGTCATCTTTAGGTTCATCCCAGGTTTTTCTAGTGGTCGACGTTGGTCATCTTTAGGTTCATCCCAGATTTTTGTAGTGGTCGACGTTGGTCATCTTTTGATTCATTCCAGGTTTTTGTAGTGGTCGACGTTTGTCATCTTTATGTGTTCATCCCAGGTTTTTGTAGTGGTCGAGGTTTGTCATCTTTAAGTTCATCCCAGGTTTTTGTAGTGGTCGACGTTGGTCATCTTTAGGTTCATCCCAGGTTTTTGTAGTGGTCGACGTTGGTCATCTTTAGGTTCATTCCAGGTTTGTGTAGTGGTCGACGTTGGTCATCTTTAGGTTGATCTCCGGTTTTTGTAGTGGTCGACGTTGGTCATCTTTAGGTTCATCCCAGGTTTGTGTAGTGGTCGACGTTGGTCATCTTTATGTGTTCATCCCAGGTTTTTGTAGTGGTCGACGTTTGCCATCTTTAGGTTCATCCCAGGTTTGTGTAGTGATCGACGTTGGTCATCTTTATGTGTTCATCCCAGGTTTTTGTAGTGGTCGAGGTTTGACATCTTTAGGTTCATTCCAGGTTTTTGTAGTGGTCGACGTTGGTCTTTTCAGGTTTCTGTGTCGTGCTTTCATTGTTTTTGTTTTTGCTTTGTATATCTTCCTTCAATGTTGTGTTCCCAATGTTGCACGTGTCTCTTGATTTTTCATTCATTATTGCCCTATCGGTTTTTCTAATGCTTATTCTTTTATTTTATTGTCGCACATTTAAATGAAGGCATTTTTCTTAGAATGAGTCAATTAACATGTTAAATTTAGAATCCAATGAATCTGCTAACTAGAAATGGAATAATAAAATGTAGTATTAACTGGAACAAAATAGACCTATTTCCACTTTGCACTGAATATATTTTATAGAACAAATATAATCTTAGATCTTGAAGCCGAGAAAGTGAGCGTGCATGTGTGTGTGTTGTAGAGATATCAATTTAGGTTCTGTGTCCACGATTTTCTCTTGAAATTTGGAACTGTACAGAAAGCGTGGTATTTTTTCCGTCTGATTTGGAAGTCAGGTCACACAAGACCAATATTAATGACCGAGCTATCAGCATTAAAATTGTTTATAACTAACCAGAATATATGACCTAGGCCACCTTTGTCTATCCTGTTTTCGCACTGTTGTTTTCTTGCTCTTATAGAAATTGATATTATTTAACTTTGAGCTTGCCTGATGAAGATTATTAGTGGGCACTAACTTTGATATTTATGTGCTAGTTTGTCTGCCAGTAAATGTGACAAACGTCCGTAATAATATGTATGCAAACCAATCGTTGTTTGTGAGAATTGACGATTTGAATGGGTACATTAATTATCTCAATTATTGACAAATTTCTAAAAATAAAATCATGTAACTAAACATCAAAAGTCAAACCCAACCAGCAGTGCGGGGTCATCTAGTCATTGTACTTGATACAAGGTGTTCCAAAGATAAAAATAAGTGGTTCGTGTTAAGAGGTAAAGGGAGATATCACAGCACGACAAAACCGTTGTTTTATGTCCGAAGGCACAACATCCTCACTGGGGCAGTTAATATTAATGTTGTCCGAAGGTTTTGTGTTTTTTCTTCTAACTTTGTAATTGTACTGTTGTTGTTTTGTATTGTATCTTGGTCGTGCCTTTTAATCGATCTTCATCACCGATTGTTTGGGTATTCATTGTTTTTTTATTATAATATATGATTATACATGTGGTCTTTATTAACTCTCTATAATCGGACAGACCACTGAAAATAGTATTGTTGTTGAATATAGTGCCGCTATACGGATCTTGACCAAATTATAAAACGTCTGTTATCTTATAAGAAACAGGAACTGCTACAACTGGATTCAATATCGGGATGTTTTGTTAGGTTCACTGTGAGTATTTTTCTTTTTATTGGGTTTTTTTTTTTTTGCTTTTGTTTCATTCCCGGTTTTTGTAGTGGTCGGTGTTAATCATCTAGTTTTCTGTGCTTTGTTTTTGTTTTGTATATCTTCCCTCAATGTTTTATTCCCAATGTTGCATGTGTTTCTGGATTTTTCATTCATTATTGTCCTTTCGGTTTTCTCTAATGTGTATTCTTTTATTTTATTGTCGTACATTCTAGGAATCGTTTCAGCATTTATGTTTTATAGAAAAATTGTTGTAGTATAGGAATTATATTGTGCCCAACATGAATTCAAAGCGCAGCAGGGTAGAAAGTGCGTGCATATCTTCATATAGAATATAAGGGTAATAACAAAATTACCGAACTCTTAGTTTTACAAAGGGAAAGTCAAAACTCATAATTATATAGACAGACAAAATCAGTCAACAACCGGAAAACTGTGAAAACCGTAATGACCCTGACTTGGTACAGGCATTTCTAAAGAAATGGTGGGTTGAATCAGATTTTAAAGCGCCACACCTCCCGCTCTCATAGAAAATATGCTTGATGATCCATTTGCGCACCTGCGAATTCACAGACAAATACACTAAAAGTACAAGACATAAAAACCCTTGGACAACATTGATATCAGCTGGTATCGCAAGGCTGTATTCCCTTAGGACAAACTACAAGGGTATCACCTTTCACGGATATGTGAAATGTCCTCTTAAGAGGAAGCGCTTATTCATATTTTAGAATACCCTGCAAGAAGTAAAATGTGTTGAGTTGACCTGATTTGCTTTGCTTATAAGAATATTATAAGAATGCTTGTTATCATGCTTACTGATTGACCAATCAAATAAATAATGGTTATTTAGAAACACGCTTTATCCTAATTGTTTCATAGAAAAAATATTTATTTAAAAATGTTATTATTTTTGGTGATGGTCTAATTGTCTAACATATGTCTGGGATGTCGTGGGTTCGAGCCCCGGTCGGGTCAAACCAAAGACTATAACATTGGTATATGGTGTTTCTCCGCTAAGCACGCAACATTAAGGAGAAAGAGCAAAGATTTGTCGGCTCGGAATCAGAATAATGTGTCCGAGTGGAGCGATATGCCTACCCGCGGACTGTTGTTTCAGTGAGCTAGCGCTATCAAAATCCAACTCAGCGTATTGGTCTAGAACAAAGCGGACCTCATCATCATCGCATTGAAAATTAACTTGTTCTCGCCATGATATAGTTGAAACATTGCTAAATTGGCGTTAACCAACAATCACACACTCACTCTAACTAATATCTGAACCATATTAAAGTATTTGAGACTAGATTTGTTATATAATAAGTATTCAATGCAAAGGGAAATAAACATTAGAGAAACCCGAAAGGACAATCACGAATGAACAGAGACAAAGGCAGTATTGGACACACAACACACAGTGATGTCTTGCATATACAGAGCCGGTATAAATATATACGTTTAAGGTTCCATTAAAACAGTTTGAATTTTTTTACCGTTTTTCGAGAAAAATGCCGAATATAACTAGTATCGACTTTTGCCCTTGAAAACTGTCAACTTTCAGTGACGTTGATGACATTGATGTTGTATTGTTTTGTTGATGTTTTGGTTGTTATTTATTATCATGTTGCTTATTTTGCCTACTTTAATGAAAATGTGATCAAATTGGAAAATGTCAGTAACTTTAAGTGATAACACGCAAAATGAATGGGAATATTTTCTGTGTGATGTTTTGTAGTTCATTGTCCTAATTGGATTCACGATTTTTGATTACCCGTTTGGTATCTTTAAGCTTGTCCATTTGTCCTTAATATTTTGGCTATTGTATGTTCTGTCCTTTTTCGATTTGCGACTTATCATTACCCGTTTGGCATCTTCAAACTTTTCTTAAATTAGAACATATATTTATTTTTACATTATCTTAATATAGTTGTGTTGTATTTTTCTATTTTTCTATTTCAGATAAAAATATATCGACTTTGGGATTTGTATATAGTCAACCTCCGGTGACGTTGATATACGCTTTTGATATGAACACTTGATTACTGTCTTATTTTACACTGTGTTAATATATTACTTCTTTTAAGCTCTTTAATCAAAATCTTATTTGGGAAATGTCAGCAACTTTTATGGCATAAATTAATTTCAAAAGATATGTGTATGAACTTTGTCAACATGATATCAAGCTTACCCTTCGTCAATACACGGGTTCATCCGTGGTCTTTGGTGAGGTTCGCGTTGCGCATCCTTGTACTGTGTTTTTATTTTGATTGTTTTCGTCCTGTGTGTCCCAACGTTGTTTTGTTTTCCCTGGATTGTCCATTCTTGATTACCCTCAAAAGTTGTATCGATCGTTTATTTATCGGGAATGGATATACATATATTCCTTTTCTTCATAGCAAAACATGTATATAGTTGTGAAGCTAGTCAAAATGTGTGCTCGAGAATGGTTATCAATACGTGAAAAACATATTTTTATCTGTGTTTAATTAGTTTTAAGATCTTTTTTTTCCTATTATTATCATATTCCCTTTTGCATTAACTAAAGAAGAGTTTCAAGATATCAAAGGTGTAATCATAATCCGTTTATCGGAGAAACACAGACAAAACAATGTCAGGAAAAAAGGACAAAAGGATAAACAACGATCCGCATAGTACTAAAGATCTAGTAAAACGAACCCCACTAAAACTGGAGGGGAACTCAGGTTCTCCAGAAGTGTAAGGAGTTCCTGCTCCGCTTATTTATTAAATACGTTGTGTAAGAATACAGATAAATACAAATTTAATTACCACACATAGCAGGAGATAGGGTCAAGCATGTGGGAGAATAAATTATTAATTAAAATCTGGATAAAAAAACACCGTTATTGTTACAATACATTTAATATAGCATACAGATAACAACATTATAATTAGTCCTGTTTGGTGACAACACTTTGTTTTTTATGCATGATTTAATTTGATATGAATATTGCAATCTAATTGGCAGAACTTCCTGGAGCAACATTGGTTATACTTGATAACCTGGGTTTGTAAAGCGACGAAGTTAAAGCTAGTTTTATTGGCCCAAAACCGAATTTCTTAATGAAAACAAAAATGAACAAAATCCACCATATCGGAACAAATTCGATTCTTATAATACAAATATAGACGACTGTTTAATTTTCTGGCTTGGCAAATGTGAAATTAAACAGGTCATATATATCCAACACCCCTTCACAGTGAACTTATGTGGTCATGCAAATGGATTCCACCTGTGAATAAAGTGTCTACTCTCTCACATATCTGTATGATCTGCATTGCTATACACAACGTTTGAATCTTGAATCTTATGCATAATACATTCAATATTCAGGACACAGAAGTTGTCGTATGCATAATATCAGTTCTATGAAAGAGACCTGATGGCCTTAAACATCGCTTAAATATTATATGGTACAGAAGGCCACTATAAGACATAATAGGTATACAATGGTCAACTTTTGGAAAGATAATAAATAGTCTCGTACTCAGAAGAGGGCCAGTAAAAAGTCTGAATACAAACTGCAAGCTTCACTGCAACGTATGAGTAGTGAATTCCAAGCGTTTCTAGAATAAGCTTCATTAAAGAGACATGATGGCCTCAACCAGCATTTAAATATAAGATAGTACACCACACCATCGGAATGCATAACTGTCAATCAATAGTCAACTTTGAAACACATTGTTATTGGCAATACCATATCTCGTCTTCAGTACAAAAGTGACAGAATGTGCTATTATCTTCCGCAAAGCTTCTTAAAAGATAAGATGATATCGTTCTTCAAAAAAGTAGAAAGTTGACTATTGGTGTCAAATAATAGGTAAACGTCAGGAATGGAGCTAATACCTTAATATTGAAATTAAAATGAAGAAAAATACATTCGGAACAATGAAATAGTAATAACCTCCCAAACAGTAGAGATTATTTGCAGTCTGGTAGAAAGTGGAACATAGGTGTAAAATGGTATGTAAATGTCAGGAAAAGACGCAATATTTTATGGATTGAAATTAAAATGAAAAAAAAACACTTTCGGAACAATAAAATAGTATGTTTTCTATATCCATGTCACTAAGCTGATACGGAAATTATCACTAAGATCAAACAACAAATGCCCAACTTACCGATGAAAAACAGTATAAGCAAACACCTTATATTGCATAAAATAAACCATTGAAAATATTGAATACTGCCTCTTTTATCGGAACATTCTAAAAGTTATATCTTTCTAAGCTACTTATAAAACAAGTTTAATATTATCATTATATTTCTGTAATGAAATATAAGACAGAATCGTGGAAATGTGAATCATTAATGAAAGTCAATGTTCGTGTCATTTTGACAGTTGCTATGCTTCCTTAATTTTAATCGCTTGTTTAATCTCAAATGTGTGTTTTCATTTTTTGGACAAAAAGAAGTATGACACGACATGCATTTCGTAATTTAAAGATATAGTTATATAGTTTTAGCAAATTATGTAATATTTACATGACACGATAATAATAAATGCTTGGGGTTCTCCACTGTATATCTGCATGATTGCGTGTTTGTGTCTCTGCGATGCTTCTACATCTTTTTCATCAGAACATACAGTCTTCTTAAATATTATTTAAGATTTCTTGTGATATGAAGCTGTAGTATATAGCTGAAAGAATACCTTCTCCCTTTAAAACGGTTGTTACCAGTATTTTGAATGATTATCGTTAATTTGCGTACTTTCTATCTCCACGCTTATTACTCGCGATTTTCAACATGTGACAACGAATTACAGTATGATATATAGGTCTCTGTGATCTTCCGTTAACAAACACACCTATAGATAAAGCGTATATATGGTAAATGTTGCACGTCTTTGTAAAATATCTCTACAAATAGAAGAATATTAAATGTACAAATATTTTGACTTCGTCGTAATATTCACTGCAGCTATTTTTTGTTTTGTTTCGGAATCAGCGTTGATGATTTAAAAGGTGGATATAAGGCTTGTGATATTTTCCTCACGAGTTTTATATTTCTGTTCACGGTGTTGATGACGCAAGATACAACTTCTCTAGATAAATCCTCTACATTGAAGAATTGTGCCAGTGGTAACACTATAGACATGGTGGTGTATTAGTGTATGCCATCGTGATATATCTGCATGAGTTTTATAGTATTTTACAACCCACGTATCACCTTCACAAACCTGCTCACGTTATGATGCTCATTATATAATGTGACGTATTTTTACTACCAATTTAATGATTATGTTATTTACACTTTATTATTAACTATTCTACCAATATCAACCAAACGAATAATCACCTATCACCTTCATTCACTGACGACATATGCTGTTGGAAATCCACGTCCTCGCTTGGGACAGGCCAAGACATGGCTCGGTGTTATATTAATTGCTTACTTTTCTAAAGATTTTTGTTTTTGTTTTTTTTTTGTTTTTGTTTTTGTTTTTGTTTTTTGTTTTTTTGTCTTTTTGTTGTGGTTGTTGTTTTTTTGTTTTTGTTTCTGCTTTGAATAACCCATCAATTTGATTATATTCTGAAGGTTGAAAAGAAATTCATTATATAACAGACATTTTATTTCAAAACATGCTACATACTCTCCTTGTCTGGAGCACTGATAATGCTGTACAATAAGACTATGAACATTTTGGTTAGATTATTTCATGCTTTCTGATTGTTTCTGTCAATAATGCATATATGTTTGTCTAGATGTTTGTCTCTTTCTTTATTTGTTCTTTCAATTTTGTTTTGTTGGCAAATGATTAGACCATTTACAGTAGTGGATATAATACTCGGTAAAAAGTATTATGAAGTGAATTTTCTCTTGAGAGGAAATTCTTCTATATCTGTATCAAATACTGTATTTATAATATCATATTTAATTCAATAGATATTTCAAAGGCTTCTTCAAATAAAGCTATAACTTATTCCAAAATGCCTGTATTATGGGGTATAACCATATATAATGTAATATCGAGTCTGAGGTATTCTTACAGAAGTTACACTATCACGATTATTTACTGCCTATCTTAAATAATACATGTTTGTTGGTAAGATTCTGTGTTGAAGTTTATACTGAAAGTTTCTAAGTTTAATGTCATTTGTGGTCACAGAGATATTTTCAAAAACATTTTCTAAATTAATTTCACCTACTTCTGATTTCCATTTAATAAGCTATTGATGCAATCTATGTTTATGACATCTTTAATTTAAAAAAGTGATAAATTTCCTTTGACAAACTCTTAAATTTTAATATTTTATTAATAAAGGCATTTTAATCCCTGATTTATATTTTTGAACAATATTTAATTATTGAAATTAATCTTATTGATCTTTAACTTCTTCAAGTGTTTTATATGTGTTGTTGTCATTAAGGAGATATCTCGTAAGTAAGCCAACTTATCAAAAAGTTCCCTATAGAAGATAATTTTCCCTTCCAGGTTCAAGTGTGAATCATGCCATATTACACTGTCTATGTTTAGCTCGTCTCTGAATTTCAATTCAATGCAATATTTGAGGAGATCTTTCCAAAATTGTTTTTCATTGGAACGTTATCGATGTTTTCCTATGTCAAATTGAAATTGAAAATGAAATGTTTGTCTAGGTAAGGATATCTTAATTTGTATTACATCTTTCCAGGAGCTGTCAATAGAATTGTCCACCATTGTTTTTTAATCCACATAAATTTGACTGACTTACAATAACTATATACATTTGTAATGTCTAAGCCCCCTTGTGAATACTTTAATAATACCACATTTCTCTAATTCTGTGGTGGTTTTTGTTCCATCTAATTTTTTTAAATGATTCTATCAATTTCTTTGAAGAGACTATGTTCTGGATTTGGTAGAACTGATATTGGATATGTTAATAATGAGATTATTGAACATTTTATTACTGTAACCTTCCCATATAATGCTAAATTTCTTTTAACCCAGGAACGAACAATACTTTTTATTTTCTCTTTCGTTTCTTCAAAATTATATCTAATAAGACGTTCAGTATTTCCATTTGTCGGTATAGTTATCCAGAATAATGGTCATGTCGGAGAAAAGCTATGTGTACAAATTTCCATTTTTGACTTTCCTAGTGGTGCCAATTCAGATCTATTATAGTTTAATTTTAGCCCACCTATTGCAGTATCACTCTCTAATAATTTGACAACATTTCTAATTAAATTTGCACTTCCATCAAGTGCAATTTGCGCATCATTTCCATATTGAAACAATTTCAATTCTTTGGATTTAAATTTGAGCTCTCTTATGTCTTCTGATCTCCTATTTGCTATGCCCATGATTTCAGCACATAGAAGAAATAAATAAGGCGATATAAGACACTGGGTTGAACGCCACGAGTAACATTGAAAAGGTGTAGCTCATCCAGTATGCAATGCACAACTGCATATATTATTGAACAAAAAATAGTTATCCACTGCTGAAATGGGTCCCCAAAATTAAAGAAGAGAAGATATTTTATATAAGAATTTCCAACTTATGGCATCAACAGTCAATGGATAGTAAAATACAAGCGAGATTTCATCTTCTGCAAGATTTTTAACCAACTGATAGGGGACTTCGGATATTATCACGAATATATCTTCCCTTCATAAACCCAAACTGATACTCGTTCATTATTTTGGCTAGTGCTACTTTGAGTCGCGTAGTCATGCATCTTGTCATAATTTCATAATCCACATTTAATAAGGAGATAAGTCTCCAGTTTTTAAATAGCTTTGCATCTTTATATTTTTTTCAGGAGTAGAGTAATAATACTCAATTTTGTGAAATATACATATTTTTTTTCTAAAAACTATATGAAAAAGAATCTGATAGTAAGTCTCCAATATTGTTCCAGAAAAAATGTTTTACAATTCAATAGGTAATCCATCTGTGCTTGGAGATTTACCATTTTTGAATGTTTGTATAACCTTCACATACCTTTCATCCAATATCATACCAATATCATGCCTTCACAATATTCTCTTTCATCTTCATTTAATTTAGGAATATCATTGTCAGTGTCATTGGGAAGAAAGGTGTACAATACATTATTGTTTAAGGTGTCTGAAGTTTCCTTGTTTGACTAAAGAAAGCTATACAATTTGAATTGTTCATTTAAAACATCTTTAAACATTGACACTGTTTAGCCATTATCCGTTATCAAACTATTTATTGATTTATCAATATAATTTCTTTTTTCTAGATAAAAGAAGTGATTGACACTTTGGTATCTTTATACTTTACTTACTGTCTTGTATGAACAATTATGGGTTCACAGCTTCAACAAATAAATATATAAATAAATTTCATATTTAAAAACATTACATCTATATTGTCAAATAACAGGAGGTGTTTCGACGTCTGACACGTTCACTGATCTGTTCACATTATACAAATAGATGTCAATCTGCTCTGGATCGCATGCAGTGTCGGTTATCGCCTTGCTTTTACGTGTCAATGTTATGTATCGTACGTCACATATTCCGGTTGTTGACTGATTTTGTCTGTTTATATACTTATGAGTTTTGACTTTCCCTTTGTTAGATTGTTCGGAGTTCGATAGTTTTGCTATTACTCTTATTCCTACAATCGTGTACCATAATCCTTATAAAAATATAATTATTGATGAACAAAGATGACGCATTTGACTAAGGAAAACATCGTTTTAAGCAGATACATGCCCACTCTTCATCATGTCTTGAAATCAACTTATGAGACTGTTCAGATATATTAATTAATGGGGTCGCTTTTCAAGCATTTCATTGGTAAATTACTACTATACAATCTGGCCTATATCACGCGTGTTATAAACTTTTTTTCTTTTTTCGTTTGTCTGTTTGTACTTATATTTCATAAACCACTTGCACAGATTTGAAAAGCTGCCTAATAATATGACAATTTTAAAAAATTAACCAACAAGATAACAAACCATTGGTGAGGACACGGGTTAATCGCCGTTTTTTGGTGGGGTCCGTGTTGCCCACCCTTTTAGTTTCTGTACTGTGTTTTTTTGCTTTGCTTGTTTTCGTTCTGTGTGGTATGTCCAATGTTGTTTTTTGTCTCAGTATCGTTCATTCTTGATTGTCCCAAAGGTTTTCTCTACCGGTTATTTATAGTTGAGGAAAACAAATGTATTCCTCTTCTTCATAGTAAAACATGTATATGGTTCTGAAGCGAGTCAAAAGGTGGGCTCGAGAATTGTTATCAAAATACCTAGTGTAACTTCTGTAATAATAATGCCACAGACTCGATATTACATTATATATGGTTATGCCCCATAATACAGGTATTTTGGAGCAGGTAATAGCTTTACTTGAGGAAGCCTTTGAAATATCTATTGAATTAAATACAATATAAGAAATACAGTATTTGATACAGATATAGAAGAATTTCCACTCAAGAGACAATTCACTTCATAATACTTTTTACGGAGTATTATATCCACTGCTGTAAATGGTCTAATCATTTGCCAACAATCGAAATTCTAAAATGCAAATTGAAAGAACAAATAAAGAAAGAGACAAAAAGATAGACAAAAATATATGCATTATTGACAGAAACAATCACAAAGCATGAAATAAACTAGCAAACATTTTCATAGTCTTGATTATTGTACAGCATTATCAGTGCTCCAGATAAGGAGAGTATGTAAAATATTTTGAAATGAAATGTCTGTTATAAAATAAATTTCCTTTCAACGTTCAGAATATAATCACCTTCATGGGTTATTCAAAGCAGAAACAAACACAAAAAACAACAACAACAAAAAAAAAAAAAAAAAAAAAAAAAAAAAAATTCCCATTTTAAAAATAATATTTGATTAAATCTTTAGAAAAGTAAACACTTAGTATTGAACCGAGCCATGTTTTTGCCTGTCCCAAGCGAGGACGTGGATTTCCAACAACATATGTCGTTGTTCTCCCTTTATTTAAAGTTCAGTGAATGAAGGTGATAGGTGATTGTTCGTTTGGTTGATATTGGTAGAATGGTTAATAATAAAATGTAAATAACATAATCATTAAATTCAAAAGTTGATAGAACAAATATAAAGGTTAATTAGTAGTACAAATACGTCACATTATATAATGAGCATCATAGCGTGAGCAGGTTTGTGTAGGTAATACGTGGGTTGTAAAATACTATAAAACTCATGCAGATATATCACGATCACATACACTAATAAACCACCATGTCTATAGTGTTACCACTGGCACAATTCTTCAATGTAGAGGATTTATCTAGAGAGGTCACATCTAGTGTCATCAACGCCGTGAACGGAAATATAAAACTCGTGAGGAAAATATCACAAGCCTTATATTCACCTTTTAAATCATCAACACTGATTCTGAAACAAAACAAGAAATAGCTGCAGTGAATATTACGACGATGTCAAAACATTGTACATTTAATATACTTCTATTTGTAGAGATATTTTACAAAGACGTGCAACATTTACCATATATACGGCTTTATCTATAGGAGTGTTTGTTAGCGGAAGATCACAGAGACTTTTATATCATATGTATTTCGTTGTCACACGTTGAACATCGTGAGTAATAAGCTTGGAGATAGAAAGTACGCAAATTAACGAAAATTATTCAAAATACTGGAAAAATGTTTTAGAGGGAGAACGTATTCTTTCAGCTATAGACAACAGCTTGATATCACAAGACATCTTAAATAATATTTAGGAAGACTGTATGTTCTGATGAAAAAGATGTAGACGAATTGCAAAGAGACAAACACGCAATCATACAGATTTACAATGGAGAACCTGAAGCATTTATTATTATCGTGTCATGTAAATATTACATAATTTGTTAAAACTATCTAACTATATCGTAAATTACGAAATGCATGTCTTGTCATACATCTTTTTGTCCAAAAAATGAAAACACACATTTGAGATTAAACAAGCGATCAAAATTAACGAAGCATGTAGCAACTGTCAAAATGACACGAACATTTATTTTCATTAATGATTCACATTTCCACGATTCTGTCTTAAATTTCATTACAGAAATATAATGATAATTTTAAACTTGTTTTATAAGTAGTGTAGAAAGATATAACTTTTAGAATGTTCCGATAAAAGAGGCAGTATTCAATATTTTCAATTGTTCATTTTATGCAATATAAGGTGTTTGCTTATACTGTTTTTCATAGGTAAGTTGGGCTTTTGTCGTTTGATCTTAGTGATATTTTCCGTATCAACTTGGTGACAATGATATTGTGAAATGTCGGTCAGTGTGGCGTCACATTATGAAGTTTATATCGATAAACACTATAACGTCTTTTTCGAAGTTCTCGACAAACATTATCACTAGTATCCCAGGTCGTCCTTTCGGACTTACTGCGATACTTATGATAATGTCTGTCGCGAATTTCCAAATTGCCGCAATGTAATACTATCGTTGATTTATTTTGCGCGAATGCAATATTTATCGCTAATTTCGGTATTTACCCTTTTCATAAATACTCTTTCTCTTGATATTTTCATTCCATCAAAATATATTAACTGTAGTCTTATTTCTTTGTTAACCGATTTCTGAATCAGATCACAATATTTGAAGTATGATTCATTCAATAAAACAAGATTTCAATGCAAATCTAACATATACCAATATTTACGTAAATACTACTTATGACAAATGGTGACGATTAGTATCAAAGGAGTTCAAGTATTTAAAGAGGTCCGATGTCAAAAATAGAAAAAATAAGAGTCCTGATTGGTTGGTGTACTAGGTGATATGAGTCCTGATTGGTTGGTGTACTATTTGATTAACGTCATCAACGAGATTATTAATATTAATGTTAAAGTAAATGTATTTCTGTATTTATCAAAAAGTGGAGAACAAAATACGTCTTCTGTAACCACAACTTCAAGGGGCCTAAATAGGATATAAATAACAGATAAAACAGGCTAATCTCCAATTGCTATTTGACGAGAGTTTGCATAGACAATTATATTTTGATTCACAGTTGACCTTTTATATCTTCCTCTGGTATTGTTTACTACATCATTTATCAGTTCTCTGTTATAAAACGACTATTATACTTATACTATGTACAATTTTCAGGATTGGGACTCATGTTTTTGCAACTCAGCTGCTCATGTAGTTTTTACATTATTTTATTCGCTTACGGAATACACTTCCATGGCAATATCATTTCAGTAAGAGGGGCTATTCTGGGTCATTAAACTAGCATTTTACTGTAGTGGCCGCACCAGCCTAAGCAAGTGTGTGGCTATGTGCATTTGTGCTATGGATTTCTGTTTATACGACATAACCGATCCATGTTTGTGTCTGGCCCAATTGAGGCCGTGTATTTCCAACATCATATGTCGTTGTTCTCCTTTTTTGTTTTAAAGTTCATTGAATAAAGGTGAGACGTTGAGACGTAATTGTTCGTTTGGTTGATATTTGTGGAATATTACTTTATAAAGTGTAAATAACATCATCATTAAATTCAAAAGTTGGTAAACAAATATCAAGGTTTACCATATATACAGCTTCATATATGACATTGCTTGTTAACGGAAGATCACAGGTCACTTTTTTATCATATTGTAATTCGTTGTCATATGTTGAACATGGTGAGTAATAAGCTTGGACATGGAAATACTCCTATCACGGAAAATCGTTCATGGTACTGGAGAAACCGCTTTAGAGCTTAATATCAAAAGAAATCTAAAATAATATTTAAGGAGACTGTATATTCTGATAGAAAATGTAGAAGAATCGCAGAGAGACAAAGTTACGCAAGCATGCAGATGTACAGTGGAGGACCCCAAGCATTTATTATTATCGAGTCATGTAAATATTACATAATGCATTAACTATGTAAATTACTACATGCATCTTGTAATACATTTTTGGGGGCAAAAAAATGGAAACATATTTCAGATCAAATGGCGACCAACATGAACAAAGCATAACAACTGTCAAGATGATATCAACATGAACAAAGAAAAACAACTGTCAAGATGACATCAATATTTGTTTGTATTAACGATTCACATTTTCACGATGCTGTCTTAAATTTTTCATTACAAAATTACAATGATTATTCAAATCTTGTTATATAAGTAATTTAGAAAGAAATGCATTTTATAATGTTCCGATAAAACAGGCAGTATTCAATATTTTCTCTGGTTCGTTTTCTTCAATATACGATTTTTGATTTATACAGTTTTTTATCGATAAGTTGGTAATTTTTCATTTTATCTTACTGATATAAGTATCTACATAGTGACATTGATATTGTGAAATGTCAGTCAGTGTGGCGTCACATTATGAGGTTTTATACCGATAAGACAATAACGTCCTTATCGAAGGTCACGATAAGCATTATCAATAGTATACCAGGTCATCTGTTCGGACTCTCTGAGATACTTGTGATAAGGTGTCTCTGAAACTTCCAAATTGCCGCTATTTAATACTAACGTTGATTTCCTTAGCCAGAATGGATTTCTCAGAGCAATCTCACATCGAAGGCGAATCCATCCTGAAACGTGAGATGCGATGAAAAGTCTATATCAACGATGGTATGTTTATCAAGGATTTGGGATGATGACATAGGTCACATTAAAAAACAGCGATATTATGTTCATTAAGACAATTGTTTGATATATATATAGATTATTACATGGCTTTTTGCATATCATACCCTTATCATCCCTAGGTCATGATATCAGCCCGAGAGCTGTTATAATATGTGCATCATATACTTCAACAGAGTAAATAACTGATTTGTACACAAATGTTTAGTCATTTTTGGCTAGACTTCAATGCATACAAAAATGTATATATAGAACAAGAAATGTATGCACTTTTCTAGCACTTTCAATATCATAAGAGAAAAATTGTCAGTTAATATTTTTTCTGTGCAAATATTCAATAATTTAACAGCTTAGTACGTCATGTTTGTAAGCACATTTTTCCGGACATGCACGACCATTGACGGGGAGGCATGTAATAACATTCCGGAAGCAGTTAATTAATTTGATCTATCAGCCCGCTTGGGCCATTTTTGTGAAACAGGGTGAAATAAATGTGATTCCTCTTATTATTCTAAACAAAACTCAAAGTTTTATCACATTTTTATCACAATGTAATATTTAAGCTTATCACCTACAAATATATGATAATAGATATTCTAATATGACGTCCCGTATTCGGTATACAAATAAAGGCATATTTGAATAACAATCAAATATAGGCCACACGTGCGCGCTGAGCTTAAAAAAACCACCTACATAAACACTGACTATTTTCAGAAAATTCTTCATGGTTAGCGATTTTCTATTAATCTGATAAGCGCTTATAGAGGAGGCGGGGTTTTTGTCAGTTTATTTTTCGAGAGACGATGTTCACCGGACTACATTTTACGTAATGTAAACAAAATGGCGGCTTGGATTGCCTATAATAAAAAAAGATAAAAGAAACAATGTTTATATGAAATATGAAGATATGAAATAAAAAAATAATTGGCAATGAAAAAAAAGCTTGTATTGTTGACATAGAAAAAATTCCTGAAAAAATACTTAAGACAACCATCTATCGACTTTGACTTTTGTAATATATCGTCATCCTGTGACGTTGTTTACAAGGGACCTGATTGACACATGCTGGTTACTGATTTATTTTACGATTTTGTGAGCATTTTACTTGTTTGAGTAGTTAAATATTCATGAATGTAATGCCTACCCATATTTGAATAACAATAAAGTATGGCTGGCATGAATTATTTCTTAATTATTGGGTGTAAAGCACAACGGGAAAATGTACAAATTATCGATGATTTAAGACTTATCACCGGATTTGTAACTAGAGTAACAGGACGGGTATCACTAGTGGAACAGGAACTGCTTATCTTTGTGGAGCACCTGTGTTCACCCCCTGTTTTTGGCGGTGTTCGTGTTACTCAATCTTTAGTTTTATAAGTAATGTGTTGTAGATCGTTGTAGATCGTAGTTTCTCCTTTTTTTTCTTTTGGCCATTGCTATGTTTGTTCTTGTTCGATTTACGATTCTGATTACCGCTTTGGTATCTTCAAACTCTTCTATGTTTATCAGTAATTTCGGTATTTACCCTGATAATAAATACTCTTTCTCTTGATATGATCATTGATAACAGTCATTTCATAACAATATATTAACTGTAGTCTTACTTCTTTGTTAACCAATTTCAGAATCAGATCACAATATTTCAGGTTGAGGTCTATCGTGCTTAATGACACTTTCAACATTATTTCAGTTATATCGTGGAAGTATAATATTTGAAGTATGATTCATTCAATAAATAGGACTTCAAGACAGAGCTAAGATAAATCTAAATATACCTTAATGTTACTTATGATAAATGGTGGAGATCAGTACCAAAAGAGTGTACTTATTTAACGAGGTCCGAGGTAAAAATAGAATATAAAAACTCAGATTGATTGGATTACTCTGTGATTTACGGCTTCTGGTTACCCATTAGGTATCTTCATCCACAAAAATTATAAATTAATTAATTAATTACTGGAATGTAATCATCACCAAAGAGATCATTAATAGTGAATGCTATAGTAAATGCAGTTATGTAGTTATAAGAATAAATTATATTTAATGTTGATTGTTGTTGATGTGGCTTTTGTCGCTGACCTGTTCATGAGTATTACAAAATGCCTAAAAAAATAACAGGACGTTAACATTCGACTGTAAATAATCAATAGCGTTTGTATTTTATTGTTCCGAAAGTGTGTTTTGTTTCATTTTAATTTCAATGTTTAAGCTATTACTTCATTCCTGACATCTACCTACTATTTGACACCAATGGTCATTTTAATACCAGACTCCATGATAAAAGACACTACTTCAATTTTGCCATTATAATTGTTCCACCTCGTGATAGTTATTTACCAACCGCTCCCGCTTGCGGAGTGTATATTTAACAAATAATACTTTCAATTAGTTTGGCTTTGAGCGTACTTGAAGAAGGTTATTCCAGGAAGACGTCGTGCGCACTGAAAGTGATATCTACGTGTTTCTTGTTATTATACGTTACGATCTTGTTGTTTGTATTCAGACTTTTCCTAACCTCGCCCTCTTCCAAGTACTAAGTAAAACAAGGGGAAGGCATTTAAGTACATTTTATGATTAAAAGTATCATAGAAGGGTATTTCTTGGGAATGGTTCCATATTGTATCCTACGATGATCTAGTGTACTAATGTGATCTAATATTCAAATGACAATTGAGGCAACCATATCTCTTTCATAAAACTGATATTATACAATTTCTGTGTTTTTAAGATTAAATGTATTATGCATACGATTCAAGATTCAAACGTTCTGTGTAGCAATGCTGCTCATACAGTTATGGATGAGAGTTGGCACTTTATTCACAGGTTGAAACCATTTGCATGACCACATACTTTTACTAAAAAGGAATGTTGAGGTACATACTACTAGTTTAACTCCGACTTTGCGAAGCCAGAATAGTGAGCTATAATGTATATTTGTATTATGAGAATCGAATTTGTTCCGACGGTGTGCATTTGTTGTTGATTTTTGTTTTCATTAAGAAGGCAGATTTGGGTCACTAAAACTAGCTTAATTTCGGCGCTTAGTATTGAAGTACATCTGCTACGCCAAGAATGTGAGAGGTCGTGTATATTTGTGCTAGGGGTATATGATTAGCCCATATTTCAACAATTTTTTGATTGGATTGTTGACCTTTTGACATTACTTTTGGTTGGTGTAAGGTATTTAACGCCACTTTCAACAATATTTCTGTTAAACCATGGCGGTCAGTTTTAGTGGTGGAGGAAACCGGAGAAAACCGCCGACTAGTCACAAGATACTGACAAACTGTATCACATAATGTTTTATCGAGCACATCTCGCCATGAACGGGGAAAGAACTCACAACTTTAGTGGTAATATGCATTGAGTGCACATGGAGTCATAGATCCAACTACAATACAATCACAACTACGACGACCTCACATATTTGTTTCATTTTCGTTTGATTATAAATCAATAAACGAAGTGTGTTCATCAAACATAGCTAATTATAATGTTGTCATCTGTATGTTATATTAAATGTATTGTAACAGTAAAGTTTTTTGTTGAATCAGATTATAACAAATAATTTATTTCTCCAACATGCTTGACCCTATCCTCTGTTATGGTAATTAAATGTTGATATATCATTATTTCAATCAGTATCAGTAAATAAATAATTGTTGCACACTTTATCACTATTATGAAAACGATGATTAAACAGCGGTGATTAACTATTCCACCAACATGAGAAAAGTTTGAAGATACCAAAGGGGTAATCATAATTAGTAAATAGAAGAAGAAGAGACAGCAAAATGAACAAAAGAAAAAAGACTAAAGAACAAACAACGATCTTCAAAACATACACATATAACTAAAGATCGAGTAACATAAGTCCCAATGAACAGGAAGGGTAAGCATTTCCTTCTACGCTAGTTACAAACCCCGTGATAAGTCATGAATGAGGAAAGGACCGGGAAATGTTTACGAACAATCACATCTCATCCCGATGCCCTAAACACATAATAGGAACAGGACATACGGCGTTGGAAATCCATGCAGCTCCTGGTTTGGAGCAGGCACTACAATATGGCGGGATTAAATCCATTCAAATATCACTCGACATTTTGATTCATAATTCGAAGAAAGACTCAGTTTGTACCACATATTGCTTTTCAAAATATTGTAGACAAAACAAATTGCAAACCACAAAACATCAACAAAACAATACAACATCAATGTCATCAGCGGTCATCAACGTCACTGAAAGTTGACAGTTTACAAGGGCAAAAGTCGATACTAGTTATATTCGGCATTTTGCTCGAAAAACGGTAAAAAAAATTCAAACTGTTCTAATGGAAACTTAGACGTATATATATCTATAACGGCTCTGCATATGCAAGAAATCACTGTGTGTTGTGTGTCCAATATTGCCTTTGTCTCTGTTCATTCTTGATTGTCCTTTCGGGTTTCTCTAATGTTTATTTCCCTTTGCATTAAATACTTATTATATAACAAATCTAGTCTCAAATACTTTAATATGGTTCAGATATTAGTTAGAATGAGTGTGTGATTGTTAGTTAACGCCAATTTAGCAATGTTTCAACTATATCATGGCGAGAACAAGTTAATTTTCAATGAGATGATGATGAGGTCTCCTTCTAGACCAACACGCTGAGTTGGATTTTGATAGCGCTAGCTCACTGAAACAACAGTCCGCGGGTAGGCATATCGCTCTATTCGGACACATTAATCGGATTCCGAGCCGACCAGTCTGTGTTCTTTCTCCTTAATGTTGCGTGCTTAGCGAAGAAACACCAAATACCAATGTTATAGTCTTTAGTTTGACCCGACCGGGGCTCGAACCTACGATATCCCGGACATATGTTAGACAATAAGACCATCACCAAAAATAATAATATCTTTAAATAAATATTTTTTCTATGAAACAATTAGGATAAAGAGTGTTTCTAAATAACCATTATTTATTTGATTGGTCAATCAGTAAGCATGATTACAAGAATTCTTATAATATTCTTATGAACAAAGCAAATCAGGTCAACGCAAGCTGATAATCGGGATGCCATTTGACTTCTTACAGGGTGTTCTAAGATATGAATAAGCGCATCCTTTTAAGAAGACATTTCACATATCCGTGAAAGGCGATACCCTTGTAGTTTGTCCAGAGGTGATACAGCATTGCGATACCAGTTGATATCAATGTTGTCCAAAGTTTTTTGTGTCTTGTACTTTTAGTGTATTTGTCTGTGAATTCGAATGTGCACAAATGGATCATCAAGCATATTTTCCATATGAAGATATATACCCACTTTCTACCCTGCTGCGCTTTGAATTTGTGATGGGCAAAATATAATTCCTATACTACAACAATTTTTTCTATAAAACATAAATGCTGAAAATATTCCAGAAATGTACGACAATAAAATAAAAGAATAAACATTAGAGAAAACCGAAAGGACAATAATGAATGAAAAATCCAGAAACACATGCAACATTGGGAATAAAACATTGAGGGAAGATATACAAAACAAATCAAAGCACAGACAACTAGAAGATTAACACCGACCACTACAAAATCCGGGAATGAAACAAAAGTAAAAAAAAAAAACCCAATAAAAAGAAAAAGATTCACAGTGAACCTAACAAAACATCCCGAGATTGAATCCAGTTGCAGTAGTTCCTGTTTCTTATAATATAACAGACGTTTTATAATATAGTCAAGATCCGTATAACACCACTGTATTTAACAACGATAATATTTTTAGTGGTCTGTCTGATCATAGAGAGTTAATAAAGACCACATGTATAATCATATATTATAATAAAAAGACAATGAATACCCAAACAATCGGTGATGAAGATCGATTAAAAGGCACGACCAAGATACAATACAAAACAACAACAGTACAATTACAAAGTTAGAAGAAAAAACACAAAACCTTCAGACAACATTAATATTAACTGCCCCAGTGAGGATGTTGGGCCTTCGGACATATAACAACGGTTTTGTCGTGCAGTGATATCTGCCTTTACCTCTTAACACGAACCACTTATGTGTATCTTAAGAACACCTTGTATCAAGTACAATGACAATATTGATTATAAGTTAATGACAAATGTCTAGCATTTAGACTGAAGAAAGTCCTACCAAATATTATTCATTCAGATCAAACAGGTTTCATGAGAGGAAGATATATTGGCGATAATATCAGAAATATTCTAGAAATAATTGAAACAGTAGAAGAAGAAGATTTATCATGTATTATACTATCAGTAGATTTCGAAAAAGTTTTCGATTCACTGAGCTGGAAATTTCTCCAACAATGTTTGGACTATTTTAAATTTGGTCCTTCCTTTAAAAAATGGACCAGTATATTGTTTCAAAATATATCAAGCTGTGTTCTTAACAAGGGACTAAATTTAACTAATATAAAGATATATGCCAAATCTGTTAAATTTCAGTGGATATATAAGCTTTATAATGAAGATTACAATGCATTTTGGAAATATTTGATATGTTCCTGTTGCTCACGATTACAAGATAAGATTATATGGGAGAGTAATTTAAATTTAAAAGATGCTCATAAGTTGGTTATCAAATCAAAATTTTGGCAGGATTTACTCGTGTGGTACTCATCTTTAAACTTTAATGATGACTCAAATAAAGTCACAAAAACAGACTTTATATGGTACAATTCACACTTGAAGATAAATGACAGAGTACTTTATTTAAAATGCATGTCAGAAAATGGCATAAAAAAGATAGAGGACCTCATTGATGACAATAATAGATTTCTAATATATCAAATGTTTCTTGATAAATGCAATGTGAATATAAATGTAATTACATATTATGGTATTATATCTGTTATTAAAAAAACACTACAGTACTGATGACTTGGAAATGAAACCACCTTTGCTAACTAATATGATGCAGATGAAAGATATTTCAAAATATATATACAAATATTTCATAGAAAAAGATGAAAAAGAAAATTTTGTAAAAGGCATTGTGAAATGGGAACAAAAACTTGATACTGAACTAGATGGTAGTATGTTGTTTAATGATATTTATAGAATCACAAATGATACAAAATTAAGAAATTTTCAGTTCAAACTTCTGCATCATATACTTCCAAATAACAAGTTATTACAAAAACTGGGAATAAAAAACAGTGCATTATATAATTTCTGTAACCAAGCAGAAGACTCCATCTTACACTATATGTGGGGCTTCCCTGTGGCAAAGAGATTTTGGACTTCATTTAATATCTGGATTTCATCAGATTTAGATTTAGAAGTTTTTGAATTAACCCCAAAAGAAACAGTTTTATGTATTTTTTCAGATGAAAGCTCCTTGCAAAAAATTGTTCCATTTTTATTCGTTGTGGCAGGAAATTATATTCACTGTTGTAATTGGACTGACACAAAACCTGTCCTTAACATTTTCAAAATTAAAGTTAAACAAAAAGAGAGAATCGAAAAGATTAATGCACTTGTTGAAAATAAAATGTACAAACGATAATAAATGGTGTTACATACATGAACTTAATGTATAGTCTACTTTTGTCAACATGCAAGAAAATAATTTATACATAATAAACTTATATTAGAAACTCATGTATATATAATTATATATAGGGGGTAAATCAAAATCTGATGACATATATCCTTAAATAAACTATGTATTTGGTTTATTGCATGGAGACAAGGGGACACAACATTTCATATGTTTGTATTGTCAAGGTATGTACAAATAATGTCTTTGTATGTGCTGTTGTGTAATGTCTGTGTTTGTTATGTATATATTTTGAAAATGTCTAAAAAAAATAAAAGTGAAAAAAAAAGTACAATGACTAGATGTCGCCGCACTGCTGGTTGGGTTTGAATTTTGATGTTTAGTTACATGATTTTATTTTTAGAAAGTTGTCAATACAGGAGATAATTAATGTACCCATTCAAATCGTCAATTCTCACAAACAACGATTGGTTAGCATAAATATTATTAAGGAAGTTTGCCACACTTACTGCCAAGCAAACTAACACATACATATCAAAGTTAGTGCCCACTAATAACCTCCATCAGGCAAGCTCAAAGTTAAATAATATCAATTTCTATAAGAGCAAGAAAACAACAGTGCGAAAACAGGATAAACAAAGGTTGCCTAGGTCATATATTCTGGTTAGTAATAAACAATTTTAATCCTGATAGCTACGTCATTAATATTGGTCTTTTGTGACCTGATTTCCAAAAAATACCACGGTGTCTGTACAGTTCCAAATTTCAAGCAGAAAATCGTGGACACAGAACCTAAATTGATATCTCTACAACACATACACAGGAACGCTCACTTTCCCGGCTTCAACATCTAAGATTATATTTGTTCTATAAATTATATTCAGTGCAAAGTGGAAATAGGTCTATTTTTTTTCAGTCAATGCTACATTTTATGATTCCACTTCTAGTTAGCAGATTTCCTGGATTCTGAATTTAACATGTTAATTGCCTCATTCTAAGAAAAATGCCTTCATTTAAGTGTGCGAAAATAAAATAAAAGAATAGGCGTTAGAGAAAACCGAAAGGGCAATAATGAATGAAACATCCAGAGACACGTGCAACATTGAGAACACAACATTGAAGGAAGATATACAAAGCAAAAACAAAAACAACGAAAACACAACGCAGAAAACTGAAAAGACCAACGTCGACCACTACAAAAACCGGGGATGAACCTAAAGATGACCAACATCGACCACTACAAAAACCGGGGATGAACCTATGTGAACGAAAAGGGTAAGCAGTAAAATAGCAAATAATAATGCAATTATAATGTAACGCGTATTTTCATTGGCTATCGAGGGCTGTCAAATCTGCAGTTGACATGCCTGAAGCAATGCTACATTCCTACGCCGAATGCACTTGTTTGTAAACAATATGGCTGACCCAGATATTTCCGACTATCAATTTGACGCTGACGCTGACGACATATTTAGGAGATTACTCTATTGTATTTGAAAATTTCACGGCATCAATTGGAGATTTGATGGTCGCAAATCGAGTTTACTGTCCATTCTAATGCAATACAGAACATAAAAAATGTGTTCTTGCATACCACTGGGTCTAAAAATCACAAGCATTAGAATTCCGGGAAATAATGTTGAACGACTTTGGCACATAAACAACGTGATGTCATATGAAGACTTCCAGTTTAAAATGTAAAGATCAGACGTTATGGCTTCGTGTACGCTTCAATTTAGATAGAATTTAAATAAAGTTTTCAAGGTAGGCATTTTAATTATATTTGTGTATTGTTGTACATATGGCATGTAGGATTTCACGTTTTCTAGATGGCGGATCCTTTTTCAAACTAGTGTGTACACATAGGGAGAATTTCATCAGAATATGAATAACAGTACTGTTATTCCTTAAATAGCAAGAGACAAATGGTAACCCCTTATATTAGTAGTTGGTTTTTTTTTCTATTCTGGCAAACACATTTGACATCGGCACATTTGACATCTCCACATTTGACATCTACACATTTGACATCTACACATTTGACATCTAAACATTTGACATCTACACATTTGACATCCATACATTTGACATCTACACATTTGACATCTACACATTTGACATTTACACATTCGACATCTACACATTTGACCTCTATACATTTGACATCTACACATTTGACATCTACACATGTAATATCTACACATTTCATATAAACACATTTGACATCTACACATTTGACATCTACACACTTGACCTCTACACATTTGACATCTAAACATTTGACATCTACACATTTGACATCCACACATTTGACATCTACACATTTGACATCTACACATGTGACATCTACACATTCGACATCTACACATTTGACCTCTATTCATTTAGCATCTACACATTTGACATCTACATATGTGACATCTACACATATGACATTTACACATGTGACATCTACACATTTGACATCTACACATTTGACATCTACACATTAGACATCTGCACATTTGACATCTACACATTTGACATCTACACACTTGACATCTACACATTTGACAACTAAACATTTGACATCTACACAGTTGACATCTACACATTTAACATCTACATATTTGACATCTACACATTTGACATCTACACATTTGACATTTACACATTTGACATCTACACATTTGACATCCACACATTTGACATCTACACAGGTGACATCTACACATTCGACATCTACACATTTGACCTCTATACATTTAGCATCTACACATTTGACATCTACACATGTGACATCTACACATGTGACATTTACACATGTGATATCTGCACATTTGACATTTACACATTTGACATCTACACATTTGACATCTACACATTTAACATCTACACATTTGACATCTACACATGTGACATCTACACATGCGACATTTACACATGTGATATCTGCACATTTGACATTTACACATTTGACACCTATACATTTGATATCTACACATTTGACAACTGCACATTTGACATCTACACATTTGACCTCCACACATTTGACATCTATACATTTGACTTCTACACATTTGACATCTACACATATGACATTTACACATTTGACATCTACACATTTGAGATCTACACATTTGACATTTACACATTTGACATCTACACATTTGACATCCACACATTTGATATCTACACATTTGACATCTACACAGGTGACATCTACACATTCGACATCTACATATTTGACCTCTATACATTTAGCATCTACACATTTGACATCTACACATGTGACATCTACACATGTGACATTTACACATGTGATATCTGCACATTTGACATTTACACATTTGACATCTACACATTTGACATCTACACATTTAACATCTACACATTTGACATCTACACATGTGACATCTACACATGTGACATTTACACATGTGATATCTGCACATTTGACATTTACACATTTGACACCTATACATTTGATATCTACACATTTGACAACTGCACATTTGACCTCTACACATTTGACCTCCACACATTTGACCTCTATACATTTGACTTCTACACATTTGACATCTACACATATGACATCTACACATGTGACATTTACATATGTGACATCTACACATTTGACCTCTACACATTTGACCTCCACACATTTGACCTCTATACATTTGACTTCTACACATTTGACATCTACACATATGACATCTACACATGTGACATTTACACATGTGTCATCTACACATTTGACCTCTACACATTTGACCTCCACACATTTGACCTCTATACATTTGACTTCTACACATTTGACATCTACACACTTGACATCTACACATTTGACATCTACACAGTTGACATCTACACAGTTGACATCTACACAGGTGACATCTACACATTCGACATCTACACATTTGACCTCTATACATTTAGCATCTACACATTTGACATCTACACATGTGACATCTACACATGTGACATTTACACATGTGATATCTGCACATTTGACATTTACACGTTTGACATCTACACATTTGACATCTACACATTTAACATCTACACATTTGACATCTACACATGTGACATCTACACATGTGACATTTACACATGTGATATCTGCACATTTGACATTTACACATTTGACACCTATACATTTGATATCTACACATTTGACAACTGCACATTTGACCTCTACACATTTGACCTCCACACATTTGACCTCTATACATTTGTCTTCTACACATTTGACATCTACACATATGACATCTACACATGTGACATTTACACATTTGACATCTACACATTTGACATCTATACATTTGACATCCACACATTTGACATCTACACATTTGACATCTACACATTTGACATCTACACATTTGACAACTACTCATTTAACATCTACAAATTTGACATCTACGCATTTGACATCTACACATTTGACATTTATACATTTGACATCTACACATTTGACATCCACACATTTGACATCTACACATTTGACATCTACACAGGTGACATCTACACATTCGACATCTACACATTTGACCTCTATACATTTAGCATCTACACATTTGACATCTACACATGTGACATCTACACATGTGACATTTACACATGTGATATCTACACATTTGACATTTACACGTTTGACATCTACACATTTGACATCTACACATTTAACATCTACACATTTGACATCTACACATGTGACATCTACACATGTGACATTTACACATGTGATATCTGCACATTTGACATTTACACATTTGACACCTATACATTTGATATCTACACATTTGACAACTGCACATTTGACCTCTACACATTTGACCTCCACACATTTGACCTCCATACATTTGACTTATACACATTTGACATCTACACATATGACATCTACACATGTGACATTTACACATTTGACATCTACACATTTGACATCTACACATTTGACAACTACTCATTTAACATCTACAAATTTGACATCTACACAAGTGACATCTATACATTTGACATCTACACATTTGACATCTACACATTTGACATCTACACATTTAACATCTACACATTTGACATCTACACATATGACATCTACACATTTGACATTTACACATTTGACATCCACACATTTGACATCTACACATTTGACATCTACACATTTGACATCTACACATTTGACAACTAAACATTTGACATCTACACATTTGACATCTACTCATTTAACATCTACACGTATGACATCTACACAAGTGACATCTATACATTTGACATCTACACATTTGACATCTACACATTTGACATCTACACATTTGACATCTATACGTTTGACATTTACACATGTGATATCTACACATTTCGTATAAGCACATTTGGCACCTGCATATTTGACATCTACATGTACACATTTGACATCTGCACATTTGACATTTACACATTTTACATCTACACATTTGACAACTAAACATTTGACATCTACACAGTTGACATCAACACATTTAACATCTACACATTTGATATCTACACATTTGACATTTACACATTTGACATCTAAACATTTGACATCTACACATTTGACATCTACACACTTGACATCTACATATTTAACATCTACACATTTGACATCTACACATATGACATCTACACATTTGACATTTACACATTTGACATCCACACATTTGACATCTACACATTTGACATCTACACATTTGACATCTACACATTTGACAACTAAACATTTGACATCTACACATTTGACATCTACTCATTTAACATCTACACATATGACATCTACACAAGTGGCATCTATACATTTGACATCTACACATTTGACATTTACACATGTAATATCTACACATTTCATACAAACACATTTGACATTTACATATTTGAGACCTACATGTACACATTTGACATCTCCACATATTGTCATTTACACATTTGACATCTATACATTTGACATCAACACATTTGACATGGACACATTTGACATCGACACATTTGACATCTACACATTTGACATCTACACATTTGACAACTGCACATTTGACCTCTACACATTTGACCTCTACACATTTGACCTCTATACATTTGACATCTACACATTTGACATCTACACATGGGCCATCTACACATGTAACATTTACACATGCGACATCTACACATTTGACATCTACACATTTGACATCTACACATTTGACATCTACACATTTAACATCTACACATTTGACATATACACATATGACACCTACACATTTGACATTTACACATTTGACATCCACACATTTGACATCTACACATCTGGCATCTACACATTTGACATCTAAACATTTGAGAACTAAATATTTGACATCTACACATTTGACATCTACTCATTTAACATCTACAAATTTGACTTCTACACAAGTGACATCTATACATTTGACATCTACACATTTGACATCTATACGTTTGACATTTACACATGTGATATCTACACATTTCGTATAAGCACATTTGACACCTGCATATTTGACATCTACATGTACACATTTGACATCTGCACATTTGACATTTACAAATTTTACAGCTACACATTTGACAACTAAGCATTTGACATCTACACAGTTGACATCTACACATTTAACATCTACACATTTGACATCTACACATTTGACATTTACACATTTGACATAAAAACATTTGACATCTACACATTTGACATCTACACACTTGACATCTACACATTTGACATCTAAACATTTGACATCTACACATTTGACATCCACACATTTGACATCTACACATTTGACATCTACACATGTGACATTTACACATTCGACATCTACACATTTGACCTCTATGCATTTGACATCTACACATTTGACATCTACACATGTAATATCTACACATTTCATATAAGCACATTTGACATTTACATGTACACATTTGACAACTACACATATTGTCATTTACACATTTGACATCTATACATTTGACATCAACGCATTTGACATGGACACATTTGACATCGACACATTTGACATCTACACATTTGACATCTACACATTTGACAACTGCACATTTGACCTCTACACATTTGACCTCTACACATTTGACCTCTATACATTTGACATCTACACATTTGACATCTACACATTTGACATCTACACATTTGAGAACTAAACATTTGACATCTACACATTTGACATCTACTCATTTAGCATTTACAAATTTGATATCTACACAAGTGACATCTATACATTTGACATCTAATCATTTGACATATGCACATTTGCCAACTAAACATTTGACATCTACACATTTGACATCTACTCATTTAGCATCTACAAATTTGACATCTACACAAGTGACATCTACAAATTTGACATCTACACAAGTGACATCTATACATTTGACATCTACACATTTGACATCTACACATTTGACATCTATACGTTTGACATTTACACACGTGATATCTACACATTTCGTAAAAGCACATTTGACACCTGCATATTTGACATCTACATGTACACATTTGACATCTGCACATTTGACATTTACACATTTTACATCTACACATTTGACAACTAAACATTTGACATCTACACAGTTGACATCTACACATCTAACATCTACACATTTGACATCTACACATTTGACATTTACACATTTGACATCTAAGCATTTGACATCTATACATTTGACATCTACACACTTGACATCACCACATTTGACATCTAAACATTTGACATCTACACATTTGACATCCACACATTTGACATCTACACATTTGACATCTACACATGTGACATTTACACATTCGACATCTACACATTTGACCTCTATACATTTGACATCTACACATTTGACATCTACACATGTACTATCTACACATTTCATATAAGCACATTTGACATTTACATATTTGACACCTACATGTACACATTTGACATCTACACATATTGTCATTTACACATTTGACATCTCTACATTTGACATCAATGCATTTGACATGGACACATTTGACATCGACACATTTGACATCTACACATTTGACATCTACACATTTGACAACTACACATTTGACCTCTACACATTTGACCTCTACATATTTGACCTCTATACATTTGACATCTACACATTTGACATCTACACATGTGCCTTCTACACATGTGACATTTACACATGTGACATCTACACATTTGACATCTACACATTTAACATCTACACATTTGACATCTACACATATGACACCTACGCATTTGACATTTACACATTTGACATCCACACATTTGACATCTACACATTTGACATCTACACATTTGACATCTACACATTTGACAACTAAACATTTGACATCTACACATTTGACATCTACTCATTTAACATCTACAAATTTGACATCTACACAAGTGACATCTATACATTTGACATCTACACATTTGACATCTACACATTTGACATCTATACGTTTGACATTTACACATGTGATATCTACACATTTCGTATAAGCACATTTGACACCTGCATATTTGACATCTACATGTACACATTTGACATCTGTACATTTGACATTTACACATTTTACATCTACACATTTGACATCTACTCATTTGACATGGACACATTTGACATGGACACATTTGACATCTATATATTTGACATCTACACATTTGACATCTACACATTTGACAACTACAAATTTGACCTCTGCACATTGGACTTCTACACCTTTGACATTTACACATTAGACATATACATATTTCACATCTACACATTTGACATCTACACATTTGAAATCTACACATTTGACATATGCACATTTGACCTCTACACATTTAACATCTACACATTTGACATCTACACATGTGACATCTGCACATTTCGGTTCTACACATTTGATATCTACATATTTGACACCTACATGTACACATTTGACATCTACACATTTGACATTTACACATTTGACATCTACACATTTGACATCTACACATTTGACATCTACATATTTGACATCCACACATTTGACATCTACACATTTGACATCTACACATTTGACATCTACATATATGACATCTACACATTTGACATCTACACATTTGACATCTACACATTAGACATATACAAATGTGACATCTACACATTTGACATCTACACATTTGATATCTACACATTTGACATCTACACATTTGACATCTACACATTTGACATCTACACATTTGACATCTACACATGTGACATCTACACATTTGACATCTACTCATTTGATATCTACACATTTGACATCTACACATTTGACATATACATATTTGACATCTACATATTTGACATTTACCCTTCTCTTATGGTGGTTGCATGTTATCTAGTTCTAGTTATCTAATTTGTATTTCTCATATCTTATTCCGTAGAGTGTGATATGAATTAGTGATATTACAAATACGCTGTTTTTGTTGGCCTATTCTACAATTAGATATTTTTTCAGACCGATTTTCATTGGCTGATCGCTAAGGTCATCCTTCCCAGAAACGGTTACGCAGGAATACTTTTTTTCAAGTAGCAAGAGTTTGTTTACTTCCGGTTTTTCGCGACGTCGTCTGCAAAAAATACATGTATTTCTCCTCGTTAAAGCTAGTTATGGATGAGGAAATAAGAAAAGGGGACCGTGTCCGCCTATGCGACGGGACGAAGGGTGTTATAATTGGCAAAATATTAAATTGTGGTTCCCCTTCTATGAAATAATGCTACAAACGGGTAAAATTGCAACAGATGCCACATATCGTTTTGACATTGTAGAGTCTAATCATGAGTCGCCATTCAAAGATTTGTACGCATCAAATACTGCCATACATTATATCCAACACTCCCCAGTTCTTGCACCATCATGCCAGTCCCAAACACACGATGATTTTGTGATCGCCCAAGTTTTAAAGGAGGAGCTACAAAATGCCCAAGACCCAGAAACTGAGTGTCTCCAAGCTGACATTATCCCAGACCCAACGAATGATAATGATAAAGAAAATTTCAAACAAACCAAACTAATATCAGATGTCAGAATGTTAGAATTGATGACCTTGACATTGACAAATACTATGAAGAGCAAGTAAATTCTAACACAAATAGAAAAACAAAATCAGATATGAAAATTTGAATGCATTCATGTTGGAGGTCTTAAAAGATAATAGAGATATATGCCAGATCCCAGATAATGAACTTAATACCATAATATGCAAATGTATTATAAATGTACGCCAAAGGGATGGATCTGAGTATGAGCCAAACAAAGTCAAAGGAATCGTCGCAAGCATTGGTCGTCATCTAAGATCAAATAATTATGGAAATTCTATGAAGAAAAGAGATGCTTTCGACCAAGCACGCCGAGTTCTCACTGCAAAAACCATGGATTTAAAAAAATGGGAAAGGGTAACAAACCAAATAAAGCCCAACCACTCACAGATGACGAGGTGGATAAATTGTATACCAGAGGGCAGATGGGGATGCATAATCCAGATGCATTATTAAGAATGTTATGGTTTCAAAATACAGTCCACTTCGGAATGCACACTGTGACAGAACACGTCAACATGAAATGGGAAGAGGTAGCGCTATGCAAGACCAACACAGGAACAGAATACCTTCAGTATTCTGAGAGAGTTACTAAAGCAAGAACTGAGTCAAATCCTGGAAATACACGAGATGTAACACAACAATTTTGGAGTAATTTAGAAAAATCAGACAGATGCCATGTAACTTCATAAAAGAAATAAACAGAACTAAGGCCGGTTAAATACAGCTCTGATAATGACTCATTTTATATTTCTTCCAACACAGCTTTTGGCAACAAATCCACAAAATGGTTCAAGTCACAACCAGTTGGGATAAATAAAATCAGTGGATTTCTGAAAATAATGATCACAAATGCAGGTAATTTTCATTGGTTACATGCTATTTTAACAAGTTTTAAGTTTGTATTTAAATTAACCAAACAAAAATTTAAAATCATGTTAAAATTAACATGCATTCAGATACAAACAAACAATATCAAACTCAGCTATAACTATGCATTTTGTCATCTACATGCTGTTACCTGGCACCATGCAACAATTATGCATGCAGTACAATTGGGAACTAACTACAAGGCTTTTTGAGAGTGGATGTGTTCAGCAAAGAATATGCAATTTTCCTCCCTAAATAGCAGTCGTCAAGCAGTGGGGAGCCCTTGCATTGATGACGTAACAATCAAATTATCTCATTCAAAATGTAAGAAACCTTATGTCGCTCTCAATTTTATCCAATAAATGGCTGAGACCAACCTGGTCACACATCAATGGGTAATATGAAGTGTGATAAGCAAAAGAATTAGAGGAAGAATGCTAAACAATCACATAGCATACAATCCAGAGGGTATATTTGTCATATCACATTGTGCATGATGTGATATCATAGGTAGAAAGATGTGATGAAAATACATGTATATATACAAGTTTAAAAATTTTAAAACTTAATATCTTGAGTTATTTAATTTCAATGTTATAACAAACGAGCCTCTGGCGAGTTTGTTAATATATTGATATTAAATAATGAGATTCAATATGAAACAATATTCAATTTCACTCAATATTAATAGATATAAATCAACTATTGTTAATCAGCCTTAAATTAGTCCTATGCGGGGCCACTAGGCGCTTTGTCCAACTTTGCATCAGCAAAAATGATAATGCCTAGGGAGGGAATCGAACCCTCGTGCACAGGACAATGTACAACAAATTACTTGTTTATGATATGAAGAAGTGATATGAACACATTAACTCTTCTGATTTGATGTTATGTGATTGTGTATTGGACTATCATTTTTTTTTCAAATTATTTGATTAGTTGAAATTATAGGTTTCAAAACGAGTGAGAACTGCATATCGCTTGATATCAACTAGAGTTATTTAATTCCCAAATATAATAAACGAGCCTTTGGTGAGTTTATTATATTTGAAATTAAATAACAAGAGTTGATATCCAATGATTCCATATTCAATGGGTGAGAATTACATCATCTCAACTTGAGTTATTCAATTTCAAAAGATAATAAACAAACCTCAGGCAAGTTTATAATTCACAGGATTAACGTGTGAGAAATGTATATGCATATCACTTGATATTAGTTAGTGTTATTTAATTTCAAAATATATACAAGCCTTTAGATTTATTTTCTGTGACGGAACTAGGTAGAGAAAATTTGGTGAAATTAAATAACGAGAGTTGATATCCAATAATATACAATTCTATCGAGTTGTAAAACCTATTTCTCTTATGATTTGTTTCTGTATTGCAGTATATTTTCTAAGCCGGACTGCTTTTCGACGTTCATTTGCTTGTGACGTTGGTGTTTTCTTTCGATTAGGAACAACGTTACTAGGTGACGTCGATCACGGCCAAAAAGAACTGACGATGAGCCAATGGAAAAGTCGAAAAAGTGATATCACACCATAAGATCGACCAATAAAATACCAGGAAATGTGATATCACTAGTTCATACCTAACTTCAGCTGCACAATTTTGTGAATTACAAATATATATTCATGCAAGACAAAGATAAAATGACAGAATCATAACAGAAATTTGAAATTAAATAACGAGAATTGATATTTTAAAGTTTCATTATGTGCATTGTATCATAATAATGATTCAATTTGATTGATATCAACAAGTTATTCAATTTCAAAATATAATTATAGGTTTCATGAGTGAAAATTGTATATCAGTCAATACATACATTTTTTGTACTTGAGTTATTTAATTTCAAAATATAATGGCGAGTTCATTATATTTTGAAATTAAATAACGAGAGTTGATATCCAGCAATTCTCACCAATTGTTAAACATATTTTTCTTTTGATTTTTCCCATATTGCAGTAAATACTCTATGCCAGAATGCTGCAAAAGTAATAGCTTCTTCCTCATGATAAATGCATATCTTTATTGTACCAGATCTGAATGAAGAAGGGAGAAAAATAACTAATCACAGCTCAAGGAAATATTTACTACAAAAGCGTGCTGATGAGGACATATCAGAAAATAAAATTATGTAGGTTAATATAAGAAAATACTTTTTAAAGGACAAATGACACGATTTTTTATTTTTCACAAAACTTTGTGAAATACTTCCAAAATGCTGTAAAAATAATTACTTTTTCACTTTCATGTGATTAACGATACGTACAAAGGGATAAACACCCCTTTTATCGTCCTTTTTGCTGACCTAGAAATTATGCAGATTTTGAGTGCGGTAACGAGGCTGAACCACTCGTGACTTCACATGCCCCAGTCATCCATTTCTAAATTAGTTGATTGATATCGATACGAAATTTGCATAACAAAGTCGTTGACCTTGGGAAGAAAAAGACCAGTCGAAAATAAACTTTTCATGATTGAACAAAATACATATTATACTATATCTTCTTTATATATATATATTCGCCTTTTATGCTATAATTAGATATATGGCGGAATGCACTATACTGAGTTTTGATCTCATAGAAAAAATGGAAGAGGATGACATTCCTTATCTGCTGTTTACTCTAGAATTTGAAAAATCTTTTGATGGAGTTGGATGGTCTTTTCTGTATAAACATTGCAATATTTGTTTTGAGGATTTTTTTCGTTTTTGGATTAAAACCTTTTATATGCAGCTGTATTATAACAAAAATGTAGATAGCAAATTAAGTGCGCACGACGCGTTTCTGGAAAAAAGCTAGAAGCAATAAAGTCAAAGTGCCTAAGCAGGATATCTGCAATTGGCTAAGGTTACCTATGCATGAGAGCGCAGAACTGAACCTACGTTTGATTCATAATAACTTTACTTAGGAACAGTAAATATCAGTAATACATGTATCTATTAAACCATATCATTGCCAAATCACTGACTACTGGACTGATGATAGCCTCGGGAACTAATAGTCAGAGCTATCGACCCTGAGATAGTAAGAAAAACGTATGTATTTAATCTTATGCGCACGACGCGCTTCTGGAATGGCCTTCATCGGGTACGCTCAAATTCGAAAGATCGGAAAGACACAAACAATTTTGGGGGCAATAAATCAAAAAGGCGTAAACAGAATAGCCATAAAATGGAAACTTCTCTGATTTTTTTAATTTGGGTGGGGGTGTACGTCGGGATGATATTATGTAACTTTATCTATTTATATTGGTTCTAGAATTCCTCGGTGCAGCCTTAAATAATGATAAAGATATTACTGGAGTACAAATAGAAAGCTTTGCATTTCTTCTCAGTAGATACGAAATATTGGCCGCATACGTCCCTATATCACAGAGAACGCCTGTAAAACGTTAGTCTGCTCTTTAGTGACCTCTCGAAAAGACTATTGTACCGCTTTGCTTTACGGACTACCAGCGAGTGTCATTCAGAGATTGCAGAGAATCCAGAACACAGCTGCTAGAGTCGCAACAAGGCGAAAGAAACACGATCACATTACTCCGGCTCTAGAGAATCTGCACTGGCTGCCCATACATTACCGAGTGCAATACAAAGTCTTACTCTATGTATTTAAAGCATTGAAACAAGAGGCACCGTTATACTTAGAAGAACTGGTGAATATATACAAGCCAGCAAGATCATTAAGATCCGAAAGCAACACAACACTTGTAACACCGATTGTACGAGCTAAGAGTTATGGAGAAAGTAGATTCGATAAAGCAGCCGCCTCTCTGTGGAACGGTTTGCCAAACGACCTTCGAAATATACAGTCAGCGAACGCTTTCAAAAAGAAACTAAAGACTCATTTTTTCAGACAAGCGTTTTTAAGTTTTTAAATTTGTTTTGTTGAATATGAACTTTTCTTTCCAGTGATATCACTTATAGTGCCATTGACTTTTTATACCCTCTGTTTTATTAGGAGATGTGTTTCTTATATGTATGTTTTATGACAAGGTATCATCTGTTTTATGTTCATTATTCTTTGATAGAGCTAAAGTTTTGCCTAAATTGTGACAGTATAAATTGTTAACCTTAACCTAAAGTCCATCATATTTTGTTCTTAATAATATCTAAGTTCATTATTCTGTGATAAAGCCATATTTTTGCCCAAATTGTGTTATCAATTTTTTTTTAACCATAACCTAAAGTCTATCATATTTAGTTCTTAAAATATCTAAGTTCAATTTCTCTTTCCCTTTTCTTTCCTTTTATTTTATTTTTTTTTTTTTTAATTCCTACGTATTTTAGAACTTTATATATTGTATATATACTTTTTGATTTGGACTAGCTTTTGAATTAGAAATTTTTATCTCATTGTGTCAATTCTTGATATATGTTGTATTGTACTGTAAAGCGCTTAGAGTAATATTGTTTTAGATTAAGCGCTATAGAAGAATTGTAATAATAATAATAATAAATATAAATATGCAGATGATTCGTCTTTAGTTTTAGATGATAATTCTCAATCGTTAGAAAAGTCATTATTTATACTGTCCCTTTTCTCAACATATTATGTCTTAAAATTAAATTTAGACAAATCAGACGCAGTATGAATTAGCTCTAAGCATGGATTGAGGGAGGACTATTTCCTCCAACATAGTATAACTTGGAATCATATATGTAGATAAGATATGATCTACATGCTCCAAACAAACCTATTTTTTATTTTCTAGATAAACTTCAAAGTATTAATAATATACTAAGTGATTGGTGATGGCGTGATTTAACATTTATTGGGAAAATTACAGTTGGCAACTCACTTGCATTGCCAATTCTAATCCATATTCTAACAGTTCTGTCAAACCTCCTAGCAATATATTAAAAGATATACAGAAAAAAAAAACGTTTATGAATTTCTGTGGAATATAAACAGGGATAACGTTAAAAATGAAATATCAACAAAAAGCTACGAGGATGGTGGTTTGAAAATGATTGATATCAAACTTTTCTGTCAAGCATTAAAAATAACATGCATTAAGAAATATATAAACCTTTGAACTATTTCTGCGTAGAAAATACTTTTAATTGATTCTTTAGAAAAATTTGGGGTAGGCACAACATTTAACTACTTGGAAATGAAGGACTGAACACAGTAGCAAGCACTTTAAACTCTTTTTGGAAAGACATTCTTGACAATTTTAGTAACCTACAAAATGAAAAATTGATAGATGAAAACGATGTCTTGAGCCAATCTGTATGGCTAAATAGTAATATCAAAGTTGACAACCAATTTCCTTATTTGAAGAATTGGATTGAAAAGGACATGTATATTAAAAATGACGTGCTTGATCAAAATAAACAGATAATGAGCTATGAAAATTGGCAGGAGACATATTATATTGACACCACATTCATAGAGTGCTATCGTATTATAAGTGCAATACCATGGCAATTGAAGCACCTGATCAATACCTGTCACAATTTAAGATATACAGATAGTATGTGTATTCATCAGTTACAAATTGACCCAAAACCCTGTTAATATTTTAAAAGATAGTTTATAGATAAAAACACATTTGTTCCTGTGGTCAAATAATTTTTATATAGAAGAAATCGTATGGGTCTTATTTTTGCATAATCCTTTTCATTATCAACAAATTATAAATTGTCATGTTTCCAATATAAACTATTTTACAGAATTTTTGCTCTAAATTTCTTTAGAAATGCCTGTACCAAGTCAGGGTCATTACGGTTTTCACAGTTTTCGGTTGTTGACTGATTTTGTCTGTTTATATACTGATGACTTTTGACTTTCCCTTTGTAAGATTGCTCGGAGTTCGGTAATTTTGTTATTACCCGTATTCCCTATCTCTCTAAGCGCAAGATATGAGAAACTGAACTATGTTCCTTTTGCAAGCATACACCAGGTCAAAATGATAAAACAAGTATTGTTGTAATATATGAACATTTAACCCAACAGTGTTAGAATTAGATTTTAGAGCAAAACACATTATGTTCTTCCTTTATAAGATTTGACCTCTCGTCGTTGTTAAACTGCAGTACCAATCACTTAGCGATATGAACAGCTGCATATATCAGTCGTCCACATTCGCTATTTAAAATATAGCTTCAATACTGTCTCATAGGGCAATTCTGAGGGATATGCATAAGACATGAGTTTAAGCGTGTGTATATGGCACACACGCACGTACGTCCATGGGAGCTGTCAGGTGTTCTACCAATCGTCTTTCTAGATTTTAACTTTTATTTTTACAGCTGTCAAAACAGCATTAACACATTTGCGTTCTTTTACTTATATACCATCATTCCACATACGCTACTGCAATCTATTATTAACTAATTGATTCAGTGTTGCTTCTCAAAGACGAATGGAAAACATATATATCAGTATATTGGTATTGGCACATACAAATCTTACTTTGTCAAAAGCCAAACGAAATCTAGAAATACAAATAAACAGGACAAGATCATTCAAATGTTAGATTTATTTTATCGACAGCACATTTGTCTTGTTTGGTGGACGGGTCTTTCAACAGACGATTGGGATTTCAATGGGTATGAATTGTACTCCGCTACTCGCCGATTTGTTTCTACACGCTTATCAGGCAGACTTCCTTCAAAGGCTTCTCAAAAATAAATAAAGATAGAAATTTATTCCATACCTTTAATTTGTCACTGAGCAATTGTCGATTCGGTGATTATCTGCATTGTATATATCCAAATGAGTTATGAGAAAAGGATACTACTCACATTCAAAGGTATGCTTCGTACCTTGATCTTCACCTTGAAATCGACAACGAAGGGATATTAAAAAAAATTCCATGACAAACGCGATGACTTTATTTTTCCAATCGTTAACTTCTCCTTTATATAATCATTTCAATCAACCGGGTCATGACCGCTGTTTGACGATGAAAGTTCGAATCATCGAGAAGATTTACCATCATACAAACAGTCCTATTCTTAGTACACCTTACCGCACCGATAGAGAGTTGTTCTGGATAAAAGAATTAGGCACTGCAATGCCTTACGGTTGCAATGATAACATCAAAGGAGTGGGCAATTTGTCAAGTCCTGGATGCAACGAAATCAACGTGATGAGCCTTTTTAATACTATTCCAAGAACTAAACGTAGCCATGGTCATAAAAGAATTCAACATCCTAATGCTAAAAAGTCCTCTAAACCAAGAACGTTACACGATACTTTTAATGATTTACTTTCTAATATACAGAAACCTCTTGGAATTCATCATATTCGTACAATCTTATTTTCACTACCTGTAAACTACCTCAAAGATCTTAGGGATTTTGGACTTGACAAAGGAGGCGTAGATCCTTTTTCTCCTAAGTACAGATTGTCTAGTATTATATGTGACGTGGCGTCCTTTCGTCTTTTTAAACCAGTTCGATCTGAACCTCTTCATGATAACAACAGAAAATTCCTCCATATTCCGTTTGCTAATAAAGGAATCGATGCTATTAACATCAGCAACATTCTTAATAGAAAAGAGGTCACAAAAGAAATTCCACCATATTTCAAAAATCAATCTGTTCCCATTGTCTCCTATAGCTACACTAACAGCATTGGCCGTAAAATTTTCAACTACAAAGAAGCATTGCAAGATATTAACATAAAAGAGTACATTAAGAACCCTCTGACTTGTGACTGCTCCCACTCTCCTTTTCAATACAACCCATCTGGACAAATAATCACTGGTGATCTGAATATCATTCAACATGAGAGTCTCCGAAAGGTGATTTCTCATAGTCCTAAATTCAGAGAACCTCAACACATCAATTGGAAACATAATTTCAAGATAATTATGGATGCTGTTGAAGATTATGCCAGAAGGTGGATAAAGAGAGAAGTAGACCAAGATCCTGAGTTAGAGTCCTTGTCAGACTGGGTTAGAACAATTAGGTCTCTAGTACAAGGTCGGATTCACAAACTAAAAAATTGTGTTAATAGTCGACCTAAGTCTGTATTTAAAGACCAAGAAGCTGTTAAGTGTCTTTCCTCTCTTCATGACAAATATGTTGTCGTTCCTGCGGACAAGGCTTCCAACAATATCGTGTTTGTATGTAAATCATATTACTTCGAATGTCTAATCAAGGAATTAGGTATAAATAGCAACACCTCTAGTAATACCACATACAAACCAACTTCGTTCGACAAAGATGAAATCCTAGCTAACCACAGATCATTCATGACCTCTTTAAACATTCCCTCTGGTAAAGAGTCTGAGGATTTACCCTATTTATATTGGATACCTAAACTCCATAAGACACCATACAAAGAAAGGTACATAGCGGGATCATCAACTTGTTCGACGAAATAATTGTCTATTCACCTGACAAAGATTCTGTCTACAGTAAAAGAGGGACAACAGAAATATTGTGAAACTGTTTACTCGCGTAGTGGCATAAATCACATGTGGATTTTGAAAAACTCTAAAGATCTTTTGGATAACATGAAATCAAGATCTTTCTCTCAGGTATCCTCCATCAAAACTTTTGATTTTTCAACTCTATATACCACCCTACCGCATGACAAATTAAAAACCGGCTTAAAAGAAACAATTCATAAAGCTTTAGTCATAGAAACTATGGCTCAAAATTTGTTGTGTTAGGCTACAATTCCACATATTTTTCAAACAAAATTCATAAAGGTAAAACATGCTACTCCGAGGAACAAGTGATCAGTATGCTGGAGTTCCTCATCGATAACATATGTGTCTCCTTTGGAGGGACACTGTTACAGCAGGTCGTCGGCATACCAATGGGTACGAATTGTGCCCCTCTTCTAGCCGATTTATTTTTATACTCATACGAGTCGGAGTTTCTTCAAAAGCTTGTAAAAGATAAGAAGATTCATGAGGCTAGAGCCTTTAATTTCACATACAGGTATATTGATGACGTTTTATCTATCAATAATTCTAGATTTGCAGAATTTCTTCCATTGATATATCCTCCAGAGCTGGAAGTTAAAGAGACCACCGATACAGCTTCGTCCGCATCATTTTTGGACTTATACCTCGAATTTGACGACAGTGGTCAACTCAGTACTAAAATTTATGATAAGCGGGACGACTTCAATTTTAAAATCATAAATTTTCCAAACATGTGCAGCAATATACCAGCTTCTCCTGCATATGGTGTTTACATCTCGCAATTGATTCGCTATGCAAGGGCCAGTAGCAATTATTCTGATTTCCTGAAACGTCATCTTCATCTGAGAAACAGGCTACTGGACCAGGGCTATAAAAAGATTCGCCTTATTCGATCTCTTAAAAAGTTTATATTCCGATACCAATATCTTGTCGAAATATATTCCGTCTCTGCAGAAATAATTATAAGCGATGCATTTTCATATAGTGAAAATGTATAAAGATAAAGAAGTCCAAAATGTCAATGTGTGACGTAAAAATATTTTTGACATTTACGTCACCGAATATGGTACTGCTTTGACAACTATTTTACCTATTTTGTTCCTGTATTTAAATACAGTTACAGTGACAGCCGGAACCTTTGAACCGTAATGAGAGCGGGAGGTTTGGCGCCTTAAAATCTGATTCAACCCACCATTTCTTTAGAAATGCCTGTACCAAGTCAGAGTCATTACGGTTTTCACAGTTTTCCGGTTGTTGACTGATTTTGTCTGTTTATATAATTATGAGTTTTGACTTTCCCTTTATAAGATTGTTCGGAGTTCGGTAATTTTGTTATTACCTTTATTTATCAGTAGCAATATTCCAGTATCATCAGCGCATGGAGTTTACACTTCACATTTCATACGTTATTCTAGAGCTTGCATCCAGTGCAGTGATTTTCTGGTGAGAGCTCAGCTGCTGTCGCAAAAGCTATTCAAACAAGGTTACGTTGCTCCTACGTTGAGATCATCGCTACAAACATTATATAATGAAGTTCGGTACGTTTTTACACCAGTTGTTTGTCATGTCTTATATATGTTATCTGTGTGTGTGCATAGTGGGGTCGTGAGTAGCATGGCTGGTGTTTTATAAGAGGTGGGAACTGCTTACCCTTAGCAGACACCTGTGTTCGGCCATGGTTTTTGGAGGGGTCTGTGTTTCTCATCTTTGTAGTTTTCTGTGTTGTGTGTTTTGTTCTCCTTCCACAGGCATATGTGACCATAGCCGATATGGCTTCGTGAATCGTTTGACTTGATGAAAATTACTCAAAAAACGAGTCTTGCACATTATTATATATATCTACATCCATTTAATCGAGTGAATGTGTAATTGTTGCTTAATGTACAGTAATCTAATATCAAAAGATATGTTTTAGTGTAGCAAATTTATTGTCAAATCCTACCTTCCCTCAATATATTTTATATTATAGTGATGATGATGAAATAACATGTGTTTTACCGACAGTGGGTGTTTGAAAGCGTGTGAAATTTATATAAAAGGTAATACATGTATAAGCATACATATCACGTAAATATAAAAAAAGGTGTTTTATCCGTGACATTAATTCTCCACAGCAAAGATTAAATCCTGTGTTAATTGTTTCTAAGACTAAGGTGTTCCTTCCTCTGACATAGGTCTAGTGACCTTATCCGATTTCGGTCTTCCTGTTGAGGCAGTCGTGGCCGTGATCATATGGTAGTTGGATTTACAACTACATATGCAATCAGTACCTATCACAACTAAAGTCATGAGATCGAATCTCGATCAGGGCGAGGTGTACAACACTATGTGATACAGTTTGTCAGTGATTTGTGACAGGTCGTTGGTTTCCTCCGGGTCCTCCGGTTTCCTACACCAATAAAACTACCCGCCACGATATAACTGAAATATAGTTGATAACGCCGCTAAACATCACAAAACCAAACTTGTTTATGCCCTTTATACGTTCTTGCTCCTAAAAACTTTTTTTTTAATTTCTTTTCATTTTGAACGTACCTAACGAATGTTTTCCACAAACACTGACTGCGCACTAAGTTTGATATCTACGTTTTTATTCAAACATATTGCTATAATCAATATTGCTTCACTTATAGATTAGCTTAATACGTCACTTGATTATTCCGAGTTCATCAGTTTTCATATGGTCTTCCAAGGGCCCGGGTGGCACAATGATTAATTAGTTGGATTACCTAACAACTCATACAAGCCTATCACCAATACGGCGTGAATTTGCACCTGGCTTTGTAAGTTACAAATAAAGGTGCACTCGACTCGCAACAGCAAGTGATCAAGTTTACCAGTTGATTCCCCATGGATGGTGGTTCTCTCTGGATACTCCGGCTTCTTCCATCACTAAAACTGGTCGTCATAATATAGCTGAAATATTGCTGAAAGTGACGTTAAAACACCAAAGAGCAAATCAAATCATATGGTCTTGCTATACGGGTACGAATGAACTATTGTGTTTCTTCAAGTGATGGTGTGATGATGTTCTCTTGTATCCGATCGTTCATTTTATCAATATAACCATTGACTTTCAGTATTCTCTGTATGTCAGTTATACTATATACGTAGTATTTTTCATCTGTCTATGATCAGTAAGTTGGCGGGAATTATTATTGTCGACGTCAAGTACGTCAGAATTTCCGCTATATCACGTGGCATGTATATATAGCCATACTCTTCATAAATTAGGTGGGTGTAAACTGTCATGAAAATGTTTAAATGTCACACGCAACTGTTACCTTCTTTTGATTGGGACTTGTTAGCAATATATCTTTTCTTAAATTAAGTCGTCATACGAACAAAAACAGCTAACCAATGAGTTTTCTTCAAAGTGTTATGCTATATCACATTATATTTAATACTGCTTCCCCAATCAAATAAATACTGATTTTGTTTATTAACAATCCTTATTCTGATATTTACAAATTCTGTAAAATAGTTTATATTGGAAACATGACAATTTATAATTTGTTGATAATGAAAAGGATTATGCAAAAATAAGACCCATACGATTTCTTCTATATAAAAACTATTTGACTACAGGAACAAATGTGTTTTTATCTATAAACTATCTTTTAAAATATTAACAGGGTTTTGGGTCAATTTGTAACTGATGAATACACATACTATCTGTATATCTTAAATTGTGACAGGTATTGCTCAGGTGCTTCAATTGCTATGGTATTGTACTTATAATACCATAGCACTCTATGAATGTGGTGTCAACACGATATGTGTCCTGCCAATTTTCATAGCTCATTATTTGTTTATTTTGATCAAGCACGTCATTTTTAATATACATGTCCTTTTCAATCCAATTCTTCAAATAAGGAAATTAGTTGTCGACTTTGATATTACTATTTAGCCATACGGATTGGCTCAAGACATCGTTTTCATCTATCAATTTTTCATTTTGTAGGTTACTAAAATTGTCAAGAATGTCTTTCCAAAAAGGGTTTAAAGTGCTTGCTACTGTGTTCAGTCCTTCATTTCCAAGTAGTTAAATGTTGTGCCTACCCCATTTTTCTAAAGAATCAATTAACAGTATTTTCTACGCAGAAAGAGTTCAAAGGTTTATATATTTCTTTATGCATGTTATTGTTAATGCTTGATAGAAAAGTTTGATATCAATCATTTTCAAACCACCATCCTCGTAACCTTTTGTTGATATTTCCTTTTTAACGTTATCCCTGTTTATATTCCACAGAAATTCATAAAACGTTTTTTTTTTATTCTGTATATCTTTTAATATATTGCTAGGAGGTTTGACAGAACTGTTAGAACATGGATTAGAATTGGCAATGCAAGTGAGTTGCCAATTGTAATTTTCCCAATAAATGTTAAATCACGACATCACCAATCACTTAGTATATTATTAATAATTTGAAGTTTATCTAGAAAATAAAAAAATAGGTTTGTTTGGAGCATGTAGATCATATTTTATCTACATATATGATTCCAAGTTTTATTATGTTGGAGGAAATAGTCCTCCCTCAATCCATGCTTAGAGCTAATTCATACTGCGTCTGATTTGTCTAAATTTAACTTTAAGACATAATATTTTGAGAAAAGGGACAGTATACATAATGACTTTTCTAACGATTGAGAATTATCATCTAAAACTAAAGACGAATCATCTGCATATTATTATTTATTATTATTATTATTACAATTCTTCCATAGCGCTTAATCTAAAACAATATTACTCTATGCGCTTTACAGTACAATACAACATATATCAAGAATTGACACAATGAGATAAAAATTTCTAATTGAAAAGCTAGTCCAAATCAAAAAGTATATGTACAATATATAAAGTTCTAAAATACGTAGGAATTAAAAAAAAAATAAACAAAATAAAAGGAAAGAAAAGGGAAAGAGAAATTGAACTTAGATATTTTATGAACTAAATATGATAGACTTTAGGTTAAAGTTAAAAAAAATTTGATAACACAATTTGGGCAAAAATATGGCTTTATCACAGAATAATGAACTTAGATATTATTAAGAACAAAATATGATGGACTTTAGGTTAAGGTTAGCAATTTATACTTTCACAATTTAGGCAAAACTTTAGCTCTATCAAAGAATAATGAACATAAAACAGATGATACCTTGCCATAAAACATACATATAAGAAACACACCTCCTAATAAAACAGAGGGTATAAAAAGTCAATGGCACTATAAACGATATCACTGGAAAGAAAAGTTCATATTCAACAAAACAAATTTAAAAACTTAAAAACGCTTGTCTGAAAAAATGAGTCGTTAGTTTCTTTTTGAAAGCGTTCGCTGACTGTATATTTCGAAGGTCGTTTGGCAAATCGTTCCACAGAGAGGAGGCTGCTGTATCGAATCTCCTTTCTCCATAACTGTTAGTTCGTACAATCGGTGTTACAAGTGTTGTGTTGCTTTCGGATCTTAATGATCTTGCTGGCTAGTATATATTCACAGGTTCTTCTAAGAATAACGGTGCCTCTTGCTTCAATGCTTTAAATACATTGAGTAAGACTTTGTATTGCACTCGGTAATGTATGGGCAGCCAGTGCAGATTCTCTAGAGCCGGAGTAATGTGATCGTGTTTCTTTCGCCTTGTAGCGACTCTAGCAGCTGTGTTCTGGATTCTCTGCAATCTCTGAATGACACTCGCTGGTAGTCCGTAAAGCAAAGCGGTACAATAGTCTTTTCGAGAGGTCACTAAAGAGCAGACTAACGTTTTACAGGCGTTCTCTGTGATATAGGGACGTATGCGGCCAATATTTCGTATCTGCTGAGAAGAAATTCAAAGCTTTCTATTTGTACTCCAGTAATATCTGTATCATCATTTAAGGCTGCACCGAGGAATTCTAGAACCAATATAAATAGATAAAGTTACATAATATCATCCCGACGTACACCCCCACCCAAATTAAAATAATCAGAGAAGTTTCCATTTTATGGCTATTCTGTTTACGCCTTTTTGATTTATTGCCCCCAACATTGTTTTTGTCTTTCCGATCTTTCAAATTTGAGCGTACCCGATAAAGGCCATTCCAGAAACGCGTCGTGCGCATAAGATTAAATACATACGTTTTTTTTACTATCACTGGGTCGATAGCTCTGACTATTAGTTCCCGAGGCTATCATCAGTCCAGTAGTCAGTGAATTGGCAATGATATGGTTTAATAGATACATGTATTAATGACATTTACTGTTCCTAAGTAAAGTTATTATGAATCAAACTTAGGTTCGGTTCTGCGCTCTCATGCATAGGTGACCATAGCCAATTGCAGATATCCTGCTTAGGCACTTTGACTTTATTGCATCTAGGTTTTTTCCAGAAACGCGTCGTGCGCACTTAATTTGATATCTACATTTTTGCTATAATACAGCTGCATATAAAAGGTTTTTATCCAAAAACGAAATAATCCTCAAAACATAAATATTGCAATGTTTATACAGAAAAGACCATCCAACTCCATCAAAAGATTTTTCAAATTCTAGAGTAAACAGCAGATCAGGAATGTCATCCTCTTCCATTTTTTCTATGAGATCAAAACTCAGTATAGTACATTCCGCCATATATCTAATTATAGCATAAAAGGCGAATATATATATATAAAGAAGATATAGTATAATATGTATTTTGTTCAATCATGAAAAGTTTATTTTCGACTGGTCTTTTTCTTCAGTAGGTCAACGATATCTTCAAATTTTATAAAGGTTGTACCCAACTATAATATCCATTGTAATAACAATCTTCTGTTAAAATACAAACTGGGCAAATATTTTGAGCATCAAACAATCTAACATTTAAATGATCTCGTCCTGTTGATATTTATCATTCCATGAATAAGCATTACGTATTGTAGTAGTGCTACAAAGTGTTTAATATTGAAATCATGAAAACACTGGGAACCGGTTTTGACAGCTCTCGCGATATAACGTTGCATGTTTGGTTGATGATTTGATTTGATCTATTGTGCTTAATGCCACTTTCAGCAATATTTCAGCTATATCGTGGCGACCAGTTTTAGTGGTGGAAGAAGCCGGGATACCCGGGGAGAACCACCGACATGGGCAAGCAACTGGTAAGCATTATCACTTGTGGGTGAAGGTCGAGTGCACACGTTTTTGTAATTTACAAAGCCGGGCGCGAACCCACGCCGCATTGATGATAGGCTTGTATGAGTTGTTAGGTAATCGAATTACCAAACTCATTGAGCCATCCGAGCCCTATGTATGCATGGATATGTGTGTACCTTTGGCATCCAGTACAGTGAAGATCACATTCCTAATATATACCAAATAAGACAAGACTGAATTGTGATTATCGATGGGTTTTCTTCTCTTGCAAGGTCGAATATCGATCAGGGCGAGGTGTACAACATTATATGATAACGTTTGTCAGTGACTTGCGACCGGCCCGTGGTTTTCTCCGGATTCTCCACTTTCCTCCAGCAATAAAACTGACCGCCACGATATAACTGAAATATCATTGAAAGGATGTTAAGCACCATCAAACACACAAACAAACAATAAACAATAAATGTAATGTTATATGAAGGCATGAACAATGTTGTTAGAAGACTTATTTGCAGGATCATCAACATATTTGTTTTGAATAGTGGACAGGTTTTCAGCAACATCAGGATCCTTGAATACATATGTTTCTGTGTGTTCATGTACTTTTACTTTTCCGAATACTTGTGTCCATATCACATGATGATCGTGTAGTTTAACAGTAGCGCGACGTATGTCACTAGTGGAGCAGGATTTGCACAAGAATTAATCCCCAATTTTCAGTGATGTTCATGTTGTTCAATCTTGAGTTTTCTGTGTAGTGGTTAGTAGAACTAAAACTATAGTAATCCAGGAAATATTACAAAAACTGCCCATAAAAGAAACATAATGTTGGTGTTTTTGCACACTGATTTTATATCGTAATTTTCAAATTGTTTGAAAACAACAACATATCTTACCTGATATCCAGGACATTTCAGTTCATCAAATTAAAATTTCCATCGTCAGTCATAATTTGATAGACAGGCGAATGACATTTATCCTGATTGGATGTTCGGTTCGTCTTATTTAGTTTGTTTTGTAAGGTGTTCATGTAATATTTGCATTTGTATGTTACAGTGAAACCTGCCTTACACGAATCCGAAGTAAACCAGAATCCTGTATACACCCAACATTAAATGAAACCCCGACGTAGGAGATCATTGTTAATGTTATTTTTATTTCCGAATACTTGTGTCCATATCACGTGATGGTCGTGTTGTTTAACAGTAACGCGACGTGTAACACTAGTGGAGCAGTATTTGCACAAGAATTAATCCCCAATTTTCCGTGATATTCATTTTGCTCAATCTTGAGTTTTCTGTGTAGTGTTTAGTAGAACTAAAACTATAGTAATCCAGGAAATATTACAGAAACTGCCCATAAAAGAAACATAATGTTGGTGTTTTTGCACACTGATTTTATATCGTAATTTTCAAACTTTTTGAAAGCAAATATTTGTAAACCTTTTTCACATATACCGAGCCAGGAAAGTGTGTGGTCATGTATGTTTTGTGCTAGAGGTATATAGATTGCCTTTCTATACAATTTTCCTATTAGATTGTATAATTATTCCTACAGTGTGGTATTTTGTTGTTTTTCATTTCATTAATATAGTCCCATCTCTGTTTTATCTTATCAGTATCAATATCAGAAAATCATTCACCCATCGTTGGAAACATGCTATGTACAAAGATAATTATCGACATTCTTACTGGTAACGTCATGGATATTGTGACGTTTTGAGTATCCATATCAGACGGTCACTCAACCAAAGTGTTAAGCATTTAATAGACAAAGAGAATTATTGACATTTTTACTGGTGACGTCATGCCTATTGTGCCGTCATCCATATCGATATCATATTGTCACTCAACGACAGTGAGAAACATTTCATAAACAAGATAATTATTGACATTACTACTGATCGTGTCGTGATATTGTGAGGTTATCAGCATCCCACGGTCACTCAACCAAAGTGTGAAACATTTTATATTCAAATGATGTCATTGCCATTACTGCTGGTGACGTCATGGATATTGTGCCGTCATCAATATCCACATCTGATGGTCACTCAAGCAAAGTGAGAAACATTTCATAAACAAGACAATTATTGCAATTATTGTCATGATAGCGATGTATAAAGACAAACTTCTTCTTCTTCTTTGTATTTTCCTCCTGTGAATAGGAGCACCTCCAGCAGTGGAGTAAATCCCTACTTATACTATAATGTTAATACTTAAATTACTTTAAAATATCAAAAAAGATTAAAATTAATTATTTACATATCAATATACAAAGTAGGGGTAGGATGGAGAGCTTCATTTACTTAAACATAAATAAAAAAAAATACTATTTCAATATTAAAACGTAAAAAAAAAAAAAAAAAAAAATATATTCTTTCTTAAGAAGGGAGCCATATGCATGGTTATTGCTTTGCAGACGTGTTTCTTAGGTGTTTTATCATTAGGAGGCATACTTCAGAAATAATGTTTATAAAAATATAAGGTTAAAATCTAAAATGAGAGGAAAGGTAATATTCAATTTCGTTTGTTTCACTATGATAACAAAAACGAAATAAGAAATATTAAAATATTTTATTAAAATCTAAAAGATAGTCTCAATTAAAATATTAAATTAATGTCCTTACATTTAGAGAGTAAAACAGAAAATTTCATATTTTATTGTATCAAGAGCTCGTGTACGGGGTTTTCATTAATTCATTTGTTCAACTATATACATTCATACGCCTTTCTGTAAATTTGATGTAGCGTCTATCCTTTCCAGTTGATTTTGTCCATATATCAATCTTAAGATTGATCCCTTATAACGTTTAGTCTGGTTACATGAAGTTGAACAGAAAATTCCTGGTATGTTTCTCTATTTCGCTCATTAGAACGTTGTCATTTCCAATACAGCCCACACTAGAACATGTGAAGAAACAAACAAGAGAGAGAGAGAGAAACGAATGAAAGGAGTATGAAACGAGCAACACATACATATACATATATTATATATATTTGTGACTGTTGCTATTCGGTTGTATACATATGTATATTTTTCCTCTCCTGCAGTTAATGGCCATTATATAACTGGAATATTGTTGAAAGTGTCGCTAAATACCATATCAACATATTTATTCTGCACTTGTTCTATTTGAGCAGGGAAATTACACGGACAGGATAATATTAGCTATATGCTATCACTGATCGATATATAGCTTTTTTTTCTGGTACCATTGTCGCTTGTTACCTGCTGACCTTTGAGAACCTAGATTTATATCCACCTCACCTCCTGTAGAAAATATCAAAGGGGACAATCAATGGATAATTGTATAATTTTATTATTCAATTTAAAATATAAATGTTAAAGGATTAATGCGATTTTTTTTCTGTAGGATAAACACACTCGATTAATGCAGTGACTTAAATTTGGTGAATTGAACCACTCATTTGTCCCAGTTTTAAGCATCAACTTTATATTTTAGGACACTCCACTAATATTGTCTTTGCATACATATCTGATCAACAACCAGAAAGGAATGGCAATTAAATAGCGTTGAAATATTGACTAATTTTAACTTTGAAGGTGCAACCATATCAAGGTCGTCTTAACAGTATTATATGACCTGACAAAGCTGTTCACCGGGTCCCATGCCTACACAAATACTCACAGGAATAAAAATATAAATGTCGATCAAATTAAACATATGTTTATTGTATTGGTACTGCCAGCAAAATCAGTTTTTAAACATTAAAAAACACGCCGTACATATATTAGAATGGGATCCCTATGCTCATGGGCTCCCAGGAAACTGCTCAGCATATCCATGCCTTAAGACGGCACTGACCATATTACAATGTGACAACAACCTCAATCAACACCCAAATATTCGGAGCAGATTATGCGACAAATGTTGATGGTATCAACCAAACTTCAACGTTAACAGAACTTTAATCACTAAATTAAAAATAATGGTTCTCGACTTGTATCAGCAAACAGACGAGGCAATGTAGATGCCAAACAAATTGTATTTAGAAAGGGTCAATCTTATTTCATATAAAAAATAAAACACCAAGTCTTGGACATAAACGTTAGGAGATTACCGAAGGAGCAATCAAAATGGACAATCCAGAGAAAGTGGCAGCATAGGGTACACAAGATGAAAAACAAATTAAGACAAATTTAGTTTAAACATATTTTTATTTGCTAAATATAACAAATAGGGACCGGACACAAGTTTTTCCAACTTATGAAGTCTTCTCCCGAATACAATAATTTACAATATGGATTAGCATGAGCAATGAAATGATATAATATGTATATAATAGCATAAAGTTAAATATACAAAGAATGACTATGTACAAAAACATAAGTTTAGACAATATACGAAAAAAAAGAATAAATAAAAAAGAAAAGAGAAGAAATACTTTTGGAGATGTGTGTTGGTTCTTTAGATCATTTAGACAATTGTAAATCTTTTGGAGTCTTTAATATATTTAAAAGCATGTTTAAAAATGGTTATATTTTCAACATATGTTAGGAGGTCACTTCCTTTTGTCAGTAGATTTACATCAATATTAATGTTAGAAGGTAACCAGTTAAGACTATTAAATATTATTTCCCTATTATCTGTATATTTATCACAATCAAAAAGGAAATGGTGAGCATTTTCACATGGTGCGCCACAGTTACAGGAAGCATTTGATAAAATTTTTACTTTACATAAATCGTAATTCAAGAATGATGCATTGCAGCGAAGCTGTGTTAGAATTATATTTAGTTTTCTAGGACCATAAGAATAGTGTCTCGGAATTGGCATTGAGATTGAACTGCGGATTGCCTTTTTAAATTTAGATAGTGTATCAAGATTACGCACTGAAAGATTAAGGTTATTCCATTCCCTTACTGTAGCTGAGACGAAAGAATCTCTAGTTAAAGATAGTCTACAGAATGGAACAATAATATCGTTGCCATTTCGAAGGGGATAACTAGTCATACTTTGGATTGTTGGGGGAATAAGATCGAGTAAATAAGAGGGTGTGCCACCGTTTTGGATATTATATAATAATTGGAGCTTTCTCCTAGTTCTTCTTTCTTCCAATCTCTCCCAGCCAGTTTCTCTATATAGATATTCTGTGTTGGTAAAGATTGGAAGTCCGGTGATAATTCTAGCTGCCTCCAACTGTAACCTCTCCAATTTGCACGAATTAGAGACACCACAGTTTTCCCAGACAAATAAGGATAATAGCAAAATTACCAAACTCCGAACAATCTTATTAATGGAAAGTCAAAACTCATAAGAATATAAACAGACAAAATCAGTCAACAACCGGAAAACTGTGAAAACCGTAATGACCCTGACTTGGTACAGTATGCGTTGGCCACCACTATGCCCAGGCAAACACACATGATGTAAATGTGCTACCCTTCTCACCAACTGTGTCTTAATAATTAAGAACCAGTCTTCATTCAGGGGCTGGACTTTTCTGGATATACAAAGAAGAAGAGAGCCCGGTCATTAAATTTCACGTTCCGCTATATAGCTGATATTCGTTTATCAAATAATTCAAAGGTTTGTGACTATTGATGGCAAACATTCCATTGAGCTTGAAATAAAGGATATCACCGATACAGATAGGTCTGCTTTATACATTGATACACATCTAGCAATTGACAGTGGGGACTGCTAAATAACGAAACTTTACGACACAATATCAATGTATATATTCCCATTGTGAACTTTCCATTTTTATTAATCGTGGTAAATTTATATGGAGTATATACATGCAACACTCAGTTGATGCAACAATACAGCACTTGTGGTTCATATAAATCTTGGTAAGAAGCTTGTGGTTAATGTAGAAGATACTGACTGGTATTCAAACTGACTCTATTTCTTCAGAGGTGTTACAGTAGTCATCATAGCCTGGTTAAGCATTACCGAATATAGGTGTCACCAATGACGACGGATATAGTCCGTTTGTCATAGTAACAGTATCGACCATTTAATCTTACATGAGTTATTGCCTATTTGTTTAAATTTTACAAGGAGTAACACGACGGGTACTACTAGTGTAGCAGGAATCGGTTACTCTTCTAGACTACACGAGTTGATCCCATTTGAGTTGGATTCTCGTCGCTCAATCTTCAGTTTTCTATGTAACGTTTTGTGGATGATCGTTTATCTATTTATCGTTTTTATTTTGGCCACGGTATTGTCTATCATTCTGTGATAAACGATTTCTAATTACCCCGGTAGTCACAGCTTCGGCGCTGACATGGTTTATTACACATATTCATTAGCGAAATGTACAGTTCATAAATCATGTAATTAATATTAAAACTAAGGTTCTCGTCCCTCAGGTATATATGATCTTAGCAGGTGTTTTGCTATCCTATTTAGACCCTTTGTTTTGTTGCTCACAAAGACTTTTACGTTATTTGGCTTTCAAATATTTTGACTTTGAGCGTACCTGATGAAAGTTATCCCAGAAACGCATCTTGCGCACTAAATTTGATATATACGTTTTAATTAAAACTATCATTGAGCATTTATTATATTCGACAATATGTATTCCTGCTGTTTTCATCCATTATTCATCTTTATTTTCATTTCATCGTGTAGTGTAATTCGCGTGCTCACCACGAGTGCAGTAGATCGTGGATTCGCGTAGATCTAGTACAAGGCTGACATCATCATCATCTCATCAAATGTAGCTTGCATTTGCCATGTTGTAGCTTCAGAGAAAAGTTTGAAAATACTAAAGGGGTGGACAGAAGTCATAAATCGAAGAAGGATAAACATTCCGATAGTCAAAAAAGGACAAAAGGACAAACAATTATTGATATAGTAGGCGGTAAGGATCAATCACTAAATTACCCATAGCCTCATTGTCAACATAAATACATATAACGTAAACAGAACGCACAACTATTCTGTCATATTACATGATTTGTTTCGACATCCGGCTCTTTCATTTGACTATTCACCATATGTCAATTAGTGTCATTCTTTCTCCAGAATGAGACGTAGATACACAATGTCGGTTGTCGCCCTATTGTTACGAGGTTAATGTGATTCAGCAAAGATCAAATATTCTTGCTGACGTATATTGTAGCCCTGTGACACATCGGATGAAGATCACTATTCCTTATAAGAAGAGACACACGCACATTCGATTTTCCACCACATCAAATTATCAATGGAAATCCCGTTTTTGTGTAAGTGTAAACAACAACCTTAGAAAATAATGTTAATGCGCAGTCTTGTTTTTAAGAGCTACAAAAGAAAATCCATAAAAAAACGTGTTTTTCCTTTTCGGTTCAATACACGCAAAAATGCATTAATTTTACTCATTTAAACCATAAACCAGTAAAATTATATATGATCTACTCAGAATGAATTTTTTTTATTAGGAATCAATCACAGAGGTCACGTGATCACATTAAAGAGAAAGTAACATCGTGACCACTAAAACCGAACAGAACAACGGCATACCGATGTTCAATACAAGTAATGAAAATGCGTGTCAAAGTGTTGAATTTCATTTAATTGAATGTGCGAATAGATTGAAAGGTCAAATATGCCAAAAAAATACTTTTGCCGAGTTCTATTGGATTTTTCTTCCTACGTTCAATCAATGTCTTCTTTGCCATATGAACATATCGTATCTAATGATCAAATCTTCGGGATGCCGTTGTTCTATTGCATTTTTTTAAATTTAATAAACAAATGCTAAAAAAGATTATTTTAAAACACTTTAAGAACGTAAGGTTTTTGTAATATCGATTGCGGACGTGTAAATATTCCGGATAAGTTACGTCACAGTAAACGTCATGTATGATGTAATGCAATCGTCGTTTTCATTTTCATTTATTTTTAATAATCAGCATAGTAACAATTTTCCTTAAATACATGTTTTACAGATGTGCTTTAAAAAAGTTCTCCCTTCTTCACAAATTGATTTGTATTGTTTATCTGCTGAAATATCTGACAACAACGTTACCGTGGAATCTTACATGTGTAGGCCCTCTCTACTGCCTTTTGGATAATAACAATAAAAGACACATTTAAGATGGTATTATCACACCATTGTATGGATATACTCATGTTTAATAAAGTAAAAAAGACAGTAAATAATAGAGAAATGTTATTGAAAATAAATGTGTAAACAGAAAGCTAAAAAAAGGGGGTTGATTTCATATCACAAGCGCCTGTGGGAGGACCAATAAAGAGTTGGTTATCAATCAATGTTGTCTGAATTTCCCACTAATTAATGCCATAGTTACAAGATGACCAAGATGTGCCACCTTTTCTATAGAAATATCTTATTTTGTCTTTATTACCTTGTCTTGTCAGAGGTTTTATTTGCAATGAATAAATGTATTTGGTATTTTGGACTTGTCCTTCATAATAGCATATCCATATGTTTTATATGGATTTCTGTTTTAAATTTGATGATGAAAATTGAAACCTGAAATGCAACCTAAATCATCCCTATTCATTCATCAAAATATGTTTCTATTATTTAAATGTATCAACTATCTTGGTAAAATAAATTACTATCTTTCACATTCAAATTTGGAAAGCAAAATATATTTAGTAAATTCAGAATTTGTGCTGGTAAATTTCAAATTAAAGAATGGCCTCATAGAAAGATACAAAGAGAAGGAAGGGTATGTATTAATAACATTGATTAGGAGTGTTATTTCTTATAAATTATTCATTTTCATGTACAATGTAGATACAAAATGTATATAAACACCATTTTGATAAAGTAAAACAAAATTTTAAGACTTTACCATTGTTGATAAACTAAGAAGTCCTTTAACCCCAATTATTATTCTTTATAAAGCACCTCATTTTCTGTTACTGAGGGCACTTTATACTTATAAAAATTTACATTGCTTGTATGTCTTTTGTATTGTATGTTATGTCACTAACAACCAAACTATAGAAAATTAAGAAAATAAAACAAGACTGATTTTTCTCACTTTTGAGACAGACCAGTTCCTATTTTTAGCAATGTGAGATTTTCTTTTCTCACTAATGAGACAGCACAGTTCCTATGTTCAGCCGTGTGAGATATCCTTGTCTTTACCCGTGGGTGAGATGGGAATTTCACGCTACTTTTCCCGTAAAAATGTTACGTTTCGCAAAATGTCATTGTATCAATAAAATCGTTTAAATATTTACGTTTTGTGTATTTATCTCGTCAGCCACTTATCAATTGCCCCTGAAAATTAGGTTCCAATAGAAACATGCATCCCTTTCGCATCAGATTATGCGGTACACCTCACAAACACACACGCTTACAAAGGCTTGGTTTTGTTTACATTCCATCGAGCGTTTTCCCGCAAAATTGTTTTCCATGTTGCTGAAGTAAATAGTCGATTTATCGATATATACATCCGCGTCTTGGCAATATTTTAAATGTATTTCATAGAAAAAATACAATGTATTTAATAAACATATTATAAATGCTACTACAACAGCGATAAATACCTTTGGATTTGGTCAAAGGGAGGTAATTTATGTCTTTACGTTAGTTACTAACAAGGGAGAGCACTCTATTACTATTATTAAACAATCTAAAGAAAAAATGTGGAATTATTTTCTTAATTAGTGAGAAAAAGAATCAAACACCGTTAAGAGGGCAAGACGGAAAAATCGTTGGAGACCAGAAATCTTTCCCTTGGGTGTCTGAGATGTTTCCGTCTTGCCCTCTTACTGGTGTTAGATCCTTTATATTTTGCACTAGTGCAAGACAAAATAATCACGCGCATTTTACCGAAAAATGCATGCTGTACAGTTTATGACAACTGCCCCCTCCCCCCCCCCTCCCAATTATCCATGCTTTTCCTTTTTAAAATAAACAATTCACTGTATATAAGTTTTCAATCTATTATAAACACGCAAATCTTAACAATCAGCCATATTATTACATAATAACCTGCACGCAATACACAAAAATACTACTTTATTTTAATTGACATGAAGGGGAAATAGCTCACATTGTTTGCATGATCGTCTGCTAAAGGTACCTAGCTGTCAAACAATACACTAAAAACAGCAGATAAAATTGAGAAATAAAATCAAACACCGGCAAAAAGTGCAAAACAAGGAAATCTTTGTGTCGGGTGTCGGAGATTTCCCTGTCTTGCACTTTTGCGGTGTTAGATTCTATATGTCTCGATTATTTTAAGAATCCAAATCAAATTGGATAAACAAGAGTAAAACTGAGGCCCCCAAAGCATGTGTTGTCGGCTAACTTGGTTTTCAGATCCACAAAAAGAAAAAAGTGATGCAAAACATTCATGAATGTGTAATTTCATACACCATATTGATGCCACAAATATTCTATCATCTTAAAACCAGATATTTTGTAAAGAACGGCCCAATGCACAGCAAAATTTGCCTACAAATGCTTCAACTGCTTCAAATAGGAATAATTGTGAAATGTTTTTCCTTTTGGGTCCTATATTAAATTTATCCTCATGATCATCTTGGATTTCCGATTTTCAGAGAAAAAAGATAATTTGTAAGGGGCCATTCAACGATTACTCATGTTCAGTTTGGGTTCAATCTAATATCTAGTTTCTGAGATGAATTTTTTTTATTTGTACTGCAGTGGTGGCCATCTTAGATTTTCGATGGACAAAAATAAAACTTTTTAAGAGGGTCAAATATCACATATTCCTACAACATATCATGTTCATCCCACGTGTGGTTTCAGATAAGATTTTGAAACTTCAGCATCAGAAAGAATTGGTCGTAGAAGACATGTTGAATTTCTGAATCAAATGAAAAGCATGTAATGTTGAGAATAACCCAAGTAATATATCTACCATGTTTGGTTCTAATTGGGCCTGTGGTTGGTAAACATAGTTTTAAATGTTTATGGACGAAGATGAATGCTAAATGATGGCAATAGCTAATTTTTGTTTTAATACTTGAAAACCATTCCATGTATTTGTAAAATAATTTATTTTATTATTTCCATTAAAACCTACAGAAAATATTCTTATTATTTTTTTTTAGTGTCATAAGTTTGATGCAAATCCAAAAATATTTTAACAGAGAAAGTGTGTTTTTAAATCAATAAATAGGGTAATTTTCAAAAGTTGATATATTTCTGTCAAGATTTTCATTGTGCTCGTACAAATTTTTTCAGAACTTTCCTCAGTCAAAATATTGTTTTCTCATGTTTAAGCATTATGTTGCATGCATTGGGCGTAAAAATTAGCAAATTAATACAAAAAAGTAGCAATATTACTAAAATAATATCATTGTAAATTTTAACTTTGTGTATTTGCAGAATAGAAAAATAAAACAACTAATAATATAAGGGGTTACCATTTGTCTCTTGCTATTTAAGGAAGAACAGTACTGTTATTCATAATCTGATGAAATTCTCCCTATGTGTACACACTAGTTTGAAAACATACAAATAAATGACGAAATATATGCACTTTTCAAATTCTTCCGCTAAAAAAATAGTAATGTAGTTGTTTAAGGATCCGCCATCTTGAAAACGTGAAATCCTACATGCCATATGTACAACAATACACAAATATAATTAAAATGCCTACCTTGAAAACTTATTTTAGTTAAATTATATCTAAATTGAAGCGTACACGAAGCCATAACGTCTGATCTTTACATTTTAAACTGGAAGTCTTCATATGATGTCACGTTGTTTATGTGCCAATGTCGTTCAACATTATTTCCCGGAATTTTAATGCTTGTGATTTTTAGACCCAGGGATATGCAAGAACACATTTTTATGTTCTGTATTGCATTAGAATGGACAGTAAACTCGATTTGCGACCATCAAATCTCCATTTGATGCCGTGAAATTTTCAAATACAATAGAGTAATCTCCTAAAAAGGTCGTCAGCGTCAGCGTCAAATTGATAGTCGGAAATATCTGGGTCAGCCATATTGTTTACAAACAAGTGCATTCGGCGTAGGAATGTAGCATTGCTTCAGGCATGTCAACTGCAGATTTGACAGCCCTCGATAGCCAATGAAAATACGCGTTACATTATAATTGCATTATGATTTGCTATTTTACTGCTTACCCTTCTCGTTCACCTAGGTTCATCCCCGGTTTTTGTAGTGGTCGACGTTGGTCATCTTTAGGTTCATCCCAGGTTTTTGTAGTGGTCGACGTTGGTCTTTTCAGTTTTCTGCGTTGTGTTTTTATTGTTTTTGTTTTTGCTTTGTATATCTTCCTTCAATGTTGTGTTCCCAATGTTGCACGTGTCTCTGGATTTTTCATTCATTATTGCCCTTTCGGTTTTCTCTAATGCTTATTCTTTTATTTTATTGTCGCACACTTAAATGAAGGCATTTTTCTTAGAATGAGGCAATTAACATGTTAAATTCAGAATCCAAGAAATCTGCTAACTAGAAGTGGAATCATAAAATGTAGTATTGACTGAAACAAAATAGACCTATTTCCACTTTGCACTGAATATAATTTATAGAACAAATATAATCTTAGGTGTTGAAGCCGGGAAAGTGAGCGTTCCTGTGTATGTATTGTAGAGATATCAATTTAGGTTCTGTGTCCACGATTTTCTGCTTGAAATTTGGAACTGTACAAACAGCGTGGTATTTTTTTTTTCGTCTGATTTGGAAATCAGGTCACAAAAGACCAATATTAATGACGTAGTTATCAGGATTAAAATTGTTTATTACTAACCAGAATATATGACCTAGGCCACCTTTGTTTATCCTGTTTTCGCACTGTTGTTTTCTTGCTCTTATAGAAATTGATATTATTTAACTTTGAGTTTGCCTGATGAAGGTTATTAGTGGGCACTAACTTTGATATTTATGTGTTAGTTTGTCTGGCAGTAAGTGTGGCAAACTTCCTTAATAATATTTATGCTAACCAATCGTTGTTTGTGAGAATTGACGATTTGAATGGGTACATTAATTATCTCCTGTATTGACAACTTTCTAAAAATAAAATCATGTAACAAAACATCAAAAGTCAAACCCAACCAGCAGTGCGGGGATATCTAGTCATTGTACTTTTTTTTTCACTTTTATTTTTTTTAGACATTTTCAAAATATATACATAACAAACACAGACATTACACAACAGCACAGACAAAGACATTATTTGTACATACCTTTTCAATACAAACATATGAAATGTTGTGTCCCCTTGTCTCCATGCAATAAACCAAATACATAGTTTATTTAAGGATATATGTCATCAGATTTTGATTTACCCTCTATATATAATTATATATACATGAGTTTCTAATATAAGTTTATTATGTATTAATTATTTTCTTGCATATTGACAAAAGTAGACTATAAATTAAGTTCATGTATGTAACACCATTTATTATCGTTTGTACATTTTATTTTCAACAAGTGCATTAATCTTTTCGATTCTCTCTTTTTGTTTAACTTTAATTTTGAAAATGTTAAGGACTGGTTTTGTGTCAGTCCATTTACAACAGTGAATATAATTTCTTGCCACAAGGAATAAAAATGGAACAATTTTTTGCAAGAACTTTCATCTGAAAAAATACCTAAAGCTGTTTCTTTTGGGGTTAATTCAAAAACTTCTAAATCTAAAGCTGATGAAAGCCAGATATTAAATGAAGTCCAAAATCTCTTTGCCACAGGGCAGCCCCACAGATAGTGTTAGATGGAGTCTTCTTCTTGGTTACAGAAATTACATAATGCACTGTTTTTTATTCCCAGTTTTTGTAATAACTTGTTATTTGGAAGTATATGATGCAGAAGTTTGAACTGAAAATTTCTTAATTTTGCATCATTTGTGATTCTATAAATATCATTAAACAACATACTACCATCTAGTTCAGTATCAAGTTTTGTTCCCATTTAACAATGCCTTTAACAAAATTTTCTTTTTCATCTTTTTCTATGAAATATTTGTATATATATTTTGAAATATCTTTCATCTGCATCATATTAGTTATCAAAGGTGGTTTCATTTCCAAGTCATCAGTACTGTAGTGTTTTTTAATAACAGATATAATACCATAATATGTAATTACATTTATATTCACATTGCATTTATCAAGAAACATTTGATATATTAGAAATCTATTATTGTCATCAATGAGGTCCTCTATCTTTTTTATGCCATTTTCTGACATGCATTTTAAATAAAGTACTCTGTCATTTATCTTCAAGTGTGAATTGTACCATATAAAGTCTATTTTTGTGACTTTATTTGAGTCATCATTAAAGTTTAAAGATGAGTACCACACGAGTAAATCCTGCCAAAATTTTGATTTGATAACAAACTTATGAGCATCTTTTAAATTTAAATTACTCTCCCATATAATCTTATCTTGTAATCGTGAGCAACGGGCACATATCAAATGTTTCCAAAATGCATTGTAATCTTCATTATAAAGCTTACATATCCACTGAAATTTAACAGATTTGGCATATATCTTTATATTAGTTAAATTTAGTCCACCTTCTGTTTTTTCTTTAAATAAAATAGTTTTTTTAATCTTTGCTGGTTTATCATCCCAGAAAAAATTTAATAATATCTTTTCAATATCATTTAAAAAGAGTTCTCCTGACGAAGGTAAAATAGTCAGTGCATAAGTTAATTGTGGTATGATCAAACTTTTGATGATTGTTTTTTAACAACACTAATATTTTATTCAAACGCTTGTTACAACCAGCTTCATAAGCCCAAGCTTCTTATGAAGCAATATATATATATATATAATATAAATATAGAGAAATTTGTGACACAATGATATTAAAATAATTCATATTCAAATAGTTTACAAATAATTCTTTAGTCTTTTCAGAAATGAACTTTTCTGAATTATTTCATTTCCTCTATATATTTGAAGGTATTCCCTAACAAACAATGAGTAAACATCAAGCCTTTTAGTTTTTTGCTCTGAAATGTAATATGCCTTATATATTGAAAATCCGATGATTGTAAGAAAACAATTGAAGTCATAATAGCTTTTATCGAATATTTTGTAACCGAATACAAGATGATATAAAGTTATATCATTTTCTATTCCACTTTTTTTTAGCAATTCTTTTATTTTCCCAAAAAAATCTTGGAAAAAAATACAAGTCCTAAAGTAGTGACTATAGTCTTCCACTAAATTACATAAATTGCATAAACTATTTTTCATGATTTTCCATTTTGAAAGTAGCTTTTTGGTAGGAATAATGAAATGTAATAATTTCCATCTGAAAACCTTCAAATTATTTTCACTTAAATAATTAAATATAAAATAACATACTGTTTCACATTTTGGTAGCTCTTTTTGTAAATAGGTATTCCATGAATTAAAACCAATTGGTTTTGTAAATTTCTCGTTGAGAAGCAATTCATAGAAAAATTTATTCTTTAGGATTGAATACATAATTTTTACAAATATTGACTACACTTTTTTTGGAATTTTCTGTTTTAATTATATCTACCCATTCTTTTGGAATTGCTTTTTTCATGATGGTAAATTCTGTGATCCAATTGGATTTATTATTCAAACGGTTTAAAATAAAATTGTGTGATATCTCGCCATTTTCATCTAAAATATCATTTACATAAATCAAATCACTATTTATCCAATTATTAAACAACAGAGTTTTGTGATCAAACTTGATCAACTTGTTTCCCCATATAATTTGTTTTCTGACGTCTGCAAAATTTAAGGGTGTTCTAGTTTGACCACCTCCTATCTTGTTCCAACTTCGAAGTACTTCTCCATTTGCTATCTATTTCTTTCCTATATTTTTCTGGAACAACACAGGCACTAGCCACATATATAAATATTGGAACAATTAAAGATTTGATTATCAAAATTTTCCCCAAGATTGCTAAGTTTCTTTTTGTCCATAAAAGTAATAAATTATTCATTTTTTCTATTTTATTCTCCCAATTTAATCTTTCACATTCTTCTTTATCATGTCCAAAATATATCCCTAGAGTTTTAACTGGTTTGTCTGTCCATTTAATTCCCCCCACTTTGTCTTTGCAATGCTTAAGCTTCCCTATCCATAAGCCTTCTGTTTTATCTTTATTCATAATAAGTCCCGATTAAGAACCAAAAATTTCAATTTCATTTAATGCTAATGGTATCTCAGTTTTAGAGTTGAAAAATAATGTTGTGTCGTCCGCCAATTGAGAAATTTTAATGCTATGGTTTATCTCATCTATCTTAACTTGAAACCCTTTTATATTTTTATTATTTCGAATTCTCAGTGCCATGATCTCTACTGATAGCACAAACAGGAGGGCCGACAAGGGAAACACTTGACGGATCCCTCTGGTGTTTCTAAACATTTCAGATATCCACCCATTATTAATGACACAGGTCTGAATATCAGTATACATTGTTTTAACCCATTTACAAATGAATCATTAAAACCAAAACGTTTTAAAGTTAACAACATAAAATCCCATTCTAATGAATCGAAAGCTTTTTTAAAATCTATAAAGACCAGAGAACCCTCTATTTTGTAGATGTCTGCATAATTTATTATATCCTGTATCTGTCGTAAGTTAAACCCTATAAATCTGTTTTTAATATAACCTGTTTGGTCTTCATTAATTAATTTGCTTAATATTTTTTTCAAACGTTGCGCCAGCACATGAGATAATATTTTCAAATCTACATTTATAAGCGATATTGGTCTAAAATTATCCAATAATAATGGATCCCCCTTTTTAAACAGCAATGCCAGTACACTTGAACGCTGTGAATATGTCAACAGATTTTCATTATAACCTTTATTATAGGTTACAATAAGAAAATATTTAAGCTTATCCCAAAAGGTTCTGTAAAATTCAACCGAAAGTCCATCTAACCCAGGAGATTTATTTAATTTCATTTCATTTACTGCATCAGAACATTCTGTAACTGTTATTTCACCGTCACAAATAGATTTGTCTTTTTCACTCAATGTCTTTTCTAGTTTAGTTTAAAAAACATACTTTTGTAACATATGTTTATTTGGTTTATTGGAGGAGTATAATTTTTCGTAATAAGTTTTAGTTATTTCTAATATTTCACTTTGTTTTGTTGCTATATTATTATTCTCGTTTTTTATCTTATTTATTGACTTTTTAACTTGTCTTTTCTTTTCCAGTCCCAAAAAGTATGAATTATTTTATTCACCTAATTCAACCCACTGTTCCCGTTCCCTTACTTGTGCTCCCTTTGCTTTTCCTGATAGATTTTTTCTAATTTTATTTCTAAAAGATTGATATGGTCGTTTAAATTTTTGTTTTCAACGTTCATACTATCGCGTTTCGCTAGCCTTACATTAAGCTCCCTTTCTAAAGACCTTCGCTCTTGTCTATTAAGCTTAGATTTATTTTTACAGTACATAATAGTATGATCACGTATTTCTATTTTTAAAACATCCCACACAAGTCTACTATCAATTTGGTTGTTCTTATATTGGTATCCCAGTTACGTATTCTTTCAAAATTGAGCATACCTTTTTCAAATATGCATTTCTTGCAGTTTTACAATTAGGTGCATAAATACAGACTAATGTAAAAATTGTATCATCGATTTGAATATTTATCAACAACAATCTTCCATCTTTATCCTCCCATTTATCTAGTATAGCAAAATTCAATGATTTATTTAAACGCATAGAAACCCCCCTACTAGCAGATGTGCCGTGACTACTTACTATTTCAAATTTAGAATTGTTTCGAATTTCTTTTTCTATATTCTCGTCTATATGTGTTTCTTGTAAAAATGCTATTGAACATACATGTGTTTTCACCCATTCAATAACTCTATTTCTTTTCTCCTTCGAGTGCATGCCATTTACATTTAGGCTACACAAATTTATCAAGTTATTCGAGCCCATATGTATTCAATATATACAAATTTTGATTAATAAATTCACCATATATTATACTTACAATTACACAATAAATATACAATATATCATATTCATATAAGAAAAAATATACACAAATATAAACTTTATTTAAAAAATCAATCATACCCGTAAATTCTAACTGATCGTTCCCAACTTCTGTTTTAAATTTTTGTTGACCTATTGTGACCTTGCCCCATATTAAGTTGACAAGACATCCTGACACGTGTAGTCTATCATTTGTCAATATTAATTGGATTTCACTGTTTATGGACATTGTCATTATAACAGGATTAACTTTGAAATAAGTGTGTATTATTCCGTAGTTGTGTGTTAATTCACAAATCTTGTTTATGGACATAACTGACAAATTGAATACAAAATGCGGATACATACATTCAAGTAAGTGCATTTTACTGATACTCCTTAGGCTTAGGAAGCACGTCTTAATTGGCCACATTTGTTGATATACCGACACAGGTATACTAAATCTATCATGATATAGTGTCAATGAAATATAACAAGGCTCGTCTATGTGCCTGTATTTTATTATTTCGCATACTTCTGTTATGTTTCTAAATGATTTCCATATTAATTGTTTGAAAAAATCACAAAACAACACGTGTGTTTGTGATGCATTACGGCCTATTGTATACATTTGTTTCCGTGTGTAGCTATAAATAGCACGGTAGAAAACCAACCGAGTACATATTCACTAAATGAAGTGTAAACACAGAACACGTTTTGTATTGTTAACATGCTTATATATGTTTGCATAAAGCTGTTGCACCATGTCGATGTGCAATATGTTGCAGCTAATGATATATTAACATTTTTGCAGTATAAAAACATTGATATTTCATTTTTGTTCAGCTTCGGAAATAGATATTTATTAACATTTTCTACTTTGATTAATTCCGTTAAAGACATTATTTCTCTCTGTGTAGCTATAAATAGCACATGGGAAAACCAATGGAGTGCATATTCACTAAATAAAATGTAAACATGATACACGATTTCTATTAATGTTAATATACTGATGTATGTTTGTAATTTAGAAATACAGATTTTCATCCATTTCAATATGTAATATTTTACAGATAAGAAAATATAAACTTTTTTGCAGTTTAAATATACTGATATTTCATGTTCTTTTACATTAAGAAATAGATATTTGTAAACACCACGTTCTACTACATTTAAGACATATTCAACTATATGTAATAAATATCTTTGAAAAGGAAATATTTTACAATTATAAATCACACTCATACTCAAAATAAGAGCATATAAATACATTGTTTGTGCAATTATATTTATATGTCTACATATTATATATTTCAATCTACCATCTGGTAATTTAACTCTATGTTGGAGCTTATACATTGTTTTTGTTTTTATAATTTTTTTTTATTGATTTACCCAGTAAGATAAAAGTTGATATGTGCATCAATAATGATACCTATTATACAGTTATTACACCTTGGCTTTTTTTGAGCCATTGTTCTTGTTAGTCTGGTCATCTTGTCTGTCAGGTGGAGTTGGAGGTGTGTGACTTCTAACTGTCTGTTTAGGTCCATGTGATACTGGTGTTTTCAGAAATGTTTTTGTCCATGCTTCAATGTATTTTTTTTCCCACTTGCTTTTGAATTTTTGGTTGAATCGGTCTTAGAAAATGTTACTTTATGTACACTTTGTAATTGTTCAATGTCATCAGTTGTACTTTCGCCTTCTTGTGTTGTATTGTGTATTTCTACAGTAGTTGTATTCTGTACAGTGTCTGTCTGAACATCTGTATTGCTGTTCTCTGTATTGTGATCTTGTGCTTCACACTCATCCTCTGTAAACTTATTTGGGCAGTCCATCATTTTGTGTCCTGTTTTGTGACATGCTTTGCACACCCAGTCATTTGTACAATCATACAGAAAATGCCCAGGAGATAGGCATTTGTAACACATAGGTACTTTGTCTGTTCTATTTGTATTATTATTTTGTTGGTTATGTGTAGAGAATTCTGGTTGACCACTATGGAATACAAGAGCCCAATATTTACCAATTTGAAGCTTTCTTGGGATTGGGTTTTTTAATGTTTTACTTATAATCAGTCTGTCACCTGTTTCACAGTTGGTTAACTTTCCATCTACCCTAAGTCTCTCTCTGAATAACCCTTGAATTTCACAGCCCTCTAATGTTAGGGCACGATGGATCTGTCCATCATCGGCGGAAAGTGGCACGTTTTTTACTTTTATCCTTATGGTGTATGGTTGTGTTCGTCCAGGATTATATGGATTTTGTGAATGAAGGGGGATTTGCCTGCCACGCAAAACTAAACCCTGCACCAACAATGACAGTCTGTCTTCCTCATTATCCATATAAATACGCCACGTATCCCTGATACGCTGTATACCCTTTATACACTGTGAGGGTACCCTTACTTCAATAGCCTTGTATATCTCGACATTTGTCAGCCACAAGGATCGTGCTGGTTTCGTTGATGAACCAAAAACATCCTCGTCTTTAAGAAAGACTGGTTTGACCTTTTCACTGGATGAATTACTTTTTGTGTTTGTGTTTGTGTTTGTATTTTCGTTTTCTTTACCATCGTCTTTTAAGATCTCCGCGTAAGACGCCATTTTTTCTTTGTTTACAGTTTTTTCTTCGTCTAAAATGTCATTTTCTACTGGTTTTATACCACGTAAACTCTGGATCAATTGCTCAATTTGAGCATCACTTAATTGTCTATTCAAATATTGACTATTTGTAGCCATAGCTTACTTTTACAAAATAAATATAAACTTTTTTCGGGAGTACTCACTTAGCAGACCTTGACATACTAAGGGACATCATCCAACTTTTGATGATTGTTAGTTTGCCATACAGAGTTAAATCTCTCTTTTGCCAAGTTTTTATAATTTCTAATATTTTTTTTTTATTATAATAATTGTCTTCTATTAGATCTTTTTGTTTTCCATTTGTTGGGATGATAATACCTAGTAGTTTAAATTTATCTGTAGTTATTTTAATTCCTGGCGAAAAGTTATGGGTGTATATTTCTACTTTGGAATGACCCAGTGCAATCAGTTCTGACTTATTTAGATTTAGTTTGGATTCTGCATTTTTGTACTTAAAGCCTTTGACGTCATCTGAGCGTCTAATAGATATGCCTAGTATTTCGGTAGTTATAATAACAATATAAGGCGATATAGGGGAACTTTGACGCACACCTCTCTCAACAAAGAAAAATTATGTTGACCATCCCGTGTTAAGAACACAGCTTGATATATTTTGAAACAATATACTGGTCCATTTTTTAAAGGAAGGACCAAATTTAAAATAGTCCAAACATTGTTGGAGAAATTTCCAGCTCAGTGAATCGAAAGCTTTTTCGAAATCTACTGATAGTATAATACATGATAAATCTTCTTCTTCTACTGTTTCAATTATTTCTAGAATATTTCTGATATTATCGCCAATATATCTTCCTCTCATGAAACCTGTTTGATCTGAATGAATAATATTTGGTAGGACTTTCTTCAGTCTAAATGCTAGACATTTTGTCATTAACTTATAATCAATATTGTCATTGTACTTGATACAAGGTGTTCTTAAGATACACATAAGTGGTTCGTGTTAAGAGGTAAAGGCAGATATCACTGCACGACAAAACCGTTGTTATATGTCCGAAGGCACAACATCCTCACTGGGGCAGTTAATATTAATGTTGTCTGAAGGTTTTGTGTTTTTTCTTCTAACTTTGTAATTGTACTGTTGTTGTTTTGTATTGTATCTTGGTCGTGCCTTTTAATCGATCTTCATCACCGATTGTTTGGGTATTCATTGTCTTTTTATTATAATATATGATTATGCATGTGGTCTTTATTAACTCTCTATAATCAGACAGACCACTGAAAATATTATCGTTGTTAAATACAGTGGTGTTATACGGATCTTGACTATATTATAAAACGTCTGTTATCTTATAAGAAACAGGAACTACTGCAACTGGATTCAATCTCGGGATGTTTTGTTAGGTTCACTGTGAGTATTTTTCTTTTTATTGGTTTTTTTTTTTACTTTTGTTTCATTCCCGGTTTTTGTAGTGGTCGGTGTTAATCTTTTAGTTTTCTGTGCTTTGATTTGTTTTGTATATCTTCCCTCAATGTTTTATTCCCAATGTTGCATGTGTTTCTGGATTTTTCATTCATTATTGTCCTTTCGGTTTTCTCTTATGTTTATTCTTTTATTTTATTGTCATACATTCTAGGAATCGTTTCAGCATTTATGTTTTATAGAAAAAATTGTTGTAGTATAGGAATTATATTTTTCCCATCATAAATTCAAAGCGCAGCAGGGTAGAAAGTGGGTATATATCTTCATATAGAAAATATGCTTGATGATCCATTTGCGCACATGCGAATTCACAGACAAATACACTAAAAGTACAAGACACAAAAACCCTTGGACAACATTGATATCGACTGGTATCGCAATGCTGTATTACCTCTGGACAAACTACAAGGGTATCGCCTTTCACGGATATGTGAAATGTCTTCTTAAGAGGATGCGCTTATTCATATCTTAGAACACCCTGTAAGAAGTCAAATGGCATCCCGATTATCAGCTTGCGTTGACCTGATTTGCTTTGTTCATAAGAATATTATAAGAATGCTTGTAATCATGCTTACTGATTGACCAATCAAATAAATAATGGTTATTTAGAAACACTCTTTATCCTAATTGTTTCATAGAAAACATATTTATTTAAAGATATTATTATTTTTGGTGATGGTCTTATTGTCTAACATATGTCCGGGATATCGTGGGTTCGAGCCCCGGTCGGGTCAAACCAAAGACTATAACATTGGTATTAGGTGTTTCTCCGCTAAGCACGCAACATTAAGGAGAAAGAACAAAGACTGGTCGGCTCGGAATCCGAATAATGTGTCCGAGTGGAGCCATATGCATACCCGCGGACTGTTGTTTCAGTGAGCTAGCGCTATTAAAATCCAACTCAGCGTGTTGGTCTAGAACAAAGCGGACCTCATCATCATCTCATTGAAAATTAACTTGTTCTCGCCATGATATAGTTGAAACATTGCTAAATTGGCGTTAACCAACAATCACACACTCATTCTAACTAATATCTGAACCATATTAAAGTATTTGAGACTAGATTTGTTATAAAATAAGAATTCAATGCACAGGGAACTAAACATTAGAGAAACCCGAGAGGACAATCAAGAATGAACAGAGACAAAGGCAATATTGGACACACAACACACAGTGATGTCTTGCATATGCAGAGCCGTAATAGATATATATACGTCTAAGTTTCCATTAAAACGGTTTGAATTTGTTTTACCGTTTTTCGAGCAAAATGCCGAATATAACTAGTATCGACTTTTGCCCTTGTAAACTGTCAACTTTCAGTGACGTTGATGACCGCTGATGACATTGATGTTGTATTGTTTTGTTGATGTTTTGTGGTTTGCAATTTGTTTTGTCTACAATATTCTTCGAATTATGAATCAAAATGTCGAGTGATATTTGAATGGATTTAATCCCGCCATATTGTTGTGCCTGCTCCAAACCAGGAGCTGCATGGATTTCCAACGCCGTATGTCCTGTTCTTATTATGTGTTTAGGGCATCGGGATGAGATGTGATTGTTCGTAAACATTTCCCGGTCCCTTCCTCATTCATGACTTATCACCGGGTTTGTAACTAGCGGAGAAGGAAATGCTTACCCTTCCTGTTCATTGGGACTTATGTTACTCGATCTTTAGTTATATGTGTATGTTTTGAAGATCGTTGTTTGTTCTTTAGTCTTTTTTCTTTTGTTCATTTTACTGTCTCTTCTTCTTATATTTACTAATTATGATTACCCCTTTGGTATCTTCAAACTTTTCTTATGTTGGTGGAATAGTTAATCACCGCTGTTTAATCATCGTTTTCATAAAAGTGATAAAGTGTGCAACAATTATTTATTTACTGATACTGATTGAAATAATGATATATCAACATTTAATTACCATAACAGAGGATAGGGTCAAGCATGTTGGAGAAATAAATTATTTGTTAAAATCTGATTCAATAAAAAACTTTATTGTTACAATACATTTAATATAACATACAGATGACAACATTATAATTAGCTATGTTTGATGAACACACTTCGTTTATTGATTTATAATCAAACGAAAATGAAACAAATATGTGAGGTCGTCGTAGTTGTGATTGTATTGTAGTTGGATCTATAACTCCATGTGCACTCAATGCATATTACCACTAAAGTTGTGAGTTCTTTCCCCGTTCATGGCGAGATGTGCTCGATAAAACATTATGTGATACAGTTTGTCAGTATGTTGTGACTAGTCGGCGGTTTTCTCCGGTTTCCTCCACCACTAAAACTGACCGCCATGGTTTAACAGAAATATTGTTGAAAGTGGCGTTAAATACCTTACACCAACCAAAAGAAATGTCACAAGGTCAACAATCCAATCAAAAAATTGTTGAAATATGGGCTAATCATTTACCCCTAGCACAAATATACACGACCGCTCACATTCTTGGCGTAGCAGATGTACTTCAATACTAAGCGCCGAAATTAAGCTAGTTTTAGTGACCCAAATCTGCCTTCTTAATGAAAACAAAAATCAACAACAAATGCACACCGTCGGAACAAATTCGATTCTCATAATACAAATATACATTATAGCTCACTATTCTGGCTTCGCAAAGTCGGAGTTAAACTAGTAGTATGTACCTCAACATTCCTTTTTAGTAAAAGTATGTGGTCATGCAAATGGTTTCAACCTGTGAATAAAGTGCCAACTCTCATCCATAGCTGTATGAGCAGCATTGCTATGCAGAACGTTTGAATCTTGAATCGTATGCATAATACATTTAATCTTAAAAACACAGAAATTGTATAATATCAGTTTTATGAAAGAGATATGGTTGCGTCAATTGTCATTTGAATATTAGATCACATTAGTACACTAGATCATCGTAAGATACAATATGGAACCATTCCCAAGAAATATCCTTCTATGATACTTTTAATCATAAAGTGTACTTAAATGCCTTCCCCTTGTTTTACTTAGTACTTGGAAGAGGGCGAGGTTAGGAAAAGTCTGAATAAAAACAACAAGATCGTAACGTATAATAACAAGAAACACGTAGATATCACTTTCAGTGTGCACGACTCTTCCTGGAATAACCTTCTTCAAGTACGCTCAAAGCCAAACTAATTGAAAGTATTATTTGTTAAATATACACTCCGCAAGCGGGAGCGGTTGGTAAATAACTATCACGAGGTGGAACAATTATAATGGCAAAATTGAAGTAGTGTCTTTTATCATGGAGTCTGGTATTAAAATGACCATTGGTGTCAAATAGTAGGTAGATGTCAGGAATGAAGTAATAGCTTAAACATTGAAATTAAAATGAAACAAAACACACTTTCGGAACAATAAAATACAAACGCTATTGATTATTTACAGTCGAATGTTAACGTCCTGTTATTTTTTAATGCATTTTGTAATACTCATGAACAGGTCAGCGACAAAAGCCACATCAACAACAATCAACATTAAATATAATTTATTCTTATAACTACATAACTGCATTTACTATAGCATTCACTATTAATGATCTCTTTGATGATGATTACATTCCAGTAATTAATTAATTAATTTATAATTTTTGTGTATGAAGATACCAAAGGGGTAACCAGAAGCCGTAAATCACAGAGTAATCCAACCAATCTGGGTTTTTATATTCTATTTTTACCTCGGACCTCGTTAAATAGGTACACTCTTTTGGTACTGATCTCCACCATTTATCATAAGTAACATTACGGTATATTTAGATTTATCTTAGCTCTGTCTTGAAGTCCTTTGTATTGAATGAATCATACTTCAAATATTATACTGCCACGATATAACTGAAATATTGTTGAAAGTGTCAATAAGCACGATAGACCTCAACCTGAAATATTGTGATCTGATTCTGAAATTGGTTAACAAAGAAGTAAGACTACAGTTAATATATTGTTATGAAATGACTGTTATCAATGATCATATCAAGAGAAAGAGTATTTATTATCAGGGTAAATACGGAATTACTGATAAACATAGAAGAGTTTGAAGATACCAAAGCGGTAATCAGAATCGTAAATCGAACAAGAACAAACATAGCAATGGCCAAAAGAAAAAAAAGGAGAAACTACGATCTACAACGATCTACAACACATTACTTATAAAACTAAAGATTTAGTAACACGAACACCGGCAAAAACAGGGGGTGAACAGAGGTGCTCCGGAAAGATAAGCAGTTCCTGTTCCACTAGTGGTACCCGTCCTGTTACTCTAGTTACAAATCCGGTGATAAGTCTTAAATCATCGATAATTTGTACATTTTCCCGTTGTGCTTTACACGCAATAATTAAGAAATAATTCATGCCAGCCATACTTTATTGTTATTCAAATATGGGTAGGCATTACATTCATGAATATTTAACTACTCAAACAAGTAAAATGCTCACAAAATCGTAAAATAAATCAGTAACCAGCATGTGTCAATCAGGTCCCTTGTAAACAACGTCACAGGATGACGATATATTACAAAAGTCAAAATCGATAGATGGTTGTCTTAAGTATTTTTTCCGGAATTTTTTCTATGTCAACAATACAAGCTTTTTTTTCATTGCCAATTATTTTTTTATTTCATATCTTCATATTTCATATAAACATTGTTTCTTTTATCTTTTTATATTATCGGCAATCCAAGCCGCCATTTTGTTTACATTACGTAAAATGTAGTCCGGTGAACATCGTCTCTCGAAAAATAAACTGACAAAAACCCCGCCTCCTCTATAAGCGCTTCCGGAATGTTATTACATGCCTCCCCGTCAATGGTCGTGCATGTCCGGAAAAATGTGCTTACAAACATGACGTACTAAGCTGTTAAATTATTGAATATTTGCTCAGAAAAAATATTAACTGACAATTTTTCTCTTATGATATTGAAAGTGCTAGAAAAGTGCATACATTTCTTGTTCTATATATACATTTTTGTATGCATTGAAGTCTAGCCAAAAATGACTAAACATTTTTGTACAAATCAGTGATTTACTCTGTTGGAGTATATGATGCACATATTATAACAGCTCTCGGGCTGATATCATGACCTAGGGATGATAAAGGGTATGATATGCAAAAAGCCATGTAATAATCTATATATATATCAAACAATTGTCTTAATGAACATAATATCGCTGTTTTTTAATGTGACCTATGTCATCATACCAAATCCTTGATAAACATACCATCGTTGATATAGACTTTTCATCGCATCTCACGTTTCAGGATGGATTCGCCTTCGATGTGAGATTGCTCTGAGAAATCCATTCTGGCTACGGAAATCAACGTTAGTATTAAATAGCGGCAATTTGGAAGTTTCAGAGACACCTTATCACAAGTATCTCAGAGAGTCCGAACAGATGACCTGGTATAGTATTGATAATGCTTATCGTGACCTTCGATAAGGACGTTATTGTCTTATCGGTATAAAACCTCATAATGTGACGCCACACTGACTTACATTTCACAATATCAATGTCCCTATGTAGATACTTATATCAGTAAGATAAAATGAAAAATTACCAACTTATCGATAAAAAACAGTTTAAATCAAAAATCTTATATTGAAGAAAACGAACCAGAGAGAATATTGAATACTGCCTGTTTTATCGGAACATTATCAAATGCATTTCTTTCCAAATTACTTATAAAACAAGATTTGAATAATCATTGTAATTTTGTAATGAAAAATTTAAGACAGCATCGTGAAAATGTGAATCGTTAATACAAACAAATATTGATGTCATCTTCACAGTTGTTTTTCTTTGTTCATGTTGATGTCATCTTGACAGTTGTCATGCTTTGTTCATGTTGGTCGCCATTTGATCTGAAATATGTTTCCATTTTTTTGCCCCCAAAAATGTATTACAAGATACATGTAGTAATTTACATAGTTAATGCATTATGTAATATTTACATGACTCGATAATAATATATGCTTGGGGTCCTCCACTGTACATCTGCATGCTTGCGTAACTTTGTCTCTCTGCGATTCTTCTACATTTTCTATCAGAATATACAGTCTCCTTAAATATTATTTTAGATTTCTTTTGATATTAAGCTCTAAAGCGGTTTCTCCAGTACCATGAACGATTTTCCGTGATAGGAGTATTTCTATGTCCAAGCTTATTACTCACCATGTTCAACATATGACAACGAATTACAATATGATAAAAAAGTGAACTGTGATCTTCCGTTAACAAGAAATGTCATATATGAAGCTGTATATATGGTAAACCTTGATATTTGTTTACCAACTTTTGAATTTAATGATGATGTTATTTACACTTTATAAAGAAAATATTCCACAAATATCAACCAAACGAACAATTACGTCTCAACGTCTCACCTTTATTCAATGAACTTTAAAACAAAAAAGGAGAACAACGACATATGATGTTGGAAATACACGGCCTCAATTGGGCCAGACACAAACATGGATCGGTTATGTCGTATGAACAGAAATCCATAGCACAAATGCACATAGCCACACACTTGCTTGGGCTGGTGCGGCCACTTCAGTAAAATGCTAGTTTAATGACACAGAATAGCCCCTCTTACTGAAATGATGTTGCCATGGAAGTGTATTCCGTAAGCGAATAAAATAATGTAAAAACTACATGAGCAGCTGAGTTGCAAAAACATCAGTCCCAATCCTGAAAATTGTACATAATATAAGTATAATAGTCGTTTTATAACAGAGAACTGATAAATGATGTAGTAAACAATACCAGAGGAAGATATAAAAGGTCAACTGTGAATCAAAATATAATTGTCTATGCAAACTCTCGTCAAATAGCAATTGGAGATTAGCCTGTTTTATCTGTTATTTATATCCTATTTAGGCCCCTTGAAGTTGTTGTTACAGAAGACGTATTTTGTTCTCCACTTTTTGGTAAATACAGAAATACATTTACTTTAACATTAATATTAATAATCTCGTTGATGACGTAAATCAAATAGTACACCAACCAATCAGAACTCATATCACCTAGTACACCAGCCAATCAGGACTCTTATTTTCTATTTTTGACATCGGACCTCTTTAAATCCTTGAACTCCTTTGATACTAATCGTCACCATTTGTCATAAGTAGTATTTACGTAAATATTGGTATATGTTAGATTTGCATCGAAATCTTGTTTTATTGAATGAATCATACTTCAAATATTGTGTTCTGATTCAGAAATCGGTTAACAAAGAAATAAGGCTACAGTTAATATATTGTGATGGAATGAAAATATCAAGAGAAAGAGTATTTATGATAAGGGTAAATACCGAAATTAGCGATAAATATTGCATTCGCGCAAAATAAATCAACGATAGTATTACATTGCGGCAATTTGGAAATTCGCGACAGACATTATCATAAGTATCGCAGCAAGTCCGAAAGGACGACCTGGGATACTAGTGATAATGTTTGTCGAGAACTTCGAAAAAAACGTTATAGTGTTTATCGATATAACACTTCATAATGTGACGCCACACTGACCGACATTTCACAATATCATTGTCACCAAGTTGATACGGAAAATATCACTAAGATCAAACGACAAAAGCCCAACTTACCGATGAAAAACAGTATAAGCAAACACCTTATATTGCATAAAATGAACCATTGAAAATATTGAATACTGCCTCTTTTATCGGAACATTCTAAAAGTTAAGACAGAATCGTGGAAATGTGAATCATTAATGAAAATAAATGTTCGTGTCATTTTGACAGTTGCTACATGCTTCGTTAATTTTGATCGCTTGTTTAATCTCAAATGTGTGTTTTCATTTTTTGGACAAAAAGATGTATGACAAGACATGCATTTCGTAATTTACGATATAGTTAGATAGTTTTAACAAATTATGTAATATTTACATGACACGATAATAATAAATGCTTCAGGTTCTCCACTGTAAATCTGTATGATTGCGTGTTTGTCTCCTTGCAATTCGTCTACATCTTTTTCATCAGAACATACAGTCTTCCTAAATATGATTTAAGATGTCTTGTGATATCAAGCTGTTGTCTATAGCTGAAAGAATACGTTCTCCCTCTAAAACATTTTTCCAGTATTTTGAATAATTTTCGTTAATTTGCGTACTTTCTATCTCCAAGCTTATTACTCACGATGTTCAACGTGTGACAACGAAATACATATGATATAAAAGTCTCTGTGATCTTCCGCTAACAAACACTCCTATAGATAAAGCCGTATATATGGTAAATGTTGCACGTCTTTGTAAAATATCTCTACAAATAGAAGTATATTAAATGTACAATGTTTTGACATCGTCGTAATATTCACTGCAGCTATTTCTTGTTTTGTTTCAGAATCAGTGTTGATGATTTAAAAGGTGAATATAAGGCTTGTGATATTTTCCTCACGAGTTTTATATTTCCGTTCACGGCGTTGATGACACTAGATGCGACTTCTCTAGATAAATCCTCTACATTGAAGAATTGTGCCAGTGGTAACACTATAGACATGGTGGTTTATTAGTGTATGTGATCGTGATATATCTGCATGAGTTTTATAGTATTTTACAACCCACGTATTACCTACACAAACCTGCTCACGTTATGATGCTCATTATATAATGTGACGTATTTGTACTACTAATTAACCTTTATATTTGTTCTATCAACTTTTGAATTTAATGATTATGTTATTTACATTTTATTATTAACCATTCTACCAATATCAACCAAACGAACAATCACCTATCACCTTCATTCACTGAACTTTAAATAAAGGGAGAACAACGACATATGTTGTTGGAAATCCACGTTCTCGCTTGGGACAGGCAAAAACATGGCTCGGTTTTATACTAAGTGCTTACTTTTCTAAAGATTTAATCAAATATTATTTTTAAAATAGGAATTTTAATGTACTTTTTTTTTTTTTTTTTTTTTTTTTTTTGTGTTTGTTTCTGCTTTGAATAACCCATGCATGTGATTACATTCTGAGCGTTGAAAAGATATTTATTTTTATAACAGACATTTCATTTCAAAATATTTTACATACTCTCCTTATCTGGAGCACTGATAATGCTGTACAATAATCAAGACTATGCAAATGTTTGCTAGTTTATTTCATGCTTTGTGATTGTTTCTGTCAATAATGCATATATTTTTGTCTATCTTTTTGTCTCTTTCTTTATTTGTTCTTTCAATTTGTATTTTAGAATTTCGATTGTTGGCAAATGATTAGACCATTTACAGCAGTGGATATAATACTCCGTAAAAAGTATTACGAAGTGAATTTTCTCTTGAGTGGAAATTCTTCTATATCTGTATCAAATACTGTATTTCTTATATTGTAGATAATTCAATAGATATTTCAAAGGCTTCCTCAAGTAAAGCTATTACCTGCTCCAAAATACCTGTATTATGGGGCATAACCATATATAATGTAATATCGAGTCTGTGGCATTATTATTACAGAAGTTACACTATCCCGATTATTTACTGCCTATTTTAACTAAAGCATGTTTGTTGGTAAGATTCTGTGTTGAAGTTTATACTGAAAGTTTCTAAGTTTAATGGCATTTGTGGTCACAGAGATATTTTCAAAAATATTTTCTAAATTAATTTCACCTACTTCTGATTTCCATTTAATTAACCTATTGATGGAATCTATGCTTATGACATCTTTAATTTAAACAAGTGGTAGATTTCCTATGACAAACTCTTAAAATTTAATATTTTATTAATCAAGGCATTTTTATCCCTGGTTTATTTTTTTTAACGATATTTAATTATTGAAATTAATGTAGATATTTTAAGTATTTAATTCTACATTCTTATTGATCTTTAGGTTCTTCAAGTGTTTTATATGTGTTGTTGTCATTAAGGAGATCTCTCATAAGTAAGCCAACTTTATCAAAAAGTTCCCTATAGAAGATAATTTTCCCTTCCAGGTTCAAGTGTGAATCATGCCATATTACACTGTCTATGTTTAACTCGTCTCTGAATTTCAATTCAAAGTTATATTTGATGATATCTTTCCAAAATTGTTTTTGATCGGAACATTATCGATATTTTCCAATTTCAAATTGAAATGAAAATGAAATTGTTGTCTAGGTAAGGATATCTTAATTTTCATTACATCTTTCCAGGAGCTGTCAAAGGAATTGTCCATCATTGTTTTTTAATCCACATAAATTTGACTGACTTACAATAGCTATATATAACTGTAATGTCTAAGCCCCCTTGTGAATACTTTAATAATACCATATTAATCTAATTGTGTGGTACTTGTTGTCCCATACAATTTTCTTAAATGATTTTATCAATTTCTTTGAAGAGACTATGTTCTGGATTTGGTAGAACTGATATTGGATATGCTACTTGTGGGAATATTGAACTTTTTATTACTGTAACCTTCCCATATAATGTTAAATATCTTTTACCCCAGGCACGAACAATACTTTTATTTTCTCTTTCTTTTCTTCAAAATTATATATTATAAGACCTTCAATTTTTCCATTTGTCGGTACAGTTATCCAGAATAATGGTCATGCCCGAAGAAAAGCTATGTGTACAAATTTCCATTTTTGACTTTCCTAGTGGTGCCAATTCAGATCTATTATAGTTTAATTTTAGCCCACCTATTGCAGTATCACTATCTAATAATTTGACAACATTTCTAATTAAATTTGCACTTCCACCAAGTACAATTTGCGCATCATTTGCATATTGAGACAATTTCAATTCTTTGGATTTAAATTTCAGCCCTTTTGTCTTCTGATCTCCTATTTGCTCTGCCCATAATTTCAGCACATAGAAGAAATAAATAAGGCAATATAGGACACTGGGTCGAACGCCACGAGTAACATTGAAAAAGGTGTAGCTCATCCAGTATGCAATACACAACTGAATATATTATTGAAAACAAATAGCTATCCACTGCTGAAATGTGTCCCCAAAATTAAAGAATGCAAGATATTTTATATAAGAATTTCCAACTTATGGCATCAAAAGCTTTTTCAAAGTCAATGGATAGTAAAAAACAAGCGAGATTTCATCTGCGGCAAGATTTATAACTGATAGAGGACCTCGGATATTATCACGAATATATCTTCCCTCCATCAACCCAAACTGATGCTCATTCATAATTTTGGTTAGTACTACTTTGATTCGCGTAGCTATGCATTTTGTCATAATTTCATAATTCACATTTGATCAGGAGATAAGTCTCCAGTTCTTAAGTAGCTTTGTATCTTTATCTTTTTTCAGAAGTAGAGTAATAATACTCAATTTTGTGAAATATGCATATTTTTGTTCTAATAACTATATGAAAAAGAATCTAATAGTAAGTCTTTAATAGTGTTCCAGAAAAATGTTTTACAATTCAATAGGTAATCCATCTGTGCTTGGGGATTTTCCATTTTTGGATGTTTGTATAACCTTCACACACTTTTCATCCAATATCATACCAATATCATGCCTTCACAATATTCTCTTTCATCTTCATTTAATTGAGGAATATCATTATCAGTGTCAGTGGGAAGAAAAGTGTACAATACATCACTGTTTAATGTGTCTGAAATTTCCTTGTTTGACTAAAGAAAGCTATATAATTTGAATTGTTCATTTAAAATATCTTTAAGCACTGACACTGTTTAGCCATCATCCGTTATCAAACTATTTATTGATTTATTAATATAATTTCTTTTTTCTAGATTAAAGAAGTGATTGCCACGTTGGTATCTTTATACTTTACTTACTGTCTTGTATGAAAAATTATGGGTTCACAGCTTCAACAAATAAATATATAAATAAATTTCATATTTAAAAACATTACATCTATATCGTCAAATAACAGGAGGGGTTTCGACGTCTGACACGTTCACTGATCTGTTCATATTATATCAATAGATATCAATCTGCTCTGAATCACATGCAGTGTCGGTTATTGCCCTGCTTTTACGTGTCAATGTTATGTATCGTACGTCACATATTTCGGTTGTTGACTGATTTTGTCTGTTTATATACTTATGAGTTTTGACTTTCCCTTTGTTCGATTTTTCGGAGTTTGCTAATTTTGTTATTACCCTTATTCCTACAATCGTGTACCATAATCCTTTTAAAAATATAATTATTGATAAACAAAGATGACGCATTTGACTAAGGCCAACATCCGTTTTAAACAGATACACGCCCACTCTCCATCATTTCTTGAAATCAACTTATGAGACTGTTCAGATATATTAATTAATGGGGTCGCTTTTCAAGCATTTCATTGGTAAATTCCTATAAAATCTGGCCTATATCACGCGTGTTTTAAATTTGTTTTCTTTTTTCGTTTGTCTGTTTGTACTTATATTTCATAAATCACTTGCCTAATAATATGACAATTTTAAAAAAATTAACCAACAAGATAACTAACCATTGGTGAGGACACGGGTTAATCTCTGTTTTTTGGTGGGTCCGTGTTGCCCACCCTTTTAGTTTCTGTACTGTGTTTTTTGTTTAGCTTGTTTTCGTTCTGTGTGGTATGCCCAATGTTGTTTTGTTGTCTCAGTATCGTTCATTCTTGATTGTCCCAAAGGTTTTCTCTAGCGGTTATTTATAGTTGAGGAAAACAAATGTATTCCTCTTCTTCATAGTAAAACATGTATATGGTTCTGAAGCGAGTCAAAAGGTGGGCTCTAGAATTGTTATCAAAATACCTAGACCATATTTTTTTATTTGTGTTTCCTATTTCTTAATATCTTTTTTATTTACCATATTCCCTGTTGTAGTAACACAACAAATGTATGTTTTCTATGTTGGTATATCTCTCGATATAGAAAATAGCGTCTTTTACCATTTTCGCACGCGCATGTTTCCAGGCAATTTGTGGCCAGCAGTGGAGAATGATGTCAAGTATTGACAATGGTCCGAGGTTGATATAAATGTTACAAAATACAAATACATGCAATGTATTATTTACAGTTCCTAAATCATCTAATTATGGTTAAACCTAAGGTTTTTCTCCCTCAGAAATGGGTGACTCCAGTCGATTGTGGTTATTTTATTATGCCCTATGATATTCCTGCTACCAACAGTTTTTAATTATTTGGCTTTCTTTCAAATATTTTAACTTTCAGAGGACCTGATGAAAGTCATTCCAGAAGCGCGTCGTGCTCATTAAGTGAAATATTTGTGTTTTTTATTAAGCAGAAACGACAATCAATCAATCAATCAAGCTTATAATGCAGCGCTAAGGAGTAAGACAAAGAATGTATTGGCTCGAATACAGAATAATGTGCCAGTCCGAGTGGGGTGACATGACTGCGCCCATGGACTGTTATTTCAATGTGCTTGCATAATAAATGTAACTACTCAACATGTTGTTCTAGTACACAGCGGACATCATTATCGTTTCATCGAATGTAACTTGTTCTCGCCATGATACAGATGAAATATTGCCCATGTATACCTAATCAATAATCACCCATTCACTCACTACTTTTTAAATTATAATAATGCTCATGACGCAGCTAAGAAATATATCTCGTTGACTGTAATCAACAGTCGTTTTATTTTTCCAGAGTTCTATTGCATTGTTCATATACAGTCAATTATGGTTTTCACATTTTTAATATCATGTTGATGTTCACTTGTGATCAACTATTGGTTTGTAGTTTTTCCTCCTTTTCTCAGTGATCAATTGTATGTGACATATGGATATGTTGTAGTTTTTCAAGTTGTGTTGTCTCCAGTGTTAGAGCATAACGATAAACAAATATGTGGAACAATAATAATAGTCTTTATTCGTAAGCAACACAGTCTTTCTTCGAATTATGTAATGCAAATTGTGAGTGATCTATGAACGAATTTAATCCAGCCACATTGTTATGCCTGTCCCAAACCAGGACCTGGAACTTCAACGTCATATGCCTTGTTCTTATTATGTGCTTAGTGAGTTGGTGTGAGAGGTGATTGTTCATTTTTTATGTTGGTGGAATAGTTGATCATCAACCATAACAGGAGATAAAGTCAAGCATGTAGGAGAAATAAATTATTATTTAAAACCTGATTCAACAAAAACCTTTATTGTTACAATACATTTAACATAACATACATATAACAGCATTTTAATTATTCCTGTTTGATGAAAACACTTTGTTTATTGATTTATAAATAAAATGAAGTAAATCGTCACAAAGTCCACAATCCAATCGAAGCATTATTGAAGCACAGGCTCATCATATACCCCTAACACAAATATACACGACCGCTCACTTTACTGGCTCGGTACGTGCACTTCAATAAAAGCAACTAAGTTAAAGTTAGTGTTATTGGCCGAAAACCGCCGTTCTTAATGAAAACAAAAATGAGCTAAATCCACCCTAAAGGAACGAATTCGATTCTCATAATACAAATAAGCATGACACCTCACTGTTCTGGCTTTGGCAAATGTGGAGTTAAACAAGTGATATGTATCCAACACCCCTTCATAGTCAACTTATGTGGTCATGTAAATAGGTTCCACCTGTGAATAAAGTGTCAACTCTCACACATAGCTGTATATAATCAGTATTGCTATGCAACATCTTGAATCATTAATCTTATGCATAATACATTCCATATTCAGGACACAGAAGTGTCGTGTGTATAATATCAGTTTTATAAAAGAGACCTGATAGCCTCAACCATCATTTAAATATTAGATAGTTCACAAGACCATCGGAATGCATAGCTGTCAATCAATAGTCAACTGTGAAAAAAATGTTATTGGCAATACCAGATTTCGTCTTCTGTACACAAGTGACAGAATACTTTTCAACAATGTGTTATTCTCTTCCGCAAAACTTCTAAGAAAGATAAGATGATACCTTTCTTTAAAATGTTTTGACTGATAGAAAGTTGACTATTTGTGTCAAATAATAGTTAAACGTCAGGATTGGAGCTATTAACTTAATATTGAAATACGAATGAAGAAAAACACATTTGGAACAATGAAATAGTAATAACCTTCCAAAAAGTAGGGCTTATTTACATCCTGGTAGAAAGTGGAACATAGGTGTAAAGTGGTATTTAAATGTTAGGAAAAGACGTAATCAAGTATTGAAATTAAAATTAAAAAAAAACATCTTTCGGAACAATAAAATAGTAATGACCTTCCAAACAGTGGTGATTATTGACAGTCGAAGTTACACGTCCTGTTATGTTTTCTACACTTTGTCTTTAGTAATACTCGTGAGCAGGTCAGCGACAAAAGTCTCATCAACTACAATCAACATTAAATATAATTTATTTGTGATAACTACATGAATACATTTACTTTAAAATTCAACATTAATAATCTCTTTGGTGACAATCACGTTGTACATAGTAATTTATTAATTAATTTATATTTTTTTTCGCTGATGGGTAAAGATAATTAAAGAAAATATAGCCAAGCTAGTGCGCGCGACGTTTCTGGAATAACCTTCATCAGGTACGCTCAGAGCCAAAATATTTGAAAGCCATATAATTAAAACAAAATATTTGGGAGGAATACAACCAAAGGGCCTTAACAGGGTAGCCAATATCGGGTAATGGTCACCTATACCCGAGGAACTTAGTTTTTATTAAGAAAAAAACATAACGATATTTATTTTTTAATTTCTTCCTCGCATCTGTTTAATTACTTGAACTTTCCTTCGATCGTCACTCTTTGCCATAAGTAGCATTTACGTAAATGTAGCTCTATATCAAGCTTGCATTGGAGTCCTTTTTTTAAAACATTCTGATCTGATTCAGGAATCGGTTAGCAAAATTATGATGACAGTAAATCAAAGAAGGACAGACAACACAATGGCTAAAAGAAAAAGGACGAAAGTACAAAGACTGATCTACAAAACATCACACAGAGAACCATCCCATTAATGTTACTGTCATTTTCTAATATGTAATGTGCTAACGAATAGAAACAAAACATCAATGCAGCGTCAATGTCACCAGCGTTCATATACTAGTTATATTCAGTAACGATAAAACGATAAAAAAATTAAATGATTGGGTGAAACTTTAAATGTCTATATCGATAACCGTCCTGCATTCACATGAGATCACTGTGTCTTATGTTCCCGATGTTGCCTTTGTCTCTGGATTGTCCATTCTGTATTGCAACTTCGGTTTTCTTACACGTTTATATCTTTTAGCATTGAATGCTCTTATTATAGAACGAAGTAGAACAAAATGACAAATAATTATCTACAAAGCGCTACACAAAAAAATAAGATCGGGTAACACGAATCCCACCAAAAACTGGGTGTGAACCAAGGTGCTCCGGAAAGGTAAGCAGTTCCTGGACGATTAATGGCACCCGTCGTGTTACTCTAATTGCAAACACGGTAATAAGTCATAGATTATCGATGATTTGTACATTTTCCCTTTCATCTTTACACCCAATAATATATGTATCAAACAACTATCGTCATATGAACATAATATCGCTGTTTTGTAATTTAACGCTTGACGTCACCGACATCATTTTACCAAATCCTCGATAAGCATACCATCGTTGATATATTTCTTAAGTATCGATGTTTTTGCATTTGCCCTTTCCTCTTTACACGCAATAATATATATTATCAAACAACTATCGTCATATGAACATGGCATCTTTTTTCAACAAGTGACATATTTTATTCAAATGCTTGTTACACTTAACACCCCAAAGGTCCAAGTTCCTCTTGGTGTTTTCCTGTTATATTCTCTTCTGATTATACAGAGAAGTAACCAGAATTGCATTAAAGATATAGAAACTAAATACTATATATATTAAATACCTTTTGGAAACATTTATTTATTTTACATTTAGTATATAGTGTTTTGACTTTCTTTAAAAAAGTACAATTTTGAATTGTTTTCTTTTCGTTTATTCTTTTTATTCATTGACAAATATTCTATAAACATTGGTATCCTTGCTTTTCTTTTCAGATTTATTATACGATTTGTTGATGGAAAATTCTACAACTGTTGACAACTGTTATTACAAGATATTGTTTTATCAACTACCTTATATCCAAGTACTATATGTTTCAAAATAATTTTGTTTTGATACCCATTTCCTTCATTAAATTCTGAAATGTTATCCAAAATTCATTTAAAAAGGCACAAGTAATAGAGCAATCGTCATCTGTTTTTCCAGAAATAGCATAAACTATTCCCAACAATTTTCCATTTGAAAAGTAAAACTTTATTTGGAATAATAAACTGAAAGAGTTTCCATCTGAACATTTTAGCTTCTTTTATTCAAGAAATGTGAATATGAAAAAATATGACTACTTGTATTTAGTTTATTCTGACAACACTAAATAATTAATCCAATGATAAGCACTAATAAGTTTTGAAAATTTAACATTCACCAGCTTATTATACAATAACTTATTAGACAATGTAGATAAATTGATCGTCCCATATGAAATAATCATTATTGATATATGCAATACTTCTTTTAACTGCGTTTTCTGTTTATAAAATTGTTATCCAATTCTTTGGGAAAACTTGTTTAGCAATACTAAATTCAGATATCCAATTAGATTATTTTTTTAATTTTTGCAGAATAAATTCTTGTCTAATTTCATCATGTTTATAATATTATTAACAACAAATTGTTCACTATTATTCCATTCTTTAGAAAATAGAAAATTATTTTCAAATGTGATCAATCTATTTCCCCATCAAATTTGCTTCCTGATATTACTAAATATTAATGGTAAGTTTAATTGACCACCACCTATTTTTACCCAACTTGGCAAAGCATTTTTGTACAATTTGGGGATATTAATTAGAAACTGGTTATGTTTTTTCACATCTATGTTGATATTGAAAATAAGCCATTTTCCCAAATACATTTAAACATCTGAGTGGTATCAGTTTCCAATTCGAAAATTTTGAGTCAGTTAATCTACTAACCTATGATGCCTTCGAAAATATCAAATAACTATCTAGAGCTATCATTTTCAGCCCATCCTTCTCAAAATCTCCTATCAATGTATTTCTGTTGACAATATCTGGTTTCCCATTCCATATAAATTTAAAACATTTACTCTCTATCTCTTTTTATACCTTTGAGGTATACGACAAGAACAAACAATAAAAGTGAAAATGGGTATAGTCAAAGCTTATATGATTAGTACTCTACACAACATTGAGATATTTCGCTTTGACCATGATAGAAATAAACTATTCATTTTTTCAAATTTTTTTCCCACTTCAATTTTTCACATTCTATGTAATCATGATCAAGATAAATCCCTGGAGACGGTATTGTTTTTTTATTTTTTTCAACTAATATTTTCTACCTTATCTTTAATGTGTGTTAGCTTCCCAATCCACAATCTTTCTGTCTTATTTCTATTTGTCAATAAACCTGAAAAAACTAAAAAAATCAATTTCATTCAAAGCAAAAGATATATCATTTTTGGAGTTGTGTCATCTGCTAATTGCGAAATTTGTATTCTATGTGTTTGTTCATCTATTTTTATCTGAAAAGCCTTGATATCCTTATTATATTTTATTCGAAGCCATGATTTCAACAGATAAAACAAACAACATAGCAGATAAAGGATATATTTGACGTAATCCGCGCAATTTTTTTTCAAAATTACTGATATCCAACCATATGAATATAACATCGCTTTTTTGAAATGTGACTTTTGATGTCACCGAAGTCATCATACGAAATCCTCGATAAACATACCATCGTTGATGTGCTTTGCATGAAGTGGACCTCTCATCGGATATCTTTTCTAGGATGCGAGATTGTGATGAAAGATGCACTCTCGCAAAACAAATCAACGATAGTATTACATAGCGGCAATTTGTATCGCAGCGAATGTGATTTATGGATCTTTTACATTTTACGTAGATGCATGTTACCGGAGTTGAATGTATGTATGAGTAGCATGACAGGTGTCTTAAAAGAAACAACAACTGTCTGCCCTTCGCGAGCACCTGAGTTCACTCCCGGTTTTTATGTTGTTGGTTTTTTTTGTGGTGTCCGTGTTGCTCATCTTTTTAGTGTTTTGTGTTGTCCTATTATGTGTCTTTACCTTCTCAGTTCAGTATCGTGAAGTATGTTATGATTTCCGCATTAAAACGGTGTTCGGTTCGTCTTTACCTCTAGTTGTTTGCAGGAAGTTGCATGTCTTATTTGCGTTATTTGTGTGTGCTTTTTTATAGTGGTGTCCAACATATATTGTGTTATGTTTTTGTTTTGTTTGTCATCGTCCTGTGTACCCAATGCTGCCAGTGTCACTGGATTGTCCATTTGTGATTGCCCCTTTGGTATTCGCTAACGTTTAGTTATTCTTTTTTGTCGACATTGAGAAGATTTCTCGGTACATCGTAATCTCTGGTTTACTGTTTTAGCATTACCTATGTTTATTATAACTGTATGATCTGCTGTGTTGTAAAAAAAAATATCGGAATTTATACATAATATATGTATAATAGTCGTTTTATAAAAGAGAACAGGTAAATTAGGTAGTGTACAATGGCAGGGGAAGACATAATAGAGAAACACTGGTCAACTGTGAATCAAAATATAATAGATGAAGGTTATTACAGAAGCGCTTCTTGTGGACCAAATTAGATATCTACCATTTTATTTCCATAAGATGTTGTTATCTTCCTAGACACGCTAATAAATATATTATCACCCGATTCTTCAAAGATCTTGGAATAAAACAGTTTAATACTCAAAAGACGGTGACTTTGATAAACGGCCTAATACAAACTAAAATTTGGTGAATAGCGTATAAAGTATAAACACCATATAAACAAAGATTGGTATATTACTATAAGGATATTTCATCAGACTCATAATGTCTTTTAACAGGAGATTCGAGGGGGATCTTTAGGCCTATCAATCAATTTTAATCCTCTCCTCCACTTCTAATTGAAGTGCTTGTGTCCGGTGAGTGGTCATGTATTTGTGTGTTAGAGGTATCGATTTTGCCTCCTTTCATGATTTATTTATTAGACTTTTGAATTGTTTCGACAGTGTGCAAATGTTTGTTTTTCATTTAATCACTAAACCCGCTATTGGAATTTACATTTTACAGCTCATATGGTATTCTACTTATCGTGCCCAAAAGTAAAAGTTACCCGGACGAGATTACAATGTTCTTAAAGGCATACAAACTGTCAGAATTTTTTTTTGTTTATATCAAAAGTTGCCAATATTCGATGTTTTATACTAATAAAATGTTCTGAACAAGAAGCCAGGTTTACAAAAAATATGTTATAATGTCGTAATTAGTGAAAAGAATTCGAATGTCTGTTGTTGAAATCGCCATTAACACACCTAATGATAAGTCGGTTTCTTTTCCAAAGCTTACCGGACACTGATAACTGCTATTAATAACCAGAAAGCATGCACAGGTAAATATTGGTTAGAATTAATATAATTTAAGAAATATATCTATGAAATTGGACCCCGGGGTAATCAGTTAATATTATATAATGGTATTTAGTAAGAATGACACTTAAAACCGAAAATACGTGACGAAATCAATAAAAAACAAACCCAAACTCTGCAAAGGGGCCCGATAAAGGGAAAATTGTAAACAAATTGTATTGCATATTACTGACAACACTTGAGTTGACTTCATTATATTTTTTATTAGAAAAAAAACAGACATGAAGCTCATTATTTTAGTTTCTAATTTGAAGGAAATATCACCTAGCGTTTTCTCCTGAAGAAAAAAGAATATATTAAAAAATACGACGCAATTCTACTGTTAAAATATGATTTGGCCGAAAAAAAAATACTAAATTATGCTTACGTGTTGGAAAATGGAGTATATCGGTATTACATCTTTTTTTAATTTTTACACAAAGCTGAATCCTCATTTTTGTGTCATGCGCCAGCAGTAATGGACGGGTAAATTTTGTGAGCTTCTTCCGTCGGGAGTCCTAGTGGTGCAAATGAATAATTTAGAATGAATCAGTCTTCAAAGATACTAAATATGGTTTAGGTGTGCTCGAGTCAACTTTTCGTTAACATACTTTGCTAAAATAACTTTTATTTATCCTCTTGTGGACACTACTATGGGCATCATTGAATAAAAAAAATGGCGACCAGCAAAATAAAAAATGTAAACATAGGTGAAACTTCCGATTCAACTAAACGCAAGAACCCATGTAGTCCTGATGACCGTCCTGGTCATCAAAAACAAGTGTCCCGTCAGACTAAACCTAGAAAATTAAGCTATTCAGCCGACGATTTAGATAAATCTGGTATTGACGACACCAAGGTTGAGCAAATTCTTGCTAAAAAGCCCGGAATCACCTTTAACATCCAAGAACTTGTTTGTAGTGTTTTAAAAGATGAATCTTTTATTAACAAACTTGTTCCAAAGATATGCGAATCCGTTTGTCAAAAACTTGAGGAAAAGTATGTTAATCTTGTGAATGACATTGTCAAATCATTACAAGAATCTGTCATTAAACAAGCAGAACTTATAAAACAACAAAGCACTACAATTGACAAACATGTAGTAAAACTAACTCAACACGAACACACCGTAAACAAGCAAGACGAACATATAAAAACACTACAACAAACAGTTACTGATCTTAAAGGAAATATTACCGATCTCCAAAGCAACTTATCTGACCTAGACATAAGATTAGAAGACCAGGAGCAATACTCCCGCCGCACTAGCCTTCGGTTTCACAATATTCCGTGTGGAGACACAAGAAACTTGTATAAAATGAATACAGATCAAATTATATTAGATATCTGTAATGATGTATTGAAAGTACCAATTACAATAAATGAAATCGGGAGAACACACCCAATAGGCAAAGTCGTGGTGGTAAAATCCAAGTAATTGCTAGATTTTCTACCTACCGTCAAAGAAACTTAGTGTTCATGCTAAACGTAACTTAAAAAAACACAAAGATAATGTATTTATTACAGAAAATCTTACTCCAAGAAGACGAAAATCATGGACGAACTCAATTATATTCGTGTTAAACGCAGAATCCAGGCCTGTTGGTCGCATGATAGTCGAATTTTCGCTATCGGTGTGAATAGTAGATCCACCGATTTAATCACATGTATTGATGACATTTATTTCATGCTTGATAAATATCCAGAAAATCCGTCCTCCGCCGACACTGAGTTGCCTGAACCTGTTGTAGATCCGTCGGTTCAACCAAACACTGAAGAAGACGAAATGTAAAATTCACGTGGTTTTGTTTACGTTCCATATTATGACATCTTGTACATATACTTTGATATCGTAGAAATATAATAATATCACAATACTTATTGACTATTTGTTTTTAACGTGTGGTTACTAAACATTAATCCTTTTGTTATGGTAAACTAAAATAGTCAACACGTGTCCTATTCTGAAAATAGCTCCCATAATTCATAAAGCATGAATTAAGTGAATATATTATACACACGTCTATGAAGGTCAATGTTTGGGTGTACTCGACTTATTAATTTGAATTTATTTGCAGAAATAAAAAATGATATTATTTTATTTGTTATTATTAAGGTTAGTTATTTAAAATCAACTTTTTAACGAAATGATTTTTAGTAACAACACGTTGTGGGTTCTATATGTTTAGGTATTTTATAAATATATTATTTGTGATATTTTTTATTGGTTCAACAAATTTATATTTAGGACTCCCAGATGGGAAATATATCATGCCGATATGTGCAAAGGGAAGTGCTTTGTATATAGAATCATATGTTTTGCTTTTTTTTATTGTACTAATGTTTTTTTATTTTTGTGTTTCATACTTATGATTTTTTCTATGATCACTTTCATTGATGTACATGCCTTTTGTTTGTGTTTAACCTATCGCTATTATTTTTATTTGATTTTTTTGTTTGATAATGGGTAATGACATTGTCGCTTACAGAATTGCGATAGGTTCATTTTTATCTCAGAATTAGATCTGTCGTTGTCAAAAACATATTGGTTTCCTTAAAATTGTCATCCTATGTCCTATTAGTTTTACTTTTAGTCATACATCGACTGTCTCTAATAAATTGTCAAAGTTTCATCAATAACTACTTATTTGGATGCTTTTATCAAAACATATCATTTACCTTGTTACTTTTACAACTTTTGCTTTTAGGCAATGATGTAGCTGAAAATCCTGGACCAGAAACTAAGGTAGGTGAAGTCAGTGTTTTTCATTGGAATTCTAGAAGTATTAGGCATAAACTTGATCATTTACAAACCATAAGTAATGATTCATCAATAATTTGTGTTACTGAAAGTCATAAAAAGATTCGCCTTATTCGATCTCTTAAAAAGTTTATATTCCGATACCAATATCTTGTCGAAATATATTCCGTCTCTGCAGAAAAAATTATAAGCGATGCATTTTCATATAGTGAAAATGTATAAAGATAAAGAGTCAAATATGTCAAGAATTTTTTTTGTCAATGTGTGACGTAAAAATATTTTTGACATTTACGTCACCGAATATGGTACTGCTTTGACAACTATTTTACCTATTTTGTTCCTGTATTTAAATACTGTTACAGTGACAGCCGGAACCTTTGAACCGTAATGAGAGCGGGAGGTTTGGCGCCTTAAAATCTGATTCAACCCACCATTTCTTTAGAAATGCCTGTACCAAGTCAGGGTCATTACGGTTTTCACAGTTTTCCGGTTGTTGACTGATTTTGTCTGTTTATATAATTATGAGTTTTGACTTTCCCTTTGTAAGATTGTTCGGAGTTCGGTAATTTTGTTATTACCTTTATTTAGATGAAAATATTCTGACAACGGATATTAAACTACCAGGATATCATGAGCCATTTAGGAACGACAGAAACTGCTTTGGTGGGGTAGTCTTGGTTTACACTGGAGATTACTTGCACGTATTAAGACGCAATGATTTAGAATTTAATGGGGGAGAGTTAATTTGGTTAGAAGTAATCTTCCCTAGATTTAAAATTCTTGTATGAGCTGTTTATAGGTCCCGTGGTGTAGTTAATAACTTCTGGGAAAACTTTCATATTTCAATTGAAAGGGCATTCGAGTCATCTCCTCGTATTATTATAACTGGTGATTTAAATGTAAATTTATTGATAGAAAATGACCATCGCTTAAACCAAATTATAAATATTTTTAATCTCACAAATTGTATTCGTGAACCTACAAGATTAGGTGCCTTATTGGACCCTATACTCTTCTCGGATGAACTAGAATCTACGCTTTCTGATGTTATACAAGTAGATAGAATTAAAAGTGACCATGATGCCACAATTGCCTTTTTCCAAATCCCCTATGACCTTCAGACTAATTATAAAAGAGATGTATGGCTGTATAAATATGGAAATTATGATGATCTTAATTCTGAAATAGACCAATTTGACTGGAATAGCCATTTATCATCACTAAATGACATTGATGAAATGAGTTCTAAATTTTCTAATACATATATTGAACTTGCAAAAAAATACATTCCTGTAAAAACTGTAACTATCAGGCCTAATGATAAACCTTGGTTTAATTCATCAATACGAAAATCCATGCGTCTCCGGGACCGTCTCCATAAACAACTTAAGCGTAAGTATTCAGTTTCTCTTCTGGTAAATATTGGGCACAAAGAAATAAATTGAACAATATGGTTAAGTATGCTAGAGAACAGTTCTTCATAAATGTAAATGATATGATAGACAACGAAGGGAAGTCAAACCCTAAGTCATATTGGAGTCTTGTTAAAAAATTAATGGGTAAATCAACCTCGTCACCTATACCACCTTTGCAGAACGAGGTTACTGGTGAGTTTGTTGTAAATGACGAAGATAAAGCTAATCTTCTAAACACGTTCTTTTGTTCAATCTCTGAAATTATTGATTCTGATCTACCTACACCAGTTTTTGATAATTGTACAGGACGTAAGCTTGATGTGTTCAATATAACAATTGATGAAATCAAGGATGTTCTTCTGAATTTAAAATTAGGAAAAGCAGTTGGTAATGACAAAATTAGTCATAATATGTTAAGACATACAACATCTACTGTATGTAAGCCCCTTGAGATTATTTTTAACTGTTCTCTACAAACTGGTAGATTCCCACATATGTGGAAATCTGCTATAATTATTGCTTTGTTTAGAAAGGGTATCAAATCCGATCCTACAAATTATAGACCAATTTCTTTGTTAAGTTGTGTTGGTAAAGTGTTTGAACGTGTGATCTTTAAATATATTTATAATTTTCTGATAGACAATTCCTTAATTTATAAATATCAGTCAGGTTTTATGCATAAACATTCCACAGTGCATCAATTAATAGAAACTTACCATAATATTTGTTTGGCTTTGGAAAATCATGAAATAATTTGTTCAGTGTTTTGTGACATATCCAAGGCATTTGACCGTGTCTGGCATAAAGGCCTTATTAAAAAAATCGAAGGTTACGGAATTACTGGAAACCTTTTACGTTGGCTCGAGAACTATATAAGTAATAGGTATCAGAGAGTTATCATACGGAATTGTCTGTCTGAAAAGGGGAATTTAAAAGGTGGTGTTCCTCAAGGGTCTGTCTTAGGGCCCTTGTTATTTCTGTTGTATATTAATGATATTGCAGACAGTACTCAAAGCTTCTCAAGGCTGTTTGCTGATGATACATCATTATTATATTCTTCTAATAATATACATGAAATTGAAGTTATAGTTAATTCAGACTTATCTAAAATTTATAACTGGTCAAAAGAATGGCTCATTGACTTTAACCCAAAGAAAACAGAATGTAGTATTTTTTCTACTAACCAAGCAGCCAATAAGCATTGTAAATTTAATTAATGACCCAGGTTGTGTCTGTGGATGGGTAATAGAGGATGCGATTCACTTTTTTCTAGAGTGTTGTTTATATGTTGAACTCGTGAACAGTTGACAAATAATCTGCAATTTCTTGACAGTTTACTTATTGAAACTTTACTATTTGGCGATGATAGCTTATCTGAGGAACAAAATGCACAAATATTCAAATCAGTGCAGTTGTACATCAAACAAACGAAACATTTTACCCCACAGTGATCACACTTCATATATTGAATTTAACTATTTTCTTTTGTGAACATTTTCTCCATTGTTGATATGACAATTCTGTACTGTTATAACTCAATATATTATATAATTTCAAAAATAAAATATTCTTTTTTTCTCAATGTTGTTATAAAATGTAATTGTTATATTTATACATTATTACTTGCTGGTGCATGGAATATATAATTGTATGTAAATATGTGGAGAGGACCTTTGTAAGTTGGAATAACTTGTGTCCGATCCAAATGTTATATAGTTAACAATCAAATACGTTTAATCTAAAATCTGTGTCGTTTTCGTATAGAATCCGTCAATGTTTTATTCAATTCCACGATTCGATTCAGTGTGCCATGTGCTTCTTCGTCAACAATCAATTTCGCACATGCATAAATGCTTTGCCGAATGAATTCAATGTCAGGTCGCATGAATATGCGCGGGTCAACCTTAAATTCTTTACGGGACGCAAGAAAATCAAACAACGACGTATTTCCTTCGTTCTAGGCTATTTACGTATGATATCATGAAAAACTTCAACTACAATCAGTATAAAACATCGAATATTGGCAACTTTTAATATTAAAAAAAATCAATTCTGTCAGCCTATATGCCTTTAACTTGAGGTAATTGCTACGAAATATCCATTTATCAAATGACAAAGGAAGGTTGACCTTTTGAAACTTTGAGAAAGAAATAATTTCTATGAAGTAAATATTTTTATCAATAAAATCTATCACGCTAATCCGCTTTAGTGTTAATTTGATTGGTCAAGCAGTATTCATGACAAAAATGTTTATGCAACTGTTAAGTTGCTCAATGTTTGTTTATGACGACCTGTGTTTGTAGACTAATCATATTCACTGCTACCAATTCAGCTGTGGAAAACAAAATCATGTAAACAAATACCAAATTTGTTGTTCTTAATGTCAATCAATTCTATGCTGGTGTGTTATAAACATGTATTGCAAAGAGAGTGTTTGTTATATTCCGTTTGTCGTTAATAACTACCGATCACAGTCCTGTCATTTCCTTATTTATGACTTTTCATTCGTTTAAAATATCACACCGACGACCACTTGTGATCATATATTGGTTCGTAGTTTTTGCTTCCTTTTTTGAGTGACCAACTGTATGTGGCATTTGGACATTTTGTGGTTTGCAAGTTGTTTTGTCTACAGTCTTTTGATAAGCAATATGTGGTACAAACTGAGTCTTTCTTCGAATTATGAATAGAAATGTCGAGTGATATATGAATGGATTTAATCCCGCCATATTGTCGCGCATGTCCCAAACCAGGGGCTGTATTTCAAACGTCACATGCCCTTTTCTTATTATGTGTTCAGCGAATCGGGTTGAGGTGTGATTGTTCGTAAACACTTCCAGGTCCTTTCCCCATTCTTGACTTATCACTGGGTTGTTAACTAAATTAACAAGACGGGTGTCACTAGCGGAGCAAGAAATGCTTACCCTTCCGGAACACCTAAGTTCATGCCCGGTTTTTGGTGGGATCGTGTTACTCGGACTTTAGTTTTGTCTGTATGTTTTGAAGATCGTTGTTTGTCCTTTAATCTTTATTCTGTTGTTCATTGTGCTGTCTCTCCTTCTATTTACCAATTATGATTACCCCTTTGGTATCTTCAAACTTATCTCATATTGGTGGAATAGTTGATAACCGCTATTTAAACATTATTTTCATAACAGGCTTAAAGTCAGCAATAATTATTGTATTTAATCTGTTGTGTTACAAATACAGATACAGTGGAACCTGTCTAATCCGACACACAAAGGGACCAAGGAAATGTGTCGGATTGTACAGGATGTCGGAAAACTCGGGTTTTCTTTTTGGTTAACATAAATTTTCAAAAATTTAACTTGGGGAAGAAATTATGGAGGAAGGTTTAAATAATTGGAACTACAATGTAAAGGTATTTTATACAATGTACATGAAAATACATTTAATATTTAATTTTTACACAATTAATTTATTTAGAACAATTCCATAATCTGATCAGATAATTGTTGGTTGTAGCCATGTCAAAGAAAGTGAAAACAGTTATTTGTAAAATATATTTTTTTATTCTCGGTAAGTTATCAATGAGCCTCTAATTTTAAATCACCTGCCAATCAATAAATTCAAATCATAATTTATGTGTGTACACAACCATAGAACAATTTCATAATATATCAGATAATGGTTGTAGCCATGTTCTTTACAAAGAAGTGAACACAGTTAAATATAGCTGTAAAATTTTAATTATTACATATGTATTCTTTGTAAACTAACATTTAACTTTTACTAATGAGCCTCTAATTACCTGCCAATCAATTAGTTAAAATCACAATTTATTTGTGAGCTAAGCCTGTCAATTTGTTAATGGTTTATATTTAATGATATGAAAGGGTTATCATTTATTAATGAGCGGATCAAAGGGTCGGATAAGACAGGATTAATTAAGTGTAATTAACAACACTGGGATCGTAAAACAGTGTTGGATGCCGGAAGTAACAGGTTGCGAATGCTCAAGGTTTTTTAACAAAGAATGTAAAAGAAATATTTTGGGACCTGAAATTCTTGTCGGAAGTCACAGGATGTCGGAAAACTCAGGTGTCGGACCGCACAGGTTCCACTGTATATCAAAATTTAATTTCCAAGCATAACAGGAGATAGGGTCAAGTATGTTGAAGAAATAAATTATCAATTACAATCTGTGGTTCAACAAAAACTGTTATTGCTACGATACATTTCATATAACATACAGATAGCAACATTATAATTAGTCCTGTTTGATGGACACACTTTTTTTATTGATTTATAAAGAGCAACAAAACTTGCTTCTCTAACCCTTTGCTGGCCTTATTTCTATTCCTTAGGCAATATCAACCACAAAAAACCTTTTAAGGTATGTGGCTGTCTCATATTTGTAAGAATAAGTGTGCAAATGAAGGTTTTTAATGAACATATCTTCATTTACAGCTGTTGAGTTCAGATTATGTAATATACCACGACTTACTTATTCTCTAATATATTACAGTTATTAAGCTAATTTGTAACATAATAAGCAATTTTTACACATATATATGCCTCAGTTGTATATTTAATAGCTAAATACTATGAAATGTTTGCATTTAGCCCCCCTTTTTTTGTCCCATAAAATGAGTTCACATCATTCTTAATTTTGTTAATTCATGCTTTAACCCCATAAATTATGAAGTTTAAGGCATAAAAAACACGAAAAACGTAAACAGAAAAAAAACGTTAACAAAGCGAACAAATAGCCATTAAAAAGTTAAATGAACGTGAAAACGTGAAAGACGCGTAAACAATACGACAAAAACTCGTACAAACGTGAAAATACGATGAAAAGGTGCAATTAGTCACGGCTGACTGCACAATTGAGGAGTGAAAAATGGTTTAACATAGGGGGTAATAGATCTATACGGACCCGATACACTACTGACATTTTTCCTCTGAATTTACTGATATTTTCAGCATCAACTTAGAAAGCCTGATCTTGGGGTATATCGGTCAGTGTGGCGTCACATTTTGAAGTTTTATAGCGATAAGAATTATGACGTACTCTTCGAAGGTCTCGCCAAACATTATCACTAGTATCCCAAGGTCTTCCTATCGGACTCGCTGCGATACAAGTTGCCGCTATGTAATACTATCGTTGATTTGTTTTGCGAGAGTGCATTTTTCATCACAATCTCGCATCCTAGAAAAGATATCCGATGAGAGGTCCACTTCATGCAAAGCACATCAACGATGGTATGTTTATCGAGGATTTCGTATGATGACTTCGGTGACATCAAAAGTCACATTTAAAAAAAGCGATGTTATATTCATATGGTTGGATATCAGTAATTTTGAAAAAATTGCGCGGATTACGTCAAAAATATCCTTTATCTGCTATGTTATTTGTTTTATTTGTTGAAATCATGGCTTCGAATAAAAAATAATAAGGATATCAAGGCTTTTCAGATAAAAATAGATGAACAAACACATAGAATACAAATTAGCAGATGACACAACTCCAAAAATGATATATCTATTACTTTGAACGAAATTGAATTTTTTTTCAGGGTCATTGACAAATGGAAATAAGACAGAAGGGTTGTGGATTGGGAAGCTAAAACACAGTAAAGATAAGGTAGAAAATATTAGTTGAAAAAAATAAAAAAACAATACCGTCTCCAGGAATTTATCTTGATCATGATTACATAGAATGTGAAAAAATTAATTGGGAAAAAAAATTTGAAAAAATGAATAGTTTATTTTTATCATGGTCAAAGTGAAATATCCCAATGTTGTGTAAAGTACTCATTATAAAAGCGTTGATTATACCCATTTTCACTGTTATTGTTATTTGATGTCTTATACCTCAAAAGTATAAAAAGAGATAGAGAGTAAATGTTTTAAATTTATATGGAATGGGAAACCAGATAAGGTCAATAGAAATACGTTGATAGGAGATTTTGAGAAGGATGGGCTGAAAATGATAGCTGTAGATAGTTATTTGATATTATTGTAGGCATCATGGGTTAGTAGATTAACTGACTCAAAATTTTTGAATTAGAAACTGATACCACTCAGATGTTTTAATGTATTTGGGAAAATGGCTTATTTTTCAATATCAACATAGATGTGAAAAAAACATAACCAGTTTCTAATTAATTGTACAAACATGTTTTGCCAAGTTGGGTAGCAATAGGTGGTGGTCAATTAAACTTACCATTAATATTTAGTAATATCAGGAAGCAAATTTGATGGGGAAATAGATTGATCACATTTGAAAATAATTTTCTATTTTCTAAAGAATGGAATAATAGTGAACAATTGTTTGTTAATAATATTATAGATAGACATGATGAAATTAGACAAGAATTTTTTCTGCAAAAATTGAAAAATAAATCTAATTGGATATCTGAATTTAGTATTGCAAAGCAAGTTTTCACAAATAATTGGATAGAAATTTTATAAACAGAAAACTCAGTTAAAAGAAGTATTGTATATATCAATAATGGTTATTTCATATGGGACGATCAATTTATCTACATTGCCTAATAAGTTATTGTATGATAAACTGGTGAATGTTAAATTTTCAAAACTTATTAGTGCATATCATTGGATTAATTATTTAGTGTTGTCAGAAAAAACTAAATACAAGTAGTCAATATTTTTTCATATTCATATTTCTTCAACAAAAGAAACTAAAATGTTCGGCTGGAAACTCTTTCAGTTTATTATTCCAAATAAAGTTTTACTTTTCAAATGGAAAATTGTTGGTAATAGTATATGCTATTTCTGGAAAAACAGATGACGATTGCTCTATTACTTGTGCCTTTTTAAATGAATTTTGGATAGCATTTCAGAATTTAATGAAGGAAATGGGTATCAAAACAAAATTACTTTGAAACATATAGTACTTGGATATAAGGTAGATGATAAAAAAATATCTTGCAATAACAGTTGTCAACAGTTGTAGAATTTTCCATCTACAAATTGCATAATAAATCTGAACAGAAAAGCAAGTATACCAATGTTTATAGAATATTTGACAATGAATAAAAAGAATAAACGAAAAGAAAATACTTAAAAATTGTACATTTTTAAAGAAAGTAAAACTCTATATACTAAATGCAAAATAAATAAATGTTTCCAAAAGGTATTTGATATACATAGTATTTTGTTTCTATATATTTAATGCAATTCTGGTTACTTCCCTGTATAATCAGAAGAGAATGTAACAGAGAAACACCAAGAGGAACTTGGACCTTTGGGGTGTTAAGTGTAACACGCATTTGAATAAAATATGTCACTTGTTAAAAAAAGATGTTATGTTCATATGACGATAGTTGTTTGATAATATATATTATTGCGTGTAAAGAGGAAAGGGCAAATGTACAAAACATCGATATTTAAAAAATATATCAACGATGGTATGTTGATCGAGGATTTGGTAAGATGATGTCGGTGACGTTAAGCGTTACATTACAAAACAGCGATATTATGTTCATATGACGATAGTTGTTTGATAATATATATTATTGGATGTAAAGATCAAAGGGAACATGTACAAATCATCGATAATCTATGACTTATTACCGTGTTAGCAATTAGAGTAACACGACGGGTGCCATTAATCGTCCAGGAACTGCTTTCCTTTCCGGAGCACCTGAGTTCACACCCAGTGTTTGGTGGGATTCGTGTTACTCGATCTTATTTTTCTGTGTAGTGCTTTGCAGATAATTATTTGTCATTTTGTTCTACTTCGTTCTATAATAAGAGCATTCAATGCTAAAATATATAAACTTGTAAGAAAACCGAAGTTGCAATAAAGAATGGACAATCCAGAGACAAAGGCAACATCGGGTACATAAGAGACAGTGATCTCATGTGAATGCAGGACGGTTATCGACATAGACATTTAAAGCTTCACCTAATCATTTAATATTTTTATCGTTTGATCGTTACTGAATATAACTAGTATATGAACGTTGGTCACATTGACGCTGCATTGATGTTTTGTTTCTATTCATTAGCACATTGCATATTGGAAAATGTTAGTAGCATTAATGGGATGGTTCTCTGTGTGATGTTTTGTACTTTCGTCCTTTTTCTTTTAGCCATTGTGCTGTCTGTCCTTGTTTGATTTACGGTCATCAGAATTTTGCAGACTCCAATGCAAGCTTAATATAGAGCTACATTTACGTAAATGCTACTTATGACAAATAGTGACGATCGAAGGAAAGTTCAAGTAATTAAAGAGATGCGAGGAAGAAATTAGAAAATAAATATCGTTATGGTTTTTTTTAATGAAAACTAAGTTCCTCGGGCATAGGTGACCATTACCCGATATTGGCTACTCTGTTGAGGCCCTTTGGGTTTATTCTTCCCAAATATTTTGTTTTAATTATATGGCTTTCTAATATTTTGGCTCTGGGCGTACCTGATGAAGGTTATTCCAGAAACGTCGCGCGCACTAAATTGGCTATATTTTCTTTAATTATCTTTACCCATCAGCGAAAAACAAAATATAAATTAATTAATAAATTACTATGTACAACGTGATCGTCACCAAAGAGATTATTAATGTTGAATTTTAAAGTAAATTTATTCATGTAGTTATCACAAATAAATTATACTTAATGTTGATTGTTGTTGATGAGACTTTTGTCGCTGACAAAGTGTAGAAAACATAACAGGACGTGTAACTTCGACTGTCAATAATCACCACTGTTTGGAAGGTCATTACTATTTTATTGTTCCGAAAGAGGTTTTTCTTTTATTTTAATTTCAATACTTGATTACGTCTTTTCCTAACATTTAAATACCATTTTACACCTACGTTCCACTTTCTACCAGGCTGTAAATAAGCCCTTCTATTTGGAAGGTTATTACTATTTCATTGTTCAGAATGTGTTTTTCTTCATTCATATTTCAATATTAAGTTAATAGCTCCAATCCTGACGTTTACCTATTATTTGACACCAATAGTCAACTTTCTATCGGTCAAAACATTTTAAAGAAAGGTATCATCTGATCTTTTAAGAAGTTTTGCGGAAGAGAATAACACATTGTTGAAAAGTATTCTGTCACTTGTGTACAGAAGACGAGATATGGTATTGTCAATAACATTTTTTTCACAGTTGACTATTGATTGACAGCTATGCATTCCGATGGTCTTGTGTACTATCTAATATTTAAATGATGGTTGAGGCTATCAGGTCTCTTTCATAAAACTGACATTATGCATACGACACTTCTGTGTCCTGAATATTGAATGTATTATGCATAAGATTAATGATTCAAGATTTTGCATAGCAATGCTGATCATATACAGTTATGTGTGAGAGTTGACACTTTATTCACAGGTGGAAAACATTTACATGACCACATAAGTTCACTATGAAGGGGTGTTGGATACATATCACTTGTTTAACTCAACATTTGCCAAGCCAGAACAGTGAGGTGTCATACTTATTTGTATTATGAGAATCGAATTCGTTCCTATAAGGTGGATTTAGCTCATTTTTGTTTTCATTTAGAAAGGCGGTTTTGGGCCAATAAAGCTAACTTTAACTTAGTTGCTTTTATTGAAGTGCACGTACCAATCCAGTAAAGTGAGCGGTCGTGTATATTAGTGTTAGGGGTATATGATGAGCCTGTGCTTCAACAATGCTTCGATTGGATTGTGGACTGTATGACGATTTACTTCATTTTATTTATAAATCAATAAACAAAGTGTTTTCATCAAACAGGACTAATTATAATGCTGTTATATGTATGTTATGTTAAATGTATTGTAGCAATAAAGGTTTTTGTTGAATCAGATTTTAAATAATAATGTATTTCTCATACATGCTTGACCTTATCTCCTGTTATGGTTGATGATCAACTATTCCACCAACATAAAAAACGAACAATCACCTCTCACACCAACTCACTAAGCACATAATAAGAACAAGGCATATGACATTGAAGTTCCAGGTCCTGGCATAAGAATGTGGCGGGTTTAAATTCGTTCATACATCACTCAAATTTGCATTACATAATTCGAAGAAAGACTGTGTTGCTTACGAATAAAGACTATTATCATTGTTCCACATATTTGTTTATCGTTATGCTCTAACATTGGAGGCAAAACAACTTGCAAAACTACAAAATATCCATATGTCACATACAATTGATCACTGAGAAAAGGAGGAAAAACTACAAACCAATATTTGATCACAAGTGATCTTCAACGTGCTATTAAAAACGTGAAAACCATAATTGACTGTATATGAACAATGCTATAGAAATCTGAAAAAAATAAAACGACTGTTGATTAGTCAACGAGATATATTTCTTAGCTACGTCATGAGCATTATTATAATTTAAAAAGTAGTGAGTGAATGGGTGATTATTAATTAGGTATACATGGACAATATTTCATTTGTATCATGGCGAGAACAAGTTACATTCGATGAAACGATAATGATGTCCGCTGTGTATTAGAACAACATGTTGAGTAGTTACATTTATTATGCAAGCACATTGAAATAACAGTCCATGGGTGCAGACATGTCGCCCCACTCGGACGGGCACATTATTCTGTATTCGAGCCAATACATTCCGTTGTCTTACTCTTTAGCACTGCATTATAAGCTTGATTGATTGATTGATTGTCGTTTCTGCTTAATAAAAAATACAAATATTTCACTTAATGAGCACGACGCGCTTCTAGAATGACCTTCATCAGGTCCTCTGCAAGTTAAAATATTTGAAAGAAAGCCAAATAATTAAAAAATGTTGGTAGCCGGAATATCATAGAGCATAATAAAATAACCACAATTGACTAGAGTCACCCATTTCTGAGGGAGAAAAACCTTAGGTTTAACCATAATTACATGATTTAGGAACTGTAAATAATACATTACATGTATTTGTATTTTGTAACATTTATATCAACCTCGGACCTTTATCAATACCTGACATCATTCTCCACTGCTGGCCACAAATTGCCTGGAAACATGCGCGTGCGAAAATGGTAAAAGACGCTATTTTCTATATCGAGAGATACACCAACATAGAAAACATACATTTGTTTTATTACTACAACAGGGAATATGGTAAAAAAAAGATATTAAGAAATAGGAAACAAAAATAAAAAAAATATGTTCTAGGTATTTTGATAACAATTCTCGAGCCCACCTTTTGACTCGCTTCAGAACCATATACATGTTTTACTATGAAGAAGAGGAATACATTTGTTTTCCTCAACTATAAATAACCGCTAGAGAAAACCTTTCGGACAATCAAGAATGAACGATACTGAGATAACAAAACAACATTGGGTATAACACACAGAACGAAAACAAGCTAAAAAAAAACACAGTACAGAAACTAAAAGGGTGGGCAACACGGACCCCACCAAAAAAACGGCGATTAACCCGTGTCCTCACCAATGGTTAGTTATCTTGTTGGTTAATTTTTTTAAATTGTCATATTATTAGGCAGATCTTCAAATCTGTGCAAGTGATTTATGAAATATAAGTACAAACAAACAAACGAAAAAGAAAAAAAAGTTTAAAACACGCGTGATATAGACCAGATTGTATAGGAATTTACCAATGAAATGCTTGAAAAGCGAACCAATTAATTAATATATCTGAACAGTCTCATCAGTTGATTTCGAGAAATGATGGAGAGTGGGCGTGTATCTGCTTAAAACGGATGTTGGCCTTAGTCAAATGCGTCATCTTTGTTCATCAATAATTATATTATTATTAGGATTATGGTACACGATTGTAGGAATATATGACGTACGATACATAACAATAACACGTAAAAGCAGGGAGATAACCGACACTGCATGCGAATCAGAGCAGAGTGACATCTATTGATATAATGTTAACAGATCAGTGAACTTGTCAGACGTCGAAACACCTCCTGTTATTTGACAATATAGATGTAATGTTTTTAAATATGAAATTTGTTTATATATTTATTTGTTGAAGCTGTGAACCCATAATTTTTCATACAAGACAGTAAGTAAAGTATAAAGATACCAACGTGGCAATTACTTCTTTAATCTAGAAAATAGAAATTATATTAATAAATCTATAAATAGTATGATAACGGATGATGGCTAAACAGTGTCAATGCTTAAAGATATTTTAAATGAACAATTCAAATTGTATAGCTTTCTTTAGTCAAACAAGGAAATTTCAGACACATTAAGCAATAATGTATTGTACACTTTTCTTCCCACTGACACTGACAATGATATTCCTCAATTAAATGAAGATGAAAGAGAATATTGTGAAGGCATGATATTGGTATGATATTGAATGAAAAGTTTGTGAAGGTTATACAAACATCCAAAAATGGAAAATCCCCAAGCACAGATGGATTACCTATTGAATTGTAAAACATTTTTCTGGAACACTATTAAAGACTTACTATTAGATTCTTTTTCATATAGTTATTAGAACAAAAATATGCATATTTAACAAAATTGAGTATTATTACTCTACTTCTGAAAAAAGATAAAGATACAAAGCTATTTAAGAACTGGAGACTTATCTCCTTATCAAATGTGAATTATGAAATTATGACAAAATGCATAGCTACGCGACTCAAAGTAGTACTAACCAAAATTATGAATGAGCATCAGTTTGGGTTGATGGAGGGAAGATATATTCGTGATAATATCCGAGGTCCTCTATCAGTTATAAATCTTGTAGAAGATGAAATCTCGCTTGCTTTTAACTATCCATTGACTTTGAAAAAGCTTTTGATGCCATAAGTTGGAAATTCTTTTATAAAATATCTTGCATTCTTTAATTTAGGGTACATATTTCAGCAGTGGATAGCTATTTGTTTTCAATAATATATTCAGTTGTGTATTGCATACTGGATGGGCTACACCTTTTTCAATGTTACTCGTGGCGTTCGACCCAGTGTCCTATATTACCTTATTTATTTCTTCTATGTGCTGAAATTATGGGCATAGCAAATAGGAGATCAGAAGACAAAAGGGCTAAAATTTAAATCCAAAGAATTGAAATTGTCTAAATATGCAAATGATGCGCAAATTGTACTTGATGGAAGTGCAAATATAATTAGAAATGTTGTCAAATTATTAGATAGTGATACTGAAATAGGTGGGCTAAAATTAAACTATAAAGGTAATAACAAAATTACCGAACTCCGAACAATCTTACAAAGGGAAAGTCAAAACTCATATAATAGATCTGAATTGGCACCACTAGGAAAGTCAAAAATGGAAATTTGTACACATAGCTTTTCTCCAGGCATGACCATTATTCTGGATAACTATACCGACAAATGGAAATACTGAACATCTTATTAGATATAATTTTGAAGAAACGAAAGAGAAAATAAAAAGTATTATTCGTGCCTAGGGTAAAAGAAAGTTAACATTATATGTGAAGGTTATAATAATAAAATGTTCAATATTCCCATAATAAACATATCCAATATCAGTTCTACCAAATCCAGAACATAGTCTCTTCAAAGAAATTGATAAAATCATTTAAGAACATTGTATGGGACAACAAGCACCACATAATTAGAGAAATGTGGTATTATTAAAGTATTCACTAGGGGGCTTAGACATTATAGATATAAATAGCTATTGTAAGTCAGTCAAATTTATGTGGATTAAAAAACAATGATGGACAATTCCATTGACAGCTCCTGGAAAGATGTAATAAAAATTAAGATATCCTTACCTAGACAGCAATTTCATTTTCAAAATTAATTGGAAATTGGAAAACATCGATAATGTTACGATCAAAAACAATTTTGGAAGGATTTTATCAAATATTTCTTTGAATTGAAATTCAGAGACGAGTTAAACATAGACAGTGTAATATGGCACGATTCACACTTGAACCTGGAAGGGAAAATTATCTTCTATAGGGAACTTTTTGATAAGTTGCCTTACTTATGAGAGATCTCCTTAATGACATCAACAAATATAAAACACTTGAAGAAGTTAAAGATCAATAAGATTGCAGAATTAAGGATTTAAAATATCTTCATTAATTTCAATAATTAAATATTGTCAAAAAAAATAAATCAGGGATAAAAATGCCTTGATTAATAAAATATTAAATTTTAAGAGTTTGTCAAAGGAAATCTACTACTTGTTTAAATTAAAGATGTCATAAACATAGATTCCATCAATAGCTTAATTAAATGGAAATCAGAAGTAGGTGAAATTAATTTAGAAAATATTTTTGAAATTATCTCTATGACCACAAATGACATTAAACTTAGAAACTTTCAATATATACTTCAACACAGAATCTTACCAACAAACATGTTTTAGTTAAGATAGGCAGTACAAAATCGGGATAGTGTAACTTCTGTAATAATAATGCCACAAACTCGATATTACATTATATATGGTTAGGCCCCATAATACAGGTATTTTGGAGCAAGTAATAGCTTTACTTGAAGAAGCCTTTGAAATATCTATTGAATTATATACAATATAAGAAATACAGTATTTGATACAGATATAGAAGAATTTCCATTCAAGAGACAATTCACCTCATAATACCTTTTACCGAATAGTATATCCACTGCTGTAAATGGTCTAATCATTTGCCAACAATTGAAATTCTAAAATGCAAATTGAAAGAATAAATAAAGAACGAGACAAAAAGATAGAAAACAATATGCATTATTGACAGAAATAATCACAAAGCATGAAATAAACTAACCAAAATTTGCATAGTCTTGATTATTGTACAGCATTATCAGTGCTCCAGACAAGGAGAGTATGTAAAATGTTTTGAAATAAAATGTATGTTATATAATAAATTTCCTTTCAACGTTCAGAATATAATCACATTCATGGGTTATTCAAAGCAGAAACAAACACAAAAAACAACAACAACAAAAAAACAAAAAACAAAAACAAAACAAAAACAGAAAACAAATAACAAAACAAAAAGCAGGGCATTAAAATTTCCTTTTTAAAAATAATATTTGATTTAATCTTTTGAAAAGTAAGCACTTAGCTTAACACAGAGCCATGTTTTAGCCTGTCCCAAGCGAGGACGTGGATTTCCAACAACATATGTCGTTGATCTCCCTTTATTTAAATTTCAGTGAATGAAGGTGATAGGTGATTGTTCGTTTGGTTGATATTGGTAGAATGGTTAATAATAAAGTGTAAATAACATAAGCATTTAATTCAAAAGTTGATAGAACAAATATAAAGGTTAATTAGTAGTACAAATACGTCACATTATATAATGAGCATCATAGCGTGATCAGGTTTGTGTAGGTGATACGTGGGTTGTAGAATACTATAAAACTCATGCAGATATATCACGATGGCATACACTAATACACCACCATGTCTATAGTGTTACCACTGGCACAATTCTTCAATGTAGAGGATTTATCATTTTACACCTATGTTCCACTTTCTACCAGGCTGTAAATAAGCCCTACTATTTGGAAGGTTATTACTATTTCATTGTTCCGAATGCGTTTTTCTTCATTCGCATTTCAATATTAAGTTAATAGCTCCAATCCTGACGTTTACCTATTATTTGACACAAATAGTCAACTTTCTATCAGTCAAAACATTTTAAAGAAAGGTATCATCTTATCTTTTAAGAAGTTTTGCGGAAGAGAATAACACATTGTTGAAAAGTATTCTGTCACTTGTGTACAGAAGACGAATTCTGGTATTGCCAAAAACATTTTTTCACAGTTGACTATTGATTGACAGCTATGCATTCCGATGGTCTTGTGTACTATCTAATATTTAAATGATGGTTGAGGTTCTCAGATCTCTTTTATAAAACTGACATTATACACACGACACTTCTGTGTCTTGAATATTGAATGTATTATGCATAAGATTAATGATTCAAGATTTTGCATAGCAATGCTGATCATATACAGCTATGTGTGAGAGTTGACACTTTATTCACAGGTGTAAACCATTTACATGACCACATAAGTTCATTATGAAGGGGTGTTGGATACATATCACTTGCTTAACTCCACATTTGCCAAGCCAGAACAGTGAGGTGTCATGCTTATTTGTATTATGAGAATCGAATTCGTTCCAATGGGTGGATTTAGCTCATTTTTGTTTTCATTAAGAACGGCGGTTTAGGGCCAATAACACTAACTTTAACTTAGTTGCTTTTATTGAAGTGCATGTACCAAGCCAGTAAAGTGAGCGGTCGTGTATATTTGTGTTAGGGGTATATGATCAGCCTGTGCTTCAACAATGCTTCGATTGGATTGTGGACTGTATGACGATTTACTTCATTTTATTTATAAATCAATAAACAAAGTGTTTTCATCAAACAGGACTAATTATAATGCTGTTATATGTATTTTATGTTAAATGTATTGTAGCAATAAAGGTTTTTGTTGAATCAGATTTTATATAATAATTTATTTCTCCTACATGCTTGACCTTATCTCCTGTTATGGTTGATGATCAACTATTCCACCAACATAAAAAATGAACAATCACCTCTCACACCAACTCACTAAGTACATAATAAGAAAAAGGCATATGACATTGAAGTTCCAGGTCCTGGTTTGGGATAGGCATAATAATGTGGCGGGTTTAAATCCGTTCATACATCACTCAAAATTTGCATTACATAATTCGAAGAAAGACTGTGTTGCTTACGAATAAAGACGATTATTATTGTTCCACATATTTGTTTATCGTTATGCTATAACACTGGAGACAACACAACTTGCAAAACTACAACATATCCATATGTCACATACAATTGATCACTGAGAAAAGGAGGATCAACTACAAACCAATATTTGATCACAAGTGATCTTCAACGTGATATTAAAAACGTGAAAACCATAATTGACTGTATATGAACAATGCTATAGAAATCTGGAAAAATAAAACGACTGTTGATTACAGTCAACGAGATATATTTCTTAGCTACGTCATGGGCATTATTATAATTTAAAAAGTAGTGAGTGAATGGGTGATTATTGATTAGGTATACATGGGCAATATTTCATCTGTATCATGGCGAGAACAAGTTATATTCGATGAAACGATGATGTTGTCCGCTGTGTACTAGAACAACATGTAGAGTAGTTACATTTATTATGCAAGCACATTGAAATAACAGTCCATGGGCGCAGACATGTCGCCCCACTCGGACGGGCACATTATTCTGTATTCGAGCCAATACATTCCTTTGTCTTACTCCTTAGCGCTACATTATAAGCTTGATTGATTGATTGATTGTCGTTTCTGCTTAATAAAAACACAAATATTTCACTTAATGAACACGACGCACTTCTGGAATGACCTTCATCAGGTCCTCTGAAAGTTAACATATTTGAAAAAAAAAACAAATAATTAAAAAATGTTGGTAGCAGGAATATCATAGAGCACAATAAAATAAAAACAATCGACTGGAGTCACCTATTTCTGAGGGAGAAAAACATTATGTTTAACCATAATTAGATGATTTTGGAACTGTAAATAATACATTGCATGTATTTGTATTTTGTAACATTTATATCAACCTCGGACCTTTATCAATACTTGACATCATTATCCACTGCTGGCCACAAATTGCCTGGAAACATGCGCGTGCGAAAATGGTAAAATACGCTATTTTAAATATCGAGAGATACACCAACATAGAAAATATACATTTGTTTTGTTACTAAAACAGGGAATATGGTAAATAAAAAAGATATTAAGAAATAGGAAATACAAATAAAAATATATGGTCTAGGTATTTTGATAACAATTCTCGAGCCCACCCTTTGACTCGCTTCAGAACCATATATATGTTTTACTATGAAGAAGAGGAATACATTTGTTTTCCTCAACTATAAATAACCGCTAGAGAAAACCTTTGGGACAATCAAGAATGAACGATACTGAGACAAAAAACAACATTGGACATACCACACAGAACGAAAACAAGCAAAGCTAAAAACACAGTACAGAAACTAAAAGGATGGGCAACACGGACCCCGCCAAAAAACGGCGATTAACCCAGCTTTTCAAATCTGTGCAAGTGGTTTATGAAATATAAGTACAAACAGACAAACGAAAAAAGAAAAAAAGTTTATAACACGCGTGATATAGGCCAGATTGTATAGTAGTAATTTACCAATGAAATGCTTGAAAAGCGACCCCATTAATTAATATATCTGAACAGTCTCATAAGTTGATTTCAAGAAATGATGAAGAGTGGGCATGTATCTGCTTAAAACGATGTTGGCCTTAGTCAAATGCGTCATCTTTGTTCATCAATAATTATATTGTTATAAGGATTATGGTACACGATTGTAGGAATAAGAGTAATAACGAAACTAGCGAACTCCGAACAATCTAACAAAGGGAAAGTCAAAACTCATAAGTATATAAACAGACAAAATCAGTCAACAACCGGAATATGTGACGTACGATACATAACATTGACACGTGAAAGCAAGGCGATAACCGACACTGCATGCGATCCAGAGCAGAGTGACATCTATTTGTATAATGTGAACAGATCAGTGAACGTGTCAGACGTCGAAACACCTGTTATTTGACAATATAGATGTAATGTTTTTAAATATGAAATTTATTTATATATTTATTTGTTGAAGCTGTGAACCCATAATTGTTCATACAAGACAGTAAGTAAAGTATAAAGATACCAAAGTGGCAATCACTTCTTTTATCTAGAAAAAAGAAATTATATTGATAAATCAATAAATAGTTTGATAACGGATAATGGCTAAACAGTGTCAATGTTTAAAGATGTTTTAAATGAACAATTCAAATTGTATAGCTTTCTTTAGTCAAACAAGGAAACTTCAGACACCTTAAACAATAATGTATTGTACACCTTTCTTCCTACTGACACTGACAATGATATTCCTAAATTAAATGAAGATGAAAGAGAATATTGTGAAGGCATGATATTGGTATGATATTGGATGAAAGGTATGTGAAGGTTATACAAACATTCAAAAATGGAAAATCTCCATGCACAGATGGATTACTTATTGAATTGTAAAACATTTTTTCTGGAACAATATTGGAGACTTACTATCAGATTCTTTTTCATATAGTTTTTAGAAAAAAAAATATGTATATTTCACAAAATTGAGTATTATTACTCTACTCCTGAAAAAAATATAAAGATGCAAAGCTATTTAAAAACTGGAGACTTATCTCCTTATTTAATGTGGATTATGAAATTATGACAAGATGCATGGCTACGCGACTCAAAGTAGCACTAGCCAAAATAATGAACGAGTATCAGTTTGGGTTGATGAAGGGAAGATATATTCGTGATAATATCCGAAGTCCTCTATCAGTTGGTTAAAAATCTTGCAGAAGATGAAATCTCGCTTGTATTTTACTATCCATTGACTGTTGATGCCATAAGTTGGAAATTCTTATATAAAATATCTTCTCTTCTTTAATTTTGGGGACCCATTTCAGCAGTGGATAGCTATTTTTTGTTCAATAATATATGCAGTTGTGTATTGCATACTGGATGAGCTACACCTTTTCAATGTTACTCGTGGCGTTCAACCCAGTGTCTTATATCGCCTTATTTATTTCTTCTATGTGCTGAAATCATGGGCATAGCAAATAGGAGATCAGAAGACATAAGAGAGCTCAAATTTAAATCCAAAGAATTGAAATTGTTTCAATATGGAAATGATGCGCAAATTGCACTTGATGGAAGTGCAAATTTAATTAGAAATGTTGTCAAATTATTAGAGAGTGATACTGCAATAGGTGGGCTAAAATTAAACTATAATAGATCTGAATTGGCACCACTAGGAAAGTCAAAAATGGAAATTTGTTCACATAGCTTTTCTCCGACATGACAATTATTCTGGATAACTATACCGACAAATGGAAATACTGAACGTCTTATTAGATATAATTTTGAAGAAACGAAAGAGAAAATAAAAAGTATTGTTCGTTCCTGGGGTAAAAGAAATTTAGCATTATATGGGAAGGTTACAGTAATAAAATGTTCAATAATCTCATAATTAACATATCCAATATCAGTTCTACCAAATCCAGAACATAGTCTCTTCAAAGAAATTGATAGAATCATTTAAAAAAATTAGATGGAACAAAAACCACCACAGAATTGGAGAAATGTGGTATTATTAAAGTATTCACAAGGGGGCTTAGACATTACAAATGTATATAGTTATTGTAAGTCAGTCAAATTTATGTGGATTAAAAAACAATGGTGGACAATTCCATTGACAGCTCCTGGAAAGATGTAATACAAATTAAGATATCCTTACCTAGACAAACATTTCATTTTCAATTTCAATTTGACATAGGAAAACATCGATAACGTTCCAATGAAAAACAATTTTGGAAAGATCTCCTCAAATATTTCATTGAATTGAAATTCAGAGACGAGCTAAACATAGACAGTGTAATATGGCATGATTCACACTTGAACCTGGAAGGGAAAATTATCTTCTATAGGGAACTTTTTGATAAGTTGGCTTACTTACGAGATATCTCCTTAATGACAACAACACATATAAAACACTTGAAGAAGTTAAAGATCAATAAGATTAATTTCAATAATTAAATATTGTTCAAAAATATAAATCAGGGATTAAAATGCCTTTATTAATAAAATATTAAAATTTAAGAGTTTGTCAAAGGAAATTTATCACTTTTTTAAATTAAAGATGTCATAAACATAAATTGCATCAATAGCTTATTAAATGGAAATCAGAAGTAGGTGAAATTAATTTAGAAAATGTTTTTGAAAATATCTCTGTGACCACAAATGACATTAAACTTAGAAACTTTCAGTATAAACTTCAACACAGAATCTTACCAACAAACATGTTTTAATTAAGATAGGCAGTAAATAATCGTGATAGTGTAACTTCTGTATGAATGCCTCAGACTCGATATTACATTATATATGGTTATACCCCATAATACAGGCATTTTGGAATAAGTTATAGCTTTATTTGAAGAAGCCTTTGAAATATCTATTGAATTAAATATGATATTATAAATACAGTATTTGATACAGATATAGAAGAATTTCCTCTCAAGAGAAAATTCACTTCATAATACTTTTTACCGAGTATTATTTCCACTGCTGTAAATGGTCTAATCATTTGCCAACAAAACAAAATGGAAAGAACAAATAAAGAAAGAGACAAACATCTAGACAAAAATATATGCATTATTGACAGAAACAATCAGAAAGCATGAAATAAACTAACCAAAATGTTCATAGTCTTATTGTACAGCATTATCAGTGCTCCAGACAAGGAGAGTATGTAACATGTTTTGAAATAAAATGTCTGTTATATAATGAATTTCTTTTCAACCTTCAGAATATAATCAAATTGATGGGTTATTCAAAGCAGAAACAAAAACAAAAAAACAACAACCACAACAAAAAGACAAAAAAACAAAAAACAAAAACAAAAACAAAAACAAAAAAAACAAAAAAACAAAAACAAAAATCTTTAGAAAAGTAAGCACTTAATATAACACCGAGCCATGTCTTGGCCTGTCCCAAGCGAGGACGTGGATTTCCAACAGCATATGTCGTCAGTGAATGAAGGTGATAGGTGATTATTCGTTTGGTTGATATTGGTAGAATGGTTAATAATAAAGTGTAAATAACATAATCATTAAATTCAAAAGTTGATAGAACAAATATAAAAGTTAATTGGTAGTAAAAATACGTCACATTATATAATGAGCATCATAACGTGAGCAGGTTTGTGTAGGTGATACGTGGGTTGTAAAATACTATAAAACTCATGCAGATATATCACGATGGCATACACTAATACACCACCATGTCTATAGTGTTACCACTGGCACAATTCTTCAATGTAGAGGATTTATCTACAGAAGTTGTATCTTGCGTCATCAACACCGTGAACAGAAATATAAAACTCGTGAGGAAAATATCACAAGCCTTATATCCACCTTTTAAATCATCAACACTGATTCCGAAACAAAACAAAAAATAGCTGCAGTGAATATTACGACGAAGTCAAAATATTTGTACATTTAATATTCTTCTATTTGTAGAGATATTTTACAAAGACGTGCAACATTTACCATATATACGCTTTATCTATAGGTGTGTTTGTTAACGGAAGATCACAGATACCTATATATCATACTGTAATTCGTTGTCACATGTTGAAAATCGCGAGTAATAAGCGTGGAGATAGAAAGTACGCAAATTAACGATAATCATTCAAAATACTGGAAACAACCGTTTTAAAGGGAGAAGGTATTCTTTCAGCTATATACTACAGCTTCATATCACAAGAAATCTTAAATAATATTTAAGAAGACTGTATGTTCTGATGAAAAATATGGAGAAGCATTGCAGAGACACAAACACGCAATCATGCAGATATACAGTGGAGAACCCCAAGCATTTATTATTATCGTGTCATGTAAATATTACATAATTTGCTAAAACTATATAACTATATCTTTAAATTACGAAATGCATGTCGTGTCATACTTCTTTTTGTCCAAAAAATGAAAACACACATTTGAGATTAAACAAGCGATTAAAATTAAGGAAGCATAGCAACTGTCAAAATGACACGAACATTGACTTTCATTAATGATTCACATTTCCACGATTCTGTCTTATATTTCATTACAGAAATATAATGATAATATTAAACTTGTTTTATAAGTAGCTTAGAAAGATATAACTTTTAGAATGTTCCGATAAAAGAGGCAGTATTCAATATTTTCAATGGTTTATTTTATGCAAAATAAGGTGTTTGCTTATACTGTTTTTCATCGGTAAGTTGGGCATTTGTCGTTTGATCTTAGTGATAATTTCCGTATCAGCTTAGTGACATGGATATAGAAAACATACTATTTTATTGTTCCGAAAGTGTTTTTTTTTCATTTTAATTTCAATCCATAAAATATTGCGTCTTTTCCTGACATTTACATACCATTTTACACCTATGTTCCACTTTCTACCAGACTGCAAATAATCTCTACTGTTTGGAAGGTTATTACTATTTCATTGTTCCGAATGTATTGTTCTTCATTTTAATTTCAATATTAAGGTATTAGCTCCATTCCTGACGTTTACCTATTATTTGACACCAATAGTCAACTTTCTACTTTTTTGAAGAACGATATCATCTTATCTTTTAAGAAGCTTTGCGGAAGATAATAGCACATTCTGTCACTTGTGTACAGAAGACGAGATATGGTATTGCCAATAACAATGTGTTTCAAAGTTGACTATTGATTGACAGTTATGCATTCCGATGGTGTGGTGTACTATCTAATATTTAAATGCTGGTTGAGGCCATCATGTCTCTTTAATGAAGCTTATTCTAGAAACGCTTGGAATTCACTACTCATACGTTGCAGTGAAGCTTGCAGTTTGTATTCAGACTTTTTACTGGCCCTCTTCTGAGTACGAGACTATTTATTATCTTTCCAAAAGTTGACCATTGTATACCTATTATGTCTTATAGTGGCCTTCTGTACCATATAATATTTAAGCGATGTTTAAGGCCATCAGGTCTCTTTCATAGAACTGATATTATACATACGACAACTTCTGTGTCCTGAATATTGAATGTATTATGCATAAGATTCAAGATTCAAACGTTGTGTATAGCAATGCAGATCATACAGATATGTGAGAGAGTAGACACTTTATTCACAGGTGGAATCCATTTGCATGACCACATAAGTTCACTGTGAAGGGGTGTTGGATATATATGACCTGTTTAATTTCACATTTGCCAAGCCAGAAAATTAAACAGTCGTCTATATTTGTATTATAAGAATCGAATTTGTTCCGATATGGTGGATTTTGTTCATTTTTGTTTTCATTAAGAAATGCGGTTTTGGGCCAATAAAACTAGCTTTAACTTCGTCGCTTTACAAACCCAGGTTATCAAGTATAACCAATGTTGCTCCAGGAAGTTCTGCCAATTAGATTGCAATATTCATATCAAATTAAATCATGCATAAAAAACAAAGTGTTGTCACCAAACAGGACTAATTATAATGTTGTTATCTGTATGCTATATTAAATGTATTGTAACAATAACGGTGTTTTTTTATCCAGATTTTAATTAATAATTTATTCTCCCACATGCTTGACCCTATCTCCTGCTATGTGTGGTAATTAAATTTGTATTTATCTGTATTCTTACACAACGTATTTAATAAATAAGCGGAGCAGGAACTCCTTACACTTCTGGAGAACCTGAGTTCCCCTCCAGTTTTAGTGGGGTTCGTTTTACTAGATCTTTAGTACTATGCGGATCGTTGTTTATCCTTTTGTCCTTTTTTCCTGACATTGTTTTGTCTGTGTTTCTCCGATAAACGGATTATGATTACACCTTTGATATCTTGAAACTCTTCTTTAGTTAATGCAAAAGGGAATATGATAATAATAGAAAAAAAAAATCTTAAAACTAATTAAACACAGATAAAAATATGTTTTTCACGTATTGATAACCATTCTCGAGCACACATTTTGACTAGCTTCACAACTATATACATGTTTTGCTATGAAGAAAAGGAATATATGTATATCCATTCCCGATAAATAAACGATCGATACAACTTTTGAGGGTAATCAAGAATGGACAATCCAGGGAAAACAAAACAACGTTGGGACACACAGGACGAAAACAATCAAAATAAAAACACAGTACAAGGATGCGCAACGCGAACCTCACCAAAGACCAGGGATGAACCCGTGTATTGACGAAGGGTAAGCTTGATATCATGTTGACAAAGTTCATACACATATCTTTTGAAATTAATTTATGCCATAAAAGTTGCTGACATTTCCCAAATAAGATTTTGATTAAAGAGCTTAAAAGAAGTAATATATTAACACAGTGTAAAATAAGACAGTAATCAAGTGTTCATATCAAAAGCGTATATCAACGTCACCGGAGGTTGACTATATACAAATCCCAAAGTCGATATATTTTTATCTGAAATAGAAAAATAGAAAAATACAACACAACTATATTAAGATAGTGTAAAAATAAATATATGTTCTAAATTAAGAAAAGTTTGAAGATGCCAAACGGATAATGATAAGTCGCAAATCGAAAAAGGACAGAACATACAATAGCCAAAATATTAAGGACAAATGGACAAGCTTAAAGATACCAAACGGGTAATCAAAAATCGTGAATCCAATTAGGACAATGAACTACAAAACATCACACAGAAAATATTCCCATTCATTTTGCGTGTTATCACTTAAAGTTACTGACATTTTCCAATTTGATCACATTTTCATTAAAGTAGGCAAAATAAGCAACATGATAATAAATAACAACCAAAACATCAACAAAACAATACAACATCAATGTCATCAACGTCACTGAAAGTTGACAGTTTTCAAGGACAAAAGTCGATACTAGTTATATTCGACATTTTGCTCGAAAAACGGTAAAAAAATTCAAACTGTTTTAATGGAATCTTAAACGTATATATTTATACCGGCTCTGCATATGCAAGACATCACTGTGTGTTGTGTGTCCAATACTGCCTTTGTCTCTGTTCATTTGTGATTTTCCTTTCGGGTTTCTCTAATGTTTATTTCCCTTTGCATTGAATACTTATTGTATAACAAATCTAGTCTCAAATATTTTAATATGGTTCAGATATTAGTTAGAATGAGTGTGTGATTGTTGGTTAACGCAAATTTAGCAATGTTTCAACTATATCATGGCGAAAACAAGTTAATTTTCAATGAGATGATGATGAGGTCTCCTTCTAGACCAACACGCTGAGTTGGATTTTGATAGCGCTAGCTCACTGAAACAACAGTCCGCGGGTAGGCATATCGCTCCACTCGGACACATTATTCGGATTCCGAGCTGACCAGTCTTTGTTCTTTCTCCTTAATGTTGCGTGCTCAGCGGAGAAACACCAAATACCAATGTTATAGTCTTTGGTTTGACCCGACAGGGGCTCGAACCCACGATATCCCAGACATATGTTAGACAATTTGACCATCACCAAAAATAATAACATCTTTAAATAAATATTTTTTCTATGAAACAATTAGGATAAAGAGTGTTTCTAAATAACCATTATTTATTTGATTGGTCAATCAGTAAGCATGATAACAAACATTCTTATAAAATTCTTATGAACAAAACAAATCAGGTCAACGCAAACTGATAATCGGGATGCCATTTTACTTCTTACAGGGTGTTCTAAAATATGAATAAGCGTTTCCTCTTAAGAAGATACTTCACATATCGTGAAAGGCAATACCCTTGTAGTTTGTCTTAAGGGGATACAGCCTGGCTATACCAATTGATATTAATGTTGTCCAAGGGTTTTTGTGTCTTGTACTTTTAGTGTATTTGTTTGTGAATGGATACCATTCACCCATTTCCCCCCAGGTGGCGTCGCTGTATCAACGGTGGTTAGGAAAACGTTTGTTTTCCGATAAACGCATTTAACCAATGTATTCAAATGTCAATATCATTACCTACGCGGTGTCCTTGATCTGAAGCGTTGCGTAATATGACGGTAGGCACGGCCTATAGAGAGGACGGAAGTGAACATAATAGATTTTATTCTGATATTTCCAATACCTTTTTTCTATTTTATTTCACAGTGACCGGTGACAATCATAGCCTATAGGGCCCAATGCCTGCAATGGCAATGTAAAATTGCATGTACGTGGTTTTTGTTTACTTCATTTGTTGTTTAATGACTTAAATTGCACACGAGTTTTTTTTTGCTTCATTTGTTGTCTTATGACATAAGATTGCACACGAGTTTTCAGACTACATTGAACCCGATTGAAAATTGTACACGTATGTGTTTCACACTGTATAGGGTCTAACCATGTAAATTTGCGTACTCGCTGTTGCTTCAAAAACAATGCAAGAAGAGTTTTAAGATCCCCAAGCGCAAGGGTAGGCAATGCAATGGCCAAAAGAAAAAGGACAATCACTGATCTACAAAACACTACACAGAAAACTATCATTTCCCCCACAGCGATATATTTTTTCACAGGAAACAAAAGTCAGATTTTTATTTTTTGGACATAAAAAAAATCAGTAATTCCCTTCAAATTTTTATCATAAATTTCTCGTTGAGAACTGTAGGGCCGGATTAATGATATTTTTGCATCTTTCGTGTCAATTTATTTTGTTTCTTTAAAATTTCACCACATAATTAATATATTTTTTTTTCAGAAAAAAACATCCTAAAAGTTAAATCGTCGTCCCCTTAATGACATGAATGTGTGTCTCGGCCGCGTCCATGCAGCTTCGTATAATACGAACCGCATCGGTGGCGTAATGGTTAGAGTGCTCGCCTCGAGTGCGGTAGATCGTGGGTTCGAGCCCCGGTCGGGTCATACCAGACTATACAAATCGATATTTTTGCTTCTCTGGTAAGCACGCAGCATTAATGAAAAAGAGCAAAGACTGGTCGGCTCGGAATCAGGATAATGTGTCCGAGTGGGGCGACATGTCTATCCGCGAACTGTTGTTTTAGTGAGCTAGCACTATAAAAATTCAACTCAGTGTGTTGGTCTAGTACAAAGCGGACCTCATCATCATCTCATTGAAAATTAACTTGTTCTCGCCATGATATAGCTGAAAATTTGCTGAATTGACGTTAAACAACAACAATCACTCGTATTATACGTGTCCGGATTTCAAGAACCTTATGCAAGAAAGTTCGACAGTTTAATTATTGCTTCTGATTCGCGGATTTGTCCCGATAAGATTGATTCCTTAAAAAGTAAACCTTCAAAGAGATAAGTTGCATTTTAATACTTGGTGCTTTAACCATTCATATGCTTTTCTTCTATCATCATATGTAGCACTATCATGTAATTTAATCAACACCGCCCAAATATATTTTGTATTTAGTGTAGTATTACCGTTGAAATGAAACAGTACACCTCTTGTTTCGTGACGGCCAGTTTTATTCGGCCCGTTTTATTGGTAGAGGAAACCGGAGTTCCCTGAAAAAACCACCGATCTGCCGCAAGTCACTGACAAACTTTATCATATAGAAATCACATTAGTATTATTACCAATCAATAATAGTCAAGCGACTGTTGATGAAAAATAAAATCCACACATGACTGTTGATGAAAATAAAATGTACACATGACTGTTCATGAAAAAAATCAACATTATCTATAATACGACCCAGGTATTCACGTTTGAATTTTATTTATCAAAATCTTCAGAATGTTTGATGCCTTTATTTGAATGGCTTAAGATAAAGCTGAAATCGTAAAATTTATAATTTTGCTTTTTTCAATTTTCGCAAAATTAGAGCCCACGCAAACAGTTTGTCTAAAAAACGCAAAATTAACACCCCTTCGAAAATAACCACTTAAATAGTAGATTAATAAATGTAGATATTTATGTTTGAGACAGAATATGTTTTTAACATCATGTTGGGGATCAGTGAGTAATTGTTGATTACGGCAATTTTTCAGCTATATCACGACGAGAACAAGTTAATTTTCAATGAGATGAAGATAAGGTCCCAACACGCTTAGTTGTTGTTTTTTTTTTTTTTTTATAATATATATATATAATATATACAAATATACAAAGAATGTGAACAAATATCAAACTTTGTTTAGCAACGTACGTACACGTGTACTATAGTTTCCTCATTCAACAGTTATTGTACGTATGCTATGCGTATTTACTAATTACAAAATTATTGAAATTATTGATTTTCGCTCATGGAGAACATAAGAAAAAATTAATAAGAATGTATTCATATTTATTTTATATTCGCATTCACAGTTAGTAACAGGTGCCCGTGACGCAAATATGATTGCAACGTTGTCCTTGTCTTATTTCAACGTAATGACGTGATAACTTTAGTAATTTAGTAAGATGTCAGAAGATGGTTACAACTTATGATGCATTTGTTGTTAATTTCAGGAATATTGTTATACAAATAAAAAATAATTATTGTAGGATAATTAGATAGAAATTGTGTTTGAAATAATAGTTTACATAGGTTACAAACGTCTAAGCGATAGTAAAACGCTTCGCTAACCACCGTTGTTACTCGAGCGACACCTGTTGAGTAAATTTGGGTGAGTGGTCTCCATTCGCAGGTGCGCAAATGGATCATCAACCATATTTTCTATATGAAGATATGCGCCCACGTTCTACCCTGCTGCGCTTTGATTATTAGCAAAATATAATTCCTATACTACAACAATTGTTCTATACAACAAAAATGCTGAACCGATTCCAGAAATGTACGACAATAAGATAAACATTAGATAACCATTATTTATTTGATTGGTCAAAAGAATAAACATTAGAGAAAACCGAAAGGACAATAATGAATGAAAAATCCAGAAACACATGCAACATTGGGAATAAAACATTGAGGGAAAATATACAAAACAAAAACAAAGCACAGAAAACTAGAAGATTAACACCGACCACTACAAAAACCGGGAATGAAACAAAGCAAAAAAAAAACAACAATAAAATAAAATACTCACAGTGAACCTAACAAAACATCCCGAGATAGAATCCAGTTGCAGCAGTTCCTATTTCTTATAAGATAACAGACGTTTTATAATATAGTCAAGATCCGTATAACACCACTGTATTTAACAACGATAATATTTTCAGTGGTCTGTCTGATCATAGAAAGTTAATAAAGACCACATGTATAATCATATATTATAATAAAAAGACAATGAATACCCAAACAATCGGTGATGAAGATCGATTAAAAGGCACGACCAAGATACAATACAAAACAACAACAGTACAATTACAAAGTTAGAAGAAAAAACACAAAACCTTCGACAACATTAATATTAACTGCCCCAGTGAGGATGTTGTGCCTTCGGACATATAACAACGGTTTTGTCGTGCTGCGATATCTCCCTTTACCTCTTAACACGAACCACTTATTTGTATCTTAGGAACACCTTGTATCAAGTACAATGACTAGATGTCCCCGCACTGCTGGTTGGGTTTGACTTTTGATGTTTAGTTACATGATTTTATTTTTAGAAAGTTGTCAATAATTGAGATAATTAATGTACCCATTCAAATCGTCAATTCTCACAAAAAACGATTGGTTAGCATAAATATTATTAAGGAAGTTTGCCACACTTACTGCCAAACAAACTAACACATACATAGCAAAGTTAGTGCCCACTAATAACCTCCATCAGGCAAGCTAATCCTGATAGCTCGGTCATTAATATTGGTCTTGTGTGACCTGACTTCCAAATCAGACGAAAAAAATACCACGCTTTCTGTATAGTTCCAAAGTTCAAGAGAAAATCGTGGACACAGAACCTAAATTGATATCTCTACAACAAACACACATGCACGCTCACTTTCTCGGCTTCAAGATCTAAGATTATATTTGTTCTATGAAATATATTCAGTGCAAAGTGGAAATAGGTCTATTTTGTTCCAGTTAATACTACATTTTATTATTCCATTTCTAGTTAGCAGATTCATTGGATTCTAAATTTAACATGTTAATTGACTCATTCTAAGAAAAATGCCTTCATTTAAAAGTGCGACAATAAAATAAAAGAATAAGCATTAGAAAAACCGATAGGGCAATAATGAATGAAAAATCCAGAGACACGTGCAACATTGGGAACACAACATTGAAGGAAGATATACAAAGCAAAAACAAAAACAATGAAAGCACAACACAGAAACCTGAAAAGACCAACGTCGGCCACTACAAAAACCTGGGATGAACCTAAAGATGTCAAACCTCGACCACTACAAAAACCTGGGATGAACACATAAAGATGATCAACGTCGATCACTACACAAACCTGGGATGAACCTAAAGATGGCAAACGTCGACCACTACAAAAACCTGGGATGAACACATAAAAATGACCAACGTCGACCACTACACAAACCTGGGATGAACCTAAAGATGACCAACGTCGACCACTACAAAAACCGGAGATGAACCTAAAGATGACCAACGTCGACCACTACACAAACCTGGAATGAACCTAAAGATGACCAACGTCGACCACTACAAAAACCTGGGATGAACTTAAAGATGACAAACCTCGACCACTACAAAAACCTGGGATGAACACATAAAGATGACAAACGTCGACCACTACAAAAACGTGGATTGAATCAAAAGATGACCAACGTCGACCACTACAAAAATCTGGGATGAACCTAAAGATGACCAACGTCGACCACTACAAAAACCTGGGATGAACCTAAAGATGACTAACGTCGACCACTACAAAAACCTGGGATGAACCTAAAGATGACCAACGTCGACCACTACAAAAACCTGGGATGAACCTAAAGATGACCAACGTCGACCACTTCAAAAACCTGGGATGAACCTAAAGATGGCCAACGTCGACCACTACAACAACCGGGGATGAACCTAAAGATGACCACCGTCGACCACTATACAAACCTGGAATGAACCTAAAGATGACCAACGTCGACCACTACAAAAACCTGGGATGAACTTAAAGATGACCAACGTCGATCACTACAAAAACCGGAGATGAACCTAAAGATGACCAACGTCGACCACTGCAACAACCTGGGATGAACCTAAAGATGACCAACGTCGACCACTACAAAAACCTGGGATGAACCTAAAGATGACCAACGTCGACCACTACAACAACCTGTGATGAACCTAAAGATGACCAACATTGACCACTACAAAAACCTGGGATGAACCTAAAGATGACCAACGTTGACCACTACAAAAACCTGGGATGAACCTAAAGATGACCAACGTCGACCACTACAAAAACCTGGGATGAACCTAAAGATGACCAACGTCGACCACTACAAAACCTGGAATGAATCTAAAGATGACCAACGTCAACCACTACAAAAACCTGGAATGAATCTAAAGATGACCAGCGTCGACCACTACAACAACCGAGGATGAACCTAAAGATGACCAACGTCGACCACTACAAAAATCTGGGATGAATCTAAAGATGACCAACGTCGATCACTACAAAAACCTGGGATGAACCTAGTGAACGAGAAGGGTAAGCAGTAAAATATCAAATTATAATGCAATTATAATGTAACGCGTATTGCCATTGGCTATCGAGGGCTGTCAAATCTGCAGTTGACATGCCTGAAGGAATGCTACATTCCTACGCCGAATGCACTTGTTTGTAAACAATATGCTGACCCAGATATTTCCGACTATCAATTTGACGCTGACGCTGACGACATATTTAGGAGATGACTGTATTGTATTTGAAATTTTCACGGCATCAATTGGAGATTTGATGGGCGCAAATCGAGTTTACTGTCCATTCTAATGCAATACTGAAAATAAAAAAGTATTCTTGCATATCCCTGGGACTAAAAATCACAAGCATTAAAATTCCGGGAAATAATGTTGAACGACATTGGCACATAAACAACATGACGTCATATGAAGACTTCCAGTTTAAAATGTAAAGATCAGACGTTATGTGGCTTCGTGTACGCTTCAATTTAGATAGAATTTAACTAAAATAAGTTTTCAAGGTAGGCATTTTAATTATATTTGTGTATTGTTGTGCATATGGCATGTAGGATTTCACGTTTTCAAGATGACGGATCCTTAAACAACTACATTACTATTTTTTTAGCGGCAGGAATTTGAAAAGTGCATATATTTCGTCATTTATTTGTATGTTTTCAAACTAGTGTATACACATAGGGAGAATTTCATAAGAATATGAATAATAGTACTATTATTCCTTAAATAGCAAGAGAAAAATGGTAACCCCTTATATTAGTAGTTGTTTTATTTTTTTATTCTGGCAAATACACAAAGTTAAAATCTACAATGATATTATTTTAGTAATATTGCTACTTTTTTGTAGTATTTGCTAATTTTTACGCCCAATACATGCAACATAATACATAAACAGACCATGACTCTCAACATGTGACACACACATAGACAATCGTCAATCATGTTTGCACTAAGATAGAATATGAGAGGTACGCATCTTAGAGATATATATAGGTTTTGTTAATGGTGCTTAGCCCCTTTTCAACAATAGTTCACTTATATCCTGTCGGTCAGTTGAATTGGTAGAGGGAACCGGTGTACCCGGAGAATACCATCGATCTGTAGCAGGTCACTGACAAACCAGATATGTGTAACCGAACTTTATATCATGTTGTGAAAATTCATAAATATATATTTTTTTAATTAAATGATACCATAAATATTCTCTTAAAGCTACTGACATTTTACCATTAAATACAATTTTGATTAAAAAGCTTAATATATTAACACATTGTAAAAATAAAACAATAAATATCTGTCAATATCAAGAACGTTCAACAACGTCGCCGGACGTCGACAATTTACAAATGCCAAAGTCTATATATATCTTTTCTTATGAAAAAGAAACACCTATTAAAAATACAGCAATTACAACTATAAGACCATAATTAGTCCAGTCAATCTGCGAAAAATCCCGGATAAATTGCAACAGAAAAATAAAGTAGCCTATTATCTTTATATACATATGTTTTAAGAAATATAAAAAGTCGCAATAACAATAATATGGGGAAATGCACGAATTTATTCACGAAACACTAATGATTTGGTCTTGAAATAAGAGTAATACAAAAACTACCGAACTCCGAACAATCTTACAAAGGGAAAGTCAATACTCATAAGTATATACACAGACAAAATCAGTCAACAACCGGAAAACTGTGAAAACCGTAATGACCCTGACTTGTTACAGGCATTTCTAAAGAAATGGTGGGTTGAATCAGATTTTAAAGCGCCAAACCTCCCGCTTTCATTACGGCTCAAAGTTTCCGACTGTCACTATAACAGTATTTATAACAATACTTGAACAAAACAGGTAAAACAGTTGTCAAAGCAGCACTAAACTCAGTGAAGTAAATGTCAAAGACACTTTTACGTCACACATTGATAAACAAATATTTTTGACTTTTTTGTTGACACCCTATTTTGATACATTTTCACTATATGACGGCAAGTACGCTCCGTACGATATTATGAAATACGGAATCGTCTTTGGTATTGCAGACAATGAATAGAAGTAAGCACATTGTTATTGAAAATTATTCATGAAATGTTAAGTATATTTCAATATAAAGGAAAACACACATTACAGTCGAAATATAATATAATAAATGCACCAGAAATGTACGATCTTTCCCATTTTACCGGACGTAAAGAAGACGATTTTTTCCGGACCTACTTTTTTTTAAAATGCTCTTTAAACATGATTATTTCGCAAAATAAACATTAAAATCTGAAACTTTTAAATTTTAAATTTGCAATCATAGGGCATATTTTCGGGGTCAAGTCATTATTCTGACAGCCCATTTCTCCGACCACCCATTATTACGACATCCCATTTCTCCGACAACACATTATTACGACAGCCCATTTCTCCGACAACCCATTATTCCGACAGTTCATTACTCCGACAAGGACAAATATCTACATTAATTTTGTGATATTTTTAAAACCTGGCCCTAGCGCCATAGAACATACGAATTTTCTTAAGTATGAACAAATTCTCAACAGCCATGATCACGTAGAAATGCTAACATATAATTGGCTGAGAATGGAAATTTCCATTAATCCGACAATGCACATTGTCAAATAGAAATAAAACGAGTGCAGCATACCCTCGGGTAAGCGTTTTGGGTAATGTGCAATGGCGACAATTTGGATACAAAATGAGGATATGACATACTAAGGGCTCATTTATACTTCCCTAACGACGGTCGCCGGATATCTCTAAGATGCATACCTCTCATATTATATATTAGTGCAAACATGTTTGACGGTTGTCTGTGTCTGTGTCATATATCTAGTTTGTCAGTGACCTGCTGTTTTATCCGGATACTCGGTGTCCTCTACCAATACAACTGACCGCCAGGATACGAAGACAAATAACGTCTGATCTTTACATTTTAAACTGGAAATCTTCATATGATGTCACGTTGTTTATGTGCCAAAGTCGTTCAACATTATTTCCCGAAATTGTAATGCTTGTGATTGTTAGACCCAGGGATATGCAAGAATACATTTGTATCTTCAGTATTGCATTAGAATGGACAGTAAACTCGATTTGCGACCATCAAATTTCCAATTGATGCCGTGAAAATTTCAAATACAATACAGTCATCTCCTAAATAGGCCGTCAGCGTCAGCGTCAAATTGATAGTCGGAAATATTTGGGTCAGCCATATTGTTTACAAACAAGTGCATTCGGCGTAGGAATGTAGCATTCCTTCAGGCATGTCAACTGCAGATTTGACAGCCCTCGATAGCCAATGAAAATACGTGTTACTTTATAATTTCATTATAATTTGCTATTTTACTGCTTACCCTTCTCGTTCACCTAGGTTCATCCCCGGTTTTTGTAGTGGTCGACGTTGGTCATCTTTAGGTTCATCCCAGGTTTTTGTAGTGGTCGACGTTGGTCATCTTTAGGTTCATCCCAGGTTTTTGTAGTGGTCGACGTTGGTCATCTTTAGGTTCATCCCCGGTTGTTGTAGTGGTCGACGATGGTCATCTTTAGGTTCATCTCCGGTTTTTGTAGTGGTCGACGTTGCCATCTTTAGGTTCATCCCAGGTTTTTGTAGTGGTCGACGTTGGTCATCTTTAGGTTCATCCCAGGTTTTTGTAGTGGTCGACGTTGGTCATCTTTAGGTTCATCCCAGGTTTTTGTAGTGGTCAACGTTGGTCATCTTTAGGTTCATCCCAGGTTTTTGTAGTGGTCGACGTTGGTCATCTTTAGGTTCATCCCAGGTTGTTGCAGTGGTCGACGTTGGTCATCTTTAGGTTCATCTCCGGTTTTTGTAGTGATCGACGTTGGTCATCTTTAAGTTCATCCCAGGTTTGTGTAGTGGTCGACGTTGGTCATCTTTAGGTTCATCCCAGGTTTTTGTAGTGGTCGACGTTGGTCATCTTTAGGTTCATTCCATGTTTGTGTAGTGGTCGACGTTGGTCATCTTTAGGTTCATCCCCGGTTGTTGTAGTGGTCGACGTTGGCCATCTTTAGGTTCATCCCAGGTTTTTGAAGTGGTCGACGTTGGTCATCTTTAGGTTCATCCCAGGTTTTTGTAGTGGTCGACGTTGGTCATCTTTAGGTTCATCCCAGGTTTTTGTAGTGGTCGACGTTAGTCATCTTTAGGTTCATCCCAGGTTTTTGTAGTGGTCGACGTTAGTCATCTTTAGGTTCATCCCAGGTTTGTGTAGTGGTCGACGTTGGTCATCTTTAGGTTCATCTCCGGTTTTTGTAGTGGTCGACGTTGGTCATCTTTAGGTTCATCCCAGGTTTGTGTAGTGGTCGACTTTGGTCATCTTTATGTGTTCATCCCAGGTTTTTGTAGTGGTCGACGTTTGCCATCTTTAGGTTCATCCCAGGTTTGTGTAGTGATCGACGTTGATCATCTTTATGTGTTCATCCCAGGTTTTTGTAGTGGTCGAGGTTTGACATCTTTAGGTTCATCCCAGGTTTTTGTAGTGGTCGACGTTGGTCTTTTCAGGTTTCTGTGTTGTGCTTTCATTGTTTTTGTTTTTGCTTTGTATATCTTCCTTCAATGTTGTGTTCCCAATGTTGCACGTGTCTCTGGATTTTTCATTCATTATTGCCCTATCGGTTTCTCTAATGCTTATTCTTTTATTTTATTGTCGCACATTTAAATGAAGGCATTTTTCTTAGAATGAGTCAATTAACATTTTAAATTTAGAATCCAATGAATCTGCTAACTAGAAATGGAATAATAAAATGTAGTATTAACTGGAACAAAATAGACCTATTTCCACTTTGCACTGAATATATTTTATAGAACAAATATAATCTTAGATCTTAAAGCCGAGAAAGTGAGCGTGCATGTGTGTGTGTGTTGTAGAGATATCAATTTAGGTTCTGTGTCCACGATTTTCTCTTGAAATTTGGAACTATACAGAAAGCGTGGTATTTTTTCCGTCTGATTTGGAAGTCAGGTCACACAAGACCAATATTAATGACCGAGCTATCAGGATTAAAATTGTTTATAACTAACCAGAATATATGACCTAGGCCACCTTTGTCTATCCTGTTTTCGCACTGTTGTTTTCTTGCTCTTATAGAAATTGATATTATTTAACTTTGAGCTTGCCTGATGAAGATTATTAGTGGGCACTAACTTTGATATTTATGTGCTAGTTTGTCTGCCAGTAAGTGTGACAAACGTCCGTAATAATATGTATGCAAACCAATCGTTGTTTGTGAGAATTGACGATTTGAATGGGTACATTAATTATCTCAATTATTGACAAATTTCTAAAAATAAAATCATGTAACTAAACATCAAAAGTCAAACCCAACCAGCAGTGCGGGGACATCTAGTCATTGTACTTGATACAAGGTGTTCCAAAGATAAAAATAAGTGGTTCGTGTTAAGAGGTAAAGGGAGATATAACACCACGACAAAACCGTTGTTATATGTCCGAAGGCACAACATCCTCACTGGGGCAGTTAATATTAATGTTGTCTGAAGGTTTTGTGTTTTTTCTTCTAACTTTGTAATTGTACTGTTGTTGTTTTGTATTGTATCTTGGTCGTGCCTTTTAATCGATCTTCATCACCGATTGTTTGGGTATTCATTGTTTTTTTATTATAATATATGATTATACATGTGGTCTTTATTAACTCTCTATAATCGGACAGACCACTGAAAATAGTATTGTTGTTGAATATAGTGCCGCTATACGGATCTTGACTAAATTATAAAACGTCTGTTATCTTATAAGAAACAGGAACTGCTACAACTGGATTCAATATCGGGATGTTTTGTTAGGTTCACTGTGAGTATTTTTCTTTTTATTGGGTTTTTTTTTTTTTTGCTTTTGTTTCATTCCCGGTTTTTGTAGTGGTCGGTGTTAATCTTTTAGTTTTCTGTGCTTTGATTTGTTTTGTATATCTTCCCTCAATGTTTTATTCCCAATGTTGCATGTGTTTCTGGATTTTTCATTCATTATTGTCCTTTCGGTTTTCTCTAATGTGTATTCTTTTATTTTATTGTCGTACATTCTAGGAATCGTTTCAGCATTTATGTTTTATAGAAAAATTGTTGTAGTATAGGAATTATATTGTGCCCAACATGAATTCAAAGCGCAGCAGGGTAGAAAGTGCGTGCATATCTTCATATAGAATATAAGGGTAATAACAAAATTACCGAACTCTTAGTTTTACAAAGGGAAAGTCAAAACTCATAATTATATAGACAGACAAAATCAGTCAACAACCGGAAAACTGTGAAAACCGTAATGACCCTGACTTGGTACAGGCATTTCTAAAGAAATGGTGGGTTGAATAAGATTTTAAAGCGCCACACCTCCTGCTCTCATAGAAAATATGCTTGATGATCCATTTGTGCACCTGCGAATTCACAGACAAATACACTAAAAGTACAAGACATAAAAACCCTTGGACAACATTGATATCAGCTGGTATCGCGAGGCTGTATTCCCTTAGGACAAACTACAAGGGTATCACCTTTCACGGATATGTGAAATGTCCTCTTAAGAGGAAGCGCTTATTCATATTTTAGAACACCCTGTAAGAAGTAAAATGTGTTGAGTTGACCTGATTTGCTTTGCTTATAAGAATATTATAAGAATGCTTGTTATCATGCTTACTGATTGACCAATCAAATAAATATTGGTTATTTAGAAACACGCTTTATCCAAATTGCTTCATAGAAAAAATATTTATTTAAAAATGTTATTATTTTTGGTGATGGTCTAATTGTCTAACATATGTCTGGGATGTCGTGGGTTCGAGCCCCGGTCGGGTCAAACCAAAGACTATAACATTGGTATTTGGTGTTTCTCCGTTAAGCACGCAACATTAAGGAGAAAGAGCAAAGATTTGTCGGCTCGGAATCAGAATAATGTGTCCGAGTGGAGCGATATGCCTACCCGCGGATTGTTGTTTCAGTTAGCTAGCGCTATCAAAATCCAACTCAGCGTATTGGTCTAGAACAAAGCGGACCTCATCATCATCTCATTGAAAATTAACTTGTTCTCGCCATGATATAGTTGAAACATTGCTAAATTGGCGTTAACCAACAATCACACACTCACTCTAACTAATATCTGAACCATATTAAAGTATTTGAGACTAGATTTGTTATATAATAAGTATTCAATGCAAAGGGAAATAAACATTAGAGAAACCCGAAAGGACAATCACGAATGAACAGAGACAAAGGCAGTATTGGACACACAACACACAGTGATGTCTTGCATATACAGAGCCGGTATAAATATATACGTTTAAGGTTACTTTAAAACAGTTTGAATTTTTTTACCGTTTTTCGAGCAAAATGCCGAATATAACTAGTATCGAATTTTGCCCTTGTAAACTGTCAACTTTCAGTGACGTTGATGACCGCTGTTGACATTAATGTTGGATTATTTTGTTGATGTTTTGGTTGTTATTTATTATGATGTTGCTTATCTCTCCTACTTTAATCAAAATGTGATCAAATTGGAAAATGTCAATAACTTTAAGTGATAACACGCAAAATGAATGGGAATATTTTCTGTGTGATGTTGTGTAAATCATTCACGACTTTTGATTACCCGTTTGGTATCTTTAAGCTTGTCCATTTGTCCTTATTCTTTTGGCTATTGTATTTTCTGTCCTTTATCGATTTCCGACTTAACATATAATTATGTTTATATTATCTTAATATAGTTGTGTTGTATTTTTCTATTTTTCTATTTCAGATAAAAATATATCGACTTTGGGATTTGTATATAGTCAACCTCCGGTGACGTTGATATACGCTTTTGATATGAACACTTGATTACTGTCTTATTTAACATTGTGTTAATATATTACTTCTTCTAGGCTCTTTAATCAAAATCTTATTTGCGAAATGTCAGCAACTTTCATGGCATGAATTAATTTCAAAAGATATTTGCATGAACTTTGTCAACATGATATCAAGCTTACCTTCGTCATCAAACGGGTCCATCCCCGGTCTTTGGTGAGGTCCGCGTTGGGCATCCTTGTACTGTGTTTTTATTTTGATCGTTTTCGTCCTGTGTGTCCCAATGTTGTTTGGTTTTCCCTGGATTGTCCATTCTTGATTACCCTCAACAGTTGTATCGATCGTTTATTTATCGGTAATGGATATACATATATTCCTTTTCTTCATAGCAAAACATGTATATAGTTGAGAAGCGAGTCAAAATGTGTTCTCGAGAATTGTTATCAATAGGTGAATAACATATTTTTATCTGTGTTTCATTAGTTTTAAAATCTTTTTTTTTCTATTATTATCATATTCCCTTTTGCATTAACTCAAGAAGAGTTTCAAGATACAAAAGGTGTAATCAGAATCCGTTAATCGAAGAAACACAGACAAAACAATGGCAAAAAAAGGACAAAAGGATTAACAACGATCCACAAAACATGCAAAAAATACTAAAGATCGAGTAAAACGAACGCCACTAAAACAGGAGGGGAACTCAGGTTCTACAGAAGTGTAAGGAGTTCCTGCTCCACTTAGTTATTAAATACGTTGTGTACAAAATACAGATAAATACAAATTTAACTACCACACATAGCAGTAGATAGGGTCACGCATGTGGGAGAATACATTATTAATTAAAATCTGATTAAAAAAACACCTTTATTGTTACAATACATTTAATATAGCATACAGATAACAACATTATAATTAGTCCTGTTTGGTGACAACACTTTGTTTTTTATGCATGATTTAATTTGATATTAATATTGCACTCTAATTGGCAGAAATTCCTGGAGCAACATTGGTTATTTTTGATAACCTGGGTTTGTAAAGCGACGAAGTAAAAGCTAGTTGTATTGGCCCAAAATCGCATTTCATAATGAAACCAAAAATGAGCAAAATCCACCATATCGGAACAAATTCGATTCTCATAATACAAATATACACGACTGTTTAATTTTCTGGCTTGGCAAATGTGGAATTAAACAGGTCATATATATATCCAACACCCCTTCATAGTGAACTTGTGTGGTCATGCAAATGGCTTCCACCTGTGAATAAAGTGTCTACTCTCTCACATATCTGTATGATCAGCATTGCAATACACGACGTTTGAATCTTGAATCTTGTGCATACTACATTCAATATTCAGGACACAGAAGTTGTCGTATGCATAATATCAGTTTTATAAAAAAAAAACTGATGGCCTTAAGCATCGCGTAAATATTATATGGTACACAAGGCCACTATAAGACATAATAGGGATACAATTGTCAACTTTTGGAAAGAAAAGAAATAGTCTCGTACTCAGAAGAGGGACAGTAAAAAGTCTGAATACAAACTGCAAGCTTCACTGCAACGTATGAGTAGTGAATTTCAAGTGTTTCTAGAATAAGCTTCATTAAAGAGACCTGATGGCCTCAACCTGCATTTAAATATTAGATAGTACACCAGACCATGGGAATCCATAACTGTCAATCAATACTCAACTTTGAAATAAATTGTTATTGGCAATACCATATTTCGTCTTCTGTACACAAGTGACAAAATGTACTATTATCTTCCGGAAAACTTCTTAAAAGATAAGATGATACCTTTCTTTAAAAAAGTTTTGACTGGTAGAAATTTGACTATTGTTGTCAAATAATAGGTAAATGTCAGGAATGGAGCTAATAACTTAATATTGAAATTAAAATGAAGAGAAACTCTTTCGGAACAATACAATAGAAATAACGTTCCATATGATATTGGATGAAAAGTGTGTGAAGGTTATACAAGCATTCAAAATTTCAAACAACAGCTCATAAAACTGTCATGGCTCTTAGAGAGCACGCTAGAAAAGACCTTGAATTAAAATTTAAGAATGTTCCTGTCTTGATTAAAAAAAATAGGCCAATAGCTTAGCCAGTTAGACAGGGAAAGCTGCTGAATTTCAGTAGTCAATGTATTGTTTTTATGGAAAATGTATTTTTGTTCCACATGATAGGAAAACAGTGTGTTGCTGTCCTCATAAGAACAAAAATATTTTGACTGAGGAAGGTTCTGAAAAAAAAATTACGAGCACAATGAAAATCCACTATCTTGACAGAAATATATCAACCCTATTCATTGATTTAAAAAACACACTTTCTCTGTTAAAATATTTTTGGATTTGCATCAAACTTATGACACTAAAAAAAATAATAAGAATGTTTTCTGTAGATTTTAATGGAAATAGTGCAATAAATTATTTTACAAATACATGTAATGGTTTTCAAGTATTAAAACAAAAATCAGCTATTGCCATCATTTAGCATTTATCTTCGTCCATAAACATTTAAAACTATTTTTACTAACCACAGGCCCAATTAGAACCACACATGATAGATATATTACATGGGTGATTGTCAACATTACATGTTTTTCATTTGATTCAAAAATTCAACATGGCTTCTACGACCAATTCTTTCTGATGCTGAAGTTTCAAAATCTTTTATGAAACCACACGTGGGATGAACATGTTATTTTGTAGGAATATGTGATATTTGACCCTCTTAAACAGTGTTGTTTTTGTCCATCGAAAATCGAAGATGGCCACCACTGCAGGACAAATAAAAAAAATTCATCTCAGAAACTAGATATTTGATTGTACCCAAACTGAACATGTGTAATCGTTGAATGGTCCCTTACAAATTATCTTTTTTCTCTGAAAATCGGAAATCCAAGATGATAATGAGGATAAATTTAACAACAGGAAAAACATTTAACAATTAATCCTATCTGAAACAGTTGAAGCATTTGTAGGCACATTTGGGTGTGTATTGGGCGGTTCTTTACAAAATATCTGGTCTTAAGATGATAGAAAATGTTTGGCATCAAAATGGTGTATGAAATTACACACTCATGATTGCTTTGCTTTCTTTTTTTCTCTTTGTGGATCTGAAAACCAAGTTAGCAGACAACACATGCTTTGGGGGCCTCAGTTTTACTCTTGTTTATCCAATTTGAATTGGATTCCTAAAATAATCGAGACATATAGAATCTAACACCGGCAAAAGTGCAAGACAGGGAAATCTCCGACACCCAACACAGAGATTTCCCTGTCTTGTACTCTTTGCCCGTGTTTGATTTTATTACTCACTTTTATCTGCTGTTTTTAGTGTATTGTTTGACAGCTATGTACTTTTAGCAGACGATCATGTAAACAATGTGAGTTATTTCCCTTTCATGTCAATCAAAAAAAGTAGTTCGTATTTTTGTGCTTTGCGTGAAGGATATTATGTAATAATATGGCTGATTGTTAGGATTTGCGTGTTTATAAAAGATTGAAAACTTATATACAGTGAATTGTTTATTTTAAAAAGGAAAAGCATGTAGAATTGGGGGGGGGGGGGCAGTTGTCATAAACTGTACAGCATGCATTTGCCGGTAAAACGCACGTGATTATGTTATCTTGCACTAGTGCAAGATAAGAAAATCTCACATTGCTAAAAATAGGAACTGGTCTGTCTCAAAAGTGAGAGAAGTGAGTCTTGTTTTATTTTCTTATATTTCTATAGTTTGGTTTTAGTGACATAACATACAATACAAAAAACATACACACAATGTTAATTTTTATAAGCATAAAGTGTCCTCAATTCTAGAAAATGAGGAGCATTATAAAGAATACTAATTAGGTTTAAAGGACTTCTTAGTTTATCAACAATGGTAAAGTCTTACAATTTTGTTTTACTTTATCAAAATGGTGTTGATATACATTTTGTATCTACATTGTATATGAAAATGAATAATTTATATGAAATAACACTCCTAATCAATGTTATTAATACAGACCCGTCCATCTCTTTGTATCTTTCTATGAGGCCATTCTTCAATTTGAAATTTACCAGCACAAATTCTGAATTTACTAAATATATTTTGCTTTCCAAATTTGAATGTGAAAGATAGTAATTTAGTTTACCAAGATGGTTGATACATATTAATAATAGACAAATATTTTGATTTTCAGGTTTCAATTTTCATCATCAAATTTAAAACTGAAATCCATATGTTTTACACAGGATATGCTATTATGAAGGACAATTCCAAAATACCAAATACATTTATTCATTGCAAATAAAACCTCTGACAAGACAAGGTAATGAAGACAAAACAAGATATTTCTATAGAAAAGGTGGCACATCTTGTAACTATGGCATTAATTAGTGGGAAATTCAGACAACATTGATTGAAAACCAAGTCTGAATTGGTCCTCCCACAGGCGCTTGTGATATGAAATCACCCCCCTTTTTTTAGCTTTCTGTTTACACATTTATTTTCAATAACATTTCTCTATTATTTACTGTCTTTTTTACTTTATTAAACATGTGTATATCCATACAATCGTGTGGTAATACCATCTTAAATGTGTCTTAAATTGTTATTATCCAAAAGGCAGTAGAGAGGGCCTACACATGTAAGAGTCTACGGTAACGTTGTTGTCAGATATTTCAGCAGATAAACAATACAAATCAATTTGTGAAGAAGGGATAGCTCCTTTAAAGCACATCTGTAAAACATGTATTTAAGGAAAATTTTTACTATGCTGATTATTAAAAATAAATGAAAATGAAAACGACGATTCCATTACATCATACATGACGTTTACTGTGACGTAGCTTATCGGGAATATTTACACGTCCGCAATCGATATTACAAAAACCTTACGTTCTTAAAGTGTTTTAAAAAATCTTTTTTAGCATTTGTTTATTAAATTTTAAAACATGCAATAGAACAACGGCATCCCGAAGACTGATCTTGGAAAATGTTTAACAGTCAACAGACTTGATCATTAGATACGATATTTTCATATGACAAAGTAGACAGGGATTGAACGTAACAAGAAAAATCCAATAGAACTCGAAAAAAGTTTTTTTTTGTTGCATATTTGACCTTTCAATCTATTCGCACATTCAATTAAATGAAATTCAACACTTTGCCACACATTTTTCTTGAAGAATAGGATATCCTGAATCCTCCAGTTCCTTCATGTCTTGTATTGAACATCGGTGTGCCGTTGTTCTGTTCGGTTTCAGTGGTCACGATGTTACTTTGCTAATTGCTTTCTCTTTAATTTCATTTTGAGTAGATCATACATAATTGCATTGGTTTATGGTTTAAATGAGTAAAATTAATGCATTTCCGCGTGTATTGAACCGAAAAGGAAAAACACGTGTTTTATGGATTTTCTTTTGTAGCTACCAAAACATGACTATGCATTTACATTAATTTCTAAGGTTGTTGTTTACACTTAGACACAAAAACGGAATTTCCATTGATAATTTGATATGGTGGAAAGTCGATTATGGGTGTGTCTCTTCTTATAAGGAATAGTGATCTTCATCTTCACAGGGATACGATATACGTCAGCAATAATATTTGATCTTTGTTGAACCACATTGACCTCGTAGCAATAGGGCAATAACCGACATTGTGTATCTACGTCTCATTCTGGAGAAAGAGTGACACTAATTGACATATGGTGAATAGTCAAATGAAAGAGCCGGATGTCGAAACAAATCATATAATATGACATAATACTTGTGCGTTCTGTTTACGTTATATGCATTTATGTTGACAATGAGGCTATGAGTAATTTAGTGATTGATCTTTACAGCCTACTATATCAATAATTTTTTGTCCTTTTGTCCTTTTTAGACTATCGGAATGTTTATCCTTTATGACTTCTGATCACCCCTTTAGTATCTTCAAACTTTCCACTGAAGATACAACATGGCTAATACAAGCTACATTTAATGAGATGTTGATGATGTCAGCTTTGTACTAGATCTACACGCGTAGTAAATGTTTATAGTGCTGGCTCACTGTAGCAAAAGTACGGGGGTAAACACATATCTCCACTTGGACACATTGTTTTAATCCCGAGACAAGCAGTCTTAGTTCTTTCTCTTAATTGACTCGTGCTTACCGGATAAGTAGCAAATATCAATTGAATAGTCTTTGATTTAAGCCGGTCCGGGGCTCGAATCCACGATCTACTGCACTGGTGGAGAGCACGCGAATCACACTACACGATGAAATTAAAATAAAGATGAATAATGGATGAAAACAGCAAGAATACATACTGTCGAATATAATAAATGCTCAATGATAGTTTTAATTAAAACGTATATACATTGTATCAAATTCAGTGCGCAAGATGCGTTTCTGGGATAAATTTAATCAGGTACGCTCAAAGTCAAAATATTCGAAAGCCAAATAACGTAAAGGTCTTTGTGAGCAACACAACCAAAGGGTCTAAACAGGATAGCAACAAACCTGCTAAGATCATATATACCTGAGGGACGAGAACCTTAGTTTTAATATTAATTACATGATTTAAGAACTGTACATTTTGCAATAGAATATATGTAATAAATCATGTCAGTGCCGAAGCTCTGACTACCGGGGTAATTAGAAATCGTTTATCACAGAAAGATAGACAATACCGTGGTCAAAATAAAAAGGATAAATAGATAAACGATCATCCACAAAACGATACATAGAAAAATAAAGATTGAACGACGAGAATCCAACTCAAATGGGATCAACTCGTGTAGTCTAGAAGAGTAACCGATTCCTGCTACACTAGTAGCACCCGTCGTGTTACTCCTTGTGAAATTTAAACAAATGGGCAATAACTCATGTAAGAGTAAATGGTCGATATTGTTACTACGACAAACGGACTATATCCGTGGTCATTTGTGACACAGATATTCTGTAATGCTTAACCAGGCTATGATGACTACCGTAACATTTCTGAAGAAATAGAGTCATTTTGAATATCAGTCAGTGTCTTCCACATTAACCATAAGCTTCTTACAAAGATTTATTTGAACCACAAGTGCTGTATTGTTGCATCAACTGAGTGTTACATGTATATACTCCCTATAAATTTACCGCGATTAATATACATGAAAAGTTCACAATGGGAACATATAAATTGATATTGTGTCGTAAAGTTTCGTTATTTAGCAGTCCCCACTGTCAATTCCTAGATGTGGATCAATGTATGAAGCAGACCTATCTGTATCGGTGATATCCTTTATTTCAAGCTCAATGGAATATATGCGATCAATAGTCACAAACCTTTGAATTTTTTGATAAACGAATATAAGCTATATAGCGGAACTTGAAATTTAATGACCGGGCTCGCTTCTTCTTTGTATATCCAGAAAAGTCCAGCCCCTGAATGAAGTCTGGTTCTTAATTATTAAGACACAGTTGGTGAGAAAGGTAGCACATTTACTGTATGTGTGTTTGCTTGGGCATAGTGGTGTCCAACACATACTGTACCAAATCAGGGTCATTACGGTTTTCACAATTTTCCGGTTGTTGACTGAATTTGTCTGTTTATAAACTTATGAGTTTTGACTTTCCATTTGTAAGATTGTTCGGAGTTCGGTAATTTTGCTATTACTCTTATTTGTCTTAATTTTTTTCGTTTTGTGTACCCAATGTTGCCACTTTTTCTGGATGGACCATTTTGATTGCACCTTCCGTATTCTCCTAACGTTTATGTCCAAGACCTGATGTTTTATTTTTTATATGAAATAAGATTTATCCTTTCTAAATACAATTCTTTTTCCATCTGCATTGACTCTTCTGTTTGCTGATACAAGTCGAGAACCATTACTTTTAATTTAGTGATTAAAGTTGTGCTAACGTTGAAGTTTGGTTGATACCATCAACAGTGAATGCTTGATTAATCTTTTTATTTGTCGCATAATCTGCTCCGAATATTCGGGTGTTGATTGAGGTTGTTGTCACATTGTAATATGGTCAGTGCCGTCTTAGCGCATGAATATGCTGAGCAGTTTCCTGGGAGCCCATGAGCACAGGGATCCCATTCTAATATATGTACGCGTGTTTTTTAATGTTTAAACACTGATTTATCTGGTAGTACCAATACAATAAACATATGTTTAATTTGATCGACATTTATATTTTTATTCCTGTGAGTATTTGTGTAGGTGTGGGACCCGGTGAACAGCAAAGTCAGGTCGTCTAATGTTGTTAAGACGACCCTGATATGGTCGCATTTTCAAAGTTAAAATTAGTCAACATGTCAACGCTATTTAATTGCCATTCCTTTCTGGTTGTTGATCAGATATGCATGCAAAGACAATATTAGTGGAGTGTCCTAAAATATAAAGTTTATGTGTATGATGCTTAAAACCTGGGACAAATGAGAGGTTCAATTCAGCTTTGCCCCGAATACACATAAACTTATAATTTAAGTCACTGCATTAATAGAGTGTGTTTATCCTACAGAAAACAATCACATTAATCCATTAACATTTTTATTTTAAATTGAATAATACAATTGTACAATTATCCTTTGATTTTCCCCTTTGATATTTTCTACGGGAGGAGAGGTGGATTTAAACCTAGGTTCCCAAAGCCCAGCAGGTAACAAGCGAAAATTGTACCAGAAACAAGGCTATATATCGATCAGTGATAGCATATAACAAACATTATCCTGTCAGTGCAATCTGCCTACTCAAATAGAACAAGTACAGGATATATATTTTTTGTATGATGTTTAACGCCAATTTCAACAATAGTCCAGTTATATAATGGCGATTAACTGCAGGATAGAAAAAATATACATATGTATACAACCGAATATCAACAGTAACAAATATATAAAATATCTGTATATGTATATGCTGCTAGTTTCATACTCCTGTCATTCGTTTCTCTCTCTCTCTTTGTACATCGCTAATCTAAGAATTTGGTTGACCATCCTTGTTACTACCTTGTGATTTAATGTACTGTAATATGCATGTAGCGTCTCAATATTCATGACGTCACTAGTAATATTAACAATGAATCATATGATTACACAATATTTCCTACTTTGGTTGAGTAACCTCACAATACCACGACATCATCAGTAATAATGGCAATAATTGCAATAATTATCTTGTTTATGAAATGTTTCTCACTTTGGTTGAGTGACCATCAGATGTGGATATTGATGACGCACAATATGCATCACGTCACCAGTAATAATGGCAATGAAATCATTTGATCATAAAATGTTTCGCACGTTGGTTGAGGGACCGTGTGATGTTGATAACCTCACAATATCACAACACGATTAGTAGTAATGGCAATAATTATCTTGTATATGAAATGTTTCTCACTGTGGTTGAGTGATCATATGATATGGATATGGATGACGGCACAATACCCATGACGTCACCAGTAAAAATGTCAATGACTCTCTTTGTCTATTAAATGCTTAACACTTTGGTTGAGTGACTGTCTGATATGGATACCTAAAACGTCACAATATCCATGACGTCACCACTATTAATATCGATAATTATCTTTGTACATAGCATGTTTCCAATGACTTTCTGATATTTATACTGATAAGATAAAATAGAATGGGTTTATTACAATGAAATGAAAAATAACAATATACCACACTGGGGGAACAATTCTACAATCTAATAGGGAAATTTTAGAAAAAGGCAAACTATAGACCCCTTTATCGGTAATGTGTGCCTCATTCCTTTGAAGTGTGGCGATAGATAAAGCTAAGGTTGACGTACTAGACCATATCTGAAATTGTTTGGGTCAGTTCATCATTTGACATGCGCTGACCAACGCGGAAGGATATGTACTGTGACACAATCATGCTAGGCCAATGTCGGTTGTCGCTAATGAAAACAACGTCACGCTGTTTCGGGAAGTATATTGTAAAATGCGGTTGTTTGCAATAAAATATTCAATTAAATTTGAAGAAAAAATTTATTAATATAATTCACTTTGCTTCCACGGTAAATTCCTATTAATCAAACTACATCTTGGCGAGATTTCCACCGGGAAATCGTCTGTTCCTATATGAAAATCTACAAAAATGCATGAAGCATGAACTATTTTAAGATGATCAACTAACAAAATCTAGATGTCTTGATGTTCCATTTGCCATATACACTAACTACTAAAAATGTATTAAGATTCAACATAAACAAAGTACTATCCAGTAACCAGGAAAATGACAATCTTTTTACGCCTCACCATTATTTGATGGTATTATATTTCTCACGGCATGTGGTGATGATTTTATCTTAAGATGTGAATGAATCTACATATCCGATGGAAGTATTGGGGATTAATTCTTGTGCAAATCCTGCTCCACTAGTGACACACGTCGTGTTACTGTTAAACTACACGACCATCATGTGATATGGACACAAGTATTCGCAAATAAAAATAGCATTAACATGAAACATCTTACAAAACAAACTAAATAAGACGAACCGAACATCCAATCAGGATAAATGTCATTCGCCTGTCTATCATATTATGACTGACGATGGACATTTCAATTTGCCGAACTGTTAAATAAACAAGTTATTTTCATGGGCTGAAATGTCCTGGATATCAGGTAAGATATGTTGTTGTTTTCTAAAAAGAGGACGTTGATATCCTTTTTAATTGAACTAAATGTGTGAAGTCAATGATTTTAATTCGATTGAGTAAAAGTACATGAACACACAGAAACATTTATTCAAAGATCCTGATGTTGCCGAAAACGTGTCCACTATTCAAAACAAATATGTTGTTGATCCTGCAAATAAGTCTTCTAACAACATCGTTCATGCCTTCATATAACATTACATTTATTGTTTAGTGTTTGTTTGTGTGTTTGATGGTGCATAACATCCCTTTCAATACTATTTCAGTTATATCGTGACGGTAAGTGTTATTGGTGGAGGAAAGTGGAGAACCCGGAGAAAACCACGGGCCGGTCGCAAGTCACTGACAAACGTTATCACATAATGTTGTACACCTCGCCCTGATCGAGATTCGAACTCGCAAGTGAACAAAAAACATTGATAATCACAAATCAGTCTTGTCTTATTTGGTATATGATCTTCATTGTACTGGATGCCAAAAGTACACATATATCCATACATACATAGGGATTGGGTGGCGCAATGAGTTAGGTAGTTCAATTACCTAACAACTCAAACACATCTATTATCAATACAGCGTGGGTTCGCGCCCGTATTTGTAAATTTCAAAAAATGTGTGCACTCGATTCGCACGCACAAGTGATAAAGCTTACCAGTCGCTTGCCCATGGTCGGTGGTTCTTTCCGGGTATTCTGGCTTCTTCCACCATTAAAACTGGTCGCCATGATATAGCTGAAATATTGCTGAAAGTGGCGTTAAGCACAATAAATCAAATCAAATCAACAACCAAGCAGACAACGTTATATCGCAGGAGATGTCAAAACCGGTTCCCAGTGTTTTGATGATTTCAATATTAAAAACTTTGTAGCACTACTAAAATACGTAACGCTTATTCATGGAATGATAAATATCAACAGGACGAGGTCATTTAAATGTTGAATTGTTTGATGCTCAAAATATTTGCCCAGTTTTTATTTTAACAGCAGATTGTTATTAGAATGCATATTATAGTTGGGTACAACCGAAATACAATTTGAAGATGTCGTTGACCTAGTGAAGAAAAAGACCGGTCGAAAATAAACTTTTTCATGATTGAACAAAATACATATTATACTATATCTTCTTTATATACATATTTGCCTTGCATGCTATAATTAGATATATCGCGGAATGCACTATGCTGAGTTTTGATCTGATAGGAAAAATGGAAGAGGATGACATTCCTGATCTGCTGTTTACTCTAGATTTGAAAAATCTGTTTACTCTAGATTTTGAAAAAATCGTTTGGTGCAGTGGGATGGTCTTTTCTGTATAAGCATTTCAATATTTAGGTTTTGAGGATTTTTTTCGTTCTTGGATAACAACCTTTAATAATGAAATATGCAGCTGTATTACATCAAAAATGTATATATCAAATTAAGTGCACACTTCTGGGAAAAAGCTAGAAGCAATAAAGTCAAAGGGCCTAAGCAGGATATCTGAAATTGGCTAAGGTCACATATGCATGAGAGCGGAGAACCGAACCTAAGTTTGATTCATAATAACTTTACTTAGGAACAGTACATGTCAGTAATACATGTATCTATTAAGCCATATCATTGCTGATGATAGCCTCGTGAACTAATAGTCCACCAGCAGAGCTATCGACCCAGTGATAGTAAGAAAAACGTAGGTATTTAATTTTATGCGCACGACGCGTTTCTGGAATGGCCTTCATCGGGTACGCTCAAATTCGAAAGATCGGAAAGACAAAAACAATTTTGGGAGCAATAAATGAAAAAGGCGTAAACAGAATAGCCATCAAATGAAAACTTCTCTGATTATTTTAATTTGGGTGGGAGTGTACGTCGGGATGATATTATGTAACTTTATCTATTTATATTGGTTCTAGAATTCCTCGGTGCAGCCTTAAATAATTATAAAGATATTACTGGAGTACAAATAGAAAGCATTGAATTTCTTCTCAGCAGATACTAAATATTGGCCGCATATGTATGTTTTATGACAAGGTATCATCTGTTTTATATTCGTTATTCTTTGATAGAGCTAAAGTTTTGCCTAAATTGTGACAATATAAATTTTTAACCTTAACCTATAGTCTATCATATTTTGTTCTTAATGATATCTAAGTTCATTATTCTGTGGTGAAGCCATATTTTTGCCTAAATTGTGTTAGTACATTTTTTTTTAACTTTAACCTAAAGTCTATCATATGTTGTTCTGAAAATATCTAAGTTCAATTTCTCTTTTCCTTTTGTTTTCTGTTATTTTTGTTTATTATTTTTTTTAATTCCTACGTATTTTAGAACTCTATATGTTGTATATATACTTTTCAATTATAATTGTTTATCTCATTGTGTCAATTCTTGATATATGTTTTATTGTACATGTATATTGTATGTTATGCACTGTAAAGCGCTTAGAGTAATATTGTTTTAGATTAAGCGCGATAGAAGAATTGTAATAATAATAATAATAAATGATAATATGCAGATGATTCGTCTTTAGTTTTAGATGATAATTCTCAATCGTTAGAAAAGTCATTATTTATACTATCCATTTTCTCAAAATATTTTGGTTTAAAAGTAAATTTAGACAAAGCAGACGCAGCATGAATTAGCTCTAAATATGGATCGGGGGAGGACTATTTCCTCCAACATAATATAACTTGGAATCATATATGTAGATACAATATGATCTAAATGCTCCAAACAAAACCTATTTTTAATTTTCTAGATAAACTTCAAATTATTAATAAGATACTAAGTGATTGGTAATGGCGTGATTTGACATTTATTGTGAAAATTACAGTTGGCAACTCACTTGCATTGCCAATTATAATCAATATTTTAATAGTTCTGTCAAACCTCCTAGCAATATATTAAAAGATATACAGACAAATAACACGTTTTATGAATTTCTGTGGAATAGAAACAGTGATAACGTTAAAAGGGAAATATCAACAAAAAGTTACGAGGATGGTGGTTTGAAAATGATTGATATCAAACTTTACTGCCAAGCATTCACAATAACATGCATTAAGAAATATATATACCCTTTAACTATTTCTGCGTAGAAAATACTGTTAATTGATTCTTTAGAAAAATGGGGTAGGCACAAAATTTAATTACTTGGAAATGAAGGACTGAACACTTTAAACCCTTTTTGGAAAGACATTCTTGACAATTGTAGTAACCTACAAAATGAAAAAGTGATAGATGAAAACGATGTCTTGAGCCAGTCCGTATAGCTAAATAGTAAAATCAAAGTCAACAACTAATTTCCTTATTTGAAGAATTGGATTGAAAAGGACATTTATATTATAAATGACGTACTTGATCAATATAAACAAATAATGAGCTATGACAATTGTCAGGACACATATCATGTTGACACCACATTCATAGAGTGCTATGGTATTATAAGTGCAATACCATGGCAATTGAAGCACCTGATCAATACCTGTCACAATTTAAGATATACAGATGATATGTGTATTCATCAGTTGCAAATTGACCCAAAACTCTGTTAATATTTCAAAGATAGTTTATAGATAAAAACACAGTTGTTCCTGTGGTCAAATAATTTGTATATAGAAGAAGCCGTAGTCGTCTTATTTTTGCATAATACTTTTCATTTTCAACAAATTATATATTGTCATGTTTCCAAAATAAACTATTTCACAGAATTGTTGCTCTAAATCCCTATCTCTCTAAGCGCAAGATATAAGAAACTGAACTATGTTCCTTTTGCAAGCATACACCACGTCAAAATGATAAAACAATTATTGTTGTAATATATGAACATTTAACCCAACAGTGTTAGAATTAGATTTTAGAACACAAACTTTATGTTCTCCCTTTACAAGATTTGACCTCTCGTCGTTGATAAACTGCAGTACCAATCACTTAGCGATATGACCAGCTGCATATATCAGTCGTCCACATCCGCTATTTAGAATATAGCTTCAATACTGTCTCATAGGTCAATTCTGAGGGAATGCATAAGACACGAGTTTAAGCGTGGGCATATGGCACACACGCACGTACGTCAGTGGGAGCTGTCAGGTGTTCTACCAATCCTCTTTCTAGATTTTAACTTTTATTTTTACAGCTGTCAAAACAGCATTAACACATTTGCTTTCTGTTAGTTATATACCATCATTCCACATACGCTACTGCAATCTAGAATTAACTAATTGATTCAGTGTTGTTTCTCAAAGACGAATGGAGAACAAAGATATCAGTATATTGGTATTGGCACATACAAATCTTCCTTTGTCAAAAGCCAATCGAAATCTAGTAATACAAATAAACAAGACAAGATCATTCAAATGTTAGATTTATTTTATTGACAGCACATGTGTCTTGTTTGGTGGACGGGTCTTTCAACAGAAGATTGGTATTTCAATGGGTAAGAATTGTACTTCGCTACTCGCCGATTTGTTTCTACACGCTTATCAGGCAGACTTCCTTCAAAGGCTTCTCAAAAATAAAGATAGAAAGTTATTCCATTCCATTAATTTGTCACTGAGCAATTGTCGATTTGGTGATTATCTCCATTGCATATATCCAAATAAGTTATGAGTAAAGGATACTACTCACATTCAAAGGTATGCTTCGTACCTTGATATTCACCTTGAAATCGACAACGAAGGGATAAAAAAAAAACCATGACAAACGCGATGACTTCACTTTTCCAATCGTTAACTTCTCTTTTATCAGTAGCAATATTCCAACATCATCAGCGCAAGGAATTTACACATCACATTTCATACGCTATCCTAGAGCTTGTGTCCAGTGCAGTGCAAAAGCTATTCAAACAAGGTTACGTTGCTCCTACGTTGAGATCATCGCTACAAACATTATATAATGAAGTTCTGTACGTTTTTACCCCCAGTTGTTTGTAGGGGGCTCATGTCTGATATATTTTATCTGTGTTTGCGCATAGGGATGTCGTGAGTAGCATGTCTGGTGTCTTATAAAAGGTGGGAATTGCTTACCCTTAGCGGACACCTGTGTTCGCCCATGTTTTTGGTGGGGTCTGTGTTTCTCATCTTTTTAGTTTTCAGTGTTGTGTGTTTGTGTTGCTTCTCTTTCTCCTGTGTCCTGTGCTTTGTGTGCACAATGTTGCCAGTTGCTCTGGCTTGTTCATTCTGGATTGCCCTTCGGTTGTCTCTTACGTGTTTTTACTTGAAATATTTGGTTATTGCTAAATATTTATAAGTCTTTGACCTGGCAGTGTTAGAATTATAGTTTTCAGCTGATCAATTTGTATTATCCCTCCACTGGATATGAACTCAGACCATATATTATCAATAAGATGCTGTTGGTAAGGATTTGTAGAAATACATATTACAAACATTAAAAATGTAATATTTTCAATATATACAGAGCTAAGGTGTTGTATACAATAGTCATACAATTACAAATGTAGCCAGGACATATAAAAATGTTATCTAATTTGCACTCCCAGCGGTACACGATACACAAACATGCTCTGTAACTCGTTGGCGGTAGTGTTAATTACAACTATGCTGATAGAATGCGCGCCCACATATTACATTTTGTGCGGGTTGAAAAAGACTATAAAACGCCATCGTAAATAATTTTACACGACCATAAATCACCATGTCTATAGTGTTACCATTCGCACCTTCTTTTAGTTTAGCTGATTTATCTAGAGAAATCGTATCTAGTGTCATCCACACGGTGAGCGAAAATATAAGACTTGTAAGGAAAATATCACAGTTTTTATCTCCGCCATTCAAATCATCAACACTGATTTCTACCAAGGGCAAGAAATAGCTGCAATTAATATTACCGCGATAAAACAAACATTTGTGCATATCAAATACTTCCAATTGGAGATATATTAAAAAACAATATCGAAATATTTACCACACATATGGATATTTTCATAGGAGTGTTTGCAAAACAGGAGATCGCGGTGACATTCATATCATGTTGTACTTTGTTTTTAGCAACAAGAACTTGTTAATCATTTTATAGTAATAAACTTGGACATAGAAAGAAGATCACTAAAAGAAAATAGTTCAACTTGAAGGTATGGGAGGTGCTTATTTCACTGCAAATGAAAAAGTATCCTTGAAGCCAGAATAGAGCTTGATAGAATATCTTAATACTATAGGTAAATGGAAAGAATGTAAGACGATGATGAAAAAAATGTAGAAGAATGGTAGAAAGACATTAAAATTTGTAATCACGTTGACTTACAGTAGAGAACAATCATTTATTATTATTGTGTCATATGAATATTATGTAATTTGTAAAATATAACTAAATATAAAATTAAATATGCATACTTTTATTTTTATTATTTTGTCAATTTGTTCAGAAAATGATAGTAGCACAAATGATATATCTTAGATTACGACACTCATATATGTATAATTGGTTTTTGGCAAAAACAAAACGAAAGCACATCTGTCAGATTAAATGACATTTGTAATGTATGTCTTTCAAGATCCTATTTTACCGAAATTAGGAAAAGTGTATCGGGGAATATTTACAATGGTTGCAAATGTGCTTTATCTGCAATTTAGAAAATAGAAAAATATTTAAATGCTGCAAAAGTCATGCACTATTCATATTTTTACCGGTTTCCTTTGACGAAATAATATTATTTCTTTTTAATTCTGCTGTAATCTTGGATTTTTTTGGCTATGTACCTTACATTACAAACTGGTTTGGTTTGGTTTGGTTTGTGATGTTTCGCGCCACTTTCAACAATAGTTCAGCTATATCGTGGAGGTCAGTTTTATTGGTGGAGGAAAGAAAACCACGGACCTGTCGCAAGTAACTGACAAACTTTGTGTCAAGTACACCTCGCAATGCAAGAGGTTCGAACTCACAACTTTAGTGGTGATAGGCACTGTGTGCACAGGTAGTTGTAAACCCAACTACCATGCGAACACGACAACCCCAATAGCGACAACAATGATAAATTGAAAACAAACAATATTATAATACTGGAAAAATACTACGTTTATAGTGTAATGCCTTTCTATGTTTGAATACAATCGTTTGACTTTCAGCCTACCAGGTTATTCTGCATAATAGCTATTAGAAAACAACAGAAAAATAAAAACAGCACAAACAACTAATAATCAATGGAAGACAAAACAAAAATAGAAACAACAGCAGTATTTACCAACAGCCATTACAAAACAACAGAAAAATAAAAACAGCATTAACAACTAATAATCAATGGAAGACAAAATAAAAATAAAAACAACACCAACAAGCATTTACCAATAGCCATTAGAAAAGAACAGAAAAATAAAAACGGCACTAACAAGTAATAATCAATGGAAAACAAAACAAAAATAGAAACAACACCAACAAGTATTTACCAATAGCCACTAGAAAACAACAGAAAAATAAAAACAGCACTAACAACAAATAATCAATTGAAGACAAAACAAAAATAAAAACAACACCAACAAGTATTTACCAATAGCCATTAGAAAACAACAGAAAAATAAAAACAGCACTAACAACTAATAATCAATGGAAAACAAAACAAAAATAGAAACAACACCAACAAGTATTTACCAATAGCCATTAGAAAACAACAGAAAAATAAAATCAGCATTAACAACTAATAATCAATGGAAGACAGAGCAAAAATAAAAACAACACCAACAAGTATTTACCAATAGCCATTAAAAAACAACAGAAAAATAAAAACAGCACTAACAACAAATAATCAATTGAAGACAAAACAAAAATAAAAACAACACCAACAAGTATTTACCATTAGCCATTAGAAAACAACAGAAAAATAAAAACAGCACTAACAACTAATAATCAATGGAAAACAAAACAAAAATAGAAACAACACCAACAAGTATTTACCAATAGCCACTAGAAAACAACAGAAAAATATAAACAGCACTAACAACTAATAATCAATGGAAGACAAAACAAAAATAGAAACAACACCAACAAGTATTTACCAATAGCAATTAGAAGACAACAGAACAATAAAAACAGCACTAACAACTAATAATCAATGGAAAACAAAACAAAAATAGAAACAACACCAGTATTTACCAATAGCCATTAGAAAACAACAGAAAAATAAAATCAGCATTAACAACTAATAATCAATGGAAGACAGAGCAAAAATAAAAACAACACCAACAAGTATTTACCAATAGCCATTAAAAAACAACAAAAAAATAAAAACAGCACTAACAAGTAATAATCAATGGAAAACAAAACAAAAATAGAAACAACACCAACAAGTATTTACCAATAGCCATTAGAAAACAACAGAAAAATAAAATCAGCACTAACAACTAATAATCAATGGAAGACAAAATAAAAATAGAAACAACACCAACAAGTATTTACCAATAGCCATTAGAAAACAACAGAAAAATAAAATCAGCACTAACAACTAATAATCAATGGAAGACAAAAGAAAAAGAAAAACAACACCAAGTATTTACTTATAGCCTTAAGAAAACAACAGAAAAATAAAATCAGCATTAACAACTAATAATCAATGGAAGACAAAACAAAAATAAAAACAACACCAACAAGTATTTACCAATAGCCATTAGAAAACAACAGAAAAATAAAAACAGCACTAACAACTAATAATCAATGGAAAACAAAACAAAAATAGAAACAACATCAACAAGTATTTACCAATAGCCACTAGAAAACAACAGAAAAATAAAAACAGCACTAACAACTAATAATCAATTGAAGACAAAACAAAAATAAAAACAACACCAACAAGTATTTACCAATAGCCATTAGAAAACAACAGAAAAATAAAAACAGCACTAACAACTAATAATCAATGGAAGACAAAACAAAAATAGAAACAACAGCAGTATTTACCAACAGCCATTTGAAAACAACAGAAAAATAAAAACAGCATTAACAACTAATAATCAATGGAAGACAAAATAAAAATAAAAACAACACCAACAAGCATTTACCAATAGCCATTAGAAAAGAACAGAAAAATAAAAACAGCACTAACAACTAATAATCAATGGAAAACAAAACAAAAATAGAAACAACACCAACAAATATTTACCAATAGCCACTAGAAAACAACAGAAAAATAAAAACAGCATTAACAACTAATAATCAATGGAAGACAAAACAAAAATAAAAACAACACCAACAAGTATTTACCAATAGCCATTAGAAAACAACAGAAAAATAAAAACAGCACTAACAAGTAATAATCAATGAAAAACAAAACAAAAATAGAAACAACATCAACAAGTATTTACCAATAGCCACTAGAAAACAACAGAAAAATATAAACAGCACTAACAACTAATAATCAATGGAAGACAAAACAAAAATAGAAACAACACCAAGTATTTACCAATAGCCATTATAAAACAACAGAAAAATAAAAACAGCATTAACAACTAATAATCAATGGCAAACAAAACAAAAATAGAAACAACACCAACAAGTATTTACAAATAGCCATTTGAAAACAACAGAAAAATATAAACAACACTAACAACTAATAATCAATGGAAGACAAAAAAAATAGAAACAACACCAACAAGTATTTACAAATAGCCATTTGAAAACAACAGAAAAATATAAACAGCACTAACAACTAATAATCAATGGAAGACAAAAAAAAATAGAAACAACACCAACAAGTATTTACCAATAGCCATTAGAAAACAACAGAAAAATATAAACAGCACTAACAACTAATAATCAATGGAAGACAAAAGAAAAAGAAAAACAACACCAAGTATTTACTTATAGCCTTTAGAAAACAACAGAAAAATAAAATCAGCATTAACAACTAATAATCAATGGAAGACAAAACAAAAATAAAAACAACACCAACAAGTATTTACCAATAGCCATTAGAAAACAACAGAAAAATAAAAACAGCACTAACAACTAATAATCAATTGAAGACAAAACAAACATAAAAACAACACCAACAAGTATTTACCAATAGCCATTAGAAAAGAACAGAAAAATAAAAACAGCACTAACAACTAATAATCAATGGAAAACAAAACAAAAATAGAAACAACACCAACAAGTATTTACCAATAGCCACTAGAAATCAACAGAAAAATAAAAACAGCACTAACAACTAATAATCAATTGAAGACAAAACAAAAATAAAAACAACACCAACAAGTATTTACCAATAGCCATTAGAAAACAACAGAAAAATAAAAACAGCACTAACAACTAATAATCAATGGAAGACAAAACAAAAATAGAAACAACAGCAGTATTTACCAACAGCCATTTGAAAACAACAGAAAAATAAAAACTGCATTAACAACTAATAATCAATGGAAGACAAAATAAAAATAAAAACAACACCAACAAGCATTTACCAATAGCCATTAGAAAAGAACAGAAAAATAAAAACAGCACTAACAACTAATAATCAATGGAAAACAAAACAAAAATAGAAACAACACCAACAAATATTTACCAATAGCCACTAGAAAACAACAGAAAAATAAAAACAGCATTAACAACTAATAATCAATGGAAGACAAAACAAAAATAAAAACAACACCAACAAGTATTTACCAATAGCCATTAGAAAACAACAGAAAAATAAAAACAGCACTAACAAGTAATAATCAATGAAAAACAAAACAAAAATAGAAACAACATCAACAAGTATTTACCATTAGCCACTAGAAAACAACAGAAAAATAAAAACAGCACTAACACTAATAATCAATTGAAGACAAAACAAAAATAAAAACAACACCAACAAGTATTTACCAATAGCCATTAGAAAACAACACAAAAATAAAAACAGCACTAACAACTAATAATCAATGGAAAACAAAACAAAAATAGAAACAACACCAACAAGTATTTACCAATAGCCACTAGAAAACAACAGAAAAATATAAACAGCACTAACAACTAATAATCAATGGAAGACAAAACAAAAATAGAAACAACACCAAGTATTTACCAATAGCCATTATAAAACAACAGAAAAATAAAAACAGCATTAACAACTAATAATCAATGGCAAACAAAACAAAAATAGAAACAACACCAACAAGTATTTACAAATAGCCATTTGAAAACAACAGAAAAATATAAACAACACTAACAACTAATAATCAATGGAAGACAAAAAAAAATAGAAACAACACCAACAAGTATTTACAAATAGCCATTTGAAAACAACAGAAAAATATAAACAGCACTAACAACTAATAATCAATGGAAGACAAAAAAAAATAGAAACAACACCAACAAGTATTTACCAATAGCCATTAGAAAACAACAGAAAAATAAAAACAGCACTAACAACTAATAATCAATTGAAGACAAAACAAAAATAAAAACAACACCAACAAGTATTTACCAATAGCCATTAGAAAACAACAGAAAAATAAAAACAGCACTAACAACTAATAATCAATGGAAAACAAAACAAAAATAGAAACAACATCAACAAGTATTTACCAATAGCCACTAGAAAACAACAGAAAAATAAAAACAGCACTAACAACTAATAATCAATGGAAGACAAAACAAAAATAGAAACAACAGCAGTATTTACCAACAGCCATTTGAAAACAACAGAAAAATAAAAACAGCATTAACAACTAATAATCAATGGAAGACAAAATAAAAATAAAAACAACACCAACAAGCATTTACCAATAGCCATTAGAAAAGAACAGAAAAATAAAAACAGCACTAACAACTAATAATCAATGGAAAACAAAACAAAAATAGAAACAACACCAACAAATATTTACCAATAGCCACTAGAAAACAACAGAAAAATAAAAACAGCATTAACAACTAATAATCAATGGAAGACAAAACAAAAATAAAAACAACACCAACAAGTATTTACCAATAGCCATTAGAAAACAACAGAAAAATAAAAACAGCACTAACAAGTAATAATCAATGAAAAACAAAACAAAAATAGAAACAACATCAACAAGTATTTACCATTAGCCACTAGAAAACAACAGAAAAATAAAAACAGCACTAACAACTAATAATCAATTGAAGACAAAACAAAAATAAAAACAACACCAACAAGTATTTACCAATAGCCATTAGAAAACAACACAAAAATAAAAACAGCACTAACAACTAATAATCAATGGAAAACAAAACAAAAATAGAAACAACACCAACAAGTATTTACCAATAGCCACTAGAAAACAACAGAAAAATATAAACAGCACTAACAACTAATAATCAATGGAAGACAAAACAAAAAGAAAAACAACACCAAGTATTTACTTATAGCCTTTAGAAAACAACAGAAAAATAAAATCAGCATTAACAACTAATAATCAATGGAAGACAAAACAAAAATAAAAACAACACCAAGTATTTACCAATAGCCATTATAAAACAACAGAAAAATAAAAACAGCATTAACAACTAATAATCAATGGCAAACAAAACAAAAATAGAAACAACACCAACAAGTATTTACAAATAGCCATTTGAAAACAACAGAAAAATATAAACAACACTAACAACTAATAATCAATGGAAGACAAAAAAAAATAGAAACTGCACCAACAAGTATTTACAAATAGCCATTTGAAAACAACAGAAAAATATAAACAGCACTAACAACTAATAATCAATGGAAGACAAAAAAAAATAGAAACAACACCAACAAGTATTTACCAATAGCCATTAGAAAACAACAGAAAAATATAAACAGCACTAACAACTAATAATCAATGGAAGACAAAAGAAAAAGAAAAACAACACCAAGTATTTACTTATAGCCTTTAGAAAACAACAGAAAAATAAAATCAGCATTAACAACTAATAATCAATGGAAGACAAAACAAAAATAAAAACAACACCAACAAGTATTTACCAATAGCCATTAGAAAACAACAGAAAAATAAAAACAGCACTAACAACTAATAATCAATTGAAGACAAAACAAAAATAAAAACAACACCAACAAGTATTTACCAATAGCCATTAGATAAGAACAGAAAAATAAAAACAGCACTAACAACTAATAATCAATGGAAAACAAAACAAAAATAGAAACAACATCAACAAGTATTTACCAATAGCCATTAGAAAACAACAGAAAAATAAAAACAGCACTAACAACTAATAATCAATTGAAGACAAAACAAAAATAAAAACAACACCAACAAGTATTTACCAATAGCCACTAGAAAACAACAGAAAAATATAAACAGCACTAACAACTAATAATCAATGGAAGACAAAACAAAAATAGAAACAACAGCAGTATTTACCAACAGCCATTTGAAAACAACAGAAAAATAAAAACAGCATTAACAACTAATAATCAATGGAAGACAAAATAAAAATAAAAACAACACCAACAAGCATTTACCAATAGCCATTAGAAAAGAACAGAAAAATAAAAACAGCACTAACACCTAATAATCAATGGAAAACAAAACAAAAATAGAAACAACACCAACAAATATTTACCAATAGCCACTAGAAAACAACAGAAAAATAAAAACAGCATTAACAACTAATAATCAATGGAAGACAAAACAAAAATAAAAACAACACCAACAAGTATTTACCAATAGCCATTAGAAAACAACAGAAAAATAAAAACAGCACTAACAAGTAATAATCAATGAAAAACAAAACAAAAATAGAAACAACATCAACAAGTATTTACCATTAGCCACTAGAAAACAACAGAAAAATAAAAACAGCATTAACAACTAATAATCAATGGCAAACAAAACAAAAATAGAAACAACACCAACAAGTATTTACAAATAGCCATTTGAAAACAACAGAAAAATATAAACAACACTAACAACTAATAATCAATGGAAGACAAAAAAAATAGAAACAACACCAACAAGTATTTACAAATAGCCATTTGAAAACAACAGAAAAATATAAACAGCACTAACAACTAATAATCAATGGAAGACAAAAAAAAATAGAAACAACACCAACAAGTATTTACCAATAGCCATTAGAAAACAACAGAAAAATATAAACAGCACTAACAACTAATAATCAATGGAAGACAAAAGAAAAAGAAAAACAACACCAAGTATTTACTTATAGCCTTTAGAAAACAACAGAAAAATAAAATCAGCATTAACAACTAATAATCAATGGAAGACAAAACAAAAATAAAAACAACACCAACAAGTATTTACCAATAGCCATTAGAAAACAACAGAAAAATAAAAACAGCACTAACAACTAATAATCAATTGAAGACAAAACAAACATAAAAACAACACCAACAAGTATTTACCAATAGCCATTAGAAAAGAACAGAAAAATAAAAACAGCACTAACAACTAATAATCAATGGAAAACAAAACAAAAATAGAAACAACACCAACAAGTATTTACCAATAGCCACTAGAAAACAACAGAAAAATAAAAACAGCACTAACAACTAATAATCAATTGAAGACAAAACAAAAATAAAAACAACACCAACAAGTATTTACCAATAGCCATTAGAAAACAACAGAAAAATAAAAACAGCACTAACAACTAATAATCAATGGAAGACAAAACAAAAATAGAAACAACAGCAGTATTTACCAACAGCCATTTGAAAACAACAGAAAAATAAAAACTGCATTAACAACTAATAATCAATGGAAGACAAAATAAAAATAAAAACAACACCAACAAGCATTTACCAATAGCCATTAGAAAAGAACAGAAAAATAAAAACAGCACTAACAACTAATAATCAATGGAAAACAAAACAAAAATAGAAACAACACCAACAAATATTTACCAATAGCCACTAGAAAACAACAGAAAAATAAAAACAGCATTAACAACTAATAATCAATGGAAGACAAAACAAAAATAAAAACAACACCAACAAGTATTTACCAATAGCCATTAGAAAACAACAGAAAAATAAAAACAGCACTAACAAGTAATAATCAATGAAAAACAAAACAAAAATAGAAACAACATCAACAAGTATTTACCATTAGCCACTAGAAAACAACAGAAAAATAAAAACAGCACTAACACTAATAATCAATTGAAGACAAAACAAAAATAAAAACAACACCAACAAGTATTTACCAATAGCCATTAGAAAACAACACAAAAATAAAAACAGCACTAACAACTAATAATCAATGGAAAACAAAACAAAAATAGAAACAACACCAACAAGTATTTACCAATAGCCACTAGAAAACAACAGAAAAATATAAACAGCACTAACAACTAATAATCAATGGAAGACAAAACAAAAATAGAAACAACACCAAGTATTTACCAATAGCCATTATAAAACAACAGAAAAATAAAAACAGCATTAACAACTAATAATCAATGGCAAACAAAACAAAAATAGAAACAACACCAACAAGTATTTACAAATAGCCATTTGAAAACAACAGAAAAATATAAACAACACTAACAACTAATAATCAATGGAAGACAAAAAAAAATAGAAACAACACCAACAAGTATTTACAAATAGCCATTTGAAAACAACAGAAAAATATAAACAGCACTAACAACTAATAATCAATGGAAGACAAAAAAAAATAGAAACAACACCAACAAGTATTTACCAATAGCCATTAGAAAACAACAGAAAAATAAAAACAGCACTAACAACTAATAATCAATTGAAGACAAAACAAAAATAAAAACAACACCAACAAGTATTTACCAATAGCCATTAGAAAACAACAGAAAAATAAAAACAGCACTAACAACTAATAATCAATGGAAAACAAAACAAAAATAGAAACAACATCAACAAGTATTTACCAATAGCCACTAGAAAACAACAGAAAAATAAAAACAGCACTAACAACTAATAATCAATGGAAGACAAAACAAAAATAGAAACAACAGCAGTATTTACCAACAGCCATTTGAAAACAACAGAAAAATAAAAACAGCATTAACAACTAATAATCAATGGAAGACAAAATAAAAATAAAAACAACACCAACAAGCATTTACCAATAGCCATTAGAAAAGAACAGAAAAATAAAAACAGCACTAACAACTAATAATCAATGGAAAACAAAACAAAAATAGAAACAACACCAACAAATATTTACCAATAGCCACTAGAAAACAACAGAAAAATAAAAACAGCATTAACAACTAATAATCAATGGAAGACAAAACAAAAATAAAAACAACACCAACAAGTATTTACCAATAGCCATTAGAAAACAACAGAAAAATAAAAACAGCACTAACAAGTAATAATCAATGAAAAACAAAACAAAAATAGAAACAACATCAACAAGTATTTACCATTAGCCACTAGAAAACAACAGAAAAATAAAAACAGCACTAACAACTAATAATCAATTGAAGACAAAACAAAAATAAAAACAACACCAACAAGTATTTACCAATAGCCATTAGAAAACAACACAAAAATAAAAACAGCACTAACAACTAATAATCAATGGAAAACAAAACAAAAATAGAAACAACACCAACAAGTATTTACCAATAGCCACTAGAAAACAACAGAAAAATATAAACAGCACTAACAACTAATAATCAATGGAAGACAAAACAAAAAGAAAAACAACACCAAGTATTTACTTATAGCCTTTAGAAAACAACAGAAAAATAAAATCAGCATTAACAACTAATAATCAATGGAAGACAAAACAAAAATAAAAACAACACCAAGTATTTACCAATAGCCATTATAAAACAACAGAAAAATAAAATCAGCATTAACAACTAATAATCAATGGAAGACAAAACAAAAATAGAAACAACACCAACAAGTATTTACAAATAGCCATTTGAAAACAACAGAAAAATATAAACAACACTAACAACTAATAATCAATGGAAGACAAAAAAAAATAGAAACTGCACCAACAAGTATTTACAAATAGCCATTTGAAAACAACAGAAAAATATAAACAGCACTAACAACTAATAATCAATGGAAGACAAAAAAAAATAGAAACAACACCAACAAGTATTTACCAATAGCCATTAGAAAACAACAGAAAAATATAAACAGCACTAACAACTAATAATCAATGGAAGACAAAAGAAAAAGAAAAACAACACCAAGTATTTACTTATAGCCTTTAGAAAACAACAGAAAAATAAAATCAGCATTAACAACTAATAATCAATGGAAGACAAAACAAAAATAAAAACAACACCAACAAGTATTTACCAATAGCCATTAGAAAACAACAGAAAAATAAAAACAGCACTAACAACTAATAATCAATTGAAGACAAAACAAAAATAAAAACAACACCAACAAGTATTTACCAATAGCCATTAGAAAAGAACAGAAAAATAAAAACAGCACTAACAACTAATAATCAATGGAAAACAAAACAAAAATAGAAACAACATCAACAAGTATTTACCAATAGCCATTAGAAAACAACAGAAAAATAAAAACAGCACTAACAACTAATAATCAATTGAAGACAAAACAAAAATAAAAACAACACCAACAAGTATTTACCAATAGCCACTAGAAAACAACAGAAAAATAAAAACAGCACTAACAACTAATAATCAATTGAAGACAAAACAAAAATAAAAACAACACCAACAAGTATTTACCAATAGCCACTAGAAAACAACAGAAAAATATAAACAGCACTAACAACTAATAATCAATGGAAGACAAAACAAAAATAGAAACAACAGCAGTATTTACCAACAGCCATTTGAAAACAACAGAAAAATAAAAACAGCATTAACAACTAATAATCAATGGAAGACAAAATAAAAATAAAAACAACACCAACAAGCATTTACCAATAGCCATTAGAAAAGAACAGAAAAATAAAAACAGCACTAACACCTAATAATCAATGGAAAACAAAACAAAAATAGAAACAACACCAACAAATATTTACCAATAGCCACTAGAAAACAACAGAAAAATAAAAACAGCATTAACAACTAATAATCAATGGAAGACAAAACAAAAATAAAAACAACACCAACAAGTATTTACCAATAGCCATTAGAAAACAACAGAAAAATAAAAACAGCACTAACAAGTAATAATCAATGAAAAACAAAACAAAAATAGAAACAACATCAACAAGTATTTACCATTAGCCACTAGAAAACAACAGAAAAATAAAAACAGCACTAACAACTAATAATCAATTGAAGACAAAACAAAAATAAAAACAACACCAACAAGTATTTACCAATAGCCATTAGAAAACAACACAAAAATAAAAAGAGCACTAACAACTAATAATCAATGGAAAACAAAACAAAAATAGAAACAACACCAACAAGTATTTACCAATAGCCACTAGAAAACAACAGAAAAATATAAACAGCACTAACAACTAATAATCAATGGAAGACAAAACAAAAAGAAAAACAACACCAAGTATTTACTTATAGCCTTTAGAAAACAACAGAAAAATAAAATCAGCATTAACAACTAATAATCAATGGAAGACAAAACAAAAATAAAAACAACACCAAGTATTTACCAATAGCCATTATAAAACAACAGAAAAATAAAAACAGCATTAACAACTAATAATCAATGGCAAACAAAACAAAAATAGAAACAACACCAACAAGTATTTACAAATAGCCATTTGAAAACAACAGAAAAATATAAACAACACTAACAACTAATAATCAATGGAAGACAAAAAAAAATAGAAACTGCACCAACAAGTATTTACAAATAGCCATTTGAAAACAACAGAAAAATATAAACAGCACTAACAACTAATAATCAATGGAAGACAAAAAAAAATAGAAACAACACCAACAAGTATTTACCAATAGCCATTAGAAAACAACAGAAAAATATAAACAGCACTAACAACTAATAATCAATGGAAGACAAAAGAAAAAGAAAAACAACACCAAGTATTTACTTATAGCCTTTAGAAAACAACAGAAAAATAAAATCAGCATTAACAACTAATAATCAATGGAAGACAAAACAAAAATAAAAACAACACCAACAAGTATTTACCAATAGCCATTAGAAAACAACAGAAAAATAAAAACAGCACTAACAACTAATAATCAATTGAAGACAAAACAAAAATAAAAACAACACCAACAAGTATTTACCAATAGCCATTAGAAAAGAACAGAAAAATAAAAACAGCACTAACAACTAATAATCAATGGAAAACAAAACAAAAATAGAAACAACATCAACAAGTATTTACCAATAGCCATTAGAAAACAACAGAAAAATAAAAACAGCACTAACAACTAATAATCAATTGAAGACAAAACAAAAATAAAAACAACACCAACAAGTATTTACCAATAGCCACTAGAAAACAACAGAAAAATAAAAACAGCACTAACAACTAATAATCAATTGAAGACAAAACAAAAATAAAAACAACACCAACAAGTATTTACCAATAGCCACTAGAAAACAACAGAAAAATATAAACAGCACTAACAACTAATAATCAATGGAAGACAAAACAAAAATAGAAACAACAGCAGTATTTACCAACAGCCATTTGAAAACAACAGAAAAATAAAAACAGCATTAACAACTAATAATCAATGGAAGACAAAATAAAAATAAAAACAACACCAACAAGCATTTACCAATAGCCATTAGAAAAGAACAGAAAAATAAAAACAGCACTAACACCTAATAATCAATGGAAAACAAAACAAAAATAGAAACAACACCAACAAATATTTACCAATAGCCACTAGAAAACAACAGAAAAATAAAAACAGCATTAACAACTAATAATCAATGGAAGACAAAACAAAAATAAAAACAACACCAACAAGTATTTACCAATAGCCATTAGAAAACAACAGAAAAATAAAAACAGCACTAACAAGTAATAATCAATGAAAAACAAAACAAAAATAGAAACAACATCAACAAGTATTTACCATTAGCCACTAGAAAACAACAGAAAAATAAAAACAGCACTAACAACTAATAATCAATTGAAGACAAAACAAAAATAAAAACAACACCAACAAGTATTTACCAATAGCCATTAGAAAACAACACAAAAATAAAAAGAGCACTAACAACTAATAATCAATGGAAAACAAAACAAAAATAGAAACAACACCAACAAGTATTTACCAATAGCCACTAGAAAACAACAGAAAAATATAAACAGCACTAACAACTAATAATCAATGGAAGACAAAACAAAAATAGAAACAACACCAAGTATTTACCAATAGCCATTATAAAACAACAGAAAAATAAAAACAGCATTAACAACTAATAATCAATGTCAAACAAAACAAAAATAGAAACAACACCAACAATTATTTACAAATAGCCATTTTAAAACAACAGAAAAATATAAACAACACTAACAACTAATAATCAATGGAAGACAAAAAAAAATAGAAACAACACCAACAAGTATTTACAAATAGCCATTTGAAAACAACAGAAAAATATAAACAGCACTAACAACTAATAATCAATGGAAGACAAAAAAAAATAGAAACAACACCAACAAGTATTTACCAATAGCCATTAGAAAACAACAGAAAAATATAAACAGCACTAACAACTAATAATCAATGGAAGACAAAACAAAAATAGAAACAACACCAACAAGTATTTACCAATAGCCATTAGAAAACAACAGAAAAATAAAAACAGCATTAACAACTAACAATCAATGGAAAACAAAACAAAAATAAAAACAACACCGAGTATTTACCAATAGCAATTAGAAGACAACAGAACAATAAAAACAGCACTAACAACTAATAATCAATGGAAAACAAAACAAAAATAGAAACAACACAAGTATTTACCAATAGCCATTAGAAAACAACAGGAAAATAAAATCAGCATTAGCAACTAATAATCAATGGAAGACAGAGCAAAAATAAAAACAACACCAACAAGTATTTACCAATAGCCATTAAAAAACAACAGAAAAATAAAAACAGCACTAACAAGTAATAATCAATGGAAAACAAAACAAAAATAGAAACAACACCAACAAGTATTTACCAATAGCCATTAAAAAACAACAGAAAAATAAAAACAGCACTAACAACTAATAATCAATGAAAGACAAAACAAAAATAAAAACAACACCAACAAGTATTTACAAATAGCCATTAGAAAACAACAGAAAAATAAAATCAGCACTAACAACTAATAATCAATGGAAGACAAAAGAAAAAGAAAAACAACACCAAGTATTTACTGATAGCCCTTAGAAAACAACAGAAAAATAAAATCAGCATTAACAACTAATAATCAATGGAAGACAAAGCAAAAATAAAAACAACACCAACAAATATTTACCAATAGCTATTAGAAAACAACAGAAAAATAAAAACAGCACAAACAACTAATAATCAATGGAAGACAAAACAAAAATAGAAACAACAGCAGTATTTACCAACAGCCATTACAAAACAACAGAAAAATAAAAACAGCATTAACAACTAATAATCAATGGAAGACAAAATAAAAATAAAAACAACACCAACAAGCATTTACCAATAGCCATTAGAAAAGAACAGAAAAATAAAAGCAGCACTAACAACTAATAATCAATGGAAAACAAAACAAAAATAGAAACAACACCAACAAATATTTACCAATAGCCACTATAAAACAACAGAAAAATAAAAACAGCATTAACAACTAATAATCAATGGAAGACAAAACAAAAATAAAAACAACACCAACAAGTATTTACCAATAGCCATTAGAAAACAACAGAAAAATATAAACGGCACTAACAAGTAATAATCAATGGAAAACAAAACAAAAATAGAAACAACACCAACAACTATTTACCAATAGCCACTAGAAAACAACAGAAAAATAAAAACAGCACTAACAACAAATAATCAATTGAAGACAAAACAAAAATAAAAACAACACCAACAAGTATTTACCAATAGCCATTAGAAAACAACAGAAAAATAAAAACAGCACTAACAAGTAATAATCAATGAAAAACAAAACAAAAATAGAAACAACATCAACAAGTATTTACCATTAGCCACTAGAAAACAACAGAAAAATAAAAACAGCACTAACAACTAATAATCAATTGAAGACAAAACAAAAATAAAAACAACACCAACAAGTATTTACCAATAGCCATTAGAAAACAACACAAAAATAAAAAGAGCACTAACAACTAATAATCAATGGAAAACAAAACAAAAATAGAAACAACACCAACAAGTATTTACCAATAGCCACTAGAAAACAACAGAAAAATATAAACAGCACTAACAACTAATAATCAATGGAAGACAAAACAAAAATAGAAACAACACCAAGTATTTACCAATAGCCATTATAAAACAACAGAAAAATAAAAACAGCATTAACAACTAATAATCAATGTCAAACAAAACAAAAATAGAAACAACACCAACAATTATTTACAAATAGCCATTTTAAAACAACAGAAAAATATAAACAACACTAACAACTAATAATCAATGGAAGACAAAAAAAAATAGAAACAACACCAACAAGTATTTACAAATAGCCATTTGAAAACAACAGAAAAATATAAACAGCACTAACAACTAATAATCAATGGAAGACAAAAAAAAATAGAAACAACACCAACAAGTATTTACCAATAGCCATTAGAAAACAACAGAAAAATATAAACAGCACTAACAACTAATAATCAATGGAAGACAAAACAAAAATAGAAACAACACCAACAAGTATTTACCAATAGCCATTAGAAAACAACAGAAAAATAAAAACAGCATTAACAACTAACAATCAATGGAAAACAAAACAAAAATAAAAACAACACCGAGTATTTACCAATAGCAATTAGAAGACAACAGAACAATAAAAACAGCACTAACAACTAATAATCAATGGAAAACAAAACAAAAATAGAAACAACACAAGTATTTACCAATAGCCATTAGAAAACAACAGGAAAATAAAATCAGCATTAGCAACTAATAATCAATGGAAGACAGAGCAAAAATAAAAACAACACCAACAAGTATTTACCAATAGCCATTAAAAAACAACAGAAAAATAAAAACAGCACTAACAAGTAATAATCAATGGAAAACAAAACAAAAATAGAAACAACACCAACAAGTATTTACCAATAGCCATTAAAAAACAACAGAAAAATAAAAACAGCACTAACAACTAATAATCAATGAAAGACAAAACAAAAATAAAAACAACACCAACAAGTATTTACAAATAGCCATTAGAAAACAACAGAAAAATAAAATCAGCACTAACAACTAATAATCAATGGAAGACAAAAGAAAAAGAAAAACAACACCAAGTATTTACTGATAGCCCTTAGAAAACAACAGAAAAATAAAATCAGCATTAACAACTAATAATCAATGGAAGACAAAGCAAAAATAAAAACAACACCAACAAATATTTACCAATAGCTATTAGAAAACAACAGAAAAATAAAAACAGCACAAACAACTAATAATCAATGGAAGACAAAACAAAAATAGAAACAACAGCAGTATTTACCAACAGCCATTACAAAACAACAGAAAAATAAAAACAGCATTAACAACTAATAATCAATGGAAGACAAAATAAAAATAAAAACAACACCAACAAGCATTTACCAATAGCCATTAGAAAAGAACAGAAAAATAAAAGCAGCACTAACAACTAATAATCAATGGAAAACAAAACAAAAATAGAAACAACACCAACAAATATTTACCAATAGCCACTAGAAAACAACAGAAAAATAAAAACAGCATTAACAACTAATAATCAATGGAAGACAAAACAAAAATAAAAACAACACCAACAAGTATTTACCAATAGCCATTAGAAAACAACAGAAAAATATAAACGGCACTAACAAGTAATAATCAATGGAAAACAAAACAAAAATAGAAACAACACCAACAACTATTTACCAATAGCCACTAGAAAACAACAGAAAAATAAAAACAGCACTAACAACAAATAATCAATTGAAGACAAAACAAAAATAAAAACAACACCAACAAGTATTTACCAATAGCCATTAGAAAACAACAGAAAAATAAAAACAGCACTAACAACTAATAATCAATGGAAAACAAAACAAAAATAGAAACAACACCAACAAGTATTTACCAATAGCCACTAGAAAACAACAGAAAAATATAAACAGCACTAACAACTAATAATCAATGGAAGACAAAACAAAAATAGAAACAACACCAAGTATTTACCAATAGCCATTATAAAACAACAAAAAAATAAAAACAGCATTAACAACTAATAATCAATGGAAGACACAACAAAAATAAAAACAACACCAACAAGTATTTACCAATAGCAATTAGAAGACAACAGAACAATAAAAACAGCACTAACAACTAATAATCAATGGAAAACAAAACAAAAATAGAAACAACACCAGTATTTACCAATAGCCATTAGAAAACAACAGAAAAATAAAATCAGCATTAACAACTAATAATCAATGGAAGACAGAGCAAAAATAAAAACAACACCAACAAGTATTTACCAATAGCCATTAAAAAACAACAGAAAAATAAAAACAGCACTAACAAGTAATAATCAATGGAAAACAAAACAAAAATAGAAACAACACCAACAAGTATTTACCAATAGCCATTAGAAAACAACAGAAAAATAAAATCAGCACTAACAACTAATAATCAATGGAAGACAAAATAAAAATAGAAACAACACCAACAAGTATTTACCAATAGCCATTAGAAAACAACAGAAAAATAAAATCAGCACTAACAACTAATAATCAATGGAAGACAAAAGAAAAAGAAAAACAACACCAAGTATTTACTGATAGCCTTTAGAAAACAACAGAAAAATAAAATCAGCATTAACAACTAATAATCAATGGAAGACAAAACAAAAATAAAAACAACACCAACAAGTATTTACCAATAGCCATTAGAAAACAACAGAAAAATAAAAACAGCACTAACAAGTAATAATCAATGGAAAACAAAACAAAAACAGAAACAACATCAACAAGTATTTACCAATAGCCACTAGAAAACAACAGAAAAATAAAAACAGCACTAACAACTAATAATCAATTGAAGACAAAACAAAAATAAAAACAACACCAACAAGTATTTACCAATAGCCATTAGAAAACAACAGAAAAATAAAAACAGCACTAACAACTAATAATCAATGGAAGACAAAACAAAAATAGAAACAACAGCAGTATTTACCAACAGCCATTTGAAAACAACAGAAAAATAAAAACAGCATTAACAACTAATAATCAATGGAAGACAAAATAAAAATAAAAACAACACCAACAAGCATTTACCAATAGCCATTAGAAAAGAACAGAAAAATAAAAACAGCACTAACAACTAATAATCAATGGAAAACAAAACAAAAATAGAAACAACACCAACAAATATTTACCAATAGCCACTAGAAAACAACAGAAAAATAAAAACAGCATTAACAACTAATAATCAATGGAAGACAAAACAAAAATAAAAACAACACCAACAAGTATTTACCAATAGCCATTAGAAAACAACAGAAAAATAAAAACAGCACTAACAAGTAATAATCAATGAAAAACAAAACAAAAATAGAAACAACATCAAGTATTTACCAATAGCCATTATAAAACAACAGGAAAATAAAAACAGCATTAACAACTAATAATCAATGGCAAACAAAACAAAAATAGAAACAACACCAACAAGTATTTACAAATAGCCATTTCAAAACAACAGAAAAATATAAACAACACTAACAACTAATAATCAATGGAAGACGAAAAAAAATAGAAACAACACCAACAAGTATTTACAAATAGCCATTTGAAAACAACAGAAAAATATAAACAGCACTAACAACTAATAATCAATGGAAGACAAGAAAAAATAGAAACAACACCAACAAGTATTTACCAATAGCCATTAGAAAACAACAGAAAAATATAAACAGCACTAACAACTAATAATCAATGGAAGACAAAACAAAAATAGAAACAACACCAACAAGTATTTACCAATAGCCATTAGAAAACAACAGAAAAATAAAAACAGCATTAACAACTAACAATCAATGGAAAACAAAACAAAAATAAAAACAACACCGAGTATTTACCAATAGCCAGTAGAAAACAACAGAAAAATAAAAAACAGCACTAACAACTAATAACCAATGGAAAACAAAAAAAATAGACACAACACCAACAAGTATTTACCAATAGCCATTAGAAAACAACAGAAAAATATAAACAGCACTAACAAGTAATAATCAATGGAAGACAAAACAAAAATAGAAACAACACCAAGTATTTACCAATAGCCATTATAAAACAACAAAAAAATATAAACAGCACAACATAACTAATAATCAATGGAAGACAAAACAAAAATAGATACAACACCAAGCATTTACTAATAGCCATTAGAAAACAACAGAAACATATAAACAGCACTAACAACTAATAATCAATGGAAGACAAAACAAAAATAAAAACAACACCAACAAGTATTTACCAACAGCCATTAGATAACAACAGAAAAATAAAAACAGCACTAACAACTAATAATCAATGGAAAACAAGACAAAAACAGAAACAACACCAACAAGTATTTACCAATAGCCATTAGAAAACAACAGAAAAATATAAACAGCACTAACAACTAATAATCAATGGAAGACAAAACAAAAATAGAAACAACACAAACAAGTATTTACCAATAGCCATTAGAATACAGCAGAAAAATATAAACAGCACTAACAATTAATAATTAATGGAAGACAAAACAAAAATAGAAACAACACCAAGTATTTACTAATAGCCTTCAGAAAACAACAGAAAAATAAAAACAGCAGTAACAACTAATAATCAATGGAAGACAAAACAAAAATAAAAACAACACCAACAAGTATTTACCAATAGCATTAGAAGACAACAGAAAAATAAAAACAGCACTAACAACTAATAATCAATGGAAAACAAAACAAAAATAGAAAGAACCCTGAGTATTTACCAATAGCCATTAGAAAACAACAGAAAAATAAAAACAGCATTAACAACTAATAATCAATGGAAAACAAAACAAAAATAAAAACAACACCAACAAGTATTTACCAATAGCCATTAGAAAACAACCGAAAAATAAAAACAGCACTAACAACTAATAATCAATGGAAGACAAAGCAAAAATAGAAAAAAACACCAAGTATTTACCAATAGCCATTAGAAAACAACAGAAAAATAAAAACAGCATTAACAACTAATAATCAATGGAAGACAAAACAAAAATAAAAACAACACCAACAAGTATTTACCAATAGCCATTAGAAAACAACAGAAAAATAAAAACCGCATTAACAACTAATAATCAATGGAAAACAAAACAAAAATAGAAACAACATCAACAAGTATTTACCAATAGCCGAAAAATAAAAACAGCACTAACAACTAATAATCAATGGAAGACAAAACAAAAATAAAAACAACACCAACAAATATTTACCAATAGCCATTAGAAAAAAACAGAAAAATATAAACAGCACTAACAACTAATAATCAATGGAAGACAAAAGAAAAATAAAAACAACACCAAGTATTTACCAATAGCCATTAGAAAACAACAGAAAAATAAAAACAGCACAAACAACTAATAATCAATCGAAGACAAAACAAAAATAGAAACAACACAAAGTATTTACCAATAGCCATTAGAAAACAACAGAAAAATATAAACAGCACTAACAACTAATAATCAATGGAAGACAAAACAAAAATAAAAACAACACCAACAAGTATTTACCAACACCCATTAGAAAACAAAAGAAAAATAAAAACAGCACAAACAACTAATAATCAATGGAAAACAAATCAAAAATAGAAACAACACCAACAAGTATTTACCAATGGCCATTCGAAAACAACAGAAACATATAAATAGCACTAATAACTAATAATCAATGGAAGACAAAGCAAAAATAGAAACAATACCAAGTATTTACTAATAGCCTTTAGAAAACAACATAAAAATATAAACAGCACTAACAACTAATGAACAATGGAAGACAAAACAAAAATAAAAACAACACAAACAAGTGTTTTCCAATAGCCATTAGAAAACAACAGAAAAATGAAAACAGCACTAACAACTAATAATCAATGGAAGACAAAACAAAAATAGAAACAACACCAAGTATTTACCAATAGCCATTAGAAAACAACAGAAAAATATAAACAGCACTAACAACTAATAAACAATGGAAGACAAAACAAAAATAAAAACAACACCAACAAGTATTTACCAATAGCCATTAGAAAACAACAGAAAAATAAAAACAGCACTAACAACTAATAATCAATGGAAAGCAAAACAAAAATAGAAACAACGCCAACAAGTATTTACCAATAGCCATTAGAAAACAACAAAAAAATAAAAACAGCACTAACAACTAATAATCAATGGAAGAAAAAACAAAAATAAAAACAACACCAACAAGTATTTACCAACAGCCATTAGAAAACAACAAAAAAATAAAAACAGCACTAACAACTAATAATCAATGGAAGACAAATCAAAAATAGAAACAACACCAACAAGTATTAACCAATAGCCATTAGAAAACAACAGAAAAATATAAACAGCACTAATAACTAATAATCAATGGAAAACAAAACAAAAATAGAAACAACACCAACAAGTATTTACTAATAGCCACTACAAAACAACAAAAAAATAAAAATAGCACTAACAACTAATAATCAATGGAAGACAAAGCAAAAATAGAAACAACACCAACAAGTATTAACCAATAGCCATTAAAAAACAACAGAAAAATATAAAAAAAGAACTAACAACTAATAATCAATGGAAGACAAAACAAAATTAGAAACAATACCAACAAGTATTTACCAATAGCCATTAGAAAACAACAGAACAATATAAACAGCACTAACAACTAATAATCAATGGAAGACAAAACAAAAATAGAAACAACACCAAGTATTTACCAATAGCCATTAGAAAACAAAAGGAAAATAAAACCAGCATTAACAACTAATAATCAATGGAAGACAAAACAAAAATAAAAACAACACCAACAAGTATTTACCAATAGCCATTAGAAAACAACAGAAAAATATAAACAGCACAAAATAACTAATAATCAATGGAAGACAAAACAAAAATAGATACAACACCAAGCATTTACTAATAGCCATTAGAAAACAACAGAAACATATAAACAGCACTAACAACTAATAATCAATGGAAGACAAAACAAAAATAAAAACAACACCAACAAGTATTTACCAACAGCCATTAGATAACAACAGAAAATAAAAACAGCACTAACAACTAATAATCAATGGAAAACAAAACAAAAACAGAAACAACACCAACAAGTATTTTCCAATAGCCATTAGAAAACAACAGAAAAATATAAACAGCACTAACAACTAATAATCAATGGAAGACAAAACAAAAATAGAAACAACACAAACAAGTATTTACCAACAGCCATTAGAATACAGCAGAAAAATATAAACAGCACTAACAATTAATAATTAATGGAAGACAAAACAAAAATAGAAACAACACCAAGTATTTACTAATAGCCTTCAGAAAACAACAGAAAAATAAAAACAGCAGTAACAACTAATAATCAATGGAAGACAAAACAAAAATAAAAACAACACCAACAAGTATTTACCAATAGCATTAGAAGACAACAGAAAAATAAAAACAGCACTAACAACTAATAATCAATGGAAAACAAAACAAAAATAGAAAGAACCCTGAGTATTTACCAATAGCCATTAGAAAACAACAGAAAAATAAAAACAGCATTAACAACTAATAATCAATGGAAAACAAAACAAAAATAAAAGCAACACCAACAAGTATTTACCAATAGCCATTAGAAAACAACAGAAAAATAAAAACAGCACTAACAACCAATAATCAATGGAAGACAAAGCAAAAATAGAAAAAAACACCAAGTATTTACCAATAGCCATTAGAAAACAACAGAAAAATAAAAACAGCATTAACGACTAATAATCAATGGAAGACAAAACAAAAATAAAAACAACACCAACAAGTATTTACCAATAGCCATTAGAAAACAACAGAAAAATAAAAACCGCATTAACAACTAATAATCAATGGAAAACAAAACAAAAATAGAAACAACATCAACAAGTATTTACCAATAGCCGAAAAATAAAAACAGCACTAACAACTAATAATCAATGGAAGACAAAACAAAAATAAAAACAACACCAACAAATATTTACCAATAGCCATTAGAAAACAACAGAAAAATATAAACAGCACTAACAACTAATAATCAATCGAAGACAAAACAAAAATAGAAACAACACAAAGTATTTACCAATAGCCATTAGAAAACAACAGAAAAATATAAACAGCACAAACAACTAATAATCAATCGAAGACAAAACAAAAATAGAAACAACACAAAGTATTTACCAATAGCCATTAGAAAACAACAGAAAAATATAAACAGCACTAACAACTAATAATCAATGGAAGACAAAACAAAAATAAAAACAACACCAACAAGTATTTACCAATAGCCATTAGAAAACAACAGAAAAATATAAACAGCACTAACAACTAATAATCAATGGAAGACAAAACAAAAATAAAAACAACACCAACAAGTATTTACCAACACCCATTAGAAAACAAAAGAAAAATAAAAACAGCACAAACAACTAATAATACAATGGAAAACAAATCAAAAATAGAAACAACACCAACAAGTATTTACCAATGGCCATTCGAAAACAACAGAAAAATATAAATAGCACTAACAACTAATAATCAATGGAAAGCAAAACAAAAATAGAAACAACACCAACAAGTATTTACCAATAGCCATTAAAAAACAACAGAAAAATATAAACAGCACTAACAACTAATAATCAATCGAAGACAAAACAAAAATAGAAACAACACAAAGTATTTACCAATAGCCATTAGAAAACAACAGAAAAATATAAACAGCACTAACAACTAATAATCAATGGAAGACAAAACAAAAATAAAAACAACACCAACAAGTATTTACCAATAGCCATTAGAAAACAACAGAAAAATATAAACAGCACTAACAACTAATAATCAATGGAAGACAAAACAAAAATAAAAACAACACCAACAAGTATTTACCAACACCCATTAGAAAACAAAAGAAAAATAAAAACAGCACAAACAACTAATAATACAATGGAAAACAAATCAAAAATAGAAACAACACCAACAAGTATTTACCAATGGCCATTCGAAAACAACAGAAAAATATAAATAGCACTAACAACTAATAATCAATGGAAAGCAAAACAAAAATAGAAACAACACCAACAAGTATTTACCAATAGCCATTAAAAAACAACAGAAAAATATAAACAGCACTAACAACTAATAATCAATGGAAGACAAAACAAAAATAGAAACAACACCAACAAGTATTTACCAACACCCATTAGAAAACAAAAGAAAAATAAAAACAGCACAAACAACTAATAATACAATGGAAAACAAATCAAAAATAGAAACAACACCAACAAGTATTTACCAACAGCCATTAGATAACAACAGAAAATAAAAACAGCACTAACAACTAATAATCAATGGAAAACAAAACAAAAACAGAAACAACACCAACAAGTATTTTCCAATAGCCATTAGAAAACAACAGAAAAATATAAACAGCACTAACAACTAATAATCAATGGAAGACAAAACAAAAATAGAAACAACACAAACAAGTATTTACCAATAGCCATTAGAATACAGCAGAAAAATATAAACAGCACTAACAATTAATAATTAATGGAAGACAAAACAAAAATAGAAACAACACCAAGTATTTACTAATAGCCTTCAGAAAACAACAGAAAAATAAAAACAGCAGTAACAACTAATAATCAATGGAAGACAAAACAAAAATAAAAACAACACCAACAAGTATTTACCAATAGCATTAGAAGACAACAGAAAAATAAAAACAGCACTAACAACTAATAATCAATGGAAAACAAAACAAAAATAGAAAGAACCCTGAGTATTTACCAATAGCCATTAGAAAACAACAGAAAAATAAAAACAGCATTAACAACTAATAATCAATGGAAAACAAAACAAAAATAAAAGCAACACCAACAAGTATTTACCAATAGCCATTAGAAAACAACAGAAAAATAAAAACAGCACTAACAACCAATAATCAATGGAAGACAAAGCAAAAATAGAAAAAAACACCAAGTATTTACCAATAGCCATTAGAAAACAACAGAAAAATAAAATCAGCACTAACAACTAATAATCAATGGAAGACAAAAGAAAAAGAAAAACAACACCAAGTATTTACTGATAGCCTTTAGAAAACAACAGAAAAATAAAATCAGCATTAACAACTAATAATCAATGGAAGACAAAACAAAAATAAAAACAACACCAACAAGTATTTACCAATAGCCATTAGAAAACAACAGAAAAATAAAAACAGCACTAACAAGTAATAATCAATGGAAAACAAAACAAAAACAGAAACAACATCAACAAGTATTTACCAATAGCCACTAGAAAACAACAGAAAAATAAAAACAGCACTAACAACTAATAATCAATTGAAGACAAAACAAAAATAAAAACAACACCAACAAGTATTTACCAATAGCCATTAGAAAACAACAGAAAAATAAAAACAGCACTAACAACTAATGATCAATGGAAGACAAAACAAAAATAGAAACAACAGCAGTATTTACCAACAGCCATTTGAAAACAACAGAAAAATAAAAACAGCATTAACAACTAATAATCAATGGAAGACAAAATAAAAATAAAAACAACACCAACAAGCATTTACCAATAGCCATTAGAAAAGAACAGAAAAATAAAAACAGCACTAACAACTAATAATCAATGGAAAACAAAACAAAAATAGAAACAACACCAACAAATATTTACCAATAGCCACTAGAAAACAACAGAAAAATAAAAACAGCATTAACAACTAATAATCAATGGAAGACAAAACAAAAATAAAAACAACACCAACAAGTATTTACCAATAGCCATTAGAAAACAACAGAAAAATAAAAACAGCACTAACAAGTAATAATCAATGAAAAACAAAACAAAAATAGAAACAACATCAAGTATTTACCAATAGCCATTATAAAACAACAGAAAAATAAAAACAGCATTTACAACTAATAATCAATGGCAAACAAAACAAAAATAGAAACAACACCAACAAGTATTTACAAATAGCCATTTCAAAACAACAGAAAAATATAAACAACACTAACAACTAATAATCAATGGAAGACGAAAAAAAATAGAAACAACACCAACAAGTATTTACAAATAGCCATTTGAAAACAACAGAAAAATATAAACAGCACTAACAACTAATAATCAATGGAAGACAAGAAAAAATAGAAACAACACCAACAAGTATTTACCAATAGCCATTAGAAAACAACAGAAAAATATAAACAGCACTAACAACTAATAATCAATGGAAGACAAAACAAAAATAGAAACAACACCAACAAGTATTTACCAATAGCCATTAGAAAACAACAGAAAAATAAAAACAGCATTAACAACTAACAATCAATGGAAAACAAAACAAAAATAAAAACAACACCGAGTATTTTCCAATAGCCAGTAGAAAACAACAGAAAAATAAAAAACAGCACTAACAACTAATAACCAATGGAAAACAAAAAAAATAGACACAACACCAACAAGTATTTACCAATAGCCATTAGAAAACAACAGAAAAATATAAACAGCACTAACAAGTAATAATCAATGGAAGACAAAACAAAAATAGAAACAACACCAAGTATTTACCAATAGCCATTATAAAACAACAAAAAAATAAAAACAGCATTAACAACTAATAATCAATGGAAGACAAAACAAAAATAAAAACAACACCAACAAGTATTTACCAATAGCCATTAGAAAACAACAGAAAAATATAAACAGCACAACATAACTAATAATCAATGGAAGACAAAACAAAAATAGATACAACACCAAGCATTTACTAATAGCCATTAGAAAACAACAGAAACATATAAACAGCACTAACAACTAATAATCAATGGAAGACAAAACAAAAATAAAAACAACACCAACAAGTATTTACCAACAGCCATTAGATAACAACAGAAAAATAAAAACAGCACTAACAACTAATAATCAATGGAAAACAAGACAAAAACAGAAACAACACCAACAAGTATTTACCAATAGCCATTAGAAAACAACAGAAAAATATAAACAGCACTAACAACTAATAATCAATGGAAGACAAAACAAAAATAGAAACAACACAAACAAGTATTTACCAATAGCCATTAGAATACAGCAGAAAAATATAAACAGCACTAACAATTAATAATTAATGGAAGACAAAACAAAAATAGAAACAACACCAAGTATTTACTAATAGCCTTCAGAAAACAACAGAAAAATAAAAACAGCAGTAACAACTAATAATCAATGGAAGACAAAACAAAAATAAAAACAACACCAACAAGTATTTACCAATAGCATTAGAAGACAACAGAAAAATAAAAACAGCACTAACAACTAATAATCAATGGAAAACAAAACAAAAATAGAAAGAACCCTGAGTATTTACCAATAGCCATTAGAAAACAACAGAAAAATAAAAACAGCATTAACAACTAATAATCAATGGAAAACAAAACAAAAATAAAAACAACACCAACAAGTATTTACCAATAGCCATTAGAAAACAACCGAAAAATAAAAACAGCACTAACAACTAATAATCAATGGAAGACAAAGCAAAAATAGAAAAAAACACCAAGTATTTACCAATAGCCATTAGAAAACAACAGAAAAATAAAAACAGCATTAACAACTAATAATCAATGGAAGACAAAACAAAAATAAAAACAACACCAACAAGTATTTACCAATAGCCATTAGAAAACAACAGAAAAATAAAAACCGCATTAACAACTAATAATCAATGGAAAACAAAACAAAAATAGAAACAACATCAACAAGTATTTACCAATAGCCGAAAAATAAAAACAGCACTAACAACTAATAATCAATGGAAGACAAAACAAAAATAAAAACAACACCAACAAATATTTACCAATAGCCATTAGAAAAAAACAGAAAAATATAAACAGCACTAACAACTAATAATCAATGGAAGACAAAAGAAAAATAAAAACAACACCAAGTATTTACCAATAGCCATTAGAAAACAACAGAAAAATAAAAACAGCACAAACAACTAATAATCAATCGAAGACAAAACAAAAATAGAAACAACACAAAGTATTTACCAATAGCCATTAGAAAACAACAGAAAAATATAAACAGCACTAACAACTAATAATCAATGGAAGACAAAACAAAAATAAAAACAACACCAACAAGTATTTACCAACACCCATTAGAAAACAAAAGAAAAATAAAAACAGCACAAACAACTAATAATCAATGGAAAACAAATCAAAAATAGAAACAACACCAACAAGTATTTACCAATGGCCATTCGAAAACAACAGAAAAATATAAATAGCACTAATAACTAATAATCAATGGAAGACAAAGCAAAAATAGAAACAATACCAAGTATTTACTAATAGCCTTTAGAAAACAACATAAAAATATAAACAGCACTAACAACTAATGAACAATGGAAGACAAAACAAAAATAAAAACAACACAAACAAGTGTTTTCCAATAGCCATTAGAAAACAACAGAAAAATATAAACAGCACTAACAACTAATAATCAATGGAAGACAAAACAAAAATAGAAACAACACCAAGTATTTACCAATAGCCATTAGAAAACAACAGAAAAATATAAACAGCACTAACAACTAATAAACAATGGAAGACAAAACAAAAATAAAAACAACACCAACAAGTATTTACCAATAGCCATTAGAAAACAACAGAAAAATAAAAACAGCACTAACAACTAATAATCAATGGAAGACAAAACAAAAATAGAAACAACACCAAGTATTTACCAATAGCCATTAGAAAACAACATAAAAATATAAACAGCACTAACAACTAATAAACAATGGAAGACAAAACAAAAATAAAAACAACACCAACAAGTATTTACCAATAGCCATTAGAAAACAACAGAAAAATAAAAACAGCACTAACAACTAATAATCAATGGAAAGCAAAACAAAAATAGAAACAACGCCAACAAGTATTTACCAATAGCCATTAGAAAACAACAAAAAAATAAAAACAGCACTAACAACTAATAATCAATGGAAGAAAAAACAAAAATAAAAACAACACCAACAAGTATTTACCAACAGCCATTAGAAAACAACAAAAAAATAAAAACAGCACTAACAACTAATAATCAATGGAAGACAAATCAAAAATAGAAACAACACCAACAAGTATTAACCAATAGCCATTAGAAAACAACAGAAAAATATAAACAGCACTAATAACTAATAATCAATGGAAAACAAAACAAAAATAGAAACAACACCAACAAGTATTTACTAATAGCCACTACAAACAACAAAAAAATAAAAATAGCACTAACAACTAATAATCAATGGAAGACAAAGCAAAAATAGAAACAACACCAACAAGTATTAACCAATAGCCATTAAAAAACAACAGAAAAATATAAAAAAAGAACTAACAACTAATAATCAATGGAAGACAAAACAAAAATAAAAACAACACCAACAAGTATTTACCAATAGCCATTAGAAAACAACAGAAAAATATAAACAGCACAAAATAACTAATAATCAATGGAAGACAAAACAAAAATAGATACAACACCAAGCATTTACTAATAGCCATTAGAAAACAACAGAAACATATAAACAGCACTAACAACTAATAATCAATGGAAGACAAAACAAAAATAAAAACAACACCAACAAGTATTTACCAACAGCCATTAGATAACAACAGAAAATAAAAACAGCACTAACAACTAATAATCAATGGAAAACAAAACAAAAACAGAAACAACACCAACAAGTATTTTCCAATAGCCATTAGAAAACAACAGAAAAATATAAACAGCACTAACAACTAATAATCAATGGAAGACAAAACAAAAATAGAAACAACACAAACAAGTATTTACCAATAGCCATTAGAATACAGCAGAAAAATATAAACAGCACTAACAATTAATAATTAATGGAAGACAAAACAAAAATAGAAACAACACCAAGTATTTACTAATAGCCTTCAGAAAACAACAGAAAAATAAAAACAGCAGTAACAACTAATAATCAATGGAAGACAAAACAAAAATAAAAACAACACCAACAAGTATTTACCAATAGCATTAGAAGACAACAGAAAAATAAAAACAGCACTAACAACTAATAATCAATGGAAAACAAAACAAAAATAGAAAGAACCCTGAGTATTTACCAATAGCCATTAGAAAACAACAGAAAAATAAAAACAGCATTAACAACTAATAATCAATGGAAAACAAAACAAAAATAAAAACAACACCAACAAGTATTTACCAATAGCCATTAGAAAACAACCGAAAAATAAAAACAGCACTAACAACTAATAATCAATGGAAGACAAAGCAAAAATAGAAAAAAACACCAAGTATTTACCAATAGCCATTAGAAAACAACAGAAAAATAAAAACAGCATTAACAACTAATAATCAATGGAAGACAAAACAAAAATAAAAACAACACCAACAAGTATTTACCAATAGCCATTAGAAAACAACAGAAAAATAAAAACCGCATTAACAACTAATAATCAATGGAAAACAAAACAAAAATAGAAACAACATCAACAAGTATTTACCAATAGCCGAAAAATAAAAACAGCACTAACAACTAATAATCAATGGAAGACAAAACAAAAATAAAAACAACACCAACAAATATTTACCAATAGCCATTAGAAAAAAACAGAAAAATATAAACAGCACTAACAACTAATAATCAATGGAAGACAAAAGAAAAATAAAAACAACACCAAGTATTTACCAATAGCCATTAGAAAACAACAGAAAAATAAAAACAGCACAAACAACTAATAATCAATCGAAGACAAAACAAAAATAAAAACAACACCAACAAGTATTTACCAATAGCCATTAGAAAACAACAGAAAAATAAAAACCGCATTAACAACTAATAATCAATGGAAAACAAAACAAAAATAGAAACAACATCAACAAGTATTTACCAATAGCCGAAAAATAAAAACAGCACTAACAACTAATAATCAATGGAAGACAAAACAAAAATAAAAACAACACCAACAAATATTTACCAATAGCCATTAGAAAAAAACAGAAAAATATAAACAGCACTAACAACTAATAATCAATGGAAGACAAAAGAAAAATAAAAACAACACCAAGTATTTACCAATAGCCATTAGAAAACAACAGAAAAATAAAAACAGCACAAACAACTAATAATCAATCGAAGACAAAACAAAAATAGAAACAACACAAAGTATTTACCAATAGCCATTAGAAAACAACAGAAAAATATAAACAGCACTAACAACTAATAATCAATGGAAGACAAAACAAAAATAAAAACAACACCAACAAGTATTTACCAACACCCATTAGAAAACAAAAGAAAAATAAAAACAGCACAAACAACTAATAATCAATGGAAAACAAATCAAAAATAGAAACAACACCAACAAGTATTTACCAATGGCCATTCGAAAACAACAGAAAAATATAAATAGCACTAATAACTAATAATCAATGGAAGACAAAGCAAAAATAGAAACAATACCAAGTATTTACTAATAGCCTTTAGAAAACAACATAAAAATATAAACAGCACTAACAACTAATGAACAATGGAAGACAAAACAAAAATAAAAACAACACAAACAAGTGTTTTCCAATAGCCATTAGAAAACAACAGAAAAATATAAACAGCACTAACAACTAATAATCAATGGAAGACAAAACAAAAATAGAAACAACACCAAGTATTTACCAATAGCCATTAGAAAACAACAGAAAAATATAAACAGCACTAACAACTAATAAACAATGGAAGACAAAACAAAAATAAAAACAACACCAACAAGTATTTACCAATAGCCATTAGAAAACAACAGAAAAATAAAAACAGCACTAACAACTAATAATCAATGGAAGACAAAACAAAAATAGAAACAACACCAAGTATTTACCAATAGCCATTAGAAAACAACATAAAAATATAAACAGCACTAACAACTAATAAACAATGGAAGACAAAACAAAAATAAAAACAACACCAACAAGTATTTACCAATAGCCATTAGAAAACAACAGAAAAATAAAAACAGCACTAACAACTAATAATCAATGGAAAGCAAAACAAAAATAGAAACAACGCCAACAAGTATTTACCAATAGCCATTAGAAAACAACAAAAAAATAAAAACAGCACTAACAACTAATAATCAATGGAAGAAAAAACAAAAATAAAAACAACACCAACAAGTATTTACCAACAGCCATTAGAAAACAACAAAAAAATAAAAACAGCACTAACAACTAATAATCAATGGAAGACAAATCAAAAATAGAAACAACACCAACAAGTATTAACCAATAGCCATTAGAAAACAACAGAAAAATATAAACAGCACTAATAACTAATAATCAATGGAAAACAAAACAAAAATAGAAACAACACCAACAAGTATTTACTAATAGCCACTACAAACAACAAAAAAATAAAAATAGCACTAACAACTAATAATCAATGGAAGACAAAGCAAAAATAGAAACAACACCAACAAGTATTAACCAATAGCCATTAAAAAACAACAGAAAAATATAAAAAAAGAACTAACAACTAATAATCAATGGAAGACAAAACAAAAATAAAAACAACACCAACAAGTATTTACCAATAGCCATTAGAAAACAACAGAAAAATATAAACAGCACAAAATAACTAATAATCAATGGAAGACAAAAAAAAATAGATACAACACCAAGCATTTACTAATAGCCATTAGAAAACAACAGAAACATATAAACAGCACTAACAACTAATAATCAATGGAAGACAAAACAAAAATAAAAACAACACCAACAAGTATTTACCAACAGCCATTAGATAACAACAGAAAATAAAAACAGCACTAACAACTAATAATCAATGGAAAACAAAACAAAAACAGAAACAACACCAACAAGTATTTTCCAATAGCCATTAGAAAACAACAGAAAAATATAAACAGCACTAACAACTAATAATCAATGGAAGACAAAACAAAAATAGAAACAACACAAACAAGTATTTACCAATAGCCATTAGAATACAGCAGAAAAATATAAACAGCACTAACAATTAATAATTAATGGAAGACAAAACAAAAATAGAAACAACACCAAGTATTTACTAATAGCCTTCAGAAAACAACAGAAAAATAAAAACAGCAGTAACAACTAATAATCAATGGAAGACAAAACAAAAATAAAAACAACACCAACAAGTATTTACCAATAGCATTAGAAGACAACAGAAAAATAAAAACAGCACTAACAACTAATAATCAATGGAAAACAAAACAAAAATAGAAAGAACCCTGAGTATTTACCAATAGCCATTAGAAAACAACAGAAAAATAAAAACAGCATTAACAACTAATAATCAATGGAAAACAAAACAAAAATAAAAACAACACCAACAAGTATTTACCAATAGCCATTAGAAAACAACCGAAAAATAAAAACAGCACTAACAACTAATAATCAATGGAAGACAAAGCAAAAATAGAAAAAAACACCAAGTATTTACCAATAGCCATTAGAAAACAACAGAAAAATAAAAACAGCATTAACAACTAATAATCAATGGAAGACAAAACAAAAATAAAAACAACACCAACAAGTATTTACCAATAGCCATTAGAAAACAACAGAAAAATAAAAACCGCATTAACAACTAATAATCAATGGAAAACAAAACAAAAATAGAAACAACATCAACAAGTATTTACCAATAGCCGAAAAATAAAAACAGCACTAACAACTAATAATCAATGGAAGACAAAACAAAAATAAAAACAACACCAACAAATATTTACCAATAGCCATTAGAAAAAAACAGAAAAATATAAACAGCACTAACAACTAATAATCAATGGAAGACAAAAGAAAAATAAAAACAACACCAAGTATTTACCAATAGCCATTAGAAAACAACAGAAAAATAAAAACAGCACAAACAACTAATAATCAATCGAAGACAAAACAAAAATAGAAACAACACAAAGTATTTACCAATAGCCATTAGAAAACAACAGAAAAATATAAACAGCACTAACAACTAATAATCAATGGAAGACAAAACAAAAATAAAAACAACACCAACAAGTATTTACCAACACCCATTAGAAAACAAAAGAAAAATAAAAACAGCACAAACAACTAATAATCAATGGAAAACAAATCAAAAATAGAAACAACACCAACAAGTATTTACCAATGGCCATTCGAAAACAACAGAAAAATATAAATAGCACTAATAACTAATAATCAATGGAAGACAAAGCAAAAATAGAAACAATACCAAGTATTTACTAATAGCCTTTAGAAAACAACATAAAAATATAAACAGCACTAACAACTAATGAACAATGGAAGACAAAACAAAAATAAAAACAACACAAACAAGTGTTTTCCAATAGCCATTAGAAAACAACAGAAAAATATAAACAGCACTAACAACTAATAATCAATGGAAGACAAAACAAAAATAGAAACAACACCAAGTATTTACCAATAGCCATTAGAAAACAACAGAAAAATATAAACAGCACTAACAACTAATAAACAATGGAAGACAAAACAAAAATAAAAACAACACCAACAAGTATTTACCAATAGCCATTAGAAAACAACAGAAAAATAAAAACAGCACTAACAACTAATAATCAATGGAAGACAAAACAAAAATAGAAACAACACCAAGTATTTACCAATAGCCATTAGAAAACAACAGAAAAATATAAACGGCACTAACAACTAATAAACAATGGAAGACAAAACAAAAATAAAAACAACACCAACAAGTATTTACCAATAGCCATTAGAAAACAACAGAAAAATAAAAACAGCACTAACAACTAATAATCAATGGAAAGCAAAACAAAAATAGAAACAACGCCAACAAGTATTTACCAATAGCCATTAGAAAACAACAAAAAAATAAAAACAGCACTAACAACTAATAATCAATGGAAGAAAAAACAAAAATAAAAACAACACCAACAAGTATTAACCAATAGCCATTAGAAAACAACAGAAAAATATAAACAGCACTAATAACTAATAATCAATGGAAAACAAAACAAAAATAGAAACAACACCAACAAGTATTTACTAATAGCCACTACAAACAACAAAAAAATAAAAATAGCACTAACAACTAATAATCAATGGAAGACAAAGCAAAAATAGAAACAACACCAACAAGTATTAACCAATAGCCATTAAAAAACAACAGAAAAATATAAAAAAAGAACTAACAACTAATAATCAATGGAAGACAAAACAAAATTAGAAACAATACCAACAAGTATTTACCAATAGCCATTAGAAAACAACAGAACAATATAAACAGCACTAACAACTAATAATCAATGGAAGACAAAACAAAAATAGAAACAACACCAAGTATTTACCAATAGCCATTAGAAAACAAAAGGAAAATAAAACCAGCATTAACAACTAATAATCAATGGAAGACAAAACAAAAATAAAAACAACACCAACAAGTATTTACCAATAGCCATTAGAAAACAACAGAAAAATATAAACAGCACAAAATAACTAATAATCAATGGAAGACAAAACAAAAATAGATACAACACCAAGCATTTACTAATAGCCATTAGAAAACAACAGAAACATATAAACAGCACTAACAACTAATAATCAATGGAAGACAAAACAAAAATAAAAACAACACCAACAAGTATTTACCAACAGCCATTAGATAACAACAGAAAATAAAAACAGCACTAACAACTAATAATCAATGGAAAACAAAACAAAAACAGAAACAACACCAACAAGTATTTTCCAATAGCCATTAGAAAACAACAGAAAAATATAAACAGCACTAACAACTAATAATCAATGGAAGACAAAACAAAAATAGAAACAACACAAACAAGTATTTACCAATAGCCATTAGAATACAGCAGAAAAATATAAACAGCACTAACAATTAATAATTAATGGAAGACAAAACAAAAATAGAAACAACACCAAGTATTTACTAATAGCCTTCAGAAAACAACAGAAAAATAAAAACAGCAGTAACAACTAATAATCAATGGAAGACAAAACAAAAATAAAAACAACACCAACAAGTATTTACCAATAGCATTAGAAGACAACAGAAAAATAAAAACAGCACTAACAACTAATAATCAATGGAAAACAAAACAAAAATAGAAAGAACCCTGAGTATTTACCAATAGCCATTAGAAAACAACAGAAAAATAAAAACAGCATTAACAACTAATAATCAATGGAAAACAAAACAAAAATAAAAACAACACCAACAAGTATTTACCAATAGCCATTAGAAAACAACCGAAAAATAAAAACAGCACTAACAACTAATAATCAATGGAAGACAAAGCAAAAATAGAAAAAAACACCAAGTATTTACCAATAGCCATTAGAAAACAACAGAAAAATAAAAACAGCATTAACAACTAATAATCAATGGAAGACAAAACAAAAATAAAAACAACACCAACAAGTATTTACCAATAGCCATTAGAAAACAACAGAAAAATAAAAACTGCATTAACAACTAATAATCAATGGAAAACAAAACAAAAATAGAAACAACATCAACAAGTATTTACCAATAGCCGAAAAATAAAAACAGCACTAACAACTAATAATCAATGGAAGACAAAACAAAAATAAAAACAACACCAACAAATATTTACCAATAGCCATTAGAAAAAAACAGAAAAATATAAACAGCACTAACAACTAATAATCAATGGAAGACAAAAGAAAAATAAAAACAACACCAAGTATTTACCAATAGCCATTAGAAAACAACAGAAAAATAAAAACAGCACAAACAACTAATAATCAATCGAAGACAAAACAAAAATAGAAACAACACAAAGTATTTACCAATAGCCATTAGAAAACAACAGAAAAATATAAACAGCACTAACAACTAATAATCAATGGAAGACAAAACAAAAATAAAAACAACACCAACAAGTATTTACCAACACCCATTAGAAAACAAAAGAAAAATAAAAACAGCACAAACAACTAATAATCAATGGAAAACAAATCAAAAATAGAAACAACACCAACAAGTATTTACCAATGGCCATTCGAAAACAACAGAAAAATATAAATAGCACTAATAACTAATAATCAATGGAAGACAAAGCAAAAATAGAAACAATACCAAGTATTTACTAATAGCCTTTAGAAAACAACATAAAAATATAAACAGCACTAACAACTAATGAACAATGGAAGACAAAACAAAAATAAAAACAACACAAACAAGTGTTTTCCAATAGCCATTAGAAAACAACAGAAAAATATAAACAGCACTAACAACTAATAATCAATGGAAGACAAAACAAAAATAGAAACAACACCAAGTATTTACCAATAGCCATTAGAAAACAACAGAAAAATATAAACAGCACTAACAACTAATAAACAATGGAAGACAAAACAAAAATAAAAACAACACCAACAAGTATTTACCAATAGCCATTAGAAAACAACAGAAAAATAAAAACAGCACTAACAACTAATAATCAATGGAAGACAAAACAAAAATAGAAACAACACCAAGTATTTACCAATAGCCATTAGAAAACAACAGAAAAATATAAACAGCACTAACAACTAATAAACAATGGAAGACAAAACAAAAATAAAAACAACACCAACAAGTATTTACCAATAGCCATTAGAAAACAACAGAAAAATAAAAACAGCACTAACAACTAATAATCAATGGAAAGCAAAACAAAAATAGAAACAACGCCAACAAGTATTTACCAATAGCCATTAGAAAACAACAAAAAAATAAAAACAGCACTAACAACTAATAATCAATGGAAGAAAAAACAAAAATAAAAACAACACCAACAAGTATTTACCAACAGCCATTAGAAAACAACAAAAAAATAAAAACAGCACTAACAACTAATAATCAATGGAAGACAAATCAAAAATAGAAACAACACCAACAAGTATTAACCAATAGCCATTAGAAAACAACAGAAAAATATAAACAGCACTAATAACTAATAATCAATGGAAAACAAAACAAAAATAGAAACAACACCAACAAGTATTTACTAATAGCCACTACAAACAACAAAAAAATAAAAATAGCACTAACAACTAATAATCAATGGAAGACAAAGCAAAAATAGAAACAACACCAACAAGTATTAACCAATAGCCATTAAAAAACAACAGAAAAATATAAAAAAAGAACTAACAACTAATAATCAATGGAAGACAAAACAAAATTAGAAACAATACCAACAAGTATTTACCAATAGCCATTAGAAAACAACAGAACAATATAAACAGCACTAACAACTAATAATCAATGGAAGACAAAACAAAAATAGAAACAACACCAAGTATTTACCAATAGCCATTAGAAAACAAAAGGAAAATAAAACCAGCATTAACAACTAATAATCAATGGAAGACAAAACAAAAATAAAAACAACACCAACAAGTATTTACCAATAGCCATTAGAAAACAACAGAAAAATATAAACAGCACAAAATAACTAATAATCAATGGAAGACAAAACAAAAATAGATACAACACCAAGCATTTACTAATAGCCATTAGAAAACAACAGAAACATATAAACAGCACTAACAACTAATAATCAATGGAAGACAAAACAAAAATAAAAACAACACCAACAAGTATTTACCAACAGCCATTAGATAACAACAGAAAATAAAAACAGCACTAACAACTAATAATCAATGGAAAACAAAACAAAAACAGAAACAACACCAACAAGTATTTTCCAATAGCCATTAGAAAACAACAGAAAAATATAAACAGCACTAACAACTAATAATCAATGGAAGACAAAACAAAAATAGAAACAACACAAACAAGTATTTACCAATAGCCATTAGAATACAGCAGAAAAATATAAACAGCACTAACAATTAATAATTAATGGAAGACAAAACAAAAATAGAAACAACACCAAGTATTTACTAATAGCCTTCAGAAAACAACAGAAAAATAAAAACAGCAGTAACAACTAATAATCAATGGAAGACAAAACAAAAATAAAAACAACACCAACAAGTATTTACCAATAGCCATTAGAAAACAACAGAAAAATAAAAACAGCACTAACAACCAATAATCAATGGAAGACAAAGCAAAAATAGAAAAAAACACCAAGTATTTACCAATAGCCATTAGAAAACAACAGAAAAATAAAAACAGCATTAACAACTAATAATCAATGGAAGACAAAACAAAAATAAAAACAACACCAACAAGTATTTACCAATAGCCATTAGAAAACAACAGAAAAATAAAAACCGCATTAACAACTAATAATCAATGGAAAACAAAACAAAAATAGAAACAACATCAACAAGTATTTACCAATAGCCGAAAAATAAAAACAGCACTAACAACTAATAATCAATGGAAGACAAAACAAAAATAAAAACAACACCAACAAATATTTACCAATAGCCATTAGAAAACAACAGAAAAATATAAACAGCACTAACAACTAATAATCAATGGAAGACAAAAGAAAAATAAAAACAACACCAAGTATTTACCAATAGCCATTAGAAAACAACAGAAAAATAAAAACAGCACAAACAACTAATAATCAATCGAAGACAAAACAAAAATAGAAACAACACAAAGTATTTACCAATAGCCATTAGAAAACAACAGAAAAATATAAACAGCACTAACAACTAATAATCAATGGAAGACAAAACAAAAATAAAAACAACACCAACAAGTATTTACCAATAGCCATTAGAAAACAACAGAAAAATATAAACAGCACTAACAACTAATAATCAATGGAAGACAAAACAAAAATAAAAACAACACCAACAAGTATTTACCAACACCCATTAGAAAACAAAAGAAAAATAAAAACAGCACAAACAACTAATAATACAATGGAAAACAAATCAAAAATAGAAACAACACCAACAAGTATTTACCAATGGCCATTCGAAAACAACAGAAAAATATAAATAGCACTAACAACTAATAATCAATGGAAAGCAAAACAAAAATAGAAACAACACCAACAAGTATTTACCAATAGCCATTAAAAAACAACAGAAAAATATAAACAGCACTAACAACTAATAATCAATGGAAGACAAAACAAAAATAGAAACAACACCAAAAAGTATTTACCAACACCCATTAGAAAACAAAAGAAAAATAAAAACAGCACAAACAACTAATAATACAATGGAAAACAAATCAAAAATAGAAACAACACCAACAAGTATTTACCAACAGCCATTAGATAACAACAGAAAATAAAAACAGCACTAACAACTAATAATCAATGGAAAACAAAACAAAAACAGAAACAACACCAACAAGTATTTTCCAATAGCCATTAGAAAACAACAGAAAAATATAAACAGCACTAACAACTAATAATCAATGGAAGACAAAACAAAAATAGAAACAACACAAACAAGTATTTACCAATAGCCATTAGAATACAGCAGAAAAATATAAACAGCACTAACAATTAATAATTAATGGAAGACAAAACAAAAATAGAAACAACACCAAGTATTTACTAATAGCCTTCAGAAAACAACAGAAAAATAAAAACAGCAGTAACAACTAATAATCAATGGAAGACAAAACAAAAATAAAAACAACACCAACAAGTATTTACCAATAGCATTAGAAGACAACAGAAAAATAAAAACAGCACTAACAACTAATAATCAATGGAAAACAAAACAAAAATAGAAAGAACCCTGAGTATTTACCAATAGCCATTAGAAAACAACAGAAAAATAAAAACAGCATTAACAACTAATAATCAATGGAAAACAAAACAAAAATAAAAGCAACACCAACAAGTATTTACCAATAGCCATTAGAAAACAACAGAAAAATAAAAACAGCACTAACAACCAATAATCAATGGAAGACAAATCAAAAATAGAAAAAAACACCAAGTATTTACCAATAGCCATTAGAAAACAACAGAAAAATAAAAACAGCATTAACAACTAATAATCAATGGAAGACAAAACAAAAATAAAAACAACACCAACAAGTATTTACCAATAGCCATTAGAAAACAACAGAAAAATAAAAACCGCATTAACAACTAATAATCAATGGAAAACAAAACAAAAATAGAAACAACATCAACAAGTATTTACCAATAGCCGAAAAATAAAAACAGCACTAACAACTAATAATCAATGGAAGACAAAACAAAAATAAAAACAACACCAACAAATATTTACCAATAGCCATTAGAAAACAACAGAAAAATATAAACAGCACTAACAACTAATAATCAATGGAAGACAAAAGAAAAATAAAAACAACACCAAGTATTTACCAATAGCCATTAGAAAACAACAGAAAAATAAAAACAGCACAAACAACTAATAATCAATCGAAGACAAAACAAAAATAGAAACAACACAAAGTATTTACCAATAGCCATTAGAAAACAACAGAAAAATATAAACAGCACTAACAACTAATAATCAATGGAAGACAAAACAAAAATAAAAACAACACCAACAAGTATTTACCAATAGCCATTAGAAAACAACAGAAAAATATAAACAGCACTAACAACTAATAATCAATGGAAGACAAAACAAAAATAAAAACAACACCAACAAGTATTTACCAACACCCATTAGAAAACAAAAGAAAAATAAAAACAGCACAAACAACTAATAATACAATGGAAAACAAATCAAAAATAGAAACAACACCAACAAGTATTTACCAATGGCCATTCGAAAACAACAGAAAAATATAAATAGCACTAACAACTAATAATCAATGGAAAGCAAAACAAAAATAGAAACAACACCAACAAGTATTTACCAATAGCCATTAAAAAACAACAGAAAAATATAAACAGCACTAACAACTAATAATCAATGGAAGACAAAACAAAAATAGAAACAACACCAACAAGTATTTACCAACACCCATTAGAAAACAAAAGAAAAATAAAAACAGCACAAACAACTAATAATACAATGGAAAACAAATCAAAAATAGAAACAACACCAACAAGTATTTACCAATGGCCTTTAGAAAACAACATAAAAATATAAACAGCACTAACAACTAATGAACAATGGAAGACAAAACAAAAATAAAAACAACACAAACAAGTGTTTTCCAATAGCCATTAGAAAACAACAGAAAAATATAAACAGCACTAACAACTAATAATCAATGGAAGACAAAACAAAAATAGAAACAACACCAAGTATTTACTAATAGCCTTCAGAAAACAACAGAAAAATAAAAACAGCAGTAACAACTAATAATCAATGGAAGACAAAGCAAAAATAGAAACAACACCAAGTATTTACCAATAGCCATTAGAAAACAACAGAAAAATATAAACAGCACTAACAACTAATAAACAATGGAAGACAAAACAAAAATAAAAACAACACCAACAAGTATTTACCAATAGCCATTAGAAAACAACAGAAAAATAAAAACAGCACTAACAACTAATAATCAATGGAAAGCAAAACAAAAATAGAAACAACGCCAACAAGTATTTACCAATAGCCATTAGAAAACAACAGAAAAATAAAAACAGCACTAACACCTAATAATCAATGGAAGAAAAAACAAAAATAAAAACAACACCAACAAGTATTTACCAACAGCCATTAGAAAACAACAGAAAAATAAAAACAGCACAAACAACTAATAATCAATGGAAAACAAAACAAAAATAGAAATCAACACCAACAAGTATTTACCAATGGCCATTAGAAAACAACAGAAAAATAAAAACAGCATTAACAACTAATAATCAATGGAAGACAAAACAAAAATAAAAACAACACCAACAAGTATTTACCAATAGCATTAGAAGACAACAGAAAAATAAAAACAGCACTAACAACTAATAATCAATGGAAAACAAAACAAAAATAGAAAGAACCCTGAGTATTTACCAATAGCCATTAGAAAACAACAGAAAAATAAAAACAGCATTAACAACTAATAATCAATGGAAAACAAAACAAAAATAAAAGCAACACCAACAAGTATTTACCAATAGCCATTAGAAAACAACAGAAAAATAAAAACAGCACTAACAACCAATAATCAATGGAAGACAAAGCAAAAATAGAAAAAAACACCAAGTATTTACCAATAGCCATTAGAAAACAACAGAAAAATAAAAACAGCATTAACAACTAATAATCAATGGAAGACAAAACAAAAATAAAAACAACACCAACAAGTATTTACCAATAGCCATTAGAAAACAACAGAAAAATAAAAACCGCATTAACAACTAATAATCAATGGAAAACAAAACAAAAATAGAAACAACATCAACAAGTATTTACCAATAGCCGAAAAATAAAAACAGCACTAACAACTAATAATCAATGGAAGACAAAACAAAAATAAAAACAACACCAACAAATATTTACCAATAGCCATTAGAAAACAACAGAAAAATATAAACAGCACTAACAACTAATAATCAATGGAAGACAAAAGAAAAATAAAAACAACACCAAGTATTTACCAATAGCCATTAGAAAACAACAGAAAAATAAAAACAGCACAAACAACTAATAATCAATCGAAGACAAAACAAAAATAGAAACAACACAAAGTATTTACCAATAGCCATTAGAAAACAACAGAAAAATATAAACAGCACTAACAACTAATAATCAATGGAAGACAAAACAAAAATAAAAACAACACCAACAAGTATTTACCAATAGCCATTAGAAAACAACAGAAAAATAAAAACAGCACAAACAACTAATAATACAATGGAAAACAAATCAAAAATAGAAACAACACCAACAAGTATTTACCAATGGCCATTCGAAAACAACAGAAAAATATAAATAGCACTAACAACTAATAATCAATGGAAAGCAAAACAAAAATAGAAACAACACCAACAAGTATTTACCAATAGCCATTAAAAAACAACAGAAAAATATAAACAGCACTAACAACTAATAATCAATGGAAGACAAAACAAAAATAGAAACAACACCAACAAGTATTTACCAACACCCATTAGAAAACAAAAGAAAAATAAAAACAGCACAAACAACTAATAATACAATGGAAAACAAATCAAAAATAGAAACAACACCAACAAGTATTTACCAATGGCCTTTAGAAAACAACATAAAAATATAAACAGCACTAACAACTAATGAACAATGGAAGACAAAACAAAAATAAAAACAACACAAACAAGTGTTTTCCAATAGCCATTAGAAAACAACAGAAAAATATAAACAGCACTAACAACTAATAATCAATGGAAGACAAAACAAAAATAGAAACAACACCAAGTATTTACTAATAGCCTTCAGAAAACAACAGAAAAATATAAACAGCACTAACAACTAATAATCAATGGAAGACAAAACAAAAATAGAAACAACACCAAGTATTTACTAATAGCCTTCAGAAAACAACAGAAAAATAAAAACAGCAGTAACAACTAATAATCAATGGAAGATAAAACAAAAATAGAAACAACACCAAGTATTTACCAATAGCCATTAGAAAACAACAGAAAAATATAAACAGCACTAACAACTAATAAACAATGGAAGACAAAACAAAAATAAAAACAACACCAACAAGTATTTACCAATAGCCATTAGAAAACAACAGAAAAATAAAAACAGCACTAACAACTAATAATCAATGGAAAGCAAAACAAAAATAGAAACAACGCCAACAAGTATTTACCAATAGCCATTAGAAAACAACAGAAAAATAAAAACAGCACTAACACCTAATAATCAATGGAAGAAAAAACAAAAATAAAAACAACACCAACAAGTATTTACCAACAGCCATTAGAAAACAACAGAAAAATAAAAACAGAATTAACAACTAATAATCAATGGAAGACAAAGCAAAAATAGAAACAATACCAAGTACTTACTAATAGCCTTTAGAAAACAACAGAAAAATATAAACAGCACTAACAACTAATAAACAATGGAAGACAAAACAAAAATAAAAACAACACAAACAAGTATTTACCAATAGCCATTAGAAAACAACCGAAAAATAAAAACAGTACTAACAACTAATAATCAATGGAAGACAAAGCAAAAATAGAAAAAAACACCAAGTATTTACCAATAGCCATTAGAAAACAACAGAAAAATAAAAACAGCACTAACAACTAATAATCAATGGAAGACAAAACAAAAATAAAAACAACACCAACAAATATTTACCAATAGCCATTAGAAAACAACAAAAAAATAAAAACAGCACAAACAACTAATAATCAATCGAAGACAAAACAAAAATAGAAACAACACCAAGTATTTACCAATAGCCATTAGAAAACAACAGAAAAATATAAACAGCACTAACAACTAATAAACAATGGAAGACAAAACAAAAATAAAAACAACACCAACAAGTATTTACCAATAGCCATTAGAAAACAACAGAAAAATAAAAACAGCACTAACAACTAATAATCAATGGAAAGCAAAACAAAAATAGAAACAACACCAACAAGTATTTACCAATAGCCATTAAAAAACAACAGAAAAATATAAACAGCACTAACAACTAATAATCAATGGAAGACAAAACAAAAATAAAAACAACACCAACAAGTATTTACCAACACCCATTAGAAAACAAAAGAAAAATAAAAACAGCACAAACAACTAATAATCAATGGAAAACAAAACAAAAATAGAAACAACACCAACAAGTATTTACCAATGGCCATTAGAAAACAACAGAAAAATATAAATAGCACTAATAACTAATAATCAATGGAAGACAAAGCAAAAATAGAAACAATACCAAGTATTTACTAATAGCCTTTAGAAAACAACATAAAAATATAAACAGCTGTAACAACTAATGAACAATGGAAGACAAAACAAAAATAAAAACAACACAAACAAGTGTTTACCAATAGCCATTAGAAAACAACAGAAAAATATAAACAGCACTAACAACTAATAATCAATGGAAGACAAAACAAAAATAGAAACAACACCAAGTATTTACTAATAGCCCTCAGAAAACAACAGAAAAATAAAAACAGCAGTAACAACTAATAATCAATGGAAGACAAAACCAAAATAGAAACAACACCAAGTATTTACCAATAGCCATTAGAAAACAACAGAAAAATATAAACAGCACTAACAACTAATAAACAATGGAAGACAAAACAAAAATAAAAACAACACCAACAAGTATTTACCAATAGCCATTAGAAAACAACAGAAAAATAAAAACAGCACTAACAACTAATAATCAATGGAAAGCAAAACAAAAATGGAAACAACACCAACAAGTATTTACCAATAGCCATTAGAAAACAACAGAAAAATAAAAACAGCACTAAAAACTAATAATCAATGGAAGAAAAAACAAAAATAAAAACAACACCAACAAGTATTTACCAACAGCCATTAGAAAACAACAGAAAAATAAAAACAGCACAAACAACTAATAATCAATGGAAAACAAAACAAAAATAGAAACAACACCAACAAGTATTTACCAATGGCCATTAGAAAACAACAGAAGAATAAAAACAGCATTAACAACTAATAATCAATGGAAGACAAAGTAAAATAGAAACAGCACCAATTATTTACCAATAGCCATTACAAAACAACAGAAAAATATAAATAGCACTAATAACTAATAATCAATGGAAGACAAAGCAAAAATAGAAACAATAACAAGTATTTACTAATAGCCTTTAGAAAACAACATAAAAATATAAACAGCACTAACAACTAATGAACAATGGAAGACAAAACAAAAATAAAAACAACACAAACAAGTGTTTACCAATAGCCATTAGAAAACAACAGAAAAATATAAACAGCACTAACAACTAATAATCAATGGAAGACAAAACAAAAATAGAAACAACACCAAGTATTTACTAATAGCCCTCAGAAAACAACAGAAAAATAAAAACAGCAGTAACAACTAATAATCAATGGAAGACAAAACAAAAATAGAAACAACACCAAGTATTTACCAATAGCCATTAGAAAACAACAGAAAAATATAAACAGCACTAACAACTAATAAACAATGGAAGACAAAACAAAAATAAAAACAACACCAACAAGTATTTACCAATAGCCATTAGAAGACAACAGAAAAATAAAAACAGCACTAACAACTAATAATCAATGGAAAACAAAACAAAAATAGAAAGAACACCGAGTATTTACCAATAGCCATTAGAAAACAACAGAAAAATAAAAACAGCATTAATTGAATTTAAGGCTCAACTTAAATTCCGTTATCAGGTTAGGCCGTTTTGGTTCATTTCGGCTATAGCTACTACGGTAGGGTTATTAGATATACATATGTAGCGTTACCCATAATGCACTTTGCTGCGTACGCTGGAAATCGTTAGCTGGATAGATAAATTGTCAAAGTAAAAGTACATGAAGATTTCAACAGAGCAGGTCACGAAATTAAGTATCGATTTATATTTTATTATCAAATCAATGAAAACATAATTCGTACACCTTTGCAGATGTGATTTATTCCCCGATAAGCGCAAGGACAAGCAAGGGATGCTTGCCAAAATCATTGAAAATGTTGCCACGTGGCGTACACACACACACGCACACATAATAATAATAATAAAATAAATGATGCACTTTAACTTACTTATGTTAAAACATCACAGTCCCGCAAAGTCCGGCCACAGTATAATAAAAAAAAAAAAAAAAAAAAAAAAAAAAAAACTTTGCGAGACATGTGCTTTGTCAGCTTATGGGGAGTATACATATTTACTGCAAAAGACGGCGATTGTCTTTAATTAACAGATACACATAGTTAAAATATTTTATGAAACGTAGTGACTAGTGTTGGTATTTGTTCCCACTCAATCGTGGTCTTGACTCTTGCATAATAAAATGCGAAAATCAACAATAATTGAATGTCTTTAAGAGAAGTATAATATCTATTTGCTTGTGTTATTTGTCAATGTGATGGTTCACCACTTACATGTAATCAGTTTTCAGCAATTATAAAAAAAAAAAAAAAAAAAAAAATATATAAATAAATATGCATGACCAGTGCAATTGGGTTAGGTCACTTGAGAATTTGCTCACATTCTTTTCATATTGGTAAACAACTGCTGGTGTTTCACTCAGTATATAATAAGAATAAGAATATTTATTATTCCAATCAATGGGGGCAAACAAATTGCATACATTGATTATTGTCATTGGAGGCAATTATACATATACAAGGTATACATAAAAAAAATATATGAATATATATATATATCAATACAATGTTTCTTGTTGGGTTCAGAGCCTTAAAAAAAATAAAAAAAAATAAAAATAATATAAATAATAATAATAATTAATAATATAGACAGAAAGAGAAAAAACAAATATTTCAGTATCATAAACCCTGTTTCAGTTTTCTTGTCTCAAGGCACTGTATCATATAGTTTCCAAAAATATTGATTATTACAAGATCTTCATTGGTAAATAAATAATAGAATATGTTTTACTAATGTTACTATATACATATAAATCTAAGCATATTACACAGAATAACGATGTTGCATATAATTAAATTTAATTATTAGATATGTTTTAGTATATAACGTGGTATACTGATGTTGCATATACATGTTATCAGATAAATTTCAGTATATAAAGTGGTACACAAGTATACCGATGGTGGTGAAACATGATAATCGAACAAATTTCAGTATATGACATGGTATACCAATGGTTCCGAAAACATGATTATAAGATAAATTTCAGTATATAATGTGTTATACAGATGGTGCATAAAACATGATTATCAGATGTTTAATTGACATGTACTAACCTTATTATCAGAAGTTTAGCTGATATGTACAAGTACATTTTGTACTTATCTTATTTTCAGATGTTTAACTGATGTGTAGTTATCTTATTTTCAGATATTTAGCTGTCAGATATGAACTTATCATATCAGATGTTTAACTGATGTGTACTTACCTTATTTTCAGATGTTTAACTGATATGTACTAACCTTATTATCAAATTTGTTTGCTGATGATTACTAACTTTATTATCAGATGTTTAGCTGATATGTACCTATCTTAATTTCAGATGTTTAGCTGATATGAGCTTACAAAAGAAATATACCTTATTATTATATGTTTAGCTGATAATTACTAACTTTATTATCTGATATGTACCTACCTTATTATTAGATGTTAAACTGATATTTACTTATCTTTTATCAGATGCTTCGCTTATTTGAATTGTCTTATTTTCAAAGGTTTAGTTGATATGAATTTATCTTCTTGTCAGATCAGATCTTTAGCTGATAATTACTAACCTTAATATCAAAGGTTTATCTGATATATATTTATCTTACAGTACTTTCAGTAATTCAGATGTTTAGCTGATATGAACTTATCTTAATTTCGAATGTTTAGCTGATATGAACTTGCCTTATTATCATATGTTTAACGGATAATTACTAACCATATTATCAGATATGTACTTATCTTACTATCAGATGTTTAGCTGATATGTACTTGTCTTCTTATCAGATGTTTAGCTGATATGTACCTACCTTATTTACAGTCTTCGAAATAAGACTTTCGAATTTACTGGCCAGAAAACTTCAAAATTAGAATATTTATATAGATTCTATTGAAAAAATTTGGCAAAAGTAACTGGTCCGAATCAATTTTCACTGGCCATGGGCCACCGGACCACTGCTAAAGTCGATGACAGTTATTATCAGATGTTTAGCTGATATGTTATTATTCTACTTATCTTATTTTCAGATGTTTAGCCGATACATGTATGTACTTATCTTATTATCAGAGGTTTAGCTGATATGAACTTATCTTATTACCAGATGTTTAGCTGATATGAACTTATCTTATTTTCAGATGTTTAGCTGATATGAACTTATCTTATTTTCAGATGCTTAGCTGATGTGAACTTATATTATTATCAGATGTTTAGCTGATTCAAACTTACCTTATTTCAGATATTTAGCTGATAATTAATCCTATTATCAGATGTTTAGCTGATATGTACTTATATTTTATTATCGGATGTGTTAGCTGATATGTACTTATATTATTTTCAGATGTTTAGCTGATATGTACTTATATTATTATCAGATGTTTAGCTGATAATTACTAACCTTATTATCAGATGTACTTGTTTAGCTGATATGTATTTATCTTATTTTCAGATGTTTAGCTGATATGTACTTATATTATTATCAGATGCTTAGTTGATATTAACTTATCTTATCTTCTGATGTTCTAGCTGATATGTACTTATCTTATTATCAGATACTTAGTTGATATTAACTTATCTTATCATCAGAGGTTCTAGCTGATATGTACTTATCTTATTATCAGATGCTTAGTTGATATTAACTTATCTTATTATCAGATGTTTGGCTGATATGAACTTATATTATAATCAGATGTTTGGCCGATATGTATTTATCTTACTATCAGCTGTTTAGCTTGTATGTACTTATCTTAATTCAGATGTTTAGCTGATACTTATTATCCTTATTATCAGATGTTTAGCTGTTATGTATTTATTTTATTTTCAGATGTTTAACTGATAAGAACTTGTCGTATTGTCAGAGGTTTTAGCTGATATAAAGTTACCTTATTTCAGATGTTTAGCCGATAATTACCAATCTTATTATCAGACGTTTAGCTGTTATATATATATCTTAATTTCAGATATTTATCGGATATGTACTTGTCTTATTTTCAGATGTTTATCTGATATGAACTAACCTTATTATCAGATGTTTAGCTGATATGTACTTGCCTTGTTTTCAGATGTTTAGCTGATAGTACTTATATTATTTTCAGATGTTTAGCTGATACGTACTTTGATTATTTTCAGATGTTTTTGGCTTGGAATCTATTTGTTATTGAAGTCAAGAGTTATATAGCACAAGTTATTTGAATTGAGCCAATTTGGCTGATTAGTTTAGTTTAGAATTACACATTTATAGCCAATTTGGCTTGGAATCTATTTGTTATTGAAGACATAGTTATATAGCACAAGTTATTTGAATTGAGCCAATTTGGCTGATTAGTTTAGTTTGGAAATTAATATAAGTGGAGTTGTAAGAATTACACATTTATAGCCAATTTGGTTTGGAATCTAACTGTTATTGAAGACAGAGTTATATAGCACAAGTTATTTGAATTGAGCCAATTTGGCTGATTAGATAAGTTTAATTTGAATATTTTATTACAAATATTTTTTCATAGCACAAATAATTTTGATTTTAGAGCCAATTTGGCAGATTAGTTTAAACATTTTATAAGAGTTATTTGGTGGCAAGGTTTAAGTGGTATGTCAGTTACTAGATTGAAGTATCAAATTTGAACCATGAATAGATTTGATCCCGCACATAGCAGGTAACGATATTGGTTTATCAAAAATTGGTCAATTACGTGCCTATGTCGAAGAAATTATCAGATGGATGGGCAAGATAATGCCAAATTCAACTATAAATTGGCCTCAGATTCTGCCACGTCTTTACTGGCGATAATCAAAACCAGGTAGACATGTCTAGATGCAGATAAAGTGAATAATGCTAGCATCATTCGTATTACGAGATGGGGGCTGTTGCATACGTCACCCTGACATTAAACTAATGAGACTTTCTCTTCGCAGGATGGTGTGCGCCTAACTCCTTTGGCCACCGAGCTGTTTCTTATAACATTCAAGGGACTATTGAAATGTTTGTTTCTTATGGAGGGACCATCTGTACCTTTCCTGTGTAATATCAATTTTTAATCAGTACTAGGAACTTATTAAAGAAGTTTATTCATGAAGATAATTTTGTATTTTTGCATTCTTATGGAACTTAATTCTTGGTATTGGGTTTTTGGTCCGCAGCGAACCCCCATTTCATGGCGGTTGACTGTCTTGAATTATGGTTCAGACAGTCAATATGGCGTTTTTCGCTGCTCATGATTTAACATTGTTGTAAAGTTGAAACCGTCTTAGCTACTCTTCATGTACTTTGATATACAATGTAGTACTAACGTTGAATTGTCGGTGTTACAACAAAACCAGTTGACATTATCAGTTGAAGGTTGAAAGTTGGTTGATATAAAGTTGAAACGTTGAATGGCTTGTGAACCCACAGCCAATACAAGTTGACAGTTGATATTGGTTGATATAAAGTTGAAACGTTGAATGGCTTGTGAACCCACAGCCAATACAAGTTGACAGTTGATATAAAGTTGAAACGTTGAATGGCTTGTGAACCCACAGCCAATACAAGTTGACAGTTGATATTTTTGGTTGCCATTTTCTGCGGTAGCCATTCGCGCCGTTGTGTTAATTGTCATCACCTGTGTACCTACGGTGATATTTTTGTATTTTCTGTTGTATTGTTGTTTGTATATATCTACATTGTATATTCCTATATATTAAACTGTGGTCAAATTCGCCAATACCAAGCTTACATATCTGTTAGTGTTTTCATACGGCCATACAGGATAATTGAATTTAAGGCTCAACTTAAATTCCGCTATCAGGTTAGGCCGTTGTGGTTCATTTCGGTTATAGCTACTACGGTAGGGTTATTAGATATACATATGTAGCGTTACCCATAATGCACTTTGCTGCGTACGCTGCAAATCGTTAGCTGGATAGATAAATTGTCAAAGTAACCCACCCACCCACTACCTTTTAATCTTTTAAATGGATACTGCTGTTTTTCTTTTATATAATTTCAGGTTTTCAGGTCATCCTTTCAATCTTTTGTTGATGGATATATCTGGACAACAGGATTGGAGTCCCGACCCGTCATCGTGAGGATGTGTCTAACTTACTGAAGATTGCGTTCAAAGTTGGAATTAGTGATGTATTTCCGTTTGGGTACATTTATACATAGATTGTCAACTACACATTGGAGTTCGTGAGGATTTGATGAACATTTACTAGGCATGAAGCACTGCCCGTTTGGATTCGTCGTTGAAGGCGTTTTTCGCTGCTCATGATTTAACATTGTTGTAAAGTTGAAACCGTCTTAGTTACTCTTCATGTACTTTGATATACAATGTAGTACTAACGTTGAATTGTCGGTGTTACAACAAAACCAGTTGACATTATCAGTTGAAGGTTGAAAGTTGGTTGATATAAAGTTGAAACGTTGAATGGCTTGTGAACCCACAGCCAATACAAGTTGACAGTTGATATTGGTTGATATAAAGTTGAAACGTTGAATGGCTTGTGAACCCACAGCCAATACAAGTTGACAGTTGATATTTTTGGTTGCCATAATCTGCGGTAGCCATTCGCGCCGTTGTGTTAATTGTCATCACCTGTGTACCTACGTGATATTTTTGTATTTTCTGTTGTATAGTTGTTTGTATATATCTACATTGTATATTCCTATATATTAAACTGTGGCCAAATTCGCCAATACCAAGCTCACATATCTGTTAGTGTTTTCATACGGCCATACATGATAACAACTAATAATCAATGGAAGACAAAACAAAAATAAAAACAACACCAACAAGTATTTACCAATAGCCATTAGAAAACAAAAGAAAAATAAAAACAGCACTAACAACTAATAATCAATGGAAAACAAAACAAAAATAGAAACAACACCAACAAGTATTTACCAATAGCCATTATAAAACAACAGAAAAATATAAACAGCACTAACAACTAATAATCAATGGAAGACAAAACAAAAATAGAAACAACACCAAGTATTTACTAATAGCCTTTAAAAAACAACAGAAAAATAAAAACCACAGTAACAACTAATAATCAATGGAAGACAAAACAAAAATAAAAACAACACCAACAAGTATTTACCAATAGCCATTAAAAAACAACAGAAAAATAAAAACAGCACTAACAACTAATAATCAATGGAAGACAAAACAAAAATAGAAACAACACCAAGTATTTACCAATAGCCATTAGAAAACAACAGAAAAACATAAACAGCACTAACAACTAATAATCAATGGAAGACAAAACAAAAATAGAAACAACACCAACAAGTATTTACCAATAGCCATTAGAAAACAACAGAAAAACAAAACCGCATTAACAACTAATAATCAATGGAAAACAAAGCAAAAATAGAAACAACACCAACAAGTATTTACCAATAGCCGAAAAATAAAAACAGCACTAACAACTAATAATCAATGTAAAACAAACAAAAATAGAAACAACGCCAACAAGTATTTACCAATAGCCATTAGAAAACAACAGAAAAATATAAACAGCACTAACAACTAATAATCAATTGAAGACAAAACACAAACAGAAACAACACCAAGTATTTACCAACAGCCATTAGAAGACAACAGAAAAATAAACACAGCATTAACAACTAATAATCAATGGAAGACAAAAGAAAAATAAAAACAACACCAACAGGTATTTACCAACAGCCATTAGAAGACAACAGAAAAATAAAAACAGCACTAACAACTAATAATCAATGGAAGACAAAACACAAACAGAAACAACACCAAGTATTTACCAACAGCCATTAGAAGACAATAGAAAAATAAACACACCATTAACAACTAATAATCAATGGAAGACAAAAGAAAAATAAAAACAACACCAACAGGTATTTACCAACAGCCATTAGAAGACAACAGAAAAATAAAAACAGCACTAACAACTAATAATCAATGGAAACAAAGCAAAAATAGAAAGAACACCGAGTATTTACCGATAGCCATTAGAAAACAACAGAAAAATAAACACAGCACTAACAACCAATAATCAATGGAAGACAAAACAAAAATAGAAACAACACCAAGTATTTGATAATAGACTTTAGAAAACAACAGAAAAATAAAAAAGCAGTAACAACTAATAATCAATGGAAGACAAAACAAAAATAAAATCAACACCAACAAGTATTTACCAATAGCCATTAGAAAACAACAGAAAAATATAAACAGCACTAACAACTAATAATCAATGGAAGACAAAACAAAAAGAGAAACAACACCAATTATTTACCAATAGCCATTAGAAAACAACAGAAAAATATAAACAGCACTAATAACTAATAATCAATGGAAGACAAAACAAAATAGAAACAACACCAAGTATTTACTAATAGCCTTTAGAAAACAACAGAAAATAAAAACAGCATTAACAACTAATAATCAATGGAAACAAAGCAAAAATAGAAAGAACACCGAGTATTTACAATAGCCATTAGTAAACAACAGAAAAATAAACACAGCATAAACAACTAATAATCAATGGAAGACAAAAGAAAAATAAAAACAACACCAACAGGTATTTACCAATAGCCATTAGAAAACAACAGAAAAATAAAAACAACACTAACAACTAATAATCAATGGAAAATAAAACAAAAATAGAAACCACACAAACAAGTATTTACCAATAGCCATTAGAAAACAACAGAAAAATATAAACAGCACTAACAATTAATAATAAATGGAAGACAAACAAAAATAGAAACAACACCAAGTATTTACTAATAGCCTTTAGAAAACAACAGAAAAATAAAAACAGCATTAACAACTAATAATCAATGGAAGACAAAACAAAAATAGAAACAACACCAACAAGTATTTACCAATAGCCATTAGAAAACAACAGAAAAATATAAACAGCACTAACAACTAATAATCAATGGAAGACAAAACAAAAAGAGAAACAACACCAATTATTTACCAATAGCTATTAGAAAACAACAGAAAAATATAAACAGCACTAATAACTAATAATCAATGGAAGACAAAACAAAAATAGAAACAACACCAATTATTTACCAATAGCCATTAGAAAACAACAGAAAAATATAAACAGCACTAATAACTAATAATCAATGGAAGACAAAACAAAATAGAAACAACACCAAGTATTTACTAATAGCCTTTAGAAAACAACAGAAAATAAAAACAGCATTAACAACTAATAATCAATGGAAACAAAGCAAAAATAGAAAGAACACCGAGTATTTACAATAGCCATTAGTAAACAACAGAAAAATAAACACAGCATTAACAACTAATAATCAATGGAAGACAAAAGAAAAATAAAAACAACACCAACAGGTATTTACCAATAGCCATTAGAAAACAACAGAAAAATAAAAACAACACTAACAACTAATAATCAATGGAAAATAAAACAAAAATAGAAACCACACAAACAAGTATTTACCAATAGCCATTAGAAAACAACAGAAAAATATAAACAGCACTAACAACTAATAATAAATGGAAGACAAACAAAAATAGAAACAACACCAAGTATTTACTAATAGCCTTTAGAAAACAACAGAAAAATAAAAACAGCATTAACAACTAATAATCAATGGAAGACAAAACAAAAATAGAAACAACACCAACAAGTATTTACCAATAGCCATTAGAAAACAACAGAAAAACAAAAACGCATTAACAACTAATAATCAATGGAAAACAAAACAAAAATAGAAACAACACCAACAAGTATTTACCAATAGCCGAAAAATAAAAACAGCACTAACAACTAATAATCAATGGAAAACAAACAAAAATAGAAACAACGCCAACAAGTATTTACCAATAGCCATTAGAAAACAACAGAAAAATATAAACAACACTAACAACTAATAATCAATGGAAGACAAAACACAAACAGAAACAACACCAAGTATTTACCAACAGCCATTAGAAGACAACAGAAAAATAAACACAGCATTAACAACTAATAATCAATGGAAGACAAAAGAAAAATAAAAACAACACCAACAGGTATTTACAAACAGCCATTAGAAGACAACAGAAAAATAAAAACAGCACTAACAACTAATAATCAATGGAAGACAAAACACAAACAGAAACAACACCAAGTATTTACCAACAGCCATTAGAAGACAACAGAAAAATAAACACAGCATTAACAACTAATAATCAATGGAAGACAAAAGAAAAATAAAAACAACACCAACAGGTATTTACCAACAGCCATTAGAAGACAACAGAAAAACAAAAACAGCACTAACAACTAATAATCAATGGAAACAAAGCAAAAATAGAAAGAACACCGAGTATTTACCGATAGCCATTAGAAAACAACAGAAAAATAAACACAGCACTAACAACCAATAATCAATGGAAGACAAAACAAAAATAGAAACAACACCAAGTATTTGATAATAGACTTTAGAAAACAACAGAAAAATAAAAAAGCAGTAACAACTAATAATCAATGGAAGACAAAACAAAAATAAAATCAACACCAACAAGTATTTACCAATAGCCATTAGAAAACAACAGAAAAATATAAACAGCACTAACAACTAATAATCAATGGAAGACAAAACAAAAAGAGAAACAACACCAATTATTTACCAATAGCTATTAGAAAACAACAGAAAAATATAAACAGCACTAATAACTAATAATCAATGGAAGACAAAACAAAAATAGAAACAACACCAATTATTTACCAATAGCCATTAGAAAACAACAGAAAAATATAAACAGCACTAATAACTAATAATCAATGGAAGACAAAACAAAATAGAAACAACACCAAGTATTTACTAATAGCCTTTAGAAAACAACAGAAAAATAAAAATAGCATTAACAACTAATAATCAATGGAAACAAAGCAAAAATAGAAAGAACACCGAGTATTTACAATAGCCATTAGTAAACAACAGAAAAATAAACACAGCATTAACAACTAATAATCAATGGAAGACAAAAGAAAAATAAAAACAACACCAACAGGTATTTACCAATAGCCATTAGAAAACAACAGAAAAATAAAAACAACACTAACAACTAATAATCAATGGAAAATAAAACAAAAATAGAAACCACACAAACAAGTATTTACCAATAGCCATTAGAAAACAACAGAAAATTATAAACAGCACTAACAACTAATAATAAATGGAAGACAAACAAAAATAGAAACAACACCAAGTATTTACTAATAGCCTTTAGAAAACAACAGAAAAATAAAAACAGCATTAACAACTAATAATCAATGGAAGACAAAAGAAAAATAAAAACAACACCAACAGGTATTTACCAACAGCCATTAGAAGACAAATGAAAAATAAAAACAGCACTAACAACTAATAATCAATGGAAACAAAGCAAAAATAGAAAGAACACCGAGTATTTACCAATAGCCATTAGAAAACAACAGAAAAATAAACACAGCACTAACAACCAATAATCAATGGAAGACAAAACAAAAATAGAAACAACACCAAGTATTTGATAATAGACTTTAGAAAACAACAGAAAAATATAAACAGCACTAATAACTAATAATCAATGGAAGACAAAACAAAAATAGAAACAACACCAATTATTTACCAATAGATATTAGAAAACAACAGAAACATATAAACAGCACTAATAACTAATAATCAATGGAAGACAAAACAAAAATAGAAACAACACCAATTATTTACCAATAGCCATTAGAAAACAACAGAAAAATATAAACAGCACTAATAACTAATAATCAATGGAAGACAAAACAAAATAGAAACAGCACCAAGTATTTACTAATAGCCTTTAGAAAACAACAGAAAAATAAAAACAGCATTAACAACTAATAATCAATGGAAGACAAAACAAAAATAGAAACAACACCAACAAGTATTTACCAATAGCCATTAGAAAACAACAGAAAAATATAAACAGCACTAATAACTAATAATCAATGGAGGACAAAACAAAAATAGAAACAACACCAATTATTTACTAATAGCCATTAGAAAACAACAGAAAAATAAAAACAGCACTAACAACTAATAATCAATGGAAAACAAAACAAAAATAGAAACAACACCAACAAGTATTTACCAATAGCCATTAGAAAACAACAGAAAAATAAAAACAGCACTAACAACTAATAATCAATGGAAGACAAAACAAAAATAAAAACAACACCAACAAGTATTTAACAACAGCCATTAGAAAACAACAGAAAAGTAAAAACAGCACTAACAACTAATAATCAATGGAAAACAAAACAAAAATAGAAACCACACAAACAGGTATTTACCAATAGCCATTAGAAGACAACAGAAAAATAAAAACAGCACTAACAACTAATAATCAATGGAAGACAAAACAAAAATAGAAACAACACCAACAAGTAGTTACCAATAGCCACTAGAAAACAACAGAAAAATATAAACAGCAATAACAACTAATAAACAATCGAAGACAAAACAAAAATAAAAACAACACCAACAGGTATTTACCAATAGCCATTAGAAAACAACAGAAAAATATAAACAGCACTAACAACTAATAATAAATGGAAGACAAACAAAAATAGAAACAACACCAAGTATTTACTAATAGCCTTTAGAAAACAAAAGAAAAATAAAAACAGCATTAACAACTAATAATCAATGGAAGACAAAACAAAAATAGAAACAACACCAACAAGTATTTACCAATAGCCATTAGAAAACAACAGAAAAACAAAAACGCATTAACAACTAATAATCAATGGAAAACAAAACAAAAATAGAAACAACACCAACAAGTATTTACCAATAGCCGAAAAATAAAAACAGCACTAACAACTAATAATCAATGGAAAACAAACAAAAATAGAAACAACGCCAACAAGTATTTACCAATAGCCATTAGAAAACAACAGAAAAATATAAACAGCACTAACAACTAATAATCAATGGAAGACAAAACACAAACAGAAACAACACCAAGTATTTACCAACAGCCATTAGAAGACAACAGAAAAATAAACACAGCATTAACAACTAATAATCAATGGAAGACAAAAGAAAAATAAAAACAACACCAACAGGTATTTACAAACAGCCATTAGAAGACAACAGAAAAATAAAAACAGCACTAACAACTAATAATCAATGGAAGACAAAACACAAACAGAAACAACAACAAGTATTTACCAACAGCCATTAGAAGACAACAGAAAAATAAACACAGCATTAACAACTAATAATCAATGGAAGACAAAAGAAAAATAAAAACAACACCAACAGGTATTTACCAACAGCCATTAGAAGACAACAGAAAAACAAAAACAGCACTAACAACTAATAATCAATGGAAACAAAGCAAAAATAGAAAGAACACCGAGTATTTACCGATAGCCATTAGAAAACAACAGAAAAATAAACACAGCACTAACAACCAATAATCAATGGAAGACAAAACAAAAATAGAAACAACACCAAGTATTTGATAATAGACTTTAGAAAACAACAGAAAAATAAAAAAGCAGTAACAACTAATAATCAATGGAAGACAAAACAAAAATAAAATCAACACCAACAAGTATTTACCAATAGCCATTAGAAAACAACAGAAAAATATAAACAGCACTAACAACTAATAATCAATGGAAGACAAAACAAAAAGAGAAACAACACCAATTATTTACCAATAGCTATTAGAAAACAACAGAAAAATATAAACAGCACTAATAACTAATAATCAATGGAAGACAAAACAAAAATAGAAACAACAACAATTATTTACCAATAGCCATTAGAAAACAACAGAAAAATATAAACAGCACTAATAACTAATAATCAATGGAAGACAAAACAAAATAGAAACAACACCAAGTATTTACTAATAGCCTTTAGAAAACAACAGAAAAATAAAAACAGCATTAACAACTAATAATCAATGGAAACAAAGCAAAAATAGAAAGAACACCGAGTATTTACAATAGCCATTAGTAAACAACAGAAAAATAAACACAGCATTAACAACTAATAATCAATGGAAGACAAAAGAAAAATAAAAACAACACCAACAGGTATTTACCAATAGCCATTAGAAAACAACAGAAAAATAAAAACAACACTAACAACTAATAATCAATGGAAAATAAAACAAAAATAGAAACCACACCAACAAGTATTTACCAATAGCCATTAGAAAACAACAGAAAAATATAAACAGCACTAACAACTAATAATAAATGGAAGACAAACAAAAATAGAAACAACACCAAGTATTTACTAATAGCCTTTAGAAAACAACAGAAAAATAAAAACAGCATTAACAACTAATAATCAATGGAAGACAAAAGAAAAATAAAAACAACACCAACAGGTATTTACCAACAGCCATTAGAAGACAAATGAAAAATAAAAACAGCACTAACAACTAATAATCAATGGAAACAAAGCAAAAATAGAAAGAACACCGAGTATTTACCAATAGCCATTAGAAAACAACAGAAAAATAAACACAGCACTAACAACCAATAATCAATGGAAGACAAAACAAATTTAGAAACAACACCAAGTATTTGATAATAGACTTTAGAAAACAACAGAAACATATAAACAGCACTAATAACTAATAATCAATGGAAGACAAAACAAAAATAGAAACAACACCAATTATTTAACAATAGCCATTAGAAAACAACAGAAAAATATAAACAGCACTAATAACTAATAATCAATGGAAGACAAAACAAAATAGAAACAACACCAAGTATTTACTAATAGCCTTTAGAAAACAACAGAAAAATTAAAACAGCATTAACAACTAATAATCAATGGAAGACAAACAAAAATAGAAACAACACCAACAAGTATTTACCAATAGCCATTAGAAAACAACAGAAAAATATAAACAGCACTAATAACTAATAATCAATGGAGGACAAAACAAAAATAGAAACAACACCAAGTATTTACTAATAGCCATTAGAAAACAACAGAAAAATAAAAACAGCACTAACAACTAATAATCAATGGAAAACAAAACAAAAATAGAAACAACACCAACAAGTATTTACCAATAGCCATTAGAAAACAACAGAAAAATAAAAACAGCACTAACAACTAATAATCAATGGAAGACAAAACAAAAATAAAAACAACACCAACAAGTATTTAACAACAGCCATTAGAAAACAACAGAAAAGTAAAAACAGCACTAACAACTAATAATCAATGGAAAACAAAACAAAAATAGAAACCACACAAACAGGTATTTACCAATAGCCATTAGAAGACAACAGAAAAATAAAAACAGCACTAACAACTAATAATCAATGGAAGACTAAACAAAAATAGAAACAACACCAACAAGTAGTTACCAATAGCCACTAGAAAACAACAGAAAAATATAAACAGCAATAACAACTAATAAACAATGGAAGACAAAACAAAAATAAAAACATCACCAACAAGTATTTACCAATAGCCATTAGAAAACAACAGAAAAATAAAAACAGCACTAACAACTAATAATCAATGGAAAACAAAACAAAAATAGAAACAACACCAACAAGTATTTACCAATAGCCATTAGAAAACAACAGAAAAATATAAACAGCACTAATAACTAATAATCAATGGAGGACAAAACAAAAATAGAAACAACACCAAGTATTTACTAATAGCCATTAGAAAACAACAGAAAAATAAAAACAGCACTAACAACTAATAATCAATGGAAAACAAAACAAAAATAGAAACAACACCAACAAGTTTTTACCAATAGCCATTAGAAAACAACAGAAAAATATAAACAGCACTAACAACTAATAATCAATGGAAGACAAAAGAAAAATAGAAACAACACCAATGATTTACCAATAGCCATTCGAAAACAACAGAAACATATAAACAGCACTAACAACTAATAATCAATGGAAGACAAAACAAAAATAAAAACAACACCAACAAGTATTTAACAACAGCCATTAGAAAACAACAGAAAAGTAAAAACAGCACTAACAACTAATAATCAATGGAAAACAAAACAAAAATAGAAACCACACAAACAGGTATTTACCAATAGCCATTAGAAGACAACAGAAAAATAAAAACAGCACTAACAACTAATAATCAATGGAAGACAAAACAAAAATAGAAACAACACCAACAAGTAGTTACCAATAGCCACTAGAAAACAACAGAAAAATATAAACAGCAATAACAACTAATAAACAATGGAAGACAAAACAAAAATAAAAACATCACCAACAAGTATTTACCAATAGCCATTAGAAAACAACAGAAAAATAAAAACAGCACTAACAACTAATAATCAATGGAAAACAAAACAAAAATAGAAACAACACCAACAAGTATTTACCAATAGCCATTAGAAAACAACAGAAAAATATAAACATCACTAACAACTAATAATCAATGGAAGACAAACAAAAATAGAAACAACACCAATTATTTACCAATAGCTATTAGAAAACAACAGAAACATATAAACAGCACTAACAACTAATAATCAATGGAAGACAAAACAAAAATAAAAACAACACCAACAAGTATTTACCAACAGCCATTAGAAAACAACAGAAAAATAAAAACAAAACTAACAACTAATAATCAATGGAAAATAAAACAAAAATAGAAACCACACAAACAAGTATTTACCAATAGCCATTAGAAAACAACAAAAAAATATAAACAGCACTAACAACTAATAATAAATGGAAGACAAACAAAAATAGAAACAACACCAAGTATTTACTAATAGCCTTTAGAAAACAACAGAAAAATAAAAACAGCATTAACAACTAATAATCAATGGAAGACAAAACAAAAATAAAAACATCACCAACAAGTATTTACCAATAGCCATTAGAAAACAACAAAAAAATAAAAACAGCACTAACAACTAATAATCAATGGAAAACAAAACAAAAATAGAAAGAACACAGAGTATTTACCAATAGCCATTAGAAAACAACAGAGAAATAAACACAGCATTAACAACTAATAATCAATGGAAGACAAACAAAAATAAAAACAACACCAACATGTATTTACCAATAGCCATTAGAAAACAACAGAAAAATAAAAACAGCACTAATAACTAATAATCAATGGAAGACAAAACAAAAATAGAAACAACACCAAGTATTTAATAATAGCCTTTAGAAAACAACAGAAAAATAAAAACAGCACTAATAACTAATAATCAATGGAAGAAAAAACAAAAATGGAAACAACACCAATTATTTACCAATAGCCATTAGAAAACAACAGAAAAATATAAACAGCACTAATAACTAATAATCAATGGAAGGCAAAACAAAAATAGAAACAACACCAACAAGTATTTACCAATAGCCATTAGAAAACACCAGAAAAATATAAACAGCACTAATAACTAATAATCAATGGAAGACAAAACAAAAATAGAAACAACACCAAGTATTTACCAATAGCCGAAAAATAAAAACAGCACTATCAACTAATAATCAATGGAAGACAAAACAAAAATAAAAACAACACCAACAAGTATTTACCATTAGCCATTAGAAAACAACAGAAAAAAAAAGCACTAACAACTAATAATCAATGGAAAACAAAACAAAAATAGAAACAACACCAACAAGTATTTACCAATAGCCATTAGAAAACAACAGAAAAATATAAACAGCACTAACAACTGATAATCAATGGAAGACAAAATAAAAATAAAAACAACACCAACAAGTATTTACCAAGAGCAATTAGAAAACAACAGAAAAATATAAACAGCACTAACAACTAATAATCAATGGAAGACAAAACAAAAATAGAAACAACACCAATTATTTACCAATAGCCATTAGAAAACAACAGAAAAATATCAACAGCACTAATAACTAATAATCAATGGAAGACAAAACAAAAATAGAAACAACACCAATTCTTTACTAATAGCCTTTAGAAAACAACTGAAAAATAAAAACAGCAATAACAACTAATAAACAATGGAAGACAAAACAAAAATAAAAACATCACCAACAAGTATTTACCAATAGCCATTAGAAAACAACAGAAAAATAAAAACAGCACTAACAACTAATAATCAATGGAAAACAAAACAAAAATAGAAACAACACCAACAAGTATTTACCAATAGCCATTAGAAAACAACAGAAAAATATAAACAGCACTAATAACTAATAATCAATGGAGGACAAAACAAAAATAGAAACAACACCAAGTATTTACTAATAGCCGTTAGAAAACAACAGAAAAATAAAAACAGCACTAACAACTAATAATCAATGGAAAACAAAACAAAAATAGAAACAACACCAACAAGTATTTACCAATAGCCATTAGAAAACAACAGAACAATATAAACAGCACTAACAACTAATAATCAATGGAAGACAAAAGAAAAATAGAAACAACACCAATTATTTACCAATAGCCATTCGAAAACAACAGAAACATATAAACAGCACTAACAACTAATAATCAATGGAAGACAAAACAAAAATAAAAACAACACCAACAAGTATTTAACAACAGCCATTAGAAAACAACAGAAAAGTAAAAACAGCACTAACAACTAATAATCAATGGAAAACAAAACAAAAATAGAAACCACACAAACAGGTATTTACCAATAGCCATCAGAAGACAACAGAAAAATAAAAACAGCACTAACAACTAATAATCAATGGAAGACAAAACAAAAATAGAAACAACACCAACAAGTAGTTACCAATAGCCACTAGAAAACAACAGAAAAATATAAACAGCAATAACAACTAATAAACAATGGAAGACAAAACAAAAATAAAAACATCACCAACAAGTATTTACCAATAGCCATTAGAAAACAACAGAAAAATAAAAACAGCACTAACAACTAATAATCAATGGAAAACAAAACAAAAATAGAAACAACACCAACAAGTATTTACCAATAGCCATTAGAAAACAACAGAAAAATATAAACATCACTAACAACTAATAATCAATGGAAGACAAACAAAAATAGAAACAACACCAATTATTTACCAATAGCTATTAGAAAACAACAGAAACATATAAACAGCACTAACAACTAATAATCAATGGAAGACAAAACAAAAATAAAAACAACACCAACAAGTATTTACCAACAGCCATTAGAAAACAACAGAAAAATAAAAACAAAACTAACAACTAATAATCAATGGAAAATAAAACAAAAATAGAAACCACACAAACAAGTATTTACCAATAGCCATTAGAAAACAACAGAAAAATATAAACAGCACTAACAACTAATAATAAATGGAAGACAAACAAAAATAGAAACAACACCAAGTATTTACTAATAGCCTTTAGAAAACAACAGAAAAATAAAAACAGCATTAACAACTAATAATCAATGGAAGACAAAACAAAAATAAAAACATCACCAACAAGTATTTACCAATAGCCATTAGAAAACAACAAAAAAATAAAAACAGCACTAACAACTAATAATCAATGGAAAACAAAACAAAAATAGAAACAACACCAAGTATTTACCAATAGCCGAAAAATAAAAACAGCACTATCAACTAATAATCAATGGAAGACAAAACAAAAATAAAAACAACACCAACAAGTATTTACCATTAGCCATTAGAAAACAACAGAAAAAAAAAGCACTAACAACTAATAATCAATGGAAAACAAAACAAAAATAGAAACAACACCAACAAGTATTTACCAATAGCCATTAGAAAACAACAGAAAAATATAAACAGCACTAACAACTGATAATCAATGGAAGACAAAATAAAAATAAAAACAACACCAACAAGTATTTACCAAGAGCAATTAGAAAACAACAGAAAAATATAAACAGCACTAACAACTAATAATCAATGGAAGACAAAACAAAAATAGAAACAACACCAATTATTTACCAATAGCCATTAGAAAACAACAGAAAAATATCAACAGCACTAATAACTAATAATCAATGGAAGACAAAACAAAAATAGAAACAACACCAATTCTTTACTAATAGCCTTTAGAAAACAACTGAAAAATAAAAACAGCAATAACAACTAATAAACAATGGAAGACAAAACAAAAATAAAAACATCACCAACAAGTATTTACCAATAGCCATTAGAAAACAACAGAAAAATAAAAACAGCACTAACAACTAATAATCAATGGAAAACAAAACAAAAATAGAAACAACACCAACAAGTATTTACCAATAGCCATTAGAAAACAACAGAAAAATATAAACAGCACTAATAACTAATAATCAATGGAGGACAAAACAAAAATAGAAACAACACCAAGTATTTACTAATAGCCGTTAGAAAACAACAGAAAAATAAAAACAGCACTAACAACTAATAATCAATGGAAAACAAAACAAAAATAGAAACAACACCAACAAGTATTTACCAATAGCCATTAGAAAACAACAGAACAATATAAACAGCACTAACAACTAATAATCAATGGAAGACAAAAGAAAAATAGAAACAACACCAATTATTTACCAATAGCCATTCGAAAACAACAGAAACATATAAACAGCACTAACAACTAATAATCAATGGAAGACAAAACAAAAATAAAAACAACACCAACAAGTATTTAACAACAGCCATTAGAAAACAACAGAAAAGTAAAAACAGCACTAACAACTAATAATCAATGGAAAACAAAACAAAAATAGAAACCACACAAACAGGTATTTACCAATAGCCATCAGAAGACAACAGAAAAATAAAAACAGCACTAACAACTAATAATCAATGGAAGACAAAACAAAAATAGAAACAACACCAACAAGTAGTTACCAATAGCCACTAGAAAACAACAGAAAAATATAAACAGCAATAACAACTAATAAACAATGGAAGACAAAACAAAAATAAAAACATCACCAACAAGTATTTACCAATAGCCATTAGAAAACAACAGAAAAATAAAAACAGCACTAACAACTAATAATCAATGGAAAACAAAACAAAAATAGAAACAACACCAACAAGTATTTACCAATAGCCATTAGAAAACAACAGAAAAATATAAACATCACTAACAACTAATAATCAATGGAAGACAAACAAAAATAGAAACAACACCAATTATTTACCAATAGCTATTAGAAAACAACAGAAACATATAAACAGCACTAACAACTAATAATCAATGGAAGACAAAACAAAAATAAAAACAACACCAACAAGTATTTACCAACAGCCATTAGAAAACAACAGAAAAATAAAAACAAAACTAACAACTAATAATCAATGGAAAATAAAACAAAAATAGAAACCACACAAACAAGTATTTACCAATAGCCATTAGAAAACAACAGAAAAATATAAACAGCACTAACAACTAATAATAAATGGAAGACAAACAAAAATAGAAACAACACCAAGTATTTACTAATAGCCTTTAGAAAACAACAGAAAAATAAAAACAGCATTAACAACTAATAATCAATGGAAGACAAAACAAAAATAAAAACATCACCAACAAGTATTTACCAATAGCCATTAGAAAACAACAAAAAAATAAAAACAGCACTAACAACTAATAATCAATGGAAAACAAAACAAAAATAGAAAGAACACAGAGTATTTACCAATAGCCATTATAAAACAACAGAGAAATAAACACAGCATTAACAACTAATAATCAATGGAAGACAAACAAAAATAAAAACAACACCAACATGTATTTACCAATAGCCATTAGAAAACAACAGAAAAATAAAAACAGCACTAATAACTAATAATCAATGGAAGACAAAACAAAAATAGAAACAACACCAAGTATTTAATAATAGTCTTTAGAAAACGACAGAAAAATAAAAACAGGACTAATAACTAATAATCAATGGAAGACAAAACAAAAATGGAAACAACACCAATTATTTACCAATAGCCATTAGAAAACAACAGAAAAATATAAACAGCACTAATAACTAATAATCAATGGAAGACAAAACAAAAATAGAAACAACACCAACAAGTATTTACCAATAGCCATTAGAAAACACAAGAAAAATATAAACAGCACTAATAACTAATAATCAATGGAAGACAAAACAAAAATAGAAACAACACCAAGTATTTACCAATAGCCGAAAAATAAAAACAGCACTATCAACTAATAATCAATGGAAGACAAAACAAAAATAAAAACAACACCAACAAGTATTTACCATTAGCCATTAGAAAACAACAGAAAAAAAAAGCACTAACAACTAATAATCAATGGAAAACAAAACAAAAATAGAAACAACACCAACAAGTATTTACCAATAGCCATTAGAAAACAACAGAAAAATATAAACAGCACTAACAACTGATAATCAATGGAAGACAAAATAAAAATAAAAACAACACCAACAAGTATTTACCAAGAGCAATTAGAAAACAACAGAAAAATATAAACAGCACTAACAACTAATAATCAATGGAAGACAAAACAAAAATAGAAACAACACCAATTATTTACCAATAGCCATTAGAAAACAACAGAAAAATATCAACAGCACTAATAACTAATAATCAATGGAAGACAAAACAAAAATAGAAACAACACCAATTCTTTACTAATAGCCTTTAGAAAACAACTGAAAAATAAAAACAGCATTAACAACTAATAATCAATGGAAGACAAAACAAAAATAGAAACAACACCAACAAGTATTTACCAATAGCCATTAGAAAACAACAGAAAAATATAAACAGCACTAATAACTAATAATCAATGGAAGACAAAACAAAAATAGAAACAACACCAAGTATTTATTAATGGCCATTAGAAAACAACAGAAAAATAAAAACAGCACTAATAACTAATAATAAATGGAAGACAAAACAAAAATAAAAACAACACCAACAAGTATTTACCAATAGCCATTAGAAAACAACAGAAAAACATAAACAGCACTAACAACTAATAATCAATGGAAGACAAAACAAAAATAGAAACAACACCAACAAGTATTTACCAATAGCCATTAGAAAACAACAGAAAAATAAAAACAGCATTAACAACTAATAATCAATGGAAAACAAAACAAAAATAGAAACAACACCAACAAGTATTTACCAATAGCCGAAAAATAAAAACAGCACTATCAACTAATAATCAATGGAAGACAAAGCAAAAATAAAAACAACACCAACAAGTATTTACCATTAGCCATTAGAAAACAACAGAAAAAAAAGGACTAACAACTAATAATCAATGGAAAACAAAACAAAAATAGAAACAACACCAACAAGTATTTACCAATAGCCGAAAAATAAAAACAGCACTATCAACTAATAATCAATGGAAGACAAAGCAAAAATAAAAACAACACCAACAAGTATTTACCATTAGCCATTAGAAAACAACAGAAACAAAAGGACTAACAACTAATAATCAATGGAAAACAAAACAAAAATAGAAACAACACCAACAAGTATTTACCAATAGCCACTAGAAAACAACAGAAAAATAAAAATAGCAATATATCAAGGTCCATAAAACTAGTTTAACCTCGCCACTTTTTATTGAGGTGTCTTTGTCAAGCCAGGAAATTGAGAGGTCATGTATTTGTATATAATGGTTATCGATTTTAATTCGATTCGAGTATAATATAAAATCAGTTTAATAAAGTAGCCCCGACAACGAAATGGTGCGAAATAAAGCGAGAGTGAAAAAAAACCCGATAATTTCTCTGTAAAAATACTGTAATACACATCTATCTATATAATAATTGACTTGATTTATTATTGTGTTTTCATCCATTTTTCTTCATTCATGGAATATAAAAGCGATGTATGTATAAATATAAGATTTATTTTTACTCAACACTAAGTCCGAATTCAAAGTTTTATTCAAATTCTAATATCTAAAGAATATTATTAATATATTTGGGTTTCAAAGTCCGACACTTTCTCCATATCTCCATATAATTCACGTGCTATGCTGCCGGAATGAATCACATACAGATTCGGTTATCGCCCTACAGTTACGAGTCAATGTTATTTATCGTACGTCACATCCCAACAGCCTTACACCATGATCTTTATAAGAATGTATCGACATTTCTTGAGGTGCGAAAATGATGCATCGAACAACGGACGCTAAATTCCCCATAGGGAGATACGCGCCAACTTTCCATCCTACCCTCATGTAAAAATGTGCTTGCCAACACGTTATTGTCTTTAGCAACTCATAATGGAAACAACAATTTTCGTAGAAACAGACAAGTCTGAAAACGATTAAAGATATGAAACAAATGAAGCAAATCAAGAGAACCTCAGAAAGTCGATATGTTGTGTACTTTTCTTTACAATCTGTTAATCTAAGAGTATGTACAAGCTAAAGAGTGGATACTGACATATACAAAAATGGCAAAGGGCAGCCTTTACCTTCCTTGGTAAAAGGTCAAACACATTGTAGCTATTAAACAATTATATATCAAGGTCAATAAAACTAGTTTAACCTCGCCACTTTTTATTTAGGTGTCTTTGTCAAGCCAGGAAATTGAGAGGTCATGTATTTGTATATAATGGTTATCGATTTTGCCTCTTAATATGATTCTTCTATTGGCTTGAACCCACGATCTACCGTACACGAGGCACGTACGCTAACCATTACACCACCTATCTAGTTACAGTAACTATGTTTGACATTAAGCACCAATATGATGTATACATAATAAAGATCATAATTAGTAGAAATGGAGGCCCTTATTATGTCAACGTTCTTAGAGATTAAAAGGTAACACATGCCGATATTATAAAACTAGGTGGGGCGATACAAGTTCATGTTGACCCTTACTTTGCTACACATCTTATTTAAATACAGTCAAGCGTGTTTGGTGTGGTTTTGTTTATGATATTTAACGCCTCTTTCAACAATATTTCTATTATATCGTGGCGGTCAGTTTTATTGGTGGAGAAAACCGGAGTATCCGGAGAACATCACTGACCTGTTGCAAGTCTCTGACAAACTTAATCACATAATGTTGCATCGAGTACACCTCGCCGCGAACGGTGTTTGAATTCACAACTTTAGTGGTGATAGACACTGATTGCATAGGTAGTTGTAAATTCATCGGAACCTGAAAATGTGCCCTTTATATTCAGATTAACATTGTATGAGTGACGCATTTTTGATAATGAAATTCGTCAATTACTTATAGTATTTATTATATAGATAGAAAATTGTTTTAATTCGAGTATAATATAAAATCAGTTTAATAAAGTAGCCCCGACAACGAAATGGTGCGAAATAAAGCGAGAGTGAAAATAAAAACGATAATTTCTCTGTAAAAATACAGTAATACACATCTATCTATATAATAATTGACTTGATTTATTCTTGTGTTTTCATCCATTTTTCTTCATTCATGGAATATAAAAGCGATGTATGTATAAATATAAGATTTATTTTTACTCAACACTAAGTCCGAATTCACAGTTTTATTCAAATTCTAATATTTAAAGAATATTATTAATATATTTGCGTTTCAAAGTCCGACCCTTTCTCCATATCTCCATATACTTCACCTGCTCTGCTGCCGGAATGCATCACATACAGATTCGGTTATCGCCCTACAGTTACGAGACAATGTTATTTATCGTACGTCACATCCCAACAGCCTTACACCATGATCTTTATAAGAATGTATCAACATTTCTTGAGGTGCGAAAATGATGCATCGAACAACGGACGCTAAATTCCCTATAGGGAGATACGCGGCCCACTTTCCATCCTACCCTCATGTAAAAATGTGCTTGCCAACACGTTATTGTCTTTAGCAACTCATAATGAAAACAACAATTTTCATAGAAACAGACAAGTCTGAAAACGATTAAAGATATGAAACAAATGAAGCAAATCAAGAGAACCTCAGAAAGTCGATATGTTGTGTACTTTTCTTTACAATCTGTTAATCTAAGAATATGTACAAACTAAAGAGTGGATACTGACATATACAAAAATGGCAAAGGTCAGCCTTTACCTTCCTTGGTAAAAGGTCAAACACATTGTAGCTATTAAACAATTATATATCAAGGTCCATATAACTAGTTTAACCTCGCCACTTTTTATTGAAGTGTCTTTGTCAAGCCAGGAAATTGAGCGGTCATGTATTTGTATATAATGGTTATCGATTTTGCCTCTTAATATGATTCTTCTATTGGCTTGAACCCACGATCTACCGTACACGAGGCACGTACGCTAACCATTACACCACCTATCTAGTTACAGTAACTATGTTTGACATTAAGCACCAATGTGATGTATACATAATAAAGATCATAATTAGTAGAAATGGAGGCCCTTATTATGTCAACGTTCTTAGAGATTAAAAGGTAACACATGCCGATATTATAAAACTAGGTGGGGCGATACAAGTTCATGTTGACCCTTACTTTGCTACACATCTTATTTAAATACAGTCAAGCCTGTTTGGTGTGGTTTTGTTTATGGTATTTAACGCCTCTTTCAACAATATTTCTATTATATCGTGGCGGTCAGTTTTAATACATTTAATATATATATTTATTTGAAGAAATATTTTACAAAGACGTGCAACATTTACCATATATACGGCTTTTTCTATAGCTGTGCTTGTTAACGGAAGATCACAGTGACCTTGATATCATACGTAATTCGCTGTCACCTTTTGAACATTGAGAGTAAAATTTCACAAGCTTGTACGTCCACCTTTCAAATCATCAACAGTGATTTCTACAAATACCAAGAATAGCTACAATGAATATTTCAGCGATGTCAATCCATTTGTGCATGTCATAAACTCATGGAGTGATATTTTACAACAAACATCGTTACATTAGCCTTACATACGATGATGAAGTTTTACAGGAGCCCAATACCACCAATAATGGATTCCTGAACATTTTCAGACAGTAGCACAATTGGGTATTTTAATTTTGAATGCGCCATGTGCAAAGTGAGTTGCGATATCCACGAAAAGACTAGAACAGCTTAATATCACAGAAAAAGTTAAAGAATGTAACAAGACCGTATATTCTGACTACAATCTGTATTCATGTAGATTGGCAGAAGAGGAGAGCAAGCATTTATTAATTCCATGTAATGTGAATATTCTATAATTGTAAAATATAACTACACATGTATTAAGTTCGTCTGCAAATGTTGTTAATGAGAATGCTGAAACAAAATCATATCAAGTTAGTAATTATACTGTTCTTAAATGATGAGCTACAAACAAACTTATATTTGTATATTAGAAATAACGATATGCAAATCTCTCCATACATTGGTGGTCATCGTATTGTATTACATTCCTTATTTCAAAATGTGTATTCTTTATCATTTTATATGTGATATAAATATGATGTAAAATATCAAATAGTTCTTCTCTCTGGATAGTTATGTGCTACGTAAATATATATACAGATTTTCAAATTTAAGGAAACTGCATTGGAAGTTAGTATCCCCTGCACTGGGACACCTGTCTTACCCACAAAAAAGAACATACAACTATATGTATATTTTTTATGTGAAAGCTGAACATATATAATAACTGTGTTTGAATAAAAGAACATCATCATATTTAACTTTTCTGGGATTAAAAGAAGGCCAACACAGATTAATTTCAGTAAAAAGGCGGAGGAATTCCATTCCTCCTTTTTTGTGATAATGACCAATATATAAACAATGCGTTTTCGTTCCTACTTAAAAATATCACAGGTAAGACACTATGCTACAATCATTGTATTTATTATATTTTTTTTAATGTATTACCCTTTGTTATTTCTTTAGTCTTCGAATTCTTCGGTTTTAATAATAAAAAAATTTCCTGAGTATTTTGGTCTTATGAATATCTCAGATAGTAAAATGAATGTAGATTTTAATTTCCTTGATTGTCCTAGATTGGTTGCGAAATGTAGTTTGAAATCGGTATCTCCTACCTTTTACGACAAACGCATTGGCAGACAAGGAGGTAAACCACATTAGGATCTTTTGCAATGTCAATTGCAAAACACCTAATGTGGTTTACCTCTTGTCTGTCACGTTTCCGGGTCGCAATACGTAGGAGAAAGTGTCCAACCATTCAACAAAAGAATGAATGGACACAGAAGTGACATTACAAAAAAGATGCTCTTTCCCGTGAGTCAACACTTTGTGTCGACGGGGCACTCATTGGATGACTTTTTCAGATCCAAAATTTATATCATTGACCACAATCCAAGTTGGAAAGACAATCAAAGACATACAAGAGAGAGTTTTTGGATCCGCGAGTTACACACATGACATCCGGAGGGCATAAACAAAAAGGCCAAAATCTTTTGTTTTTTCTTTTCATATTGTTTATAAATTAGTGTACATATATATTTGAATAATATAAAGTATAAAGTTCAAGATTATGATTTACGTCACGATAACTGGTGGTCACGTGACAATTTTTCAAATCCGATTACAGACGCTGGTGAAGCTTGTCGTTCAAGCGAAATATCCGTCAACTTGATTATAATTATAGTATTTTGTAGACTTATAGTTATTTTTGTTATGTTTTAACTTCTTTTTGTGGTGTTGTTGTGTTACATTTTAGACGTTTATATTTACATATATATATTTGTCAATATATTTTTTCTAACATCTTTATCGGTATCGTTGCACAATCTTCTAGACTTCTATAATTTATTTTGTTTGTGCTGCATCGTCATGTATCGACGATCCGTTACTCATTAAGTTCTCTGGTTGGTAGATTCCCTTAGACTATATATATACGTCTTATGATCTGCTTCTGGAATGAATTCGGTTACCGCCCTACAGTTACGAGTCAATGTTATTTATTGTGCGTCGCCTCCCAACAGCCTTCCACAATGGTCTTTATAAGAATGTATTGATTGAGGTACGACAATGGACACTAATTCTCTATAGGGAGATACTCCGCCTTTCCATTTTTCCGCCCATGTAAATTTGTGCTTGACGAAACGTCATTGTCATTTGGCTATCATGTTTAGGTTCTTTGGTTTACTTGCTCTCAAAGACTTTTAGGCTATTTAACATTTTAATCTTTTGATCATGAACGTACCTGATAAAGGAATTCCAGAAACGCGTCGTGCGCACTAAATTTGATATCTATGTTTTTATTACTTTGAAGTTCATGTACCAGCCCAGGCAATTGTGTCGTCATGTACATGTGTGTTATCGGTATCGATTTGTTTCTGTTTGTACGACAGAACTGATAGATGTGTGTGCCTGTCCCAAGCCCGGGCGTGAATTTCTAACATCATATGTCATTGTTCTCCCGTATATTAAAGTTCGGTACATAAATGTGAGAGGTGTTTTTCGTTTGATTAATAGCGAGCACAGAGAGCTCTACAGCAACATGGGCATGCGCATTGAATACACAATCTTTCTTATGATGAGATTGAAATCCTTTCGTCCGGAAATTGATAAAAATTGGCAGCCCCGAAGAGAATGCCAAAATATAAAAAAAGTCTCCAATAAATGATTTTAAAACTAAAATGATATCATGAACTTCTAAAAAATGCTATTTAAGTAACAAAAGACAATAAAAGGTGCTTACATTGTTAAATTAATCAGAATGACATCTCGCTATCAAATTCATGACGTCATGTTATTCATAGACATAGGCCAATGTCGTCAACAACATTTCGCGGAATTTTAATTAAAATCTTGTATTTTCATTCCCGAGTCAAAAAATTTCAAAACGACATCTATTTCATTTGCAACTGCGTCAATTCCGTAAATCGTGACGACATGTAAACAAACACAGCACTTTTTTCAAGCGTGTCCAGATTATTAGATAAAAACCTTTCTAGTTACGGATTAATAAAAGATAATTATAGAATAAATTTGACTTAATTTTGAACTACAATATTTTCAGAAAATATCAAATTTATTTTTTGGACCATTTGCAGCCGTTGTAGAAAAACTCGCCTTGATGTGTTTTAGTTTTGTTTTATTTTTTGCAGAATCTACGCGGGTGGTCTAAATATTTACTCGGGTCAATCAAAACTTTGATTAATACAACAATGGCGTACTGAAAGGACTTTATGTTAACATGGACTATCAGGTTAATGACAACAACTGTTCATTTTTTTATCACTGTGAATGACTCTTTAAAAGACAACACGAATCTGGTCATTTTTTGACGTATGGACATTTCATGTCACGCCCAACTGCATTGCACTGTCGAACTCCAGATTTATATTGACATTTCGTTACTGTATATATGACTTACCAGTTTAAAAGAAATCCAAACACAATTCCTGTCTCCAAGATTATTTCTACATGTACCACAATATTCCTAAAGTTCTACAATAAATGAGTAAATAAAAACGAATCTGGCCACCATTCATCGTCATGTTAATATTTTTTTTATCACGTCATATTTTACGTTGCAACAAGTAAAGGTCAGCATTGTAATCGTATTTGGGTCACAACTGACACGCAAAGATGACAATGTCATCAATATTTTTTAATATGCATCTATAGTACACGTACAATAACTAGGAGGAGATCACAGGTTCCTGCTCCCGGCCTTCCGTTATCAATAATTTTAACCCTACTATCAATGTGCGGTACTAAAATATCACAAGGGATGACACCTGTTCATATATATACTTAATTCCTACTTTTCGTACGGTTTAGTTGTGTCAAATAATGGTAATTCCAAATAAATATCACAAAAATCCTAAAGTATACTAAAAATCCAGCTTTTTAAAATTTTGCCAAAGGGGGGGGGGGGGAGGGGAGAGGGCATGTGTCCCTTACCACCGGCTCATATGTCTCTGATAAGAAAAGATAGTGGTGAACATTTACATTTTTCATTTTGTGGTGAACATTAACATTTTTCATTTTCATACAATTTTTGCATTTATTGTTTCTTTGGCTAAGTAACAAACATTTTCTAACCATGATGTGCTTGCAAGGAACAAGGAACGCGTGACTTTTTCCTTATTTCTGTTAGTGTTAATTATTTCTATCAGTACCCATTTGTTTATTCATCTTAAATTTTCGTCAGTCTGATCCTACAAAATATTTGAATACTACCAACATCTGCCGACAATGGTTTAGAATAGTAAGTCACAATGAATTTTATTTATTTAACAATTAATTATGCCGTTCATACTATATGTATATCTGTTGTTATTTATTAAACTTAGTCTTTCTAAAATAAATGCTATAAAATTATTAACCAGCTTGTTGTTGAAACTTTAAAAGGTAATAACATTACACAAGAAGGAATATATGCCTGTATAATCTTGTCACAGATAATTTTAAAGAGTATGCTTTCGATACTGAATATTGCCTTAATATATATATCACGCCTCTACTGTGCTTTTTCCAATAAAAAAATATTGAATATTGATAAATATTTTGTATGTGAAAGCAGAGACATGTCTGATGAAAGCGTTACCTATATCGATTATTAATGCTATCTAACTCATATTTGATACCGCTAACTCATTTCTGATCCCGATAGTTCATATCATTTGAATTTTCGATTGACATGCAACAATCAATAGTCAATGCTACAAATTACACTGTGGCCAAGTCTTTTATAATCATTTTGGAACATAAAATGATACTTGACATACACCACAATTGCTTGTAGACTGTGCTTCAGTCAATCAGTTACATGATCGAACTCTTTTGAATGATAAAACACGCAGGAGAAAGATTCTAGCGTCAGTACGGCACATCAGTCAACTAAACGGCTTACTTTGGCATTGGGAATTTTTAAATTGCGTCGAATTACATGGCCCTTGTTGCAAAAGGTGCTTGAATACAAGATATAATGTGCAACTTCCCTCCTTTTAGACGTGAAAAGATCCCGCCAATGCATATCCGGATATATCCCGATAACTTTTACCGTTAGCATAGCATTTTGATATGAGTTAGATAGATTGGTGGCTTTGCGTAGGTGATACGTGGATTGTAAAATACTATAAAATTCATGCAAATATATCTCGATAGTATACAATAATAAACTACCATGTCTAAAGTGTTACCGCTGGTACAATTCTTCAATGTAGAGGATTTATCTCGAGAAGTCGTATCTAGTTTCACCAACACAGTGAGTGAAAATATAAATAAAGATAATAACAAAATTACCGAGCTCCGAGCAATCTTACAAAGGGAAAGTCAAAACTCATAATTATATAAACAGACAAAATCAGTCAACAACCGGAAACTGTGAAAACCGTAATGACCCTGACTTGATACAGGCATTTATATCACAAGCCTTATGTCCACCTTTTAAATCATCAACGCTGACTCCCAGAAAAGGCAAGAAATAGCTGTAGTGAATATTACCACGATGTAAAAACATCTGTACATTTATTATACATCTATTTTAAGAGATATTTTACAAAGACGTCACCATTTACCATATATACGGCTTTATCTATAGCAGTGCTTGTAAACGGAAGATCACAGTGACCTTTATATCGTACTGTTATTCGTTATCACTTGTTGAACATTGTTAGCAATAAGTTTGAAAATACACCAATTAACAACAATCGTTCAAGATACTGGAGAAACAGTTTTGGAAAGAAAAGATATGCATTTACATATCGTAGAAACTGAAGACAACAGCTTAAGGTCACTAGAAATCTTAAATAATACTTAAGAAAACTGTATATTCTGATAACAAAAAATGTAGAAGGATTGCAGAGAGACAAACATACACAATCGTGCAGATTTACTGTAGAGGACTCCAAACATTTATTATTATCGTGTCATGTAGATATTATATAATTTGATAAAACTATCTAACTATATTGTAAATTACGACATGCATATCGTGTCGAAAAAATGCAAGCACATATTTTAGATCAAAAGGCGATCAAAATGAACGATGCAGAGCAACTGTCAAAATGATATCAACATTTTTATATATTAACGAGTCACATTTACATGATGCTGTATTACTGATAAAAGGTAAATTCATTACAGAATTATAATGATAATGTAAAACTTGTTTTATTAGCTGTTTAGACATAGATAAATCTTAGAATGTTTCAAAAAAACAGACAGTATGTAATATGTTCACTGCTTCATTTCATGCAATATAAGGTTTTGGGTTTACACTGTTGTTCATTGATCAGTTGAACATTATTCGTTTGATCTTACTGATATTTTCAGTATCAACTTCGTGCCGTTGATATCGTGAAATATCGGTCAGTGTGGTGTCACATTATGAAGTTTTATACCGATAAATACTATGACGTCCTTTACCAAGGTCTCGACAAACATTATCACTAGTATCCCAGGTAGTCCTATCGGACTCGCTGCAATATTTGTGAAAATGTCTGTCTCAAACTACCAAATGCCATCTATATAATACTGTCGTTGATTTCTTTTCGAGAATGGATTTCTCAGCAAAATCTTGCATCGAGGGCCAGTCCATCCCGAGACGTGATATGCGATGAGAAGCCCATTTCGAGCAAAACATATCAACAAAAGCATGTTTATCGAAGATTTGGTAAGGTGCCGTCGGTGACCTCAAGCGTGACTATACAAAACAGCGATATTATGCTCATATGACGATAGTTGTTAATATATACTGTAACGTGTAAAGATTAAAGTGAAAATGTACAAATCATCGAAAATCTATGACTTATCACAGGGTAGCACGACGGACGTCAGTAGTGGAACAGGAACTGCCTACCCTTCCGGAAATCCTGAAGTCACACTCGTTTTTACTCGATCTAACTTTTTTGTGTAATGCTTTGTAGAAAATGTTGTTCTTGTTCTTTTGATCATTTTATTGTATGTCCGTCTTCGTTCTATGATAAGTGCATTCAATGCTAAAAGAATTAAACGTGTAATAAAACCGAAGGGGCAATTCAGAATGGACAATCTAGAGACAAAGTCAACATTTGGTACATAAGACACAGTGATCTTGTGTGCATGCATGACGGTTATCAATATAGACAGTTAAAGTTCCCCCAAAACATTGTATTTTTTTTATCGTTTTATCGTTACTGAATATAACTAATATCGACTTTTGCACTTTGAGAATTGATTACTTTCAGTGAGGTTTATGGACGCTGGTGACATTGACGTTGCGTTTATGTTTTGTTTCTATTCAATAACACGTTGCATATATTACCTACATTAATCAAAATGCTATCAACCTGTTTAATATCAGTAACATTAAGTGATAACGGACAAAATTAATGGGATGGTTCTCTGTATGAGGTTTTGTAGATCGTTGTTTGTACCTTTGTACTTTTTTCTTTTGGCCATTGTGTTGTCTGTCCATCTTTTATTTACAGATTCTGATTACCCGTTTGGTATCTTCGAACTCTTCTCTATTCATTAGTAATTTTGGCATTTACCCTTATTATAAATACTATATCTCCTGATATTTTCATTGATCATAGTGATTTCACAGCAATATGTTAACTGTAGTAGTATTTTTGTTTAACCTATTTTTGAATCAGATCACAATATTTGAATTAGAATTCATTCAAATAAAACGACTGCATCGCAAATCAACAAATATACCTCGAATTACGTAAATGTTACTTATGACAAATGTTGACGATCAGAACGAAAGGAGTTCAAGTATTTAAAGAGGTCCGAGGTAGAAATAGAAGTTAAAAGTCCTGATTGGTTGGATTACTACTCAATCTCTTTTTATGAAAACTAAAATACACCACCCTCAGCAATGGGTGAACTCAGTAGATTTTGGCTATTCTGTTTAAGCCCTTTGGCTTTCCTGCTCCCAAAGATTTTACAATTATTTGGCTTTCTAATATTTTGTATTTGAGCGTACCCTATGAAGGTTTTTCAAGAATTTGTTCGTGTATTTCTGTTGTTATCAAACATAAATTATATTTAATGTTGATTGTTGTTGATGAGACTTTTGTCGCTGACCTGATCATGAGTGTGACTAACGACAACTTGTAGAAAACAAAACAGGATGTTAACATTCGAATGTAAATGATCACAATTTTTTGGAAGGTCATTACACTCCTATAATTCCGACAGTGTGTTTTGTTTTCATTTTAACTTCAATAGTTACGTTATTACGTCTGTTCCTGACATTTACATAATATTTGTCTCCAATGTTCCACTTTCTACCAGACACTGACAAATAGACGACTTAAATTTTGCCAATTAAATTTTCCCCCTTGTGATAGTAACATACCAACTGCCCCCTAGTATGGAGTTTATCTTACACAACTAATACTTTCAAATATTTTGACTTTGAGCGTACCTGAAGAAGGTTATTCCAGGAACGTGTCGCGCGCACTAAATTTGATATTTACGTGTTTATTGTTATCATACGCCACACATGAGCTTGCTGTTCGCATTCAAATTTGCTTACCAACTTCATTCGTCGTCTTCCAAGTACCAAAGTAAACACAGGAAGGGAAACAAATGGAAATAGTAAAAAAGAACATAACTAATTAAAGAAGTATTTAAGCACATTGTATGATTAAAAGTATCACAGAAAGCTATCAATTGGGTATGGTAGGATTTAATATTATATACGTCCTGGCTGTAAGGGAGCTGACGGACGATTGTAGTGACGTCACACAATGATAGTAGCGTCACATCAGGCTCGTGATGTCATGCCATGATAGTAACGTCATAACAGGGGAGTAACGTCATAGCATGGAAGTAACGTCATATCATGGTAGTGACATTCCTCCTTTTCCGTGTAAATCAAACATCACTTAACAACACTAAGCACATTATATGCCAATCTGGTAATGTATATTTACTGCGTTTTAATAGATAAGGAATCAGACACTATGATCTTAGTTCTTTATACTTTCGTTCCTACAGATAGTTAACAGTCGTAAACATTTAGTCGCCGAAACAAACATTTTTCCGTACCTCAACAACCCACCAGAAATATTGATCTGCTTTTTCTTTCAAAAATATGTGTAAAAATGTTGTGGTTATAGAATATATATATATCTTTTTTTTATTGTTTTTTATCGTCGGCTATATTACAATATGCGTCGTTGTTGAATATTGTTTTCTATAGTCGCACAGAAATGGAATAGATGCTATGAGGTACAATACTGTATGCTCTTCTATACCAAAGAATTTGATAAAATGGTGACACCCATTCTAATCAAAATCTCTTAAGTCAACGACTTAAAACAATTGTCTCATTTTATCTTTCAAGAAGCTTTGACTAGATTAACTCCGCCTTTGCTAAGCCGGAAAAATGAGCTGTCATGTGTGTTTGTATAATGAGAATCGAATATTGTTCCGACAGAGTGGACTTTTCATTATCAAAGGTGGCCTTGGGACAATACAATTAGCTTAACATCGTCCCTTTTTATTGAAGTGCATGTACCAAGCTAGAGAAGTGAGAGGTCATGTATATTTGCCTTAGGGGGATATGATTAGCCTATGTTTCATCAATATGACGATTGGATTGTGGACTCTGTTCCATTGCTGCTTGATTTTAATTTTATTATTTAAAGAATATTTTAAATTTGTTAGCAGGTTATACGATATAACCTGGTTTACGACAGTTTAGGTTTAATAAACCGCGGTGTTGTTAGTGAACATCGTAAGCTATTGCAAACCTGATTATACAAGAATAACCTGCTCAAAAATTTCAATTATTCCTTATAATTTAATTTGTACAACAGAATTTAATAATTCCTGGATTTTAATTTCGATTATTTCAAGTGACTATTTGAATTGGTCGTTTGCGAATGATTAAATGGCGACGTCACAATACCGACCCAGGTTATCAAATATAATCAATGTTGCTCCATGCGGGTCAGCCAATCAGATAACAGCATTCACAGCAGTTAAATTAAATTATAAATCAATAAAAAAAAGTGTGTCCATCAAACAGGACTAATTATAATGTTGCTATCTGTATGTTATATTAAATGTATTGTAACAATACAAGTTTTTGCTGAACCACAGAATTTAATTGATAATTTATTTCTCCAACATACTTGACCCTATCTCCTGTTATGGTAATTAAATTTTGATATATCTGTATTTGTAACACAACAGATTAAATAAAATAATTGTTGCAGACTGTAAGCCTATTGTGAAAATAATGTTTAAATAGCGGTAATCAACTATTCCACCAACATGAGAAAAGTTTGAAGATACCTAAGGGGTAATCATAATTGGTAAATAGAAAGAGAGACAGCACAATGAACTAAAGAAAAAAGATTAAAGGACAAACAACGATCTTCAAAACATACAGATAAAGCTAAAGATCGAGTAACACATCTCACCAAAAACCGGGAGTGAACATAGGTGCTTCGGAAGGGTAAGCATTTCTTGCTCCGCTAGTGACACCCGTCTTGTTAATTTAGTTAAAAACCTAGTGATAAGTCAAGAATGGGGAAAGGACCTGGAAGTGTTTACGAACAATCGCATCTCAACGCCATTCGCTGAACACATAATAAGAACAGGACATACGACGTTTGAAATCCAGCTACTGGTTTGGGAGATGTGCAACAATATGGCGGGATTAAATCCATTCATTTATCACTCGACATTTCTATTCAAGATTCAAAAAAGACTCCGTTTGTACCACATATTGCTTATCAAAATACTGTAGACAAAACAACTTGCAAACAACAAAATGTCCAAATGCTACATACAGTTGATCACTCAGAAAAGGAAGCAAAAACTACGAACCAATATATGATCACAAGTGGTCGTCATCGTGATATTTTAAACGGATGAAAAGTCATAAATAAGCAAATGACAGGACTGTGATCTTTAGTTATTTACGACAAACGAATACAACCAACAATCTCTTTGCAATACATGTTTATAACACACCAGCATATATTTGATTGACATTAAGAACAACCAATTTGGTATTTGTTTACATGATTTTGTTTTCCACAGCTGAATTGGTAGCAGTGAATATGATTAGTCTACAAACACAGGTCGTCATAAACAAACATGGAGCAACGTAACAGCTGCATAAACATTCTTGTCATGAATACTGCTTGTCCAATCAAATTAACACTAAGGTGGTTTAACGTGATAGGTTTTATTGATAAAAATTTTTACTTCATAGACATTATTTCTTTCTCAAAGTTTCAAAAGGTCAACCTTCCATTGACATTATGTCCACCTTTTAAATCATCAACACTGATTCCGAAACAAAGCAAGAAATAGCTCAGTGAATATTACGACGATGTCAAAACATTTGTACATTTAATATATATATTTATTTGAAGAGATATGTAACCACGACGTGCAACCTTTACCATATATACAGCTTTTACGTCCACCTTTCAAATCATCAACAGTGATTTCTACAAATACCAAGAAATAGTTACAATGAATATTTCCGCGATGTCAATCCATTTGTACATATAATATACTCCTGGGGTAATATTTTACAACAAACATCGTAACGTTAGCCTTACATACGAGGATAAAGTTTAACAGGGGCACAGTAGCCAAGACCACTAATTGGCATGGGTTCTTGACCATTTTCAGAGAGTAGCCCAATTGGGTATTTTAATTTTGAATGTGCCTTGTGCAAAGTGAGTTGCGATATCCACGAAAAGCCTAAAACAGCTTAATATCACAGGAAAAGCAAAAGAATGTAACAAGACCGTATATTCTGACTACAATCTGTATTCATGTAGATTTGCAGAAGAGGAGAGCAAGCATTTATTATTTCCATGTCATGTGAATATTCTGTAGTTGTAAAATATAACTACACATGTATTAAGTTCGTCTGCAAATGTTGTTAATGAGAATGATGAAACAAAATCATATCAAGTTGGTAATTATACTGTTTTAAAATGATAAGGTACAAACAAACTTATATTTGTATATTAGAAATAACGATATGCACATCTCTCCATATAGTGGTGGTGATAGTATGGTATTGCATTCCTTATTTCGAAATGTGTATTCTTTATAATTTTATGTGTGATATAAATATGATGTAAAATATCAAACAGTTCTTCTCTCTGGATATTTATGTTCTACGTAAATATATATACAGATGGTCTTATAAATATCTCAGATAATAAAATGAATGTAGATTTTAATTTCCTGGAATTTCCTAGCTTGGTTGCGAAATGTAGTTTGAAATCTTCACTTTTCCATTAGTCAACTTTCCTTTCATTAGTAGCAATATTCCAGCATTACCAGGTATGGAGTTTACATTTCACAACTCTTACATTATTCTAGAGCTGGTGTCCAGTACAGTGATTTTCTGGTCAGAACTTAGACGCTAACGCAAAGGCTAATCAAACAAGGTTACGTTGCTCCTAGGTTGAAGTCATCTCTACAATAATTCTACGGTCCTCATCACAATCTGGTTGACAGTTACGAAATATCCACATCTCAAATGACTATGGATCTTTTACATTTTACGTAGATGTTTTTTTACCGGACTTGACTGTATTCATGAGTAACATGGCAGGTGTCTTATAAGAAACAGCAACTGCCTGCCTTTCGCGAGCACCTAAGTTCACATCCGGTTTTTATGTTGTTGTTTTTTGTGGTATCCATGTTGCTCATCTTTTCCGTTTTTTGTGTTGTCCTATTATCTGTCTTTACCTTCTCAGTTCAGTGTCGTGAAGTCCGTTATGATTTCCACATTAAAACGGTGTTCGGTTCGTCTTTACCCCTAGTTGTTTGTAGGAGGGTCCATGTCTTATTTGCGTTATTTGCGTTTGCTTGTTTATAGTGGTGTCCAACACATATTGTGCTATGTTTTTGTTTTGTTTGTTCTCGTCTATGTTGCCAGTTTCTCTGGATTGTCAATTTTTTGATTGCCCCTTCGTCATTCTCCGGTGTTTAATTATTCTTTTCTGTCCACATTGGGAAGCTTTCTGGGAAGGGCGTAATCTTTGTCTTACTGTTTTATGTTTAAATATTTCCGCTAAGCAATCCAATATCTTCAGCAGCTTCTGTTTTATATAATTTGTGTATGGTTGGTTGGCTTGATGGTGGTTAACCCCGCTTTCAACAATATTTCAGTTATATCGTGGCGGTCAGTTTTATTGGTGTAGGAAACCGGAGGACCGGGAGAAAACCACCGGCCTGCCGCAAGTCACTGATAAACGTTATCACCTAATGTTATATCGAATATACCTAACCCTGATCGAGATTCGAACTCACAACATCAGTGGTAATAGGCACTGATTTATGTATGGATACTTGATAAACATCTGTTAGTTGTTTTGATAATTGATTTTCTAAATTCTTTATTTCTTTTTCTTCAATTGAATGTGATGTTTGAATAATATTAATTTTTATTGTACACATGTTAGATATATTTGTGTCAGCAACAGTTTCTGCATTAATTCCTAAACCAAACAATATATTTTCTTTCAGTGTTATTTTCTTCTCTGTTGGGTTCTTTATTAGTCTCTGATATTAATCCTTAATGCCGTGTTCTTAACGGGGATGCATTCAATAAGGGTAATAACAAAATTACCGAACTCCGAACAATCTTACAAAGGCAGTCAAAACTCATAGGTATATAAACAGACAAAATCAGTCAACAACCGCAAAACTGTGTTCATAGTCTTTCCTTTGACCCACTAGGGAATAACCTACGATCTATCTTGCAGCAACATTGTTTGACATTAAACAGTAGTGTGATACATTTTTTTATATATATAATAAAGACCACAATTAGTAGAAATGGAGGCCCTTATATGTCAACGTTCTTGGAGATTAAAATATAGCACATGTCGATATATGGTAAAACCAGGTGGGGGATTACAATTTCATGTTGACTCGTCTCTTAGTATGTAACACATCTTATCTAAATACAGTCAAACCTGTATATAATTCAATGGAACCTGAAAATGTGCCCTTTATGAGCAGTTGCCCTTTGTATTCAAGCTAACATTGTATGTCAACATTTTTGATAATGAAACTCTAACCCTAACTCTCAATTAGTTATTATATAGATACAAAATGCTTCGATTCGAGTTTAATATAAAATACCTTTAAATACACTATATTACGTGTGTTCCGTAGGGATATACTATAATGTGTATCATTTCAAAAAACATGGCAAATTTAATATTTTATATGAGAAACGGTCAAAGGAACGTAACTGTAAAGTATACAGAAAAGTAGCCCCGACAACAAAATGGCGCGAAATAAAGCGAGAGCGGTAATAAAAACGATATTCCAACGAGGTTGCAACTATAATTAATACACAGTTATTTAACAAAAAATACAACAACAACAAAAACAACAAGTGATAACAATGATAAATTGGAATATAAAAGCGATGTATGTATAAATATTAGGTTTATTTTTACTCGGGACTAAACCCGGATTCACAGTTTCATACTAATAAACATAAAAAAATATATAATATTGAAAGACATTATTATTACCATGTTTGCGCTTCAACGTTCGATACGCTATATATATCCAATTGCAACACGCACAAGTGTTCCATAACAAACCGACAGGAAAGGAGTATACGATATTTTGCAATGTCAATTGCAAAACACCTAATGTGGTGTACCTTCTTGTCTGTCACGTCTGCGGGTCACAATGCGTAGGAGAAAGTGTCCAACCATTCAACAAAAGAATGAATGGACACAGAAGTGACCGCTACAAAAAAGACGCTCTTTCCCGTGAGTCAACACTTTGTGTCGCCGGGGCACTCATTGGATGATTTTGTCAGATCGAAAATGTATATCATTGACCACAATCTAAGTTGGAAAGAGAATCAAAGACATACAAGAGAGAGTGTTTGGATCCGCGAGATACAAACATGACATCCGAAGGGCAAAAACAAAAAGGCCAAAATCTTTTGCGTTTTCTTTTCATATTGTTTATGAATTAGTGTACATATATATTTGAATAATATAAAGTATAAAGTTCAAGGTTATGATTTACGTCACGATAACTCTTGGTCACGTGAAAATTTTTCAAATCCGAATACAGACACTGGTGAAGCTTGTCGGTCAAGCGAAATATCCGTCAACTTGATTATAATTATAGTCTTTTTGTAGACTTATAGGTATTTTTTTTATATTTTGACTTCTTTTTTTGGTGTTATTGTGCTACATTTTAGACGTTTATATTTATATATATATATTTGTCAACATATTTTTTCTATCATCTTTATCGGTATCGTTGCACAATCTTCTAGACTTCTATAATTTATTTTGTGTGTGCAGCATCGTCATGTATCGACGATACGTTACGCATTAAGTTCTCTGGTTGGTAGATTCCCTTAGACTATATATATATACGTCTAATGATCTGCTTCTGGAATGAATTCGGTTATCGCCATACAGTTACGAGTCAATGTTATTTATTGTGCGTCACGTCCCAACAGCCTTCCACAATGGTTTTTATAAGAATGTATCGATTGAGGTACGACAATGATGCATCGAACAACGAACGCTAATTCTCTATAGTGAGAGACATTCTGCTTTCCATTTTTTCGCCCATGTAAATTTGTGCTTGGCAAAACGTCATTGTCATTTGGCTATCATGTTTAGGCCCTTTGGCTTACTTGCTCTCAAAAACTTTTAAGCTATTTAACTTTTTAATCTTTTGAGTATGAGCGTACGCGATAAAGGAATTCCAGAAACGCGCCGTGCGCACTAAATTTGATATCTATGTTTTTATTAATTTGAAGTTCATTTACCAGTCCAGGCAAGTGTGTGGTCATGTACATGTGTGTTATCGTTATCGATTTGTTTCTATTTGTACGACAGAACTGATAGATGTGTGTGCCTGTCCCAAGACAGGACGTGATTTTCTAACATCATATGTCATTGTTCTCCCATATATTAAACTTCGTTACATAAATGTGAGAGGTGTTGTTCGTTTGGTTAATATTGGTAGAATGTCAATAATAAAGTGTAAATAACATTAAACAGTAGTGTGATATATATATAATAAAGATCACAATTAGTAGAAATGGAGGCCCTTATATGTCAACGTTCTTAGAGATTAAAATGTAACACATGTAGATATATGGTAAAACCAGGTGGAGGATTACAAGTTCATGTTGACTCGTCTCTTAGTATGTAGCACATCTTATGTACACATAGTCAAACCTGTATATAAAGGGCATTCAATGGAACCTGCAAATGTGCCCTTTATGAGCAGTTGCCCTTTGTATTCAAGCTAACATTGTATGTCAGTATTTTGATAATGACACTCTAACCCTAACTCTCAATTAGTTATTATATAGATACAAAATGCTTCGATTTGAGTTATATATTAGATTAACTTTAAATACACTGTATTACGTGTGTTCCGTAGGGATATACTATAATGTGTATCATTTAAAAAAACATGGCAAATTTAATATTTTGTATGAGAAACGGTCAAAGGAACGTAACTGTAAAGTATACAGAAAAGTAGCCCCGACTACAAAATGGCGCGAAATAAAGCGAGAGCGGTAATAAATACGATATTCCAACGAAGTTGCAACTATAGTTAATACACAGTTATTTAAAAAAAATATACCTATAGTTGTATGCTCTATTTTATGGGTACTAAATTCCAATGCAGTTTCCTTAAATTTGAAAATCTGTATATATATTTACGTAGAACATAAATATTCAGAGAAAAGAACTATTTGATATTTAACATCATATTTATATCACATATACAATTATAAAGAATACACATTTTGAAATAAGGAATGTAATACCATACGATGACCACCAATGTATGGATAGATGTGCATATCGTTATTTCTAATATACAAATATAAGTTTGTTTGTACCTCATCATTTAAAAACAGTATAATTACTAACTTGATATGATTTTGTTTCAGCATTCTCATTAACAAAATTTGCAGACGAACTTAATACATGTGTAGTTATATCTTAGAATTGCAGACTATTCACATTACACGGAAATAATAAATGCTTGCTCTCCTCTTCTGCCAATCTACATGAATACAGATTGTAGTCAGAATATACGGTCTTCTTACATTCTTTAGCTTTTCCTGTGATATTAAGCTGTTCTAGGCTTTTCGTGGATATCGCAACTCACTTTGCACATGGCGCATTCAAATTTAAAATACCCAATTGGGCTACTGGCTGAAAATGTTCAGGAATCCATTATTGGTGGTATTGGGCTCCTGTTAAACTTCATCCTCGTATGTAAGGCTAATGTAACGATGTTTGTTGTAAATTATCACTCCAGGAGTTTATTACATGCACAAATGGATTGACATCGCGGAAATATTCATTGTAGCTATTTCTTGGTATTTGTAGAAATCACTGTTGATGATTTGAAAGGTGGACGTAAACGCTTGTGAAATTTTCCTCTCAATGTTCAACAGGTATCAGCGAATTACGGTATGATATCAAGGTCACTGTGATCTTCCGTTAACAAGCACAGCTCTAGATAAAGCCGTATGTATGGTAAATGTTGCACGTCTTTGTAAAATATCTCTTCAAATAAATATATATATTAAATGTACAAATGTTTTGACATCGCGGTAATATTCACTGCAACTATTTCTTGCTTTGTTTCGGAATCAGTGTTGATGATTTAAAAGGTGGACATAAGGCTTGTGATATTTTCCTCACGAGTTTTATATTTTCACTCAGCGTGTTGATGACACTAGATACGACTATTTCTCTAGATAAATCATCTACATGGAAGAATTGTACCAGCGGTAACACTATAGACATGGTAATTTATTAGTGTATGCCATCGACATACATCTGCGTGAGTTTTATAGTATTTTCCATCCCACGTATCACCTATGTAAATGTGATGACGTTATGATGCCCAATGACAATGCATTTTCACTACTACTTAACTTTTATATTTGTTCTACCAACTGTTGAAATTAATGATAATGTTATTTTACACTTTATTATTGACATTCTACAAATATCAACCAAACGAACAATCATCGTTCGCTGCGAGGTACTCGATGCAACATTATGTGATTAAGTTTGTCAGAGACTTGCAACAAGTCAGTGATGTTCCCCGGATACTCCGGTTTTCTCCACCAATAAAACTGACCGCCACGATATAATGGAAATATTGTTGAAAGTGGGGTTAAATACCATAAACAAAACCACACTAAACAGGCTTGACTGTATCTAAATAAGATGTGTAGCAAAGTAAGGGTCAACATGAACTTGTATCGCCCCACCTAGTTTTATAATATCGACATGTGTTACATTTTAATCTCTAAGAACGTTGACATAATAAGGGGCTCCATTTCTAATAATTATGATCTTTATTATGTATACATCACATTGGTGCTTAATGTCAAACATAGTTAATGTAACTAGATAGGTGGTGAATTGGTTAGCGTACGTGCCTCGTGTACGGTAGATCGTGGGTTCAAGCCAATAGAAGAATCATAATAAGAGGCAAAATTGATAACCATTATATACAAATATATGACCGCTCAATTTCCTGGCTTGACAAAGACACTTCAATAAAAGTGGCGAGGTTAAACTAGTTATATGGACCTTGATATATAATTGTTTAATAGCTACAATGTGCTTGACCTTTAACCAAGGAAGGTAAAAGCTGACCTTTGTCATTTTGGTATATGTCAGTATCCACTCTTTAGCTTGTACATACTCTTCGATTAACAGATTGTAAAGAAAAGTACACAACATATCGACTCTCTGAGGTTCTTTTGCTTTGCTTCATTTGTTTCATATCTTTAATCGTTTTCAGCCTTGTTTGTTTCTACGAAAATTGTTATTTCCATTATGAGTTGCTAAAGACAATAACGTGTTGGCAAGCACATTTTTACATGAGGGTAGGATGGAAAGTGGGCCGCGTATCTCCCTATGGAGAATTTAGCGTCCGTTGTTTGATGCATCATTTTTGCACCTCAAGAAATGTCGATACATTTTTATAAAGATCATGGTGTAAGGCTGTTGGGATGTGACGTACGATAAATAACATTGACTCGTAACTGTAGGGCGATAACCGAATCTGTATGTGATTCATTCCGGCAGCAGAGCACGTGAGGTATCTGGAGATATGGAGGAAGGGTCGGACTTTGAAACGCAAATATATTAATAATATTCTTTAAATATTAGAATTTGAATAAAACTTTGAATTCGGACTTAGTGTTGAGTAAAAATAAATCTTATGCAACATTATGTGATTAAGTTTGTCAGAGACTTGCAACAGGTCAGTGATGTTCTCCGGATACTCCGGTTTTCTCCACCAATAAAACTGACCGCCACGATATAATAGAAATATTGTTGAAAGTGGCGTTAAATACCATAAACAAAACCACACCAAACATGTTTGACTGTATCTAAATAAGATGTGTAGCAAAGTAAGGGTCAACATGAACTTGTATCGCCCCACCTAGTTTTATAATATCGACATGTGTTACATTTTAATCTCTAAGAACGTTGACATAATAACGGCCTCTATTTCTACTAATTGTGATCTTTATTAGCGAGCACAGAGAGCTCTACAGCAGCATGGGCATGCGCATGCACCACACAATCTGCCTAATGATGAGATTGAAATCCTTTCGTCCCGAAGTTGATAAAAGATGGCAGTCGCGGAGAGAATGCCAAAAATAACAAAAAAGTCTCCAATAAATGAATTTAGAACTAAAATGATATCATGAAATTCTAAAAATCGTATTTAAGTAACAAAAGACAATAAAAGGTGTTTACATTGTTAAATTAATCAGAATGACATCTCACTATCAAAGTCATGACGTCATGTTATTCATAGGCCAAAGTCGTCCACAACATTTCGCGGAATTTTAATTAAAATCTTGTATTTTCATTCCCAAGTCAAAAAATTTACTCGGGACTAAACCCGGATTCACAGTTTCATACTAATAAACATAAAAAAATATATAATATTGAAAGACATTATTATTACCATGTTTGCGCTTCAACGTTCGATACGCTATATATATCCAATTGCAACACGCACAAGTGTTCCATAACAAACCGACAGGAAAGGAGTATACGATATTTTGCAATGTCAATTGCAAAACACCTAATGTGGTGTACCTTCTTGTCTGTCACGTCTGCGGGTCGCAATGCGTAGGAGAAAGTGTCCAACCATTCAACAAAAGAATGAATGGACACAGAAGTGACCGCTACAAAAAAGACGCTCTTTCCCGTGAGTCAACACTTTGTGTCGCCGGGGCACTCATTGGATGATTTTGTCAGATCGAAAATGTATATCATTGACCACAATCTAAGTTGGAAAGAGAATCAAAGACATACAAGAGAGAGTGTTTGGATCCGCGAGATACAAACATGACATCCGAAGGGCAAAAACAAAAAGGCCAAAATCTTTTGCGTTTTCTTTTCATATTGTTTATGAATTAGTGTACATATATATTTGAATAATATAAAGTATAAAGTTCAAGGTTATGATTTACGTCACGATAACTCTTGGTCACGTGAAAATTTTTCAAATCCGAATACAGACACTGGTGAAGCTTGTCGGTCAAGCGAAATATCCGTCAACTTGATTATAATTATAGTCTTTTTGTAGACTTATAGGTATTTTTTTTATATTTTGACTTCTTTTTTTGGTGTTATTGTGCTACATTTTAGACGTTTATATTTATATATATATATTTGTCAACATATTTTTTCTATCATCTTTATCGGTATCGTTGCACAATCTTCTAGACTTCTATAATTTATTTTGTGTGTGCAGCATCGTCATGTATCGACGATACGTTACGCATTAAGTTCTCTGGTTGGTAGATTCCCTTAGACTATATATATATACGTCTAATGATCTGCTTCTGGAATGAATTCGGTTATCGCCATACAGTTACGAGTCAATGTTATTTATTGTGCGTCACGTCCCAACAGCCTTCCACAATGGTTTTTATAAGAATGTATCGATTGAGGTACGACAATGATGCATCGAACAACGAACGCTAATTCTCTATAGTGAGAGACATTCTGCTTTCCATTTTTTCGCCCATGTAAATTTGTGCTTGGCAAAACGTCATTGTCATTTGGCTATCATGTTTAGGCCCTTTGGCTTACTTGCTCTCAAAAACTTTTAAGCTATTTAACTTTTTAATCTTTTGAGTATGAGCGTACGCGATAAAGGAATTCCAGAAACGCGCCGTGCGCACTAAATTTGATATCTATGTTTTTATTAATTTGAAGTTCATTTACCAGTCCAGGCAAGTGTGTGGTCATGTACATGTGTGTTATCGTTATCGATTTGTTTCTATTTGTACGACAGAACTGATAGATGTGTGTGCCTGTCCCAAGACAGGACGTGATTTTCTAACATCATATGTCATTGTTCTCCCATATATTAAACTTCGTTACATAAATGTGAGAGGTGTTGTTCGTTTGGTTAATATTGGTAGAATGTCAATAATAAAGTGTAAATAACATTAAACAGTAGTGTGATATATATATAATAAAGATCACAATTAGTAGAAATGGAGGCCCTTATATGTCAACGTTCTTAGAGATTAAAATGTAACACATGTAGATATATGGTAAAACCAGGTGGAGGATTACAAGTTCATGTTGACTCGTCTCTTAGTATGTAGCACATCTTATGTACACATAGTCAAACCTGTATATAAAGGGCATTCAATGGAACCTGCAAATGTGCCCTTTATGAGCAGTTGCCCTTTGTATTTAAGCTAACATTGTATGTCAGTATTTTGATAATGACACTCTAACCCTAACTCTCAATTAGTTATTATATAGATACAAAATGCTTCGATTTGAGTTATATATTAGATTAACTTTAAATACACTGTATTACGTGTGTTCCGTAGGGATATACTATAATGTGTATCATTTAAAAAAACATGGCAAATTTAATATTTTGTATGAGAAACGGTCAAAGGAACGTAACTGTAAAGTATACAGAAAAGTAGCCCCGACTACAAAATGGCGCGAAATAAAGCGAGAGCGGTAATAAATACGATATTCCAACGAAGTTGCAACTATAGTTAATACACAGTTATTTAAAAAAAATATACCTATAGTTGTATGCTCTATTTTATGGGTACTAAATTCCAATGCAGTTTCCTTAAATTTGAAAATCTGTATATATATTTACGTAGAACATAAATATTCAGAGAAAAGAACTATTTGATATTTAACATCATATTTATATCACATATACAATTATAAAGAATACACATTTTGAAATAAGGAATGTAATACCATACGATGACCACCAATGTATGGATAGATGTGCATATCGTTATTTCTAATATACAAATATAAGTTTGTTTGTACCTCATCATTTAAAAACAGTATAATTACTAACTTGATATGATTTTGTTTCAGCATTCTCATTAACAAAATTTGCAGACGAACTTAATACATGTGTAGTTATATCTTAGAATTGCAGACTATTCACATTACACGGAAATAATAAATGCTTGCTCTCCTCTTCTGCCAATCTACATGAATACAGATTGTAGTCAGAATATACGGTCTTCTTACATTCTTTAGCTTTTCCTGTGATATTAAGCTGTTCTAGGCTTTTCGTGGATATCGCAACTCACTTTGCACATGGCGCATTCAAATTTAAAATACCCAATTGGGCTACTGGCTGAAAATGTTCAGGAATCCATTATTGGTGGTATTGGGCTCCTGTTAAACTTCATCCTCGTATGTAAGGCTAATGTAACGATGTTTGTTGTAAATTATCACTCCAGGAGTTTATTACATGCACAAATGGATTGACATCGCGGAAATATTCATTGTAGCTATTTCTTGGTATTTGTAGAAATCACTGTTGATGATTTGAAAGGTGGACGTAAACGCTTGTGAAATTTTCCTCTCAATGTTCAACAGGTATCAGCGAATTACGGTATGATATCAAGGTCACTGTGATCTTCCGTTAACAAGCACAGCTCTAGATAAAGCCGTATGTATGGTAAATGTTGCACGTCTTTGTAAAATATCTCTTCAAATAAATACATCTGCGTGAGTTTTATAGTATTTTCCATCCCACGTATCACCTATGTAAATGTGATGACGTTATGATGCTCATTGACAAAGCATTTTCATTACTACTTAACCTTGATATTTGTTCTACCAACTGTTGAAATTAATGATAATGTTATTTTACACTTTATTATTGACATTTTACCAATATCAACCAAGCCAACAATCACCTTTCACTTTTATTTACTGAGCTTTAATATACGGGAGAACAATGACATATGATGTTGGAAAATCACGTCCTGGTTTGGGACAGGCACACACATCTATCAGTTCTGTCGTACAAACAAAAACAAACCGATAACGATAACACACATGTACATGACCACACACTTGCCTGGGCTGGTATATGAACGTCAAAGTAATAAAAGCATAGACATAGCACGACGCGTTTCTGGAATTCCTTTATCAGGTACGCTCATGATCAAAAGATTAAAAAGCTTAAAAGTCTTTGAGAGCAGGTAAGCCAAAGGGCCTAAAGATGATAGCAAAATTCGGCTAAGTTCACCCTTGTCCTGAGTGAGGAGAACCTTAGTTTTATATTACTTTATTTAAAAACTGTAAATTTCGACAAACAACGTGGCCATGATATGTCCCCGAATATCATCTCCTTGATGAAAGGTTGTCGTCTTGTAAGTTTATTCTCTATGTGAATAAAATGTAAATCCTCATTTATGTTTAAATATTTCCGCTAAACAATCCAATATCCCAACTTCTCTTTTCATATATATCTTCAGCAACTTTTGTTTTATATAATTTGTGTATGGCTGGTTGGCTTGATTAAGAAATAATTCATGGCAGGTATAGGGTTGTGCAAATTTACACATGAGCTAGGCCTTTATATTCGAATTTTACCTCGAGCGACAGCGAGGGTTAAAATCTAAGAATATAAAGGCCCAGCCCATGTGTAAATTTGCACAACTCTATGCCTGCCATGAAAATATTTCGATTCTAATAGGACAAATACGGTAATTTTTAACCATTCGTGAACTGCATACACACGGCATTTGGTGGCTGTTCCATTTACCTCCTTCGGAAATTTTGAATTGATTTTGAATTATTTGTGTTTGAACGAGATATTTTAAAACAAATATATGGATGTTAACACGAAAAAAATATTTATTGTGTATTTTCTAACATAGATTCGATTGAACAATTCCTGCGTAAAAATATTTAAGAAAAATGTCGGAGTTCATTCGTTAATCATTTCGAGCGCTAACAAGATGGTGGAGCGGAGTTGTCAAGCATAATATCGAACACTTGAACAGTTGTTAATAATCGACAATTATTGTTAGATATGAAATAAAAAAAATAAATGCCAATGAAAAAAAAAGATTGTATTGTTGATAGAGAAAAAAATTCCGGAAACAATACTTAAGACAACCATCTATCGACTTTCACTTTTGTAATATATCGTCATCCTGTGACGTTGTTTACAAGGGACGCTGATTGACACAAGCTGGTTACTGATTTATTTTACGATTTTGTGAGCATTTTACTTGTTTGAATAGCAAAATTCAAAATGCCATCAAATTGGAAAATATCAGTAACTTAATTACATCACCGTCTAGTTATCAATGTATACGTAGGAAAATAAGGTTAGTACATTTTGTTATTACTTATTCATGGCCGACACATATCAATGGAATGTATGTGTGCGTACTGGGGATCCCCAAATGTAAATTTTCAAAACAATGACAACAAAAATACTTTGTTGCAGGATATTTATTTATAACTGACGGGGAATTTTTATTTTAAAGACTTTAAAAATACGCTATATGCCGGTGTTTTGTTTGTTTACACTTGGTCGTTACGGTAATTTCACAGCGGCAGTCACAATGGAACAGCCAGATTTGTTGTGTACTGCACTTGCCCTAAATATAGAGTTGTTGAGTATTATCGTGTGTGTCGTTTTCTAGACGTCATATTAGAATGGTGTTTAACGCCACTTTCAACAATATTGCATGTATATCGTTGCAGTCAGTTTTATTGGTGGAGGAAACCAGAGGACCCGGGGAAAACCACCGACCTGTCGCAAGTCACTGAGAAACTTGATCACCTAATGTTATATCGAGTACAACTCGCCCTGATCGAGATTCGAACTCACAATATCAGTGGTAATGGGCACTAATTACATGGGTATAGTTGTAAATCCATCTACCATACGTTGGCGGTCACGACGGCTCCTAATTTATGTATGGATCCTTGATGCAAATCTCTCAGGTGTTTTTCTCATTGTTTTTCTAAATTCTTTGTTTCTTTTTCTTCAATTGGATGTGATTTTTTAATAATATTAATTTCTATTGTACATATGTCAGGTATATTTGTGTCAACAACAGTCTCTGCTTCAATTCCTAAACCAAACAATATATTTTCTTTCAGATTAATTTTCTTGTCTGTTCTTTTTCAGTCTCTGATCTTACTCCTGAATGTTGGGTGTTTAACGGGGATGCATTCAATGCCATGTTTATAGTCTTTGCTTTCACCGACTAGGGCATAACTCACGATCTACCTTACACGAGACCAGCACGATTCACACTGGACGGGGACGCTAGCCATTACAGCATCGATGTCGTTGCAGCAACATTGTTTGACATTAAACAACATTGTGATATATATAAAATAAAGATCACAAGTAGTAGAAACAGATGTGCATATAGTTGTCAACGTTCTTAGAGATTAAAATGTAACACATGCCGCGAATATATGTTAAAACCAGGTGGGACGATACAAGTTCAGTATGTAACACATCTTATTTAAATACAGTCAAACCTGTATATAATTCCATGGAACCTACAAATGTGTCCTTTATGGGCAGTTGTCCTTTGTATTCAAGTTAACATTGTATGTTTATATTTTTGATAATGAAACCCTAACACTAATCCTCAATTATTTATTTGCTTCGATTCGAGTTTAATATAAAGTTATTTTAAATACACTATATTACGTGTGTACCGTAGGGATATACAATAATGTGCATCGCTTCAAAAAACATGACGAATATAATATTTTGTACGAGAATCGGTCAAAGGGACGTAACTGTAAAGCATACAGAAAAGTAGTAAAGACAGCGAAATGGCGTGAAATAAATATTTCTATTATATCGTGGCGGTCAGTTTATTTAATGGAGGAAACCGGAGTATCCGGAGAAATCTAAATATCTGTCACAAGTCACTGACAAACTTTATCACATAATGTTGCATCGAGAATACCTCGCCACAAACGGGATTCAAACTCCATCACAACTTTAGTGGTGATAAACACTGATTGCATAGGTAGTTGTAAATTCATCGGAACCTGAAAATGTGCCCTTTATATTCAGGTTAACATTGTAGGAGTGACATTCTTTTGATAATGAAATTCGTCAATTACTTATAGTATTTATTGTAGATAACAAAAATTGTTTCGATTCGGGTATAATGTAAAATCCGTTAAATAACACTATATTACGTGTGTATCATAGGGATATACTATAGTGTGTAACGCTTCAAAAAGCATGGCGAATATGTATGAGAAACGGTCAAAGGGACATTACTGTAAACCGTATAGCAAAGTAGCCCCCGACAACGAAATGGCGCGAAATAAAGCGAGAGTGAAAATAAAAACGATATTCCAATGAGGTTGCCACTGTAGTTAATACACAACTATTAAACAAATACAACAACAACAACAACAAAAAACAACAACAAGTGATAACAATGCTAAATTAGAATATAGAAGCGATGTATGTATAAATACAAGAATTATTTTTACACGGCACTAATCCCGGATTCACAGTTTCATACTAATAAACATCCAGAAAAACAAATCTAATATTTACAGACATTATTACTACCATCTTTGCGTTTCAACGTCCGATAAGTTTATATATATATATATCTGCTTCCGGAATGAATCACATACAGGATTTTTAGGATTTATTTTTAGTTAAAATATATAGGAAAATCAGTCAATTTTTATTTGTTGTGCTAAATTATATACAAATAAAAATCACTCAAAACAACATAATGAGTAAATAAACAAAAAAAAAGCATTGTTTTGGTTGATTATGCAGAGATTATTTTTTTTTACATTTCCCAATACTTTTGACAGATGACTGTAGTACAGAAATTACAGTAAAATTTATTGTTGCATAGGGTAGCTTCGACAATTTATGTAACCTCGATACACTTAGAATCAAAACATTTAGAAAACAGAAAATCGAAGAATTTAGAGGGCTAACAGAGAAATGAAAGAACCTAAACGGTACGATTTCCTTTAGGACGGTTACACTTTGCAAGTTCTTCATACTGATAGCAAATATAATAAAGATAAAATCCTAAAATATTTAATTTGCGAACATTATTTACTGATTAATGCAGATTCATTCAGAATTTTTTTACGAATACAACATATTCATTGTTCACTTGGTATTTCCCTTATCGTACCCTAATTTTGTCAAAATACGGGTTTTTTTTTACAATTAACTTTATTTCTCCTCTCTCGAGCTATGCACAAATTATTAACGTACTTTTCTTTTTCAAAGCCATGCGAAATAACCACTTTTTATCGGGAAAACATTTGAAATAAAAGAATAATATAGTGAGAAAAGAGTACATGGGCTTACCTCTTCCATCGCTGTTTATTTATAGTTGGAACAACACGATCATTCGGCAATCGCATACGGCCGAGTAGTTACGATTGGATCATTCGAGAGACTCCGTAAATTTGCCGATAATTAATCAGTCGCCATCTTTTGATGCAGCATCCTGGAATTCGTCAACAAATATCGTTCTCTCACCCATTCTTTCTCACATATATCAACACGAAAATGAGCTAAAACATTATTTTATTAAATATAAAGCATGTATAGTACATTTTTTGGAGAACGCAGCAGCTCATTAGAAAACCGAAGTATCCGGAGAACATCACTGACCTGTGTCTTACTATTCTAAACCATTTTTGGTAGTATTCAAATATTTTGTAGGATCAGACTGACGGAAATTCTTTCAAAACCTTTGTACACGGAACCACTGTCATATTTGGTCATTTTGTGATGATATGCATGCATATTAAATTAACCAATGCTTAAGCTGTAAATAATAGCTTAAGGATACGATAAGCTATATATTTTTCATAGTGTTGGATAAAAGGTGGATATATTCTGTCCCCGAGTACCTGTGGCCAAATATTCTCTTCTCTTACTATGTAAAAAAATCTTCTTTTCTATATATTTTTTCACAATGTATCTATAGATATTTTGTATAATTTCTGTTTTTCTTCTTTTGGGTAGTAAGATGAATAAACAAATGGGTACTGATAGAAATAATTAACACTAACAGAAATAAGGAAAAACTAATGCGTTCCATGTTCCTTGCGAGCACATCATGGTTAGAAAGTGTTTGATACTTAGCCAAAAAAATAATAAATGCAAAAATTGTATAAAAATGAAAAATGTTAATGTTAAACTATCTTTTCTTATCAGAGACATATGAGCCGCTGGCAAGGGACACATGCCCTCACCCCTCCCCCTTTTGGCAAACATTTTAAAAAGCTGGATTTTAGTATAGAAGCATGCATTCAAATAACATGTATTTTAATATCATTTAATTTTTCTGGTCCACCCTCAAAACTAGTCCCTCACTTTCTGGTTCACTCCTACTCATCTGCTAATTCAATGCAATTCTAGTCACCATCCCAAAAAAATTTCCGAGACAGAAAAGGTATAGGGAGTTAAAACTGACCAACATCTAAAATAAAAAAAAATTAATTAAAAAAAATATTGATGACATTTTCATCTTTGCGTGTCAGTTGTGACCCAAATACGATTTCAATGTTGACCTTTACTTGTTGCAACGGAAAATATGACGTGATAAACAAAATATTAACATGACGATGAATGGTGGCCAGATTCGTTTTTATTTACGCATTTATTGTAGAACTTTAGGAATATTGTGGTACATGTAGAAATAATCTTGGAGACAGGAATTGTGTTTGGATTTCTTTTAAACCGGTAAGTCATATACTGTATACAGTAACGAAATGTCAATATAAATCTGGAGTTCGACAGTGAAATGCAGTTGGGTGTGACATAAAATGTCCATTCGTCAAAAAATGACCAGATTCGATTTGTCTTAAGAGTCATTCACAGTGATGAAAAAAATGAACAGTTGTTGTCCTTAACCTGATAGTCCATGTTAACATAGAGTCCTTTCAGTACGCCAGTGTTGTAATCAATCAACGTTTTGATCGATCCGAGTAAATATTAGACCACCCGCGTAGATTCTGCAAAAAATAAAACAAAACAAAAACACACCAAGGCGAGTTTTTCTACATCGGCTGCAAATGGTCCAAACAATAAATTTGATATTTTCTGAAAATATTGTAGTTCAAAATTAAGTCAAATTTATTCTATAATCATCTTTTATTAATCCGTAACTAGAAAGGTTTGTATCTAATAATCTGGCCACGCTTGAAAAGCGTGGTGTGTTAGTTTACATGTCGCCACGATTTACGGAATTGATGCAGTTTGCAAATGAAATAGATGTCGTTTTGAAATTTTTTGACTTGGGAATGAAAATACAAGATTTTAATTAAAATTCCGCGAAATGTTGTGGACGACTTTGGCCTATGAATAACATGACGTCATGACTTTGATAGTGAGATGTCATTCTGATTAATTTAACAATGTAAACACCTTTTATTGTCTTTTGTTACTTAAATACGATTTTTAGAATTTCATGATATCATTTTAGTTCTAAATTCATTTATTGGAGACTTTTTTGTTATTTTTGGCATTCTCTCCGCGACTGCCATCTTTTATCAACTTCGGGACGAAAGGATTTCAATCTCATCATTAGGCAGATTGTGTGGTGCATGCGCATGCCCATGCTGCTGTAGAGCTCTCTGTGCTCGCTAATAAAGATCACAATTAGTAGAAATAGAGGCCGTTATTATGTCAACGTTCTTAGAGATTAAAATGTAACACATGTCGATATTATAAAACTAGGTGGGGCGATACAAGTTCATGTTGACCCTTACTTTGCTACACATCTTATTTAGATACAGTCAAACATGTTTGGTGTGGTTTTGTTTATGGTATTTAACGCCACTTTCAACAATATTTCTATTATATCGTGGCGGTCAGTTTTATTGGTGGAGAAAACCGGAGTATCCGGAGAACATCACTGACCTGTTGCAAGTCTCTGACAAACTTAATCACATAATGTTGCATAAGATTTATTTTTACTCAACACTAAGTCCGAATTCAAAGTTTTATTCAAATTCTAATATTTAAAGAATATTATTAATATATTTGCGTTTCAAAGTCCGACCCTTCCTCCATATCTCCAGATACCTCACGTGCTCTGCTGCCGGAATGAATCACATACAGATTCGGTTATCGCCCTACAGTTACGAGTCAATGTTATTTATCGTACGTCACATCCCAACAGCCTTACACCATGATCTTTATAAAAATGTATCGACATTTCTTGAGGTGCAAAAATGATGCATCAAACAACGGACGCTAAATTCTCCATAGGGAGATACGCGGCCCACTTTCCATCCTACCCTCATGTAAAAATGTGCTTGCCAACACGTTATTGTCTTTAGCAACTCATAATGGAAATAACAATTTTCGTAGAAACAAACAAGGCTGAAAACGATTAAAGATATGAAACAAATGAAGCAAAGCAAAAGAACCTCAGAGAGTCGATATGTTGTGTACTTTTCTTTACAATCTGTTAATCGAAGAGTATGTACAAGCTAAAGAGTGGATACTGACATATACCAAAATGACAAAGGTCAGCTTTTACCTTCCTTGGTTAAAGGTCAAGCACATTGTAGCTATTAAACAATTATATATCAAGGTCCATATAACTAGTTTAACCTCGCCATTTTTATTGAAGTGTCTTTGTCAAGCCAGGAAATTGAGCGGTCATATATTTGTATATAATGGTTATCAATTTTGCCTCTTATTATGATTCTTCTATTGGCTTGAACCCACGATCTACCGTACACGAGGCACGTACGCTAACCAATTCACCACCTATCTAGTTACATTAACTATGTTTGACATTAAGCACCAATGTGATGTATACATAATAAAGATCATAATTATTAGAAATGGAGCCCCTTATTATGTCAACGTTCTTAGAGATTAAAATGTAACACATGTCGATATTATAAAACTAGGTGGGGCGATACAAGTTCATGTTGACCCTTACTTTGCTACACATCTTATTTAGATACAGTCAAGCCTGTTTAGTGTGGTTTTGTTTATGGTATTTAACCCCACTTTCAACAATATTTCCATTATATCGTGGCGGTCAGTTTTATTGGTGGAGAAAACCGGAGTATCCGGGGAACATCACTGACTTGTTGCAAGTCTCTGACAAACTTAATCACATAATGTTGCATCGAGTACCTCGCAGCGAACGATGATTGTTCGTTTGGTTGATATTTGTAGAATGTCAATAATAAAGTGTAAAATAACATTATCATTAATTTCAACAGTTGGTAGAACAAATATAAAAGTTAAGTAGTAGTGAAAATGCATTGTCATTGGGCATCATAACGTCATCACATTTACATAGGTGATACGTGGGATGGAAAATACTATAAAACTCACGCAGATGTATGTCGATGGCATACACTAATAAATTACCATGTCTATAGTGTTACCGCTGGTACAATTCTTCCATGTAGATGATTTATCTAGAGAAGTAGTCGTATCTAGTGTCATCAACACGCTGAGTGAAAATATAAAACTCGTGAGGAAAATATCACAAGCCTTATGTCCACCTTTTAAATCATCAACACTGATTCCGAAACAAAGCAAGAAATAGTTGCAGTGAATATTACCGCGATGTCAAAACATTTGTACATTTAATATATATATTTATTTGAAGAGATATTTTACAAAGACGTGCAACATTTACCATATATACGGCTTTTTCTATAGCTCTGCTTGTTAACGGAAGATCACAGTGACCTTGATATCATACCGTAATTCGCTGTCACCTGTTGAACATTGAGAGTAAAATTTCACAAGCTTGTACGTCCACCTTTCAAATCATCAACAGTGATTTCTACAAATACCACGAAATAGCTACAATGAATATTTCAGCGATGTCAATCCATTTGTGAATGCCAAATACTCCTGGAGTGATCTTTTACAACAAACATCGTTATATTAGCCTTACATACGATGATGAAGTTTAACAGGAGCCCAATACCACCAATAATGGATTCCTGAACATTTTCAGACAGTAGCCCAATTGGGTATTTTAATTTTGAATGCGCCATGTTCAAAGTGAGTTGCGATATCCACGAAAAGACTAGAACAGCTTAATATCACAGAAAAGGTTAAAGAATGTAAGAAGACCGTATATTCTGACTACAATCTGTATTCATGTAGATTGGCAGAAGAGGAGAGCAAGCATTTATTAATTCCATGTAATGTGAATATTCTATAATTGTAAAATATAACTACACATGTATTAAGTTCGTCTGCAAATGTTGTTAATGAGAATGCTGAAACAAAATCATATCAAGTTAGTAATTATACTGTTTTTAAATGATGAGGTACAAACAAACTTATATTTGTATATTAGAAATAACGATATGCAAATCTCTCCATACATTGGTGGTCATCGTATGGTATTACATTCCTTATTTCAAAATGTGTATTCTTTTATCATTTTATATGTGATATAAATATGATGTAAAATATCAAATAGTTCTTTTCTCTGGATATTTATGTGCTACGTAAATATATATACAGATTTTCAAATTTAAGGAAACTGCATTGGAAGTTAGTATCCCCTGTACTGGGACACCTGTCTTACCCACAAAAAAGAACATAAAACTATATGTATATTTTTTCTGAGAAAGCTGAACATATATAATAACTGTGTTTTAATAAAAGAACATCATCATATTTAACTTTTCTGGGATTAAAGAAAGGCCAACACAGATTAATTTCAGTAAAAAGGCGGAGGAATTCCATTCCTCCTTTTTTGTGATAATGACCAATATATAAACAATTCGTTTTCGATCCTACTTAAAAATATCACAGGTAAGACACTATGCTACAATCATTGTATTTATTATATTTTTTTTAATGTATTACCTTTTGTTATTTCTTTAGTCTTCGAATTCTTCGGTTTTAATAATAAAAAAAAATCCTGAGTATTTTGGTCTTATGAATATCTCATAGAGTAAAATGAATGTAGATTTCAATTTCCTTGATTGTCCTAGATTGGTTGCGAAATGTAGTTTGAAATCGGTATCTCCTACCTTTTACGACAAACGCATTGACAGACAAGGAGGTAAACCACATTAGGATCTTTTGCAATGTCAATTGCAAAACACCAAAGGTGGTTTACCTCCTTGTCTGTCACGTTTCCGGGTCGCAATACGTAGGCGAAAGTGTCCAACCATTCAACAAAAGAATGAATGGACACAGAAGTGACCTTACAAAAAAGACGCTCTTTCCCGTGAGTCAGCACTTTGTGTCGACGGGTACTCATTGGATGACTTTTTCAGATCCAAAATTTATATCATTGACCACAATACAAGTTGGAAAGAGAATCAAAGACATACAAGACAGAGTTTTTGGATCCGCGAGTTACACACATGACATCCGGAGGGCATAAACAAAAAGGCCTAACTCTTTTGTTTTTTCTTTTCATATTGTTTATAAATTAGTGTACATATATATTTGAATAATATAAAGTATAAAGTTCAAGATTATGATTTACGTCACGATAACTGGTGGTCACGTGACAATTTTTCAAATCCGATTACAGACGCTGGTGAAGGTTGTCGTTCAAGCGAAATATCCGTCAACTTGATTATAATTATAGTCTTTTTGTAGACTTATAATTATTTTTGTTATGTTTTAACTTCTTTTTGTGGTGTTGTTGTGCTACATTTTAGACGTTTACATTGATATATATATATTTGTCAATATATTTTTTCTAACATCTTTATCGGTATCGTTGCACAATCTTCTAGACTTCTATAATTTATTTTGTTTGTGGTGCATCGTCATGTATCGACGATCCATTACTCATTAAGTTCTCTGGTTGGTAGATTCCCTTAGACTATATATATACGTCTAATGATCTGCTTCTGGAATGAATTCGGTTACCGTCCTACAGTTACGAGTCAATGTTATTTATTGTGCGTCGCGTCCCAACAGCCTTCCACAATGGTCTTTATAAGAATGTATCGATTGAGGTACAACAATGATGTATCGAGCAACGGACACTAATTCTCTGTAGAGAGAGATACTCCGGCTTTCCATTTTTCCGCCCATGTAAATTTGTGCTTGACGAAACGTCATTGTCATTTGGCTATCATGTTTAGGTTCTTTGGCTTACTTGCTCTCAAAGACTTTTAAGCTATTTAACATTCTAATCTTTTGATCATGAGCGTACCTGATAAAGGAATCCCAGAAACGCGTCGTGCGCACTAAATTTGATATCTATGTTTTTATTACTTTGAAGTTCATGTACCAGCACAGGCAAGTGTGTGGTCATGTACATGTGTGTTATCGGTATCGATTTGTTTCTGTTTGTACAACAGAACTGATAGATGTGTGTGCCTGTCCCAAGCTCGGGCGGGAATTTCTAACATCATATGTCATTGTTCTCTCGTATATTAAAGTTCGGTACATAAATGTGAGAGGTGTTGTTCGTTTGATTAATATTGATAGAATGTCAATAATAAAGTGTAAATAACATTACCATTAATTTCAAAAGTTGGTAGAACAAATATAAAGGCTGATTAGTAGTAAAATACATTGTCATTGAGCATCATAACGTGAGCAGGTTTACATAGCACGGCCACCAATCTATCTAACTCATATCAAAATGATATCCTAACGGTAAAAGCTATCGGGATTTCCGGATATGCATTGGCGGGATCTGTTTACGTCTACAAGGTGATAAGTTGCACATTATATCTTGTATTCAAGCACTTTTTACAAAAAGGCCATGTAATTTGACGCAATTTAAAAATTCCTATTGCCAGAGTAAGCCGTTTCGTTCACTGATGTGCCGTAATGACGCTAGAATCTTTCTCCTGCGTGCTTTGTACATCAAAAGAGTTCGATCGTGTAACTGATTGACTGAAGCATAGTCTACAAGCAAGTGTGGTGTATGTCAAGTATCTTTTTATGTTCCAAAATGATTATAAAAGACTTGGCCACAGGGAAATCTGTAGCATTGACTATTGATTGTTGTATGTCAATAGAAAATTCAAATGATATGAGTTATCGGGATCAGAAATGAGTTAGCGTTATCAGATATGAGTTAGATAGTCTTCATAATCGATGAGAATCTCCATGACTTGTGTGCTTACAGTACTTTCACATTGTGCATTACACATGCATGCGTTGCCTGGTAAAACTTGAAATGTGTGGTGAAACAAATCAATAACGATGTTTGTGTCTCACACCTGAAATAATACGAAAGTTTTGAAAAGTAAATATAAGTCGTAAATGAAAATCAATTTTCTAAATATTTTATTGATAAAAAAGTAGTTGAAGGAACTTAATATTCATTATGTGTTTGGCAACAATATAGTATTTAAAACCCAAACATGCTTAAGAACCAAATTTTGGTTGGAAGACGTAATTTTGACAGTAAACACAGCAACGATGATTCGATAAATCTATGATCCAAATCAATAATGTGATCATAATTATGTTACGGATAGAACTGACAAAAGTTGACAAACTCGAACACAAATTGATTTCAAATTGTTTTTCCTTAATAAAACTGCATGTGCTAATACTTACTTACTAGAGCAATAAATATACGAACGGTAGTACGAGCAAAACATTCATTGAGATTATCATCGATTATTAATACTATATAACTCATATTTGATACCGCTAACTCATTTCTGATCCCGATATGTCACATCATTTGCATTTTCGATTGACATGCAACAATCAATAGTCAATGCTACAAATTACACTGTGGCCAAGTCTTTTATAATCATTTTGGAACATAAAATGATACTTGACATACACCACCATTGCTTGTAGACTGTGCTTCAGTCAATCAGTTACATGATCGAACTCTTTTGAATGATAAAACACGCAGGAGAAAGATTCTAGCGTCATTACGCACATCAGCAAACTAAACGGCTTACTTTGGCATTGGGAATTTTTAAATTGCGTCGAATTACATGGTCTTTTTTGTAAAAGGTGCTTGAATACAAGATATAATGTGCAACTTACCTCCTTTTAGACGTAAACAGATCCCGCCAATGCATATCCGGATATATCTCGATAACTTCTACCGTTAGCATAGCATTTTGATATGAGTTAGATAGATTGGTGGCTGTGCGTAGGTGATACGTGGATTGTAAAATACAATAAAATTCATGCAGATATATCTCGATAGTATACAATAATAAACTACCATGTCTAAAGTGTTACCGCTGGTACAATTCTTCAATGTAGAGGATTTATCTCGAGAAGTCGTATCTAGTTTCACCAACACAGTGAGTGAAAATATAAATAAAGGTAATAACAAAATTACCGAACACCGAGCAATCTTACAAAGGGAAAGTCAAAACCCATTATTATATAAACAGACAAAATCAGTCAACAACTGTGAAAAGCGTAATGACCCTGACTTGATACAGGCATTTATATCACAAGCCTTATGTCCACCTTTCAAATCATCAACGCTGACTCCCAGAAAAGGCAAGAAATAGCTGTAGTGAATATTACCACGATGTAAAAACATTTGTACATTTATTATACCTCTATGTTAGGAGATATTTTACAAAGACGTGCACCATTTACCATATATACGGCTTTATCTATAGCAGTGCTTGTAAACGGAAGATCAGAGTGACCTTTATATCGTACTGTTATTCGTTTTCACTTGTTGAACATTGTTAGCAATAAGTTTGAAAATACACCAATTAACGACAATCGTTCAAGATACTGGAGAAACAGTTTTGGTAAGAAAAGGTATGTTTTTACATATCGTAGAAACTGAAGGCAACAGCTTAATGTCACTAGAAATCTTAAATAATACTTACGAAAACTGTATATTCTGATAAAAAAAATGTAGAAGAATTGCAGAGAGACAAACATACACAATCGTGTAGATTTACAGTGGAGGACTCCAAACATTTATTATTATCGTGTCATGTAGATATTATATAATTTGATAAAACTATCTAACTATATTGTAAATTACGACATGCATATCGTGTCGAAAAAATGCAAGCACATATTTTAGATCAAAAGGCGATCAAAATGAACGATGCAGAGCAACTGTCAAAATGATATCAACATTTTTATATATTAACGAGTCACATTTTCACGATGCTGTATTACTGAAAAAAGGTAAATTTCATTACAGAATTATAGTGATAATGTAAAACTTGTTTTATAAGCAGCTTAGAAATAGATAAATCTTTGAATGTTTCAAAAAAACAGGCACTATGTAATATTTTCACCGGTTCATTTCATGCAATATAAGGTTTTGGGTTTACACTGTTGTTCATTGATCAGTTGGACATTATTCGTTTGATCTTACTGATAGTTTCAGTATCAACTTCGTGCCGTTGATATCGTGAAATATCGGTCAGTGTGGTGTCACATTATGAAGTTTTATACCGATAAATACTATGACGTCCTTTTCCAAGGTCTCGACAAACATTATCACTAGTATCCCAAGTAGTCCTATCGGACTCGCTGCAATATTTGTGAAAATGTCTGTCTCAAACTACCAAATGCCATCTATATAATACTGTCGTTGATTTCTTTTCGAGAATGGATTTCTCAGTAAAATCTCGCATCGAGGGCCAGTCCATCCCGAGACGTGATATGCGATGAGAAGCCCATTTCGAGCAAAACATATCAACAAAAGCATGTTTATCGAAGATGTGTTAAGGTGCCGTCGGTGACCTCAAGCGTGACTATACAAAACAGCGATATTATGCTCATATGACGATAGTTGTTAATATATACTGTAACGTGTAAAGATTAAAGTGAAAATGTACAAATCATCGACAATCTATGACTTATCACAGGGTAGCACGACGGACGTCAGTAGTGGAACAGGAACTGCCTACCCTTCCGGAAATCCTGAAGTCACACCCGGTGTTTACTCGATCTTAATTTGTTGTGTAATGCTTTGTATAAAATGTTGTTCTTGTTCTTTTGATCATTTTATTGTATGTCCGTCTTCGTTCTATGATAAGTGCATTCAATGCTAAAAGAATTAAACGTGTAAGAAAACCGAAGGGGCAATTCAGAATGGACAATCTAGAGACAAAGTCAACATTGGGTACATAAGACACAGTGATCTTGTGTGCATGCATGACGGTTATCAATATAGACAGTTAAAGTTCCCCCAAAACATTGTATTTTTTTTATCGTTTTATCGTTACTGAATATAACTAATATCGACTTTTGCACTTTGAGAATTGTCTACTTTCAGTGAGATTTTTGAACGCTGGTGACATTGACGTTGCGTTGATGTTTTGTTTCTATTCAATAACACGTTGCATATATTACCTACATTAATCAAAATGCTATCAAACTGGATAATATCAGTAACTTTAAGTGATAACGGACAAAATTAATGGGATGGTTCTCTGTATGATGTTTTGTAGATCGTTGTTTGTACCTTTGTACTTTTTTCTTTTGGCCATTGTGTTGTCTGTCCATCTTTTATTTACAGATTCTGATTACCCGTTTGGTATCTTCGAACTCTTCTCTATTCATTAGTAATTTTGGCATTTACCCTTATCATAAATACTATTTCTCCTGATATTTTCATTGATCATAGTGATTTCACAGCAATATGTTAACCTATTTTTGAATCAGATTACAATATTTGAATTATAATTCATTCAAATAAAACGACTTCATCGCAAATCAACAAATATACCTCAAATTACGTAAATGTTACTTATGACAAATGTTGACGATCAGAACCAAAGGAGTTCAAGTATTTAAAGAGGTCAGAGGTAGAAATAGAAGTTAAAAGTCCTGATTGGTTAGATTACTAGTCAATCTCTTTTTATGAAAACTAAGATACACCACCCTCAGCAATGGGTGAACTCAGTAGATTTTGGCTATTCTGTTTAAGCCCTTTGGCTTTCCTGCTCCCAAAGATTTTACAATTATTTGGCTTTCTAATATTTTGTATTTGAGCGTACCTGATGAAGGTTTTTCAAGAATTTTGTCATGTATTTCTGTAGTTTTCAAACATAAATTATATTTAATGTTGATTGTTGTTGATGAGACTTTTGTCGCTGACCTGATCATGAGTGTGACTAACGACAACATGTAGAAAACAAAACAGGATGTTAACATTCAAATGTAATTGATCACAATTGCTTGGAAGGTCATTACACTCCTATTATTCCGACAGTGTGTTTTGTTTTCATTTTAACTTCAATAGTTACGTTATTACGTCTGTTCCTGACATTTACATACTATTTGTCTCCAATGTTCCACTTTCTACCAGACACTGTGACAAATAGACGACTTCAATTTTGCCAATTAAATTTTCCCCCTCGTGATAGTAATATACCAACAGCTCCCTAGTATGGAGTTTATCTTACACAACTAATACTTTCAAATATTTTGACTTTGAGCGTACCTGAAGAAGGTTATTCCAGGAACGTGTCGCGCGCACTAAATTTGATATTTACGTGTTTATTGTTATCATACGCCACACAGGAGCTTGCTGTTCGCATTCAAATTTGCTTAACAACTTCATTCGTCGTCTTCCAAGTACCAAAGTAAACACAGGAAGGGAAACAAATGGAAATAGTAAAAAAGAACATAACTAATTAAAGAAGTATTTAAGCACATTGTATGATTAAAAGTATCACAGAAAGCTAACAATTGGGTATGGTAGGATTTAATATTATATACGTCCTGGCTGTAAGGGAGCTGACGGACGATTGTAGTGACGTCACACAATGATAGTAGCGTCACATCAGGTTCGTGATGTCATGCCATGATAGTAACGTCATAACAGGGGAGTAACGTCATAGCATGGAAGTAACGTCATATCATGATAGTGACATTCTTCCTTTTCCGTGTAAATCAAACATCACTTAGCAACACTAAGCACATTATATGCCAATCTGGTAATGTATATTTACTGCGTTTTAATAGATAAGGAATCAGACATTATGATATTCGTTCTTTATACTTTCGTCCCTTAATATTTGGTAGAGATCGTTAACAGTCGTAAACATTTAGTCGCCGAAGCAAACATTTTTCCGTACCTCAACAACCCACCAGAAATATTGATCTGCTTTTCTTTCAAAAATATGTGTAAAAATGTTGTGGTTATAGAATATATATATATATTTTTTTTATTTTTTTTTATCGTCGGCTATTTTAAAATATGCGTCGTTGTTGAATATTGTTTTCTATAGGCGCATGAAAATGGAATAGATGCTATGAGGTACAATAATGTATGCTCTTCTATACCAAAGAATTCGATAAAATGGTGACACCCATTCTAATCAAAATCTCTTAAATCAACGATTTCAAAAAAAAATTCTCATTTTATCTTTCAAGAAGCTTTGACTAGTTTAACTCCGTGTTTGCATTATGAGAATCGAATATTGTTCCGACAGAGTGGACTTCTGTTAATTTTTGTTTTCATTAACAAAGGTGGCCTTATGACAATACAATTAGCTTAACATCGTCCCTTTTTATTGAAGTGCATGTACCAAGCTAGAGAAGTGAGAGGTCATGTATATTTGCCTTAGGGGGATATGATTAGCCTATGTTTCATCAATATGACGATTGGAATGTGGACTCTGTTCCATTTTTGCTTGATTTTAATTTTATTATTTAAAGAATATTTTAATTTTTTGAACAGGTTATACGATATAACCTGGTTAACGACAGTTTAGGTTTAATAAACCGCGGTGTTGTTAGTGAACATCGTAAGCTATTGCAAACATGATTATACAAGTATAACCTGCTCAAAAATTTCAATTATTCCTTATAATTTAATTTGTACAACATAATTTAATAATTCCTGGATTTTAATTTCGATTATTTCAAGTGACTATTTGAATTGGTCGTTTGCTAATGATTAAATGGCGACGTCACAATACCGACCCAGGTTATCAAATATAACCAATGTTGCTCCATGCGGGTCAGTCAATCAGATAACAGCATTCACAGCAATTAAATTAAATTATAAATCAATAAATAAAAAGTGTGTCCATCAAACAGAACTAATTATAATGTTGCTATCTGTATGTTATATTAAATGTATTGTAGCAATACAAGTTTTTGTTGAACCACAGAATTTAATTGATAATTTAATTCTCCAACATACTTGGCTCTATCTCTTGATATATCTTTATTTGTAACACAACAGATTAAATAAAATAATCGTTGCAGACTGTAAGCCCCTATTGTGAAAATAATGTTTAAATAGCGGTGTTCAATAATCCACCAACATGAGAAAAGTTTGAAGATACCAAAGGGGTAATCATAATTGGTACATAGAAGGAGAGACAGCACAATGAACTAAAGAAAACAGATTAAAGGACAAACAACGATCTCCAAAACATACAGATAAAACTAAACATCGAGCAACACGATCCCACCAAAACTCGGGAGTGAACATAGGTGCTCCGAAAGGGTAAGCATTTCTTGCTTCGCTAGTGACACCCGTCTTGTTAATTTAGTTAAAAACCTAGTGATAAGTCAAGAATGGGGAAAGGACCTGGAAGTGTTTACGAATAATCGCATCTCAACCCGATTCGCTGAACACATAGCACGAACAGGACATGCGACGTTTGAAATCCAGCTACTGGTTTGAGACATGCGCAACAATATGGCGGGATTAAATCCATTCATTTATCACTCGACATTTCTATTCATGATTCAAAGAAAGACTCAGTTTGTACCAAATATTGCTTATCAAAATACCGTAGACAAAACAACTTGCAAACCACAAAATATCCAAATGCCACATACAGTTGATCAACCAAAAAGGAAGCAAAAACTACGAACCAATATATGATCACAAGTGGTCGTCAGCGTGATATTTTAAACGGATGAAAAGTCAGAGATAAGGAAATGTCAGGAATGTGATCTTTAGTTATTTACGACAAACGGAATACAACAAACAATCTCTTTGCAATACATGTTTATAGCACACCAGTATATATTTGATTGACATTAAGAACAACAAATTTGGAATTTGCTTACATGATTTTGTTTTCCACGGCTGAATTGGTAGCAGTGAATATGATTAGTCTACAAACACAGGTCGTCATAAACAAACATTTAGCAACTTAACAGCTGCATCACTATTTTTGTCATGAATACTGATTGACCAATCATATTAACACTAAGGCGGTATAACGTGATAGGTTTTATTGATAAAAAAATACATCATAGAAATTATTTCGTCCTCAAAGTTTTCAAAAGGTCAACCTTCCATTGACATTATGTCCACCTTTTAAATCATCAACACTGATTCCGAAACAAAGCAAGAAATAGCTGCAGTGAATATTACGACGATGTCAAAACATTTGTACATTTAATATATATATTTATTTGAAGAGATATGTTACCATGACGTGCAACCTTTCCCATATATACAGCTTTTACGTCCACCTTTCAAATCATCAACAGTGATTTCTACAAATACCAAGAAATAGCTACAATGAATATTTCTGCGATTTCAATCCATTTGTGCATGTAATATACTCCTGGAGTGATATTTTACAACAAACATAGTTGCATTAGCCTTACCAACGAGGATACAGTTTAACAGAGGCCTAGTATCCCAAGACCACTAATTGGCATGGATTCCTGAACATTTTCAGACAGTAGCCCAATTGGGTATTTTAATTTTGAATGTGCCATGTGCAAAGTGAGTTGCGATATCCACGAAAAGCCTAGAACAGCTTAATATCACAGGAAAAGCTAAAGAATGTAAGAAGACTGTATATTCTGACTGCAATCTGTATTCATGTAGATTTACAAAAGAGGAGAGCAAGCATTTATTATTTCCATGTCATGTGAATATTCTGCAGCTGTAAAATATAACTACACATGTATTAAGTTCGTCTGCAAATGTTGTTAATGAGAATGATGAAACAAAATCATATCAAGTTAGTAATTATACTGTTTTAAAATGATAAGGTACAAACAAACTTATATTTGTATATTAGAAATAACGATATGCACATCTCTCCATACAGTGGTGGTGTTAGTATGGTATTACATGCCTTATTTCAAAATGTGTAATCTTTATAATTTTATGTGTGATATAAATATGATGTAAAATATGAAACAGTTCTTTTCTCTGGATATTTATGTTCTACGTACATATATATACAGATGGTCTTAAAAATATCTCAGATAATATGTAGATTTTAATTTCCTGGAATGTCCTAGCTTGGTTGCGAAATGTAGTTTGAAATCTTCATTTTTCCATTAGTCAACTTTCCTTTCATTAGTAGCAATATTCCAGCACTACCAGGTATGGAGTATACATTTCACAACTCGCACATTATTCTAGTGCTGGTGTCCAGTACACTGATTTTCTGGACAGAACTCAGACACTAATGCAAAAGCTACTCAAACAAGGTTACGTTGCTCCTAGGTTGAAGTCACCTCTACAATAATTCTACGGTCGTCATCACAATCTGGTTGACAGTTACGAAATATCCACATCTCAAATGATTATGATCTTATACATTTTACGTAGATGTTTTTTTACCGGACTTGACTTTATTCATGAGTAACATGGCAGGTGTCTTATAAGAAACAGCAACTGCCTGCCTTTCGCGAGCACCTGAGTTCACCTCCGGTTTTATGTTGTTGTTTTTTTGTGGTATCCGTGTTGCTCATCTTTTCAGTTTTTTGTGTTGTCCTTTTATGTGTCTTAACCCTCTCAGTTCAGTGTCGTGAAGTCCGTTATGATTTCCGCATTAAACCGGTGTTCGGTTCGTATTTACCTCTAGTTGTTTGTAGGAGGGTCCATGTTTTATTTGCGTTAGTTGTGTTTGCTTGTGTATAGTGGTGTCCAACACATATTGTGTTATGTTTTTGTTTTGTTTGTTCTCGTCTATGTTGCCAGTTTCTCTGGATTGTCTATATTTTTATTGCCCCTTCGACATTCTCTAGTGTTTAATTATTCTTTTCTGTCCACATTGGGAAGCTTTCTGGGAAGGGCGTAATCTTTGTCTTACTGTTTTATGTTTAAATATTTCCGCTAAGCAATCCAATATCCTCAGCAGTTTCTGTTTTATATAGTTTGTGTATGGTTGGTTGACTTGATGGTGTTTAACCCCACTTTCAACAATATTTCAGTTATATCGTGGCGGTCAGTTTTATTGGTGGAGGAAACCGGAGGACCGGGAGAAAACCACCGACCTGCCGCAAGTCACTGATAAACGTTATCACCTAATGTTATATCGAATACACCTAACCCTGATCGAGATTCGAACTCTCAACATCAGTGGTAATAGACATTGGTTGCATAGGCATAGTTGTAAATCCAACTACCATACGTTCACGACCACGACGGGCCCTGATTTATGTATGGATACTTGATAAAAATCTGTTGGTTGTTTTGATAATTGATTTTCTAAATTCTTTATTTCTTTTTCTTCAATTGAATGTGATTTTTGAATAATTTTAATTTTTATTGTACACATGTTAGATATATTTGTGTCAGCAACAGTCTCTGCATTAATTCCAAAACCAAACAATATATTTTCTTTCAGTGTTATTTTCTTCTCTGTTGGTTTCTTTATAAGTCTCTGATATTAATCCTTAATGCTGTGTTCTTAACGGGGATGCATTCAATAAGGGTAATACCAAAATTACCGAACTCCGAACAATCTTACAAAGGCAGTCAAAACTCATAGGTATATAAACAGACAAAATCAGTCAACAACCGGAAAACTGTGTTAATAGTCTTTCCTTTGACCCACTAGGGAATAACCCACGATCTATCTTGCAGCAACATTGTTTGACATTAAACAGTAGTGTGATATATATATAATAAAGATCACAATTAGTAGAAATGGAGGCCCTTATATATCAACCTTCTTGGAGATTAAAATGTAACGCATGTCGATATATGGTAAAACCAGATGGAGGATTACAAGTTCATGTTGACTCGTCTCTTAGTATGTAACACATCTTATTTAAATACAGTCAAACCTGTATATAATTCAATGGAACCTGAAAATGTGCCCTTTATGAGCAGTTGCCCTTTGTATTCAAGTTAACATTGTATGTCAACATTTTTGATAATGAAACTCTAACTCTAACTCTTGATTAGTTATTATATAGATACAAAATGCTTCGATTCGAATTTAATATAAAATAACTTTAAATACACTATATTACGTGTGTTCGTAGGGATATACTATAATGTGTATCATTTCAAAAAACATGGCAAATTTAATATTTTGTATGAGAAAGGTTAAAGGAACGTAACTGTAAAGTATACAGAAAAGTAGCCCCGACAACAAAATGGCGCGAAATAAAGCGAGAGCGGTAATAAAAACGATATTCCAACGAGGTTGCAACTATAGTTAATACACAGTTATGTAACAAAAAATACAACAACAACAAAAACAACAAGTGATAACAATGCTAAATTGGAATATAAAAGCGATGTATGTATAAATATAAGGTTTATTTTTACTCGGGACTAAACCCGGATTCACAGTTTCATACTAATAAACATAAAAAAAAATATAATATTGAAAGACATTATTATTACCATGTTTGCGCTTCAACGTCCGATACGTTATATATATCCAATTGCAACACGCACAAGTGTTCCATAACAAGACGACAGGAAAGGAGTATAAGATCATTTGCAATGTCAATTGCAAAACACCTAATGTGGTTTACCTCCTTTACTGTCACGTCTGCGGGTCGCAATACGTAGGAGAAAGTGTCCAACCATTCAACAAAAGAATGAATGGACACAGAAGTGACCTTACAAAAAAGACGCTCTTGTCCATGAGTCAACACTTTGTGTCGCCGGGGCACTCATTGGATGACTTTGTCAGATCCAAAATATATATCATTGACCACGATCCAAGTTGGAAACAGAATCAAAGACATTAAAGAGAGAGTTTTTGGATCCGCGAGTTACAAACATTACATTCGGAGGGCAAAAGCAAAAAGTCCTAAATCTTTTGTTTTTTAACTTTTTAAACAGTACCTGGTCCATAGCTAGTAGGTAAATTTCATCATTACATTATATTATTCTTTTCATATTGTTTATAAATTAGTGTACATATATATTTGAATAATATAAATTATAAAAGGATTATGATTTACGTCACGATAACTGGTGGTCACGCACGTGACAATTTTTCAAATCAGATTACAGACGCTGATGAAGCTTGTCGGTCAAGCGAACTATCCGTCAACTTGATTATAATTATAGTCTTTTTGTAGACTTATAGTTATGTTTGTTATATTTAGCTTTTTTTTGTGTTGTGCTACATTTTAGACGTTTACATTAAAGTGTCTCATATCGAGGTAAATAAACAAAATCTCTGAAAATTTATCCAGAGCTTTCGGCCGTACAACCCGGCCTTCTTCAGCGGAACTTTATTATGTTATGGTACATTTGAATTTGTCATAATGGATAACGTCACAAAGTAAATAAAATAAAAATTAGGGGAAATAGAACGCTACATTTTTGTGTAACGTCACAAAGTAAATAAAATAAAAATAACGGGAAATAGAACGTTACGTTTTTGTATTGTTTTTGTAACGTTCTATTTCCCGTAATTTTTATTTTAATTCAAATTCTTTTCACTAATTACGACATTATAGCATATTTTTTAAACCTGGCATTTTATTAGTATAAAATATCGAATATTGGCAACTTTTAATATAAAAAAAAAAATCAATTCTGACAGCTTGTATGCCTTTAAGAACATTGTAATCTCGTCCGGGTAGCTTTTACTTTTGGGCACGATAGGGAGAATACCATATTAGCTGTAAAATGTAAATTTCAATAGCGGGCTTAGTGATTAAATGAAAAACAAACATTTGCACACTGTCGAAACAATTCAAAAATTTAATAAATAAATCATGAAAAGAGGCAAAATCGATACCTCTAACACACAAATACATAACCACTCACTGGACACAAGCACTTCAATTAGAAGTGGGGGAGAGGATTAAAATAGATCAATAGGCCCAAAGATCCCCTCTGAGTATAACTGAATCTCCTGTAGAAAGACATTATGAGAAAAGTCTGATGAAATATCTTCATAGTAATATACCAATTTTTGCTTAGTATGGTTTTTATACTTTATACGCTATTCACGAAATTTTAGTTTGCATTAGGCCTTTTAACTAAGTCGCCGTCTTTTGAGTATTAAACTATTTCATTCCAAGATCTTTGAAAATCGGGTGATAATATCTTTCTTAGCGTGTCTAGGAAGATATCAACATCTTATGGAAATAAAATGATAGATATCTAATTTGGTGCACAAGAAGCACTTCTGTAATAACCTTCATCTATTATATGTTGATTCACAGTTGACCAGTGTTCCCTATTATATCTTCCCCTGCCATTGTACATTACCTAATTTACCTGCTTTCTTTTATAAAACGACTATTATACAGTTATACTAGACTTAGGTAATGCTAAAACAGTAAACCAGAGATTACGATGTACCCCGAAATCTTCTCAATGTCGAAAGAAAAGAATAGTTAAAGGTTAGAGAATACCGACGGGGCAATACAAAATGGACAATCCAGTGAAACTATCAGCATTGGGTACACAAGACGAGAATAAACAAAACAAAAACATAACACAATATGTGTTGGACACCACTATAAACAAGCAAACACAAATAACGCAAATAAGACATGGACCCCCCTACAAACAACTAGAGGTAAAGACGAACCGAACACCGTTTTAATGTTGAAATCATAACGGACTTCACGACACTGAACTGAGAGGGTAAAGACACATAATAGGACAACACAAAACACTAAAAAGATGAGCAACACGGACACCACAAAAAAAACAACAACATAAAAACCGGGAGTCAACTCAAGTGCTCGGGAAGGGCAGGCAGTTGCTGTTTCTTATAAGACACCTGCCATGTTAATCATGAATACAGTCAAGTCCGGTAAAAAAACATCTACGTAAAATGTAAAAGATCCATAGTCAGTTGAAATGTGGATATTTCGTAGCGGTCAACCAGATTGTGATGACGACCGTATAATTATTTTAGGGGTGACTTCAACCTAGGAGCAACGTAACCTTGTTTGAGTAGCTTTTGCATTAGTGTCTGAGTTCTGTCCAGAAAATCACTGTACTGGACACCAGCTCTAGAATAATGTGCGAGTTGTGAAATGTAAACTCCATACCTGGTAATGCTGGAATATTGCTACTAATGAAAGGAAAGTTGACTAATGGAAAAGTTACATCATCGCGTTTGTCATAAAAGGTAGGAGATACTGATAACAAACTAAATTTCGCAACCAAGCTAGGACAATCCAGGAAATTAAAATCTACATTCATTTCACTATCTGAGATATCTATAAGACAAAAATACTCAGGATTTTTTTTTATTATTAAAACCGAAGAATTCGAAGACTAAAGCAATAACAAAAGGTAATACATTAAAAAAAAAAAAAAAAATACAATGATTGTAACATAGTGTCTTACCTGTGATATTTTTAAGTAGAAACGAAAACACATTGTTTATATATTGGTCATTATCACAAAAAAGGAGGAATGGAATTCCTCCGCCTTTTTCTGAAATTAAACTGTGTTGGCCTTCTTTTAAACACAGAAAAGTTAAATATGATGATGTTCTTTTATTAAAACACAGTTATTATATATGTTCAGCTTTCTTCGCAACAATATACATATTGTTGTATGTTCTATCTTGTGGGTAAGACAGGTGTCCCAGTACAGGGGATACTAACTTCCATTGCAGTTTCCTTAAATTTGAAAATCTGTATATATATTTACGTAGAACATAAATATCCAGAGAGAAGAACTATTTGATATTTTACATCATATTTATATCACATATACAATTATAAAGAATACATATTTTGAAATAAGGAATGTAATACCATAAGATGACCACCAACGTATGGAGAGATGTGCATATCGCTATTTCTAATATACAAATATAAGTTTGTGTGTACCTCATCATTTAAAAACTGTATAATTACTAACTTGATATGATTTTGTTTCAGCATTCTCATTAACAACATTTGCAGACGAACTTAATGCATGTGTAGTTATATTTTACAATTTCAGACTATTCACATTACATGGAAATAATAAATGCTTGCTCTCCTGTTCTGCCAATCTACATGAATACAGATTGTAGTCAGAATATACGGTATTCTTACATTCTTTAACTTTTCCTGTGATATTAAACTGTTCTAGGCTTTTCGTGGATATCGCAACTCACTTTGCACATGGCGCATTCAAAATTAAAATACCCAATTGGGCTGCTGTCTGAAAATGTTCAGGAATCCATTATTGGTGGTCTTGGGTTCTTGTTAAACTTCATCCTCGTATGTAAGGCTAATGTAACGATGTTTGTTGTAAAATATCACTCCGGGAGTATTTTACATGCACAATGGGATTGACATCGCTGAAATATTCATTGTAGCTATTTCGTGGTATTTGTAGAAATTACTGTTGATGATTTGAAAGGTGGACGTACAAGCTTGTGAAATTTTCCTCTCAATGTTCAACAGGTATAAGCGAATTACGGTATGATATCAAGGTCACTGTGATCTTCCGCTAACAAGCACAGCTATAGATAAAGCCGTATGTATGGTAAATGTTGCACGTCTTTGTAAAATATCTCTTCAAATAAATATATATATTAAATGTACAAAGGTTTTGACATCGCGGTAATGTTCACTGCAACTATTTCTTGCTTTGTTTCGGAATCAGTGTTGATGATTTAAAAGGTGGACATAAGGCTTGTGATATTTTCCTCGCGAGTTTTATATTTTCACTCTGCGTGTTGATGACACTAGATACGACTATTTCTGTACATAAATCCTCTACATGGAAGAATTGTACCAGCGGTAGCACTATAGACATGGTAATTTATTAGGGTATGCCATCGACATATATCTGCGTGAGTTATATAGTATTTATCATCCCACGTATCACCTATGTAAATGTGCTGACGTTATGATGCTCATTGACAATGCATTTTCACTACCACTTAACCTTTATATTTGTTCTACCAACTGTTGAAATTAATGATAATGTTATTTTACACTTTATTATTGACATTTTACCAATATCAACCAAGCGAACAATCACCTTTCACTTTTATTTACTGAGCTTTAATATACGGGAGAACAATGACATATGATGTTCGAAATTCACGTCCTGGTTTGGGACAGGCACACACATCTATCAGTTCTGTCGTACAAACAGAAACAAATCGATACCCATAACACACATGTACATGACCACATACTTGCCTTGCCTGGCATATGAACGTCAAAGTAATAAAAGCATAGATATCAAATTTAGTGCGCACGACGCGTCTCTGGAATTCCTTTATCAGGTACACTCATAATCAAAAGATTAAAAAGTAAAATAACTTAAAAGTCTTTGAGAGCAAGTAAGCAAAAGGGCCTAAAGATGATAGCAAAATTCGGCTAAGTTCACCCTTGTCCTGAGTGAGGAGAACCTTAGTTTTCACATATTACTTAATTTAGAAACTTTAAATTTCGACAAACAACGTGGCCGTGATATGTCCCCGAATATCATCTCCTTGATGAAAGGTTGTCGTCATGTAAGTTTATTCTGTATGTGAATAAAATGTAAATCCTCATTTATGTTTAAATATTTCCGCTAAACAATCCAATATCCCAACTTCTCTTTTCATATATATCTTCAGCAACTTCTGTTTTATATAATTTGTGTATGGCTGGTTGGCTTGATTAAGAAATAATCCATGGCAGGCATAGAGTTGTGCAAATTTACACATGAGCTAGGCCTTTATATTCGAATTTTCCCTCGAGCGACAGCGAGGGGTAAAATCTAAGAATATAAAGGCCCAGCCCATGTGTAAATTTGCACAACTCTATGCCTGCCATGAAAATATTTCGATTCTAATAGGACAAAGACGGTAATTTTCAACCATTCGTGAACTGTATACACACGGCATTTGGTGGCTGTTCCATTTACCTCCTTCGGAAATTTTGAATTGATTTTGAATTATTTGTGTTTGAACGAGATATTTTAAAACAAATATATGGATGTTAACAGGACAAACATATTTATTGTGTATTTTCCAACATAGATTCGATTGAACAATTCCTGCGTAAAAATATTTAAGAAAAAAGTTCATTCGTTCATCATTTCGAGCGCTAACAAGATGGCGGAGGGAGTTGTCAAGCATAATATCGAACACTTGAACAGTTGTTAATAATCGACAATTATTGTTAGATAAGAAATAAAAAAAAATAAATGCCAATGAAAAAAAAAGATTGTATTGTTGACATAGAAAAAAATTCCGGAAACAATACTTAAGACAACCATCTATCGACTTTCACTTTTGTAATATATCGTCATCCTGTGACGTTGTTTACAAGGGACGCTGATTGACACAAGCTGGTTACTGATTTATTTTACGATTTTGTGAGCATTTTACTTGTTTGAATAGCAAGATTCAAAATGCCATCAAATTGGAAAATATCAGTAACTTAATTACATCACCGTCTAGTTATCAATGTATACGTAGGAAAATAAGGTTAGTACATTTTGTTATTACTTATTCATGGCCGACACATATCAATGGAATCTATGTGTGCGTACTGGGGATCCCCAAATGTAAATTTTCAAAACAATGACAACAAAATACTTTGTTGCAGGATATTTATTTATAACTGACGGGGAATTTTTATTTTAAAGACTTTAAAAATACGCTATATGCCGGTGTTTTGTTTGTTTACACTCGGTCGTTACGGTAATTTCACAGCGGCAGTCACAATGGAACAGCCAGATTTGTTGTGTACTGCACTTGCCCTAAATATAGAGTTGTTGAGTATTATCGTGTGTGTCGTTTTCTACACGTCATATTAAAATGGTGTTTAACGCCACTTTCAACAATATTTCATGTATATCGTTGCAGTCAGTTTTATTGGTGGCGGAAACCAGAGGACCCAGAGAAAACCACCGACCTGTCGCAAGTCACTGAGAAACTTGATCACCTAATGTTATATCGAGTACACCTCGCCCTGATCGAGATTCGAACTTACAATATCAGTGGTAATGGGCACTAATTACATGGGCATAGTTGTAAATCCATCTACCATACGTTGACGGTCACGACGGCCACTAATTTATGTATGGATCCTTGATGCAAATCTCTTATGTGTTTTTCTCATTGTTTTTCTAAATTCTTTGTTTCTTTTTCTTCAATTGGATGTGATTTTTTTAATAATATTAATTTCTATTGTACACATGTCAGGTATATTTGTGTCAACAACAGTCTCTGCTTCAATTCCTAAACCAAACAATAGATTTTCTTTCAGATTAATTTTCTTGTCTGTTGGGTTCTTTTTCAGTCTCTGATCTTACTCCTAAATGTTGGGTGTTTAACGGGGATGCATTCAATGCCATGTTTATAGTCTTTGCTTTCACCGACTAGGGCATAACTCACGATCTACCTCACACGAGACCAGCACGATTCACACTGGACGGGGACGCTAGCCATTACAGCATCGATGTCGTTGCAGCAACATTGTTTGACATTAAACAACATTGTGATATATATAAAATAAAGATCACAAGTAGTAGAAACAGATGTGCATATAGTTGTCAACGTTCTTAGAGATTAAAATGTAACACATGCCGCGAATATATGGTAAAACCAGGTGGGACGATACAAGTTCAGTATGTAACACATCGTATTTAAATACAGTCAAACCTGTATATAATTCCATGGAACCTACAAATGTGTCCTTTATGGGCAGTTGTCCTTTGTATTCAAGTTAACATTGTATGTTTATATTTTTGATAATGAAACCCTAACACTAACCCTCAATTATTTATTTGCTTCGGTTCGAGTTTAATATAAAGTTATTTTAAATACACTATATTACGTGTGTACCGTAGGGATATACAATAATGTGCATCGCTTCAAAAAACATGACGAATATAATATTTTGAACGAGAATCGGTCAAAGGGACGTAACTGTAAAGCAAACAGAAAAGTAGTAAAGACAGCGAAATGACGTGAAATAAATATTTCTATTATATCGTGGCGGTCAGTTTATTTGATGGAGGAAACCGGAGTATCCGGAGAAATCTAAATATATGTCACAAGTCACTGACAAACTTTATCACATAATGTTGCATCGAGAATACCTCGCCACAAACGGGATTCGAACTCCATCACAACTTTAGTGGTGATAAACACTGATTGCATAGGTAGTTGTAAATTCATCGGAACCTGAAAATGTGCCCTTTATATTCAGGTTAACATTGTATGAGTGACATATTTTTGATAATGAAATTCGTCAATTACTTATAGTATTTATTGTAGATAAAAAAAATTGTTTCGATTCGAGTATAATGTAAAATCAGTTAAATAACACTATATTACGTGTGTATCATAGGGATATACTATAGTGTGTAACGCTTCAAAAAGCATGGCGAATATGTATGAGAAACGGTCAAAGGGACATTACTGCAAACCGTATAGCAAAGTAGCCCCCCGACAACGAAATGGCGCGAAATAAAGCGAGAGTGAAAATAAAAACGATATTCCAATGAGGTTGCCACTGTAGTTAATACACAATTATTAAACAAATACAAATAAAAATCACTCAAAACAACATAATGAGTAAATAAACCAAAAAAATATATTGTTTTGGTTGATTATGCAGAGATTATTTTTTTTTACATTTCCCAATACTTTTGACAGATGACTGTAGTACAGAAATTACAGTAAAATTTATTGTTGTATAGGGTAATTTCGACAATTTATGTAACCTCGATACACTTAGAATCAAAACATTTAGAAAACAGAAAATCAAAGAATTTAGAGGGCTAACAGAGAAATGAAAGAGCCTAAACGGTACGATTTCCTTTAGGACGGTTACACTTTGCAAGTTATTCATACTGATAGCAAATATAATAAAGATAAAATCCTAAAATATTTCATTTGCGAACATTATTTACTGATTAATGCAGATTCATTCAGAATTTTTTTACGAATACAACATATTCATTGTTCACTTGGTATTTCCCTTATCGTACCCCAATTTTGTCAAAATACGGGTTTTTTTTACAATTAACTTTATTTCTCCTCTCTCGAGCTATGCACAAATTACTAACGTACTTTTCTTTTTCAAAGCCATGCGAAATAACCACTTTTTATCGGGAAAACATTTGAAATAAAAGTATAATATAGTGAGAAAAGAGTACATGGGCTTACCTCTTCCATCGCTGTTTATTTATAGTTGGAACAACACGATCATTCGGCAATCGTATACGGCCGAGTAGTTACGATTGGATCATTCGACAGACTCCGTATATTTGCCGATAATTAATCAGTCGCCATCTTTTGATGCAGCATCCTGGAATTCGTCAACAAATATCGTTCTCTCACCCATTCTTTCTCACATATATCAACAAGAAAATGAGCTAAAACATTATTTTATTAAATATAAAGCATGTATAGTACGTTTTTTGGAGAACGCAGCAGCTCATTGGAAAACCGAAGTATCCGGAGAACATCACTGACCTGTGTCTTACTATTCTAAACCATTTTCGGTGGTTTTCAAATATTTTGTAGGATCAGACTGACGGAAAATCTTTCAAAACCTTTGTACACGGAACCACTGTCATATTTGGTCATTTTGTGATGATATGCATGCATATTAAATTAGCCAATGCTTAAGCTGTAAATAATAGCTTAAGGATACGATATGCTATATATTTTTCTTAGTGTTGGAAAAAAGGCGGATATATTCTGTCCCCGAGTACCTGTGGCCAAATATTCTCTTCTCTTACTATGTAAAAAAATCTTCTTTTCTATATATTTTTTCACAATGTATCTATAGATATTTTGTATAATTTCTGTTTTTCTTCTTTTGGGTAGTAAGATGAATAAACAAATGGGTACTGATAGAAATAATTAACACTAACAGAAATAAGGAAAAACTAATGCGTTCCATGTTCCTTGCGAGCACATCATGGTTAGAAAGTGTTTGATACTTAGCCAAAACAATAATAAATGCAAAAATTGTATAAAAATGAAAAATGTTAATGTTCAACTATCTTTTCTTATCAGAGACATATAAGCCGCTGGCAAGGGACGCATGCCCTCACCCCTCCCCCTTTTGGCAAACATTTTAAAAAGCTGGATTTTAGTATAGAAGCATGCATTCAAATAACATGTATTTTAATATCATTTAAATTTTCTGGTCCACCCTCAAAACTAGTCCCTCACTTTCTGGTTCACTCCTACTCATCTGCTAATTCAATGCATGTCTAGTCACCATCCCAAAAAAAATTTCGAGAAAGAAAAGGTATAGGGAGTTAAAACTGACCAACATCTAAAATAAAAAAAAATTAAGTAAAAAAAATATTGATGACATTTTCATCTTTGCGTGTCAGTTGTGACCCAAATACGATTTCAATGTTGACCTTTACTTGTTGCAACGGAAAATATGACGTGATAAAAAAAATATTAACATGACGATGAATGGTGGCCAGATTCGTTTTTATTTACGCATTTATTGTAGAACTTTAGGAATATTGTGGTACATGTAGAAATAATCTTGGAGACAGGAATTGTGTTTGGATTTCTTTTAAACTGGTAAGTCATATACTGTATACAGTAACGAAATGTCAATATAAATCTGGATTTCGACAGTGAAATGCAGTTGGGTGTGACATAAAATGTCCATTCGTCAAAAAATGACCAGATTCGAGTTGTCTTAAGAGTCATTCACAGTGATGAAAAAAATGAACAGTTGTTGTCCTTAACCTGATAGTCCATGTTAACATAGAGTCTTTTCAGTACACCAGTGTTGTAATTAATCAACGTTTTGATCGATCCGAGTAAATATTAGACCACCCGCGTAGATTCTGAAAAAAATAAAACAAAACAAAAACACACCAAGGCGAGTTTTTCTACATCGGCTGCAAATGGTCCAAACAATAAATTTGATATTTTCTGAAAATATTGTAGTTCAAAATTAAGTCAAATTTATTCTATAATCATCTTTTATTAATCCGTAACTAGAAAGGTTTTTATCTAATACTCTGGCCACGCTTGAAAAAAGTGGTGTTTTTGTTTACATGTGGTCATGATTTACGGAATTGATGCAGTTTGCAAATGAAATAGATGTCGTTTTGAAATTTTTTGACTTGGGAATGAAAATACAAGATTTTAATTAAAATTCCGCGAAATGGTGTGGACGACTTTGGCCTATGAATAACATGACGTCATGACTTTGATAGTGAGATGTCATTCTGATTAATTTAACAATGTAAGCACCTTTTATTGTCCTTTGTTACTTAAATACGATTTTTAGAAGTTCATGATATCATTTTAGTTCTAAAATCATTTATTGGAGACTTTTTTTTATTTTTGGCATTCTCTCCGTGACTGCCATCTTTAATCAACTTCCGGACGAAAGGATTTCAATCTCATCATTAGGTAGATTGTGTGTTGCATGCGCATGCCCATGTTGCTGTAGAGCTCTTTGTGCTCGCTAATAAAGATCACAATTAGTAGAAATAGAAGCCGTTATTATGTCAACGTTCTTAGAGATTAAAATGTAACACATGTCGATATTATAAAACTAGGTGGGGCGATACAAGTTCATGTTGACCCTTACTTTGCTACACATCTTATTTAGATACAGTCAAACCTGTTTGGTGTGGTTTTGTTTATGGTATTTAACGCCACTTTCAACAATATTTAAATTATATCGTGGCGGTCAGTTTTATTGGTGGAGAAAACCGGAGTATCCGGAGAACATCACTGACCTGTTGCAAGTCTCTGACAAACTTAATCACATAATGTTGCATAAGATTTATATTTACTCAACACTAAGTCCGAATTCACAGTTTTATTCAAATTCTAATATTTAAAGAATATTATTAATATATTTGCGTTTCAAAGTCCGACCCTTTCTCCATATCTCCATATACCTCACGTGCTCTGCTGCCGGAATGAATCACATACAGATTCGGTTATCGCCCTACAGTTACCGGTCAATGTTATTTATCGCACGTCACATCCCAACAGCCTTACACCATGATCTTTATAAGAATGTATCGACATTTCTTGAGGTGCGAAAATGATGCATCGAACAACGGACGCTAAATTCCCCATAGGGAGATACGCGGCCCACTTTCCATCCTACTCTCATGTAAAAATGTGCTTGCCAACACGTTATTGTTTTTAGCACCTCATAATGGAAACAACAATTTTCGTAGAAACAGACAAGGCTGAAAACGATTAAAGATATGAAACAAATGAAGCAAAGCAAGAGAACCGCAGAAAGTCGATATGCTGTGTACTTTTCTTTACAATCTGTTAATCTAAGACTATGTACAAGCTAAAGAGTGGATACTGACATATACAAAAATGACAAAGGTCAGCCTTTACCTTCCTTGGTAAAAGGTCAAACACATTGTAGCTATTAAACAATTATATATCAAGGTCCATAAAACTAGTTTAACCTCGCCATTTTTTTTTTAGGTGTCTTTGTCAACCCAGGAAATTGAGAGGTCATGTATTTGTATATAATGGTTATCGATTTTGCCTCTTAATATGATTCTTCTATTGGCTTGAACCCACGATCTACCGTACACGAGGAACGTACGCTAACCATTACACCACCTATCTAGTTACAGTAACTATGTTTGACATTAAGCACCAATGTGATGTATACATAATAAAGATCATAATTAGTAGAAATGGAGGCCCTTATTATGTCAACGTTCTTAGAGATTAAAAGGTAACACATGCCGATATTATAAAACTAGGTGGGGCGATACAAATTCATGTTGACCCTTACTTTGTTACACATCTTATTTAGATACAGTCAAGCCTGTTTGGTGTGGTTTTGTTTATGGTATTTAACGCCTCTTTCAACAATATTTCTATTATATCGTGGCGGTCAGTTTTATTGGTGGAGAAAACCGGAGTATCCGGAGAACATCACTGACCTGTTGCAAGTCTCTGACAAACTTAATCACATAATGTTGCATCGAGTACACCTCGTCGCGAACGGTGTTTGAATTCACAACTTTAGTGGTGATAGACACTGATTGCGGAGGTAGTTGTAAATCCATCGGAACCTGAAAATGTGCCCTTTATATTCAGATTAACATTGTATGAGTGACGCATTTTTTATAATGAAATTCGTCAATTACTTATAGTATTTATTATATAGATAGAAAATTGTTTCGATTCGAGAATAATATAAAATCAGTTTAATAAAGTAGCCCCGACAACGAAATGGTGCGAAATAAAGCGAGAGTGAAAATAAAAACGATAATTTCTCTGTAAATATACTGTAATACACATCTATCTATATAATAATTGACTTGATTTATTCTTGTGTTTTCATCCATTTTTCTTCATTAATGGAATATAAAAGCGATGTATGTATAAATGTAAGATTTATTTTTTCTCAACACTAAGTCCGAATTCAAAGCTTTATTCAAATTCTAATATTTAAATAATATTATTAATATATTTGCGTTTCAAATTCCGACCCTTCCTCCATATCTCCATATACCTCACGTGCTCTGCTGCCGGAATGAATCACATACAGATTCGGTTATCACCCTACAGTTACGAATCAATGTTATTTATCGTACGTCACATCCCAACAGCCTTACACCATGATCTTTATAATAATGTATCGACATTTCTTGAGGTGCGAAAATGATGCATCAAACAACGGACGCTAAATTCTCCATAGGGAGATACGCGGCCCACTTTCCATTCTACTCTCATGTAAAAATGTGCTTGCCAACACGTTATTGTCTTTAGCACCTCATAATGGAAACAACAATTTTCGTAGAAACATACAAGGCTGAAAACGATTAAAGATATGAAACAAATGAAGCAAAGCAAAAGAACATCAGAGAGTCGATATGTTGTGTACTTTTCTTTACAATCTGTTAATCTACGACTATGTACAAGCTAAAGAGTGGATACTGACATATACCAAAATGACAAAGGTCAGCTTTTACCTTCCTTGGTAAAAGGTCAAACACATTGTAGCTATTAAACAATTATATATCAAGGTCCATATAACTAGTTTAACCTCGCCACTGTTTATTGAAGTGTCTTTGTCAAGCCAGGAAATTGAGCGGTCATGTATTTGTATATAATGGTTATCGATTTTGCCTCTTAATATGATTCTTCTATTGGCTTGAACACACGATCTACCGTACACGAGGCACGTACGCTAACCATTACACCACCTATCTAGTTACAGTAACTATGTTTGACATTAAGCACCAATGTGATGTATACATAATAAAGATCATAATTAGTAGAAATGGAGGCCCTTATTATGTCAACGTTCTTAGAGATTAAAATGTAACACATGTCGATATTATAAAACTAGGTGGGTCGATACAAGTTCATGTTGACCCTTACTTTGCTACACATCTTATTTAGATACAGTCAAGCCTGTTTAGTGTGGTTTTGTTTATGGTATTTAAACCCACTTTCAACAATATTTCCATTATATCGTGGCGGTCTGTTTTATTGGTGGAGAAAACCGGAGTATCCGGGGAACATCACTGACTTGTTGCAAGACTCTGACAAACTTAATCACATAATGTTGCATCGAGTACACCTCGCCGCGAACGATGATTGTTCGTTTGGTTGATATTGGTAGAATGTCAATAATAAAGTGTAAAATAACATTATCATTAATTTCAACAGTTGGTAGAACAAATATAAAGGTTAAGTAGTAGTGAAAATGCATTGTCATTGAGCATCATAACGTCATCACATTTACATAGGTGATACGTGGGATGGAAAATACTATAAAACTCACGCAGATGTATGTCGATGGCATACACTAATAAATTACCATGTCTATAGTGTTACCGCTGGTACCATTCTTCCATGTAGATGATTTATCTAGAGAAGTAGTCGTATCTAGTGTCATCAACACGCTGAGTGAAAATATAAAACTCGTGAGGAAAATATCACAAGCCTTATGTCCACCTTTTAAATCATCAACACTGATTCCGAAACAAAGCAAGAAATAGTTGCAGTGAATATTACCGCGATGTCAAAACATTTGAACATTTAATATATATATGTATTTGAAGAGACATTTTACAAAGACGTGCAACATTTACCATATATACGGCTTTTTCTATAACTGTGCTTGTTAACGGAAGATCACAGTGACCTTGATATCATACCGTAATTCGCTGTCACCTGTTGAACATTGAGAGTAAAATTTCACAAGCTTGTACGTCCACCTTTCAAATCATCAACAGTGATTTCTGCAAATACCAAGAAATAGCTACAATGAATATTTCAGCGATGTCAATCCATTTATGCATGTCATATACTCATGGAGTGATATTTTACAACAAACATCGTTACATTAGCCTTACATACGATGATGAAGTTTAACAGGAGCCCAATACCACCAATAATGGATTCCTGAACATTTTCAGACAGTAGCCCAATTGGGTATTTTAATTTTGAATGCGCCATGTGCAAAGTGAGTTGCGATATCCACGAAAAGACTAGAAAAGCTTAATATCACAGAAAAGGTTAAAGAATGTAAGAAGACCGTATATTCTGACTACAATCTGTATTCATGTAGATTGGCAGAAGAGGAGAGCAAGGATTTATTAATTCCATGTAATGTGAATATTCTATAATTGTAAAATATAACTACACATGTATTAAGTTCGTCTGCAAATGTTGTTAATGAGAATGCTGAAACAAAATCATATCAAGTTAGTAATTATACTGTTTTTAAATGATGAGGTACAAACAAACTTATATTTGTATATTAGAAATAACGATATGCAAATCTCTCCATACATTGGGGGTCATCGTATGGTATTACATTCCTTATTTCAAATGTGTATTCTTTATCATTTTATATGTGATATAAATATGATGTAAAATATCAAATAGTTCTTCTCTCTGGATATTTATGTGCTACGTAAATATATATACAGATTTTCAAATTTAAGGAAGCTGCATTGGAAGTTAGTATCCCCTGTACTGGGACACCTGTCTTACCCACAAAAAAGAACATACAACTATATGTATATTTTTTCTGAGAAAGCTGAACATATATAATAACTGTGTTTGAATAAAAGAACATCATCATATTTAACTTTTCTGGGATTAATAGAAGGCCAACACAGATTAATTTCAGTAAAAAGGCAGAGGAATTCCATTCCTCCTTTTTTGTGATAATGACCAATATATAAACAATGCGTTTTCGTTCCTACTTAAAAATATCACAGGTAAGACACTATGTTACAATCATTGTATTTATTATATTGTTTTTAATGTATTACCTTTTGTTATTTCTTTAGTCTTCGAATTCTTCGGTTTTAATAATAAAAAAAAATCCTGAGTATTTTGGTCTTATGAATATCTCAGAGAGTAAAATGAATGTAGATTTCAATTTCCTTGATTGTCCTAGATTGGTTGCGAAATGTAGTTTGAAATCGGTATCTCCTACCTTTTACGACAAACGCATTGACAGACAAGGAGGTAAACCACATTAGGATCTTTTGCAATGTCAATTGCAAAACACCAAAGGTGGTTTACCTCCTTGTCAGTCACGTTTCCGGGTCGCAATACGTAGGCGAAAGTGTCCAACCATTCAACAAAAGAATGAATGGACACAGAAGTGACCTTTCAAAAAAGACGCTCTTTCCCGTGAGTCAACACTTTGTGTCGACGGGGCACTCATTGGATGACTTTTTCAGATCCAAAATGTATATCATTGACCACAATCCAAGTTGGAAAGAGAATCAAAGACATACAAGAGAGAGTTTTTGGATCCGCGTGTTACACACATGACATCCGGAGGGCATACACAAAAAGGCCTAAATCTTTTGTTTTTTCTTTTCATATTGTTTATAAATTAGTGTACATATATATTTGAATACTATAAAGTATAAAGTTCAAGATTATGATTTACGTCACGATAACTGGTGGTCACGTGACAATTTTTCAAATCCGATTACAGACGCTGGTGAAGCTTGTCGTTCAAGCGAAATATCCGTCAACTTGATTATAATTGTAGTCTTTTTGTAGACTTATATGTATTTTTGTTATGTTTTAACTTCTTTTTGTGGTGTTGTTGTGCTACATTTTAGACGTTTATATTTATATATATATATTTGTCAATATATTTTTTCTAACATCTTTATCGGTATCGTTGCACAATCTTCTAGACTTCTATAATTTATTTTGTTTGTGCTGCATCGTCATGTATCGACGATCCGTTACTCATTAAGTTCTCTGGTTGGTAGATTCCCTTAGACTATATATATACGTCTTATGATCTGCTTCTGGAATGAATTCGGTTACCGCCCTACAGTTACGAGTCAATGTTATTTATTGTGCGTTGCGTCCCAACAGCCTTCCACAATGGTCGTTATAAGAATGTATCGATTGAGGTACAACAATGATGTATCGAGCAACGGACACTAATTCTCTATAGGGAGAGATACTCCGGCTTTCCATTTTTCCGCCCATGTAAATTTGTGCTTGACGAAACGTCATTGTCATTTGGCTATCATGTTTAGGTTCTTTGGCTTACTTGCTCTCAAAGACTATTAAGCTATTTAACATTTTAATCTTTTGATCATGAGCGTACCTGATAAAGGAATTCCAGAAACGCGTCGTGCGCACTAAATTTTATATCTATGTTTTTATTACTTTGAAGTTCATGTACCAGCACAGGCAAGTGTGTGGTCATGTACATGTGTGTTATCGGTATCGATTTGTTTCTGTTTGTACGACAGAACTGATAGATGTGTGTGCCTGTCCCAAGCCCGGGCGGGAATTTCTAACATCATATGTCATTGTTCTCTCGTATATTAAAGTTCGGTACATAAATGTGAGAGGTGTTGTTCGTTTGATTAATATTGATAGAATGTCAATAATAAAGTGTAAATAACATTACCATTAATTTCAAAAGTTGGTAGAACAAATATAAAGGCTGATTAGTAGTAAAATACATTGTCATTGAGCATCATAACGTGAGCAGGTTTACATAGCACGGCCACCAATCTATCTAACTCATATCAAAATGATATCCTAACGGTAAAAGCTATCGGGATTTCCGGATATGCATTGGCGGGATCTGTTTACGTCTACAAGGTGATAAGTTGCACATTATATCTTGTATTCAAGCACTTTTTACAAAAAGGCCATGTAATTTGACGCAATTTAAAAATTCCTATTGCCAGAGTAAGCCGTTTCGTTCACTGATGTGCCGTAATGACGCTAGAATCTTTCTCCTGCGTGCTTTGTAAATCAAAAGAGTTCGATCGTGTAACTGATTGACTGAAGCATAGTCTACAAGCAAGTGTGGTGTATGTCAAGTATCTTTTTATGTTCCAAAATGATTATAAAAGACTTGGCCACAGGGAAATCTGTAGCATTGACTATTGATTGTTGTATGTCAATAGAAAATTCAAATGATATGAGTTATCGGGATCAGAAATGAGTTAGCGTTATCAGATATGAGTTAGATAGTCTTCATAATCGATGAGAATCTCAATGACTTGTGTGCTTACAGTACTTTCACATTGTGCATTACACATGCATGCGTTGCCTGGTAAAACTTGAAATGTGTGGTGAAACAAATCAATAACGATGTTTGTGTCTCACACCTGAAATAATACGAAAGTTTTCAAAAGTAAATATAAGTCGTAAATGAAAATCAATTTTCTAAATATTTTATTGATAAAAAAGTAGTTGAAGGAACTTAATATTCATTATGTGTTTGGCAACAATATAGTATTTAAAACCCAAACATGCTTAAGAACCAAATTTTGGTTGGAAGACGTAATTTTGACAGTAAACACAGCAACGATGATTCGATAAATCTATGATCCAAATCAATAATGTGATCATAATTATGTTACGGATAGAACTGACAAAAGTTGACAAACTCGAACACAAATTGATTTCAAATTGTTTTTCCTTAATAAAACTGCATGTGCTAATACTTACTTACTAGAGCAATAAATATACGAACGGTAGTACGAGCAAAACATTCATTGAGATTATCATCGATTATTAATACTATATAACTCATATTTGATACCGCTAACTCATTTCTGATCCCGATATGTCACATCATTTGCATTTTCGATTGACATGCAACAATCAATAGTCAATGCTACAAATTACACTGTGGCCAAGTCTTTTATAATCATTTTGGAACATAAAATGATACTTGACATACACCACCATTGCTTGTAGACTGTGCTTCAGTCAATCAGTTACATGATCGAACTCTTTTGAATGATAAAACACGCAGGAGAAAGATTCTAGCGTCATTACGCACATCAGCAAACTAAACGGCTTAATTTGGCATTGGGAATTTTTAAATTGCGTCGAATTACATGGTCTTTTTTGTAAAAGGTGCTTGAATACAAGATATAATGTGCAACTTACCTCCTTTTAGACGTAAACAGATCCCGCCAATGCATATCCGGATATATCTCGATAACTTCTACCGTTAGCATAGCATTTTAATATGAGTTAGATAGATTGGTGGCTGTGCGTAGGTGATACGTGGATTGTAAAATACAATAAAATTCATGCAGATATATCTCGATAGTATACAATAATAAACTACCATGTCTAAAGTGTTACCGCTGGTACAATTCTTCAATGTAGAGGATTTATCTCGAGAAGTCGTATCTAGTTTCACCAACACAGTGAGTGAAAATATAAATAAAGGTAATAACAAAATTACCGAACACCGAGCAATCTTACAAAGGGAAAGTCAAAACCCATTATTATATAAACAGACAAAATCAGTCAACAACTGTGAAAAGCGTAATGACCCTGACTTGATACAGGCATTTATATCACAAGCCTTATGTCCACCTTTCAAATCATCAACGCTGACTCCCAGAAAAGGCAAGAAATAGCTGTAGTGAATATTACCACGATGTAAAAACATTTGTACATTTATTATACCTCTATGTTAGGAGATATTTTACAAAGACGTGCACCATTTACCATATATACGGCTTTATCTATAGCAGTGCTTGTAAACGGAAGATCAGAGTGACCTTTATATCGTACTGTTATTCGTTTTCACTTGTTGAACATTGTTAGCAATAAGTTTGAAAATACACCAATTAACGACAATCGTTCAAGATACTGGAGAAACAGTTTTGGTAAGAAAAGGTATGTTTTTACATATCGTAGAAACTGAAGGCAACAGCTTAATGTCACTAGAAATCTTAAATAATACTTAAGAAAACTGTATATTCTGATAAAAAAAATGTAGAAGAATTGCAGAGAGACAAACATACACAATCGTGTAGATTTACAGTGGAGGACTCCAAACATTTATTATTATCGTGTCATGTAGATATTATATAATTTGATAAAACTATCTAACTATATTGTAAATTACGACATGCATATCGTGTCGAAAAAATGCAAGCACATATTTTAGATCAAAAGGCGATCAAAATGAACGATGCAGAGCAACTGTCAAAATGATATCAACATTTTTATATATTAACGAGTCACATTTTCACGATGCTGTATTACTGAAAAAAGGTAAATTTCATTACAGAATTATAGTGATAATGTAAAACTTGTTTTATAAGCAGCTTAGAAATAGATAAATCTTTGAATGTTTCAAAAAAACAGGCACTATGTAATATTTTCACCGGTTCATTTCATGCAATATAAGGTTTTGGGTTTACACTGTTGTTCATTGATCAGTTGGACATTATTCGTTTGATCTTACTGATAGTTTCAGTATCAACTTCGTGCCGTTGATATCGTGAAATATCGGTCAGTGTGGTGTCACATTATGAAGTTTTATACCGATAAATACTATGACGTCCTTTTCCAAGGTCTCGACAAACATTATCACTAGTATCCCAAGTAGTCCTATCGAACTCGCTGCAATATTTGTGAAAATGTCTGTCTCAAACTACCAAATGCCATCTATATAATACTGTCGTTGATTTCTTTTCGAGAATGGATTTCTCAGTAAAATCTCGCATCGAGGGCCAGTCCATCCCGAGACGTGATATGCGATGAGAAGCCCATTTCGAGCAAAACATATCAACAAAAGCATGTTTATCGAAGATTTGTTAAGGTGCCGTCGGTGACCTCAAGCGTGACTATACAAAACAGCGATATTATGCTCATATGACGATAGTTGTTAATATATACTGTAACGTGTAAAGATTAAAGTGAAAATGTACAAATCATCGACAATCTATGACTTATCACAGGGTAGCACGACGGACGTCAGTAGTGGAACAGGAACTGCCTACCCTTCCGGAAATCCTGAAGTCACACCCGGTGTTTACTCGATCTTAATTTGTTGTGTAATGCTTTGTATAAAATGTTGTTCTTGTTCTTTTGATCATTTTATTGTATGTCCGTCTTCGTTCTATGATAAGTGCATTCAATGCTAAAAGAATTAAACGTGTAAGAAAACCGAAGGGGCAATTCAGAATGGACAATCTAGAGACAAAGTCAACATTGGGTACATAAGACACAGTGATCTTGTGTGCATGCATGACGGTTATCAATATAGACAGTTAAAGTTCCCCCAAAACATTGTATTTTTTTTATCGTTTTATCGTTACTGAATATAACTAATATCGACTTTTGCACTTTGAGAATTGTCTACTTTCAGTGAGATTTTTGAACGCTGGTGACATTGACGTTGCGTTGATGTTTTGTTTCTATTCAATAACACGTTGCATATATTACCTACATTAATCAAAATGCTATCAAACTGGATAATATCAGTAACTTTAAGTGATAACGGACAAAATTAATGGGATGGTTCTCTGTATGATGTTTTGTAGATCGTTGTTTGTACCTTTGTACTTTTTTCTTTTGGCCATTGTGTTGTCTGTCCATCTTTTATTTACAGATTCTGATTACCCGTTTGGTATCTTCGAACTCTTCTCTATTCATTAGTAATTTTGGCATTTACCCTTATCATAAATACTATTTCTCCTGATATTTTCATTGATCATAGTGATTTCACAGCAATATGTTAACCTATTTTTGAATCAGATTACAATATTTGAATTATAATTCATTCAAATAAAACGACTTCATCGCAAATCAACAAATATACCTCAAATTACGTAAATGTTACTTATGACAAATGTTGACGATCAGAACCAAAGGAGTTCAAGTATTTAAAGAGGTCAGAGGTAGAAATAGAAGTTAAAAGTCCTGATTGGTTAGATTACTAGTCAATCTCTTTTTATGAAAACTAAGATACACCACCCTCAGCAATGGGTGAACTCAGTAGATTTTGGCTATTCTGTTTAAGCCCTTTGGCTTTCCTGCTCCCAAAGATTTTACAATTATTTGGCTTTCTAATATTTTGTATTTGAGCGTACCTGATGAAGGTTTTTCAAGAATTTTGTCATGTATTTCTGTAGTTTTCAAACATAAATTATATTTAATGTTGATTGTTGTTGATGAGACTTTTGTCGCTGACCTGATCATGAGTGTGACTAACGACAACATGTAGAAAACAAAACAGGATGTTAACATTCAAATGTAATTGATCACAATTGCTTGGAAGGTCATTACACTCCTATTATTCCGACAGTGTGTTTTGTTTTCATTTTAACTTCAATAGTTACGTTATTACGTCTGTTCCTGACATTTACATACTATTTGTCTCCAATGTTCCACTTTCTACCAGACACTGTGACAAATAGACGACTTCAATTTTGCCAATTAAATTTCCCCCCTCGTGATAGTAATATACCAACAGCTCCCTAGTATGGAGTTTATCTTACACAACTAATACTTTCAAATATTTTGACTTTGAGCGTACCTGAAGAAGGTTATTCCAGGAACGTGTCGCGCGCACTAAATTTGATATTTACGTGTTTATTGTTATCATACGCCACACAGGAGCTTGCTGTTCGCATTCAAATTTGCTTAACAACTTCATTCGTCGTCTTCCAAGTACCAAAGTAAACACAGGAAGGGAAACAAATGGAAATAGTAAAAAAGAACATAACTAATTAAAGAAGTATTTAAGCACATTGTATGATTAAAAGTATCACAGAAAGCTAACAATTGGGTATGGTAGGATTTAATATTATATACGTCCTGGCTGTAAGGGAGCTGACGGACGATTGTAGTGACGTCACACAATGATAGTAGCGTCACATCAGGTTCGTGATGTCATGCCATGATAGTAACGTCATAACAGGGGAGTAACGTCATAGCATGGAAGTAACGTCATATCATGATAGTGACATTCTTCCTTTTCCGTGTAAATCAAACATCACTTAGCAACACTAAGCACATTATATGCCAATCTGGTAATGTATATTTACTGCGTTTTAATAGATAAGGAATCAGACATTATGATATTCGTTCTTTATACTTTCGTCCCTTAATATTTGGTAGAGATCGTTAACAGTCGTAAACATTTAGTCGCCGAAGCAAACATTTTTCCGTACCTCAACAACCCACCAGAAATATTGATCTGCTTTTCTTTCAAAAATATGTGTAAAAATGTTGTGGTTATAGAATATATATATATATTTTTTTTATTTTTTTTTATCGTCGGCTATTTTAAAATATGCGTCGTTGTTGAATATTGTTTTCTATAGGCGCATGAAAATGGAATAGATGCTATGAGGTACAATAATGTATGCTCTTCTATACCAAAGAATTCGATAAAATGGTGACACCCATTCTAATCAAAATCTCTTAAATCAACGATTTCAAAAAAAAATTCTCATTTTATCTTTCAAGAAGCTTTGACTAGTTTAACTTCGTGTTTGCATTATGAGAATCGAATATTGTTCCGACAGAGTGGACTTCTGTTAATTTTTGTTTTCATTAACAAAGGTGGCCTTATGACAATACAATTAGCTTAACATCGTCCCTTTTTATTGAAGTGCATGTACCAAGCTAGAGAAGTGAGAGGTCATGTATATTTGCCTTAGGGGGATATGATTAGCCTATGTTTCATCAATATGACGATTGGAATGTGGACTCTGTTCCATTTTTGCTTGATTTTAATTTTATTATTTAAAGAATATTTTAATTTTTTGAACAGGTTATACGATATAACCTGGTTAACGACAGTTTAGGTTTAATAAACCGCGGTGTTGTTAGTGAACATCGTAAGCTATTGCAAACATGATTATACAAGTATAACCTGCTCAAAAATTTCAATTATTCCTTATAATTTAATTTGTACAACATAATTTAATAATTCCTGGATTTTAATTTCGATTATTTCAAGTGACTATTTGAATTGGTCGTTTGCTAATGATTAAATGGCGACGTCACAATACCGACCTAGGTTATCAAATATAACCAATGTTGCTCCATGCGGGTCAGTCAATCAGATAACAGCATTCACAGCAATTAAATTAAATTATAAATCAATAAATAAAAAGTGTGTCCATCAAACAGAACTAATTATAATGTTGCTATCTGTATGTTATATTAAATGTATTGTAGCAATACAAGTTTTTGTTGAACCACAGAATTTAATTGATAATTTAATTCTCCAACATACTTGGCTCTATCTCTTGATATATCTTTATTTGTAACACAACAGATTAAATAAAATAATTGTTGCAGACTGTAAGCCCCTATTGTGAAAATAATGTTTAAATAGCGGTGTTCAATAATCCACCAACATGAGAAAAGTTTGAAGATACCAAAGGGGTAATCATAATTGGTACATAGAAGGAGAGACTGCACAATGAACTAAAGAAAACAGATTAAAGGACAAACAACGATCTCCAAAACATACAGATAAAACTAAACATCGAGCAACACGATCCCACCAAAACTCGGGAGTGAACATAGGTGCTCCGAAAGGGTAAGCATTTCTTGCTTCGCTAGTGACACCCGTCTTGTTAATTTAGTTAAAAACCTAGTGATAAGTCAAGAATGGGGAAAGGACCTGGAAGTGTTTACGAATAATCGCATCTCAACCCGATTCGCTGAACACATAGCACGAACAGGACATGCGACGTTTGAAATCCAGCTACTGGTTTGAGACATGCGCAACAATATGGCGGGATTAAATCCATTCATTTATCACTCGACATTTCTATTCATGATTCAAAGAAAGACTCAGTTTGTACCAAATATTGCTTATCAAAATACCGTAGACAAAACAACTTGCAAACCACAAAATATCCAAATGCCACATACAGTTGATCAACCAATAAGGAAGCAAAAACTACGAACCAATATATGATCACAAGTGGTCGTCAGCGTGATATTTTAAACGGATGAAAAGTCATAGATAAGGAAATGTCAGGAATGTGATCTTTAGTTATTTACGACAAACGGAATACAACAAACAATCTCTTTGCAATACATGTTTATAGCACACCAGTATATATTTGATTGACATTAAGAACAACAAATTTGGAATTTGCTTACATGATTTTGTTTTCCACGGCTGAATTGGTAGCAGTGAATATGATTAGTCTACAAACACAGGTCGTCATAAACAAACATTTAGCAACTTAACAGCTGCATCACTATTTTTGTCATGAATACTGATTGACCAATCATATTAACACTAAGGCGGTATAACGTGATAGGTTTTATTGATAAAAAAATACATCATAGAAATTATTTCGTCCTCAAAGTTTTCAAAAGGTCAACCTTCCATTGACATTATGTCCACCTTTTAAATCATCAACACTGATTCCGAAACAAAGCAAGAAATAGCTGCAGTGAATATTACGACGATGTCAAAACATTTGTACATTTAATATATATATTTATTTGAAGAGATATGTTACCATGACGTGCAACCTTTCCCATATATACAGCTTTTACGTCCACCTTTCAAATCATCAACAGTGATTTCTACAAATACCAAGAAATAGCTACAATGAATATTTCTGCGATTTCAATCCATTTGTGCATGTAATATACTCCTGGAGTGATATTTTACAACAAACATAGTTGCATTAGCCTTACATACGAGGATACAGTTTAACAGAGGCCTAGTATCCCAAGACCACTAATTGGCATGGATTCCTGAACATTTTCAGACAGTAGCCCAATTGGGTATTTTAATTTTGAATGTGCCATGTGCAAAGTGAGTTGCGATATCCACGAAAAGCCTAGAACAGCTTAATATCACAGGAAAAGCAAAAGAATGTAAGAAGACTGTATATTCTGACTGCAATCTGTATTCATGTAGATTTACAAAAGAGGAGAGCAAGCATTTATTATTTCCATGTCATGTGAATATTCTGCAGCTGTAAAATATAACTACACATGTATTAAGTTCGTCTGCAAATGTTGTTAATGAGAATGATGAAACAAAATCATATCAAGTTAGTAATTATACTGTTTTAAAATTATAAGGTACAAACAAACTTATATTTGTATATTAGAAATAACGATATGCACATCTCTCCATACAGTGGTGGTGTTAGTATGGTATTACATGCCTTATTTCAAAATGTGTAATCTTTATAATTTTATGTGTGATATAAATATGATGTAAAATATGAAACAGTTCTTTTCTCTGGATATTTATGTTCTACGTACATATATATACAGATGGTCTTAAAAATATCTCAGATAATATGTAGATTTTAATTTCCTGGAATGTCCTAGCTTGGTTGCGAAATGTAGTTTGAAATCTTCACTTTTCCATTAGTCAACTTTCCTTTCATTAGTAGCAATATTCCAGCACTACCAGGTATGGAGTATACATTTCACAACTCGCACATTATTCTAGTGCTGGTGTCCAGTACACTGATTTTCTGGACAGAACTCAGACACTAATGCAAAAGCTACTCAAACAAGGTTACGTTGCTCCTAGGTTGAAGTCACCTCTACAATAATTCTACGGTCGTCATCACAATCTGGTTGACAGTTACGAAATATCCACATCTCAAATGACTATGATCTTATACATTTTACGTAGATGTTTTTTTACCGGACTTGACTTTATTCATGAGTAACATGGCAGGTGTCTTATAAGAAACAGCAACTGCCTGCCTTTCGCGAGCACCTGAGTTCACCTCCGGTTTTATGTTGTTGTTTTTTTGTGGTATCCGTGTTGCTCATCTTTTCAGTTTTTTGTGTTGTCCTTTTATGTGTCTTAACCCTCTCAGTTCAGTGTCGTGAAGTCCGTTATGATTTCCGCATTAAAACGGTGTTCGGTTCGTATTTACCTCTAGTTGTTTGTAGGAGGGTCCATGTTTTATTTGCGTTAGTTGTGTTTGCTTGTGTATAGTGGTGTCCAACACATATTGTGTTATGTTTTTGTTTTGTTTGTTCTCGTCTATGTTGCCAGTTTCTCTGGATTGTCTATATTTTTATTGCCCCTTCGACATTCTCTAGTGTTTAATTATTCTTTTTTGTCCACATTGGGAAGCTTTCTGGGAAGGGCGTAATCTTTGTCTTACTGTTTTATGTTTAAATATTTCCGCTAAGCAATCCAATATCCTCAGCAGTTTCTGTTTTATATAATTTGTGTATGGTTGGTTGACTTGATGGTGTTTAACCCCACTTTCAACAATATTTCAGTTATATCGTGGCGGTCAGTTTTATTGGTGGAGGAAACCGGAGGACCGGGAGAAAACCACCGACCTGCCGCAAGTCACTGATAAACGTTATCACCTAATGATATATCGAATACACCTAACCCTGATCGAGATTCGAACTCTCAACATCAGTGGTAATAGACATTGGTTGCATAGGCATAGTTGTAAATCCAACTACCATACGTTCACGGCCACGACGGGCCCTGATTTATGTATGGATACTTGATAAAAATCTGTTGGTTGTTTTGATAATTGATTTTCTAAATTCTTTATTTCTTTTTCTTCAATTGAATGTGATTTTTGAATAATTTTAATTTTTATTGTACACATGTTAGATATATTTGTGTCAGCAACAGTTTCTGCATTAATTCCAAAACCAAACAATATATTTTCTTTCAGTGTTATTTTCTTCTCTGTTGGTTTCTTTATAAGTCTCTGATATTAATCCTTAATGCTGTGTTCTTAACGGGGATGCATTCAATAAGGGTAATACCAAAATTACCGAACTCCGAACAATCTTACAAAGGCAGTCAAAACTCATAGGTATATAAACAGACAAAATCAGTCAACAACCGGAAAACTGTGTTAATAGTCTTTCCTTTGACCCACTAGGGAATAACCCACGATCTATCTTGCAGCAACATTGTTTGACATTAAACAGTAGTGTGATATATATATAATAAAGATCACAATTAGTAGAAATGGAGGCCCTTATATATCAACCTTCTTGGAGATTAAAATGTAACGCATGTCGATATATGGTAAAACCAGATGGAGGATTACAAGTTCATGTTGACTCGTCTCTTAGTATGTAACACATCTTATTTAAATACAGTCAAACCTGTATATAATTCAATGGAACCTGAAAATGTGCCCTTTATGAGCAGTTGCCCTTTGTATTCAAGTTAACATTGTATGTCAACATTTTTGATAATGAAACTCTAACTCTAACTCTTGATTAGTTATTATATAGATACAAAATGCTTCGATTCGAATTTAATATAAAATAACTTTAAATACACTATATTACGTGTGTTCGTAGGGATATACTATAATGTGTATCATTTCAAAAAACATGGCAAATTTAATATTTTGTATGAGAAAGGTTAAAGGAACGTAACTGTAAAGTATACAGAAAAGTAGCCCCGACAACAAAATGGCGCGAAATAAAGCGAGAGCGGTAATAAAAACGATATTCCAACGAGGTTGAAACTATAGTTAATACACAGTTATGTAACAAAAAATACAACAACAACAAAAACAACAAGTGATAACAATGCTAAATTGGAATATAAAAGCGATGTATGTATAAATATAAGGTTTATTTTTACTCGGGACTAAACCCGGATTCACAGTTTCATACTAATAAACATAAAAAAAAATATAATATTGAAAGACATTATTATTACCATGTTTGCGCTTCAACGTCCGATACGTTATATATATCCAATTGCAACACGCACAAGTGTTCCATAACAAGACGACAGGAAAGGAGTATAAGATCATTTGCAATGTCAATTGCAAAACACCTAATGTGGTTTACCTCCTTTACTGTCACGTCTGCGGGTCGCAATACGTAGGAGAAAGTGTCCAACCATTCAACAAAAGAATGAATGGACACAGAAGTGTCCTTACAAAAAAGACGCTCTTGTCCATGAGTCAACACTTTGTGTCGCCGGGGCACTCATTGGATGACTTTGTCAGATCCAAAATATATATCATTGACCACGATCCAAGTTGGAAACAGAATCAAAGACATTAAAGAGAGAGTTTTTGGATCCGCGAGTTACAAACATTACATTCGGAGGGCAAAAGCAAAAAGTCCTAAATCTTTTGTTTTTTAACTTTTTAAACAGTACCTGGTCCATAGCTAGTAGGTAAATTTCATCATTACATTATATTATTCTTTTCATATTGTTTATAAATTAGTGTACATATATATTTGAATAATATAAATTATAAAAGGATTATGATTTACGTCACGATAACTGGTGGTCACGCACGTGACAATTTTTCAAATCAGATTACAGACGCTGATGAAGCTTGTCGGTCAAGCGAACTATCCGTCAACTTGATTATAATTATAGTCTTTTTGTAGACTTATAGTTATGTTTGTTATATTTAGCTTTTTTTTGTGTTGTGCTACATTTTAGACGTTTACATTAAAGTCTCTCATATCGAGGTAAATAAACAAAATCTCTGAAAATTTATCCAGAGCTTTCGGCCGTACAACCCGGCCTTCTTCAGCGGAACTTTATTATGTTATGGTACATTTGAATTTGTCATAATGGATAACGTCACAAAGTAAATAAAATAAAAATTAGGGGAAATAGAACGCTACATTTTTGTGTAACGTCACAAAGTAAATAAAATAAAAATAACGGGAAATAGAACGTTACGTTTTTGTATTGTTTTTGTAACGTTCTATTTCCCGTAATTTTTATTTTAATTCAAATTCTTTTCACTAATTACGACATTATAGCATATTTTTTAAACCTGGCATTTTATTAGTATAAAATATCGAATATTGGCAACTTTTAATATAAAAAAAAAAATCAATTCTGACAGCTTGTATGCCTTTAAGAACATTGTAATCTCGTCCGGGTAGCTTTTACTTTTGGGCACGATAGGGAGAATACCATATTAGCTGTAAAATGTAAATTTCAATAGCGGGCTTAGTGATTAAATGAAAAACAAACATTTGCACACTGTCGAAACAATTCAAAAATTTAATAAATAAATCATGAAAAGAGGCAAAATCGATACCTCTAACACACAAATACATAACCACTCACTGGACACAAGCACTTCAATTAGAAGTGGGGGAGAGGATTAAAATAGATCAATAGGCCCAAAGATCCCCTCTGAGTATAACTGAATCTCCTGTAGAAAGACATTATGAGAAAAGTCTGATGAAATATCTTCATAGTAATATACCAATTTTTGCTTAGTATGGTTTTTATACTTTATACGCTATTCACGAAATTTTAGTTTGCATTAGGCCTTTTAACTAAGTCGCCGTCTTTTGAGTATTAAACTATTTCATTCCAAGATCTTTGAAAATCGGGTGATAATATCTTTCTTAGCGTGTCTAGGAAGATATCAACATCTTATGGAAATAAAATGATAGATATCTAATTTGGTGCACAAGAAGCGCTTCTGTAATAACCTTCATCTATTATATGTTGATTCACAGTTGACCAGTGTTCCCTATTATATCTTCCCCTGCCATTGTACATTACCTAATTTACCTGCTTTCTTTTATAAAACGACTATTATACAGTTATACTAGACTTAGGTAATGCTAAAACAGTAAACCAGAGATTACGATGTACCCCGAAATCTTCTCAATGTCGAAAGAAAAGAATAGTTAAAGGTTAGAGAATACCGACGGGGCAATACAAAATGGACAATCCAGTGAAACTATCAGCATTGGGTACACAAGACGAGAATAAACAAAACAAAAACATAACACAATATGTGTTGGACACCACTATAAACAAGCAAACACAAATAACGCAAATAAGACATGGACCCCCCTACAAACAACTAGAGGTAAAGACGAACCGAACACCGTTTTAATGTTGAAATCATAACGGACTTCACGACACTGAACTGAGAGGGTAAAGACACATAATAGGACAACACAAAACACTAAAAAGATGAGCAACACGGACACCACAAAAAAAACAACAACATAAAAACCGGGAGTCAACTCAAGTGCTCGGGAAGGGCAGGCAGTTGCTGTTTCTTATAAGACACCTGCCATGTTAATCATGAATACAGTCAAGTACGGTAAAAAAACATCTACGTAAAATGTAAAAGATCCATAGTCAGTTGAAATGTGGATATTTCGTAGCGGTCAACCAGATTGTGATGACGACCGTATAATTATTTTAGGGGTGACTTCAACCTAGGAGCAACGTAACCTTGTTTGAGTAGCTTTTGCATTAGTGTCTGAGTTCTGTCCAGAAAATCACTGTACTGGACACCAGCTCTAGAATAATGTGCGAGTTGTGAAATGTAAACTCCATACCTGGTAATGCTGGAATATTGCTACTAATGAAAGGAAAGTTGACTAATGGAAAAGTTACATCATCGCGTTTGTCATAAAAGGTAGGAGATACTGATAACAAACTAAATTTCGCAACCAAGCTAGGACAATCCAGGAAATTAAAATCTACATTCATTTCACTATCTGAGATATCTATAAGACAAAAATACTCAGGATTTTTTTTTATTATTAAAACCGAAGAATTCGAAGACTAAAGCAATAACAAAAGGTAATACATTAAAAAAAAAAAAAAAAATACAATGATTGTAACATAGTGTCTTACCTGTGATATTTTTAAGTAGAAACGAAAACACATTGTTTATATATTGGTCATTATCACAAAAAAGGAGGAATGGAATTCCTCCGCCTTTTTCTGAAATTAAACTGTGTTGGCCTTCTTTTAAACACAGAAAAGTTAAATATGATGATGTTCTTTTATTAAAACACAGTTATTATATATGTTCAGCTTTCTTCGCAACAATATACATATTGTTGTATGTTCTATCTTGTGGGTAAGACAGGTGTCCCAGTACAGGGGATACTAACTTCCATTGCAGTTTCCTTAAATTTGAAAATCTGTATATATATTTACGTAGAACATAAATATCCAGAGAGAAGAACTATTTGATATTTTACATCATATTTATATCACATATACAATTATAAAGAATACATATTTTGAAATAAGCAATGTAATACCATAAGATGACCACCAACGTATGGAGAGATGTGCATATCGTTATTTCTAATATACAAATATAAGTTTGTGTGTACCTCATCATTTAAAAACTGTATAATTACTAACTTGATATGATTTTGTTTCAGCATTCTCATTAACAACATTTGCAGACGAACTTAATGCATGTGTAGTTATATTTTACAATTTCAGACTATTCACATTACATGGAAATAATAAATGCTTGCTCTCCTGTTCTGCCAATCTACATGAATACAGATTGTAGTCAGAATATACGGTATTCTTACATTCTTTAACTTTTCCTGTGATATTAAACTGTTCTAGGCTTTTCGTGGATATCGCAACTCACTTTGCACATGGCGCATTCAAAATTAAAATACCCAATTGGGCTACTGTCTGAAAATGTTCAGGAATCCATTATTGGTGGTCTTGGGTTCTTGTTAAACTTCATCCTCGTATGTAAGGCTAATGTAGCGATGTTTGTTGTAAAATATCACTCCGGGAGTATTTTACATGCACAATGGGATTGACATCGCTGAAATATTCATTGTAGCTATTTCGTGGTATTTGTAGAAATTACTGTTGATGATTTGAAAGGTGGACGTACAAGCTTGTGAAATTTTCCTCTCAATGTTCAACAGGTATAAGCGAATTACGGTATGATATCAAGGTCACTGTGATCTTCCGCTAACAAGCACAGCTATAGATAAAGCCGTATGTATGGTAAATGTTGCACGTCTTTGTAAAATATCTCTTCAAATAAATATATATATTAAATGTACAAATGTTTTGACATCGCGGTAATGTTCACTGCAACTATTTCTTGCTTTGTTTCGGAATCAGTGTTGATGATTTAAAAGGTGGACATAAGGCTTGTGATATTTTCCTCACGAGTTTTATATTTTCACTCAGCGTGTTGATGACACTAGATACGACTATTTCTGTACATAAATCCTCTACATGGAAGAATTGTACCAGCGGTAGCACTATAGACATGGTAATTTATTAGGGTATGCCATCGACATATATCTGCGTGAGTTATATAGTATTTATCATCCCACGTATCACCTATGTAAATGTGCTGACGTTATGATGCTCATTGACAATGCATTTTCACTACCACTTAACCTTTATATTTGTTCTACCAACTGTTGAAATTAATGATAATGTTATTTTACACTTTATTATTGACATTTTACCAATATCAACCAAGCGAACAATCACCTTTCACTTTTATTTACTGAGCTTTAATATACGGGAGAACAATGACATATGATGTTCGAAATTCACGTCCTGGTTTGGGACAGGCACACACATCTATCAGTTCTGTCGTACAAACAGAAACAAATCGATACCCATAACACACATGTACATGACCACATACTTGCCTGGCCTGGTATATGAACGTCAAAGTAATAAAAGCATAGATATCAAATTTAGTGCGCACGACGCGTCTCTGGAATTCCTTTATCAGGTACGCTCATAATCAAAAGATTAAAAAGTAAAATAACTTAAAAGTCTTTGAGAGCAAGTAAGCAAAAGGGCCTAAAGATGATAGCAAAATTCGGCTAAGTTCACCCTTGTCCTGAGTGAGGAGAACCTTAGTTTTCACATATTACTTAATTTAGAAACTTTAAATTTCGACAAACAACGTGGCCGTGATATGTCCCCGAATATCATCTCCTTGATGAAAGGTTGTCGTCATGTAAGTTTATTCTGTATGTGAATAAAATGTAAATCCTCATTTATGTTTAAATATTTCCGCTAAACAATCTAATATCCCAACTTCTCTTTTCATATATATCTTCAGCAACTTCTGTTTTATATAATTTGTGTATGGCTGGTTGGCTTGATTAAGAAATAATCCATGGCAGGCATAGAGTTGTGCAAATTTACACATGAGCTAGGCCTTTATATTCGAATTTTCCCTCGAGCGACAGCGAGGGGTAAAATCTAAGAATATAAAGGCCCAGCCCATGTGTAAATTTGCACAACTCTATGCCTGCCATGAAAATATTTCGATTCTAATAGGACAAATACGGTAATTTTCAACCATTCGTGAACTGTATACACACGGCATTTGGTGGCTGTTCCATTTACCTCCTTCGGAAATTTTGAATTGATTTTGAATTATTTGTGTTTGAACGAGATATTTTAAAACAAATATATGGATGTTAACAGGACAAACATATTTATTGTGTATTTTCCAACATAGATTCGATTGAACAATTCCTGCGTAAAAATATTTAAGAAAAAAGTTCATTCGTTCATCATTTCGAGCGCTAACAAGATGGCGGAGGGAGTTGTCAAGCATAATATCGAACACTTGAACAGTTGTTAATAATCGACAATTATTGTTAGATAAGAAATAAAAAAAAATAAATGCCAATGAAAAAAAAAGATTGTATTGTTGACATAGAAAAAAATTCCGGAAACAATACTTAAGACAACCATCTATCGACTTTCACTTTTGTAATATATCGTCATCCTGTGACGTTGTTTACAAGGGACGCTGATTGACATAAGCTGGTTACTGATTTATTTTACGATTTTGTGAGCATTTTACTTGTTTGAATAGCAAGATTCAAAATGCCATCAAATTGGAAAATATCAGTAACTTAATTACATCACCGTCTAGTTATCAATGTATAAGTAGGAAAATAAGGTTAGTACATTTTGTTATTACTTATTCATGGCCGACACATATCAATGGAATCTATGTGTGCGTACTGGGGATCCCCAAATGTAAATTTTCAAAACAATGACAACAAAATACTTTGTTGCAGGATATTTATTTATAACTGACGGGGAATTTTTATTTTAAAGACTTTAAAAATACGCTATATGCCGGTGTTTTGTTTGTTTACACTCGGTCGTTACGGTAATTTCACAGCGGCAGTCACAATGGAACAGCCAGATTTGTTGTGTACTGCACTTGCCCTAAATATAGAGTTGTTGAGTATTATCGTGTGTGTCGTTTTCTACACGTCATATTAAAATGGTGTTTAACGCCACTTTCAACAATATTTCATGTATATCGTTGCAGTCAGTTTTATTGGTGGCGGAAACCAGAGGACCCAGAGAAAACCACCGACCTGTCGCAAGTCACTGAGAAACTTGATCACCTAATGTTATATCGAGTACACCTCGCCCTGATCGAGATTCGAACTTACAATATCAGTGGTAATGGGCACTAATTACATGGGCATAGTTGTAAATCCATCTACCATACGTTGACGGTCACGACGGCCACTAATTTATGTATGGATCCTTGATGCAAATCTCTTATGTGTTTTTCTCATTGTTTTTCTAAATTCTTTGTTTCTTTTTCTTCAATTGGATGTGATTTTTTTAATAATATTAATTTCTATTGTACACATGTCAGGTATATTTGTGTCAACAACAGTCTCTGCTTCAATTCCTAAACCAAACAATAGATTTTCTTTCAGATTAATTTTCTTGTCTGTTGGGTTCTTTTTCAGTCTCTGATCTTACTCCTAAATGTTGGGTGTTTAACGGGGATGCATTCAATGCCATGTTTATAGTCTTTGCTTTCACCGACTAGGGCATAACTCACGATCTACCTCACACGAGACCAGCACGATTCACACTGGACGGGGACGCTAGCCATTACAGCATCGATGTCGTTGCAGCAACATTGTTTGACATTAAACAACATTGTGATATATATAAAATAAAGATCACAAGTAGTAGAAACAGATGTGCATATAGTTGTCAACGTTCTTAGAGATTAAAATGTAACACATGCCGCGAATATATGGTAAAACCAGGTGGGACGATACAAGTTCAGTATGTAACACATCTTATTTAAATACAGTCAAACCTGTATATAATTCCATGGAACCTACAAATGTGTCCTTTATGGGCAGTTGTCCTTTGTATTCAAGTTAACATTGTATGTTTATATTTTTGATAATGAAACCCTAACACTAACCCTCAATTATTTATTTGCTTCGGTTCGAGTTTAATATAAAGTTATTTTAAATACACTATATTACGTGTGTACCGTAGGGATATACAATAATGTGCATCGCTTCAAAAAACATGACGAATATAATATTTTGAACGAGAATCGGTCAAAGGGACGTAACTGTAAAGCAAACAGAAAAGTAGTAAAGACAGCGAAATGACGTGAAATAAATATTTCTATTATATCGTGGCGGTCAGTTTATTTGATGGAGGAAACCGGAGTATCCGGAGAAATCTAAATATCTGTCACAAGTCACTGACAAACTTTATCACATAATGTTGCATCGAGAATACCTCGCCACAAACGGGATTCGAACTCCATCACAACTTTAGTGGTGATAAACACTGATTGCATAGGTAGTTGTAAATTCATCGGAACCTGAAAATGTGCCCTTTATATTCAGGTTAACATTGTATGAGTGACATATTTTTGATAATGAAATTCGTCAATTACTTATAGTATTTATTGTAGATAAAAAAAATTGTTTCGATTCGAGTATAATGTAAAATCAGTTAAATAACACTATATTACGTGTGTATCATAGGGATATACTATAGTGTGTAACGCTTCAAAAAGCATGGCGAATATGTATGAGAAACGGTCAAAGGGACATTACTGCAAACCGTATAGCAAAGTAGCCCCCCGACAACGAAATGGCGCGAAATAAAGCGAGAGTGAAAATAAAAACGATATTCCAATGAGGTTGCCACTGTAGTTAATACACAATTATTAAACAAATACAAATAAAAATCACTCAAAACAACATAATGAGTAAATAAACCAAAAAAATATATTGTTTTGGTTGATTATGCAGAGATTATTTTTTTTTACATTTCCCAATACTTTTGACAGATGACTGTAGTACAGAAATTACAGTAAAATTTATTGTTGTATAGGGTAATTTCGACAATTTATGTAACCTCGATACACTTAGAATCAAAACATTTAGAAAACAGAAAATCAAAGAATTTAGAGGGCTAACAAAGAAATGAAAGAGCCTAAACGGTACGATTTCCGTTAGGACGGTTACACTTTGCAAGTTCTTCATACTGATAGCAAATATAATAAAGATAAAATCCTAAAATATTTCATTTGCGAACATTATTTACTGATTAATGCAGATTCATTCAGAATTTTTTTACGAATACAACATATTCATTGTTCACTTGGTATTTCCCTTATCGTACCCCAATTTTGTCAAAATACGGGTTTTTTTTACAATTAACTTTATTTCTCCTCTCTCGAGCTATGCACAAATTACTAACGTACTTTTCTTTTTCAAAGCCATGCGAAATAACCACTTTTTATCGGGAAAACATTTGAAATAAAAGTATAATATAGTGAGAAAAGAGTACATGGGCTTACCTCTTCCATCGCTGTTTATTTATAGTTGGAACAACACGATCATTCGGCAATCGTATACGGCCGAGTAGTTACGATTGGATCATTCGACAGACTCCGTTTATTTGCCGATAATTAATCAGTCGCCATCTTTTGATGCAGCATCCTGGAATTCGTCAACAAATATCGTTCTCTCACCCATTCTTTCTCACATATATCAACAAGAAAATGAGCTAAAACATTATTTTATTAAATATAAAGCATGTATAGTACGTTTTTTGGAGAACGCAGCAGCTCATTGGAAAACCGAAGTATCCGGAGAACATCACTGACCTGTTTCTTACTATTCTAAACCATTTTCGGTGGTTTTCAAATATTTTGTAGGATCAGACTGACGGAAAATCTTTCAAAACCTTTGTACACGGAACCACTGTCATATTTGGTCATTTTGTGATGATATGCATGCATATTAAATTAGCCAATGCTTAAGCTGTAAATAATAGCTTAAGGATACGATATGCTATATATTTTTCTTAGTGTTGGAAAAAAGGCGGATATATTCTGTCCCCGAGTACCTGTGGCCAAATATTCTCTTCTCTTACTATGTAAAAAAATCTTCTTTTCTATATATTTTTTCACAATGTATCTATAGATATTTTGTATAATTTCTGTTTTTCTTCTTTTGGGTAGTAAGATGAATAAACAAATGGGTACTGATAGAAATAATTAACACTAACAGAAATAAGGAAAAACTAATGCGTTCCATGTTCCTTGCGAGCACATCATGGTTAGAAAGTGTTTGATACTTAGCCAAAACAATAATAAATGCAAAAATTGTATAAAAATGAAAAATGTTAATGTTCAACTATCTTTTCTTATCAGAGACATATAAGCCGCTGGCAAGGGACGCATGCCCTCACCCCTCCCCCTTTTGGCAAACATTTTAAAAAGCTGGATTTTAGTATAGAAGCATGCATTCAAATAACATGTATTTTAATATCATTTAAATTTTCTGGTCCACCCTCAAAACTAGTCCCTCACTTTCTGGTTCACTCCTACTCATCTGCTAATTCAATGCATGTCTAGTCACCATCCCAAAAAAAATTTCGAGAAAGAAAAGGTATAGGGAGTTAAAACTGACCAACATCTAAAATAAAAAAAAATTAAGTAAAAAAAATATTGATGACATTTTCATCTTTGCGTGTCAGTTGTGACCCAAATACGATTTCAATGTTGACCTTTACTTGTTGCAACGGAAAATATGACGTGATAAAAAAAATATTAACATGACGATGAATGGTGGCCAGATTCGTTTTTATTTACGCATTTATTGTAGAACTTTAGGAATATTGTGGTACATGTAGAAATAATCTTGGAGACAGGAATTGTGTTTGGATTTCTTTTAAACTGGTAAGTCATATACTGTATACAGTAACGAAATGTCAATATAAATCTGGATTTCGACAGTGAAATGCAGTTGGGTGTGACATAAAATGTCCATTCGTCAAAAAATGACCAGATTCGAGTTGTCTTAAGAGTCATTCACAGTGATGAAAAAAATGAACAGCTGTTGTCCTTAACCTGATAGTCCATGTTAACATAGAGTCTTTTCAGTACGCCAGTGTTGTAATTAATCAACGTTTTGATCGATCCGAGTAAATATTAGACCACCCGCGTAGATTCTGAAAAAAATAAAACAAAACAAAAACACACCAAGGCGAGTTTTTCTACATCGGCTGCAAATGGTCCAAACAATAAATTTGATATTTTCTGAAAATATTGTAGTTCGAAATTAAGTCAAATTTATTCTATAATCATCTTTTATTAATCCGTAACTAGAAAGGTTTTTATCTAATACTCTGGCCACGCTTGAAAAAAGTGGTGTTTTTGTTTACATGTGGTCATGATTTACGGAATTGATGCAGTTTGCAAATGAAATAGATGTCGTTTTGAAATTTTTTGACTTGGGAATGAAAATACAAGATTTTAATTAAAATTCCGCGAAATGTTGTGGACGACTTTGGCCTATGAATAACATGACGTCATGACTTTGATAGTGAGATGTCATTCTGATTAATTTAACAATGTAAGCACCTTTTATTGTCCTTTGTTACTTAAATACGATTTTTAGAAGTTCATGATATCATTTTAGTTCTAAAATCATTTATTGGAGACTTTTTTTTATTTTTGGCATTCTCTCCGTGACTGCCATCTTTAATCAACTTCCGGACGAAAGGATTTCAATCTCATCATTAGGTAGATTGTGTGTTGCATGCGCATGCCCATGTTGCTGTAGAGCTCTTTGTGCTCGCTAATAAAGATCACAATTAGTAGAAATAGAGGCCGTTATTATGTCAACGTTCTTAGAGATTAAAATGTAACACATGTCGATATTATAAAACTAGGTGGGGCGATACAAGTTCATGTTGACCCTTACTTTGCTACACATCTTATTTAGATACAGTCAAACCTGTTTGGTGTGGTTTTGTTTATGGTATTTAACGCCACTTTCAACAATATTTATATTATATCGTGGCGGTCAGTTTTATTGGTGGAGAAAACCGGAGTATCCGGAGAACATCACTGACCTGTTGCAAGTCTCTGACAAACTTAATCACATAATGTTGCATAAGATTTATATTTACTCAACACTAAGTCCGAATTCACAGTTTTATTCAAATTCTAATATTTAAAGAATATTATTAATATATTTGCGTTTCAAAGTCCGACCCTTTCTCCATATCTCCATATACCTCACGTGCTCTGCTGCCGGAATGAATCACATACAGATTCGGTTATCGCCCTACAGTTACCGGTCAATGTTATTTATCGCACGTCACATCCCAACAGCCTTACACCATGATCTTTATAAGAATGTATCGACATTTCTTGAGGTGCGAAAATGATGCATCGAACAACGGACGCTAAATTCCCCATAGGGAGATACGCGGCCCACTTTCCATCCTACTCTCATGTAAAAATGTGCTTGCCAACACGTTATTGTTTTTAGCACCTCATAATGGAAACAACAATTTTCGTAGAAACAGACAAGGCTGAAAACGATTAAAGATATGAAACAAATGAAGCAAAGCAAGAGAACCGCAGAAAGTCGATATGCTGTGTACTTTTCTTTACAATCTGTTAATCTAAGACTATGTACAAGCTAAAGAGTGGATACTGACATATACAAAAATGACAAAGGTCAGCCTTTACCTTCCTTGGTAAAAGGTCAAACACATTGTAGCTATTAAACAATTATATATCAAGGTCCATAAAACTAGTTTAACCTCGCCATTTTTTTTTTAGGTGTCTTTGTCAACCCAGGAAATTGAGAGGTCATGTATTTGTATATAATGGTTATCGATTTTGCCTCTTAATATGATTCTTCTATTGGCTTGAACCCACGATCTACCGTACACGAGGAACGTACGCTAACCATTACACCAACTATCTAGTTACAGTAACTATGTTTGACATTAAGCACCAATGTGATGTATACATAATAAAGATCATAATTAGTAGAAATGGAGGCCCTTATTATGTCAACGTTCTTAGAGATTAAAAGGTAACACATGCCGATATTATAAAACTAGGTGGGGCGATACAAGTTCATGTTGACCCTTACTTTGTTACACATCTTATTTAGATACAGTCAAGCCTGTTTGGTGTGGTTTTGTTTATGGTATTTAACGCCTCTTTCAACAATATTTCTATTATATCGTGGCGGTCAGTTTTATTGGTGGAGAAAACCGGAGTATCCGGAGAACATCACTGACCTGTTGCAAGTCTCTGACAAACTTAATCACATAATGTTGCATCGAGTACACCTCGTCGCGAACGGTGTTTGAATTCACAACTTTAGTGGTGATAGACACTGATTGCGGAGGTAGTTGTAAATCCATCGGAACCTGAAAATGTGCCCTTTATATTCAGATTAACATTGTATGAGTGACGCATTTTTGATAATGAAATTCGTCAATTACTTATAGTATTTATTATATAGATAGAAAATTGTTTCGATTCGAGAATAATATAAAATCAGTTTAATAAAGTAGCCCCGACAACGAAATGGTGCGAAATAAAGCGAGAGTGAAAATAAAAACGATAATTTCTCTGTAAATATACTGTAATACACATCTATCTATATAATAATTGACTTGATTTATTCTTGTGTTTTCATCCATTTTTCTTCATTAATGGAATATAAAAGCGATGTATGTATAAATGTAAGATTTATTTTTGCTCAACACTAAGTCCGAATTCAAAGCTTTATTCAAATTCTAATATTTAAATAATATTATTAATATATTTGCGTTTCAAAGTCCGACCCTTCCTCCATATCTCCATATACCTCACGTGCTCTGCTGCCGGAATGAATCACATACAGATTCGGTTATCACCCTACAGTTACGAATCAATGTTATTTATCGTACGTCACATCCCAACAGCCTTACACCATGATCTTTATAATAATGTATCGACATTTCTTGAGGTGCGAAAATGATGCATCAAACAACGGACGCTAAATTCTCCATAGGGAGATACGCGGCCCACTTTCCATTCTACTCTCATGTAAAAATGTGCTTGCCAACACGTTATTGTCTTTAGCACCTCATAATGGAAACAACAATTTTCGTAGAAACATACAAGGCTGAAAACGATTAAAGATATGAAACAAATGAAGCAAAGCAAAAGAACATCAGAGAGTCGATATGTTGTGTACTTTTCTTTACAATCTGTTAATCTACGACTATGTACAAGCTAAAGAGTGGATACTGACATATACCAAAATGACAAAGGTCAGCTTTTACCTTCCTTGGTAAAAGGTCAAACACATTGTAGCTATTAAACAATTATATATCAAGGTCCATATAACTAGTTTAACCTCGCCACTGTTTATTGAAGTGTCTTTGTCAAGCCAGGAAATTGAGCGGTCATGTATTTGTATATAATGGTTATCGATTTTGCCTCTTAATATGATTCTTCTATTGGCTTGAACCCACGATCTACCGTACACGAGGCACGTACGCTAACCATTACACCACCTATCTAGTTACAGTAACTATGTTTGACATTAAGCACCAATGTGATGTATACATAATAAAGATCATAATTAGTAGAAATGGAGGCCCTTATTATGTCAACGTTCTTAGAGATTAAAATGTAACACATGTCGATATTATAAAACTAGGTGGGTCGATACAAGTTCATGTTGACCCTTACTTTGCTACACATCTTATTTAGTTACAGTCAAGCCTGTTTAGTGTGGTTTTGTTTATGGTATTTAAACCCACTTTCAACAATATTTCCATTATATCGTGGCGGTCTGTTTTATTGGTGGAGAAAACCGGAGTATCCGGGGAACATCACTGACTTGTTGCAAGACTCTGACAAACTTAATCACATAATGTTGCATCGAGTACACCTCGCCGCGAACGATGATTGTTCGTTTGGTTGATATTGGTAGAATGTCAATAATAAAGTGTAAAATAACATTATCATTAATTTCAACAGTTGGTAGAACAAATATAAAGGTTAAGTAGTAGTGAAAATGCATTGTCATTGAGCATCATAACGTCATCACATTTACATAGGTGATACGTGGGATGGAAAATACTATAAAACTCACGCAGATGTATGTCGATGGCATACACTAATAAATTACCATGTCTATAGTGTTACCGCTGGTACCATTCTTCCATGTAGATGATTTATCTAGAGAAGTAGTCGTATCTAGTGTCATCAACACGCTGAGTGAAAATATAAAACTCGTGAGGAAAATATCACAAGCCTTATGTCCACCTTTTAAATCATCAACACTGATTCCGAAACAAAGCAAGAAATAGTTGCAGTGAATATTACCGCGATGTCAAAACATTTGAACATTTAATATATATATGTATTTGAAGAGACATTTTACAAAGACGTGCAACATTTACCATATATACGGCTTTTTCTATAGCTGTGCTTGTTAACGGAAGATCACAGTGACTTTGATATCATACCGTAATTCGCTGTCACCTGTTGAACATTGAGAGTAAAATTTCACAAGCTTGTACGTCCACCTTTCAAATCATCAACAGTGATTTCTGCAAATACCAAGAAATAGCTACAATGAATATTTCAGCGATGTCAATCCATTTATGCATGTCATATACTCATGGAGTGATATTTTACAACAAACATCGTTACATTAGCCTTACATACTATGATGAAGTTTAACAGGAGCCCAATACCACCAATAATGGATTCCTGAACATTTTCAGACAGTAGCCCAATTGGGTATTTTAATTTTGAATGCGCCATGTGCAAAGTGAGTTGCGATATCCACGAAAAGACTAGAAAAACTTAATATCACAGAAAAGGTTAAAGAATGTAAGAAGACCGTATATTCTGACTACAATCTGTATTCATGTAGATTGGCAGAAGAGGAGAGCAAGGATTTATTAATTCCATGTAATGTGAATATTCTATAATTGTAAAATATAACTACACATGTATTAAGTTCGTCTGCAAATGTTGTTAATGAGAATGCTGAAACAAAATCATATCAAGTTAGTAATTATACTGTTTTTAAATGATGAGGTACAAACAAACTTATATTTGTATATTAGAAATAACGATATGCAAATCTCTCCATACATTGGGGGTCATCGTATGGTATTACATTCCTTATTTCAAATGTGTATTCTTTATCATTTTATATGTGATATAAATATGATGTAAAATATCAAATAGTTCTTCTCTCTGGATATTTATGTGCTACGTAAATATATATACAGATTTTCAAATTTAAGGAAGCTGCATTGGAAGTTAGTATCCCCTGTACTGGGACACCTGTCTTACCCACAAAAAAGAACATACAACTATATGTATATTTTTTCTGAGAAAGCTGAACATATATAATAACTGTGTTTGAATAAAAGAACATCATCATATTTAACTTTTCTGGGATTAATAGAAGGCCAACACAGATTAATTTCAGTAAAAAGGCAGAGGAATTCCATTCCTCCTTTTTTGTGATAATGACCAATATATAAACAATGCGTTTTCGTTCCTACTTAAAAATATCACAGGTAAGACACTATGTTACAATCATTGTATTTATTATATTGTTTTTAATGTATTACCTTTTGTTATTTCTTTAGTCTTCGAATTCTTCGGTTTTAATAATAAAAAAAAATCCTGAGTATTTTGGTCTTATGAATATCTCAGAGAGTAAAATGAATGTAGATTTCAATTTCCTTGATTGTCCTAGATTGGTTGCGAAATGTAGTTTGAAATCGGTATCTCCTACCTTTTACGACAAACGCATTGACAGACAAGGAGGTAAACCACATTAGGATCTTTTGCAATGTCAATTGCAAAACACCAAAGGTGGTTTACCTCCTTGTCAGTCACGTTTCCGGGTCGCAATACGTAGGCGAAAGTGTCCAACCATTCAACAAAAGAATGAATGGACACAGAAGTGACCTTTCAAAAAAGACGCTCTTTCCCGTGAGTCAACACTTTGTGTCGACGGGGCACTCATTGGATGACTTTTTCAGATCCAAAATGTATATCATTGACCACAATCCAAGTTGGAAAGAGAATCAAAGACATACAAGAGAGAGTTTTTGGATCCGCGTGTTACACACATGACATCCGGAGGGCATACACAAAAAGGCCTAAATCTTTTGTTTTTTCTTTTCATATTGTTTATAAATTAGTGTACATATATATTTGAATACTATAAAGTATAAAGTTCAAGATTATGATTTACGTCACGATAACTGGTGGTCACGTGACATTTTTTCAAATCCGATTACAGACGCTGGTGAAGCTTGTCGTTCAACGAAATATCCGTCAACTTGATTATAATTGTAGTCTTTTTGTAGACTTATATGTATTTTTGTTATGTTTTAACTTCTTTTTGTGGTGTTGTTGTGCTACATTTTAGACGTTTATATTTATATATATATATTTGTCAATATATTTTTTCTAACATCTTTATCGGTATCGTTGCACAATCTTCTAGACTTCTATAATTTATTTTGTTTGTGCTGCATCGTCATGTATCGACGATCCGTTACTCATTAAGTTTTCTGGTTGGTAGATTCCCTTAGACTATATATATACGTCTTATGATCTGCTTCTGGAATGAATTCGGTTACCGCCCTACAGTTACGAGTCAATGTTATTTATTGTGCGTTGCGTCCCAACAGCCTTCCACAATGGTCGTTATAAGAATGTATCGATTGAGGTACAACAATGATGTATCGAGCAACGGACACTAATTCTCTATAGGGAGAGATACTCCGGCTTTCCATTTTTCCGCCCATGTAAATTTGTGCTTGACGAAACGTCATTGTCATTTGGCTATCATGTTTAGGTTCTTTGGCTTACTTGCTCTCAAAGACTATTAAGCTATTTAACATTTTAATCTTTTGATCATGAGCGTACCTGATAAAGGAATTCCAGAAACGCGTCGTGCGCACTAAATTTTATATCTATGTTTTTATTATTTTGAAGTTCATGTACCAGCACAGGCAAGTGTGTGGTCATGTACATGTGTGTTATCGGTATCGATTTGTTTCTGTTTGTACGACAGAACTGATAGATGTGTGTGCCTGTCCCAAGCCCGGGCGGGAATTTCTAACATCATATGTCATTGTTCTCCCGTATGTTAAAGTTCGGTACATAAATGTGAGAGGTGTTGTTCGTTTGATTAATATTGATAGAATGTCAATAATAAAGTGTAAATAACATTACCATTAATTTCAAAAGTTGGTAGAACAAATATAAAGGCTGATTAGTAGTAAAATACATTGTCATTGAGCATCATAACGTGAGCAGGTTTACATAGCACGGCCACCAATCTATCTAACTCATATCAAAATGATATCCTAACGGTAAAAGCTATCGGGATTTCCGGATATGCATTGGCGGGATCTGTTTACGTCTACAAGGAGATAAGTTGCACATTATATCTTGTATTCAAGCACTTTTTTACAAAAAGGGCCATGTAATTCGACGCAATTTAAAAATTCCTATTGCCAGAGTAAGCCGTTTCGTTCACTGATGTGCCGTAATGACGCTAGAATCTTTCTCCTGCGTGTTTGTTAATCAAAAGAGTTCGATCGTGTAACTGATTGACTGAAGCATAGTCTACAAGCAAGTGTGGTGTATGTCAAGTATCTTTTTTATGCTCCAAAATGATTATAAAAGACTTGGCCACAGGGAAATCTGTAGCATTGACTATTGATTGTTGTATGTCAATAGAAAATTCAAATGATATGAGTTATCGGGATTAGAAATGAGTTAGCGGTATCAGATATGAGTTAGATAGTCTTCATAATCGATAAGAATCTCAATGACTTGTGTGCTTACAGTACTTTCACATTGTGCATTACACATGCATGCGTTGCCTGGTAAAACTTGAAATGTGTGGTGAAACAAATCAATAACGATGTTTGTGTCCCACATTTGAAATAAAACGAAAGTTTTGAAAAGTAAATATAAGTCGTAAATGAAAATCAATTTTCTAAATATTTTATTGATAAAAAAGTAGTTGAAGGAACTTAATATTCATTATTTGTTTGGCAGCAATATAGTATTTAAAACCCAAACATGCTAAGGAACCTAATTTTGGTTGGAAGACGTAATTTTGACAGTAGACACAGCAACGATGATTCGATAAATCTATGATCCAAATCAATAATGTGATCATAATTATGTTACGGATAGAACTGACAAAAGTTGACAAACTCGAACACAAAATTAATTTCAAATTGTTTTTCCTTAATAAAACTGCATGTGCTAATACTTACTTACTAGAGCAATAAATATACGAACGGTAGTACGAGCAAAACATTCATTGTGATTATCATCGATTATTAATACTATGTAACTCATATTTGATACCGCTAACTCATTTCTGATCCCGATAGGTCACATCATTTGAATTTTCGATTGACATGCAACAATCAATAGTCAATGCTACAAATTACACTGTGGCCAAGTCTTTTATAATCATTTTGGAACATAAAATGATACTTGACATACACCACCATTGCTTGTAGACTGTGCTTCAGTCAATCAATTATATGATCGAACTCTTTTGAATGATAAAACACGCAGGAGAAAGATTCTAGCGTCATTACGGCACATCAGCAAACTAAACGGCTTACTTTGGCATTGGGAATTTTTAAATTGCGTCGAATTACATGGTCTTTTTTGTAAAAGGTGCTTGAATACAAGATATAATGTGCAACTTACCTCCTTTTAGACGTAAACAGATCCCGCCAATGCATATCCGGATATATCCCGATAACTTCTACCGTTAGCATAGCATTTTGATATGAGTTAGATAGATTGGTGGCTGTGCGTAGGTGATACGTGGATTGTAAAATACAATAAAATTCATGCAGATATATCTCGATAGTATACAATAATAAACTACCATGTCTAAAGTGTTACCGCTGGTACAATTCTTCAATGTAGAGGATTTATCTCGAGAAGTCGTATCTAGTTTCACCAACACAGTGAGAGAAAATATAAATAAAGGTAATAACAAAATTACCGAACACCGAGCAATCTTACAAAGGGAAAGTCAAAACCCTTTATTATATAAACAGACAAAATCAGTCAACAACCGTGAAAACCGTAATAACCCTGACTTGATACAGGCATTTATATCACAAGCCTTATGTCCACCTTTTAAATCATCAACGCTGACTCCCAGAAAAGGCAAGAAATAGCTGTAGTGAATATTACCACGATGTAAAAACATTTGAACATTTATTATACCTCTATTTTAGGAGATTTTTTACAAAGACGTGCACCATTTACCATATATACGGCTTTATCGATAGCAGTGCTTGTAAACGGAAGATCACAGTGACCTTTATATCGTACTGTTATTCGTTATCACTTGTTGAACATTGTTAGCAATAAGTTTGAAAATACACCAATTAACGACAATCGTACAAGATACTGGAGAAACAGTTTTGGTAAGAAAAGGTATGCTTTTACATATCGTAAAAACTGAAGGCAACAGCTTAATGTCACTAGAAATCTTAAATAATACTTAAGAAAACTGTATATTCTGATAAAAAAAAATGTAGAAGAATTGCAGAGAGACAAACATACACAATCGTGTAGATTTACAGTGGAGGACTCCAAACATTTATTATTATCGTGTCATGTAGATATTATATAATTTGATAAAACTATCTAACTATATTGTAAATTAAGACATGCATATCGTGTCGAAAAAATGCAAACACATATTTTAGATCAAAAGGCGATCAAAATGAACGATGCAGAGCAACTGTCAAAATGATATCAACATTTTTATATATTAACGAGTCACATTTTCACGATGCTGTATTACTGAAAAAAGGTAAATTTCATTACAGAATTATAATGATAATGTAAAATTTGTTTTATAAGCTGCTTAGTATTAGATAAATCTTTGAATGTTTCAAAAAAACAGGCAGTATGTAATATGTTCACCGGTTCATTTCATGCAATATAAAGTTTTGGGTTTACACTGTTGTTCATTGATCAGTTGGACATTATTCGTTTGATCTTACTGATAGTTTCAGTATCAACTTCGTGCCATTGATACCGTGAAATATCGGTCAGTGTGGTGTCACATTATGAAGTTTTATACCGATAAATACTATGACGTCCTTTTCCAAGGTCTCGACAAACATTATCACTAGTATCCCAGGTAGTCCTATCGGACTCGCTGCAATATTTGTGAAAATGTCTGTCTCAAACTACCAAATGCCATCTATATAATACTGTCGTTGATTTCTTTTCGAGAATGGATTTCTCAGCAAAATCTCGCATCGAGGGCCAGTCCATCCCGAGACGTGATATGCGATGAGAAGCCCATTTCGAGCAAAACATATCAACAAAAGCATGTTTATCGAAGATTTGTTAAGGTGCCGTCGGTGACCTCAAGCGTGACTATACAAAACAGCGATATTATGCTCATATGACGATAGTTGTTAATATATACTGTAACGTGTAAAGATTAAAGTGAAAATGTACAAATCATCGACAATCTATGACTTATCACAGGGTAGCACTACGGACGTCAGTAGTGGAACAGGAACTGCCTACCCTTCCGGAAATCCTGAAGTCACACTCGGTTTTTACTCGATCTTAATTTGTTGTGTAATGCTTTGTAGAAAATGTTGTTCTTGTTCTTTTTATCATTTTATTGTATGTCCGTCTTCGTTCTATGATAAGTGCATTCAATGCTAAAAGAATTAAACGTGTAAGAAAACCGAAGGGGCAATTCAGAATGGACAATCTAGAGACAAAGTCAACATTGGGTACATAAGACACAGTGATCTTGTGTGCATGCATGACGGTTATCAATATAGACAGTTAAAGTTCCCCCAAAACATTGTATTTTTTTTATCGTTTTATCGTTACTGAATATAACTAATATCGACTTTTGCACTTTGAGAATTGTCTACTTTCAGTGAGATTTTTGAACGCTGGTGACATTGACGTTGCGTTGATGTTTTGTTTCTATTCAATAACACGTTGCATATATTACCTACATTAATCAAAATGCTATCAAACTGGATAATATCAGTAACTTTAAGTGATAACGGACAAAATTAATGGGATGGTTCTCTGTATGATGTTTTGTAGATCGTTGTTTGTACCTTTGTACTTTTTTCTTTTGGCCATTGTGTTGTCTGTCCATCTTTTATTTACAGATTCTGATTACCCGTTTGGTATCTTCGAACTCTTCTCTATTCATTAGTAATTTTGGCATTTACCCTTATTATAAATACTATTTCTCCTGATATTTTCATTGATCATATTGATTGCACAGCAATATGTTAACCTATTTTTGAATCAGATCACAATATTTGAATTAGAATTCATTCAAATAAAACGACTGCATCGCAAATCAACAAATATACCTCGAATTACGTAAATGTTACTTATGACAAATGTTGACGATCAGAACGAAAGGAGTTCAAGTATTTAAAGAGGTCAGCGGTAGAAATAGAAGTTAAAAGTCCTGATTGGTTAGATTACTAGTCAATCTCTTTTTATGAAAACTAAGATACACCACCCTCAGCAATGGGTGAACTCAGTAGATTTTGGCTATTCTGTTTAAGCCCTTTCGCTTTCCTGCTCCCAAAGATTTTACAATTATTTGGCTTTCTAATATTTTGTATTTGAGCGTACCTGATGAAGGTTTTTCAAGAATTTTGTCATGTATTTCTGTAGTTATCAAACATAAATTATATTTAATTGTGATTGTTGTTGATGAGACTTTTGTCGCTGACCTGATCATGAGTGTGACTAACGACAACATGTAGAAAACAAAACAGGATGTTAACATTCAAATGTAATTGATCACAATTGTTTGGAAGGTCATTACACTCCTATAATTCCGACAGTGTGTTTTGGTTTCATTTTAACTTCAATAGTTACGTTATTACGTCTGTTCCTGACATTTACATACTATTTGTCTCCAATGTTCCACTTTCTACCTGACACTGTGACAAATAGACGACTTCAATTTTGCCAATTAAATTTTCCCCCTCGTGATAGTAACATACCAACAGCTCCCTAGTATGGAGTTTATCTTACACACCTAATACTTTCAAATATTTTGACTTTGAACGTACCTGAAGAAGGTTATTCCAGGAACGTGTCGCGCGCACTAAATTTGATATTTACGTGTTTATTGTTATCATACGCCACACAGGAACTTGCTGTTCGCATTCAAATTTGCTTACCAACTTCATTCGTCGTCTTTCAAGTACCAAAGTAAACACAGGAAGGGAAACAAATGGAAATAGTAAAAAAGAACATAACTAATTAAAGAAGTATTTAAGCACATTGTATGATTAAAAGTATCACAGAAAGCTATCAATTGGGTATGGTAGGATTTAATATTATATACGTCCTGGCTGTAAGGGAGCTGACGGACGATTGTAGTGACGTCACACAATGATAGTAGCGTCACATCAGGCTCGTGATGTCATGCCATGATTGTAACGTCATAACAGGGGAGTAACGTCATAGCATGGAAGTAACGTCATATCATGGTAGTGACATTCCTCCTTTTCCGTGTAAATCAAACATCACTTAGCAACACTAAGCACATTATATGCCAATCTGGTAATGTATATTTACTGCGTTTTAATAGATAAGGAATCAAACACTATGATCTTAGTTCTTTATACTTTCGTCCCTTAATATTTGGTAGAGATAGTTAGCAGTCGTAAACATTTAGTCGCCGAAGCAAACATTTATCCGTACCTCAACAACCCACCAGAAATATTGATCTGCTTTTTCTTTCAAAAATATGTGTAAAAATGTTGTGGTTATATAATATATATATATTTTTTTTTTTATCGTCGGCTATTTTAAAATATGCGTCGTTGTTGAATATTGTTTTCTATAGGCGCATGAAAATGGAATAGATGCTATGAGGTACAATAATGTATGCTCTTCTATACCAAAGAATTCGATAAAATGGTGACACCCATTCTAATCAAAATCTCTTAAATCAACGATTTCAAAAAAAAATTCTCATTTTATCTTTCAAGAAGCTTTGACTAGTTTAACTCCGTGTTTGCATTATGAGAATCGAATATTGTTCCGACAGAGTGGACTTCTGTTAATTTTTGTTTTCATTAACAAAGGTGGCCTTGGGACAATACAATTAGCTTTACATCGTCCCTTTTTATTGAAGTGCATGTACCAAGCTAGAGAAGTGAGAGTTCATGTATATTTGCCTTCGGGGGATATGATTAGCCTATGTTTCATCAATATGACGATTGGATTGTGGACTGTGTTCCATTTTTGCTTGATCTTAATTTTATTATTTAAAGAATATTTTAATTTTTTGAACAGGTTATACGATATAACCTGGGTAACGACAGTTTAGGTTTAATAAACCGCGGTGTTGTTAGTGAACATCGTAAGCTATTGCAAACCTGTTATATTAAATGTATTGTAGCAATACAAATTGTGTTGAACCACAGAATTTAATTGATTATTTAATTATCCAACATACTTGGCTCTATCTCCTGTTATGGTAATTAAATTTTGATATATCTTTATTTGTAACACAACAGATTAAAAAAAATAATTGTTGCAGACTGTAAGACTATTGTGAAAATAATGTTTAAATAGCGGTGTTCAATAATCCACCAACATGAGAAAAGTTTGAAGATAACACGATCCCACCAAAAACCGTGGGTGAACTTAGGTGTTCCGGAAGAGTGATCATTTCCTGCTCCGCTAGTGACACCCGTCTTGTTAATTTAGTTAAAAAAACCTAGTGATAAGTCAATAATGGGGAAAGGACCTGGAAGTGTTTACGAATAATCGCATCTCAACCACGATTCGCTGAACACATAAAAAGAACAGGACATGCGACGTTTGAAATCCAGCTACTGGGGCATGCGCAACAATATGGCGGGATTAAATCCATTCATTTATCACTCGACATGTCTATTCATGATTCAAAGAAAGACTCAATTTGTACCACATATTGCTTATCAAAATACTGTAGACAAAACAACTTGCAAACCACAAAATGTCCAAATGCCACATACAGTTGATCACTCAAAAAAGGAAGCAAAAACTACGAACCAATATATGATCACAAGTGGTCGTCATCGTAATTTGATAGACATTAAGAACAACAAATTGGTCAACTTCCATTGTCATTTGATAAATGGATATTTCGATCCATCCATATATCACTCGGCATTTCTATTCATAATTCGAAGAAAGACTCAGTTTGTACCACATATCACAAGTGGTGGTCAGCGTGATATTTTAAACGGATGAAAAGTCATAAATAAGGAAATGACAGGACTGTGATCTTTCGTTATTTACGACAAACGGAATACAACCAACAATCTCTTTGCAATACATGTTTATAATACACCAGCATAGATTTGATTGACATTAAGAACAACCAATTTGGTATTTGTTTACATGATTTTGTTTTCCACAGCTGAATTGGTAGCAGTGAATATGATTAGTCTACAAACACAGGTCGTCATAAACAAACTTGGAGCAACGTAACAGCTGCATAAACATTTTTGTCATGAATACTGCTAGACCAATCAAATTAACACTAAGGTGGTTTAACGTGATAGGTTTTATTGATAAAAATATTTACTTCATAGAAATTATTTCTTTCTCAAAGTGTTCAAAAGGTCAACCTTCCATTGACATTATGTCCACCTTTTAAATCATCAACACTGATTCCGAAACAAAGCAAGAAATAGCTGCAGTGAATATTACGACGATGTCAAAACATTTGTACATCTAATATATATATTTATTTGAAGAGTTATGTAACCATGACGTGCAACCTTTACCATATAATTTGCTGATACCTGGTGAACATTGAGAGGAAAATTTCACAAGCTTTTATGTCCACCTTTCAAATCATCAACAGTGATTTCTACAAATACCAAGAAATAGCTACAATGAATATTTCCGCGATGTCAATCCATTTGTTCATGTAATATACTCCTGGAGTGATATTTTACAACAAACATCGTAACATTAGCCTTACATACAAGGATAAAGTTTAACAGGGGCACAGTAGCCCAAGACCACTAATTGGCATGGGTTCTTGAACATTTTCAGACAGTAGCCCAATTGGGTATTTTAATTTTGAATGTGCCATGTGCAAAGTGAGTTGCGATATCCACGAAAAGCCTAGAACAGTTTAATATCACAGGAAAAGTTAAAGAATATAACAAGACCGTATATTCTGACTACAATCTGTATTCATGTAGATTGGCAGAAGAGGAGAGCAAGCATTTATTATTTCCATGTCATGTGAATATTCTGTAGCTGTAAAATATAACTACACATGTATTAAGTTCGTCTGCAAATGTTGTTAATGAGAATGATGAAACAAATCATATCAAGTTAGTAATTATACTGTTCTAAAATGATAAGGTACAAACAAACTTATATTTGTATATTAGAAATAACGATATGCACATTTCTCCATACAGTGGTGATGATAGTATGGTATTACATTCCTTATTTCAAAATGTGTATTCTTTATAATTTTATGTGTGATATAAATATGATGTGAAATATCAAACAGTTCTTCTCTCTGGATATTTATGTTCTACGTAAATATATATACAGATGGTCTTATAAATATCTCAGATAATAAAATGAATGTAGATTTTAATTTCCTGGAATGTCCTAGCTTGGTTGCGAAATGTAGTTTGAAATCGTCACTTTTCCATTAGTCAACTTTCCTTTCATTAGTAGCAATATTCCAGCATTACCAGGTATGGAGTTTACATTTCACAACTCTTACGTTATTCTAGAGCTGGTGTCCGGTAGAGTGATTTTCTGGACAGAACTCAGACGCTAACGCAAAAGCTACTCAAACAAGGTTACGTTACTCCTAGGTTGAAGTCATCTCTACAATAATTCTACGGTCCTCATCACAATCTGGTTGACAGTTACGAAATATCCACATCTCAAATGACTATGGATCTTTTACATTTTACGTAGATGTTTTCTTACCGGACTTGACTGTATTCATGAGTAACATGGCAGATGTCTTATAAGAAACAGCAACTGCCTGCCTTTCGCGAGCACCTGAGTTCACCTCCGGTTTTTATGTTGTTGGTTTTTTTGTGGTATCCGTGTTGCTCATCTTTTCAGTTTTTTGTGTTGTCCTATTATGTGTCTTTACCTTCTCAGTTTAGTGTCGTGAAGTCCGTTATGATTTCCACATTAAAACGGTGTTCGGTTCGTCTTTACCTCTAGTTGTTTGTAGGAGGGTCCATGTCTTATTTGCGTTATCTGTGTTTGCTTGTTTATAGTGGTGTCCAACACATATTGTGTTATGTTTTTGTTTTCTTTGTTCTCGTCTATGTTGCCAGTTTCTCTGGATTGTCTATTTTTTTATTGCCCCTTCGACATTCTCTAGTGTTTGATTATTCTTTTCTGTCCACATTGGGAAGCTTTCTGGGAAGGGCGTAATTTTGTCTTACTGTTTTATGTTTAAATATTTCCGCTAAGCAATCCAATATCTTCAGCAGCTTCTGTTTTATAGAATTTGTGTATGGTTGGTTGGCTTGATGTTGTTTAACCCCACTTTCAACAATATTTCAGTTATATCGTGGCGGTCAGTTTTATTGGTGGAGGAAACTGGAGGACCGGGAGAAAACCACCGACCTGCCACAAGTCACTGATAAACGTTATCACCTAATGTTATATCGAATACACCTAACCCTGATCGAGATTCGAAATCACAACATCAGTGGTAATAGGCACTGATTGCATAGGCATAGTTGTAAATCCAACTACCATACGTTCACGGCCACGGCGGGCCCTGATTTATGTATGGATACTTGATAACAATCTGTTAGTTCTTTTGATAATTGATTTTCTAAATTCTTTATTTCTCTTTCTTCAATTGAATGTGATTTTTGAATAATATTAATTTTTATTGTACACATGTTAGATATACTTGTGTCAGCAACAGTTTCTGCATTGATTCCTAAACCAAACTAAACTAAACCAAATAACAAAATTACCGAACTCCGAACAATCTTACAAAGGCAGTCAAAACTCATAGGTATATAAACAGACAAAATCAGTCAACAACCGGAAAACTGTGTTCATAGTCTTTCCTTTGACCGACTAGGGAATAACCCACGATCTATCTTGCAGCAACATTGTTTGACATTAAACAGTAGTGTGATATATATATAATAAAGATCACAATTTAATGTTTGTAAAGTAGAAGAAGATTATGATCACTTTTTCATGTCGTGTAAATATTTAGACATATTTTGGAATAAAATAAATGAAATGTTAAAAAAGGTCCAATTTGAAAACAATATCAGACTTCAACATTTAGTATTTGGGTACAAAATTTTCGACAAAGAATATTTTCACCTAAATTATTTTTTAACTATATTGGCATTTACAATTTACAAATCCTATTATGTATCGGAACAAAAGACAAAGAAAATTGATGTTTATCTGTTATTTAAAAATGAATTTCAAAGAAAAATGAAGGAAAATAAATTACTAGGAATGAATTCATTGTTCAATCATATATTAAATAAACTGTGATCATAACTTATGCAATAGAATATATTAGAATAAAATAGTTTTATATATAATTATAGTTTTGAGTATTTCCCTGGATATTCAAAACAGAATTTCACAGGGATACTTCAGAGGTACTTGGACTCTGAAGTAAAAATGTAACAAGATATTTACTAAATAAAATCTGTGATATTGAAAAAAAAAAGAAAAAAAGATCACAATTAGTAGAAATGGAGGCGCTTATATGTCAACGTTCTTAGGGATTAAAATGTAACACATGTCGATATATGGTAAAACCAGGTGGGGGATTACAAGTTCATGTTGACTCGTCTCTTAGTATGTAACACATCTTATTTAAATACAGTCAAACCTGTATATAATTCAATGGAACCTGAAAATGTGCCCTTTATGAGCAGTTGCCCTTTGTATTTAAGTTAACATTATATGTCAACATTTTTGATAATGAAACTCTAACTCTAACTCTCAATTAGTTATTATATAGATACAAAATGCTTCGATTCGAGTTTAATATAAAATAAATTTAAATACACTATATTACGTATGTTCCGTAGGGATATACTATAATGTGTATCATTTCAAAAAACATGGCAAATTGAATATTTTGTATGAGAAACGGTCAAAGGAACGTAACTGTAAAGTATACAGAAAAGTATCCCCGACAACAAAATGGCGCGAAATAAAGCGAGAGCGGTAATAAAAACGATATTCCAACGAGGTTGCAACTATAGTTAATACACAGTTATTTAGAAAAAAATACAACAACAACAAAAACAACAAGTGATAACAATGCTAAATTGGAATATAAAAGCGATTTATGTATAAATATAAGGTTTATTTTTACTCGGGACTAAACCCGGATTCACAGTTTCATACTAATAAACATAAAAAATATATAATATTTAAAGACATTATTATTACCATGTTTGCGCTTCAACGTCCGATACGTTATATATATCCAATTGCAACACGCACAAGTGTTCCATAGCAAACCGACAGGAAAGGAGTATACGATATTTTGCAATGTCAATTGCAAAACACCTAATGTGGTGTACCTTCTTGTCTGTCACGTCTGCGGGTCGCAATACGTAGGAGAAAGTGTCCAACCATTCAACAAAATAATGAATGGACACAGAAGTGACCTAACCAAAAAAGATGCTCTTTCCAGTGAGTCAACACTTTGTGTCGCCGTGGCACTCATTGGATGACTTTGTCAGATCCAAAATATATAGCATTGACCACAATCCAAGTTGGAAAGAGAATCAAAGACATAAAAGAGAGAGGTTTTGGATCCACGAGTTACAAACATTACTTTCGGAGGGCAAAAACAAAAAGTCCTAAATCTTTTGTTTTTTAACTTTTTAAACAGTACCTAGTCCATAGCTAGTAGGTAAATTTCATCATTACATTTTCTTATTATTTTCATATTGTTTATAAATTAGTGTACATATATATTTGAATAATATAAATTATAAAAAGATTATGATTTACGTCACGATAACTAGTGGTCACGCACGTGACAATTTTTCAAATTAGATTACAGACGCTGATGAAGCTTGTCGGTCAAGCGAACTATCCGTCAACTTGATTATAATTATAGTCTTTTTGTAGACTTATAGTTATGTTTGTTATATTTAACTTTTTTTTTGTGTTGTGCTACATTTTAGACGTTTACATTAAAGTCTCTCATATCGAGGTAAATAAACAAAATCTCTGAAAATTTATCCAGAGCTTTCGGCGTACAACCCGGCCTTCTTCAGCGGAACTTTATTATGTTATGGTACATTTGAATTTGTCATAATGGATAACGTCACAAAGTAAATAAAATAAAAATTAGGGGAAATAGAACGCTACGTTTTTGTATAACGTCACAAAGTAAATAAAATAAAAATAACGGGAAATAGAACGTTACGTTTTTGTATTGTTTTTGTAACGTTCTATTTCCCGTAATTTTTATTTTAATTCGAATTCTTTTCACTAATTACGACATTATAGCATATTTTTTTTTAAACCTGGCTTCTTGTTCAGAACATTTTATTAGTATAAAACATCGAATATTGGCAACTTTTGATATAAACAAAAAATATCAATTCTGACAGCTTGTATGCCTTTAAGAACATTGTAATCTCGTCCGGGTAGCTTTTACTTTTGGGCACGATAGGGAGAATAACATATGAGCTGTAAAATGTAAATTCCAATAGCGGGCTTAGTGATTTAATGAAAAACAAACATTTGCACACTGTCGAAACAATTCAAAAATTTGATAAATAAATCATGAAAAGAGGCAAAACCGAAACCTCTAACACACAAATACATAACCACTCACTGGACACAAGCACTTCAATTAGAAGTGGGGGAGAGGATTAAAATATATCGATAGGCCCAAAGATCCCCTCTGAGTATAATTGAATCTCCTGTAGAAAGACATTATGAGAAAAGTCTGATGAAATATCTTCATAGTAAAATACCAATCTTTGCTTAGTATGGTTTTTATACTTTATACGCTATTCACGAACTTTTAGTTTGTATTAAGCCTTTTAACTAAGTCGCCGTCTTTTGAGTATTAAACTATTTCATTCCAAGATCTTTGAAGAATCGGGTGATAATATCTTTCTTAGCGTGTCTATGAAGATATCAACATCTTATGGAAATAAAATGATAGATATCTAATTTGGTGCACAAGAAGCGCTTCTGTAATAACCTTCATGCATTATATTTTGATTCACAGTTGACCAGTGTTCCTTATTATATTTTCCCCTGCCATTGTACACTACCTAATTTACCTGCTTTCTTTTATAAAACGACTATTATAGGTGTTAAACTAGGCATAGGTAATGCTAAAACAGTAAACCAGAGATTACGATGTACCCCGAAATCTTCTCAATGTCGAAATAAAAGAATAGTTAAAGGTGAGAGAATACCGAAGGGGCAATACAAAATGGACAATCCGGTGAAACTGTCAGCATTGGGTACTCAAGACGAGAACAAACAAAACAAAAACATAGCACAATATGTGTTGGACACCACTATAAACAAGCAAACACAAATAACGCAAATAAGACATGCACCCTCCTACAAACAACTAGAGGTAAAGACGAACCGAACACCGTTTTAATGCGGAAATCATAACGGACTTCACGACACTGAACTGAGAGGGTAAGGACACATAATAGGACAACACAAAAAACTGAAAAGATGAGCAACACGGACACCACAAAAAAAAACCAACAACATAAAAACCGGGAGTCAACTCAGGTGCTCGCGAAGGGCAGGCAGTTGCTGTTTCTTATAAGACACCTGCCATGTTACTCATGAATACAGTCAAGTCCGGTAAAAAAACATCTACGTAAAATGTAAAAGATCCATAGTCATTTGAGATGTGGATATTTCGTAGCGGTCAACCAGATTGTGATGACGACCGTATAATTATTGTAGAGGTGACTTCAACCTAGGAGCAACGTAACCTTGTTTGAGTAGCTTTTGCGTTAGTGTCTTAGTTCTGTCCAGAAAATCACTGTACTGGACACCATCTCTAGTATAATGTGCGAGTTGTGAAATGTAAACTCCATACCTGGTAATGCTGGAATATTGCTACTAATGAAAGGAAAGTTGACTAATGGAAAAGTGAAGTCACCGCGTTTGTCGTAGAAGGTAGGAGATACTGATAACAAACTAAATTTCGCAACCAAGCTAGGACAATCCAGGAAATTAAAATCTACATTCATTTCACTATCTGAGATATTTATAAGACAAAAATACTCAGGATTTTTTTTATTATTAAAACCGAAGAATTCGAAGATTAAAGAAATAACAAAAGGTAATACATTAAAAAAAGTAATAATAAATACAATGATTGTAACATAGTGTCTTACCTGTGATATTTTTTAAGTAGGAACGAAAACACATTGTTTATATATTGGTCATTATCACAAAAAAGGTGGAATGGAATTCCTCCGCCTTTTTTCTGAAATTAATCTGTGTTGGCCTTCTTTTAAACCCAAAAAAGTTAAATATGATGATGTTCTTTTATTCAAACACAGTTATTATATATGTTCAGCTTTCTCCGAAACAATATACATATTGTTGTATGTTCTATTTTGTGGGTAAGACAGGTGTCCCAGTACAGGGGATACTAACTTCCAATGCAGTTTCCTTAAATTTGAAAATCTGTATATATATTTACGTAGCACATAAGTATCCAGAGAGAAGAACTATTTGATATTTTACATCATATTTATATCACATATCAAATTATAAAGAATACACATTTTGAAAGGAATGTAATACCATACGATGACCACCAATGTATGGATAGATGTGCATATCGTTATTTCTAATATACAAATATAAGTTTGTTTGTACCTCATCATTTAAAAACAGTTTAATTACCAACTTGATATGATTTTGTTTCAGCATTCTCATTAACAACATTTGCAGACGAACTTAATACATGTGTAGTTATATTTTACAATTATAGAATATTCACATTACATGGAATTAATAAATGCTTGCTCTCCTCGTCTGCCATTCTACATGAATGCAGATTGTAGTCAGAATATACGGCCTTCTTACATTCTTTAACTTTTTCTGTGATATTAAGCTGTTCTAGTCTTTTCGTGGATATCGCAACTCACTTTGCACATGGCGCATTCAAAATTAAAATACCCAATTGGGCTACTGTCTGAAAATGTTCAGGAATCCATTATTGGTGGTCTTGGGGTCCTGTTAAACTTCATCCTCGTATGTAAGGCTACTGCAACGATGTGTGTTGTAAAATATCACTCCAGGAGTATTTTACATGCACAATTGGATTGACATCGCGGAAATATTCATTGTAGCTATTTCTTGGTATTTGTAGAAATCACTGTTGATGATTTGAAAGGTGGACGTAAAAGCTTGTGAAATTTTCCTCTCAATGTTCAACAGGTGTGAGCGAATTACGGTATGATGTAAAGGTCACTGTGATCTTCCGTTAACAAGCACAGCTATAGATAAAGCCGTAAATGTGGTAAATGTTGCACGTCTTTGTAAAATATCTCTTCAAATAAATATATATATTAAATGTACAAATGTTTTGACATCGCGGTAATATTCATTGCAACTATTTCTTGCTTTGTTTCGGAATCAGTGTTGATGATTTAAAAGGTGGACATAAGGCTTGTGATATTTTCCTCACGAGTTTTATATTTTCCCTCAGCGTGTTGACGACACTAGATACGACTATTTCTCCTCTACATGAAAGAATTGTACCAGCGGTAACACTATAGACATGGTAATTTATTAGGGTATTCCATCGACATACATCTGCATGAGTTTTATAGTATTTTTCAACCAACGTATCACCTATGTAAATGGGCTGACGTTGTGATGCTCAATGACAATGCATTTTCAATACTACTTAACCTTTATATTTGTTCTACCAATTTTTGAAATTAATGATAATGTTATGTTACACTTTATTATTGACATTCTACTAATATCAACCAACCGAACAATTACCTTTCACTTTTATTTACTGAACTTGAATATACGGGAGAACAATGACATATGATGTTGCAAATTCACGTCCTGGTTTGGGACAGGCACACACATCTATCAGTTCTGTCGTACAAACAGAAACAAATCGATAACGATACCACACGTGTACATGACCACACACTTGCCTGGGCTGGTACATGAACTTCAAAGTAATAAAAACATAGATATCAAATTTAGTGCGCACGATTTAAAAGTCTTTGAGAGCAAGTAAGCCAAAGGGCCTAAACATGATAGCCAAATGACAATGACGTTTTGCCAAGCACAAATTTACATGGGCGGAAAAATGGAAAATAAGGGTAATAACAAAATTACCGAACTCCGAACAATCTTACAAAGGGAAAGTCAAAACTCATAATTATATAAACAGACAAAATCAGTCAACAACCGGAAAACTGTGAAATCCGTAATGACCCTGACTTGGTACAGGCATTTCTAAAGAAATGGTGGGTTGAATCAGATTTTAAGGCGCCAAACCTCCCTCTCTCATTACGGTTCAAAGGTTCCGGCTGTCACTATAACAGTATTTAAATACAGGAACAAAATAGGTAAAATAGTTGTCAAAGCAGTACCACGTAAATGTCAAAAATATTTTTACGTCACACATTGACAAAAAAATATCCTTGACATTTTTTTTACTTCTTTATCTTTATGCATTTTCACTATATGAAAAAGCATCGCTAATAATTTTTTCTGCAGAGACGGAATATATTTCGACAAGATCTTGGTATCGGTATATAAACTGTTTAAGAGATCGAATAAGGCGAATGTTTTTATAGCCCTGGTCCGGTAGCCTGTTTCTCAGATGAAGATGACGTTTCAGGAAATCAGAATAATTGCTACTGGCCCTTGCATAGCGAATCAATTGCGAGATGTAAACACCATATGCAGGAGAAGCTGGTATATTGCTGCACATGTTTGGAAAATTTATGATTTTAAAATTGAAGTCGTCCCGCTTATCATAAATTTTAGTACTGAGTTGACCACTGTCGTCAAATTCGAGGTATAAGTCCAAAAATGATGCGGACGAAGCTGTATCGGTGGTCTCTTTAACTTCCAGCTCTTGAGGATATATCAATGGAAGACATTCTGCAAATCTAGAATTATTGATAGATAAAACGTCATCAATATACCTGTATGTGAAATTAAAGGCTCTAGCCTCATGAATCTTCTTATCTTTTACAAGCTTTTGAAGAAAGGCCGACTCATATGAGTATAAAAATAAATCGGCTAGAAGAGGGGCACAATTCGTACCCATTGGTATGCCGACGACCTGCTGAAACAGTGTCCCTCCAAAGGAGACAAATATGTTATCGATGAGGAACTCCAGCATACTGATCACTTGTTCCTCGGAGTAGCATGTTTTACCTTTTTGAATTTTATTTGAAAAATATGTGGAATTGTAACCTAACACAACACATTTTGAGCCATAGTTTCTATGGCTAAAAGCTTTATGAATTGTTTCTTTTAAGCGGGTTTTTAATTTGTCATGCGGTAGGGTGGTATATAGAGTTGAAAAATCAAAAGTTTTGATGGAGGATACCTGAGAGAAAGATCTTGATTTCAGGTTATCCAAAAGATCTTTAGAGTTTTTCAAAATCCACATGTGATTTATGCCACTACGCGAGTAAACAGTTTCACAATATTTCTGTTGTCCCTCTTTTACTGCAGACAGAATCTTTGTCAGGTGAATCGACAATTCTTTCGTCGAACAAGTTGATGATCCCGCTATGTACCTTTTTTTGCATGGTGTCTTATGGAGTTTAGGTATCCAATATAAATAGGGTAAATCCTCAGACTCTTTACCAGAGGGAATGTTTAAAGAGGTCATGAATGATCTGTGGTTAGCTAGGATTTCATCTTTGTCGAACAAAGTTGGTTTGTATGTGGTATTACTAGAGGTGTTGCTATTTATACCTAATTCCTTGATTAGGCATTCGAAGTAATATGATTTACATACAAACACGATATTGTTGGAAGCCTTGTCCGTAGGAACGATAACATATTTGTCATGAAGAGAGGAAAGACACTTAACAGCTTCTTGGTCTTTAAATACAGACTTAGGTCGACTATTAACACAATTTTTGAGTTTGTGAATCCGACCTTGTACTGGAGACCTAATTGTTCTAACCCAGTCTAACTCGGGATCTTGGTCTACTTCTCTCTTTATCCACCTTCTGGCATAATCTTCAACAGCATCCATAATTATCTTGAAATTATGTTTCCAATTGATGTGTTGAGGTTGTCTGAATTTAGGACCATGAGAAATCACCTTTCGGAGACTCTCATGTTGAATGATATTCAGATCACCAGTGATTACATGTCCAGATGGGTTGTATTGAAAAGAAGAGTGGGAGCAGTCACAAGTTAGAGGGTTCTTAAGGTACTCTTCTATGTTAATATCTTGCAATGCTTCTTTGTAGGTGAAAATTTTACGGCCAATGCTGTTAGTGTAGCTATAGGAGACAATGGGAACAGATTGATTTTTGAAATATGGTGGAATTTCTTTTACGACCTCTTTTCTATTAAGAATGTTGCTGGTGTTAATAGCATCGATTCCTTTGCTAGCAAACGGAATATGGAGGAATTTTCTGCTGTTATCATGAAGAGGTTCAGATCGAACTGGTTTAAAAAGACGAAAGGACGCCACGTCACATATAATACTAGACAATCTGTACTTAGGAGAAAAAGGATCTACGCCTCCTTTGTCAAGTCCAAAATCCCTAAGATCTTTGGGGTAGTGTACAGGTAGTGAAAATAAGATTGTACGAATATGATGAATTCCAAGAGGTTTCTGTATATTAGAAAGTAAATCATTAAAAGTATCTTGTAACGTTCTTGGTTTAGAGGACTTTTTAACATTAGGATGTTGAATTCTTTTATGACCATGGCTACGTTTAGTTCTTGGAATAGTATTAAAAAGGCTCATCACGTTGATTTCGTTGCATCCAGGACTTGACAAATTTCCCACTCCTTTGATGTTATCATTGCAACCGTAAGGCATTGCAGTGCCTAATTCTTTTATCCAAAACAACTCTCTATCGGTACGGTAAGGTATACTAAGCATAGGACTGTTTGTATGATGGTAAATCTTCTCGATGATTCGAACTTTCATAGTCAAACAGCGGTCATGACCCGGTTGATTGAAATGATTATACAAAATCCTGTATTTGGGATCTTTTGCATCATATCGATGTTGGCTCATCCTACTTCGCAATGTTTGACGAGTTTCACCAACATACAAAAGTCCACAGAGTGTACATTCTATGCTGTAAATGACATTTTTAGTATAACAGTCCAGCGGGAGTTTCTCTCCCTATAGAGAATTAGCGTCCGTTGTTCGATGCATCATTTTCGGACCTCATTCGATACAATCTTGTAAAGACCATTGTGGAAGGCTGTTGGGACGTGACGCACAATGAATAACATTTACTCGTAACTGTAGGGTGATAACCGAATTTATTCCAGAAGCAGATCACAAGATGGAATATATATATATATATATATATATATATATAAGGTCTAAGGGAATCTACCCAACAGAGAACTTAATGAGTAACGGATCGTCGAGACATGACGATGCAGCACAAACAAAATAAATTATAGAAGTCTAGAAGATTGTACAACGATACCGATAAAGATGTTGCACAAAATATATTGACAAATATATATATATATATATATATATATATATATATATATATAAACGTCTAGAATGTAGCACAACAGCACACAAAAAAGCTAAAATATAACAAAAATAACTATAAGTCTACAAAAAGACTATAATTATTATCAAGTTGACGGATATTTCGCTTGACCGACAACCTTCATCGGCGTCTGTAATCTGATTTGAAAAATTGTCACGTGACCACCAGTTATCGTGACGTAAATCATAATCTTGAACTTTATACTTTATATTATTCAAATATATATGTACACTAATTTATAAACAATATGAAAAGAATGAAAAAATGTAATGATGAAATTTACCAACTAGCTAAGGACCAGGTACTGGTTAAAAAGTTAAAAAAACAAAAGATTTATGCATTTTTGTTTATGCCCTCCGGATGTCATGTTTGTAACTCGCGGATCCAAAAACTCTCTCTTTTATGTCTTTGATTCTCTTTCCAACTTGGATTGTGGCCAATGATATAAATTTTGGATCTGACAAAGTCATCCAATTAGTGCCCCGGCGGCACAAAGTGTTGACTCACGGGCAAGAGCATCTTTTTTTTAAGGTCACTTCTGTGTCCATTCATTCTTTTGTTAAATGGTTGGACACTTTCTCCTACGCATTGCGACCCGCTGACGTGACAGTCAAGGAGGTAAACCACATTAGGTGTTCTGCAATTGACATTGCAAAAGATCTTATACTCCTTTCCTGTCGTCTTGCTATGGAACACTTGTGCGTGTTGCAATTGCATATATATATTACGCATCGGACGTTAAACCTCAAGATGGTAATAATAATGTCCTTAAATATTATATATTTTTTTTATGTTTATTAGTATGAAACTGTGAATCCGGGTTTAGTCCCGAGTAAAAATAAACCTTATATTTATACATACATCGCTTTTATATTCCAATTTAGCTTTGTTATCACTTGTTGTTTTTGTTGTTCTATTTTTTTTTAAATAACTGTGTATTAACTACAGTGGCAACCTCGTTGGAATATCGTTTTTATTACCGCTCTCGCTTTATTTCGCGCCATTTTGTTGTTGGGGCTACTTTTCTGTATACCTTACAGTTACGTTCCTTTGACCTTTTCTCATACAAAATATTAAATTTGCCATGTTTTCTTAAATGAAACACATTGTAGTATATCCCTACAGAAAACACGTAATATAGTGTATATAATGTTATTTTATATTAAGCTCGAATCGAAGCATTTTGTATCTATATAATAACTAATTGCGAGTTAGGGTTAGAGTTTCATTATAAAAAATATAAACATACAATGTTAACTTGAATACAAAGGGCAACTGCTCATAAAGGGCACATTTTCAGGTTCCATTGAATGCCTTATATCTACAGGTTTGACTGTATTTAAATAAGATGTGTTACATACTAAGAGACGAGTCAACATGAACTTGTAATCCTCCACCTGGTTTTACCATATATCGACATGTGTTACATTTTAATCTCTAAGAACGTGGACATATAAGGGCCTCCATTTCTACTAATTGTGATCTTTATTATATATATATATCACACTACTGTTTAATGTCAAACAATGTTGCTGCAAGATAGATCGTGGGTTATTCCCTAGTGGGTCAAAGGAAAGACTATGAACATAGTTTTGAATGCATCCCCGTTAAGAACACAGCATTAAGGATTAATATCAGAAACTGATAAAGAACCCAACAGAGTAGAAAATAACACTGAAAAGAAAATATATTGTTTGGTTTAGGAATTAATGCAGAAACTGTTGTTGACACAAATATATCTGACATGTGTACAATAAAATTTAATATTATTTGAAAATCACATTCAATTGAAGAAAAAGAAATAAATAATTTAGAAAATCTATTATCAAAGCACCTAACAGATTTTTATCAAGTATCCATACATAAATCAGGGCCCGTCGTGGTCGTGAATGTATGGTAGATGGATTTACAACTATACATATGCAATCAGTGCCTATCACCACTGATGTATTGAGTTCGAATCTCGATCAGGGTTAGGTGTATTCGATATAACATTAGGTGATAACGTTTATCAGTGACTTGCGGTCCTTCGGTTTCCTCCACCAATAAAACTGACCGCCACGATATAACTGAAATATTGTTGAAAGTGGCGTTAAACACCATCAAACCAACCAATCATACACAAATTATATAAAACAGAAGCTGCTGAAGATATTGTATTGCTTCGCGGAAATATTTAAGCATAAAACAGTAACACAAAGATTACGACCTTCCCGGAAAGCTTCCCAATGTGGACAGAAAAGAATAATTAAACACTAGAGAATGCCGAAGGGGCAATCAAAAAATTGACAATCCAGAGAAACTGGCAACATAGACGAGAACAAACAAAGTAAAAACATAACACAATATGTGTTGGACACCACTATAAACAGGCAAACACAAATAACGCAAATAAGACATGCACCCTCCTACAAACAACTAGAGGTAAAGACGAACCGAACACCGTTTTAATGTGGAAATCATAACGTACTTCACGACACTAAACTGAGAGGGTAAAGACACATAATAGGACAACACAAAAAACTGAAAAGATGAGCAACACGGATACCACAAAACAAACACATAAAAACCGAGGGTGAACTCAGGTGCTCGCGAAAGGCAGGCAGTTGCTGTTTCGTATTATAAGACACCTGCCATGTTACTCATGAATACAGTCAAGTCCGGTAAAAAACATCTACGTAAAATGTAAAAGATCCATAGTCAGTTGAGATGTGGATATTTCGCAACGGTTAACCAGAATGTGATGACGACCGTAGAATTATTGTAGAGGTGACTTCAACCTAGGAGCAACGTAACCTTGTTTGATTAGCTTTTGCGTTAGTGTCTGAGTTCTGTCCAGAAAATCAGTGTACTGGACACCAACTCTAGAATAATGTACGAGTTGTGAAATGTAAACTCCATACCTGGTAATGGTGGAATACTGCTACTACTGAAAGGAAAGTTGACTAATGGAAAGTGAAGTCATCGCGTTTGTCATAGAAGGTAGGAGATACCAATTTCAAACTACATTTCGCAACCAATCTAAGACAATCAAGGAAATTACAAACTACATTCATTTTACTATCTGAGATATTCATAAGACCAAAATACTCAGGATTTATTTTTATTATTAAAACCGAAGAATTCGAAGACTAAAAAAATAACCAAAGGTAATACATTAAAAAATATATAATAAATACAATGATTGTAGCATAGTGTCTTACCTGTGATATTTTTATGTAGGATCGAAAACGTATTGTTTATATATTGGTCATTATCACAAAAAAGGAGGAGTGGAATTCCTCCGCCTTTTTCTAAAATTAATCTGTGTTGGCCTTCTTTTAAACCCTGAAAAGTTAAATATGATGATGTTCTTTTATTCAAACACAGTTATTATATATGTTCAGCTTTCTCAGAAAAAATATACATATAGTTGTATGCTCTATTTTGTGGGTAAGACAGGTGTCCCATAACAGTAGATACTAACTTCCAATGCAGTTTCCTTAAATTTGAAAATCTGTATATATATTTACGTAGGACATAAATACCCAGAGAGAAGAACTATTTGATATTTTACATCATATTTATATCACATATACAATTATAAAGAATACATATTTTGAAATAAGGAATGTAATACCATACGATGACCACCAACGTATGGAGAGATATGCATATCGTTATTTCTAATATACAATTATAAGTTTGTTTGTACCTCATCATTTAAAAACAGTATAATTACCAACTTGATATGATTTGTTTCAGCATTCTCATTAACAAAATTTGCAGACGAACTTAATACATGTGTAGTTATATTTTACATTTGCAGACTATTCACATTACATGGAAATAATAAATGCTTGCTCTCCTCTTCTGCCAATCTACATGAATACAGATTGTAGTCAGAATATACGGTATTCTTACATTCTTTAACTTTTCCTGTGATATTAAGCTGTTCTAGGCTTTTCGTGGATATCGCAATTCACTTTGCACATGGCGCATTCAAAATTAAAATACCCAATTGGGCTACTGTCTGAAAATGTTCAGGAATCCATTATTGGTGGTATTGGGCTCCTGTTAAACTTCATCCTCGTATGTAAGGCTAATGCAACGATGTTTGTTGTAAAATATCACTCCAGGAGTATTTTACATGCACAATTGGATTGACATCGCGGAAATATTCATTGTAGCTATTTCTTGGTATTTGTAGAAATCACTGTTGATGATTTGAAAGGTGGACGTAAAAGCTTGTGAAATTTTCCTCTCAATGTTCAACAGGTATCAGCGAATTATGGTATGATTTCAAGATCACTGTGCCATCGACATACATCTGCGTGAGTTTTATAGTATTTTCCATCCCACGTATCACCAATGTAAATGTGCTGACGTTGTGATGCTCATTGACAATGCATTTCCAATACCACTTAACCTTTATATTTGTTCTACCAATTGTTAATGATAATTTTATTTTACATTTTATTATTGACATTTTACCAATATCAACCAATCGAACAATCACCTTTCACTTTTGTTTACTGAACTTGAATATACGGGAGAACAATGACATATGATGTTGGAAATTCACGTCCTGGTTTGGGACAGGCACACACATATATCAGTTCTGTCGTACAAACAGAAACAAATCGATACCCATAGCACACATGTACATGGCCACACACTTGCCTGGGCTGGTATATGAACGTCAAAGTAATAAAAGCATAGATATCAAATTTAGTGCGCACGGTGCGTTTCTGGAATTCATTTATCAGGTACGCTCATAATCAAAAGATTAAAATGTTAAATAGCTTAAAAGTCTTTGAGAGCAAGTAAGCCAAAGGGCCTAAAGATGATAGCAAAATTTGGCTAAGTTCACCCTTGTCCTGAGTGAGGAGAACCTTAGTTTTCACATATTACTTAATTTAGAAACTGTAAATTTCGACAAACAACGTAGCCGTGATATGTCCCCGAATATCATCTCCTTGATGAAAGGTTGTCGTCATGTAAGTTTATTCTGTATGTGAATAAAATGTAAATCCTCATTTATGTTTAAATATTTCCGCTAAACAATCCAATATCCCAACTTCTCTTTTCATATATATCTTCAGCAACTTTTGTTTTATATAATTTGTGTATGGCTGGTTGGCTTGATTAAGAAATAATTCATGGCAGGCGTAGAGTTGTGCAAATTTACACATGGGCTGGGCCTTTATATTCGAATTTTACCTCGAGCGACAGCGAGGGGTAAAATCTAAGAATATAAAGGCCCAGGCCATGTGTAAATTTGCACAACTCTATGCCTGCCATGAAAATATTTCGATCCTAATAAGACAAATACGGTAATTTTTAACCATTCGTGAACTGTATACACACGGCATTTGGTGGCTGTTCCATTTACCTCCTTCGGAAATTTTGAATTGATCTTGAATTATTTGTATTTGAACGAGATATTTTAAAACAAATATATGGATGTTAGCAGGACAAACATATTTATTGTGTATTTTCCAACATAGATTCGATTGAACAATTCCTGCGTAAAAATATTAAAAAAAAATCATTTCGAGCACTAACAAGATGGCGGAGCGGAGTTGTCAAGCATAATATCGAACACTTTAACAGTTGTTAATAATGGACAATTATTGTTAGATATGAAATCAAAAAAAATAAATGTCAATCATAAAAAAAGATTGTATTGTTGACATAAAAAAAATTCCGGAAACAATGCTTAAGACAACCATCTATCGACTTTCACTTTTGTAATATATCGTCATCCTGTGACGTTGTTTACAAGGGATGCTGATTGACACAAGCTGGTTACTGATTTATTTTACGATTTTGTGAGCATTTTACTTGTTTGAATAGCAAAATTCAAAATGCCATCAAATTGGAAAATATCAGTAACTTAATTACATCACCGTCTAGTTATCAATGTATACGTAGGAAAACAAGGTTAGTACATTTTGTTATTACTTATTCATGGCCGACACATATCAAAGGAATGTATGTGTGCGTACTGGGGATCCCCAAATGTAAATTTTCAAAACAAATGACAAAAAAAATACTTAGTTGCAGGATATTTATTTATAACTGACGGGGAATTTTTATTTTAAGGACTTTAAAAATACGCTATATGCCAGTGTTTTGTTTGTTTACACTCGGTCGTCACGGTAATATCACAGCGGCAGTCACAATGGAACAGCCAGATCTGTTGTGTACTGCACTTGCCCTAAATATAGAGTTGTTGAGTATTATCGTGTGTGTCGTTTTCTAGACGTCATATTAGAATGGTGTTTAACGCCACACTTTCAACAATATTTAATGTATATCGTGGCAGTCAGTTTTATTGGTGGAGGAAACCAGAGGACCCGGAGAAAACCACCGACCTGTCGCAAGTCACTGAGAAACTTGATCACCTAATGTTATATCGAATACACTTCGCCCTGATCAAAATTCGAACTCACAATATCAGTGGTAATGGGCACTAATTACATGGGTATAGTTGTAAATCCATCTACCATACGTTGACGGTCACGATGGCCCCTAATTTATGTATGGATCCTTGATGCAAATATCTTAGGTGTTTTTCTCATTGTTTTTCTAAATTCTTTGTTTCTTTTTCTTCAATTGGAAGTGATTTTTTAATAATATTAATTTCTATTGTACACATGTCAGGTATATTTGTGTCAACAACAGTCTCTGCTTCAATTCCTAAACCAAACAATAGATTTTCTTTCAGATTAATTTTCTTGTCTGTTGGGTTCTTTTTCAGTCTCTGATCTTACTCCTAAATGTTGGGTTTTTAACGGGGATGCATTCAATGCCATGTTTGTAGTCTTTGCTGTGACCGACTAGGGCATAGCTCACGATCTACCTCACACGAGACCAGCACGATTCACACTGGTCGGGGACGCTAGCCATTACAGCATCGATGTCGTTGCAGCATTATTGTTTGACATTAAACAACATTGTGATATATATAAAAAAAAAAGATCACAAGTAGTAGAAACAGATGTGCACATAGTTGTCAACGTTCTTAGAGATTAAAATGTAACACATGCCGCGATTATATGGTAAAACCAGGCGGGGCGATACAAGTTCAGTATGTAACACATGTTATTTAAATACAGTCAAACCTGTATATAATTCCATGGAACCTACAAATGTGGCCTTTATGGGCAGTTGTCCTTTGTATTCAAGTTAACATTGTATGTTTATATTTTTGATAATGAAATCCTAACACTAGCCCTCAATTATTTATTTGCTTCGATTCGAGTTTAATATAAAGTTATTTTAAATACACTATATTACGTGTGTACCGTAGGGATATACAATAATGTAAATCGCTTCAAAAAACATGACGAATATAATATTTTGTACGAGAATCGGTCAAAGGGACGTAACTGTAAAGCATACAGAAAAGTAGTAAAGACAGCGAAATGGCGTGAAATAAATATTTTATTAGTAAATATATAATAACATGTATTTTAATTATAATCAATGCTATATTAATGTCTTTCAGATGAATGGCTGGATTAATGGTTTAACAGTGTACAATGTACATGTGATGTTTGAAATAAGTGCAAAGACTATATATGAAAGAAATAATTGCATAAAAACCTATGAACGTTTTATAAAGATCTGATTAAACAAAGGACATTTTTCAAGAACAATCACTCAGTTGATGCATACAGGCCAGGGGTATGTGAATCAGTTTCAAATGGAATTGCACAAAATAAAAAATGTACTGTAATCCTGATCAACAGTGAGTAGAATTCCAGCAGATAAAACACTAGTTTCAACTGACAAATCATACAACTTTGTTGGAATTTTGCAAAAGAAAAAAATGTTTTAAAAAAAGATGCAAAATGATTGGAGGAAGTGACTGAATACAATTATTCCAAATGGTTAAAACAAATTATATAGATATTTTGTGGTGTCATAAAGAATTCAGAATATAAAAAATTATCTATAATTTTAAAGTGACTTGATGCAATAGCAGGAATATGTGTTATTTTCACCTTGAAGAAATCTACTATCTGATATGTTGAAGTAATTGATGTGAATTAATTGAACATTTAATATGAAGAAATTTTATAATAAAATATATGTAGTAATCTTAGAGTTTGATGTTCAAACTGTACTGAGTTATTTAACCATATAAGTGTGTTTAGTAAAGATTGTGGTGTGTGACTGCCCAGAACATTTCTGTTATAAAGGATGTTAATTTCCTCATCTGTTGGAGGGCATGCCCTCTTTGGTTTATTCCCTTTGTCCTGTAGTTTTAGTTGCTTTTGTTTTGTTTTCAAAGCTTCCCTGTCAAGTTATAAATGATTCGGATTTGTTTAAGATTTTTGTTTTGTTTTTTATTGACTTCTAGGATTTTTGTTATCGTAAAATATGTATAAAAAATATGAAATTTTAGAATTATTAGTTTCATTTTGTCGGTTTGTAAATTTATAAATAGTGAGAACGAAAACAGTTATTAGAAAAAGACGACGTCGATTATTGACATTGGTTACGGTTAATATTTTAACTCCTTCACAGGAGAGCAAAAACACAAAAAAGTAGTTCCGGAATCTATGGGCGGGGCTTAAAAGTTTATTCGTAGGTTTAAAAGTTTATTCGTAGGCTTCAAAAGTTTATTCGTAGGCTACGAATAAAGCAAAAATTTATTCGTGTGGTATATTTGTACAGCAAATGTACTGATTGCAGGATAAATATTTATATTATATCGTGGCGGTCAGTTTATTTGATGGAGGAAACCGGAGTATCCGGAGAAATCTACATATCTGTCACAAGTCACTGACAAACTTTATCACATAATGTTGCATCGAGAATACCTCGCCACAAACGGGATTCGAACTCCATCACAACTTTAGTGGTGATAAACACTGATTGCATAGGTAGTTGTAAATTCATCGGAACCTGAAAATGTGCCCTTTATATTCAGGTTAACATTGTATGAGTGACATATTTTTGATAATGAAATTCGTCAATTACTTATTGTATTTATTGTAGATAAAAAAAATTTCGATTCGAGTATAATGTAAAATCCGTTAAATAACACTATATTACGTGTGTATCATAGGGATATACTATAGTGTGTAACGCTTCAAAAAGCATGGCGAATATGTATGAGAAACGGTCAAAGGGACATTACTGTAAATCGTATAGCAAAGTAGCCCCCGACAACGAAATGGCGCGAAATAAAGCGAGCGTGAAAATAAAAACGATATTGCCACTGTAGTTAATACACAATTATTAAACAAATACAACAACAAAAAACAACAAAAAACAACAACAAGTGATAACAATGCTAAATTAAAATATAGAAGTGATGTATGTATAAATACAAGAATTATTTTTACACGGCACTAATCCCGGATTCACAGTTTCATACTAATAAACATCCAGAAAAACAAATCTAATATTTACAGACATTATTACTACCATCTTTGCGTTTCAACGTCCGATAAGTTTATATATATATATCTCTGCTTCCGGAATGAATCACATACAGGATTTTTAGGATTTATTTTTAGTTAAAATATATAGGAAAATCAGTCAATTTTTATTTGTTGTGCTAAATTATATACAAATAAAAATCACTCAAAACAACATAATGAGTAAATAAACCAAAAAAAATATTGTTTTGGTTGATTATGCAGAGATTATTTTTTTTTACATTTCCCAATACTTTTGACAGATGACTGTAGTACAGAAATTACAGTAAAATTTATTGTTGTATAGAGTAACTTCGACAATTTATGTAACCTCAATACGCTTAGAATCAAAACATTTAGAAAACAGAAAATCAAAGAATTTAGAGGGCTAACAGAGAAATGAAAGAGCCTAAACTGTACGATTTCCGTTAGGACGGTTACACTTTGCAAGTTCTTCATACTGATAGCAAATATAATAAAGATAAAATCCTAAAATATTTAATTTGCGAACATTATTTACTGATTAATGCAGATTCATTCAGAAATTTTTTACGTATACAACATATTCATTGTTCACTTGGTATTTCCCTTATCGTACCCCAATTTTGTCAAAATACGGGTTTTTTTTACAATTAACTTTATTTCTCCTCTCTCGAGCTATGCACACATTACTAACGTACTTTTCTTTTTCAAAGCCATGCGAAATAACCACTTTTTATCGGGAAAACATTTGAAATAAAAGAATAATATAGTGAGAAAAGAGTACATGGGCTTACCTCTTCCATCGCTGTTTATTTATAGTTGGAACAACACGATCATTCGGCAATTGTATACGGCCGAGTAGTTACGATTGGATCATTCGACAGACTCCGTAAATTTGCCGATAATTAATCAGTCGCCATCTTTTGATGCAGCCTCCTGGAATTCGTCAACAAATATCGTTCTTTCTCACATATATCAACACGAAAATGAGCTAAAACATTATTTTATTAAATATAAAGCATGTATAGTACATTTTTTGGAGAATGCAGCTCATTAGAAAACCGAAGTATCCGGAGAACATCACTGACCTGTGTCTTACTATTCTAAACCATTTTCGGTAGTATTCAAATATTTTGTAGGATCAGACTGACGAAAAATCTTTCAAAACCTTTGTACACGGAACCACTGTCATATTTGGTCATTTTGTAATGATATGCATGCATATTAAATTAACCAATGCTTAAGCTGTAAATAATAGCTTAAGGATACGATATGCTATATATTTTTCGTAGTGTTGGAAAAAAGGTGGATATATTCTGTCCCCGAGTACCTGTGGCCAAATATTCTCTTCTCTTACTATGCAAAAAAATCTTCTTTTCTATATTTTTTTCACAATGTATCTATAGATATTTTGTATAATTTCTGCTTTTCTTCTTTTGGGTAGTAAGATGAATAAACAAATGGGTACTGATAGAAATAATTAACACTAACAGAAATAAGGAAAATCTAATGCGTTCCATGTTCCTTGCGAGCACATCATGGTTAGAAAGTGTTTGATACTTAGCCAAATAAATAATAAATGCAAAAATTGTATAAAAATGAAAAATGTTAATGTTCAACTATCTTTTCTTATCAGAAACATATGAGCCGCTGGCAAGGGACACATGCCCTCACCCCTCCCCCTTTTGGCAAACATTTTAAAAAGCTGGATTTTAGTATAGAAGCATGCATTCAAATAACATGTATTTTAATTTCATTTAATTTTTCTGGTCCACCCTCAAAGCTAGTCCCTCACTTTCTGGTTCACTCCTACTCATCTGTTAATTCAATGCATGTCTAGTCACCATCCAAAAAAAATTTCCGAGATAGAAAAGGTATAGGGAGTTAAAACTGACCAACATCTAAAATAAAAAAAAAATAATTAAAAAAAATATTGATGACATTTTCATCTTTGCGTGTCAGTTGTGACCCAAATACGATTTCAATGTTGACCTTTACTTGTTGCAACGGAAAATATGACGTGATAAAAAAAATATTAACATGACGATGAATGGTGGCCAGATTCGTTTTTATTTACGCATTTATTGTAGGACTTTAGGAATATTGTGGTACATGTACAAATAATCTTGGAGACAGGAATTGCGTTTGGATTTCTTTTAAACTGGTAAGTCATATACTGTATACAGTAACGAAATGTCAATATAAATCTGGAGTTCGACAGTGAAATGCAGTTGGGTGTGACATAAAATGTTCATTCGTCAAAAAATGACCAGATTCGAGTTGTCTTAAGAGTCTTTTCACAGTGATGAAAAAAATGAACAGTTGTTGTCCTTAACCTGATAGTCCATGTTAACATAAAGTCCTTTCAGTACGCCAGTGTTGTAATTTATCAACGTTTTGATCGATCCGAGTAAATATTAGACCACCCGCGTGGATTCTGCAAAAAATAAAACAAAACAAAAACACACCAAGGCGAGTTTTTTCTACATCGGCTGCAAATGGTCAAAACAATAAATTTGATATTTTCTGAAAATATTGTAGTTCAAAATTAAGTCAAATTTATTCTATAATCATCTTTTATTAATCCGTAACTAGAAAGGTTTTTATCTACTAATCTGGACACGCTTGAAAAAAGTGGTGTGTTTGTTTACATGTCGTCACGATTTACGGAATTGATGCAGTTTGCAAATGAAATAGATGTCGTTTTGAAATATATTGACTTGGGAATGAAAATACAAGATTTTAATTAAAATTCCGCGAAATGTTGTGGACGACTTTGGCCTATGAATAACATGACGTCATGACTTTGATAGCTAGATGTCATTCTGATTAATTTAACAATGTAAGCACCTTTTATTGTCTTTTGTTACTTAAATACGATTTTTAGAAGTTCATGATATCATTTTAGTTCTAAAATCATTTATTGGAGACTTTTTTTTTTATTTTTGGCATTCTCTCCGTGACTGCCAACTTTTATCAACTTCCGGACGAAAGGATTTCAATCTCATCATTAGGCAGATTGTGCGTTGCATGCGCATGTCCATGTTGCTGTAGAGCTCTATGTGCTCGCTAATAAGGATCACAATTAGTAGAAATAGAGGCCGTTATTATGTCAACGTTCTTAGAGATTAAAATGTAACACATGTCGATATTATAAAACTAGGTGGGGCGATACAAGTTCATGTTGACCCTTACTTTGCTACACATCTTATTTAGACACAGTCAAACCTGTTTGGTGTGGTTTGTTTATGGTATTTAACGCCACTTTCAACAATATTTCTATCATATCGTGGCGGTCAGTTTTATTGGTGGAGAAAACCGGAGTATCCGGAGAACATCACTGACCTGTTGCAAGTCTCTGACAATCTTAATCACATAATGTTGCATAATATTTATTTTTACTCAACACTAAGTCCGAATTCACAGTTTTATTCAAATTCTAATATTTAAAGAATATTATTAATATATTTGCATTTCAAAGTCCGACCCTTTCTCCATATCTCCATATACCTCACGTGCTCTGCTGCCGGAATGAATCACATACAGATTCGGTTATCGCCCTACAGTTACGAGTCAATGTTATTTATCGTACGTCACATCCCAACAGCCTTACACCATGATCTTTATAAGAATGTATCGACATTTCTTGAGGTGCGAAAATGATGCATCGAACAACGGACGCTAAATTCCCCATAGGGAGATATGCGGCCCACTTTCCATCCTACCCTCATGTAAAAATGTGCTTGCCAACACGTTATTGTCTTTAGCAACTCATAATGGAAACAACAATTTTCGTAGAAACAGACAAGTCTGAAAACGATTAAAGATATGAAACAAATGAAGCAAAGCAAGAGAACCTCAGAAAGTCGATATGTTGTGTACTTTTCTTTACAATCTGTTAATCTAAGAGTATGTACAAGCTAAAGAGTGGATACTGACATATACAAAAATGACAAAGGTCAGCCTTTACTTTCCTTGATAAAAGGTCAAACACATTGTAGCTATTAAACAATTATATATCAAGGTCCATAAAACTAGTTTAACCTCGTCACTTTTTTTTTAGGTGTCTTTGTCAAGCCAGGAAATTGAGAGGTCATGTATTTGTATATAATGGTTATCGATTTTGCCTCTTAATATGATTCTTCTATTGGCTTGAACCCACGATCTACCGTACACGAGGCACGTACGCTAACCATTACACCACCTATCTAGTTACAGTAACTATGTTTGACATTAAGCACCAATGTGATGTATACATAATAAAGATCATAATTAGTAGAAATGGAGGCCCTTATTATGTCAACGTTCTTAGAGATTAAAAGGTAACACATGCCGATATTATAAAACTAGATGGGGCGATACAAGTTCATGTTGACCCTTACTTTGCTACATATCTTATTTAGATGCAGTCAAGCCTGTTTGGTGTGGTTTGTTTATGGTATTTAACGCCTCTTTCAACAATATTTCTATTATATCGTGGCGGTCAGTTTTATTGGTGGAGAAAACCGGAGTATCCGGAGAACATCACTGACCTGTTGCAAGTCTCTGACAAACTTAATGACATAATGTTGCATCGAGTACACCTCGCCGCGAACGGTGTTTGAATTCACAACTTTAGTGGTGATAGACACTGATTGCATAGGTAGTTGTAAATCCATCGGAACCTGAAAATGTGCCCTTTATATTCAGATTAACATTGTATGAGTGACGCATTTTTGATAATGAAATTCGTCAATTACTTATAGTATTTATTATATAGATAGAAAATTGTTTCGATTCGAGTATAATATAAAATCAGTTTAATAAAGTAGCCCCGACAACGAAATGGTGCGAAATAAAGCGAGAGTGAAAATAAAAACGATAATTTCTCTGTAAATATACTGTAATACACATCTATCAATATAATAATTGACTTGATTTATTCTTGTGTTTTCATCCATTTTTCTTCATTCATGGAATATAAAAGCGATGTATGTATAAATATAAGATTTATTTTTGCTCAACACTAAGTCCGAATTCACAGTTTTATTCAAATTCTAATATTTAAAGAATATTATTAATATATTTGCGTTTCAAAGTCCGACCCTTTCTCCATATCTCCATATACCTCACGTGCTCTGCTGCCGGAATGAATCACATACAGATTCGGTTATCGCCCTACAGTTACGAGTCAATGTTATTTATCGTACGTCACATCCCAACAGCCTTACACCATGATCTTTATAAGAATGTATCGACATTTCTTGAGGTGCGAAAATGGTGCATCGAACAACGGACGCTAAATTCCCCATAGGGAGATACGCGGCCCACTTTCCATCCTACCCTCATGTAAAAATGTGCTTGCCAACACGTTATTGTCTTTAGCAACTCATAATGGAAACAACAATTTTCGTAGAAACAGACAAGTCTGAAAACGATTAAAGATATGAAACAAATGAAGCAAAGCAAGAGTACCTCAGAAAGTCGATTTGTTGTGTACTTTTCTATACAATCTGTTCATCTAAGAGTATGTACAAGCTAAAGAGTGGATACTGACATATACAAAAATGACAAAGGTCAGCCTTTGCTTTCCTTGATAAAAGGTCAAACACATTGTAGCTATTAAACAATTATATATCAAGGTCCATAAAACTAGTTTAACCTCGCCACTTTTTTCTTAGGTGTCTTTGTCAAGCCAGGAAATTGAGAGGTCATGTATTTGTATATAATGGTTATCGATTTTGCCTCTTAATATGATTCTTCTATTGGCTTGAACCCACGATCTACCGTACACGAGGAACGTACGCTAACCATTACACCACCTATCTAGTTACAGTAACTATGTTTGACATTAAGCACCAATGTGATGTATACATAATAAAGATCATAATTAGTAGAAATGGAGGCCCTTATTATGTCAACGTTCTTAGAGATTAAAAGGTAACACATGCCGATATCATAAAACTAGGTGGGGCGATACAAGTTCATGTTGACCCTTACTTTGCTACACATCTTATTTAGAAACAGTCAAGCCTGTTTGGTGTGGTTTTGTTTATGGTATTTAACGCCTCTTTCAACAATATTTCTATCATATCGTGGCGGTCAGTTTTAATACATTTAATATATATATTTATTTGAAGAGATATTTTACAAAGAAGTGCAATATTTACCATATATACGGCTTTTTCTATAGCTGTGCTTGTTAACGGAAGATCACAGTGACCTTGATATCATACCGTAATTCGCTGTCACCTGTTGAACATTGAGAGTAAAATTTCACAAGCTTGTACGTCCACCTTTCAAATCATCAACAGTGATTTCTACAAATACCAAGAAATAGCTACAATGAATATTTCAGCGATGTCAATCCATTTGTGCATGTCATATACTCATGGACTGATATTTTACAACAAACATCGTTACATTAGCCTTACATACGATGATGAAGTTCAACAGGAGCCCAATACCACCAATAATGGATTCCGTAACATTTTCAGACAGTAGCCCAATTGGGTATTTTAATTTTGAATGCGCCATGTGCAAAGTGAGTTGCGATATCCACGAAAAGACTAGAACAGCTTAATATCACAGAAAAAGTTAAAGAATGTAAGAAGGCCGTATATTCTGACTACAATCTGCATTCATGTAGAATGGCAGACGAGGAGAGCAAGCATTTATTAATTCCATGTAATGTGAATATTCTATAATTGTAAAATATAACTACACATGTATTAAGTTCGTCTGCAAATGTTGTTAATGAGAATGCTGAAACAAAATCATATCAAGTTAGTAATTATACTGTTCTTAAATGATGAGCTACAAACAAACTTATATTTGTATATTAGAAATAACGATATGCAAATCTCTCCATACATTGGTGGTCATCGTATGGTATTACATTCCTTATTTCAAAATGTGTATTCTTTATCATTTTATATGTGATATAAATATGATGTAAAATATCAAATAGTTCTTCTTTCTGGATATTTATGTGCTACGTAAATAAAATAACATCATCATATTTAACTTTTCTGGGAATAAAAGAAGGCCAACACATATTAATTTCAGTAAAAAGGCGGAGGAATTCCATTCCTCCTTTTTTGTGATAATGACCAATATATAAACAATTCGTTTTCGTTCCTACTTAAAAATATCACAGGTAAGACACTATGCTACAATCATTGTATTTATTATATTTTTTTTAATGTATTACCTTTTGTTATTTCTTTAGTCTTCGAATTCTTCGGTTTTAATAATAAAAAAAAATCCTGAGTATTTCGGTCTTATGAATATCTCAGATAGTAAAATGAATGTAGATTTAATTTCCTTGATTGTCCTAGATTGGTTGCGAAATGTAGTTTGAAATCGGTATCTCCTACCTTTTACGACAAACGCATTGACAGACAAGGAGGTAAACCACATTAGGATCTTTTGCAATGTCAATTGCAAAACACCTAATGTGGTTTACCTCCTTGTCTGTCACGTTTCCGGGTCGCAATACGTAGGAGAAAGTGTCCAACCATTCAACAAAAGAATGAATGGACACAGAAGTGACCATACAAAAAAGGCGCTCTTTCCCGTGAGTCTACACTTTGTGTCGACGGGGCACTCATTGGATGACTTTTTCAGATCCAAAATTTATATCATTGACCACAATCCAAGTTGGAAAGAGAATCAAAGACATACAAGAGAGAGTTTTTGGATCCGCGAGTTACACACATGACATCCGGAGGGCATAAACAAAAAGGCCAAAATCTTTTGTTTTTTCTTTTCATATTGTTTATAAATTAGTGTACATATATATTTGAATAATATAAAGTATAAAGTTCAAGATTATGATTTACGTCACGATAACTGGTGGTCACGTGACAATTTTTCAAATCCGATTACAGACGCTGGTGAAGCTTGTCGTTCAAGCGAAATATCCGTCAACTTGATAATAATTATAGTATTTTGTAGACTTATAGTTATTTTTGTTATGTTTTAACTTCTTTTTATGGTGTTGTTGTGCTACATTTTAGACGTTTATATTTACATATATATATTTGTCAATATATTTTTTCTAACATCTTTATCGGTATCGTTGCACAATCTTCTAGACTTCTATAATTTATTTTGTTTGTGCTTCATCGTCATGTATCGACGATCCGTTACTCATTAAGTTCTCTGGTTGGTAGATTCCCTTAGACTATATATATACGTCTTATGATCTGCTTCTGGAATGAATTCGGTTACCGCCCTACAGTTACGAGTCAATGTTATTTATTGTGCGTCGCATCCAAACAGCCTTCCACAATGGTCTTTATAAGAATGTATTGATTGAGGTACGACAATGATGTATCGAGCAACGGACACTAATTCTCTATAGGGAGAGATACTCCGGCTTTCCATTTTTCCGCCCATGTAAATTTGTTCTTGACGAAACGTCATTGTCATTTGGCTATCATGTTTAGGTTCTTTGGCTTACTTGCTCTCAAAGACTTTTAAGCTATTTAACAATTTAATCTTTTGATCATGAACGTACCTGATAAAGGAATTCCAGAAACGCGTCGTGCGCACTAAATTTGATATCTATGTTTTTATTACTTTGAAGTTCATGTACCAGCCCAGGCAAATGTGTCGCCATGTACATGTGTGTTATCGGTATCGATTTGTTTCTGTCTGTACGACAGAACTGATAGATGTGTGTGCTTGTCCCAAGCCCGAGCGTGAATTTCTAACATCATATGTCATTGTTCTCCCGTATATTAAAGTTCGGTACATAAATGTGAGAGGTGTTGTTCGTTTGATTAATATTGATAGAATGTCAATAATAAAGTGTAAATAACATTACCATTAACTTCAAAAGTTGGTAGAGGAAATATAAAGGCTGATTAGTAGTAAAATACATTGTCATTGAGCGTCATAACGCTAGCAGGTTTACATAGCACGGCCACCAATCTATCTAACTCATATCAAAATGATATCATAACGGTAAAAGCTATCGGGATTTCGGATATGCATTGGCGGGATCTGTTTACGTCTACAAGGAGATAAGTTGCACATTATATCTTGTATTCAAGCACTTTTTACAAAAAGGGCCATGTAATTCGACGCAATTTAAAAATTCCTATTGCCAGAGTAAGCCGTTTCGTTCACTGATGTGCCGTAATGACGCTAGAATCTTTCTCCTGCGTGTTTTGTTAATCAAAAGAGTTCGATCGTGTAACTGATTGACTGAAGCATAGTCTACAAACAAGTGTGGTGTATGTCAAGTATCTTTTTATGTTCCAAAATGATTATAAAAGACTTGGCCACAGGGAAATCTGTAGCATTGACTATTGATTGTTGTATGTCAATAGAAAATTCAAATGATATGAGTTATCGGGATCAGAAATGAGTTAACGGTATCAGATATGAGTTAGATAGTCTTCATAATCGATGAGAATCTCAATGACTTGTGTGCTTACAGTACTTTCCCATTGTGCATTACACATGCATGCGTTGCCTGGTAAAACTTGAAATGTGTCGTGAAACAAATCAATAACGATGTTTGTGTCTCACATTTGAAATAAAACGAAAGTTTTGAAAAGTAAATATAAGTCGTAAATGAAAATCATTTTTCTAAATATTTTATTGATAAAAAAGTAGTTGAAGGAACTTAATATTCATTATTTGTTTGGCAGCAATATAGTATTTCAAACCCAAACATGCTTAAGAACCAAATTTTGGTTGGAAGACGTAATTTTGACAGTAGACACAGCAACGATGATTCGATAAATCTATGATCCAAATCAATAATGTGATCATAATTATGTTACGGATAGAACTGACAAAAGTTGACAAACTCGAACACAAAATTGATTTCAAATTGTTTTTCCTTAGTAAAACTGCATGTGCTAATACTTACTTACTAGAGCAATAAATATACGAACGGTAGTACGAGCAAAACATTCATTGAGATTATCATCGATTATTAATGCTATCTAACTCATATTTGATACCGCTAACTCATTTCTGATCCCGATAGCTCATATCATTTGAATTTTCGATTGACATGCACCAATCAATAGTCAATGCTACAAAGTACACTGTGGCCAAGTCTTTTATAATCATTTGGGAACATAAAATGATACTTGACATACACCACAATTGCTTGTAGACTGTGCTTCAGTCAATCAGTTACATGATCGAACTCTTTTGAATGATAAAACACGCAGGAGAAAGATTCTAGCGTCAGTACGGCACATCAGTCAACTAAACGGCTTACTTTGGCCCTGGGAATTTTTAAATTGCGTCGAATTACATGGCCCTTTTTGTAAAAGGTGCTTGAATACAAGATATAATGTGCAACTTACCTCCTTTTAGACGTGAAAAGATCCCGCCAATGCATATCCGGTTATATCCCGATAACTTTTACCGTTAGCATAGCATTTTGATATGAGTTAGATAGATTGGTGGCTGTGCGTAGGTGATACGTGGATTGTAAAATACTATAAAATTCATGCAGATATATCTCGATAGTATACAATAATAAACCACCATGTCTAAAGTGTTACCGCTGGTACAATTCTTCAATGTAGAGGATTTATCTCGAGAAGTCGTATCTAGTTTCACCAACACAGTGAGTGAAAATATAAATACAGGTATTAACAAAATTACCGAGCTCCGAGCAATCTTACAAAGGGAAAGTCAAAACTCATTATTATATAAACAGACAAATCAGTCAACAACCGGAAACTGTGAAAACCGTAATGACCCTGACTTGATACAGGCATTTATATCACAAGCCTTATGTCCACCTTTTAAATCATCAACGCTGACTCCCAGAAAAGTCAAGAAATAGCTGTAGTGAATATTACCACGATGTAAAAACATCTGTACATTTATTATACCTCTATTTTAGGAGATATTTTACAAAGACGTGCACCATTTACCATATATGCGGCTTTATCTATAGCAGTGCTTGTAAACGGAAGATCAGAGTGACCTTTATATCGTACTGTTATTCGTTATCACTTGTTGAACATTGTTAGCAATAAGTTTGAAAATACACCATTTAACGACAATCGTTCATGATACGGGAGAAACGGTTTTGGAAAGAAAAGATATGCATTTACATATCGTAGAAACTGAAGACAACAGCTTAAGGTCACTAGAAATCTTAAATAATACTTAAGAAAACTGTATATTCTGATAAAATAAAATGTAGAAGGATTGCAGAGAGACAAACATACACAATCGTGCAGATTTACAGTAGAGTACTCCAAACATTTATTATTATCGTGTCATGTAGATATTATATAATTTGATAAAACTATCTAACTATATTGTAAATTACGACATGCATATCGTGTCGAAAAAATGCAAGCACATATTTTAGATCAAAAGGCGATCAAAATGAACGATGCAGAGCAACTGTCAAAATGATATCAACATTTTTATATATTAACGAGTCACATTTTCATGATGCTGTATTACTGAAAAAAGGTAAATTCATTACAGAATTATAATGATAATGTAAAACTTGTTTTATAAGCTGCTTAGAAATAGATAGATCTTAGAATGTTTCAAAAAAACAGGCAGTATGTAATATGTTCACTGGTTCATTTCATGCAATATAAGGTTTAGGGTTTACACTGTTGTTCATTGATCAGTTGGACATTATTCGTTTGATCGTACTGATAGTTTCAGTATCAACTTCGTGCCGTTGATGTCGTGAAATATCGGTCAGTGTGGTGTCACATTATGAAGTTTTATACCGATAAATACTATGACGTCCTTTTCCAAGGTCTCGACAAACATTATCACTAGTATCCCAGGTAGTCCTATCGGACTCGCTGCAATATTTGTGAAAATGTCTGTCTCAAACTACCAAATGCCATCTATATAATACTGTCGTTGATTTCTTTTCGAGAATGGATTTCTCAGCAAAATCTCGCATCGAGGGCCAGTCCATCCCGAGACGTGATATGCGATGAGAAGCCCATTTCGAGCAAAACATATCAACAAAAGCATGTTTATCGAAGATTTGTCAAGGTGCCGTCGGTGACCTCAAGCGTGACTATACAAAACAGCGATATTATGCTCATATGACGATAGTTCTTAATATATACTGTAACGTGTAAAGATTAAAGTGAAAATGTACAAATCATCGACAATCTATGACTTATCACAGGGTAGCACGACGGACCTCAGTAGTGGAATAGGAACTGCCTACCCTTCCGGAAATCCTGAAGTCACACCCGGTTTTTACTCGATCTTAATTTTTTATGTAATGCTTTGTATAAAATGTTGTTCTTGTTCTTTTGATCATTTTATTGTATGTCCGTCTTCGTTCTATGATAAGTGCATTCAATGCTAAAAGAATTAAACGTGTAATAAAACCGAAGGGGCAATTCAGAATGGACAATCTAGAGACAAAGTCAACATTGGGTACATAAGACACATTGATCTTGTGTGTATGCATGACGGTTATCAATATAGACAGTTAAAGTTCCCCCAAAACATTGTATTTTTTTTATCGTTTTATCGTTACTGAATATAACTAATATCGACTTTTGCACTTTGAGAATAGTCTACTTTCAGTGAGGTTTATGAACGCTGGTGACATTGACGTTGCGTTGATGTTTTGTTTCTATTCAATAACACGTTGCATATATTACCTACATTAATCAAAATGCTATCAACCTGTTTAATATCAGTAACATTAAGTGATAACGGACAAAATTAATGGGATGGTTCTCTGCATGATGTTTTGTAGATCGTTGTTTGTACCTTTGTACTTTTTTCTTTTGGCCATTGTGTTGTCTGTCCATCTTTTATTTACAGATTCTGATTACCCGTTTGGTATCTTCGAACTCTTCTCTATTCATTAGTAATTTTGGCATTTACCCTTATTATAAATACTATTTCTCCTGATATTTTCATTGATCATAGTGATTTCACAGCAATATGTTAACTTTAGTAGTATTTTTGGTTAACCTATTTTGGAATCAGATCACAATATTTGAATTAGAATTCATTCAAATAAAACGACTGCATCGCAAATCAACAAATATACCTCAAATTACGTAAATGTTACTTATGACAAATGTTGACGATCAGAAACAAAGGAGTTCAAGTATTTAAAGAGGTCAGAGGTAGAAATAGAAGTTAAAAGTCCTGATTGGTTAGATTACTAGTCAATCTCTTTTTATGAAAACTAAGATACACCACCCTCAGCAATGGGTGAACTCAGTAGATTTTGGCTATTCTGTTTAAGCCCTTTGGCTTTCCTGCTCCCAAAGATTTTACAATTATTTGGCTTTCTAATATTTTGTATTTGAGCGTACCTTATGAAGGTTTTTCAAGAATTTTGTCGTGTATTTCTGTAGTTATCAAACATAAATTATATTTAATGTTGATTGTTGTTGATGAGACTTTTGTCGCTGACCTGATCATGAGTGTGACTAACGACAACATGTAGAAAACAAAACAGGATGTTAACATTCAAATGTAAATGATCACAATTTTTTGGAAGGTCATTACACTCCTATAATTCCGACAGTGTGTTTTGTTTTCATTTTAACTTCAATAGTTACGTTATTACGTCTGTTCCTGACATTTACATAATATTTGTCTCCAATGTTCCACTTTCTACCAGACACTGTGACAAATAGACGACTTCAATTTTGCCAATTAAATTTTCCCCCTCGTGATAGTAACATACCAACAGCTCCCTAGTATGGAGTTTATCTTACACAACTAATACTTTTAAATATTTTGACTTTGAGCGTACCTGAAGAAGGTTATTCCAGGAACGTGTCGCGCGCACTAAATTTGATATTTACGTGTTTATTGTTATCATACGCCACACAGGAGCTTGCTGTTCGCATTCAAATTTGCTTACCAACTTCATTCGTCGTCTTCCAAGTACCAAAGTAAACACAGGAAGGGAAACAAATGGAAATAGTAAAAAAGAACATAACTAATTAAAGAAGTATTTAAGCACATTGTATGATTAAAAGTATCACAGAAAGCTATCAATTGGGTATGGTAGGATTTAATATTATATACGTCCTGGCTGTAAGGGAGCTGACGGACGATTGTAGTGACGTCACACAATGATAGTAGCGTCACATCAGGCTCGTGATGTCATGCCATGATAGTAACGTCATAACAGGGGAGTAACGTCATAGCATGGAAGTAACGTCATATCATGGTAGTGACATTCCTCCTTTTCCGTGTAAATCAAACATCACTTAGCAACACTAAGCACATTATATGCCAATCTGGTAATGTATATTTACTGAGTTTTAATAGATAAGGAATCAGACACTATGATCTTAGTTCTTTATTCTTTCGTCCCTTAATATTTGGTAGAGATAGTTAACAGTCGTAAACATTTAGTCGCCGAAACAAACATTTTTCCGTACCTCAACAACCCACCAGAAATATTGATCTGCTTTTTCTTTCAAAAATATGTGTAAAAATGTTGTGGTTATAGAATATATATATTTTTTTTTATTGTTTTTTATCGTCGGCTATATTACAATATGCGTCGTTGTTGAATATTGTTTCTATAGGCGCACGGAAATGGAATAGATGCTATGAGGTACAATAATGTATGCTCTTCTATACCAAAGAATTCGATAAAATGGTGACACCCATTCTAATCAAAATCTCTTAAGTCAACGACTTAAAAAAATTGTCTCATTTTATCTTTCAAGAAGCTTTGACTAGTTTAACACCGCCTTTGCCAAGCCGGAAAAATGAGCTGTCATGTGTGTTTGTATTATGAGAATCGGATACTGTTCCGACAGAGTGGACTTTTCATTATCAAAGGTGGCCTTGGGACAATACAATTAGCTTAACATCGTCCCTTTTTATTGAAGTGCATGTACCAAGCTAGAGAAGTGAGAGGTCATGTATATTTGCCTTAGGGGGATATGATTAGCCTATGTTTCATCAATATGACGATTGGATTGTGGACTGTGTTCCATTGTTGCTTGATTTTAATTTTATTATTTAAAGACTATTCTAAATTTGTTAACAGGTTATATGATATAACCTGGTTTACGACAGCTTAGGTTTAATAAACTGCGGTGTTGTTAGTGAACATCGTAAGCTATTGCAAACCTGATTATACAAGTATAACCTGCTCAAAAATTTCAATTATTCCTTATAATTTAATTTGTACAACAGAATTTAATAATTCCTGGATTTTAATTTCGATTATTTCAAGTGACTATTTGAATTGGTCGTTTGCGAATGATTAAATGGCGAGGTCACAATACCCACCCAGGTTATCAAATATAACCAATGTTGCTCCATGCGGGTCAGCCAATCAGATAACAGCATTCACAGCAGTTAAATTAAATTATAAATCAATAAAAAAAAAGTGTGTCCATCAAACAGGACTAAATATAATGTTGCTATCTGTATGTTATATTAAATGTATTGTAACAATACAAGTTTTTGTTGAACCACAGAATTTAATTGATAATTTATTTCTCCAACATACTTGACCCTATCTCCTGTTATGGTAATTAAATTTTGATATATCTTTATTTGTAACACAACAGATTAAATAAAATAATTGTTGCAGACTGTAAGCCTATTGTGAAAATAATGTTTAAATAGCGGTAATCAACTATTCCACCAACATGAGAAAAGTTTGAAGATACCAAAGGGGTAATCATAATTGGTAAATAGAAGGAGAGACAGCACAATGAACTAAAGAAAAAAGATTAAAGGACAAACAACGATCTTCAAAACATACAGATAAAGCTAAACATCGAGTAACACATCCCACCAAAAACCGGGAGTGAACATAGGTGCTCCGGAAGGGTAAGAATTTCTTGCTCCGCTAGTGACACCCGTCTTGTTAATTTAGTTAAAAATCTAGTGATAAGTCAAGAATGGGGAAAGGACCTGGAAGTGTTTACGAACAATCGCATCTCAACGCCATTCGCTGAACACATAATAAGAACAGGCCATACGACCTTTGAAATCCAGCTACTGGTTTGGGACATGTGCAACAGTATGGCGGGATTAAATCCATTCATTTATCACTCGACATTTCTATTCATGATTCAAAAAAGACTCCGTTTGTACCACATATTGCTTATCAAAATACTGTAGACAAAACAACTTGCAAACCACAAAATGTCCAAATGCTACATACAGTTGATCACTCAGAAAAGGAAGCTAAAACTACGAACCAATATATGATCACAAGTGGTCGTCATCGTGATTTGATTGACATTAAGAACAACAAATTTGGTCAACCTTTCATTGTCATTTGATAAATGGATATTTCGATCCATTCATATATCACTCGGCATTTCTATTCATAATTCGAAGAAAGACTCAGTTTGTACCACATATTGCTTATCAAAATACTGTAAACAAAACAACTTGCACACCACAAAATGTCCAAATGCCACATACAGTTGATCACCCAAAAAAGGAAGCAAAAACTACGAACCAATATATGATCACAAGTGGTCGTCATCGTGATATTTTAAACGGATGAAAAGTCATAAATAAGGAAATGACAGGACTGTGATCTTTAGTTATTTACGACAAACGGAATACAACCAACAATCTCTTTGCAATACATGTTTATAACACACCAGCATAGATTTGATTGACATTAAGAACAACCAATTTGGTATTTGTTTACATGATTTTGTTTTCCACAGCTGAATTGGTAGCAGTGAATATGATTAGTCTACAAACACAGGTCGTCATAAACAAACATGGAGCAACGTAACAGCTGCATACACAGTGTTGTCATGAATACTGCTTGTCCAATCAAATTAACACTAAGGTGGTTTAACGTGATAGGTTTTATTGATAAAAATATTTACTTCATAGAAATTATTTCTTTCTCAAAGTTTTCAAAAGGTCAACCTTCCATTGACATTATGTCCACCTTTTAAATCATCAACACTGATTCCGAAACAAAGCAAGATATAGCTGCAGTGAATATTACGACGATGTCAAAACATTTGTACATTTAATATATATATTTATTTGAAGAGATATGTAACCACGACGTGCAACCTTTACCATATATACAGCTTTTACGTCCACCTTTCAAATCATCAACAGTGATTTCTACAAATACCAAGAAATAGTTACAATGAATATTTCCGCGATGTCAATCCATTTGTGCATGTAATATACTCCTGGGGTAATATTTTACAACAAACATCGTAACGTTAGCCTTACATACGAGGATAAAGTTTAACAGGGGCACAGTAGCCAAGACCACTAATTGGCATGGGTTCTTGACCATTTTCAGACAGTAGCCCAATTGGGTATTTTAATTTTGAATGTGCCATGTGCAAAGTGAGTTGCGATATCCACGAAAAGCCTAGAACAGCTTAATATCACAGGAAAAGCAAAAGAATGTAACAAGACCGTATATTCTGACTACAATCTGTATTCATGTAGATTGGCAGAAGAGGAGAGCAAGCATTTATTATTTCCATGTCATGTGAATATTCTGTAGTTGTAAAATATAACTACACATGTACTAAGTTCGTCTGCAAATGTTGTTAATGAGAATGATGAAACAAAATCATATCAAGTTGGTAATTATACTGTTTCAAAATGATAAGGTACAAACAAACTTATATTTGTATATTAGAAATAACGATATGCACATCTCTCCATATAGTGGTGGTGATAGTATGGTATTGCATTCCTTATTTCGAAATGTGTATTCTTTATAATTTTATGTGTGATATAAATATGATGTAAAATATCAAACAGTTCTTCTCTCTGGATATTTATGTTCTACGTAAATATATATACAGATGGTCTTATAAATATCTCAGATAATAAAATGAATGTAGATTTTAATTTCCTGGAATGTCCTAGCTTGGTTGCGAAATGTAGTTTGAAATCTTCACTTTTCCATTAGTCAACTTTCCTTTCATTAGTAGCAATATTCCAGCATTACCAGGTATGGAGTTTACATTTCACAACTCTTACATTATTCTAGAGCTGGTGTCCAGTACAGTGATTTTCTGGTCAGAACTTAGACGCTAACGCAAAAGCTAATCAAACAAGGTTACGTTGCTCCTAGGTTGAAGTCATCTCTACAATAATTCTACGGTCCTCATCACAATCTGGTTGACCGCTACGAAATATCCACATCTCAAATGACTATGGATCTTTTACATTTTACGTAGATGTTTTTTTACCGGACTTGACTATATTCATGAGTAACATGGCAGGTGTCTTATAAGAAACAGCAACTGCCTGCCTTTCGCGAGCACCTAAGTTCACCTCCGGTTTTTATGTTGTTGTTTTTTGTGGTATCCATGTTGCTCATCTTTTCGTTTTTTGTGTTGTCCTATTATCTGTCTTTACCTTCTCAGTTCATTGTCGTGAAGTCCGTTATGATTTCCACATTAAAACGGTGTTCGGTTCGTCTTTACCTCTAGTTGTTTGTAGGAGGGTCCATGTCTTATTTGCGTTATTTGTGTTTGCTTGTTTATAGTGGTGTCCAACACATATTGTGTTATGTTTTTGTTTTGTTTGTTCTCGTCTATGTTGCCAGTTTCTCTGGATTGTCTATTTTTTGATTGCCCCTTCGACATTCTCTAGTGTTTAATTATTCTTTTCTGTCCACATTGGGAAGCTTTCTGGGAAGGGCGTAATCTTTGTCTTCCTGTTTTATGTTTACATATTTCCGCTAAGCAATCCAATATCTTCAGCAGCTTCTGTTTTATATAATTTGTGCATGGTTGGTTGGCTTGATGGTGGTTAACCCCGCTTTCAACAATATTTCAGTTATATCGTGGCGGTCAGTTTTATTGGTGGAGGAAACCGGAGGACCGGGAGAAAACCACCGGCCTGCCGCAAGTCACTGATAAACGTTATCACCTAATGTTATATCGAATACACCTAACCCTGATCGAGATTCGAACTCACCACATCAGTGGTAATAGGCACTGATTTATGTATGGATACTTGATAAAAATCTGTTAGTTGTTTTGATAATTGATTTTCTAAATTCTTTATTTCTTTTTCTTCAATTGAATGTGATGTTTGAATAATATTAATTTTTATTGTACACATGTTAGATATATTTGTGTCAGCAACAGTTTCTGCATTAATTCCTAAACCAAACAATATATTTTCTTTCAGTGTTATTTTCTTCTCTGTTGGGTTCTTTATTAGTCTCTGATATTAATCCTTAATGCCGTGTTCTTAACGGGGATGCATTAAATAAGGGTAATAACAAATTACCGAACTCAGAACAATCTTACAAAGGCAGTCAAAACTCATAGGTATATAAACAGACAAAATCAGTCAACAACCGGAAAACTGTGTTCATAGTCTTTCCTTTGACCCACTAGGGAATAACCCACGATCTATCTTGCAGCAACATTGTTTGACATTAAACAGTAGTGTGATACATTTTTTTATATATATAATAGAGACCACAATTAGTAGAAATGGAGGCCCTTATATGTCAACGTTCTTAGAGATTAAAATGTAACACATGTCGATATATGGTAAAACCAGGTGGGGGGTTACAAGTTCATGTTGACTCGTCTCTTAGTATGTAACACATCTTATCTAAATACAGTCAAACCTGTATATAATTCAATGGAACCTGAAAATGTGCCCTTTATGAGCAGTTGCCCTTTGTATTCAAGTTAGCATTTTATGTCAACATTTTTGATAATGAAACTCTAACTCTAACTCTCAATTAGTTATTATATAGATACAAAATGCTTCCATTCGAGTTTAATATAAAATAACTTTAAATACACTATATTACGTGTGTTCCGTAGGGATATACTATAATGTGTATCATTTCAAAAAACATGGCAAATTTAATATTTTGTATGAGAAACGGTCAAAGGAACGTAACTGTAAAGTATACAGAAAAGTAGCCCCGACAACAAAATGGCGCGAAATAAAGCGAGAGCGGTAATAAAAACGATATTCCAACGAGGTTGCAACTATAATTAATACACAGTTATTTAACAAAAAATACAACAACAACAAAAACAACAAGTGATAACAATGCTAAATTGGAATATAAAAGCGATGTATGTATAAATATTAGGTTTATTTTTACTCGGGACTAAACCCGGATTCACAGTTTCATACTAATAATCATAAAAAAATATATAATATTGAAAGACATTATTATTACCATGTTTGCGCTTCAACGTCCGATACGTTATATATATCCAATTGCAACACGCACAAGTGTTCCATAGCAAACCGACAGGAAAGGAGTATACGATATTTTGCAATGTCAATTGCAAAACACCTAATGTGGTGTACCTTCTTGTCTGTCACGTCTGCGGGTGGCAATACGTAGGAGAAAGTGTCCAACCATTCAACAAAAGAATGAATGGACACAGAAGTGACCTTACAAAAAAGACGCTCTTTCCCGTGAGTCAACACTTTGTGTCGCCGGGGCACTCATTGGATGACTTTGTCAGATCGAAAATATAAATCATCGACCACAATCTAAGTTGGAAAGAGAATCAAAGACATACAAGAGAGAGTTTTTGGATCCGCGAGATACAAACATGACATCCGGAGGGCAAAAACAAAAAGGCCAACATCTTTTGCGTTTTCTTTTCATATTGTTTATAAATTAGTGTACATATATATTTGAATAATATAAAGTATAAAGTTCAAGGTTATGATTTACGTCACGATAACTTTTGGTCACGTGACAATTTTTCAAATCCGAATACAGACGCTGGTGTAGCTTGTCGGTCAAGCGAAATATCCGTCAACTTGATTATAATTATAGTCTTTTTGTAGACTTATAGGTATTTTTGTTATATTTTGACTTCTTTTTTTGGTGTTATTGTGTTACATTTTAGACGTTTGTATTTATATATATATATTTGTCAACATATTTTTTCTAACATCTTTATCGGTATCGTTGCACAATCTTCTAGACTTCTATAATTTATTTTGTGTGTGCTGCATCGTCATGTATCGACGATCCGTTACTCATTAAGTTCTCTGGTTGGTAGATTCCCTTAGACTATATTTATATACGTCTAATGATCTGCTTCTGGAATGAATTCGGTTATCGCCCTACAATTACGAGTCAATGTTATTTATTGTGCGTCACGTCCCAACAGCCTTCCACAATGGTCTTTATAAGAATGTATCGATTGAGGTACGGCAATGATGCATCGAACAACGAACGCTAATTCTCTATAGGGAGAGACACTCTGCTTTCCATTTTTCCGCCCATGTAAATTTGTGCTTGGCAAAACGTCATTGTCATTTGGCTATCATGTTTAGGCCCTTTGGCTTACTTGCTCTCAAAAACTTTTAAGCTATTTAACTTTTTAATCTTTTGAGTATGAGCGTACGCGATAAAGGAATTCCAGAAACGCGCCGTGCGCACTAAATTTGATATCTATGTTTTTATTACTTTGAAGTTCATGTACCAGTCCAGGCAAGTGTGTGGTCATGTTATCGTTATCGATTTGTTTCTATTTGTACAACAGAACTGATAGATGTGTGTGCCTGTCCCAAGACAGGACGTGAATTTCTAACATCATATGTCATTGTTCTCCCATATATTAAAGTTCGGTACATAAATGTGAGAGGTGTTGTTCGTTTGGTTAATATTGGTAGAATGTCAATAATAAAATGTAAATAACATTAAACAGTAGTGTGATATATATATATAATAAAGATCACAATTAGTAGAAATGGAGGCCCTTATATGTCAACGTTCTTAGAGATTAAAATGTAACACATGTCGATATATGGTAAAACCAGGTGGAGGATTACCAGTTCATGTTGACTCGTCTCTTAGTATGTAGCACATCTTATGTACACACAGTCAAACCTGTATATAAAGGGCATTCAATGGAACCTGCAAATGTGCCCGTTATGAGCAGTTGCCCTTTGTATTCAAGTTAACATTGTATGTCAATATTTTGATAATGACACTCTAACCCTAACTCTCAATTAGTTATTATATAGATACAAAATGCTTCGATTTGATTTATATATTAAATTAACTTTAAATACACTGTATTACGTGTGTTCCGTAGGGATATACTATAATGTGTATCATTTCAAAAAACATGGCAAATTTAATATTTTGTATGAGAAACGGTCAAAGGAACGTAACTGTAAGGTATACAGAAAAGTAGCCCCGACTACAAAATGGCGCGAAATAAAGCGAGAGCGGTAATAAAAACGATATTCCAACGCGGTTGCAACTATAGTTAATACACAGTTATTTAAAAAAGTATATACATATAGTTGTATGCTCTATTTTGTGGGTAAGACAGGTGTCCCAGTACAGGAGATACTAACTTCCAATGCAGTTTCCTTAAATTTGAAAATCTGTATATATATTTACGTAGAACATAAATATCCAGAGAGAAGAACTATTTGATATGTTACATCATATTTATATCACATATACAATTATAAAGAATACATATTTTGAAACAAGGAATGTAATACCATACGATGACCACCAACGTATGGAGAGATATGCATATCGTTATTTCTAATATACAAATATAAGTTTGCTTGTACCTCATCATTTAAAAACAGCATAATTACTAACCAGATATGATTTTGTTTCAGCATTCTCATTAACAACATTTGCAGACGAACTTAATGCATGTGTAGTTATATTTTATAATTGCAGACTATTCACATTACATGGAAATAATAAATGCTTGCTCTCCTCTTCTGCCAATCTACATGAATACAGATTGTAGTCAGAATATACGGTCTTGTTACATTCTTTAGCTTTTCCTGTGATATTAAGCTGTTCTAGGCTTTTCGTGGATATCGCAACTCGCTTTGCACATGGCGCATTCAAAATTAAAATACTGTCTGAAAATGTTCAGGAATCCATTATTGGTGGTCTTGGGCTCCTGTTAGACTTCATCCTCGTATGTAAGGCTAATGTAACGATGTTTGTTGTAAATTATCACTCCAGGAGTTTATTACATGCACAAATGGATTGACATCGCTGAAATATTCATTGTAGCTATTTCTTGGTATTTGTAGAAATCACTGTTGATGATTTGAAAGGTGGACGTACAAGCTTGTGAAATTTTCCTCTCAATGTTCAACAGGTATCAGCGAATTACGGTATGATATCAATGTCACTGTGATCTTCCGTTAACAAGCACAGCTATAGATAAAGCCATATGTATGGTAAATGTTGCACGTCTTTGTAAAATATCTCTTCAAATAAATATATATATTAAATGTACAAATGTTTTGACATCGCGGTAATATTCACTGCAACTATTTCTTGCTTTGTTTCGAAATCAGTGTTGATGATTTAAAAGGTGGACATAAGGCTTGTGATATTTTCCTCACGAGTTTTATATTTTCACTCAGCGTGTTGATGACACTAGATGCGACTACTTCTCTAGATAAATCATCTACATGGAAGAATTGTACCAGCGGTAACACTATAGACATGGTAATTTATTAGTGTATGCCATCGACATACATCTGCGTGAGTTTTATAGTATTTTCCATCCCACGTATCACCTATGTAAATGTGATGACGTTATGATGCTCATTGACAATGCATTTTCATTACTACTTAACCTTGATATTTGTTCTACCAACTGTTGAAATTAATGATAATGTTATTTTACACTTTATTATTGACATTTTACCAATATCAACCAAGCGAACAATCACATTTCACTTTTATTTACTGAACTTTAATATACGGGAGAACAATGACATATGATGTTAGAAATTCGCGTCCTGGTTTGGGACAGGCACACACATCTATCAGTTCTGTCGTACAAACAAAAACAAACCGATAACGATAACACACATGTACATGACCACACACTTGCATGGGCTGGTATATGAACGTCAAAGTAATAAAAGCATAGACATCAAATTTAGTGCGCACGACGCGTTTCTGGAATTCCTTTATCAGGTACGCTCATAATCAAAAGATTAAAAAGCTTAAAAGTCTTTGAGAGCAAGTAAGCCAAAGGGCCTAAAGATGATAGCAAAATTCGGCTAAGTTCACCCTTGTCCTGAGTGAGGAGAACCTTAGTTTTCACATATTACTTTATTTAGAAACTGTAAATTTCGACAAACAACGTGGCCGTGATATGTCCCCGAATATCATCTCCTTGATGAAAGGTTGTCGTCATGTAAGTTTATTCTGTATGTGAATAAAATGTAAATCCTCATTTATGTTTAAATATTTCCGCTAAACAATCCAATATCCCAACTTCTCTTTTCATATATATCTTCAGCAACTTTTGTTTTATATAATTTGTGTATGGCTGGTTGGCTTGATTAAGAAATAATTCATGGCAGGCATAGAGTTATGCAAATTTACACATGAGCTAGGCCTTTATATTCGAATCTTACCTCGAGCGATAGCGAGGGGTAAAATCTAAGAATATAAAGGCCCAGCCCATGTGTAAATTTGCACAACTCTATGCCTGCCATGAAAATATTTCGATTCTAATAAGACAAATACGGTGATTTTTAACCATTCGTGAACTGTATACACACGGCATTTGGTGGCTGTTCCATTTACCTCCTTCGGAAATTTTGAATTGATTTTGAATTATTTGTGTTTGAACGAGATATTTTAAAACAAATATATGGATGTTAACACGAAAAACATATTTATTGTGTGTTTTCCAACATAGATTCGATTGAACAATTCCTGCGTAAAAATATTTAAGAAAAAAGTCGGAGTTCATTCGTTCATCATTTCGAGCGCTAACAAGATGGCGGAGCGGAGTTGTCAAGCATAATATCGAACACTTGAACAGTTGTTAATAATCGACAATTATTCTTAGATATGAAATAAAAAAAATAAATGCCAATGAAAAAAAAAGATTGTATTGTTGACATAGAAAAACATTCCGGAAACAATACTTAAGACAACCATCTATCGACTTTCACTTTTGTAATATATCGTCATCCTGTGACGTTGTTTACAAGGGACGCTGATTGACACAAGCTGGTTACTGATTTATTTTACGATTTTGTGAGCATTTTACTTGTTTGAATAGCAAAATTCAAAATGCCATCAAATTGGAAAATATCAGTAACTTAATTACATCACCGTCTAGTTATCAATGTATACGTAGGAAAATAAGGTTAGTACATTTTGTTATTACTTATTCATGGCCGACACATATCAATGGAATGTATGTGTGCGTACTGGGGATCCCCAAATGTAAATTTTCAAAACAATGACAACAAAAATACTTTGTTGCAGGATATTTATTTATAACTGACGGGGAATTTTTTTTATTTTAAAGACTTTAAAAATACGCTATATGCCAGTGTTTTGTTTGTTTACACTCGGTCGTTACGGTAATTTCACAGCGGCAGTCACAATGGAACAGCCAGATTTGTTGTGTACTGCACTTGCCCTAAATATAGAGTTGTTGAGTATTATCGTGTGTGTCGTTTTCTAGACGTCATATTAGAATGGTGTTTAACGCCACTTTCAACAATATTTCATGTATATCGTTGCAGTCAGTTTTATTGGTGGAGGAAACCAGAGGACCCGGAGAAAACCACGACCTGTCGCAAGTCACTGAGAAACTTGATCACCTAATGTTATATCGAGTACACCTCGCCCTGATCGAGATTCGAACTCACAATATCAGTGGTAATGGGCACTAATTACATGGGTATAGTTGTAAATCCATCTACCATACGTTGACGGTCACGACGGCCCCTAATTTATGTATGGATCCTTGATGCAAATCTCTTAGGTGTTTTTCTCATTGTTTTTCTAAATTCTTTGTTTCTTTTTCTTCAATTGGATGTGATTTTTTAATAATATTAATTTCTACTGTACACATGTCAGGTATATTTGTGTCAACAACAGTCTCTGCTTCAATTCCTAAACCAAACAATAGATTTTCTTTCAGATTAAATTTCTTGTCTGTTGGGTTCTTTTTCAGTCTCTGATCTTACTCCTATATGTTGGGTGTTTAACGGGGATGCATTCAATGCCATGTTTATAGTCTTTGCTTTCACCGACTAGGGCATAACTCACATCTACCTCACACGAGACCAGCACGATTCACACTGGACGGGGACGCTAGCCATTACAGCATCGATGTCGTTGCAGCAACATTGTTTGACATTAAACAACATTGTGATATATATAAAATAAAGATCACAAGTAGTAGAAACAGATGTGCATATAGTTGTCAACGTTCTTAGAGATTAAAGTGTAACACATGCCGCGAATATATGGTAAAACCAGGTGGGACGATACAAGTTCAGTATGTAACACATCTTATTTAAATACAGTCAAACCTGTATATAATTCCATGGAACCTACAAATGTGGCCTTTATGGGCAGTTGTCCTTTGTATTCAAGTTAACATTGTATGTTTATATTTTTGATAATGAAACCCTAACACTAACCCTCAATTATTTATTTGCTTCGATTCGAGTTTAATATAAAGTTATTTTAAATACACTATATTACGTGTGTACCGTAGGGATATACAATAATGTGCATCGCTTCAAAAAACATGACGAATATAATATTTTTTACGAGAATCGGTCAAAGGGACGTAACTGTAAAGCATACAGAAAAGTAGTAAAGACAGCGAAATGGCGTGAAATAAATATTTCTATTATATCGTGGCGGTCAGTTTATTTGATGGAGGAAACCGGAGTATCCGGAGAAATCTAAATATCTGTCACAAGTCACTGACAAACTTTATCACATAATGTTGCATCGAGAATACCTCGCCACAAACGGGATTCGAACTCCATCACAACTTTAGTGGTGATAAACACTGATTGCATAGGTAGTTGTAAATTAATCGGAACCTGAAAATGTGCCCTTTATATTCAGGTTAACATTGTATGAGTGACATATTTTTGATAATGAAATTCGTCAATTACTCATAGTATTTATTGTAGATAAAAAAAATTGTTTCGATTCGAGTATAATGTAAAATCAGTTAAATAACACTATATTACGTGTGTATCATAGGGATATACTATAGTGTGTAACGCTTCAAAAAGCATGGCGAATATGTATGAGAAACGGTCAAAGGGACATTACTGTAAACCGTATAGCAAAGTAGCCCCCGACAACGAAATGGCGCGAAATAAAGCGAGAGTGAAAATAAAAACGATATTCCAATGAGGTTGCCACTGTAGTTAATACACAATTATTAAACAAATACAACAACAACAAAAAACAACAACAAGTGATAACAATGCTAAATGAGAATATAGAAGCGATATATGTATAAATACAAGAATTATTTTTACACGGCACTAATCCCGGATTCACAGTTTCATACTAATAAACATCCAGAAAAACAAATCTAATATTTACAGACATTATTACTACCATCTTTGCGTTTCAACGTCCGATAAGTTTATATATATATATCTGCTTCCGGAATGAATCACACACAGGATTTTTAGGATTTATTTTTAGTTAAAATATATAGGAAAATCAGTCAATTTTTATTTGTGCTAAATTATATACAAATACAATCACTCAAAACAACATAATGAGTAAATAAACCAAAAAAAATATTGTTTTGGTTGATTATGCAGAGATTATTTTTTTTTACATTTCCCAATACTTTTGACAGATGACTGTAGTACAGAAATTACAGTAAAATTTATTGTTGTATAGGGTAACTTCGACAATTTATGTAACCTCGATACACTTAGAATCAAAACATTTAGAAAACAGAAAATCAAAGAATTTAGAGGGCTAACAGAGAAATGAAAGAGCCTAAACGGTACGATTTCCGTTAGGACGGTTACACTTTGCAAGTTCTTCATACTGATAGCAAATATAATAAAGAAAAAATCCTAAAATATTTAATTTGCGAACATTATTTACTGATTAATGCAGATTCATTCAGAATTTTTTTACGAATACAACATATTCATTGTTCACTTGGTATTTCCCTTATCGTACCCCAATTTTGTCAAAATACGAGTTTTTTTTACAATTAACTTTATTTCTCCTCTCTCGAGCTATGCACAAATGACTAACGTACTTTTCTTTTTTAAAAGCCATGCGAAATAACCACTTTTTATCGGGAAAACATTTGAAATAAAAGAATAATATAGTGAGAAAAGTGTACATGGGCTTACCTCTTCCATCGCTGTTTATTTATAGTTGGAACAACACGATCATTCGGCAATCGTATACGGCCGAGTAGTTACGATTGGATCATTCGACAGACTCCGTGAATTTGCCGATAATTAATCAGTCGCCATCTTTTGATGCAGCCTCCTGGAATTCGTCAACAAATATCGTTCTCTCACCCATTCTTTCTCACATATATCAACACGAAAATGAGCTAAAACATTATTTTATTAAATATAAAGCATGTATAGTACATTTTTTGGAGAACGCAGCAGCTCATTAGAAAACCGAAGTATCCGGAGAACATCACTGACCTGTGTCTTACTATTCTAAACCATTTTTGGTAGTATTCAAATATTTTGTAGGATCAGACTGACGGAAAATCTTTCAAAACCTTTGTACACGGAACCACTGTCATATTTGGTCATTTTGTGATGATATGCTTGCATATTGAATTAACCAATGCTTAAGCTGTAAATAATAGTTTACGGATACGATATGCTATATATTTTTCGTAGTGTTGGAAAAAAGGTGGATATATTCTGTCCCCGAGTACCTGTGGCCAAATATTCTCTTCTCTTACTATGTAAAAAAATCTTCTTTTCTATATATTTTTTCACAATGTATCTATAGATATTTTGTATAATTTCTGTTTTTCTTCTTTTGGGTAGTAAGATGAATAAACAAATGGGTACTGATAGAAATAATTAACACTAACAGAAATAAGGAAAAACTAATGCGTTCCATGTTCTTTGCGAGCACATCATGGTTAGAAAGTGTTTGATACTTAGCCAAAAAAATAATAAATGCAAAAATTATATAAAAATGAAAAATGTTAATGTTCAACTATCTTTTCTTATCAGAGACATATGAGCCGCTGGCAAGGGACACATGCCCTTACCCCTCCCCCTTTTGGCAAACATTTTAAAAAGCTGGATTTTAGTATAGGAGCATGCATTCAAATAACATGTATTTTAATATCATTTAATTTTTCTGCTCCATCCTCAAAACTAGTCCCTCACTTTCTGGTTCACTCCTACTCATCTGCTAATTCAATGCATGTCTAGTCACCATCCCAAAAAAATTTCCGAAATAGAAAAGGTATAGGGAGTTAAAACTGACCAACATCTAAAATAAAAAAAAATTAATTAAAAAAAATATTGATGACATTTTCATCTTTGCGTGTCAGTTGTGACCCAAATACGATTTCAATGTTGACCTTTACTTGTTGCAACGGAAAATATGACGTGATAAAAAAAATATTAACATGACGATGAAAGGTGGCCAGATTCGTTTTTATTTACGCATTTATTGTAGAACTTTAGGAATATTGTGGTACATGTAGAAATAATCTTGGAGACAGGAATTGCGTTTGGATTTCTTTTAAACTGATAAGTCATATACTGTATACAGTAACGAAATGTCAATATAAATCTGGAGTTCGACAGTGAAATGCAGTTGGGTGTGACATAAAATGTCCATTCGTCAAAAAATGACCAGATTCGAGTTGTCTTACGAGTCATTCACAGTGATGAAAAAAATGAACAGTTGGTGTCCTTAACCTGATAGTCCATGTTAACATAAAGTCCTTTCAGTACGCCAGTGTTGTAATTAATCAACGTTTTGATCGATCCGAGTAAATATTAGACCACCCGCGTAGATTCTGCAAAAAATAAAACAAAACAAAAACACACCAAGGCGAGTTTTTCTACATCGGCTGCAAATGGTCCAAACAATAAATTTGATATTTTCTGAAAATATTGTAGTTCAAAATTAAGTCAAATTTATTCTATAATCATCTTTTATTAATCCGTAACTAGAAAGGTTTTTATCTCATAATCTGGCCACGCTTGAAAAAAGTGGTGTGTTTGTTTACATGTCGTCACGATTTACGGAATTGATGCAGTTTGCAAATGAAATAGATGTCATTTTGAAATTTTTTGACTTGGGAATGAAAATACAAGATTTTGATTAAAATTCCGCGAAATGTTGTGGACGACTTTGGCCTATGAATAACATGACGTCATGACTTTGATAGTGAGATGTCATTCTGATTAATTTAACAATGTAAGCACCTTTTATTGTCTTTTGTTACTTAAATACGATTTTTAGAAGTTCATGATATCATTTTAGTTCTAAAATCATTTATTGGAGACTTATTTTTTATTTTTGGCATTCTCTCCGTGACTGCCAACTTTTATCAACTTCCGGACGAAAGGATTTCAATCTCATCATTAGGCAGATTGTGTGGTGCATGCGCATGCCCATGTTGCTGTAGAGCTCTCTGTGCTCGCTAATAAAGATCACAATTAGTAGAAATAGAGGCCGTTATTATGTCAACGTTCTAAGAGATTAAAATGTAACACATGTCGATATTATAAAACTAGGTGGGGCAATACAAGTTCATGTTGACCCTTACTTTGCTACACATCTTATTTAGATACAGTCAAACCTGTTTGGTGTGGTTTTGTTTATGGTATTTAACGCCACTTTCAACAATATTTCTCTTATATCGTGGCGGTCAGATTTATTGGTGGAGAAAACGGAGTATCCGGAGAACATCACTGACCTGTTGCAAGTCTCTGACAAACTTAATCACATAATGTTGCATAAGATTTATTTTTACTCAACACTAAGTCCGAATTCACAGTTTTATTCAAATTCTAATATTTAAAGAATATTATTAATATATTTGCGTTTCAACGTCCGACCCTTTCTCCATATCTCCATATACCTCACGTGCTCTGCTGCCGGAATGAATCACATACAGATTCGGTTATCGCCCTACAGTTACCGGTCAATGTTATTTATCGCACGTCACATCCCAACAGCCTTACACCATGACCTTTATAAGAATGTATCGACATTTCTTGAGGTGCGAAAATGATGCATCGAACAACGGACGCTAAATTCCCCATGGGGAGATATGCGGCCCACTTTCCATCCTACTCTCGTGTAAAAATGTGCTTGCCAAGACGTTATTGTTTTTAGCAACTCATAATGGAAACAACAATTTTCGCAGAAACAGACAAGGCTGAAAACGATTAAAGATATGAAACAAATGAAGAAAAGCAAAAGAACCTCAGAGAGTCGATATGTTGTGTACTTTTCTTTTCAATCTGTTAATCTAAGAGTATGTACAAGCTAAAGAGTGGATACTGACATATACAAAAATGACAAAGGTCAGCATTTACCATCCTTGGTAAAAGGTCAAACACATTGTAGCTATTAAACAATTATATATCAAGGTCCATATAACTAGTTTAACCTCGCCACTTTTTTTTGAGGTGTCTTTGTCAAGCCAGGAAATTGAGAGGTCATGTATTTGTATATAATGGTTATCGATTTTGCCTCTTAATATGATACTTCTATTGGCTTGAACCCACGATCTACCGTACACGAGGCACGTACGCTAACCATTACACCACCTATCTAGTTACAGTAACTATGTTTGACTTTAAGCACCAATGTGATGTATACATAATAAAGATCATAATTAGTAGAAATAGAGGCCGTTATTATATCAACGTTCTTAGAGATTAAAAGGTAACACATGCCGATATAATAAAACTAGGTGGGGCGATACAAGTTCATGTTGACCCTTACTTTGCTACACATCTTATTTAAATACAGTCAAGCCTGTTTGGTGTGGTTTTGTTTATGGTATTTAACGCTTCTTTCAACAATATTTCTAATATATCGTGGCGGTCAGTTTTATTGGTGGAGAAAACCGGAGTATCCGGAGAACATCACTGACCTGTTGCAAGTCTCTGACAAACTTAATCACATAATGTTGCATCGAGTACACCTCGCCGCGAACGGTGTTTGAATTCACAACTTTAGTGGTGATAGACACTGATTGCATAGGTAGTTGTAAATCCATCGGAACCTGAAAATGTGCCCTTTATATTCAGATTAACATTGTATGAGTGACGCATTTTTGATAATGAAATTCGTCAATTACTTATAGTATTTATTATATAGATAGAAAATTGTTTCGATTCGAGTATAATATAAAATCAGCTTAATAAAGTAGCCCCGACAACGAAATGGTGCGAAATAAAGCGAGAGTGAAAATAAAAACGATAATTTCTCTGTGCAAATACTGTAATACACATCTATCTATATAATAATTGACTTGATTTATTCTTGTGTTTTCATCCATTTTTCTTCATTAATGGAATATAAAAGCGATGTATGTATAAATATAAGATTTATTTTTACTCAACACTAAGTCCGAATTCACAGTTTTATTCAAATTCTAATATTTAAAGAATTTTATTAATATATTTGCGTTTCAAAGTTCGATCCTTCCTCCATATCTCTATATACCTCACGTGCTCTGCTGCGGAATGAATCACATACAGATTCGGTTATCGCCCTACAGTTACGAGTCAATGTTATTTATCGTACGTCACATCCCAACAGCCTTACACCATGATCTTTATAAGAATGTATCGACATTTCCCTGAAGTGCGAAAATGATGCATCGAACAACGGACGCTAAATTCTCCATAGGGAGATACGCGCCCACTTTCCATCCTACCCTCATGTAAAAATGTGCTTGCCAACACGTTATTGTCTTTAGCAACTCATAATGGAAACAACAATTTTCGTAGAAACAGACAAGGCTGAAAACGATTAAAGATATGAAACAAATGAAGCAAAGCAAAAGAACCTCAGAGAGTCGATATGTTGTGTACTTTTCTTTACAATCTGTTAATCTAAGAGTATGTACAAGCTAAAGAGTGGATACTGACATATACCAAAATGACAAAGGTCAGCTTTTACCTTCCTTGGTGAAAGGTCAAACACATTGTAGCTATTAAACAATTATATATCAAGGTCCATATAACTAGTTTAACCTCGCCACTTTTTATTGAAGTGTCTTTGTCAAGCCAGGAAATTGAGCGGTCATGTATTTGTATATAATGGTTATCGATTTTGCCTCTTAATATGATTCTTCTATTGGCTTGAACCCACGATCTACCGTACACGAGGCACGTACGCTAACCATTACACCACCTATCTAGTTACAGTAACTATGTTTGACATTAAGCACCAATGGGATGTATACATAATAAAGATCACAATTAGTAGAAATGAAGGCCCTTATTATGTCAACGTTCTTAGAGATTAAAATGTAACACATGTCGATATTATAAAACTAGGTGGGGCGATACAAGTTCATGTTGACCCTTACTTTGCTACACATCTTATTTAGATACAGTCAAGCCTGTTTAGTGTGGTTTTGTTTATGGTATTTAACGCCACTTTCAACAATATTTCCATTATATCGTGGCGGTCAGTTTTATTGGTGGAGAAAACGGAGTATCCGGGGAACATCACTGACTTGTTGCAAGTCTCTGACAAACTTAATCACATAATGTTGCATCGAGTACACCTCGCCGCGAACGATGATTGTTCGTTTGGTTGATATTGGTAGAATGTCAATAATAAAGTGTAAAATAACATTATCATTAATTTCAGCAGTTGGTAGATGAATATAAAGGTTAAGTAGTAGTGAAAATGCATTGTCATTGAGCATCATAACGTCATCACATTTACATAGGTGATACGTGGGATGGAAAATACTATAAAACTCACGCAGATGTATGTCGATGGCATACACTAATAAATTAACATGTCTATTGTGTTACCGCAGGTACAATTCTTCCATGTAGATGATTTATCTAGAGAAGTAGTTGTATCTAGTGTCATCAACACGCTGAGTGAAAATATAAAACTCGTGAGGAAAATATCACAAGCCTTATGTCCACCTTTTAAATCATCAACACTGATTCCGAAACAAAGCAAGAAATACTTGCAGTGAATATTACCGCGATGTCAAAACATTTGTACATTTAATATATATATTTATTTGAAGAGATATTTTACAAAGACGTGCGACATTTACCATATATACGGCTTTTTCTATAGCTGTGCTTGTTAACGGAAGATCACAGTGACCTTGATATCATACCGTAATTCGCTGTCACCTGTTGAACATTGAGAGTAAAATTTCACAAGCTTGTACGTCCACCTTTCAAATCATCAACAGTGATTTCTACAAATACCAAGAAATAGCTACAATGAATAGTTCAGCGATGTCAATCCATTTGTGCATGTCATATACTCCTGGAGTGATATTTTACAACAAACATCGTTACATTAGCCTTACATACGATGATGAAGTTTAACAGGAGCCCAATACCACCAATAATGGATTCCTGAACATTTTCAGACAGTAGCCCAATTGGGTATTTTAATTTTGAATGCGCCATGTGCAAAGTGAGTTGCGATATCCACGAAAAGACTAGAACAGCTTAATATCACAGAAAAGGTTAAAGAATGTAAGAAGACCGTATATTCTGACTACAATCTGTATTCATGTAGATTGGCAGAAGAGGAGAGCAAGCATTTATTAATTCCATGTAATGTGAATATTCTATAATTGTAAAATATAACTACACATGTATTAAGTTCGTCTGCAAATGTTGTTAATGAGAATGCTGAAACAAAATCATATCAAGTTAGTAATTATACTGTTTTTAAATGATGAGGTACAAACAAACTTATATTTGTATATTAGAAATAACGATATGCAAATCTCTCCATACATTGGTGGTCATCGTATGGTATTACATTCCTTATTTCAAAATGTGTATTCTTTATCATTTTATATGTGATATAAATATGATGTAAAATATCAAATAGTTCTTCTCTCTGGATATTTATGTGCTACGTAAATATATATACAGATTTTCAAATTTAAGGAAACTGCATTGGAAGTTAGTATCCCCTGTACTGGGACACCTGTCTTACCCACAAAAAAGAACATACAACTATATGTATATTTTTTCTGAGAAAGCTGGACATATATAATAACTGTGTTTGAATAAAAGAACATCATCATATTTAACTTTTCTGGGATTAAAAGAAGGCCAACACAGATTAATTTCGGTAAAAAGGCGGAGGAATTCCATTCCTCCTTTTTTGTGATAATGACCAATATATAAACAATTCGTTTTCGTTCCTACTTAAAAATATCACAGGTAAGACCCTATGCTACAATCATTGTATTTATTATATTTTTTTTTAATGTATTACCTTTTGTTATTGCTTTAGTTTTCGAATTCTTCGGTTTTAATAATAAAAAAAAATCCTGAGAATTTTGGTCTTATGAATATCTCAGATAGTAAAATGAATGTAGATTTTAATTTCCTTGATTGTCCTAGATTGGTTGCGAAATGTAGTTTGAAATCGGTATCTCCTACCTTTTACGACAAACGCATTGACAGACAAGGAGGTAAACCACATTAGGATCTTTTGCAATGTCAATTGCAAAACATCAAAGGTGGTTTACCTCCTTGTCTGTCACGTTTCCGGGTCGCAATACGTAGGCGAAAGTGTCCAACCATTCAACAAAAGATTGAATGGACACAGAAGTGACCTTACAAAAAAGACGCTCTTTCCCGTGAGTCAACACTTTGTGTCGACGGGGCACTCATTGGATGACTTTTTCAGATCCAAAATTTATATCATTGACCACAATCCAAGTTGGAAAGAGAATCAAAGACATACAAGAGAGAGTTTTTGGATCCGCGAGTTACACACATGACATCCGGAGGGCATAAACAAAAAGGCCTAAATCTTTTGTTTTTTCTTTTCATATTGTTTATAAATTAGTGTACATATATATTTGAATAATATAAAGTATAAAGTTCAAGATTATGATTTACGTCACGATAACTGGTGGTCACGTGACAATTTTTCAAATCCGATTACAGACGCTGGTGAAGGTTGTCGTTCAAGCGAAATATCCGTCAACTTGATTATAATTATAGTCTTTTTGTAGACTTATAGTTATTTTTGTTATGTTTTAGCTTCTTTTTGTGGTGTTGTTGTGCTACATTTTAGACGTTTATATTTATATATATATATTTGTCAATATATTTTTTCTAACATCTTTATCGGTATCGTTGCACAATCTTCTAGACTTCTATAATTTATTTTGTTTGTGGTGCATCGTCATGTATCGACGATCCATTACTCATTAAGTTCTCTGGTTGGTAGATTCCCTTAGACTATGTATATACGTCTTATGATCTGCTTCTGGAATGAATTCGGTTACCTCCCTACAGTTACGAGTCAATGTTATTTATTGTGCGTCGCGTCCCAACAGCCTTCCACAATGGTCTTTATAAGAATGTATCGATTGAGGTACAACAATGATGTATCGAGCAACGGGCACTAATTCTCTATAGAGAGAGATACTCGGCTTTCCATTTTTCCGCCCATGTAAATTTGTGCTTGACGAAACGTCATTGTCATTTGGCTATCATGTTGAGGTTGTTTGGCTTACTTGCTCTCAAAGACTTTTAAGCTATTTAACATTTTAATCTTTTGATCATGAACGTACCTGATAAAGGAATTCCAGAAACGCGTCGTGCGCACTAAATTTTATATCTATGTTTTTATTACTTTGAAGTTCATGTACCAGCACAGGCAAGTGTGTGGTCATGTACATGTGTGTTATCGGTATCGATTTGTTTCTGTTTGTACGACAGAACTGATAGATGTGTGTGCCTGTCCCAAGCCCGGGCGTGAATTTCTAACATCATATGTCATTGTTCTCCCGTATATTAAAGTTCGGTACATAAATGTGAGAGGTGTTGTTCGTTTGATTAATATTGATAGAATGTCAATAATAAGGTGTAAATAACATTACCATTAATTTCAAAAGTTGGTAGAACAAATATAAAGGCTGATTAGTAGTAAAATACATTGTCATTGAGCATCATAACGTGAGCAGGTTTACATAGCACGGCCACCAATCTATCTAACTCATATCAAAATGATATCCTAACGGTAAAAGCTATCGGGATTTACGGATATGCATTGGCGGGATCTGTTTACGTCTACAAGGAGATAAGTTGCACATTATATCTTGTATTCAAGCACTTTTTACAAAAAGGGCCATGTAATTCGACGCAATTTAAAAATTCCTATTGCCAGAGTAAGCCGTTTCGTTCACTGATGTGCCGTAATGACGCTAGAATCTTTCTCCTGCGTGTTTTGTTAATCAAAAGAGTTCGATCGTGTAACTGATTGACTGAAGCATAGTCTACAAGCAAGTGTGGTGTATGTCAAGTATCTTTTTATGTTCCAAAATGATAATAAAAGACTTGGCCACAGGGAAATCTGTAGCATTGACTATTGATTGTTGTATGTTAATAGAAAATTCAAATGATATGAGTTATCGGGATCAGAAATGAGTTAGCGGTATCAGATATGAGTTAGATAGTCTTCATAATCGATGAGAATCTCAATGACTTGTGTGCTTACAGTACTTTCCCATTGTGCATTACACATGCATGCGTTGCCTGGTAAAACTTGAAATGTGTGGTGAAACAAATCAATAACGATGTTTGTGTCTCACACTTGAAATAAAACGAAAGTTTTGAAAAGTAAATATAAGTCGTAAATGAAAATCAATTTTCTAAATATTTTATTGATAAAAAAGTAGTTGAAGGAACTTAATATTCATTATTTGTTTGGCAGCAATATAGTATTTCAAACCCAAACATGCTTAAGAACCAAATTTTGGTTGGAAGACGTAATTTTGACAGTAGACACAGCAACGATGATTCGATAAATCTATGATCCAAATCAATAATGTGATCATAATTATGTTACGGATAGAACTGACAAAAGTTGACAAACTCGAACACAAAATTGATTTAAATTGTTTTTCCTTAGTAAAACTGCATGTGCTAATACTTACTTACTAGAGCAATAAATATACGAACGGTAGTACGAGCAAAACATTCATTGAGATTATCATCGATTATTAATGCTATCTAACTCATATTTGATACCGCTAACTCATTTCTGATCCCGATAATAGCTCATATCATTTGAATTTTCGATTGAAATGCAACAATCAATAGTCAATGCTACAAAGTACACTGTGGCCAAGTCTTTTATAATCATTTTGGAACATAAAATGATACTTGACATACACCACAATTGCTTGTAGACTGTGCTTCAGTCAATCAGTTACATGATCGAACTCTTTTGAATGATAAAACACGCAGGAGAAAGATTCTAGCGTCAGTACAGCACATCAGTCAACTAAACGGCTTACTTTGGCATTGGGAATTTTTAAATTGCGTCGAATTACATGGCCCTTTTTGTAAAAGGTGCTTGAATACAAGATATAATGTGCAACTTACCTCCTTTTAGACGTGAAAAGATCCCGCCAATGCATATCCGGATATATCCCGATAACTTTTACCGTTAGCATAGCATTTTGATATGAGTTAAATAGATTGGTGGCTGTGCGTAGGTGATACGTGGATTGTAAAATACTATAAAATTCATGCAGATATATCTCGATAGTATACAATAATAAACCACCATGTCTAAAGTGTTACCGCTGGTACAATTCTTCAATGTAGAGGATTTATCTCGAGAAGTCGTATCTAGTTTCACCAACACAGTGAGTGAAAATATAAATACAGGTAATAACAAAATTACCGAACACCGAGCAATCTTACAAAGGGAAAGTCAAAACCCATTATTATATAAACAGACAAATCAGTCAACAACGTGAAAACCGTAATGACCCTGACTTGATACAGGCATTTATATCACAATCCTTATGTCCACCTTTTAAATCATCAACGCTGACTCCCAGAAAAGGCAAGAAATAGCTGTAGTGAATATTACCACTATGTAAAAACATTTGTACATTTATTATACCTCTATTTTAGGAGATATTTTACAAAGACGTGCACCATTTACCATATATACGGCTTTATCTATAGCAGTGCTTGTAAACGGAAGATCACAGTGACCTTTATATCGTACTGTTATTCGTTATCACTTGTTGAACATTGTTAGCAATAAGTTTGAAAATACACCAATTAACGACAATCGATCAAGATACTGGAGAAACAGTTTTGGTAAGAAAAGATATGCTTTTACATATCGTAGAAACTGAAGGCAACAGCTTAATGTCACTAGAAATCTTAAATAATACTTAAGAAAACTGTATATTCTGATAAAAAAAATGTAGTAGAATTGCAGAGAGACAAACATACACAATCGTGTAGATTTACAGTGGAGGACTCCAAACATTTATTATTATCGTGTCATGTAGATATTATATAATTTGATAAAACTATCTAACTATATTGTAAATTACGACATGCATATCGTGTCGAAAAAATGCAAGCACATATTTTAGATCAAAAGGCGATCAAAATGAACGATGCAGAGCAACTGTCAAAATGATATCAACATTTTTATATATTAACGAGTCACATTTTCACGATGCTGTATTACTGAAAAAGATAAATTTCATTACAGAATTATAATGATAATGTAAAACTTGTTTTATAAGCAGCTTAGAAATAGATATATCTTTGAATGTTTCAAAAAAACAGGCAGTATGTAATATTTTCACCGGTTCATTTCATGCAATATAAGGTTTTGGGTTTACACTGTTGTTCATTGATCAGTTGAACATTATTTTATACCGATAAATACTATGACGTCCTTTTCCAAGGTCTCGACAAACATTATCACTAGTATCCCAGGTAGTCCTATCGGACTCGCTGCAATATTTGTGAAAATGTCTGTCTCAAACTACCAAATGCCATCTATATAGTACTGTCGTTGATTTCTTTTCGAGAATGGATTTCTCAGCAAAATCTCGCATCGAGGGCCAGTCCATCACGAGACGTGATATGCGATGAGAAGCCCATTTCGAGCAAAACATATCAACAAAAGCATGTTTATCGAAGATTTGTTAAGGTGCCGTCGGTGACCTCAAGCGTGACTATACAAAACAGCGATATTATGCTCATATGACGATAGTTCTTAATATATACTGTAACGTGTAAAGATTAAAGTGAAAATGTACAAATCATCGACAATCTATGACTTATCACAGGGTAGCACTACGGACGTCAGTAGTGGAACAGGAACTGCCTACCCTTCCGGAAATCCTGAAGTCACACTCGGTTTTTACTCGATCTTAATTTGTTGTGTAATGCTTTGTAGAAAATGTTGTTCTTGTTCTTTTTATCATTTTATTGTATGTCCGTCTTCGTTCTATGATAAGTGCATTCAATGCAAAAAGAATTAAACGTGTAAGAAAACCGAAGGGGCAATCCAGAATGGACAATCTAGAGACAAAGTCAACATTGGGTACATAAGACACAGTGATCTTGTGTGTATGCATGACGGTTATCAATATAGACAGTTAAAGTTCCCCCAAAACATTGTATTTTTTTTATCATTTTATCGTTACTGAATATAACTAATATCGACTTTTGCACTTTGAGAATTGTCTACTTTCAGTGAGATTTATGAACGCTGGTGACATTGACGTTGCGTTGATGTTTTGTTTCTATTCAATAACACGTTGCATATATTACCTACATTAATCAAAATGCTATCAACCTGGATAATATCAGTAACTTTAAGTGATAACGGACAAAATTAATGGGATGGTTCTCTGTATGATGTTTTGTAGATCGTTGTTTGTACCTTTGTACTTTTTTCTTTTGGCCATTGTGTTGTCTGTCCATCTTTTATTTACAGATTCTGATTACCCGTTTGGTATCTTCGAACTCTTCTCTATTCATTAGTAATTTTGGCATAAACCCTTATCATAAATACTATTTCTCCTGATATTTTCATTGATCATAGTGATTTCACAGCAATATGTTAACCTATTTTTGAATCAGATCACAATATTTGAATTAGAATTCATTCAAATAAAACGACTTCATCGCAAATCAACAAATATACCTCAAATTACGTAAATGTTACTTATGACAAATGTTGACGATCAGAACCAAAGGAGTTCAAGTATTTAAAGAGGTCAGAGGTAGAAATAGAAGTTAAAAGTCCTGATTGGTTAGATTACTAGTCAATCTCTTTTTATGAAAACTAAGATACACCACCCTCAGCAATGGGTGAACTCAGTAGATTTTGGCTATTCTGTTTAAGCCCTTTGGCTTTCCTGCTCCCAAAGATTTTACAATTATTTGGCTTTCTAATATTTTGTATTTGAGCGTACCTTATGAAGGTTTTTCAAGAATTTTGTCGTGTATTTCTGTAGTTATCAAACATAAATTATATTTAATGTTGATTGTTGTTGATGAGACTTTTGTCGCTGACCTGATCATGAGTGTGACTAACGACAACATGTAGAAAACAAAACAGGATGTTAACATTCAAATGTAATTGATCACAATTGTTTGGAAGGTCATTACACTCCTATAATTCCGACAGTGTGTTTTGTTTTCATTTTAGCTTCAATAGTTACGTTATTACGTCTGTTCCTGACATTTACATAATATTTGACTCCAATGTTCCACTTTCTACCAGACACTGTGACAAATAGACGACTTCAATTTTGCCAATTAAATTTTCCCCCTCGTGATAGTAACATACCAACAGCTCCCTAGTATGGAGTTTATCTTACACAACTAATAATTTCAAATATTTTGACTTTGAGCGTACCTGAAGAAGGTTATTCCAGGAACGTGTCGCGCGCACTAAATTTGATATTTACGTGTTTATTGTTATCATACGCCACACAAGAGCTTGCTGTTCGCATTCAAATTTGCTTACCAACTTCATTCGTCGTCTTCCAAGTACCAAAGTAAACACAGGAAGGGAAACAAATGGAAATAGTAAAAAAGAACATAACTAATTAAAGAAGTATTTAAGCACATTGTATGATTAAAAGTATCACAGAAAGCTATCAATTGGGTATGGTAGGATTTAATATTATATACGTCCTGGCTGTAAGGGAGCTGACGGACGATTGTAGTGACGTCACACAATGATAGTAGCGTCACATCAGGCTCGTGATGTCATGCCATGATAGTAACGTCATAACAGGGGAGTAACGTCATAGCATGGAAGTAACGTCACCTCATGATAGTGACATTTCTCCTTTTCCGTGTAAATCAAACATCACTTAGCAACACTAAGCACATTATATGCCAATCTGGTAATGTATATTTACTGCGATTTAATAGATAAGGAATCAGACATTATGATCTTCGTTCTTTATACTTTCGTCCCTTAATATTTGGTAGAGATAGTTAACAGTCGTAAACATTTAGTGGCCGAAACAAACATTTTTCCGTACCTCAACAACCCACCAGAAATATTGATCTGCTTTTCTTTCAAAAATATGTGCAAAAATGTTGTGGTTATAGAATATATATATATTTTTTTTAATTTTTTTTTATCGTCGGCTATTTTAAAATATGCGTCGTTGTTGAATATTGTTTTCTATAGGCGCATGAAAATGGAATAGATGCTATGAGGTACAATAATGTATGCTCTTCTATACCAAAGAATTCGATAAATTGGTGACACCCATTCTAATCAAAATCTCTTAAATCAACGATTTCAAAAAAAAATTCTCATTTTATCTTTCAAGAAGCTTTGACTAGTTTAACTTCGTGTTTGCATTATGAGAATCGAATATTGTTCCGACAGAGTGGACTTCTGTTAATTTTTGTTTTCATTAACAAAGGTGGCCTTGGGACAATACAATTAGCTTAACATCGTCCCTTTTTATTGAAGTGCATGTACCAAGCTAGAGAAGTGAGAGGTCATGTATATTTGCCTTAGGGGGAAATGATTAGCCTATGTTTCATCAATATGACGATTGGAATGTGGACTCTGTTCCATTTTTGCTTGATTTTAATTTTATTATTTAAAGAATATTTTAATTTTTTGAACAGGTTATACGATATAACCTGGTTAACGACAGTTTAGGTTTAATAAACCGGGGTGTTGTTAGTGAACATCGTAAGCTATTGCAAACCTGATTATACCAGTATAACCTGCTCAAAAATTTCAATTATTCCTTATAATTTAATTTGTACAACAGAATTTAATAATTCCTGGATTTTAATTTCGATTATTTCAAGTGACTATTTGAATTGGTCGTTTGCTAAAGATTAAATGGCGACGTCACAATACCGACCCAGGTTATCAAATATAACCAATGTTGCTCCATGCGGGTCAGTCTATCAGATAACAGCATTCACAGCAATTAAATTAAATTATAAATCAATAAAAAAAAGTGTGTCCATCAAACAGAACTAATTATAATGTTGCTATCTGTATGTTATATTAAATGTATTGTAGCAATACAAGTTTTTGTTGAACCACAGAATTTAATTGATATTTTAATTCTCCAACATACTTGGCTCTATCTCTTGATATATCTTTATTTGTAACACAACAGATTAAATAAAATAATTGTTGCAGACTGTAAGCCCCTATTGTGAAAATAATGTTTAAATAGCGGTGTTCCATAATCCAGCAACATGAGAAAAGTTGGAAGATACCAAAGGGGTAATCATAATTGGTAAATAGAAGGAGAGACAGCACAATGAACAAAAGAAAAAAGATTAAAGGACAAACAACGATCTTCAAAACATACAGATAAAACTAAAGATCGAGTAACACATCCCACCAAAGACCGGGAGTGAACATAGGTGCTCCGGAAGGGTAAGCATTTCTTCCTCCGCTAGTGACACCCGTCTTGTTAATTTAGTTAAAAACCTAGTGGTAAGTCAAGAATGGGGAAAGGACCTGGAAGTGTTTACGAATAATCGCATTTCAACCCGATTCGCTGAACACATAATACGAACAGGACATGCGACGTTTGAAATCCAGCTACTGGTTTGAGACATGCGCAACAATATGGCGGGATTAAATCCATTCATTTATCACTCGACATTTCTATTCATGATTCAAAGAAAGACTCAGTTTGTACCACATATTGCTTATCAAAATACTGTAGACAAAACAACTTGCAAACCACAAAATATCCAAATGCCACATACAGTTGATCAACCAAAAAGGAAGCAAAAACTACGAACCAATATATGATCACAAGTTGTCGTCAGCGTGATATTTAAAACGAATGAAAAGTCATAAATAAGGAAATGTCAGGACTGTGATCTTTAGTTATTTACGACAAACGGAATACAACAAACAATCTCTTTGCAATACATGTTTATAACACACCAGTATATATTTGATTGACATTAAGAACAACAAATTTGGAATTTGTTTACATGATTTTGTTTTCCACGGCTGAATTGGTAGCAGTGAATATGATTAGTCTACAAACACAGGTCGTCATAAACAAACATTTAGCAACTTAACAGCTGCATCACTATTTTTGTCATGAATACTGATTGACCAATCATATTAACACTAAGGCGGTATAACGTGATAGGTTTTATTGATAAAAAAATACATCATAGAAATTATTTCGTCCTCAAAGTTTTCAAAAGGTCAACCTTCCATTGACATTATGTCCACCTTTTAAATCATCAACACTGATTCCGAAACAAAGCAAGAAATAGCTGCAGTGAATATTACGACGATGTCAAAACATTTGTACATGTAATATATATATTTATTTGAAGATCTATGTTACCATGACGTGCAACCTTTCCCATATATACAGCTTTTACGTCCACCTTTCAAATCATCAACAGTGATTTCTACAAATACCAAGAAATAGCTACAATGAATATTTCCGCGATGTCAATCCATTTGTGCATATAATATACTCCTGGAGTGATATTTTACAACATACATCGTTGCATTAGCCTTACATACGAGGATACAGTTTAACGGGGCCTAGTATCCCAAGACCACTAATTGGCATGAATTCCTGAACATTTTCAGACAGTAGCCCAATTGGGTATTTTAATTTTGAATGTGCCATGTCCAAAGTGAGTTGCGATATCCACGAAAAGCCTAGAACAGCTTAATATCACAGGAAAAGCTAAAGAATGTAACAAGACGTATATTCTGACTACAATCTGTATTCATGTAGATTGGCAGAAGAGGAGAGCAAGCATTTATTATTTCCATGTCATGTGAATATTATGTAGTTGTAAAATATAACTACACATGTATTAAGTTCGTCTGCAAATGTTGTTAATGAGAATGATGAAACAAAATCATATCAAGTTAGTAATTATACTGTTTTAAAATGATAAGGTACAAACAAACTTATATTTGTATATTAGAAATAACGATATGCACATCTCAAAATGTGTATTCTTTATAATTTTATGTGTGATATAAATATGATGTAAAATATGAAACAGTTCTTCTCTCTGGATATTTATGTTCTACGTACATATATATATATATAGATGGTCTTATAAATATCTCAGATAATATGTAGATTTTAATTTCCTGGAATGTCCTAGCTTGGTTGCGAAATGTAGTTTGAAATCTTCACTTTTCCATTAGTCAACTTTCTTTTCATTTGTAGCAATATTCCAGAATTACCAGGTATGGAGTTTACATTTCACAACTCTTACATTATTCTAGAGCTGGTGTCCAGTACAGTGATTTTCTGGACAGAACTCAGACGTTAACGCAAAAGCTACTCAAACAAGGTTACGTTGCTCCTAGGTTGAAGTTACCTCTACAATAATTCTACGGTCGTCATCACAATCTGGTTGACAGTTACGAAATATCCACATCTCAAATGACTATGATCTTATGCATTTTACGTAGATGTTTTTTTACCGGACTTGACTTTATTCATGAGTAACATGACAGGTGTCTTATAAGAAACAGCAACTGCCTGCCTTTCGCGAGTACCTGAGTTCACCTCCGGTTTTTATGTTGTTGTTTTTTTGTGGTATCCGTGTTGCTCATCTTTTCAGTTTTTTGTGTTGTCCTTTTATGTGTCTTTACCCTCTCAGTTCAGTGTCGTGAAGTCCGTTATGATTTCCGCATTAAAACGGTGTTCGGTTCGTATTTACCTCTAGTTGTTTGTAGGAGGGTCCATGTCTTATTTGCGTTATTTGTGTTTGCTTGTTTATAGTGGTGTCCAACACATATTGTGTTATGTTTTTGTTTTGTTTGTTCTCGTCTATGTTGCCAGTTTCTCTGGATTGTCTATATTTTTATTGCCCCTTCGACATTCTCTAGTGTTTAATTATTCTTTTCTGTCCACATTGGGAAGCTTTCTGGGAAGGGCGTAATCTTTGTCTTACTGTTTTATGTTTAAATATTTCCGCAAAGCAATCCAATATCTTCAGCAGCTTCTGTTTTATTTAATTTGTGTATGGTTGGTTGACTTGATGGTGTTTAACCCCACTTTCAACAATATTTCAGTAATATCGTGGCGGTCAGTTTTATTGGTGGAGGAAACCGGAGGACCGGGAGAAAACCACCGACCTGCCGCAAGTCACTGATAAACGTTATCACCTAATGTTATATCGAATACACCTAACCCTGATCGAGATTCGAACTCTCAACATCAGTGGTAATAGGCATTGGTTGCATAGGCATAGTTGTAAATCCAACTACCATACGTTCACGGCCACGACGGGCCCTTATTTATGTATGGATACTTGATAAAAATATGTTGGTTGTTTTGATAATTGATTTTCTAAATTCTTTATTTCTTTTTCTTCAATTGAATGTGATTTTTGAATAATGTTAATTTTTATTGTACACATGTTAGATATATTTGTGTCAGCAACAGCTTCTGCATTAATTCCAAAACCAAACAATATATTTTCTTTCAGTGTTATTTTCTTCTCTGTTGGTTTCTTTATAAGTCTCTGATATTAATCCTTAATGCTGTGTTCTTAACGGGGTTGCATTCAATAAGGGTAATGCCAAAATTACCGAACTCCGAACTATCTTACAAAGGCAGTCAAAACTCATAGGTATATAAACAGACAAAATCAGTCAACAACCGGAAAACTGTGTTGATAGTCTTTCCTTTGACCCACTGGGAATAACCCACGATCTATCTTGCAGCAACATTGTTTGACATTAAACAGTAGTGTGATATATATATAATAAAGACCACAATTAGTAGAAATGGAGGCCCTTATATGTCAACCTTCTTGGAGATTAAAATGTAACACATGTCGATATATGGTAAAACCAGGTGGAGGATTACAAGTTCATGTTGACTCGTCTCTTAGTATGTAACACATCTTATTTAAATACAGTCAAACCTGTATATAATTCAATGGAACCTGAAAATGTGCCCTTTATGAGCAGTTGCCCTTTGTATTCAAGTTAACATTGTATGTCAACATTTTTGATAATGAAACTCTAACTCTAACTCTCAATTAGTTATTATATAGATACAAAATGTTTCGATTCGAATTTAATATAAAATAACTTTAAATACACTATATTACGTGTGTTCCGTAGGGATATACTATAATGTGTATCATTTCAAAAAACATGGCAAATTTAATATTTTGTATGAGAAAGGTCAAAGGAACGTAACTGTAAAGTATACAGAAAAGTAGCCCCGACAACAAAATGGCGCGAAATAAAGCGAGAGCGGTAATAAAAACGATATTCCAACGAGGTTGCAACTATAGTTAATACACAGTTATTTAACAAAAAATACAACAACAACAAAAACAACAAGTGATAACAATGCTAAATTGGAATATAAAAGCGATGTATGTATAAATATAAGGTTTATTTTTACTCGGGACTAAACCCGGATTCACAGTTTCATACTAATAAACATAAAAAAATATATAATATTTAAAGACATTATTATTACCATGTTTGCGTTTCAACGTGCGATACGTTATATATATCCAATTGCAACACGCACAAGTGTTCCATAACAAGACGACAGGAAAGGAGTATAATACCATTCGCAATGTCAATTGCAAAACACCTAATGTGGTTTACCTCCTTTACTGTCACGTCTGCGGGTCGCAATACGTAGGAGAAAGTGTCCAACCATTCAACAAAAGAATGAATGGACACAGAAGTGACCTTACAAAAAAGACGCTCTTGTCCGTGAGTCAACACTTTTTGTCGCCGGGGCACTCATTGGATGACTTTGTCAGATCCAAAATATATATCATTGACCACAATCCAAGTTGGAAAGAGAATCAAAGACATAAAAGAGAGAGTTTTTGGATCCGCGAGTTACAAACATTACATTCGGAGGGCAAAAGCAAAAAGTCCTAAATCTTTTGTTTTTTAACTTTTTAAACAGTACCTGGTCCATAGCTAGTTAGTAAATTTCATCATTACATTATCTTATTCTTTTCATATTGTTTATAAATTAGTGTACATATATATTTGAATAATATAAATTATAAATGGATTATGATTTACGTCACGATAACTGGTGGTCACGCACGTGACAATTTTTCAAATCAGATTACAGACGCTGATGAAGCTTGTCGGTCAAGCGAACTATCCGTCAACTTGATTATAATTATAGTCTTTTTGTAGACTTATAGTTATGTTTGTTATATTTAGCTTTTTTTTGTGTTGTGCTACATTTTAGACGTTTACATTAAAGTCTCTCATATCGAGGTAAATAAACAAAATCTCTGAAAATTTATCCAGAGCTTTCGGCCGTACAACCCGGCCTTCTTCAGCGGAACTTTATTATGTTACGGTACATTTGAATTTGTCATAATGGATAACGTCACAAAGTAAATAAAATAAAAATTAGGGGAAATAGAACGCTACGTTTTTGTATAACGTCACAAAGTAAATAAAATAAAAATAACGGGAAATAGAACGTTACGTTTTTGTATTGTTTTTGTAACGTTCTATTTCCCGTAATTTTTATTTTAATTCGAATTATTTTCACTAATTACGACATTATAGCATATTTGTTAAACCTGGCATTTTATTAGTATAAAATATCGAATATTGGCAACTTTTAATATAAACAAAAAAAATCAATTCTGACAGCTTGTATGCCTTTAAGAACATTGTAATCTCGTCCGGATAGCTTTTACTTTTGGGCACGATAGGGAGAATACCATATGAGCTGTAAAATGTAAATTCCAATAGCGGGCTTAGTGATTAAATGAAAAACAAACATTTGCACACTGTCGAAACAATTCAAAAATTTAATAAATAAATCCTGAAAAGTGACAAAACCGATACCTCTAACACACAAATATATAACCACTCACTGGACACAAGCACTTCAATTAGAAGTGGGGGAGAGGATTAAAATAGATCAATAGGCCCAAAGATCCCCTCTGAGTATAATTGAATCTCCTGTAGAAAGACATTATGAGAAAAGTCTGATGAAATATCTTCATAGTAATATACCAATCTTTGCTTAGTATGGTTTTTATACTTTATACCCTATTCACGAAATTTTAGTTTGTATTAGGCCTTTTAACTAAGTCGCCGTCTTTTGAGTATTAAACTATTTCATTTCAAGATCTTTGAAGAATCGGGTGATAATATCTTTCTTAGCGTGTCTAGGAAGATATCAACATCTTATGGAAATAAAATGATAGATATCTAATTTGGTGCACAAGAAGCGCTTCTGTAATAACCTTCATCTATTATATGTTGATTCACAGTTGACCAGTGTTCCCTATTATATCTTCCCCTGCCATTGTACATTACCTAATTTACCTGCTTTCTTTTATAAAACGACTATTATACAGTTATACTAGACATAGGTAATGCTAAAACAGTAAACCAGAGATTACGAAATCTTCTCAATGTCGAAAGAAAAGAATAGTTAAAGGTTAGAGAATACCGACGGGGCAATACAAAATGGACAATCCAATGAAACTATCAGCATTGGGTACACAAGACGAGAACAAACAAAACAAAAACATAACACAATATGTGTTGGACACCACTATAAACAAGCAAACACAAATAACGCAAATAAGACATGGACCCTCCTACAAACAACTAGAGGTAAAGACGAACCGAACACCGTTTTAATGTGGAAATCATAACGGACTTCACGACACTGAACTGAGAAGGTAAAGACACATAATAGGACAACACAAAACACTAAAAAGATGAGCAACACGGACACCACAAAAAAAAAACAACATAAAAACCGGGAGTCAACTCAGGTGCTCGCGAAGGGCAGGCAGTTGCTGTTTCTTATAAGACACCTGCCATGTTAATCATGAATACAGTCAAGTCCGGTAAAAAAACATCTACGTAAAATGTAAAAGATCCATAGTCAGTTGAAATGTGGATATTTCGTAGCGGTCAACCAGATTGTGATGACGACCGTATAATTATTGTAGGGGTGCCTTCAACCTAGGAGCAACGTAACCTTGTTTGAGTAGCTTTTGCATTAGTGTCTGAGTTCTGTCCAGAAAATCACTGTACTGGACACCAGCTCTAGAATAATGTGCGAGTTGTGAAATGTAAACTCCATACCTGGTAATGCTGGAATATTGCTACTAATGAAAGGAAAGTTGACTAATGGAAAAGTGAAATCATCGAGTTTGTCGTAGAAGGTAGGAGATACTGATAACAAACTAAATTTCGCAACCAAGCTAGGACATTCCAGGAAATTAAAATCTACATTCATTTCACTATCTGAGATATCTATAAGACAAAAATACTCACGATTTTTTTTTATTATTAAAACCGAAGAATTCGAAGACTAAAGCAATAACAAAAGGTAATACATTAAATAAAATAATAATAAATACAATGATTGTAACATTTTGTCTTACCTGTGATATTTTTAAGTAGGAACGAAAACACATTGTTTATATATTGGTCATTATCACAAAAAAGGAGGAATGGAATTCCTCCGCCTTTTTTCTGAAATTAATCTGTGTTGGCCTTCTTTTAAACCCAGAAAAGTTAAATATGATGATGTTCTTTTATTCAAACACAGTTATTATATATGTTCAGCTTTCTTCGCAACAATATACATATTGTTGTATGTTCTATCTTGTGGGTAAGACAGGTGTCCCAGTACAGGGGATACTAACTTCCAATGCAGTTTCCTTAAATTTGAAAATCTGTATATATATTTACGTAGAACATAAATATCCAGAGAGAAGAACTGTTTCATATTTTACATCATATTTATATCACATATACAATTATAAAGAATACATATTTTGAAATAAGGAATGTAATACCATACGATGACCACCATTGTATGGAGAGATGTGCATATCGTTATTTCTAATATACAAATATAAGTTTGTTTGTACCTCATCATTTAAAAACAGTATAATTACTAACTTGATATGATTTTGTTTCAGCATTCTCATTAACAACATTTGCAGACGAACTTAATGCATGTGTAGTTATATTTTAGAATTGCAGACTATTCACATTACATGGAAATAATAAATGCTTGCTCTCCTCTTCTGCCAATCTACATGAATGCAGATTGTAGTCAGAATATACGGTATTCTTACATTCTTTAACTTTTCCTGTGATATTAAATTGTTCTAGGCTTTTCGTGGATATCGCAACTCACTTTGCACATGGCGCATTCAAAATTAAAATACCCAATTGGGCTACTGTCTGAAAATGTTATGGAATCCATTATTGGTGGTCTTGGGCTCCTGTTAAATTTCATCCTCGTATGTAAGGCTAATGCAACGATGTTTGTTGTAAAATATCACTCCAGGAGTATTTTACATGTACAATGGGATTGACATCGCTAAAATATTCATTGTAGCTATGTAGAAATCACTGTTGATGATTTGAAAGGTGGACGTACAAGCTTGTGAAATTTTCT